>JBAIAC010000004.1:144887500-146225000 GCA_037349315.1 Chelydra serpentina
GTCAATATGAGTTTGTACAGTAGTTTTATTACAGTGGATCTTCTTATCTTGAAATTACACTTTTCGGCAGACAAGAGAGTGGTCTGTATTCTGGTCTGTGCTTTGGAAGGATTGTGTATGTAAGATATCTTTCCAATATGTACATCATGTCAGGACCAAGTCCAGCTGGCACCAGTGCTTGGATCTCTGGTGTCTCCATGATACTCTTCTTCTGATGTTACCTGCAAATAAGGTGTTTGTCACCGATAAGCCTTCACTAGTATTGAATTGAGAACTCTGACCATTGTCATTCATACATCCAATGCCATGCCCACCCAGAATCCCAGGCCACATCTCAGCATTGGACCCAACTCTTACACTGAAGTCTCCAAATACTAGGATGGGTTCCTTCCGTGGAATCCTGCCAATCAACTCTTCTAGTTAATAAAAACTATCCTTCTCCTCGTCACTAGCCTGAAGAGTTGGAGTATAGACACTGACGAGGTTGATGAATTCCTTCTGTAAACTAACTCGAAGTGTCATGATACATAAGGACACTGCAATCAGAGCTTAACACGATAACACAAGTTCATTTCTGATAGCAAAACCTACACCATACTTTCTTACTTCTTCAGCTTTGCCATTCCAGTAAATGGTATAGTCCTTCTCCCTCATGAAGCCTGTATATGAAGCCAAGTTTCCAAAAGAGCTGAAATATCAATTCTGAAACATTCAAGTTTGTTACTCAACACCACCAGCTTCTTCAGAGATCAACCTAACAGCACTCATCTCAGAAGTACAAGTTAACATAATTGTTTCCCTTTTTTTCCCACTTCCATGCTCTGCCTTAAAATCAAAAGAAAAAAAAAAGATTGCTAAAGTTATCATATTTTAGTCCCTAAAGGAATCTTTCACATCCCCAAAATTGTGCTCCATGCATCAACTAGCAGACATTCTATTTGTGTATGTTGATGTGCTTCTAAGTTTAAAACTCAAAATATTGATTCTACTATAACTGAGCCTACCAGAAAGATGTCCATACACTCTAATATGTTGTTTGTCTATGTAGTAGAACAGTAAAATATCTTACTGAGTTAGACAACCAATAATGCACTCATTCAGCCACATGGATATTATATACACCTAATTTACAATATTTTTTTTACCATTTCTGTAGTTTCACTGCTGTATATAGATATGCTACATGTTATCTTATTGACAAGTTTTTAATATTATTCACACTTTAAGCTCCCTGAATATATCAGCTGTATATGAACGAAAGAAAAGAAAACTTACAAGCTCAATTCATACATGGAATTTTAGAAGGAGAGAGGAAGTGATGAAAACACTTTAGCTAAGGAGTCAAAGATTTTCTAACATTCTGTTACCCCAGATATTTGCTAAATTACAATATAACTTCACTTTAATGAAGTGTAGTTAAACAATTTCTGGTTAGGTTTCTCAAGGATGTACAGAGACAGCTATTGTATTGGTTTGGTGACTGGCTCGTTGGCTGAGAAAGAAGAGGAAGAGGAAGAGTGGCCCAGGAAGAGTGCCAGGGATGGATGCAGCATCCCAATTCAATGGGCGCACTATACTCAACTACTGAAGGGGCACTGGCCACCTGCAACAGCGTCCTCTGCCATGGCACCGCAACCCTAATCCAAGCCCAGGGTAGAGAGGAGACCCTGGAGGGGAGGTTTGAGACCCACCACTCATCCAACAGCAGTGGATACTGATCCACAAGGCTGGACACAGCCCCCTGCTCCAGGCATTTCGACCTTGCACGCAGGGTCCTAGTGCCACTCATGTTTGAAGTGCATGTTTGCCTGTTTTGCACCCTTCATTTCATGATTTCTGTGGCTGCAATGGAATCCACTAACCTTTCCAAAAGCCACCTTTGGAGAGTGCACATGGTGAAGTTAAGCTTTGAACATAGGAATTATATATCTATTATAAGATAGAGAAGTATATTGTACTGAAGCTGGTGTAACTGTCATAGACTGTTGCGATGAATGAAGTGGAAGAAATGCCACTAAATCTGTATATCCAAACAATCCCACTCCTACAGAATATCCAGACTTGCCAAGATACCTTTGCAGCTATTTAACCACAAAAAAGAAACGTATCTGTAGACAAATACATTAGGAAGCCACAGAGTAAAGACATGATTACCCACTAAAGGCAATTATTTCTTGTAATCTTATAAATGGCAGTCATTGTTTTATTATAACCTGTACAGTATTTTTGCTCTATATTAATGTTTGTACAATGCTTTGAAAATATAACTATGCAAGAATTACAGAATGTTCAGCTTCACTTTTTCCTTTTATAAAACTTTTCCCTTTTAGCTTGCACAATCAAATGCAGAGCTAACAGCCTTTAGCAGCACTCCAGTCATATGTGACCTATATAAGTGAACATTGTTCTCAGTTTTTGTTACCTAAATTCACTTAGAATTTCATTTTTAATAAGAACATTGCTGGGCATCCTTCCTTGAGCACTGATTGGATTTTAAATAGTTTACTTTTAATGCCACACATTTCAAAGGTTCCAGGTTTCAGTTAAAGACTGGAAAAGAGTTTGTACATCTGTCTTCAGTATGTTTACTGAAATCTGATGATCTGTTAAGAATAAAGGGCCAAATTTTCAAATATATTTAAGTTCTAGCGGAATTTTTCAAAAATACCTCAGTGCCTAATTCCTATTGAACTCAATGGGAACTAATCACCAGGCACTTTTGAAAATCCCACTAGATGGCTATCTGCAGCATCTTTAGGTTCCTAAATGCCTTTAAAAATCTGGTCCAATGTTCTTATACACAGAATCAATTATGAGATTTCAAATGGCATTTCAGCCCTCATTTGGTAATACATTAGCAGATTTCCCTATTGTTTTTTGAGCTGTAAAAAGATGCCCTTAGACAACTGCACAAAATACAATTGCAAAGAAAACAGGGTAACACCATTTGCAAAAGAAGCAGTTATCTAGCTAGTCTTTTATAAGGGCACATACTTACTGTTTCAGATTTTAAAATTTCATAAATGAAAAACATTGCTAAAAACACCCCAAGAGTTGTGTCTGAAAGTGTTTCCGCACTCATTGTTCCCTAGAAAAGGAGCTGTAGATTGTGGCCAGGTAAATACAAATACGTAAAATTTACTAACCTTATAATTGTAGGTACTCAATTTTTTTTTGCTTTCATTCCTTTTTGATACCTTTTCATTCCCTTCTTTTCCTTCCCCCTTCTTCTCTTTCCTATCTCTATTCCACTATATCTCTGATCTCTTTCCTCCTTGCCATGATGTTTTCATTGATTTTTATCCTCTCCCTCCCTCCCCCCCACCTCGTAATTCTTTGGCAACCAAAAATCACAAATTTCTCTTTTTAAAAAAAGATTATTTTCTGTTCCCATTTCCTGATTCTGTTGCTTCCTCTCTCTTCTTCCACCCTTGTTCATTCTGTGTTCCTGAGGCTATGGCTACACTTGCAGCTGTAGAGCGCTTTGGGTTAAACCCGCCTTCGGAGAGCGCACTAGGGAAAGCGCTCCAGTCTGTCCACGTTGACAGCTGCAAGTGCACTGGCATGGCCACATTTGCAGCACTTGCAGAGGCATTAGGAGCATTAGCATTAGACATTATAGGCAGCTATCCCAGCGTTCAAGTGGCTGCAACGTGCTTTTCAAATGAGGGGGGTAGGGTGGAGTGTATTGTGTGTATGTCGGGGGAGAGAGAGTGAGTTTTTGGAGTGCTGAGAGTGTGTCAGCATGCTGTCTTGCAAGTTCAGACCCCCCTGCCTCTTTCTCTCTCTCTCTCTCTCTCACTCACTCAAAGCAAACAGTAAATGTTTGTTGGATCAGATAAGCAGCCGCTGTCTGAAACAGAGCTTCGAAAAGCACTTCCACATTCCTGCAGCGATTTCACGACAAAGGGAAGAGCGACCACTTGGCTTAAGGGAATTATGGGACGTTTCCGGAGGTCAATCAAAGCACAGTAACTGTTCACACTGACCCTGGGGGGTCTCAGCCAGTATGCAACAGCCGTTATCCCTCTTGTGGAGGTGGAGTACCAGGAGCGCTCCAGCCAGGGAATTAGAGCACTCTGCATGCCTTGCCAGTGTGGACAGGGAGTGAGGTAGAGCACTCTAGGTGGATTTATTGCGGTATAAAGTGCAAGTGTAGCCAAGGCCTGAGCTTGCCCCACAACTCTTTTCAGAACACAAGTAACCAGAAATTGGAATGTTGTCCAGGATATCAGAGTTAACAGTCCTCTAGCCTCCTTTTTCATAATAAAAATAAAAATATCCATAGTGTCAATGACTAAAACCAGTCAGAAGCACATTTCCAATAGCACGGTGCTGATCCATGCTGGAGTGGTTCAGTACCAAATCATAAATTATTGAATTAATAATACTGCTGCCTGTGGCTTCTGGGTTTTGTAAGAAGTTCTCTCATCTAGTAACTGATTGGGTCCAGTATTGCTTAGTTTGAGAGAACTGAAGTGATCACCACTCAAAGAGAGGTATAGCTGCGGGCTGCAGTTAAAATTAAACCCTTCCTAATATACATCTCACTGATAAGGTTTAATCAATTAAACTGACTACAAAGATTAGTGTAAATTGAACTGCTGTACCTCAGACATCCTGAGTCATTTAACACAGACGAGTAAACATGAGGTTTCCAAACATAACTGTCATGATGCTCGATTACATGTCTTCCCCCCTCTGCCCAAATCAAATGTATATTACAGTTTGCATCAGAATGTCTATTGGGAGCTAAAGATTATCTGAAGAAATAAAGTTTGGAGTCTTCTCACAGAAAGAAGCATCAAGCATGTTCAACATGATAAAACAAACTGCCATATCATTTGAAATGTGCACTACAAAGTAGCCATCAGTTCAGCTATATTTACACAAACAAAAATCAATACAGACACCGGATCTGAATCAAAGTGAGGGAAAGGTTTAAGAATAAGACAGAATGCTAAGTTGTATTGGTACTAATTTTATTTTGAGTAAAGCAACTGTGATTAAAGCATTTTTCCCCTCTCATACATTTTTTTCTTTTTATTTTCAAACAACGTGTATAGTTATTTTTCTGGTACAAGACAACAGGCTTTTTAAAATATTTGCATACTTTATAACTGGAGCTTTAGGCAAAATAATGACTCATTCAATGGCACTAATTATCTTCAAAAGTTAAAATATGTGAGGAATGGATGAAATAAGAGTGAATTCCATAGAATTCATATTCACTGAAACCCTGATCCTGTGCCATTGCAGTCAATAAGGTTTTATCATTGTACTCCATATGAGTAGAAGCTAGGCCTAATTTTTCTGCCTCTTGCATTTCTCTTCAGAAAATGTGTGTTTAGAAAAAAAGGGCACAAAATCTGCCAAAGAAACCCTCTACAAAGTCATCGACAATTTAATCCCCATAAAACTTTTGAAAAAGCAAATCTTTGTCTGGCTATACTGAAAGGAGGACAGGAGGCACTTGATATGGTTTTAATCAGGCTGCAACTTTATTATAAGATGTCTTGGACTACTCAGCAGATAAAAGTGCACAGTGCAGGTAACCCCATGTTCATTCAATAACTACCCAGGGGGCTTCTGTCAGTCCTTCCCCACTTTTTCCATCTAGGTCAGTCAGCCAACCCATTGCTGGGGCTTTATCATCACCCCCACCCATAGGAGGGTTAAGGTGGGCTATAGGAAAGGGGGATTGGCTGCCTGCTGTGTCAGTCATACGAGCCGCAAACCCCTTCCCCTACACTCATTCCACTCCGTTAACCAACACCTCCTTTTTAAGTCCTTTACCAAGCCATTTGTCTGGTCACTGTATCCCTTCCCTGTGGAGTACCTGCACTAGACATCCACCCCACACTTACATGAGTTGTGACTTATAGCCTAACTTCCTTCACGCCTCACGTTAACAAAGCCTTTCCTGAATCCACTGTGGGGAAGGCAAACCCTCCCCCTCCGTTCCCCCCCCCCCCCCCCCGCACACACACCTAGGCTAATCCGGTGGTGTGGGAAAAAATCATTCTCAGCCCCCCTAGAAAGGAGCCACTAGCACAATGTTCACAGCAAATCCTGACCATATCTGGTATTTTGCCATCTGAAGGGGAGGGAGGCTGGGTGACACCTCACCTGGTTCATGGAAAAGGGCTTATCCTTCCAAGGCCTTGCCCCTTTTCAACTCTTCTCCCCTTCCAGTCCCAGGGGATGTGTCAGCGCTGTCATGCTGACCCATTTCCTCCTTTTACAGCAGCTTCTGACCTCTCTCCCCCACCCAACCCACAAAGCACTGTTCCTTTTCCCTTGGCCAGTCGTGCGGTCATTATAAAGGATAGGGAAGTAATGCATACAGTAGTAACCAAATAATGCTCTTGGCCCTTTGCCATTTCTAATGATAGTCTCTATAAAAACAAACAAACTCACTTTAGTCCTCCTTTATATCTGCGTGGAGTCTTTAGAATGCAGAAAGTAGTAATGTCTCACTAAACCTGCCTGCTGAGGAGGCTCTCTTGCATATACAGTACAATTAAGATACAAAGATAAAACAACTTACAGAAGGCGATTGCAATTTTATAGTCACTTTCAGCTTTAATATCACTAATAGATCACTTTGTTTCCACACTTATACCTCTAAGCATAATACTTCCTGGAGATCCCTGCTCCAACCAATACAAATGTTGATGAAAAAAATAATTGGAAGGCTGTCTGGGAATTAATGAAAACAAAATGCAGCTTCGCCACAGAAGAGGCAGAAGGCTCCACATTAAAAAGAGCACATTAAGAGCAGTGAACAAATATTTTATTTATTTTGGAATCTAAAGTGATTAGATTCTCTCTTTTCTAAAGTCAGATTGTAGATCAGTATTATTCTAATGACACATATAGGTCCTTTTTTTCTGCAAAGATCTATGCATTTGCTTAAACTTTAAGCATGTGCATGGTCTCATTGTATTCAAAGTGTAACAGATGTGTAACTTACACTTTGTAAGTCATTGAAGGACTAGTGCCTTAGATGTATTGCATTTATTTGTTTATTTATTAAAATATAAAATCTTTTTATTTTTCCATTTTATATCATGTAGGGTCAGTAAAATGTTCTTGGAACATCTGAGTAACCAGTAGTAGATGTAGCTATAAAATGACTTGATAAATTGCTCATAAACTGCAGAATCCTTTCAGGCCTTCTCCCGCACCTACTTTTTTCATTGACCTAAAATAACAGGGATGTCTAAAGGTAGGAAAGGCAATCTTAGATTCCTTTTGTTTATAACAAGATGAAACTCTAGCTGTACACAGACTCATAAATCTTCATTACTAAATAGGTCATAAGATGTAAAGATTTCCAACAGATTCTATTGTGATGCTGACATATTGCTTCATTCAACTGTTCTACTACAAATTTCCACATCAAAACTACACTCAAAGTTAAAAATAAATGTTTGCATTGTTTTCTTCCATTTTTCATAATTTTGGGTTTTTCTTCCCTCATTTAGTTCCTTATCTTGTAAATGCTTATGAATGTAGGATTGGGATTTAAGTGCAGCTGGATTTATCAGAATCACAAGTAGCTGAAAGTTCAATAAAATATTGTTTAAAAAAATTCAAAACAAATACTTCACAGGTGATGTGTTCAGGAGAAAAGGATACCAAAGCTATAAAATATAGGTTACTATGTTGCGTCATTCTGAAATACTTCACATTTGTTTCATGTTAGGCTACTAGTATGCAGAGACCTATGATGCTGACCAATTTGTTTAATTGTTTACTTGAACTCCCCCATCTGTCTATAGTATCAGAGGGGTAGCCGTGTTAGTCTGGATCTGCAGAAGCGACAAAGGGTCCTGTGGCACCTTATAGACTAACAGAGGTATTGAAGCATAAGCTTTCGTGGGTCAATACCCACTTCTTCGGATGCAAGCATCTGTCTATATTCACCTGTTGTAACTGATGTAGGTAGGACTGCCATAGCAATTGCAGGCAAACCAACTTACTGTGGAATGGTGAAGGGTCAGAGGCATGAGCTTTCCTCCCGGGTCAACTGTGTAGCTTCCCAGACTGAGACTTTTTTTTCCTTTTAGCCATTTACAGTGGGTCAGACTTTCCACTGGGATGGTTATACTTTCATGCAGTTGGAAATCAAGATTTTTCACAGTTGTTTTCCTGGTTTAAAAAGCTGCAGATATTTTCTAATAGAGCAATCCCTCTACATCTATATATTATGGTTTATATTGTTACTAGTATATAATGCAACCAATTATGTGTCTTGGATCACATGTACATTATTACATATGCAGTATTTGCACACACAAAAAGAGAGAGAGAGAGTTAGATAGTCCCCCATATAATCCCTGGCAGCCTGAGAAACAGATGAGACTAAATAGCTAAAACTTGAAGCTTGATTCAAAGTCCCCCTAATGTCAAAGGAAACCTTACAATTGACTTTTCACAGGTGAGGACTCAACACTGAAAATAGCCACAGGTTCATCTATCACTAGTTTATGTCACTGAAGTATTTTAATGTAATGTTAAGCATTGACTATAGTAAATTTAAACTAACCTAAAAATTCACAGTGTTTGAATGAATAGTCAGACAATCAGGATTAATATAATATGATAACACCAAAATGTTATGACTCAGGAATCTTTCATGTGATCTTTGTTGAAATAAGTGGTGAGTGAAATTACCACAACACAACTTTGTATTTGAGGATATAAATTATTCAGAAATTAAAAATATCATCAAACTGTGTATAACCAGGGCTGCATTACTGCCTAAATGTAACTGTAGGTAACATTGATTTCAAGCAAAAATCCCATTGGTTCATTGGGAAGAGGACTATCTCATCATTTGAGAATTTAGCTAAAAAATGTTTAACTATCTGGATTAGCACAAACTCAGGATACTCAGATTAGTCTAATTAACTGAATAATCATATATCTCCCAACATATAGAAATCCCTTAAGCACTTCTTTAAATTCAGTATATTCACTGCCTTTTTTCTTTCATTTTGTGTATCCAATACAACTTGCAGTAATGTACAAATCACAAAAATGTTGCTCTATCCTTACCTTGAATTATATGGACATCAACTAGTACATGGAAATTAAAATGCACATTCATGTCATTTTAACTAGAAGAAATCTTCCTTGTAGATGCCCTTTTAAGTGGATCGATGGCTGGACTACTGTAACTATCAAGAAAACTGCTTCTGGATAATACCCATTGAAGTAAATATACTGGGCACTTAGGGACATTAACATCCAAAGGATTCCCTTTCCTCAAGGCTACCAAACAATATTAAAGCATTGACAGCTCACATTCTGCTCCATTCTAGGGTGTACATTACACAGATTGTTAACCAACGCTAGTAGAGTGACTGTACTATCTTTCATTTTTGACCTCAAGTCGTGGTGGGGAGACACCACTCCCCTATGTAATTTTTGATTCCTTATTTGTACACCTGGCCAGAGGATGACACTTCCATTGCATTGCAACTCCCAATGTTTTGAAATGTATTTTCAGTCTGTACTGGAATGAAAACAAAACCTCTTTCATAGAATGGAATTATGATGAAACAACCATTTCCTGAGTCAAAAGGTCAGGTTTTCAAATCAGGAGTCTGACACTTCACACACACACACACACACACACACACACACACACACACACACAACTTCCCGTTGAAAACTTGGTCGAAACCACTTCATTTCAACAAAATGGCTTATTTCAACGAAAATTACACAACTTCTTTTTGGACTGACGTTGGAATAGTGTCATCGTCTTTCTTGGTTGAAGAACCCAATATTGAGCAATGGTGATTCAGGGAAGAGGAAGAAAAATAACAGTCAGGCTTTCCTGAAATGTTCTATAAAGTTTTTCTATCTACATTAAAACTTTTGTTAAATATGTGAAGTTAGACTTTTTTGTACATTTTGATTGTTGAATTCCGAAACTTTCTAACTATTGGTCATTAATACTGCTGTTGCCACAATGATTTGAATATCTCATAATTATTCTGACTAAAGTTGAAACAGATCATATCCAGGAGAACACTTAATTGGCTTAGTCAGCCCCAGTGCTACAACACTATGAGAGTAAGGCTACTTTTATGGATAAGGAGAACACTTATTAACCCTTTAAACTTTGAAAGAGAGGCAGAAAGAAATAGGGATAAACCACTATAAGGAAGATTTACCTTTCAGAGCTGACTACATCCTGCAAAATAAAAAGCAACAGATGCTACCTACTTATTGAGGGAGGTGATATGGGAACACATTTACTTGGCTTCTGCGTCTGGTGTGCATATGGCAGGGATTCAAGAGAAAGGCAGATTAAAGATACGGTAATGGTAATGCTGCAGTGCACCTCGGACTTGTTCTACATTTAGAAGAAGCTCTAACTTAAAACAGGAAAACAGATTCTTACATTTTAAAAGTAGATATGTGACTATACAAGGTTATTTTCACCCTCATTTTCCTCATTGGCTGTGCTATGATACATTGCTCTGGTTTGGGGATTTCAAATATCAGCTCCCTTTCATTCCCCCTCAAATCATCACTTCTCCATTGCCACGGGGATGCTCTCACCCTCTTACAGCTGACAGCATGGCTACGTAAGCTGGTAAATACTGTCGTATTTAATTATTGTACATTTTTAAGTGGGGAAGTGCCAATGAGCCAAACTATTTCCCTTTTAAGAGCATTTTCCTTTTGTGCTAGCTTAGTCATTTTAAAGGAAGCCCTCTGACTGTGTGTGTTTGCATACAGAATGCGTGTGTCATTTTCAGTAGTGTTCACCAAAATGTTCCTGGCACACAGAGGCAGGAAGAGACTGGAGAGGATCACTTAAAAATAGAGTTTGGATTATCTTTCCATTTTCCACTCTGATCCTGCTCAAGATTTAGAACATGCCAGAGCAACAACTGTGTGTTTTAAAGCACGGGGATTTAATTAACAGACTGGCCAGCCATTTTCCAATTCTTTTATGTCCTTTTTCAATAAGCTTCTGAAATGTTTCATTGATTATTCAAATATGCACTCAGTCTGCTGAGTTCCCTATGGAGTATTAATCTCAGAATGCAGTTTCCTTATGGGGCACTAAATCCAATATCAAACTTAGAAAAATAAGTGTTTAGAAAGGTACATTTTCTGGCTCTCTTCAAGTTTGAACGGTGCAGCTTAAACTCAAATTAATATTTTTACATCTTGATTATTAGTTAGGCAAAGTACAAAAGATGTAAAAGTGTTATTTCCCAAATGAGCACATGATGTGAACATTTACCATACAGAACGTGTCATAGATCCCAGTGCTTGATCCTACATCTGGACCCAGGAAAAATTCCCATTGATATCGTGGAGATTTGCTTGCATAGGGACTGCAAGATTAGTTTTACAGAGAACAATAATGAAAAGGTCCTATTACAGTGGGCCATCTGATCCACACCACACCAATGCAGGATCATCCCTTACATCTTGTTCTTTTTGGTCCTGTCAAAAGTGATGGGATTCTCTTTCCTTGGAAATCTCTTCCGTGATATTTCTTTGTCAAGTTTTTCCGGATATTCTGTCTAAATATTCCTTTTCATATAATCTCATTTTAATTTGTTCCCAGTTATTCAAAAGTTGCTTAAAATCTCTTTCAATTACAAAAGAAAAAAATTAAAAATATGATGCATTATTAATATATATTGTAAAAATATAACATTTACATACTCTAACTCAAAAATCAGTTAAAACAGAAAGAAAGGCATTGATATTACTGGTACAATATAAACAAAGCTTTATTGTGTAATGATTGCAAATGCATATTATATGGAAGCCACAATGAAAAGTGAAAAGAAGGAGAATTAACTACGAAGTCAAGTCAATACCTAAAAACACTTTGAAGTTGCCAAAGTGCTAAAGTTTCCTTTTTCTTCCCTGAGACATTAAATGTATATTTTTATCTTAGAAGCAGTCATCTGTTTTACTTTTAAAAAATAAAGAGAACAGATCATCAGGAAACAAGGAGGGTGATCTCTGCTTCTATTTACTAACTATGAAAAGTTCAGGTGACTGTTTAGTTCCACTTAACCTCCATGAGACTAGTGACTGGGAACACTCAAAAACACTCAAAAAGTCTGGCGGTTGGGTTAAGTATCCAAAAGTTGGATTGTTTATATGACCTTTACCTCTTGAGCCTACAAACGTCTGCTGTAAATCTTGAGAGTAAAGGCTCTCTAGAAAGATTAATGGAACATTTGTTTCTAGTCTTAGCCTGAACCAGGAAGCAGAGTCAGGAGAAAACTTGAAAAATATTGGAATTACTTGTGGAAGCTCAAATTTGAGTTCTGGGTAAAGGTTTGGTGTACTTCCTATTCTACTTCAACCTCTACTCCATCCCTAAATGATGATGGATATGTTTATTTAGTATTCCACATATTATATTTTCCCTTCATTATGAGTTCCAGTTAAAATCAATATTTGGTCCCATAGTTTCCACATATCCTTTAAATACTTGGATTTTTGTCAGTATTTCTATCCAGAACTAGCCCTGGAATTAATCTCTTGCTAAATCTCTTCCAGTGCATTTTGAAAAGATTTTAAATCCTCTTTTTTTTCACTTCACTGCCAACATATGCCATTTACAGAGAAGTTTATAAAAGTTTCTTTTTATGGCAACATAAATTGCTAAACATATTTTTCTCTATTGTCCTATCTTGTTTGCTTAATTAATCTCCGATTCTCTTCTAATTCTAGCATTGTTGCATTGCCTTATATATTTCTGCAACAAGATCCTTTGAATCATTTTTATTTGTTACAATTTATTCCTTCATAGTCAGTAATAGTTTGAAATTCTTTACGCACTTTGGATACAATGAGCTGTGTTTCGACAGGTGTTCTAGTGGAACTGATGATATTCCATAATCTCTTTGCAGTGTTTAGACACATGTTCTATTCAATATCTTCATAAATGATTTGGATAATGATATAGAGAGTACACTTGCAAAGTTTGCAGATGAAACCAAGCTGGGAGAGGTTGCAAATGCTTTGGAGGAGAGGATTAGAATTCAAAATGATCTTGAAAAAGAGGAGAAATGGTCTGAAAAAAATAGGAAGAAATTCAACATGGACAAATGCAAAGTACTGAATTTAGGAAGGCATAATCCATCATACAAATACAAAATGGGAAGTGAGGCCTAGGAAAGAGTATTGGGGGCTATAGTGGATCACAAACTAAATATGTGTCAACAATGTAATACTGTTGCAAAAGAAGTGAACATTATTCTGGGATGTATTAGCAGACATGCTATAAGCAAGACATGAGAAGTACTTAATTCACTCTACTCAGCAGTAATAAGGCCTCATCTGGAGTCTCTGGACACCACACTTCAGAAAAGATGTGGACAAACTGGAGAAAGTCCAGTGGAGTACAACAAAAATGATTAATGATCTAGAAAACATGATCTATCAGTCATTGGTTTGTTTTGTCTGGAGAAGAGACGGCTGAGGGGAGACATGAAAACAGTTATCAAGTATGTCAAAAGTTGTTATAAAGAGGAGGGTGATAAACTGGGATCCTTATCTACTGAGGACAGGACAGGAAGTAATGGGCTTAAATTGCAGCAAGGGGCATGTGGTGGGGTGGCCGCCCCACCCCTATGAGAAATTGGGCTAAGGCAGGCCAGAGCGGCTGCGCGGACTGGCAGCCAATCAGGGAGGGCCTGTGGGAGAGCCAATCAGGGCTGAGCAGAAGGCAGCCAATCAGAGCAAGGCTCAGCCCTATATAAGGGCTGCCCAGGAGAGGCGCAGTCAGTCTCTCCCAAACCTTCAAGAGTGAAGGCCTGTCTCCTGAATGTAAGGAGAACAGCACCTGGGACAGTGCAGTGCTGGGCAGGCTTGGGGGAGCAGAGGGAAGCTCCAGCCCAATACCTGCCAGGCTGCAGGCCCTGAGGAAAGGGCCTAGAGGGTGCAAGGGGTCAGAGGGGAAGTGACCCAGGGAGGACGGAAAGATGAGGGGAGTGAAGGAGGGCATAGAGCCTGCCGCTAGAGGGTCCCTGGGTCAGGACCCAGAGTAGAGGGCAGGCCTGGGTCCCCCCTTTCCCCTTGTACAGCACCTGGCTGTGGAAAGGTGGCCGTGACAGACTGCAACCGGCCCCTGAGCAGAGGGGCTAGACTTTGGGGGTTGTGGTTGGCCACTGCAGCTGGAGCGAGCAGAAAGACTATTGATAAAAGCCACACACGCCCTGGAAGGGGGTGAGGATGGACTAAGGGGCACTGCCAGAGGGCAGTGACCCGAAGCGGACATCGGCAAGCAGGGAGTAACCTGGGTCCGGAGCAGACAGCGGACGGGACACCACCGGTGGAGGGCGCTCTGGAGAGGACAGAGATAATTCTCGGACTAACCAGCGGGAGGCGCCGTGGTGGTGAGTCCCAACCCCATGACAGGGCATTTAGATTAGACATTAGAAACATCTTCCTAACCATAAGTATAGTTAAGCACTGGAACAAACTACCTAGGGTGGCTGTGGAATTTCCATCATTGGAGATTTCTAAGAACAGGTGAGACAAACGCCTGTCAGGAATGGTCTAGATAATATTAGTCCTGCTGCAGTGCTGGGGACCATACCAAATGACCTATTGAGGTCCCTTCTAGTCCCTACACTTCTACGTTTTATAGAAAAGAAACTATTAAAAAATCATTGTATCTGTCATAAATGGAAACAAAACTTGCATTCTTTACAAGTTTATATGGGTGCAATCGATTCATTGCTTTATGAACACAATGTACTCCAGAGAGTGTAACAAATCAACATAATGCCAACTGACGGCTTGATTTTGCATTTGCATCTTTGAGTTGGCTGAAGTAAGTGTAAAATCATATGTAGCCATATAGCTTCTTATTGACTATGGATTTAGGAAGTGTTGTGTGCATTGCTTCTTCAAATAAAGATTTGGAATAAATTATGATCAAGAAATGTGTTTTGGATGTGCATATTTCAGATGATAGGATATGAACAACTGGTTCATAGTGCTAAAACTGTGATCAAACCATGCCCAATTCTCATGATCATCACAGACACAGTGGACACACATAATAGGATTAATTAACCAAAGTGTACCAAAAAAGCTGCTGGTAGCCTCTAAAATGCATAGATAATTCTATTGATTATGATGCACATTTGAATGGTGGAAGGCACGACTGAGTCTGAAATAGTTTTCCTATTGCTAGTTACATTTGGAGTTTCACAGTTCTGCAAATATTAATTTTAATTAATTATTAATATATTTGTTTTTTTCTTCCATTGTCACTGCATTGTGGTTTTCCCATAAACAAATATTATTTTATATTCACTAGATATTTCAGTTTGTGAAAGCAAATGATAGGCAACTTTTCCTAAGCTCTCACATCCTACCGTAACATACAATACTTCAGTTCATGACCTCTCTTGAACAAAGACTGTCCTAGGTGATTTGGAAACATACCTAGTTGGAAGTAGAATCATTACATAAAGTTTATTCGCTGGGATCTTTCAAATGAGATCTTAGAAATCACTTTATGCCTTAAAGACCCTATTGCCCTTTTCATAAGACTAGGGGATTGCCAAAATGTCATTTCCCCAAGGTAGGCCCCGCCAACCAGAAGTCTTTTGAAGCCAATGGGGGTATTTCCCAGCATGCTTTGTGCCTATTCATCACTGCCTTCCACTCAACAGATGGATGCATTTCAGTAATGCTGTATGCAGAATAGTTTGTAAAAGCATTTTGGGACTTCATATTAAGAAAGGTGCCGCAATTGTAAAATAGTATTTAATGTTAATTGTCAATTAATATTAATGAGCAACCATCACCAATTCTTTGAAGTTAGAAAACTGAAGGAGAGTTACTAAATAATAACAAACCTAATATTATGTAATAAAAGAAAAGTATGGTTAAATTGGGTAGCATCTCTCACTGCAAATCTTTTTCACAATTTACATTTTTTCTACATTTGCCACCTACTCTGTCTCAGATTTTAGTAATGGCATTTAAATTTGTGTATTGTTCCTTTGAATGCGAGAATACTGTAGATATTAATACCTGGTACAGTCAAACGACTAAAGTATTTTTGTTTCCAATGTAAATTATTCAACTTATCCTCAGTAATTTGACAGGTTGCAGGCTTTTGCACTAATTTTATTCTAGTCAGTCTTTTAAGCACTTCTGGGTGTTTTGCGGGTCAGATTTTCATAAAAGATTGAGCCCCATTGCACTGCTGTTGCAGTAAATGGACTAGATTATAGCTGCAAATGTCTGGCAGGAATTTCTCCACAAAGTTGCTCTCTACCATGCATGAGGTGCATCAGATGAGGGAGCGGTCCTGGCAGAGGTCTATTATACCTATCTTCCACTGCTGTGGGTCTGCTGAGGACCCTATTCTGCTGGCATAACTTAAAGCATCCACATAGACACACTGATGATTGTTGGGGCTAGAGATAGTGCAGAAAGGCTCCCAGAACCAGGGAGCTGTAACCAGCTCCCTGATGCATATGGCTCTAAATGGGGTAATTTGGTTAGTCGTTGATGGGTTGGAGCAGAAAACAAAACACATTTTTACAAGCAAATGTATCCCATTTATTATTCTTATCTTAAAGAAAAGAGTATATTATAGCTGGTTGAAACTCAGAATTTCTGATCCCAGGAAAATTCTGATATGTTGAGATTTCCTTTCATCCCAAATTAGAATGAAAAGCCAAAATTTCCAGCTTTTCTGAAAAGAAAATTTAAGAAAATTGTTACATATATATACATATATTATATTGTAAGTCGGAACACCACACTTCGACTTTGTCTAAATGAAGCACTTCAATGTTTTTGTGAAAAACGTAGACAAAAATTGATATATCCTGTGAAGTGTTTTGACTTTCTTGAATCAGCATTTCCTAATGGACAGTTGTTCCATCAGAACATTTTTGACCAGCTCTATAGGACAATGCAACCCACCATCTGAATTCTCTCTCTTCCCAGGTTTTTTCTTTCAGTTAAACAGTTTGCAGTTGAAGTAACCAAATACTTACCATTTATCATAAGTAGTATTTTACATCATGGTCATGCACACATTATAAGGTGAAATATACCTAAACATTTTTCTTGCTAAGGACATGTTAATATAAGAAGAATTTGTTATGTTCTACATCAGAACAATAAAGATCCAAATAAACCTTGATACTCTGCATTACCAGCAATCTATATTTAATCCTTCAAGAGTTTTACCTTTTCAAAATACATTTTTTCCTACGTACACACTTGTATATTTAAGGTAATTTATTATATGTAATTTCATTTACTGCCTAAAACTGTGTACATGCTTTTAAAATATACATGTGGGATTCATTACAACAGAGATAAACATGACATCTTAGGGGATACATGATGCATTCAGCAGGGGATTAAAAACTGATTTCAGTCACTGGACACTAGGCCAACTGAATTGTACTTACTGCAATTACAGTAATACATATAGCCTTAGAGGAAGGCTGCAGAGGGGTTAAGGATTATCCTTTGGAAAGATTTAATACTTGGATCATATCACATAGAAAAACTAAAAATGTACCCATGGAGAGATTTCAAAAGGTAGCTGGAAAGTGGTACAATACAAAAATTTTAAGAAAAATGTCTTAATAATAATAATAAAGAGCATTTTCTTAACCCTTGAAAAGGGTTAAACTACGCCACAGGAAAATTTCTGGAGAAGAGAACTGTAAAATCCCTAAAACTGTATTTCCCTAGAAACACCAATATTGTGAGTCTCACAAAGAGAAGCCAGAGAAATAATCTAAGAGAATATGAATAATTCATGGATTCTGAAACACACATAAGACAGAAGATAGGAGAAGAATGAGGTATCAAGGTGTGCTCCTGCCAAGGTGGGCAACATTATCACATTGAAAATCCTCTACAGAAAACATTCTTGTCTCCATCCCAAAGAAATATACTGTTAGTTAGCTTCCAGAATATATGAAAGCTATTTTAACATCAAAAGAATGAAAAGCTTCTGGAAACAGAATGGCAATTTAAAATGTTTAAACATTTGTCAAGAAGAAATACTCACTGACCCTAGTTTACATTAACGTTAACCTGAAAATAATTGCCAAAGCCAGAACAAAACCATTTCCCCATCCAACATTTTTCCTGACTTGCATTTTAAAATATATGATAGTAATTTCTTTTACAAGGAAAACAGCCTCATTTACTTGCATACTACATGTTTATTATTCAATTACATACTAAGTACCATCATTGATAACAATGAGGGATTCAGTAGGAGTTCAGTTTCCCTTGTTGAAAGAAAGCAATTAATCCTTAAACACATTCTGAAACATCCTTTTATTGGGAGATCTTGTACTGTAGAATATGACCTCGGGTTGTACATCTGACAGGTGGGCAAAAAAAACTTCAAACATGATAGGTAGTCCTGACATTATGACTTCCATATTATACCCTACTTTTAAAATCCAGTGGTAACCATGGGCCAGACAGGTCAAACACTTAAAAAATGTGAAACCTGGACAGTTCATCCTGAATAATTTCCCTCTCTCCCTTTAATCTCCAAAACACTGTGTGGTTTTGCTAGCTCATGAACACATAGCCCATTATACACATATAGCCTCACAGACAACATGGCTTGTTTTGATCTCAGAGAAATTTTTATTCTTTGAAACACCCTACCATAGGTTCTACATGTGTCAAGCTCTTAAAATGAACAGAAATGCCTAGGTTTAGCAGATTTAGTTTCAAAATTAAGTCTAGAGATACTAGAGGATAAGTGGTTATGATTAAGAGTTTCCAAGAGAATGTTTTTAACTGTGCTATACACACTTTAAGCTGCAACCCAGGAGATATTTAACAGTTAATCAATTGCACTAGTTGAATGTACTTGATTCCTCTGAAAATGTTCTGGCACTTTCAGGACACATGGATAGAACATATGGCTATCCAACCGTTTTGTAAACAGGGTTATAAGAATGACTAAGCAAACAAATAGGCCAAATTCTAGTACATTATTTGCCCAGCATGAATTTATATGAACCACACGACATTGAAACACTGCATATGCTTATATTTTATAAATATACAAAACATATAATTATCTTTCTATATTATGGAAACACCCTAGAAGCTCCCTGCTATGGCTATGTTCAGATTTTCACTTAAAACTGGACTTAAATCCTTCTCTTTCACATTTTTAACACAACAAACAAACACATTTTTAATACAAACATAGGTATTTTCCTCATTTATTGTAACTGTTTGTTCTCCACAACCAACTTGGGGGGTAACATGTTTTCTGGTCTGCTATACAAAAGGCCATTGGTAGATATCTGGGACGCCAATTAGGTTTGTGGGGGGAGCAGTCAAGCTGATTGCTGGTGCCTCCTTGTGGCAGATGTCCAGTGCAGGCATTCCATAGAGTATGCATCCAGTGACCAGATAAATGGCCTCGTAAAGGACTTTAAAAGGAGGTGCTTGTTAAAGGAATGGAATAGTGTGGAGTTTGGGGCTCCTATGGTTGGAACGGCAGGAAGCCAACCCCCCTTTCTTGTAGCCCAACTTACCCTCCTACAAGGGGGGTTATGGTAAGGTCCCGGCAATGGATTTGATGGAGGGACTTGGATGGAAAAATTGGAGGAGCTGGTAAAAGCCCCCCGCATATGGTGAAGTTCCGGTAATGGATTTGCTGGAGGGACCTGGATGGAAAAAGAGGGGGAGCTGGTAAAAGGCCCCCGGGCATGGTAGGGTCCCAGCAACAGATTTGCTGGAGGGACTTGGATGGAAAAGAGGGGGAGCTGGTGGAAGCCCCCAGGTAATTACAGAGTAAACAGGGGTTACCTTCACTATACACTGTTATCTGTCCGGTAGTCCCAGACTTGTAATAATAAAGTTGCAGTCTGATTAAATCCATATCAAGTGTCTCCTGTTCTTCTTTCGGTATAGTTGGACAACAAGGGCACCCCCTCATGTAGCTGCCTAAACGTACTGGAGAGTGGAGGCATCAACGCAGAGGTAGCCCTTCAAATTCTAGTGTCTGAATGTAGAGACATCAGGCCCACCCTGGCTAATCCACAAAGTTCCCAGTTCTTCAACATCAGCCCTCTTCATCCAATGACTCTAAACTTAACTCAGACTTCATGCTTTCTCATGTGCAACCAGCACTTTACCAATTCATATATGTCCATAGAGAACATATATCTTAATGCAGAAGTAGCCAGTCAATGTGCATTTGGGTTTGATTTAGAATGGACGGGTGAGTGCATTGTGGATATCTATAATTTGGAAGGGAGTTTGTGATGTAGGTGAGAAGTCTGAGGTATATATGAATAGTATAATTTTGGGGCAGGGACTGAGTTCATATAGGGCCAACCACAATAATGTCCTGGCCCACAACCAGGGATCCTAGGAGCTACTACAATACAAATAGTGTTTCTGCATTATTATTAATTGACAATTTCATTCAATTGTAATGATTGTGTTAGTGACAACTGTACTTGATCAGATAAATATGCCTGACTCTTCCCTGCATGTTTATACCTGCGCCTGGACATTTCCACTGCATGCATCTGAAGAAGTCGGTATTCACCCATGAAAGTTTATGCTCCAATACATCTGTTAGTCTATAAGGTGCCACAGGACTCTTTGTCTCAACTGTACTGGAGTTATTTTAACCGTATACTAACAAACGTTGTTTGGTGGAATATGGTGGTGGCGGGGGGGTGGGGGGGATGGATCAGAAATCACATCACACTCCTCGTCAGTACCCAGCCTGAGGAAGCTAACGATCAAACCAGCGGACCAAATTCGGTGATGAATCCTGGTCACACGCCACCTGAGGCACATTGCATATATGCTAAGAAGGTGGTGGAATATGTATCTCATGGAGGTATAGCAGTAGTTCCATAGGTAAGTTTGCATTAGATTTTCCATTGTATTTTTTTCCATACAAAAATACATTTTATCTCATAATCTAATGCCCAAAGTCAAAAGAAAGGCTCCCACGGGTAGGGTCAAGCCCTTATTCACTCAGATCGGCACATGTATATCTTCTATCTATATACCTTGTTACTAGAAACAGGTCTAATTTTTAAACTAGTCTTCAGTAACATAAGTAGTATTTGAAAGTCATCTATGTAGTACCCATAAACATAACACCAGACTCAACAGTAAAAACAATGTAAATTACAATCAAAATCGAATTTAAGATGCCATATACATCTGCTGGCAACCTGTAATTTAACATTTCTTTTCTACTTTTCCCCCCCTCTTAATTTTAGCATGGGGGAAAAAGGAATATTTGATTGCAAGAAAACACTGTTGCATAGCCACACCATGCTGAAATCAGCTCAATTCACAATTAACTATCTATCATGCATGAGGAGTACAGTTTGCTAAAAATAACTTATTAACCTCTCAGATACCAACATTTGTTACATTATATTCATTAATTTGTAATATATTACAAGGGCAGCCTGTACAAAATCAAATCTTTTTTTTGTATAACCTTCTCAAACAGTATGCTAAATTAACATGAAGGGAATCTTGTATCATAGCACACGGTATAATAATATACTATACACCCACCTGCACACACTAAAGCTTTGCATGAATAGGATCTTTCAGTGTTTAATCTGATGTTAAGTTGTTCATTGGCAAGAATGGAGGAATATGACCAGAGTTCCATTGTTGCTTTTTTAGGTGAAGTTTGTGGGCCCAATTTTAAAAAAGCACACAAATGCAATTGGGTACCATGTTTGTGTAAATTGAGCACTTGCATGTGCAAATAGCCAATAAGTTAGGAGGCTAACTTCCCACCTGCATATATACTGTGAATACAAATGGAGTAATTATGCACGCAACTGTGATCAAAATACACACTTTGTTGCATAGATATTTTTGAATATCAGGCCCTACGGGTGAATTCATCCCTGTGCAGAGGGCCAACGCAAGTAAGGCCTAAACACAATTGAAGTTCCACTGAAACCCTCAATGGAGGGGTCACTTTTAATCTGTCAGAACATATGTCTCTCATACACAAAAGAGAAACATGGTACATGTTCATATGTGTTATAAGATTTGTCAGAATAAAAGAAGATCCTTTTTAAAATCATTGCCCAGTAATAAAAAAATTATATTCTAGTTTTCTGAATCTTCCCCTTCAGCAGGAATTAAGATGCTTCATTTGATAATGCACACAAAGAAAATAAATTATAATATTCCCAGCTTAAAAAACTAAAGCACAGAATACCAGCTAGTAAAGCTTCATGTCATTAATAAAAGTGTTGGTCCCCGCCCATTACTTGTCTTTTTAAAAAGAAATGCCATAGGGAAATTCAATCTTCTCTCTACAGGGAGTTCCTGTTTGATCCAGCTGTCTATGTATGAAAATGTTATTAACTAGCATGATTTACTTTATTTAGAATAAAAGGAATATCTGCTGACCATCATTACTGCAGGAAACAGAAGACAATGCCAGCTCAGATCAACACAATGCTTAAAGGTTTCTTCGCCCTTCTTATGACCTCCTATGGATTAAAAACTAAATCACTTATTAAGAAGTCGAGATGATCCAAACAAGGTACAATATAAAAAACCAGTATCAATAATTAAATATCCCCCCCCCCCCCCATGTCTTATTCAAACTGACATGAACATACTGTTTCATCTGCCAAAATATATTAAGAAACACAGGGACACTAAAAGAAATTCAAATGTCTAGCAACATAAACAAAGCTCATTAATATCTTAGTGAATCATGACCTTAGTACAATATTGACAGTTTACTGGGAGGTCTAGCTTTATCTAAGATATAATCTAAATAATTCACTTAGCACTTGAAAAATATTTTGCCCTTTACTTTAAGTTCTTTACTGCTGCACATTTTCTGACTAATTTATAAATAGCAATAAAAGCACTTAAATCAACATAGACCATTATGGCTTAAAATTGATGTTTGTGGTATGGTATAGTGTTTTATTTCCACCCTCGTCCCACATGGAAACAGGAAAATTACTCATTTTGATCACACGGTTAAAGTTCAGATTGTGATCAAATGACACAGAAAGCTGAATATAAACACAGATTTTCTTTCCTGAGTTAACATAGATGCTATCAATATTGCTTTGCTAGCAAAAACTGTTTCACTCAAACTAAATGAAATTATAATTCAATGCTGAGCCCATTTCCTGAACCCAAAAAGATGGCACATTTTGTACTGCCTCATCTACATGGGACACTTTCCAGATAAGAACAGCCACCTCTACACCTTCAGCAACTTGGGCCAATGCACGCTTATGGAAAGTAAAACAAGAGCCATGTGCTTACTCTTCACATGCCAAGAAGAGGACAATTGTTTTCTAATGTCACCAAAAAGCTACAGCTGCGTATATAAGCACAACAGCTGATTCTCTGAGTCCCTTGGTAATATTTACCACCTTTATAGCATCAGGCTGAGCCCAAAGATGTATTTTTAACAAAATGGAGTATGGGTGAAAGTATGGCCCTATTAAACTCAATGGGAGTTCTGCCACTGACTTCAATGGGACCAAGATTTCACCCAATATTCTTTTATGAGCATGCTATAGTTTCAGTACTGCTAATTTTTCACTAATTCAGGAAATCCTAGTTTTAAGCATCCTGGCTTGATCTCCTGCCTGCTATGGGCACTGCAGTTTGATCTGTGGGTGATATTATAATTAAAGAGGTTTTATTAAGCTGCCAAAACAAGGTCCTTTTTACTGATATCTTAGGGCTGTGAAAATGATAAAGATCCCACAGCACATTTTGGGAGATGAATAACTTGTGTGTCTTGGTTAAAATTCCTTCTCTCGTGAAAGATACAGAACTGATAACACAAAGCAGGTAAGGCAGCAGTGCAAGCTTCCCCACACTGCCATCCCAATTTGCATCAACCTTGACATCAAAAGATCAGCTATGAGTGCAAGAATAGTTCAATTTCTATGCTTATTCTACTCATTTTCTCACTCCTAGTCAATTGACAAAAAGGGAGTCAATTAACGCCAGTAGAAAATAGCAATTTTGTGATATGAACACGTATCTACTAGGAAATAAACCTGAAAACTGGCGGGGGGGGAAATCGATAGAGAAAGAAAATGTGGTGACTCACTATGGTTAACACATTGTGTTCAACATAGAAACAAAATACTCATGAAATACTTTAGCCTTCAAAAATATGCGTAGTTTTGCTCCTCATGTTGGTGGGACTTACAGTACATCTGCACTGCACTGGCAGGTGTAATTCCCATCTCCGGCACACATGCTCACGCTAGTACACTAAAAATAGCAATGTGGCGGTGGCTGTGGCTGCAGTGGCGGCTCTGGCTAGCCACCTGAGTACAGCCCCATCCAAGATCCTAGGTATATACTCAGGCAGCTAGCCCTCCCTTGCTGCTCATTCCTCCTTAGATACACTTCCATTTTTGAACACTCTATCTTGGCCAGGGCTAGCACAGGTATGTCTGTGCAAACTGGAAATTACACCTTCCACATACAGTGTAGACAAACCATAAGGATGCTGATTTTAGTAACCATTGGCCACATCAAGTTAAAGCTGCCAGTGAGTGAATGTGAGAGAAGCGTGTGGGCTTAGCCTGGAACTCTCTTCAGGAGAGTTTTAGTCCCAGAGCTGATTCTGATTCCCTTTGTTGCCTTAGGTGACCCATTCAACATCCATTTCATTGCTTCATCTGCAAAACAGGGACAATAATTGTCCGTCTGAAGAGGTGTTCTGAGAATTAGCCCATTAATGTGGGCAAAATATTTTGATTTAATAAATGTTAGGACTTAAAAAATATAAAAGCCTACATTTGAAAATACATCCATCACAATAATCAGCTCTGTTTTTCTCTAAACCCACTGCAACATCTATCCCCACCCTCCATTTACATTCTTCAGCAACCCTGGTAAATTTCCTGAAGCCTCCCTAATTGTATAGGAAGGAGCACCATTAAACCACAATGAAGAGGTAATTTATCAAATTTCTGAAGTTTGAATGATAAGAGATGCCAAACCACAAATTACATGCCAATCCGAGATAAATGCACATGTACAAGGAGTTCACAGCCCTTGTTGTACAAAACTCACAATTTTTTTTTTTAAGAATACAGATACTGAATTTTTAGCTCCTCCGTGATTCCTGTACTTCCTCCAGCATATGAAATGATTCTCTCAGTTTGTTCAGTGTACTACATTGGATTATATAAAACTTGGAGTGCTGATGAATGTGTCACAACCAGGGCATGGGTGGTCTGATCTAGTGATCAGAGCAGGAGTCAGGCCAAGTGAGATCACACACCAGGAGGTCAGAGTCCTAGGCAGGCCAGAGGGAAAACCAAGAGTCAGATGTCAGGAGGCAGGCAGGGTCCGGTTACTAGGAGATCAGCAGTAGGCAGTAGGAGCAAGTAGCACAGGACAAGCAGTCCAAAGCAGGGAGAACCTAGTTGCATGGACAACTTCCTGTGCCAGTTCTGGGTTTATACAGAAGCTCTGAACCAATCAGGACTGCCAGTATCCTGCCAGTCGGATTCCAGGACTGGAATCCTCTGTTGGGGTTCAACTTCTGTCTTGTCATCTACTATCAGATCTCTGAGTAGCAGGTTGGAACTTACTAGCTCCTAAGAGCCCTGTGGGCCAGGGCTCAAGACCTGTGGTCCCTAACAGTACATGACTTAACCAAGACAACTACTCCTTCCTGGTAGGAACAAAATGAGAAGTACAGGACAATGCATAGACAAGGACAAGATATGCCACATATTTGTGGTATTTTAAGGAAAGCTGAGCCCTGGAATACCACCGCTGACATTCAGAGCATAGTCGCAAGGCTCTGTCTGACTCTCTTGCAAACATTTCCTGAGAGTGTTTTCAGCAGGTGCTGCTTCAAGGGACAAAGCAGACCACGCAGTCCACTTTGCTGTTGGATGTCCACTTAGACCAAGCACATCTGTAAGAAACAATTAGGCGAGTGGCAGACACCACCCATTTGGTTGACTTACTGTGTCCTCTGTACACCTACACACACATCATTTGAAAGCTTATAATGTCTACTTTAACATGAGAAATAATGTGGAACTGTCAAGCGGTTCTGATACGATAGAAATGAGAATAAACAATGACACCATCAACACACTGAAATGACCGCTCTGAAATATTTGCATTTTTCTGTTGTTTGTTTCTGTTAGGTATGAATTTATTTGCGACTTCAAAGCATCACAATACCAATCTAAAGGGTAAAATCTAATGCTAACTTTCTAAAGGTATCATTGAATGCAATAGCACTGGTGACATTTCCAGTCCATATCATCATTATAATTATCTCATTCATCATTATGATCTCCATCAAGAGCGCATGGGTTACCATAGCCTTCATTGCCTCAGCATGTACACAGTTCTGTGCACGGAAAAGTGTTCTGAATACAGACACAGTTGATTGTGCAGCGACCACTTCTGGTATAGAGCCAGATAAGGTTTTGTAGAAGCTCAGATGCTATAGGGCCCTTGAAGAATACAGGAAAGAATTCATCCACATTTTTCTATCCATGTTGCAATGGTGATCCAATATTTATTTACCTGTGTGTGAAGACATCCAAATCTTTGTCTGCCAAGATGCTCTTTTGACATGCTCTTTAAAACTGTCCTTACATTGCGGGAGTGTAGCCAGTGTCTTGTCTTTTATGATGGCTAGATTGAGGTGCAAGTAACACAGGTCCCTTTGGATCTCTCTCTCTCTCTCTTTCTCTCTCTCTGGCCATACAGCACTGCTGCCTGCTTCCTTGCTGCCAAAAAATAGTGGCTTGTCCATTACTCTCACCCAGTTGAAATCTCTAAAGCAATAAGCTCCCTTTGTTTTGACAGCATTAAACAGAGATGTTTTTCCAATACCAAATAGGGATGAGACAGAGTGTCATCTTCTTAATGCATGTTCAGCAGGAAATCTGGAATAAATGCATCACAAATAGCATGCCCAGGTATGAAGTGTCACTTGTCAGTTGTGCTAATAACGATACCTGTCTCAGTCTATCGTATGTGTGTGTGTTCCATTTTTGGAAAGTATTGAACATCAAGGACCAAAATATCTTTATCTGGTGACCTAATTACTATGGTTCCTTTGACACCAAGAGATCCAAAAGCCATATTGGCACATACAACATGCAGAAGTATCCTTGTGTCCTCTTCCTCTTGAGTATTGTACAAGTCTTGGGATTTTTTTGACACCTGTACTGGTGGTGGACTTTGCTCCTTCACCTCTGGAAAAGCCTCTAGCAAGAACATGTGTATAACAGCCATGGCATCTCTGATGTACACTATTGTTTCTTTGCTGCATGCTCTTAGTTCATAGATTCTTTCAGATTGAATTTCTAGCTGATGCCCTAATTTGGCTTTGTCTGTTCTTCTCACTTTTCTATCAGCATGGAAAAGGGACATAGACACAGATCCTATTGGATGACTATGAACAGTTACCATTGAAACATCATCTCTGCACCTCTTGCTAAGGACAGGGCACTGTAGAAAACAATTTCTGGACTGATAGCTGCAGTGATTGTCCCTCCTTTGCCATATTTAAATTTGGTCTTCATGGCCATGATTTGGCTGAAGAAGCTACAAGTCCTAACAGAACCAAGTGCATCTCTCGCAAAAGAGGAGATTATAGAGAGGGTGACTTCTCTTTCCCTTTCTACCTATTAGAGAGATAAGGTGGGTGAGGAAATATTTTTTATTCGACCAGCTTCTGTTGATATCCTTTTTCACCTATGTCAAAGAAAAAAATTCACCGCATTCTGACCTAGCACAAACACTAAATGCTGAACCTGAATTGTCACAAAAATAATGCCTCTTGAATCCTAATTCTAGGGCCTAATTCTCTGCATATCTATGAATATTTTAATACCTGTTCTACCTGTCAAAGCTGTACAATCCAGCTCAAAAAGAAAAAAATATATATAGCTGTATCCTCAATATTTTATTTTACTTTTTTAAACTCCAGTGTTATGTAAAACAATTATATCCTCTTTTCACACTTCACAATGTTTTGGCCATTCAATTCACTCTCCATTATATTCTCTCTTTAAAACTAGACACCAGAATAACAGCAATATGTTAAATTTTATTCTGTTGAAATGATCCAATACAAACATTAGAAATTCATACAGGATCAGTTATGACAAAATATTATATCAATTAACACAGGGGTGGGCAAACCTTTTGGCCCAAGGGCCACATTGGTGTTTCAAAACTGTATGGAGGGCCAGGTAGGGAAAGCTGTGCCTCCCCAAACAGCCTGGCCCCCGCCCCCTATCCACCCCCTCCCACTTCCTGCCCCCTGACTGCCCCCCTCAGAATCCCGGACCCATTCAACCCCCCCTGTTCCTTGTCCCCTGACCGACCCCTCCCAGGACCCCCTGCCCCTAACCACCACCCTGGGACACCACCACCCCTTCTCCTTGTCCCCTGACTGCCCCGACCCCTATCCACACCCCTGCCCCCTGACAGCCCCCCTGGGACTCCCACGCCTATCCAATCTCCCCTGTCCCCCTGACCGCACCCCCAACCTCCGCCCCATCCAACTGCCCCCGTCCCCCGACTACCCCACAGGACTTCCTGCCCCTATCCACCCCCGCCACTTCCCACCCCCTTACCATGCCACTCAGAGCAGCAGGAGCTCACAGTCCTGCAGGTGCCAGCCAGGTCACCCCACTGCCTGGCAGGAGCGGCAGGCCAGAGCACTGGCGGTGCAGCTAGCTGCAGCTGCGGGGGGGCGGGGGGGACAACAGAAGAGGGGCCGGGGGCTAGCCTCCCCAGCCGGGAGCTCAAGGGCCGGGCAGGACGGTCCCATGGGCTGGATGTGGCCCGTGGGCCGTAGTTTGCCCACTTCTGAATTAATATGATGTCAACATTCATATCTGTAATTTCAATCAATGAAATCAAAGCTTTGCTCATGCACTGAATTCATTTTCCTATTAATCTACTAACTTATTAAAGTAGGAGATGAAATATGTTCCTCATTATTGAGAAACAATGCCTCAAGGTGATCTCTTAGTTTAAAAACACATTAAAGTAAAATACTAGTCTGAAACACTGCAGTTGTAAGATTGGTAGGGATTTTGGCCCTACCAAGACTGCTGAAATGTTATCAGATGCCATTTCTCTGTAGATCTTACAAAGAACATAAAAAAGCTAAGTGCTTCAGTTGTACTATTCCCCCATTTACACTACTGGATAATGTAAAAATAAGCTGCAAAAGCTTTGTGCTTTGAGCTAAAAGCATATCCTTAAGAAGTTACATCAATATCTTAAGAAGAAATAGGAACACAGCGTTTCCTAAACCAAAACAGAATATTCTATCTTGTTTAATATCCTGCCTCAGTGGAAAATAAGTCACTTGTTTAACAAATGTAATAAATGTTCATGTACCATACAAATAGGAAATACTGGCTGACAAATGGGATTGTGCCTTTACTTTTTGTGTTGAGACAGTAATTGGTAAATGATTTATAATGGAGATTAATCTAGTGTTTAGAAAAAGAGAGAGAAGCCCTCTGCCTTACAATAAAATAAGAATAAGAATAGCAACTATTTAACTTTTTCCACTATTGCTGCTGGAAATTGACAATGGCATACAAAAGGCACTGGGAAAGAGAGCCATCTATAATGCACCGGGTCAGTAATACAATGTTCCCATGACAGAACACTCCTTTCTGACTATCTGGAGATCACTTTAAATGCTGAAGCATGATGGCTTGATAGACTTTGTGTTAGCAAGTATAACTGAAGATGCTGAGCCAGAGCCTTAGATGATGTAAACTGGGGTCCCAGTGACTTCAATGGAGTTTTGTCAGTTTGCCCAAGTTAAGGATCTATCTCACTATAGAAATAGTGTTTTAATACTATTAAACTATTTTCCTCATTGATATCCAGTGGCAGTGAGTTCCAGAAGTTAGCTATATAATTAGAGCCCTACCAATTTCACGGCCATAAAAAATGTATAATGGACTGTAAAATAAGCCCTTTTCCATGAAATCTGATCTCCCAAAAATCTGATAGTTCAGCCAGGCTCGGGAGGGACAGGCTCAGGGCTGCTGCCACATACACCCGCTCCATCTCCCCTGCCGGGGCTCAGGGCACTCATTTTTTACAAATTGGCCAGGGTCCCTGGGCACAGGACCCATGGGCCCATGCGTTAATCCACCACTGGCTGTGATTAGCAGCTAGGAGCCTCCATCTGGGGTGTTCCCAGCAGCACTGGGGAGATCTTGGAGCTTCGTCCAACTGCAGGAAACTCTGCTCTGAAGCCAGAAGCGAGAGTAGCAATCCTGTGACCCTCACCCCCCCACACTCAAGAGCTTTTGCACCCTCCCCCCCATGATCCCCTTTTGGGTCAAGACCCCACAGTTACAACAACATGAAACTTCAGATGTAAACATCTGAAGTAATGAAATTAACAAATTTTAAAACCCTCTGGTCATGAAATATATATATATAATGCACAAAAAAAAAGTGTATTCATTCAATCTCCAATCTGTACATTCTCTTTTTTGCCCTGGATTTGCAAGCAGATTTTTTACATGCACATCAAATTCCCTTGACATCAATGGGGCTCCATACAGGTATAAGGGGCTACCAATACAGATGGAGCAGGGCTTTAAACTCTGACACCGCGGGTCAGGGCTTTGCCTCCATTCTTCTACCTTATGTAATGTGCCTATTATGTCCGTTATATGTCCTAAATAATAAAAATAACTACCATCAACTATATTTAGATTAGACCTCAGCATACAATATATCTATCTAAAAGTGAATTGATTTTTACCATATTTGGTTTCAATCAAATGACGTTTGCATTGGCAGTGGAGAAAGTTCATTTTTATAGCACTATAAAGTAGCTTTGTGATACCAAACAAGGTCTGTGTTTAATTTTTAAAAGGCTTTGATTTACAAGATAAATTTAGTCCATCGCTTGGACTTACACCGTTGGGCATTTTACAAGGGAAGAGAAAGAGGAACTATTCTTTACAGTCCTTTACAGAATTACATGAATGTCTCAGATGCTTCTATTGAAGGTTTTTGTTTTGTTTCTTAAGCAATTTGTAAAAGGTAAAAGAACTTGTACAAAACATTAAATGAACATTATGAGATACGTCTAACACCCTCTAAGTGAATCAAATGAAGTCAGAGTTAAGATTTCCATCTTACCCAGGACACACCTTTCTGCTGTGTCTGTAGCGTATGCAGATTGAGAAACAAACTGCCCATGGAAGATATTGCAGAAACAGACTTGCAAGTATAGGCTCAGGACAAAGAAGTCCCAACATTACTGTTGAGAGGATATCAGAAAGAATGAAAGGCTTTGCAGCTGGGCTCAATCCTAAAATTTAGAGAAGGGGAAATATGCAGAAAACAAAAATGTAAACAGAAAAGAAACTAGAAGGGACAAGGAAGGTGTGAGTGGGGAGGGAGTAGTAAGAAAGTAGAATGACAAGTAAGAAAAAACAGCAAGGAAGAATTGATGAAGGGCAGAAATTGAGGGGTGGAAGGAGGAACAGAAAAAAGATGAAAACTAAAAAAGGGTGTAATAAAGGCATGATGCATAGAAGTGCCGGTAAGAGATGAGTCCTGGCCCCATTCACCTGATGTGAGCCAGAGTTACGAAGGCAACATGGCAGGTATCCACTGACACCAATTTCTAGTGTTACATCTTTTCTTTAACATAAATCAAAAACAACCACCACAAATTGATACAGACAATTAATATACACACAAATTGAGATGTCTAGACTAGAAGTCATGGTAGACAATCTTGACAGCTGACAGAATTATTCTCCCTCTTATTTGACATCTAGCCGCATAAGATGGGATAACGTTATAAAAGATTATATCCCTGATATGTAGCCATATAAATAGTGATGACTATTCCTTCCATTCTCCACTGTGTCATATGTCTGCATACTCAAACTGAGACTGTAGTAGTCTTTTCCCCCCTTCTTTTTGCCTCCAGCCATATGTTGTCCACTCTAACTTCTAAAGTTATTAAAAAGTCTACACTAGCATTTCACCAGGGCCATCCCTAGGGGAGTGTGGGGCCTGGGACAAAATCAAACTGTGTGGCCCCCCTTAACATTTTTTATGAAGGTGAAATCTGGCTGCAGTGAACTTCAAGGGCAGCTGCAGGCTAAATATTGATAGCGCCCAGCTATATAATTATAATGTAGTTATATTATATTGTAGTTCTTATGTATAATTATAATTACGTTAATATAATTTAAAAAACCTCACCATGAGGCAGCTCTGCCCCAGGACTGAGCAGTGCATGGACCCTCTAGCTGGAGGCCAGTGCCCGAGCCATTCTGAACCCCCTGCGGGGAGCTCATTGGCCAGGGCCCGGCAGGCCAGACCAGCCCCCTGCTCTGCACAGAAATAACCAGCCACAAAGAGGCCTCTTACAGCCTCCTGAAGCCGGGTCCTTCCTGCGACCCTGTTGCCGGCGGGCTGGGCCGGGGACCCTGGGAGGGCAACCCTGATGCCCCTTTATGGCTGCGCTCCCCACCTCCAGCCCCCCACTGCCGCTTCCTGCCTCTGATTCCACCGCTGCTGCAGGCCTCTCCCTCCCGGCCCCTGACTCCAGGGCAACCGGGCACTGGGCCCGTGCAGGAACATTCCCCGCCGCCTCCAGCGCTGCGCGGTGAACCCAAGAACTACCGCCAGAATCCCCCCACAGATCACCACCGGTCCCCCAGGATCCCCCAGTCCTGATCAGTCCCCGGGATCCCCAAACGCCCCAAGCAAGACACAGGTGCACTCTGATGCATGAGCGCGAAGTACTGCATCTGACACCGTGGTGCTGAAGTGCGGGGTCCCCCAAAGCACGGTCCCTGGAGCAGTCGCCCTGATTCGCCCTACCCAAGGGATGGCTCTGTTGTTGTTGGCATCCTTTAGTCTCGAGAGACGATGGATATGCGCCCATGGGGAATGTTTAATTGATGGTTGTGCAGCGTCTGTTGTGGCAATAGAGCCCCACACGAGCGTGGCAGTTTCGATTGCATTTGCTGCATTTGAAGGCGGTGTCAACTGTGAGTTGGAGCCGCTGCTTCCTTTTTTGTTGAACCCGCTTTTCCTCGGCAAGCTGCCGCAGCTTGTCTTCGCCAGTTTTCAATCCAGTGGTCAGAGCGTGTCAACATCTGCATCTGTCCTGGGCGAGCTCTTCCCAGCTGTTGATGTCGATTTGAACAGTCTTCAGGTCCCTCTTACAAACATCCTTGAAGCGAAGGTGGGGACATCCTGTAGCTCTGTTTCCGGAGGCAAGTTCGGCATACAACAGGTCTTTCGGGATCTGTCCATCTTCCATGCGACTTAGATGGCCAAGCCATCTGAGGCGGCGTTGACGGAGGAGAGTGAACATGCTGGAGATCTTGACACGTTGCAGCACCTCGTTGTTCATCATCCAATCACTCCAAGTGATCCCGAGTATGCGACGGAGGCAGCACATGTGGAAGGTGTTCAGTCTCTTTTCTTGCAAAGCGCAGAGGGTCCAAGTTTCGCTGGCGTAGAGAAGAGTGTTTAGCACACATGCGCAGTACACAGCGACCTTTGTGTTGATGGTCAGCATATTGTTGTTCCATACTCTCTGTGACAAACTGGCCAAAATTGTGAAGGCCTTGCCAATTCTACGGTTGATCTCAGGGTCCAGTGAGAGGTTGTCCGTGATGGTAGATCCGAGGTAGGTGAACTGACTGACCACCTCTAGCACATAGTCATTGATGGCAATGCTTGGATGTTCTGCATCCTGGGCCATAACTTTGGTCTTCTGAAGACTGACTGTCAACCCGAACTCTTCGCAAGCTCTGGAAAAATGGTCAATCAGACGCTGGAGATCGGTTTCTGTGTGGGTGGCCAGGGCAGCATCGTCTGCAAACAGCATGTCTGTGATTGTTGCCTCCCGTACCTTGCTTTTGGCCTTTAGTCGAGCCAGATTGAAAAGTCTCCCATCAGACTGGGTGTGGAGATAGACTCCCTTTGTGGAATTTCCAAAAGGCACGTTTCAGTAATGCTGCGAAGAAGATGCCGAAGAGTGTGGGAGCGAGAACGCAGCCTTGTTTTACTCCACTGTGGATGTCGAAGGCATCGGAGGACAAGCCATCATACAGTACTGTGCCTTTCATGTTGTCGTGAAAAGACTGGATCACGCTCAGCAACTTTGGTGGGCAGCCAACCTTTGCCAGGATCTTGAACAGCCCATCTCTGTTCACAAGGTCGAAAGCTTTGGTCAGGTCTATGAAGGCAAGGAGTAGCGGCTTGTGCTGTTCTCTGCATTTCTCTTGCAGCTGCCTTAAGGAGAAAACCATGTCGGTTGTAGATCTCCCTGCTCGGAACCCGCACTGTAACTCTGGGTAAACTCTGTCAGCAAGCTTCTGCAGTCTATTCAGGATCACGCGTGCGAAGACTTTATCCACAACACTCAGGAGTGATATGCCTCTGTAGTTGTTGCAGTCACTTCTATCACCCTTGTTCTTGTAGAGGGTCACGATGTTGGCGTCTCTCATATACTGAGGTACTGCACCTTCGTCCCAGCACTGACAGAGGAGGTCGTGGAGGTGTTCTAGGAGGACGTTGATGCCACACTTGATAACTTCTGGTGGGATGCCATCCTTTCCTGGAGCCTTTCCTGTGGACAAGCTCTCAATGACTTTCTTCAATTCTTCCATGGTGGGCTTCTTGTCCAGCTTAGTTTCAATGGGAAAACCATCCACGGTATTGAGGGCAGCTTCGGTGACGGTGTTTTGCCTGGAGTACACTTCAGAGTAGTGCTCCACCCATCTATCCATCTGCTTTCCCTTGTCCTGGGTGTTTTCATCTGTTGCAGACTTTAGTGACACTCTCCACTTCTTTGTGGGTCCCATGGCCTTCTTGATGCCATCATACATTCCCCTGATGTTTCCAGTGTCAGCAGATAGTTGAATGCTCTGGCAGAGCTGGAGCCAGTAATCATTTGCACACTGTCGAGCTAGTCTCTCTACTTTGATCCTGGCAAATCGATACTCTTGTAGAGTCCTCTGACTGTGGGAACACTTGTACTCCAGGTGAACAGCGTGGCGTTCTTCAATGGCTGGAGTGAGTGTGACGGAATTAGCCTCAAACCAGTCATTGTTCATGTTTTGTTTCTTTCCAAAAACTTTCATGGCTGTTCTGTGTACTGCATCTCTGATGTAGCCCCATCTCTCTTTGGCGCAGCCACCGGGAGGCATACAGTTCAGCACCTCGGAGAGCTCATGGGTGAATTTCTCTGCCTTGTCTGGGTGTGCAGTCTTGCTCACATCGATGTGGGGTTTGCCCTCTGGCCTAGAGCGGTGGATCTTCTTTGGCTGTAGCCTCATCTTGCTGCACACCAGCGAGTGATCACTGTCGCAGTCAGCACTGTGGAAGGTGCGAGTAAGCAGGACGCACTTCAAGGCAGACCGCCTGATGATAATCAGGTCGAGTTGGTGCCAGTGCACGGAGCGAGGATGTCTCCAGGACACTTTGTGTTGGGGCTTTGTCTGGAAGAATGAGTTGGTAATGCTGAGGTCATGGTACAAGCACAGTTCCAGAAGTCGTCGTCCATTCTCATTCATTTCTCCAACGCCAAACTTTCCAAGACAGGTTGGCCAAAAGTCGTGGTCAGCGCACACTCTGGCGTTGAAGTCACCCAGTAATATCAAGTGCTCTTCTTTAGGGATACTCCTCATGATCATGTCTAACTGGTCATATAACTCGTCCTTGATATCCCTGGTGGTGCCCAGTGTTGGTGCATACACACTGATCAGGTTGATGGGTCCACCTGGCTCTGTATTTCACTGTGTATTAACTTTTAACAAAAGATGTTGTTTTAATAACACCCACTTCAAGATTCACCTTTACTGTTTTGCAGATTCCGCCCCCCCACCATCCATCCCAAATAAACCCACTGGTTTATATTTCCACTAGATATATCATCTTTGCATTTCCAAAGCTGAATCTCATTTTTGTTATTGTCTTCCCATATTTTTCTAGGTTTCTTCCTACTTCTCTCTCCACTAGTGTTTAAACCTCTCTCAATTTACTGTCATGCACTCTATTTTTAAGTGGTTCACACTCTCTGTTAAATTGTTAATGAAGGCATTAAATAAGACTGAATCTAACACAGACAGCCAGGGTTCTCCACTAGGAGAGTATGTGAAAGATTGAGGAAAAGGAAGAGTCAAGACTTAGTTATGATTTTTCCTGCCTTCTCGTGGTGTAAATTAGACTTTCAATCATGTTAGTTAGCATAGTTGCATTTTTATGTTAATTACATAAAGTTCAAATTCTACTTTCATAATCCATTTGCAGCAGAAAACATGAGGTAGCACAATTTTCTCTTTTCACTTAAAAAAGTGCTGAAAAGAGTTCAGGTAAAGTGTAAAGGTTGAAATGTAAGCGAGCAGCATAATCATAAGCCTTGAAAAATTGCTTTGTGAAAAAATATTTAAAAAGGGGTTTACATAAAAGCCAATAAATAAATAAATATATTTATAAACAATTTATAACTACTGATCTCACCAAAACAAGATGAAAGTTAGCTTATAGTGTAAATCTAGTATTAATGCCATCTCTGTCACTAAATTAGTGCTATTGCTTATGCTAATTTTACTTGTAAAATGTCTACTAGCACTAATTCCTCAGATTTTCACGATTCTGTATATTTTTTAAGAAACAAGATATCTACATATTTATCTACTGTCTTAAGAATAGTTGAGATTTATTGTTATACATGTGTGACTTGAGCTATATTGTCCGCAGTTTAATGCTTTGAGGTCATAAGTGCTCATGTTTTGGGGGTTTTTTAGTTAACTTATGTTCTTAAATTTTGGATTCCAAGAAAAAAACAAAAAGCTCCAGTGAAACTCCACATAACCTGGTTTCAGGTGATGCAAAACCCAAGTTCTGCATGGTTTCCCCTAAAATATATAACATGGCATGCTCAAAATTCAGCCCAGCATCAATCAAAATTTTAAAAACCTTTCTGCAAACCTGAGTTGAATTCAACCTTATTAGAAGTTTTATTAAATACATTATACACAAATCAACATGGAACACTGCCTTTAGTATTATTGGGGAGTGGAGAACTAGCATATCTAAAGTATTAAAACAAAAATTAACACATTCCTAGGCATGTACAGGAGAACATTTTTCTGTGGTAATTTTTGTACACTAGCGCATTGTTATCCATGACTGTCTAGCCATCAGTTCGATTCATACAGCTGGTTTATTAACAATAAAAAGTCCATGGTTACAAAGTATGGAGACTTTAGTCTTTCACTTAAAAAAAGGTCACTTGCCCAGTCACCCCTTTTGACAGGAAAGTGATATGGAAAAATTACTGCAGCTTCTTCTCTCCTTCCAGCACACAAAAAGCTTTTAAGGAAGAAGCCATTCTAATATAAACCCTACATAGAAAGGGCCACATGAATATAGTGGCTATTTGGAGCTAGATTACTTGGTTACTGAACTCATCTTTCACCTATAAAAATCAGATACTAATCTAGGTCATGGGGGACTGGGAAATTACGTTATTTCTCATCCTTGTACCTATTTTAACACATCATAAAACTACAATATAGTTTGGCACAATTCAAATGTGGATTAAAGGCATACTGATAGTACTGAAAGCTTAAAGAATATGTATCATGAATATTGTGATTGCTCATGCCATGTCTACTAGTACCACACTTTCATTAGTACAAGATTAATTCCAATTTAAAAACAAATGAACAAAAATAGATATAGCATTGAAAAAAGCAGGGGGATTGAATATCAAGTGCTATTTGCTGAATACAATTTCTTTGAGGAAAGTGAATTCTTAGTTTTGAGACACATTTTAGTTACTAATTTTAAAAAAATCAATTTTCTGAAAAAGCGCCTTTTAAAAAACCAGACATACTATATAAAATACCTCCAAAGTTATAGAGATGTCTCTTCTCAGTTGTAATGATAAGGATATTTGGGAGTAAGTTAGAGAGCAATATCACCTAACCAAACATATGATGAGCCCGTCTTTTCTCCCCTCTAACTACACGCTTGTGTGTTTCCTCTTCAATTTCGGCTCTGCTGCTATGATTACTAGAGCAGGCTGAAAATGTGTGGGAAAGATTCCCAGTTTGTGGGAAATCTTGTGTTTTTGACATTTGATTTTGTTCTGAATCAGAACAAATCCATTTTTTAAAAAAAATTCCCAGAAACCGGATATCCTGAAAAAACACTACTTGACACATATGGTGTTTCCAAAACAAAATCTGCTCCCTGGGACCCAAGAGCTGCTGAGTAAAATTGGCATTCTTCTTATTAGCAATGATGAAACTGACAAGAATGTTGATCTCAGTCAGTAGCTAGTGGGAATCCCAGGGTCCCCAGTCTGGGGGAGTCTGCAGGGTGGAGCTGCTCTAGAGCCATAGACCCTAAGAGCCCAGGACTTCCATGTTCCTAGCTCCACAACAGGGGGCTTGGAAGCCTTGAGAGTCCCACCTAGAGCTGGGGTTCTCAGGGCATTCCAGGCTCCCTGTAGTGGAGTCGGGAGCTGAACCCAGCAAGGGTGAGGTTTCCAGGGCCTGATTGCAGGTCCATGGCAGGGAGCCTGGAAGCCCTGGAACAGCAGGGCTTCCAGGGAGCTGCGGACATCAGAAAAGCAGGCTCCCCAGCAGCCCAGCGAGCTGGCAGGTTTACCATAGAACCTTGCATAGATTCACTAAAAGTTTGTTGAACCAAAGATGTTTCTGCAAAACATTTCAGGTTCAATGAATGACATTTAAAAAAACCCCCTCTTTTCATCAGAAAATGTCCAACCAGCTCTAACTATGACTTTTTCAGAGCCAAATGAAGAACAGGTGCATGAGCTAACCCTAGAGCACTACATACAGGTTATGTCATCATGCTAGTGAATAAGACTGATGCAAATGGCCATCAAGAAAGCCGTGCAAGTGACTATACATAAAGTAGTCTAATGCACAAAGTAAACAAACGGAAAAAAAAATAGTGAGAGAGAGAGACATATTTTTCTCCATATTCTAGTAATCTTAGAGGTTCCTCTTAAAAATAGAGGGACTGATTTTCATTTTCACTAAGGCCATTTTACACCCCTCTGGAATTATAAGGGAGCCTCAAAACAAGTGTAAATGTAGTAAGTCTCTTTTGCACTGAAAGAGTAGTGTAAAGTGGCCTGAGTTTAAATTAGGATCAGACCTGGACGATACAAAATATTCAGATGGAAATATCCTTTACAAGTTGATTGTGTCCCTTTATGAATAATTTTTAAGTAAACAACTCTTAATAAACATAATATCAAAATATGTATTTAATAGTCTTTTTCCTGTTACAGATATTTACCTTGAAGTCTAAGTAGTATAATTAATAGTATTTAGAAGAAATGTACCCATTTTGGGGTTCATATTGTAACTCATCATTGGTTTCATGCTATGGACAATATTGTCTGTAGTCCTGTGCCATTGAGCAAGGAGAAAGGGCGGGCATATGGAATTTTGCCACACTTTCACACAATATAGAAAGGCTGGGCATAAGGTGGTGCTTAATCACAAGGACAATACATTGTTAGTACTGCTTCCAGCACCAGCTTCTGCACAGTAAAGGCGGCCCTGCATAAGAGACATGGGATTTCACCATCTTCAAGGGGGCGTGCAGAGGCCTGGCTCCTGCCTAACTTCAAGCACAGTGCTGCAAGAGCTCCTGTTGGAGAGTCTCCGACCTACACTCTACAAAAGGCTGTACCATAAGGAAACAATGGAGCCCTGTGTGTCCAGTGGCACTCAAGGGATTGCAAAAATGTGACTCTGTGTGTGGGAATGAGTTATGTTTATACATGAGGCATACATTTATTCGTTTAACGGTTTTTTTCACTGAACAGGTTTGATAGTGATACACCGGCTCTTAAGTACTTGGAGTTTTTGTTCAGTATGTTCTATTCCAAATATTTGTCTTAAAAACATTCACAACCACTACAAGGTTTATAAAGATTGGTGCTAAATCCATTTATTCTTCAACAGGTTTATTTTTATGTCAAGCAGTCACTTCAAACAAAGTACTCTCTATCATTCTCCAACACACCGCACTCCACTGGGGAAGTTAAATTTTTCATATTCTTGAAGAGTATGTCTGCAGTTTTGAATCCCTTTTCTCTTCGGCCAATCAATGTTATATGTAAATAAGCAACTGCTTTTTTACTCTGCCATTTTTATATCGTTATATTAGATCCTGCATTTGTAATCTCTTGCTGATATCACTATTGAGTAAAGGCACCCAGAAACTGGAACATATCCATCTTAGTGTAAAGAATAGCTAGCTTATCGGATGTTGTTTAAGTTAGTTGCTAGTTTTTGCCAGATCCCTTGCCTGAAGAAATATCCCTGTGCATTTTACTTTTTATAATACATCTTCATTTTTGTTGAATTCGGATACCCTGTATAGAATATATAAAATTCAGTTACCAACAAAAAACAGCAGTACACTTTTTACTCCACAATGCATCTATCTAACGTGGAACTTCTATAATGGGATGTAATTACTGTCCTGTATTTTCATCTGGGTATACATCTAACAAGACTATCATGCCCAATGAAAACCACTGTTCTTTTTGTCCACAAAAGTGATTTCCTACCACAAAGTACTACTGAGCATGAAGTTGGTTTCAGATATAATATAAAGGACTAGGTCATTTTCCCTGTATTAAAACTCTAGCCTGCAACATCTGTTTTTAATATGAATGCAGAAAATGCACTTTGTGAAATAAAATTTAACATTTGTCATTTGCAATATATTATTTCACTCCACAATATGAATTTTATAAATTCAATGTCATGTTTTTAATTTTTCTTTTTAATTTAATTAATTGCTTTATTTAGGCTGCAAACTGTTTTCTGGTGGATTACCCACAACAGAGCTTTACCAGTCTTCATTGTTGTTACTGCATACGATAATAAATCAGATTAGAATTCAAATACTACATGAAAGCCTTGAAAGCTATTACAGATGAAAACACTGTGGCAATTCACAGTGAATGTCCTTGTGGGCTTTGGAACGTTAATGAGCTTCGTACCGCAGCAAAGCCCATATATTCACATAGTTTTAAACTACTGTAATACGTTTAAAAATGTCCATATATTATAGATAGATAGATAGATAGATCTATATAAAGTATGCATTCAGCTAGCAGAAATCTAGTGCTACATTGTTGTCCATAAAGGGAAAAGTTATACAAGTTTCCAAAAAAGAGATCAGATATTGGGCCTAGCACTCGACTGGTGTAAACTAGCATAGCTCCACTGAAATCAAAGAAACGACACCCATTTACACCAGCTGAGGAAGGTTACTGATATCAAAGATCCTGTGTTACTTGCAGCTGACTAAGATGCCACTGTTTTGATGGATGCAATGTCAATCTTGCGTGACCATAGCATCGTAGAACTGAGTTTAACAAGAACGGCAAGCAAATGACATACAAAGTGTTGCTTTCGAGTGACATCTTTTTTTTACAAAATAAAAGCTCACATCTTGCCTTCAGGGACAAAAAACAGAAACCGTAATAGTAATGGATATCCTGACAGTGATGAATATCCCACTTCTATCTTTAATACCAGCCTATATATTCTCACAGCTAATTTCCCTCAGAGGCACAAATAAAGTCTTGTGTGTTTGAGTACAGCAATACACAGCATTTGTCTTTTGTATTTCCTATTATGTGGAGATAGGATATGAGATAATCCTGGAAGATAACTTGTATGTGTCCCCCTCACCCTCCACAACATTTGAAAATATTTAAACACTGCATGCAGCAAGGTAAAATCTCTGAAGGGGATATATCATATAAAATGATGGGGTCTAAATTAGCCGTTACCACTCAGATCTTGCAGTCATTGTGGATAGTTCTCTGAAAACATCCACTCAATGTGCAGCAACAGTCAAAAAAGCGAACAGAATGCTGGGAATAATTAAGAAAGGGATAGATAATAGGACAGAAAATATCATGTTGCCTCTATATAAATACATGGTACACCCACATCTTGAATACTGTGTGCAGATGTGGTCGCCCCATCTCAAAAAAGATATATTGGAATTGGAAAAGGTTCAGAAAAGGGCAACAAAAATGATTAGGGGTATGGAACTGCTTCTGTATGAGGAGAGATTAATAAGACTGGGACTTTTCAGCTTGGAAAAGAGACAGATAAGGGGAGATATGATTGAGGTCTATAAAATCATGACTGGTGTGGGGAAAGTAGATAAGGAAGTGTTGTTTACTACTTCTCATAAGACAAGAACTAGGGGTCACCAAATGAAATTAATGGGCAGCAGGTTTAAAACAAATAAAAGGAAGTATTTCTTCACACAACGCATAGTCAACCCGTGGAACTCCTTGCTAGAGGATGTTGTGAAGGCCGAGACCATAACAGTGTTCAAAAAAGAGCTAGATAAATGCATGGAGGACACGGGCCACTGTCGGAAGACAGGATACTGGGCTAGATGGACTTTTGGTCTGACCCAGTAGGCCCATTCTTATGTTCTAAGGGAAACATTTGTTTTCTCTTCTTACAGTAAGAGCATTTTCTAATTCAGTTTGCTCTAATTATTAATGGGTAACACTTGATTTTCGTATTCATGTTTACAATGATTGGCTAGTTAGTGATAAGTGCCTGTTTAAACACTGTTGTTGGGGGGAGGGGAGAGAAAAAGAAGGAGGACCACCAAACGATCCTTCAGGTTTCAAGTCACCAAACAGAGGGAAAGATTAAAGAGGCTGCCCAGAGGTGCAGAAAACTAACAACATCATATCACGGTAGAATTCTTGCGATTTACAGGTTTTTGTTTCAAATAAGCCAACAGAAGTCTACAGAGAATTCTCTTCTATTGTGATATGGTCATTCGTTGTTCCTGCACTTAGCAAAGGACTAAAGAAAGAGGAAAAAAGGTAGGGAGGTAGGATGATGGGAAAAATGAGACAAACCATCCAGGGGAAAAAAGTATATTATGAAAAGAAATAACATGGATTTATGCAGTCCTTATGGATTCAGGCTTAATTGTTAGGAATACTGAACAACAGAAATTAACACTGGAAACTTGCTCAATGGTATCTGCACTTTTTTCTAAAAAGGTTAAAGGGGTATATAATGGCTTTGAAAAGAAAGAAAAAACTGAAGGTAATAAGGTCTATTTTTTGCTGTTCTGTTCTGTAACTCTTAACCAAAGATCAATGAAGTGTACCTTTGGAAACTCTGAGGAATTGCCTTTTATAGCAGAAAGGTCAAAACGGAATTTAGAAGAGCAGCTATTAAGTTACATGGCCCTTATGGATTGGTCCCAGTTTGCCAGTGAATTTGTAGAAATTTCTACCTTGGATAACAGAGCTAAGATTTAATAGTATTTAGTGATGAACTAGAATGATCCCCACTCCCCTTTGAATGTCTTGTACTTCCTTGCTTATTGAATTGATTTTACTTTAATATATTTGGGATGAATTTAAACATATTTTATAACCACTTTTTCATGGCACAGAGGGGAGCACAAGTGCAGATATCCTGAAGAAATGGGATGGAAGAGCTGCTGAAAGAGGAAAGGCAAGTAAGTGGTAACTTTCCCATGCCCTCTCTGCACAGCCAAGACACTCTCCTCTTTAAAACCACAGGTGTGGAGCTCTTTGTGATTGGACTGGAAGACCGGGGGGAGGGGAATTGGTATAATGTCTTGAGGATGCTCAGAGGCCTAGGTGGTGAAGAGATAGCTGTATTCAGAATGTTCAGCTATTTAAATTGCATAACAAAAAGTGAACTAATGTTAATCAACTCCTCTATAACCTCAGTCACTGGTGTCAGAGTGAGGTTTTATGGCACCAGCCATGGGCAGTACAGCGACCAGAGCAGCCATGCTACCTGCTAAGGGGTCAGGGAAACATGAACATGCATCTGGGGCCAGGGAAACATGTCATGTCATGCCCTGCAGATCACTGCCAAGTTCATCATTTGGATGCCACATCTCTGCCCGTGCTATGGTGGTGTTAGTACAGAAAAGTATGCACTAGATGTCCGTTATAAATAAATCCACACAGATAATGTTCAGGTAATGTTCCTTCTTCTGTCTGCTCATACACATAAATGACCAAATCCTGATATCATGGAATTCAGTGACAAAACCCTCATTAACTTCAATAAAACCAAAATTTAGTCCAAAGAGAACATAACATAGGTCCCTAAAGCAATAGTTAACTGTTGTGATTCACATTATTTTCACATGATTAAAATGTTTGAAATCCTCATTTTAACATGTCCTCTAATTTTTAAAATCTTGCCACTGTAAAAAAAATAAATCTCTATCAGCCTAACTCAGGACCTCACACCATCATTCAATTAAGATGAACCCCCTTTGACACAAAAACAGTAGAGATGAGCCAGGGAGGTAATATTTGGATCCATACCTCCAGATATGTATAATGCCTAGACAGGAATCAGGGTTCAACTATAAGACAAAATTAGGCTATGATTCTGATTTAATGCACCACAATAACATGATATGGAATTTTGATTTTCAAAAGTGAAAATCTTAGTAGATCAGCTGTTTTTGAGAGCAATCACCAGCTTAGGCCAAAATATGATGAGAACAATTGTTCTTGGAACATTTTAGCACAGCTGGAAAATAGATCCCTTCCATTACAGATGTGCCTCTGAACCAAAGTTCAGGTAAAAGTTCAGATCCAGAGATTCAAATCAGTCCCTGCCAAAAGTTCCAAGGGGCTCACATTCAGGACTCCTGTTTTTGACCAGCTCTAGTGATGTCTCATGTCACAGAGGACTATATTGATAAAGTCAACATTTTCCAACAGTTGTCACACAGTGGTATTGGGCTGATACCATACTTCTTTCTTACCTTATAGGGAAAAAACGTAGTAACTGCTGACATTTTAATGGAAAACATTGTAGCTGTCATTTCTGCCAACCAGGAACGTTCATCCATCTGGCCGTCAGGAGGCTGTGCCTCAGGTAATTCAGGTCAAAGCTGTTTTAATTTGCTGAAATTGAAACTATTTTTAGTGGCCTTCTAAAGAGCTGCTCAATCAGGCAGGTAGCCACCCAGAGGTTGAAGCATTACTATTGTGCTTATCCAATACTGAAAGAAAAAGACAACCTCCTGTGGTGTGCAGGGTTTTTTTAGGATGAATGCTGCTATGTCAGCTTGGTCTCAAAGTCAAACTGGCAAGATTCTGATGCTTCCAAAAACCTTATTAGGCATGGGAAGGTACATTTTAGGAAATGAGGTACATTGAGAAACAGTTGAGGAAATGAGGTACATTGAGGAACAATGATGATTTTTTTTTTACTGCTTGGTGACCCTTGAAAATAAAAGGCCATATTGTGGCAACCTTACCCACATCAAATAGCACACTACTTCATGAGGTATCTCACTGAAATTAATATGACTACTCACAGAGCAAGAGTGTTAGAATCTAGCCCAGGTAGACAACAAGTAATCTGTGACATATAGGCTGGGGGCGGGGAGAGACACAAATAAAACAACACACTCCAGGAATAATTTCTCTACTATACCCCAAATCTCACTTCTGACCACACAGCTCTTCTGTGATTGAATTAGAAAAATCAAAATCTATCTTTTTTCAAATTAAATAATATTCTAAGCATGTTCTCCAAAAAGTGAACATGACTAATTGTGTTGATACGGTAGTTTTCTCTGTCCCCAGAGACTGTAAATGCTTGCATTTTGTATACCCCTACTTGCTGCATCTCCAGCTTTGTAACAACAGGATTTTGAGTCTCCCTTGGTTTGTAATTGATTTGGAAGAAGGGGTAAACAGTGAGGTGGCAAAGTTTGCAGATGATACTAAGCTGCTCAAGATAGTTAAGACCAAAGCAGACTGTGAAGAACTACAAAAAGATCTCACAAAACTAAATGATTGGGCAATAAAATGGCAAATGAAATTTAATGTGGATAAATGTAAAGTAATGCACATTGGAAAAAATAACCCCAACTATACATACAATATGATGGGAGCTAATTTCGCTACAACTAATCAGGAAAAAGATCTTGGAGTCATCGTGGCTAGTTCTCTAAAGATGTCCATGCAGTGTGCAGCGGCAGTCAAAAAAGCAAACGGGATGTTAGGAGTCATTAAAAAAGGGATAGAGAATAAGACGGAGAATATCTTACTGCTCCTATACAAATCCATAGTGCGCCCACATCTTGAATACTGCGTACAATTGTGGTCTCCTCATCTCAAAAAGGATATACTGACATTAGAAAAGGTTCAGAGAAGGGCAACTAAAATGATGAGGGGTCTGGAACGGGTCCCATATGAGGAAAGATTAAAGAGGCTAGGACTTTTTAGCTTGGAAAAGAGGCAACTAGGGGCTTGTCTTCACTACCTGCCGGATCGGCGGGTAGCAATCGATCTTTCGGGGATCAATTTTTCGCGTCTCGTTTAGACGCGATTAATCGATCCCCGAAAGCACTCCCCGTCGGCTCCGGAAATCCACCTCATTGAAAGGTGGAAGCGGAGTTGACGGGGGAGCGGCAGCGATCGACTCGCCGCCATCCTCATGGCCAGGTAAATCGATTACGATACGCCGACTTCAGCTACGTGAATAACGTAGCTGAAGCTGCGTATCGTAGATCGAACCCCCCCTAGTGTAGCCCTGGGCTAAGAGGGGATATGATAGAGGTATATAAAATTATGAGTGGTGTGGAGGAAGTGAATAAGGAAAAGTTATTTACTTGTTCTCATAATAAAAGAACTAGGGGCCACCCAATGAAATTAGTGGGCAGCAGGTTTAAAACAAATAAAAGGAAGTTCTTCTTCACACAGCGCACAGTCAACCTGTGGAACTCCTTGCCTGAGGAGGCTGTGAAGGCTAGGACTATAACAGGGTTTAAAAGAGAACTGGATAAATTCATGGAGGTTAAGTCCATTAATGGCTATTAGCCAGAATGGGTAAGAAATGGTGTCCTTAGCCTATGTTTGTCGGGGGGGGGGGGTGATGGATGGCAGGAGAGAGATCACTTGATCATTACCTGTTAGGTCCACTCACTCCGGGTCACCTGGCATTGACCACTGTCGGTGGACAGGATACTGGGCTGAATGGACCTTTGGTCTGACCCAATATGGCCTTTCTTATGTTCTTTTGTTCTTATGTAATTAGCATTGACTAAAATGACCCGAGTCCTTATAAATACGTTTCCCAAAAATATGTAAAAAATTCTCTTCCACACACACAGCTTGCCTATCGCAGTCTGAAAAACAAGAGAAACTAAATGCATACAACTTTTACAGAAGACATATTACATAGAGTCTTTACAAAACAGTTAATGTATATCCTTATCTACGCACTTGTACTTATATGGCCTCTATCACTATAGTATCTGAGCACATCATAAACATGAATCGATTTAGCCTCACAGTACCTCTTTGATGTAAGGAAGTACCATTATTCTCATTTTACAGATGGGGAACTGAAACACAGAGAGACTTAAGACCCCACTCCTGGAAAGAGTTATGCACATTCTTAAATGTAAGCCTGACTTGCTCAAAGTCACAAATGGAGTCTGTGTCAGATTTGGGAACTGACTAGAGGTCTCTTGAGGCCCAGGCCTATGGCTCAACCACCAGACCACCCCTCTGTAAGTATGTATCTCATTTATACAATAATGACAAATACGTTCCAGAAGCTAATACTGTAGTAAAAATAAATCTCTAAGTGGAGGGAACTTTTTAGTCACTTTTGGGAATGTATACATTAGGAACTTAAAGCAGTGGAAGCAATTAGTCAACTTTTATTGTATAATTTCAGAGGAAAGATTTTTAAAAATCATTAATATTACATTAAATGTTAAAATATTATGAAATAAGTCTTACATTAAATATAAATGGAGTAGTGAATTTCTGAACTTCCCACATCACATTATTATATAGAAAAGTTACTGCTTTGTTCATTCTAACATAATTAAAAGACTATTTTTGGTCAGTAGAGGATGTGAACTGTACTAGTAAGAAAAAAATGGGACATATGACATTTTCCCTTATCACTTTTATTTGTAAAAGAAGAAATGTTTCTCATCTAGTACAGCTATAACACTTTCTGCCTGCCTTTCTACAGTGATTTCTAAATATAAATATAAATTTTACATATAATTATCATCTGCAAAGTATTTTTCAATCATTATATATTTATCCTCAACACCCATTATTGCTATTGTACAAAACAATAAACTGAGGCAGAGATGTTAAGTGATTTGTTTAATGCCACAGCAACTTGTTTTGAGGACTTGCAAATCCAGGAACTGCTGTTTCCCAAGCCTATGTTTAGGCCATGACGCCCATCAGACCACCCATCTCTTTTTAGACCCTGTTTCCCAAGTTGTTGTATGCAACTCTTGCACCAGGAAAAGGTGTGATACAGTGCTAGCCATGTCAGAGGAAGTGACAGAGCAATTTCTTCAGTACCAAAGGAAAGCATCAAGAAAGATTGGCAAGGAATCAAGAGAAATTAAGAGTGCCTCTGGAAAAGAGACACGGGGCTTATAGGGACGGGGCTCGGATTAAATAAATATAGGAGAAAGAATTGGGGAAGAGGATTTACTGGGAAATAAAATTGACTCACAACTCAAAAATATTGCAATGTCTGCAGTCCCCAAATTGGATGGGAAGAATAGGATGAGCAGCAGTCAGGCTTTCCCTCACTATCACAGGGAGCATTTTTCTTGGTTATAATCAGGGCCGGCTCCACCTTTTCGGCCGCCCCAAGCAACAAAACAAAATGGCTGCCACCAAAGTGCCGAAGCAAAAAAAAAAAACCAGCCGAAGCAAAAAAAATGGCCACCACCGAAGTACAAAAGCAAAAAAACCAAAACGAAATAAAGCCACCTCAGAATCCCCTGACTGCCGCCCCCTACAGGGCGCTGCCCCAGGCACGCGCTTGGCCGTCTGGTGCCTAGAGCCGGCCCTGGTTATAACGCATGAGAACCTATGTTCTAAGTGATAAACAGTAAAGTACTATAGGTAACCATATCCATTGATAAAGAACAAGGGGTGATAATACGGATACTGGATACAATAAAGCATACACTAAAGTCATTTTTTTGTTAGTTGATGACTGGAGGGTCAGAATATTTTTTTCCAGAGTGGAGGAATAAGATCCTCCTAGACAGTAAAAACTGAAAATCTTTGGACACAGCTGGGGAACCATTGAAAGACTTGCCAGAAACAGACAGGAGTGGAGGAGCTCTGTCACGGCCCTAAATGCCAGAGGCATAATGAGAACACGATGATGATGAGACAGTAAAAGCGTTTAGTGTTTTTTGCTGGTAGGACAGGGTCAAGTGTGGTAATGTAACTGCTGTATCAGTTCTTAACTATGATTGGAAGGCTATCTAAAAAAAGAAAAGAGAGATTCTATATAAGCAGCAGCAGCCCACATTACCAGTTCTATAATAACCTGGTTACAAAGAAAGGGTCAAGAGAGGGACAAAGTGATGCATACACCATAAAGAGTAGGATAGTTGCTAGTAGGGCCCTTCACTGACATATTAAGTACTACCACAATTCTTACCTTCCCAGCTTTTTGTTACCAAAGGGGTAGCTGGGTTCATCTGTATCCACAAAAACAACAAGGAGTCCGGTGCCACCTTAAAGACTAACAGATTTATTTGGGCATAAGCTTTTGTGGGTAAAAAAACCCCACTTCTTCAGATGCATGGAGTGAAAATGACAGAAACAGACATAAATATATATTGGCACATAAAGAGAAGGGAGTTATCTTACAAGTGGAGAAGCAATGTTGAAGGCCAATTTAGTCAAAGTGGATGTCTTCTTTTTGTTGTATATTGTAGTCTGCCACTGAAGAGGAAAACTTTTCATTGAGACTGCAAAAATAAATGTTTTAGTATTGTATGGCGAAACCTTAAAATTAACTGAGAGTCATTATTAAAGTGATATGGATACCAAACCACAGTGTGTTCCTACACAGGAAAAGATTATTGGACAAAGTAGAAGGGCATTGTCATCTATACAGTGAGTAGCAGGACCCTGTACTCAGAGTGCTCTTATAAGTATGGCGAATATAAAAACACAACTTTCTTTGTCGAAAAAAATCTTGCTTGTTTTGGGTATTTGATGCTTTGTGAGACCTGATTCACATTTCAGCAATAATATTAGCTTCATTACTTCATGGCTATGGGTAGATTGTGACTTTGACCCAAACCCTGTTTATGGAGCAGAAGTGTAGCTCCAGGAGCAATTCAGGCAAGGAATTGTGCATTTGAAACCACACAATTGTGTCCCTCATTTCCCCTCACTGTGGTAGCATTTGGGGGTAATAATTTACTCAAATCTGTATCAGCAGCAAATTACAATACCTCCCATGCCAGCTCATGCACTGGTCATTGCACATAGGGGTACTGCCCTTCCACCTGATCCACAATGGGGAAAAGCAGGCACACAGTGTCAGCTAACTCCTGTACTCCTAAACCAAGCTCAGGGTAGACAATGCAGGGTGTAAATGGAGGGAGAGTGTCTTATTCTCCTTTTCGGGCCTTTGTGGGCATACAGACTAAGACAATTGAGTCCTACTTGTTCATAACTTCAGACAGGTTGTGGATGCTGTACTGGGATCCAGACCTGTATTTGTTTTAAGTAATTGTTGTTGGTTGGATTCAATCTGTCACAATACATAATGTGGCCAGCTCAAACTCTTGCCAATAAAGTTGTTAAATCCCACCAAACCATCACACATACTCTTTATACACACGGAAAACATGCTTTGTCTTACACGGAGCTCTACTGACCCCAGGCATAATATGTCGGACCAGAAAGAAAGAATGAATATTAATGTTGAATTTGTAAGCAAAGACCAGGATCATCAATGCATTCCCTTTCCTTGAGAAAGGAATAATATAGGGAAGTCTTTTGTTTTCTTCGCTGACAATGATCTCATAGTAATCTATTTCTGTAATATCAGTCAATTATTTTCAAAATATTTTAAATTTGATTTCCTTTCAGTATCTAAGGCTAGGTCTACACTAACCCCCCCTGTCGAACTAAGATACGCAACTTCAGCTACGTTAATAACGTAGCTGAAGTCAAAGTCTCTTAGTTCGAACTTACCTGTGGTCCACACGCGGCGCGCAGGCTCCCCCGTCGACTCCGCCTGCTCCGTTCGCAGAGCAGGATTACCGGCGTCGACGGGGGAGCACTTCCTGGTTCAATTTATCGCGTCTAGACAAGACGCGATAAATCGAACCCAGAAGATCGATTGGACTCCTCCGACGCGACGGGTAAGTATAGACGTACCCTCACTCATATGCTTCATGTAGCTATAATATGCTATGTGATTCTGGCCGTTTTTCACCACAGGAGAACCTGCACCTAGAGGTGAGGAAGAGAGACAGGGCAAGTGGGCCTCTCACAAGGAGGCAGATATTCTGTGAATGCTCATTCCTTCTGAACATGCTGAGTTCGTTTGTGTTCCCAGGCCCTGCTCCTGAACTACAAACCCACATGCCAGCCAACATGCAACGTGAGGGGAATTGGTAACATGGAGGAGAATATTTGAGGTAGGAGATTAGGCCTTTATCTGCTGCTACTTTTCTTCGCTGGGAGCTTCTTCCAGGAACTCTCTTCCAGGTTACCACTACTACTGCCCCAACTAAAGACTTTCTTTAGGCTCTTCCTTCTTGAAGTGAAGCATGAGGTGATGTGTTTGTGTGAATAAACGATTGTGCAGGAGGGAAGCCCAAATGTATGTATCTGCAAGGGCCCTGCTTGTGCTTAAACCAGCCTTCAGGAAAAGAATATATGCTAAGTGTTCTGTTAGCACTCTTCTTAGAACAATGAAATCTTCCTGCATCTGGAATTATGTTAGAAGACCCCAGCAACAGATATTAATGGAAATCCTAATTCTTCCAGTCTCACAAAGTGTGGCACACCAGTTTTATTCCAAGAATGTCTCATAAGAAATATTTACTAATAGAATTTCAGTTGTTTTGCTGAGATTGTTAACACTTGTTTGTCTATTTTAAAATAATTAACTAAATTATAATAATTAGGGTCCTATAAAATATTTCTCTGTGCCTGAAGTTAGCCTGGAGTACCACAATTAATCTGCAATTACATTTTAAATGTCAGCATAATTAAAATGTACAGTACTAGAATTTGCAATTTGTCCCAAATTGCATCTTCATTTGTCATAATATATAGCTAATAATTATAACAATTTATACATATGTGCCATGTATTCTTCTAGCTGGGAGAATTATTAATGCATTTACACTATATTGTAATACAATATCCTAACAATTTTTTCCCCCTCATTGTCACTTTTAAAGACTATTTCTAGCTCACTAATTTATGTAGTTGGGCAAGTTTTACTAATTTAATAACAATTAATTTCCTTTTCATCCCCTTCCCTCACTTATCCCTTTGCCTTTACCCTAGCTCTCTGTATTCCTGCTGTTGTAATTAACTGTTTTCCTCTGATACTTCCCCAAATTCACTAAAATCTGTCATTGCCATATTTTAAAACCCTTCATTAACACTGACTTACCACTCTCTAGCCTTCTTTCTCAGCTGAGTCGCTGAGTGAGTACAACAGAATTCTCTTTTCTAACAATATTTTATAGTACTTCCGCTATAGATTGCAGTCTTGTAAGGAGGTGAATTGGTGAATTTACTTCATGTAAAATTGTAAGGGCCTAAGTGTATTTAATCATGTCTTTAATGCATCATATACAGCACATATTAGCTAGTGATATATAAGCAAGTTCATAACCAATACGAGTGGCCTGGAAATTACCCCTTTGGGAAGGAGTGTGAATCACAGCCATTTGGCTAATTAAGATTTGGCTTACTAGGTATCTTATTATTCAACTCTTGAAATGTCCCTGAGATTTGGGTACAGAGCTAGGAGGAAGTTACAGTGAAATGTCACAATGACCCATCCAAATATAATCAGTTTAATTCTCCATGACCTACCCTCATACATCTCAGATTGCCTCCTACCCTGGATCTATTGCTACTTTACCTAGCTATTAATTTTTATGTATTTATTAATTATTATTATTACAAAAAGTTAGTGTCCATTATTGGACCCTTTGGAATCAGGATTTTCTCCCTTTTAGGCAACACCAGCACTACACTTCACAATTTACAATTAACATTCAAACAACTCACAGATCCATGAATCCTGCAACAAACACAATGAGCAAAATGATGATGTATATGTGTTTGTTTCAGACTTTTTCTTTAACAGCACATGCTGTAGATAATGGTGATTAGGAAATCAATATGGCTTTTTCAATAGCATTTTAAAAGCAAGGAACAGTGGGATCCCAAAAATGCCTGCTCGCCAGAACCTTTACTCAGCTCACAGTCGGAAAAAGCTTCTGGGAATTTGACAGCATTTTCATATGTAGCTACAATCCAACTCAAATCACTATTACAGGCAAATACAAAAGTGACCTATTGCCTGGGTATCAAGAAGCCCCAAGCAACAGACAGAGTGCTCTGCTGTTTCTGCATGAGAATGAAATTTTAGCAGGATAGTTGTAAAAGGTTAAAAACTGTGGCTTCCCAGGAGCTGCCATAGCTCATGTTTTTCCCCAGTCCTGGCCCCACAACAAATGTGTAAATCCAGACCTCATGGAAAGAAGTTCCAGGAATGGCAAAAAGAACAGAAGAGTATATAGTGGAGCTGTGGATTTGGGAAAGGGTAGAAGGGGTGGAGAGAGAAGAGGCTACAAAGATATACTCTATACAACTGAAATAGAGTATAACTTTATGAAAACTAGGATTAATGTAGATCTGTATAAGGAAGGAGTAGACGCTGTTGTACAGTAAGAAAGATTTTCATTTTGCCTTGGAAATATTACATCTCAAGCTAAGAGCTTGTTGTACCCTCTCCCCCACACACACTGATAAAACTTCCCACATCAAGAGAATCTCTGTCACGGGTGGTTACTACTAACAGAATGAGAAGGGGCTAAATCAAATTTTCAAATTGCATACCTAGTGGAATTTAACCTGGCCTAATTAATTTATATTTAATGGCAAGCAGCTACTAGTACCACAGTATAACAAAGACTAGCCCTGGAAGATAGCACTCACCATTGAGAAGCCAGCACTTAAAGAACCTAAGAATGGCTCTACTGGTTAGACCCATGGCCCAGCTACTCAAGCATGCTGTCTTTGACAGTGGTCAGCGTCAGATACTTCAGAAGGCGTGAACAGAGCAGGGCAATTTAATGAGTGATCCATCCCCTGTTATCCAGTGCTAGTTTCTGTCAGTTGGAGACTTAGGGACACCTGGACAATGGGTCCCCAACCATCTTGGCTGATATCTTCCATGAACTTATCTAATTTTTAAAAACTTTTGGCCTTCACAACATCCTGTGGCAATGAGTTCTACAGGTTGACTGTGTGTTGTGTGAAAAAGTTTTGTTTGTTTTAAGCCTGTTGCCTGTTAAGTTCATCGGTGACCCCTGGTTCTTGTGTTATGTGAAGGGATAAATAAAATTTCCCTATTCACTTTCTCCACACCATTCATGATTGTATAGATCTCTATCATATCCTCCGTTAGTCATCTCTTTTCTAAGATGAACAGACTCAGTCTTTTGAATCTCTTCTCATATGGGAGCTTTTTCCATACCCATAATGATTTTTAAAGACTAACAGATTTCTTTGGGTATAAGGTTCCGTGGGTAAAAACCTCATTTCTTCAGATGCATGGAATTAAAATTACAGATACATGCATAAATATATAAATGTATCTGTAATTTTCACTCCATGCATCTTAAGAAGTGGGTTTTTTTACCCACAAAAACGTATGCCCAAAGAAATTTGTTAGTCTTTAAGGTGCCACCGGACTCCTCGTTGTTTTTGTGGATACAAACTAACACGGCTACCCCTCTGATACTAATAATTTTTGTTGCCCTTCTCTGTATCTTTTCCAATTCTAATATATCCTTTCTCAGATGTGGCAAAAAGCACAGCATGCAGTATTCAAGATGTAGCTGTACCATGGATTTATATGGTGGCATTATGATATTTTCTGTCTTATTTATCCCTTTCGTAATGGTTCCTAACCAGTGCTTACATTTGTGCCAAGGCTGAGTTCCAGCACCTCTTGGCTTGGCAGTTCATAGCCCTGGCACATCTGGGCTTGCTGCATCAGTTATGAATATAAAAAATTGCTTGAGCCCTGACACCTCTTTCATTACAAATTAAACACTGTTCCTAAAATTCTGTTAGCTTTTTTGACTGCCACTACACATTGAGGGAATGTTTTCAGAGAATTATTCACAATGACTCCATGATCTCTTTCTTGAGTGGTTACAGTTAATTTAGACCCCATCATATTGTATGAATAATTTGGATTATTTTTTCCAATGTGCACGTATCAACACTGAATTTCATCTGCCATTTTGGTGCCCAGTCACACAGTTTAGTGAGAACCCTTTGTAACTCTTCGCAGTCAGATTTGGACTTAACTATCTTGAATAATTTTAAATCATCTGCAAATTTTGCCACCTCACTTGTTCACCCCCTTTTCCAGATCATTTATGAATATGAATTTAATATACTGTAGATTAATACATTTGCAGAATATCCAATTTATTACTTCCAAAAGCAGCTAATTGCTTCTTTGCTGAGTTTTATAAATGCACGGATGGTTAAAAGTTAAAGTAATAAAGTTATTTGGTGCAGGGAAATTTTGGCAGGAAGGAAAATAATTATACAGTTGAAAGAGCTATTGTATCTATTGCATTTGCTGCTTCTCTGCTTTCTTCTTTATAAGAATCAGAACAGGAAATGTGCTGAAATTATTTTATGTAAGAAAATATAAAGAAAAAATCACAGACAAACCAAATCAAATCCAATATTAGGACCTAACAGGATTTACCAGCATATGAAGAATTAGAACAGCAAAGTCAAATGTATTTCTGCTATATAAGTAAGGTGTCGTCTCTGTATTGGACAATAAGAACAGTTTTAGTTGCAATGCAGAAAAATATTAGACCATTTGGTGAATGTTTCTATTTGGTAGCATTTTTAACCTCATCCTTTTCTATTCCAAACAGAACAAAAAGCACAACATGTTCATACAAATATTAAATTCAAGGTCTTTCAAGTATTACATATGTTTTTATATTATTAAGATTAAGTTGCCTCTAACTCTGATATAATATCCATATTTCTTGGAAGAACTACAGATTTCAGAGAAATCAATTTACTAATAGCACCCAAAATAACTCTGTTACTTGTATCTTTTAAGCAATGCCAAACAATATTTACTGATACTGTACTAGCTTTAGTGTACCTTACCTTTCACAATAGCTTGAAATAATGAATTGATTTTAACCTATAATTAATATTTTAGACTAAACGTTAATTTCATTAGATAGGCCTAGATAGAGTTTCCAAAGAATGTGATTTTTAAAAGGGTAGAGCATTTAAAACATGCACACATCCCATGTCTTACTTTGGGGCTAGCTCTGAAGGAACACATATGGGGGAGCCATGATTTTAATGTTTATGCCATTCCAAAACTGAGGGTGTTTTACACCATGTGATGAGCATAGGCCCATGTGAATGGGGCCTGATATAAACTTTAATTTTCTTTAGCTTAAATGGGAATTATAGTAACATGACCTAAGGCAGCTTTGTCTCTATCCCTTATTGCTGAGAGCAAAGCAACCCTTTACCCATTTAAGCCCCAAACAGTTGGTTTTCCAATTCCTTGTTGGTAAAAGAGCAATAGAGAGTTGCAAAGAGGCCTCCAGGTGTATTTTAAGAATGGGTGAAAGGATGTGTGAGCAGTACATGTAGGTGAGAATCAATGACAATTCTTTAGGCTATATGTCACATCGAGGAACATGTCAAGGCCTAACAAAGTGGGAGCCACTTCTACCCTCTGACTGTTACCCCAAGGGAAGGAGCTGAGACAACGTCTGTAGAGTCATTTCCTGTTTATCCCATGCTTTTTAAATATTTTTTTGTTACACACAGCTTGCAGTTGTAACGACAGATATTGTAAAATAACTTACAATTGAAAGGGACTTTTCAAACTGACCAGGGGTTAAGGTTGTCCAATCTTGACAAAGACTGCACCATTCTACTGGGGTCCAAGACATTGATGCCTTGATTTGCTTGGAAGGCCACTAAGGAGGTGCCATAGGTAGAACAAGCTAGAATCACAACCTGAAATGTTAAGGCAAATGAGGAAGATGTTGTGTTCTCCTGAGACTGCTACTTTCAAAGATTGGTCCTATGGAAAAAGGAGACTCTGACCAGCCAAATGCCCAGAGAGAGCTACCGGCATGAGGTACCCATCAGAGATACCACCACCTGGCCCCCTGAACTCCACTCCTGACTCTCACACCCATCTGACTCTGAAGATTATGCAAGCTGAAGAGTGAATGTTCCCCCCTCTGTCCTTGAAGCAATCTTTTTCTCTTTTTTGTTACTGTGTGGGGACATTCCCCTTCAATTATTATTTCTCTGCAACATTTTTTAAGGTGTGAATGAGAGAGCACATGTGAATGTTTAAATGACTCTATGTGTGTATAAATTTATATTAGAAAGGCACCATTAATCATTTCCGAACCCAACTTCTAAGAGAATCCCACCTTAAATCACATTGTGTCCCCCTGGGTTATAAAAAGTGTCAGTGGAACCATTCTACTCTATAAAGAGGAAGCAAAAATTGCTGACTGCTCTATATCAACAGTAGGGAAATTAGACTAGGAAGAGAGCCAACTGTGCAGTCACTTGGTACATGGAACTTCGGAGGAGTATAAATACCTTTTCGAAGGTTGAGAGAGAAAATGACCACTGCCTTACTTTCCCGGGGTTAGTATTTGTATGAACTGTATGTGCAACATTAATCTCATGATTTGATTATTGGCTGTATCTATTTGATAACATTATTATCTAGTGACAATTATCACTGTTTAGTCATTGATTTACTGACTTAATTCCAGTTGTAACCTTGATTTGATACTTGTACAGTCTAATTCTTAGTTCAGTAAACATTTAAAATAGCCTTAAGAGAGCAGTTCAACTGATTTTCACTTTGTTTATTAATTTGTAATGAACCCATAAAAAGCATAGAAAATTTGATTTTTCTTTCAAATTTGCAGTTGGGCCAGTAGCTATGAGATCAAAAATAATGTAGCCAAAGTATTTGAAAGCCATTTGGCTCTGTTTCTGAATTAATACCTCATCCCTCACAACCCAGAGCCACATGAGACATCTCAAAAGGAGCAGAGATGTGTTCCTACCTCCCACTTCAACTCTGGCCAGCAGAGCAGAACTACTGCAGACAAGAGCACAAATTTCACCTTTTAATGGGCTGTAACAGATTCTTCTCTGGCACACAGTCCCTGGAAGCATTTTGAGTCAGCTAGAACATGCTGGGAACTCCTAACTGGGGCCAGAAAGCTCTACTGCCCACTGAACACAAACTCTCGGTTTAATGATCAGAGAGCACCACCTAACATTAACTCTTAGGATACTGGATAGTCTTGAGATGTTTTGCACCTTCAGGCCAGGCCAGTTATCTGGGGTGGAGGTAGGTGGGTACTGAGAAAAGAAAGATATGTGGCCAGTGTAGGAAAGGCTGGGTCCTCCTTATCAATTCTGTTTTACTTTTCATTTTCTTACATCACAGCAAAGCCAGCAGGAGGCAATTGATTCAATACAACAGCAGTGGCAGTTTAATTGAAATGGCTCGATGCTGAAGCCCAGGTCACTCTGGGATAATGTAGAAAGTAAGCAGGCCTTCTTGGAGAAGGGAATGACTTATCTAAAAGACACAGCAATAAGGCAACAAGAGGGCTGAAGAGAAGGGAGACAGGTGACAATAGTGTCTGTGGGAAGGGATGGAGTAGACAGGTGCTGAGTACAGCTAGGTTACTTTTTTTGGATGAAATTCATTTTGGCAAAAAATGCTGTTTTGGCACCACTCAAATGTTTTGTGAATTTGAGTTGGTTTTACTGAATTGCATACAAAATAAAAATCCAAAATAATAAAAAAATAAAATAAAATGTTTCAATATTTTCCTTCAAAATGACTTTTCACTTTGAAATTTCCTTTAATTTTACTTTAAAATCAAGAACATTTAAAAGTGATCAAAACATTTCAATTTTGTCACAACACAATGTCTTGTCCTACCCAAAACTATTTTTTTTCTATTTTGTTGCTCTTGCCAGAAAACCAAACATCCCTTATTCACACAGCTTCAGTGCTGAGTTAACGCCGCTCCTGTCCCTCGATTTAGAATCCTAAAGATCACTATATTTGTCCTGAGGATCCTAAAAGGTTAATGTTTATTAAAGCCTTTTTTATGACATAGCATGTTTTCAATCAGTAATCTCTTAGCAGCAGCAGAGAGACAGAGAGAGATAAAAGATTGAACGAAATATAAGGGTAGAGGCAGTCCTCGACTTTACGACATTCGACTTAAGATGAACGGCACTTATGACGTTTCGGAATGGACACCCTGATTCGACTTACAATAATGGGTTTCTACTTTACGACGCTCACTCCCGCGATGGAATGAATTGTGGTTTCGAATTACGACGTTTTGACTTACGACACAATTTTCAGGAACCAATTGTGTCGTAAGTCCGAGGACTGCCCGTACTTCCTGTTTAAAATACCAAAGCATGGCCATTCAGAGCATCAGAAATTAGTGATGGAAAAATCTATTAGATCATCTAGCCCATCCCTCTGCCAGTGCAGGAATGTTCTTTACTTAGCCTAAATCCTCCACTTCAGCTTTAAATCAGTCAGGCCAATGGGGTTACTACTACTACTACACCTGGAGAACTATTCTCCCCTTATATGAAAGTCTTATAGGATTTGGTAGGTATTAAACTAATAGTATTGCATTGAACTGTAGCAGAAATGGCTGAAGAACATCACAGTTTAATTCAGATTGATATCCTTACTGTAGGCATCTTGAAAAGTCCTATATAATTCTATTGCTGGAAAGTCACTTTGTATGAAATTAATATATGATCCAAAACACTTAAAGTAAAGTTCTGCAAGGTTTATAGGACTTTTCCATTAAGACACAGTCTAATGTGTTTCACTATGAGTAATAGTTCCTAATATTCATGCCACATTTCATAATGTTATATTTCATTCCATGGACCCTTATGCCTTCCAATTTTAACCCGTTATTCATGTGGGGTCCAGGAGGGAATCACCCTTGCAAAATGTTTCAGAAATTATTTTTCCTCTACAGTCTGTTTGTAAAAGGATGTGTTCTAGCACTCTTGGTCCAAAATTAACACTAGTTCTGAAGGATGGAGCTATTTTGACCTCTCATGCATAGGAACCATAGCTTAACAGCATTTCATGAGGAAGGAAACCATGGTTTGAGAATAAAAATGAGGATAACATGGTGTCAGAATGAATGACAAATCAATGCTGCCCTTTTCTAGATCCAATATAACACATTAATAAGGTTTTGGATTGCTAACACTTGGCCTAAACCATGAGAAAACAGAGAGAATGATCTGGCTATAGAACTCTACCACAAAGGAAACATACAAAACTGGAAATGGAATTAATATGGCTATGCACACTTTAAATGTGTGAGTTCACAAGGCTTTGGGGAATTCATTGCAGTAGTTTCAATTCAAAGAAGGTTTGAACCCTCTGAGCTCCTCTTCTGCTGAATATTTTTAATAAACCAGTTCTAATCAACCCCCAGGTAAATTTGACAGCTGACAGCATCAAATTTACCCATTTGATTACCAAATCATAAGAGCGCCTTACCTGTTGAAATCTGTGGTCCCAGAAGTTTTCAATGAGTCTGTTCATCGGTGCCATGGGAATACTAATTGGTTTACTCTCACATCAGTCTTTCTGGGGTAAAGGGAGGATATTGCTTCACTTTTAAATTGATGAATCTTTTCCTCCCTTAGTGCTGTTCAACTTTAGGGGTAGACTGTACACGTTCTCAGAAAAAGATTGTTCTTCATGGGATAAATGGACACCTTGATAGAGTAAGTGAAACCTACTTTCTCATCCTCCAAAGATCTTATTGTGTGAAACATGCTTTTCAGCTGAATGGCAAATTACATTAAAGGCTTTCAGAACCTCTACAGAAGACACAACAGGTAAGATGGAGACTCAGACTCTGGGGAAGGTTTTGAGTCAATAAGAAGGCCTCATGGCTATGAAAGAGTTTGAATCTCTGGTCAAAATATGGATGAACCTTCCTGTGAACATGGGCTGAGATTCTCCTTAATGAAACTGAAAACAGATTGGATTTTGTTCCCAGGATTTCACACAGTTCTAGGAGAAAAATATATTTTGAAGAACATTACTGAGAGATTTTATAGGTGTCCAGGCTATTAAAATCTCAATGTTTACTCATAGTTACTACAGAGAGGCATTTGTCATATCACATTACTTTCCATTCCAACTAAAGGAACAACTGTGGTATTTCAGATATCACTTCATAGTAACTCAGAAGAAAACAGACTTTAAAAAAAAAATCTAGTAGTTACTTTTGTGTTCCTAATCTCTTACTTAATTTGGAAGGTCTAACAGTGTCGCATTATGCAAACAAGCGTTGTGCAGGCTTCTCCCCACAGCTTTGCCAATACACTTGCATCCTGACCTGAAACACTTCTGCTATTCTACTTCTGGGTCTAATCACCTAAATGGAGATTCACCCATTTATACCAGCAGAGAATTTTACATGGCTTTTTAAAATCAGTTTATTTACAGCTTTCCTTAGGAGTCTTCAATAATTAGGCTATAAAACAGAAATCATTCCAACTACATAACACTAATATTGTCTTTGTTAGTAACAGAATCAGAGACTTCATTTCTTTGTTCCCATGCTCTGCGTCCCCACCTTTCAGAAATGAACTTTGTTTACAATTCAGTGGGGACCATTTGAAAATACATCTTTTTTTTTTTTATTGAAAGAGATAACAAACACGATCAAGAGAAATATCAAAGTGTGTGTGTGGAGGGCAGAATCCTGTAGCTCTCTGCAAAGCTTTTCTATATATCGTCAGTAGTGTGCTAGCTGGTTCAAAAGGGTAATAGGTCTCAGTGCAGAAATTTTCTCATAAAAAGATGGTACTTGGTTGGGTCCAATAAGGAAATCTCTCTTTTTTTCCCACACAGCAGCCCACGACCTTCACGAGAAAATGCTCCAATATGAACCAGCTGCTTTGATAACAGAATACAAGCCTCCAAGGATTACAGCAGTGCTTTCTGGGAAAGAAAACTGTTGCCTTGTTCAGAATCCAATCAAAACCTGAATGTACTGAGTAAAAAATAAACCAAGGTCATCATTATTCCCTCTCATTGTGATTTGGCTTTCCTTCAAACTGCATACTCTGTATATCTGAAATAGCAGCAACGCCTCCATTAACTGAGATCTCCATTTTAATCAAAGTATCTTTCAGAATAAAAGGCCAAAATGTCAAAATGTCAATAACCCTTAAATTCTTTCAATTCCCCAAACTGTCTGAAAGCTGAAGAGTCTCTTACATGGATAATGTCTTTAAACTTCCAAGCAAACACACACCAAAACAACTATCTTAGAATTTAGCACGACTATGCAACCAGACACTGAGGCACCTTAGTGGTTTACTGTGTATTCAAGGTCAAATGTGAAATCAGTCATTGTTTTTTCCCCCCACAAATAATAATATTTTTTACATTTAGTAAACTAAAATATGACAAACCAATCTCGGGGAGGGAAGAACATAAAATCTCTGCTTATTGAAGGCAAATGTTTTCTTTTATTTTTCTCTCTTTTTTTTGTTTAATATTAGGAATATTAGGAATATCAAATATTCCGAATATCAAGGAATATCAAGAAGCGACAAAGAGTCCTGTGGCACCTTATAGACTAACAGACGTATTGGAGCATAAGCTTTCATGGGTGAATACCCACTTCTTCAGATGCATACAGTGGAAATGTCCAGGGGCAGGTATAAATATGCAGGGAAGAATCATGCTAGAGATAACGAGGTTAGTTCAATCAGGGAGGATGAGGCCCTCTTTTAGCAGTTGAGGTGTGAACACCAATATCAAGTAATCTCTTTGCTATTCTTAGTAGATTATTGTTGGAGGGCTAGAGGATTGGAATGAGATCTTTCTCATCTCTCAACTGGAAGAGTACAGCGTTTTACTTATTGGTAAAGAGATCTTTTTTCCCAGTTGTTTGTCAGAACTTGGAGTAAAATAGCTAAGACAGACAAACATACAAAGTTTTGAATTGCCTTCTCATCTCACTCATACAGTACTGCAATCTTTTTGTTTCATGTCAGTCATTGTCCCACTAGTTCTCCAGTCATCCATACAGCCTTTCAACAACAGCAGGGTGGGCAAGACTTCATGTATCAAAAAAAATGTAGACCCTTTTTATGTACAGCAGAGCTTTAAAATATATAAGCATGGGGTTATTTTTGTTATCTTTTTTTCCCCATTTTGATTTTTAAAAATATCAAAATCAAACACAAACTAGCACAACCCCTCTCCATCCCCCACCCCCTGAAACCTTACAATAAGACAGTAAGGTTGCATATTTGTTGTAGCATGTTTTGCCATGAAAGTTATATGGCCATATCCTCTGCTGTCAATTAAATTAGGATGATTTACATCAGTTGAGGATGAGACCCTTTAAAAGCAAAGACTAAAAAAGGTTCAGTTAAGCAATCAAAATTAAGCTTGCATGTCCAACTTTAATTCTGTCTTCTTGTGCATTTGCATTACAGAATACAGAAACATATACTGTTTAACAAATAATATCCATTTTTTTCCTACAGCAATAGATACACATACATAGCATCTTGCATTACTGTTTGAAATAATATGTTCTTCCCTCAGGCAGAAATGGCTGGACACAAATGATATATATGAGCTGTAGAGAGACTTACTACTTCTGTAGCAAATAATCAGAAATAGAAGGGACTGAAAAATATCCCAAATTTTGTAATCATATTGCTCTAAACGTTATTCAATATATTAAAATGGCTCTTCTAGCAAAGTCAGAGAGATTATGATTAACTCCTCCTTCAACGCCAGCACTTTCCTTCCAAACATGTGGTTAAGAACTTTTGTTATTTGTTACACATGTGGCAGGTATCTTGGAACACTGCGCTTTAAAGAACTTGAAACTAATACTTAAAGACAGAATGGAAGCCATAAGTATTTCCCATCTCCTCTGTTCCATGTGTTTTTCCTCGAAGGTTAATGAATATGTTCTCTAATATAGCCCAGCTTGCAAGCAGTTATTAAACACCACAGACTGCTAACCTTTTATTTTTCCTCTTCACTAAGCATACTCTTCAATAAGGTAAGTTTGCTTAAAATTCTTGGTGCTGTTCTGCTTACTCTAACATTGATACAGCATTACTACAAGTGGCTTCTTCTTAATAACACTGTGATGATATGAAGTTATGCTAAATTTACTGAGAAGTCTTTTTCAGTGGTTAACTACTACACAGCTCAGCGGTTATCCTTCTAAATGATTATTAGGCTTTGGGGTGCCATTTAATTGAAAAAGCACTGTAAAAAACCCAACAAGTCAGCCTTTTCAAATCACAGATCCTTGGTTTGCAATTCATTTATTGGTAGAATTCAAGCTGAGTTTGTTTATCTGGTAATCGTTGATAACAAATGTACGAACCTAATCCTGCTCCCAGTGACAACCATTTATAAATGCGGAGTCTCTTTGGATAATTCTGAATCTCAAATGATTTCACTCTTGATACAAATGCTGTTGGTTTGGGGTTAATCTCCTTCATAAATATTGTCCATTTACAATTCTACCTCATGAAATAATCCTACATATTTGACTCAATCAGTAATGTAATCATACCTTTACACCAAAAATAATGGGCCAGATTCTCAGCCCCATCAGTTTAATTCCCTTTCGTGCTGAGTGAGCTCCACTCACCTACAGTAATCCTCAGATGGCTAATGGTCCTTCAGAAACCACAGCCCTATTATAAATTAGAGCAACCCCTACCCTTCTCCAATTTACATAGAAACCAGGGCATCTTAATAATCAGGGAACTATTATTCACCAATGTTGTTTGTTTAGGGCAAAATCCTGAGCCTGGCCCAAAACCTGAGTTTCTGGCTCAGATGATGGGCAGATGTACAGGACAACTGGGGAGGCATCCTTCCCCACAGGCTGTGGAGTGCCTGCACAGCTGCGTGGGAGAGAAGAATGGGCAGAAGAGAGAGAGAGAGAGAGAGAGAGAGAGGATCCTCTGTTCTTTCCTCAAGCCCAATATACCCTGCTCTGACCTGCCGCCTACCACGCCAAATCCCCTTTTGTACACTAATTCCTTTCATGGATGTAACTGTAGGCAAAATCTGGCCCCACTGCTTTCAGTGTGATTGCATGTGTATAACTGAGAAACGAATTGGATCTGTTCTGGTATAGAACGATATATAGTGATTGATATTAATGTCCCTGAGAGATGGAAGATTCTAAGATGAAGATTAGAGTAATCTAAGCTTAATTTTTTTTAAATGAAGTCTGTTATACCTGATTTTCTTATTATTATTTATAGATCATTGACAGAGTGCTTAACACTGTACAGATGTATAAGGAGAGAAAGTCCCTGTCCCAAGGAGGTTTCAATATAGTTCAAACACAAACAAAACAATCAGACAAAGAATACCCAAGGTAGCAGTATCAAGCTCAAGGTGGGGAAGGAATACTGGCAACTTTGCAAAGGTCACTCTTGAAAGATTTCATAGAAGGGTGCCTAAAGGAGGGATCTCGGGAGGAAGACAGAAGCCATCTGGTGTTGGAGAAGGGAGAGAGAGCTCCAAATGAAAAGAGGAGAAATGAGAAGAGTAAGATAAGGGAGGAACTTTTTAAAAAGAGAAAGGAGAGAGGAAAAATAGAAAGAAGAGAGCAAAGCTATGTGCAAGTTTGTTACAGTACTGAGAGTGAGAACAAAAAGCTTGCTACCCAATGTATAAAGAGAGGGGACACTACTAAAGGGATTCAAAGAGACGAATGATCTGTTCAGAGCAATGGAAGACGATAACAAAATTAGGAACATTATGTTGGGCACACTTTGTAACAACTGTATTATGCTGTGGACATCTTTTCTTTTGACTTGAATACAACAAAAAAAGGGCCTCAACAAAATCCTAAAAAGACGTCAAAGTTAAGAAAAAAGTCTAGTCCTGTTAAAGGGGCAAATACAAAGTGACAGGACCACAGAGACATGGTACTTTAAATGTCTCCAGTTCTCAACAGATATCACACAGCAGTGTATCTGAGGCTACGAGTTTATCCTTGTACTTAGAAGAGGGCATACCTGGGTAGCTATGCAGCAAAAGTAAGCACATGACTTTTTAAACAGCTTCTGCCATGAATGCTCCACCTGATAAAAAAAACTCCAATCTCTTATTCATATTTTCTCAAAGTGGCACACCCTCCAGATTTGTGTCTCTTTCATGTACTGCATTCTTGGGGTGGAATTGTACCCCCATATCCACAGAGAGGAGACCAGCCACCCAGATCTCCCTCTCCTGCTAAGCAGGGGGTCCATATTGTGGAGTTGTTAGAAACCTGGCAGCCTTGGGAGGGGAGTGCATGGGATATGGGTGTGTGTACATTGTCCCCGTTCCTCCCCAACAGAGATTAGATAGAAATATAACACTGTGTGGAGTTGTTTTATCAGGTGGTCCAGAGCTATATACATGGAACACATCATGGGACACCGCCAATACCAGGTTGAGTAACTGAGAACGCCGACCAGAGAAATAACCCACTTCCTCCCTTCCCTGACGAACCGAGGGATGTGCCCCACCCATGTACATATTGTCTACACCACTACTGACTTGGACTCTTAATACATTCCATGAGTGGCATACCTGAGCCCATTTATCCGCTGACGCTTTAAAAACTCCCACACCCCAATCTGGATCTATGCTGGTTATGTGATATGTATGCACCTCATGAACCTTGTAACTAATACTTGCAATCCCCCATAACCCAAGCCTGACCCCAGATGTACAGTACCTTCCTTCTTAACTTGTGTAAATGTGATTTTAAACATTAACTTTAATAAAAATTTTATGTCTCTTCCACACAGCTGTCCCCATGCAGCCCTGCCATCTTGATGGGATAATTGGGGGTGAACTCTACAAGGGGCTCCCCACAGAGATGCCCTCCCCCCCAGGAATACCACTCTATATGTTGTTTCATGGAGGAGCAATCTGCCCCATATCTGATGTACAGATGTTGACGAAGGTCATTATTATTTTATTTCTGATAGAGTTCCCTGTATGCATTTAGGTGCTCTACACATAAATAGAAAAGACAAAGTTTCTGTCCTCAAGACCTTACAATCCAGTTCAGCCCTTGCCAGTGTAAGATTTTCCCTACAGCACTAGACGTAATACTGGATCTACCCTTGTCCAAGTGTCTCAAAAGCTATCTATTTAAAGCCAAGAATATTATTTATTGCACAAGAAGCAGAACCAGACTTAGCCTTAAACAAAAGCAGCGCACAAAAAAACGCTCACTCGTCATAAATGTCAAAAATGGAATTGAGTTTTAAGCTATCTTTCCTGTCAAACATGATAAAAGCCTAACACTGTATTTGAGAAACTTCATCAGACTTAAGTGAGAAGCAACTGTATGGTTCAGTATATACAATGGAAAAAAACCCATCAGCATGTATTCCTCTGGAATCAGTTCAAACTGGCAAGACAAAAGCCGGAGAGCTCTGGTAATAGTTCAAGCAGGGTTTGAGATGAGTGCAGAGCTCAGAAGGCATACCACAAAGTAGGAGTGAGAACTGCAGAATACGTCTGACCAGATTTCTAACAATGGCACTTCATTTATTTATTTTACATTCTGGGGTTTTTTTTTCTCCTTTAAACCACCTTTCATTCTTTCACTCATCATCCTTTTTAATTTCCTCTTTTTGTTCAAGTGAAAGGGCAGCCTTTAAACCAAACAGAAAATGTGCTGGTTCTCTGCTCTGATTGGAAAAAAGCAGAACGGAGCTCAGCTGCTGCTCATTTTGAGTAAAGCTGGCACCTCCACCCCCTCATTTAGTTGTTACCAGCTACTTTAATAATAATGAGAGGAGATCTCACGCTGCATATGTTAATTCAGGGCAGTGAAACAGCTTACGCCATTAAAGTTCAAAGCAACTGATTAGTTCTTTGATGTGGTGCCAGATTATTAAACCAATAATGAAAAAGCTTCTTTTTTTCCTGATACTGGTCTGTTTCCTCCAAAAAATCTTGTTAAGTAGTGAAACTCTGGAAAGAAATGTATTTTCTTTATTTCCGTGAGAGAGGTATTGAATTTATGGAATACTTCTTTAAATATAAAGGGTTTGTAATTTTTTTTTATTTTTTACAAAAAAGTTAAACATACAAGACACTACTCCTTTTTTTCCATTACTTTGCTTTTTCACAGTTGGAAAGTAAACATTGAAAAATGCATGCTGTTAGCAGGCTGTGCAGCATTATCAGATTACGTCAAAGTGAGTATAGTGAAAAAGTATTTCAGTCTGTTCATACTTACAACAATCTTCCACTTCCTCATACCAAAGCATGTGAGCAGAAATGAAATCTCAAGGCAAAACAACAACAAAATATTTCTTAGCAAAGTATTTTTCAACTTTACTGCTCCAATAATTTTTGCAGAGTTTTGCTTGTGTCTGGATAATGATGATTGTGTCCCAAGAAGCCACACCAACTTAAAAAAAAAACCCTCTTCAGTATACTCTTTAGTTTTGGCGTAAAAATAACCTCTTCTAAGATGTGGAGTCTGAAGGGGGGAAAATGAGCGATCCTGACTTCCAGTGAGCCGACATAGTAACTAATGCCAAAGTTCTGTGGAGGCCCCGAGATGTTTCAAATTCCAGGACCTGCGCAGAAGCAAATATCTATGCTTCCCTCAAAACAACTTGGTTTCCCATAATAGGACAGCCTATGAACTCTACATATAAGGCTCTGCTTCTAGGATGGCAAGTGTAATAGATTTAAATGATGTCTAACAGCTTTCCAAGTAACATCCACAGCAGTACAGTACAGTGGATACAGTCCTGCTCTCCATTCAACTGCAATACATGCCCTGTAGAATAGATTTTGTTTCAGCAATAAACACACACCAGACTGGAAGGTTTTGTAGGTTACATAATTTTCCTCCCTATTTGGGGGATGTTTAGAGATTCTGGTTTATCGGTGTCTAATCTCATTTTCAGTTTATATTTTGGATACTTTAGGGTCTCATAAAAAAGATGTTTTCATAAGTGTTTTGAATTGTGATTGCATCAATTTGAGCAGAAATTGAGGTTTTATATAGAAACTCTTTGTTTCTTAAAGAATTCTTAGAGTTCGCATCTAACCTTCCTATGCATTAAGAAAAAAAGCCAAATGCCACTCAGTCTGCTGCTATACACAATCAAAAAATGACCCATAAAGGGCACACACAGGAAATTATATGGACTGTAACTCAGAGAACAGCATTAATGGGTCATGAATTACATTGTAAATCCATGCAAAGGAACCTGGTCATTTTATACTTTTGTTCAGAGCTTATTTTTTAGAATCTATTCTGGAAACATTGCAATACATATTTTATTGTTTGATTTAGTTTAACCTGAAGACTGGAGTCTGAAGTTATGATGAATACAAAAGTATGAATACATTTCTGGATTATCTATCCAATGTTACACATAGACAAAGAAGCTACATTCTTAAGAAACTTTGTTTTCAAAACTAAGACACATCCAACCTTTACAACAACTGGTATTTTCTGCTCTGATAGCTACATGAATGCCCGGGAGAGCCTGGATGTACAGGACATGTAAACAGACTCCAAAGGATTAATTTGCAACTCACAGGAACCAAAAGTCATGAACTGATGTTGAAAATAATCTGAAGCAGAGCACCAATGGCAGCCTGACAGCAGCATCAATTTGAGGATTTGACAGGGAAGAAGGTTGAGGAAACTAGAGCCGTAAATCAAGGAATTGCTTTTTTATGCAAAACCTCGCCTTTAAAATGTTTAAAAAGTTTTCACTTGATAACATGCCTTTACCAGTAACTAAGGGCATGTCTACACTACCAAGCTACATTGGTGCAGCTGCACCGCTGTAGTGCGGCTGGTGAAGACGTGCTTTGCCGAAGGTAGAGCATTCTCCAATCGGCATAATTACTCCACCTCCATGAGAGGCGGAAGCTACATCAGCGGGAGACGCTCTCCCGCCATCATAGCATAGTGTGAACAGCGCTTTAAGTGGATGGAACTTACGATACTGAGGGGGGTGTCGTTTTCACAACCCAAGTGATGTAAGTTACATCAACTTAAGTGGTAGTGTAGACCAGCCCTATATTCTGGAAAACAATTACTTTAATTATGATTTCCCTTTCAGACACTGAGCCTCTGGGATGCATTGAAATGCAGGCTTTTTTTTTTAATCATGATGTTGTACTTTTGTGGAAAAATAAGTTTTTGAATGGAAAAATATCATTGTACCAGATAGAATAATTTCTATGACAGGACAGGTCCCCAAATAAAGAAACAATATTCTATGTAGTACCAACTCTGTAGTAGTAATCAGGACAGAGCAGTGATCTTCCCAGACACTGTAATTTACTATAATATCCAAATCAAAAAGCACATAATTCAGACTTGTGATTTAAGTAAAGTAACTTTAGAAAACTATTCAATCTATATTAAAAAGTTGTCAAAGACGAATGAAAAATATTGGGAATCCAAGTCTGTTGCTCCATTCCACTATCAGGCTCATAAACAAGCTCTTTCTGTGTTCTTTGCAATATTTGCAAATCTAACATATCAATCTCTGTAGGAAGAGGTGGTTAGAGTTCTAGGAACATGGCACCAACGTTAAAAGAAGAAAACTGGGATGTGGAGCTCTCATTTGCTTTGGTTGTTATTAGGTTGCTCATATTCTTTCTATTTTTCACCTCTTGTTATGACAGACTTAGCTGTGTTTTAGCAACAGAAGAACAACAGTTCTTCCATATCCTTATCGCAGCAAAAGTAAATAAGGGATCTTTTCATTTTATTACAAGACTAACAAAACCATTCTGAACATGGAACCACAAAAGCAGAACAATATGTTTACTTAGTTTCCAAAACCTGTACATTTTTATATTAAAAAAGGGAATACACTGTTGAAATTGCAATATTGGCACAGAGCGCTGATTTTTATATTCCAGCACCCCAATTTGGTACGTGCTTCATGCCGTGGGGGAAAAAATGCTTTGAGGCCAAAATCCTTATGTCAGCACCTTGCCAGTGGGGCTAGGCACTGGGCAGACGCAGGAGAATATTTCCCTACCTGCCCCTCCTCCTTCCCAGACTACAGAGAGGCTGTGGAGCTTCTTCAGCTGGGTCAGCCTATTTATTCAAACAGCTGTGTGTGCCGTTTGCACACCCCTCACATGAGCCACAGAACCAGAGGATCCAAGCAGTTATGGGTCCTCTGGCCTAGCCCCCAAAACCCTCCGCACTACAACAGACAGAACTACTCCAAATCCTATCTGCACAGGCAAACCCGCATCAGTTCCTTCAACAGGGGACAAATTATGATCCCTGAAACAGGGGCAGATTTGTCCCATTATTACTAACATCACCTAAGCTGTGAGCTTATGCCCCTTAAATTCAGTTTTCATCCAGGGTCATTTTGCATGTTAAGTGTCCTAGATGGTGGTGTCAACTTAAATCCAGCTGTTTGTCTTTAAAGAGATTGGGCCTGTATTTTGTGATTATTATTACATTATGGTAGTGTTGCAGATGCCCAATCCGAATTGAGGCCCCTTCACTCTTCACTTTATTCCACTCTATGTCAAATATGAATGATTGACAGGTTAACATATGGTACATGTCCATCCATCTTTAACACAGCTAATAGTATGGTGGAGGCAGTGCACTCCAACAGGTAGAGTAACACATTAGGAATCAGGAGATGCAGATTCTGTTCCAAATACTGGCAATGACCCACCATGTGAACCCTGGGCTTTGTTCTCCCATCTTGAAAATCGTGATAATAATGCTTACCCACTTTTGTACAGTGTTTGAGATCTATGGAAAAAGGGAATATATATAAGTGCTGCATAGTGGCATGATTAATTATTAAGATATGCAATTGAAACCACTTTGAGTACTGGATTGTTTGAGGACCTCTCTTTTAATTACATTGTCTTCCCTTAAACTCCCTCTGGAAGACAATTGTTGAAAGTGTTAGTTACAGTGGCAAGAGATTGTCACATTAAATCTGTGAAGACCTGGTTATTATGATGGCAAATTACAATGAGAAAATTCTGTTAGTTCAAGTCTAATGAGACATTATTGCACATGCCAGGATGAATGCTAAATTATTTCTGTGCAGGTCTATACAGAGGTTAATACATTAAGATGATGGCAAAATGAGGTTAACACAAGTCTGCAGAGTTGACATTACAAATGTCAAGATGATTGCAAAATGATGTTGCTGCCAGTGTACCATAATTAAAAAAGAGGAAACTAAACATACAAAAGTGTGTTAGGAGAATGTTAAATGTAAAAGTAAAGCCACATAAAACATGAACTCTTAAAAGGAAAGAAAATCTTAGTTAAGGCCAAATAAGGCATTGGTTATCATTGAAACCTATGCTAGGTTTCTACAATATGGGCAGTATTGACCAATAAAGGCACAAAGCCAGTATGGGGACAGAAATAAGTGGACTATATGCAAGTTATGATTAATAGTGACACAAGGAAAATCTTTCCATTAATAATGGCTATTTGACTGAGTAAAAATGTATAGCACTATTGCAAAGTACAATATTATAATCTATGTGTAACAAACAACACAATGAACTATAATTCGTGTCACAAAAGGGCTCTATACTTGATTGTCCTGTGGTAGAATCTGCTTGCTTTGGATGTTTACATATCACATTTAATTATATTAATATTCTTCTTATAGGCTATATGTAATATGAACATTAAAAATATCCCTGCATTAGACTAAAACCAACTCAGTCTATAGGAGCTGTGGCCGGGTAAGATCACCAGATGGTGCCAGTTTGTCATACATACTGCTGTGAAGTCTTACTCCCTGATTACATCATCGGGATAAAAATTTGCACGCATATTTTCCATCTTCAATGCTTAATTAGACATCCTAATGGCCTATAATGAGCAGTAGCTGAACAACTGAAAAGGAAACTTCTTCTAGCGATTATTATCTTTCCTCTTTCCTATCACCGCTTTTTAGTTACTCCCGTACATGATATGCAACTGATTTCCAGTTTGGAACAACTGGTTATCGTGTGTCCTTTGGAAAGACTGATGGGTATATAATATTTGCCATAAAATAACAGTGGGTGTTAAATCATCTTTTTGTGGCTGCTACATATCTGATATTCAATTTCCTGTCAATTACATTTTTGAACGAAAAGTATTTTTGGTTAAAGCAATATATCTTTTCAAATAGCGTAGGTAGTATCTGACCTTTAAGTTCGAAGCATAAATGATTTCCCTCCATCTAGTACAGAGAGGAAAATGAAAAATTCACTCTTGTTTTGAGTTTATTATTCTTTATTGACAAATTGTTTATATTGTTGAAAATACAGAAAGGCAAACACTTGTTTAAAAATATAAAAAGGTTATTTGCCTTGGAGGTGGGATATTATGCAAAACAAGGATACCAATCCCAGGAAAAAAGGCTGTCATTACAGGGTTTTGTTTTCTTTAGCCAGGTGGCTATTTATCTTAATAAAGATTCTACATCACAATTTTTTCAAGGCTATGTCAGATTTCATTCCATTTTATAGTACAGTGGCTGGAGTAGTTTTTGGAATATAAGGAGTGTGGGAGATTCGTGGTCAGAGTATAGGTGAAGTGATCAGAGTTTCAAGATAAACAATCAGGGTCAGATTTTCAGTTGATCACATGAATCTGAAATTTATCAGAAAGCTATCACCACTGCATAAGTTACATAGCTACAGGGCCAGCCTTACACGTGTGCGATGTGGGTGACTGACCAGGGTACTGTGGCCGGGGGATTGTGGAGCACTGTGGTCAAGAGGCTGCAGAACGGCCGTGCCCACATGCAGGGGCGGCTCCAGGCACCAGCGCAGCAAGCGCATGCCTGGGGCGGCAAGCCACGCGGGGCGGCATGACGGTTGCTGTGAGGGCGGCTGTCAGGCAGCCTTCGGCGGCGTTTCTGTGGGAGATCTGCCGGTCCTGCGGTTTCGGCGGCAATTCGACGGCGAGCACGCAGAAGGCGCGAGACTGGCAGATCACCCACAGAAACGCTGCCGAATCCGCGTGATAACCGGACTGCCCACAGGCATGCCGTGCTTGGGGCGGCAAAAAACATAGAGCCGCCTTTAAACAAAGGAAGTTCACCCAGGGAGTTATTTATCCTAAGCTGGCACCACCATAACTTGTACCACACACACCCTCTCCCTCCCCAAATGCAGAAACTTTACAGAGGATCTTGAAATTCCTAAAATCGGGCACTCAACTGGAATACATTTGTAGCACCATTAAGTCATTGGAGCTATGCCAATTTATACTAGCTCAGAATCTCACCTGTAATGTTGAAAAGGAAAACACTTAATGCACGATAGAGAAGAACCACACACTGGGTCATCCCACTTTCAAGTAATTTTACCTGATTCAACACATTTCAGTGTAGATCTGTTGTTGTTTTTTGATGTTGACATTATATAGTAGTTAAATTAATTGATTGGTTTTACAATTCCGGGAACTTGGAGACTCAAAAAGAGAACACAGTCCCTGCTAAAATTACAAGGAAGGGGAGAAAGAACAGCAAGATGTGCAAGAACGTCACTGATGTTTGAAAAAGAAAAGATAGAAAAAACTTCTAGACCCCTGTTTTCTGCTGACTTTTTAAAGTTTTTTTTAATGTTTTAATTCTCCTTACTAAAAAGTTAATAATATCAAGAAATTGGAGCCTAGTTATTTTTAGAATGCAGAGGACACTGGATTGAAGCTTTTGAGATTGACACCATATGATCTCTTAAGAATTAATTAAAACAAAATTTAACATTTTAAATCATCTGATTTCCTCTTTGCCCCTTTAATTGCAGGCTTTTGTTTTGATTTCAAAGTGTGAGTTGCTGAGATGGTAAGTATATGAATGATTATATGATTAGATGAGAGCATTGACACAAGTCCAAAGGGATTGTGTGCTAAGTGAAAACAACAGATTTCTCTAGCAACATTTCATGTAAGTGTTAGATGCATAATTTAAGGCGGTATTGGGATGACTTAATGTAATACACATAGTAGTAGTAGTATGGAGAATGGAAGTAATTGGCACAGTTTTGCAAGTTACATCCCTTTCCATGAGGCCTTAACTCCCACATCTTATCAGCAGAATGCTCCCCCAGAAGAGTCCACATTTTTATACAGCTGCAGTGGGACAGCTGCCCCACTCCTGCAGAACAGGGGTTAAAAGCAGCCCGGAAAGGGCTGTGGCTGGGAAAAGGGATTAAGAGCTGCTGAGGGAGTAGCTGACCACAGCTGTGGCTGGCTTAATCAGGCCACACCTGGCCTGGATAAAAGGGGCTGTGGACCAGAAGTCTCTCTGCAGCCCTGGAGGGAAAAGGGATAGCTGTTTGCGAGCAAGATACCTCAAGGGGTGCAGTGCTGGGGAAGGGCAAAGGGAGCTGGGGAACTCCACTCTTGTAAACACCCAGGCTGCAGGCCTTGGTGTAGGCCTACAAAGGTACTGGGGCTGCAGAGGTGCAGTCTGGGGTTAGGCAGAGGCAGCTGGTCTGACCCTCTTGCCAATTATGAGTAGCCATGACAGACTGCAGTTTGCCCCAGTGAGTGGGGGCTAGATGATGACTGGCAGTAGCCACTGAGGCAAGGTGTGGCTAGAGGGTTGGGAGTTCACCTGGGGGGAACCTGGAGTAAGGGGGTACTGCTGGGGACAGAACCCTGGGGTAAAGAGACACCGAGGTCTGGGAGGGACATGGGACCAGCGGCAGGCGAGACACCGGCCTGCAGACGGCATTCTATACGCTGGAAAAGAGCTAATTCCCAGACGACCAGCAGGAGGCACTGCGCCGTTGAGTCTTCGCACCTGTTACACATGGTGGAGAATGTGGGCACCGACAGTCCACCCCGATACAAGGGGCAGGGCAAGGACTGTGGGACTATTCCCCAGATCAGAGACAACAAAATGGCAGACTATTCTTGGAGGGCCTGTGTGGCCCAGCTCGCTGAGCAGCAATGGGGAACTGTTCCGGCTGCTGCCGGGGAGGGCACATAGACCTCATGGGAAGGCAGGCACCAAAGGCAGGAGACCGGTGCCAAGGCCTAAAGACTGTTTTGCCTGTGGGTGACAGGGACACTGCCGAAGGGAGTGCCCCTACCTGGTTGGGGCACAGAGACCGCACCTGGACAAGGAAGGAACTGAGGGAGTGCCCCGTGTGAGGGTAACAGGGGAGTCCCGAACATGTTGGGCCTGTAGGAAACCTGGGCACATGAAGAGGGAATGCCCTCAGGGGACTCACAGGGCCGAGGCAAGCCCTGAGGTGGCCAAAGGAAGGCACTGGAGGTGCGTCCTGTGCCACAATGGGGGCCAAGTAAGATGGCCTTGCCCCCAGCGAAGGAGGGGGAGCCCGGAGGATCGGGCCAGGTCTGAAACCGCCCTGAAGGAGGGGGTGGTAAGGACCAAGGCCCCAGAAGGGAGAAGGTCTAGGGCAGAGAGGCCCCACATCAAGAAGGGAATCCACGCGAGGGTGAGACAGGCCACGGTGGAGACCCAAACAGCAAGGGAAACCCATGTGGGAGCTGAGCAGGCTACAGTGGGCACCAAAACCCTTCAGGAGGGAAACAGGCTGCTCCAGAGAATGGAGAGCATGCAGCAAGATACGTCCTGCGGGCCCAGCTGAGAAAGAAGCTGGGGAGATAGAAACCCCTCTCCCCCATGTGTGGTCTTAAGGTAGGGTGACCAGATGTCCTGATTTTGAGTGATTTGTCCTGCATCCTGACTGAAGTACGGTTGGGATGCCATTTGTCCCAATATTTTGTTTCTGGGCTCTTTTTTATTTTCTTTCCCCTTAAACTCACCCAGCACGTCCCGATATTCGGCGGCATTTCGGCGGCGGGTTCTTCACTCACTGACGGTCTTCGGTGGGTACTTTGTTCTTCAGCGGCAAGATGCATTACCCGCCGTGCCGCCGACAACCGTCAGCGAATGAAGAACCTCCCACCGCAGTGCAGACAGAGAGATGCCTGGTCAGTATCCCGATTTTTTGTTTCCTCTCATCTGGTCACCCTATCTTAATGGCAGGCTGTGTAGTGGGGTGGCTGCCCCACTCCTACAGAACAGGGATTAAAAGCAGCCCGGGAAACGGCTGTGGCTGGAAAAAGGGATAAAGTGCAGCTGAGGGAGTAGCTGACCACAGCTGTGGCTGGTTTAATCAGCCCACAGCTGGCCTGGATAAAGGGCTGTGGACCAAAAGTGCCTCTGCAGCCCTGGAGGGAGAAGGGCTAGCTGTCCGCGAGCAAGATACCTGAAGCAGATCCGTGCTGGGGAAGGACAAAGGGAGCTGGGGAACTCCAGTCTGGTAAACCCCTAGGCTGAAGGCCTTGATGAAGGCCTACAAAGGTACTGAGGCAGCAGAGGTGCAGTCCGGTGCTAGGCAGAGGCAGCTGGTCTGACCCCCCCTTGCCAATGATAAGTGGCCATGACAGACTGCAGTTTGCCCCAGTGAACAGGGGCTAGATGATGCCTGGCAGTAGCCACTGAGGCAAGGTAGGGATAGCGGGTTGGGGGTTCCCCTGCAGGTGGGAACCTGGAGTAAAGGGGTAAAGAGGCACTGGCATCTGGGAGGGACACGGGGGCCAGAGGCAGGCGAGAGACCGGCCTGCAGAGGACACTCCATATGCTGGAAAAGAGCTAATTCCCAGATGACCAGCAGGAGGTGCTGCGCCAGTGAGTCTCGCCTGTTACAACAACTCATTAGGCATGTTACGGAAATGAGAACCTGTGTACTACACATGAAAAGCTAAGGAAGTAGATTGACTGGATTTGTACTTTGGAACTTTCTAATATACTCAACTCATGAGAATATAAAAAACATGTATGGCTCTGTAAAGTGGAAAAACAGTAGCTCAAGGCACTAGTCTCAGGACTCCCACAGGCATTTCTGGTAAGAGTAGTTTTACTAAATCAAATGTTTGTTTTTTTTTACTTCCCAAAGGAACATTGTTGGTTCTAAAGGAGGCCAAGCTCAGAACAATGAAGTATTTCTCATAGGGATATGGAGAAATATTTTTTCAGCTGTACAACAAACTGAAAATGTATACTAAATGTACAGTTTTGAAATTTTACTGTGCTAATATGTCTTCCAGTGCTCTAGCCCTGAATCATTGTCCATTAAACTCAACAGACAAGTTCACAATGATTTCAATGCCCATTGAACCAGATATTTTTTCTGCTCATTTTATGGGTCATGCCAGTTGACCAAGATCATAAATTAGTTCCCAAAAGGCATAGATTGCCCTAAACTCCTAATAAGAGGATGAAGGCCACTTGGCATCTCCCATTCTGGTCTCATCTAAATACTGTAATAACAGAGACTGATAATACACAGACATATAATTAATACTGCATTGCACTATGAAATTAAACATTATCTCTGCGTAGGTTTTGTAGTCTCACATTTAATACAACCTGTAATATATCATTACGTAGGCCATCTATGTTTAAAACATATTTTACAAAAATATATTTGATTGCCTTAACAGATAATAGCTGAGTTAACGTATAGGGATAGAAAGATGACTTGTGAGCAGGGCCGGATTAACTCTCCTGTGGGCCCGGGGCTATTAGATTTCGAGAGATTTTTCTGTAGAAAAGTCTTTTTCCTAATTTAAAACAAAATAATCACAATTATGGCATTGAGGCTATTAAACTAAACTTGCCTTTTAATTAACATAAAGCCGTTCTATGGTTACATGTCAGTCTTAAAACATGTAGAATATAGATAAGAAATTCAAAATAGCCTACTTGTTACCTTAGAACAACTAGTTTCTTTCTGGGAGGGAGTTTGGGTGCAGGAGGGGGCTGGGGCAGGGGGTTGGGGTGTGGGAGTAGCATCTGGGAGGGAGTTTGGGAGCAGGAGGGGATTCTGACCTGGGGATGGGGTGCAGGAGAGGGTGAGAGGTGCAGGCTCCAGCTGGGAAGCACTTACCCCAGCCGGCAGCGCAGCAGCGCTCAGGCTGCCTGCCAGAGCTCTACACTGCTCCCAGAAGCAGCCGGCTGCTGGCACGTGTCTGCACGCCCCACATAGAGACGTGCTGCCCACCCTGGGCAGAGGGGGACATAGGGTGACCAGACATCTGTTGGCGTCTGTTAGTCTCAAGAGACGATGGATATGCGCCATGGGGAATGTTTAGTTGATGGTTGTGCAGCGTCTGTTGTGGCTGTAGAGCCCCACACGAGAGTGGCAGTCTCGATTGCATTTGCTGCATTTGAAGGCGGTGTCAGCTGTGGGTTGGAGCCGCTGCTTCCTTTTTCGTTGAACCCGCTTTTCCTCGGCAAGCTGCCGCAGCTTGTCTTCGCCAGTTTTCAATCCAGTAGTCAGAGCGTGTCTCCATCTGCATCTGTCGTGGGCGAGCTCTTCCCAGCTGTTGATGTCGATCTGAACAGTCTTCAGGTCCCTCTTACAAACATCCTTGAAGCGAAGGTGGGGCCGTCCTGTAGCTCTATTTCTGGAGGCAAGTTCGGCATACAACAGGTCTTTGGGGATCCGTCCATCTTCTATGCGACTTAGATGGCCAAGCCATCTGAGGCGGCGTTGACGGAGGAGAGTGAACATGCTGGAGATCTTGGCACGTTCCAGCACCTCATTGTTCGTTATTCGATCACTCCAAGTGATCCCAAGTATGCGACGGAGGCAGCGCATGTGGAAGGCATTCAGTCTCTTTTCTTGCGAAGCGTAGGGGGTCCAAGTTTCGCTGGCGTAGAGAAGAGTGTTTAGCACACATGCGCGGTACACAGCGACCTTTGTGTTGATGGTCAGCATGTTGTTGTTCCACACTCTCTGTGACAAACTGGCCAAAATTGTGAAGGCCTTGCCGATTCTACGGTTGATCGCAGGGTCCAGTGAGAGGTTGTCCGTGATGGTAGATCCGAGGTAGGTGAACTGACTGACCACCTCTAGCACATAGTCATTGATGGCAATGCTTGGATGTTCCGCATCCTGGGCCATAACTTTGGTCTTCTGAAGACTGATTGTCAACCCGAACTCTTCGCAAGCTCTGGAAAAGCAGTCAATCAGACGCTGGAGATCGATTTCTGTGTGGGTGGCCAGGGCAGCGTCGTCTGCAAACAGCATGTCTCTTATTGTTGCCTCCCGTACCTTACTTTTGGCCTTTAGTCGAGCCAGATTGAAAAGTCTCCCGTCAGACCAGGTGTGGAGATAGACTCCCTCTGTGGAATTTCCAAAGGCATGTTTCAGCAACGCTGCGAAGAAGATGCCGAAGAGTGTGGGAGCGAGAACGCAGCCTTGTTTTACTCCACTGTGGATGTCGAAGGCATCGGAGGACGAGCCATCATACAGTACTGTGCCTTTCATGTTGTCGTGAAAAGACTGGATCACGCTCAGCAGCTTCGGTGGGCAGCCAATCTTTGCCAGGATCTTGAACAGCCCATCTCTGTTCACAAAGTCGAAAGCTTTGGTCAGGTCTATGAAGGCAAGGAGTAGCAGATTATGCTGTTCTCTCCATTTCTCTTGCAGCTGCCTTAAGGAGAAAACCATATTGGTTGTGGATCTCCCTGCTCGGAACCCACACTGTGACTCTGGGTAAACTCTGTCAGCAAGCTTCTGCAGTCTGTTCAGGATCACACGTGCAAAGACTTTACCCACAACACTCAGGAGCGATATGCCTCTGTAGTTGTTGCAGTCGCTTCTATCACCCTTGTTCTTGTAGAGGGTCACGATGTTGGCATCTTTCATATACTGAGGTACTGCACCTTCATCCCAGCACTGACCGAGGAGGTCGTGGAGGTGTTCTAGGAGGACATTGATGCCACATTTGATAACTTCTGGTGGGATGCCATCCTTTCCTGGAGCCTTTCCTGTGGACAAGCTCTCAATGACTTTCTTCAGTTCTTCCATGGTGGGCTTCTCGTCCAGCTCAGTTTCAATGGGAAAACCATCCACGGTATTGAGGGCAGCTTCGGTGATGGTATTTTGCCTGGAGTACACTTCAGAGTAGTGCTCCACCCATCTATCCATCTGCTTGCTCTTGTCCTGGATGTTTTCACCTGTTGCAGACTTTAGTGACACTCTCCACTTCTTTGTGGGTCCCATGGCCTTCTTGATGCCATCATACATTCCCCTGATGTTTCCAGTGTCAGCAGATAGTTGAATGCTCCAGCAGAGCTGGAGCCAGTAATCATTTGCACACTGTCGAGCTAGTCTCTGTACTTTGCTCCTGGCAAATCGATACTCTTGTAGAGTCCTCTGACTGTGGGAACGCTTGTACTCCAGGTGAACAGCGCGGCGTTCTTCTTTGGCTGGAGTGAGTGTGGCGGAGTTGGCCTCAAACCAGTCATTGTTCATTTTTCGTTTCTTTCCAAAAACTTTCATGGCTGTGCTGTGTACTGCGTCTCTGATGTGGTTCCATCTCTCTTTGGCGCAGCCACCAGGAGGCATGCAGTTCAGCACCTCGGAGAGCTCATGGGTAAATTTCTCTGCCTTGTCTGGGTGTGCAGTCTTGCTCACATCAATGCGGGGTTTGCCCTCTGGCCTAAGCGATGAATCTTCTTTGGCTGTAGCTTCATCTTGCTGCACACCAGCGAATGATCACTGTCACAGTCAGCACTGTGGAAGGTGAGAGTAAGCAGGACGCACTTCAAGGCAGACCGCCTGATGATGATCAGGTCGAGTTGGTGCCAGTGCATGGAGCGAGGGTGTCTCCAGGACACTTTGTGTTGAGGCTTTGTCTGGAAGAATGAGTTGGTGATGCTGAGGTCATGGTACGAGCACAGTACTAGAAGTCGTTGTCCATTCTCATTCATTTCTCCAACGCCAAACTTTCCAAGACAGGTTGGCCAAAAGTCGTGGTCAGCGCCCACTCTGGCATTGAAGTCACCCAGTAGTATCAAGTGCTCTTCTTTAGGGATACTCCTGATGATCGTGTCTAACTGGTCGTAGAACTCATCCTTGGTATCCCTGGTGGCGCCGAGTGTTGGTGCATACACGCTCATCAGGTTGACGGGTCCAGTGGATGTGTGGAGTCGGAGTGATAACAGTCTTTCAGTTCCTTGTTGACCAGGTTCCACCATCCCCAGTAAAGAATTTCTTATGGCAAATCCAACACCACACTCTCTGATTTCTTCGGCACTCTTCCCTTGCCAGAAGAACGTATAGTTCTCTTCCCTGAGAGTCCCAGCATCTGGCAGCCGTGTCTCCTGCAATGCGACTATGTTGATTTGGAGTCGTGCTAGCTCATCGTTGATGACTGCAGTCTTCCGAACATCGCTGATTGCCTGAAGGTCTTGTGATAGGCCAGTTGTCATGGTCCATACATTCCAGCATCCTAACTTGAGGGCTGGTTTCTTATGTTGGTTTTCTTTTGTTACCTGGTGCATGGTTCGCAGTCCACTTATCGGGTACTCACGTACACTAAGCCCCACGCACCCAGTGAAGCAGGTGAACTGTGGTGGGACAATACCTTATTGGTTGGGGGCTGCCCAGCTTGAGGCGGGCGATAGTTGTCCAGTGAGACGTGATGATCCCTCCCACCGTCGGAAGCAACCCCTGGCGCCAGCTCTACGCCAATCGAGCAGGAGGCTTATAACCGGCAAACTGTTGCTTCCCATGTTGTATCGATGCTGTGAGGCGAAGCTAGAGTGTCCTCTCCAGGGCACAAGCCAGGGCAGGGTGATATGGAGGAACAGCTGTTGCCCATGCAGCAGAACCCCCCTCTCCACGCAACTGATGTATCCCAGGGAAAGACAATGTCGATACAACTTGGCACCAGTGGCGTCGCAGGAGTTACCGGAATGACATTGAGGACAATGTCAGACCGCCATCGGGACTCCGACACCGGATTTGGTTCCAGGGTTGACTCCCTTAGCCTTTCCCATGAGTGGGTATTGCCACAAGGCAGAGGAGGTTTTAAATCAGAGTTTTCCTTCTCCTAGGTGGGCTGCCTTCCAAGGCTAACGAGCCCCACCTGACCAGACATCAAGTGTGAAAAATTGGGATGCGGGTGGGGGGTAATAGGAGCCTATATAAGAGAGAGCCAAAAATCGGGACTGTCCCTATAAAATCGGGACATCTGGTCACCCTAGGGGGTCAGTATTTTCCCATGTGCTGCCCGCACCCGCAAGTGCTGCCCCCATTGGCCGGGGATGGTGTTGGGGATGGGGGCAGCACGCAGAACCGCCTCTGCTGCCAGAGGCCGCAGAGACATGCCAGCAACCAGGAGTGGCGTGGGGTCATGAGATGCAGGCAGCCTGCCTGAGCCCTGCTGCACTGGGGCCTCCCTTAGCCAGAGGCCCTGGGCTGGAGCCCCTAAAGCCCCTGCTTTAATCGGGCTCTGTTTGTGAATAAATAAATCAACAAAAACATAACCTACAAAGTATACAATATCAAAAAAACTGAAGGAAGGGATGGGGCCCAGAAGTCTTCTACACTAGAAAGACTAAATGACTGGTATTATTCACACCATTTGTAGTTACCAATGCGTCTGAATCTAATAACATTCATGTTTTATTATAACAATGTTTGTATGACTAGAATTAAGGATCTTGCAGCATTTCCATTACAGATCCTATTTTTAAAGCTCTATAATTTAGATGTAATAAATTGCTCACAGCTGAAACTTGGCATTCAAGGTCTAAGTGCTTAAACAAGTTGTAATTCCAATTTTGAGGAGGGAAAATAATTGTCACTTTTAAAGACTGAGAGTAAAAATACATTATTAAATGGTTCTTTACTGGTGTGGGTTTGTTGTTTTTTCTGAAAGCATACCTCAACTTCAATTTCAGAAATTGAATGCGTCAAGCCACAATGTGATTTAATCTCTTGTGATATTTTGAGCAAGAAATAATAATTGTCCTAAAAAATGGTGGTTTGAAAGTCTGCTGCTCCCCATATGGAATACATTTGTTAAACAATAAATGTCAAAGGCACTTTTAGCAAGTGGACTTAGTTACCATAGCAAACTTACAAATAAGACATCAGAATATCGGTTGACCATGTTAATATATCAGCTAAAAAAGTGTTTACAAGAAAAATGGTCACAAAATAGTCCTTGAATACAAATTTGTATTTACTTGTAGGTGCACATCAGGTGAAAGTTCCAAAATTGGCACACATACCAAATCCATATTTACCAATCAGAGTGCAACCGCTCAAAAGGAGTCATTGTATATATCATGAAACCAATACCGCATGAATAACAAAGTATAGAGAACGAACAAACAGAAAAAAATAATGAGACAAGACATACAAACATACACAATACGTATAAACAATAACAGACCTTTAACTACAGGTTTGCTATCACTCCACCATACATTTATATGTAAGAGAGAAGATATTGCATAAATATAACACACATTATAGGCACATACACTAGTTAGAGAGATCCTTCCATACAAATTTTAGGTAAACTACTCAGTTTAGCTGTTTTAAACCCTTACTACAAATCTTGCATTATCTGTAAAGCAAAATATTAGCTAAACTGAAAAAAATGCTTCTTGCTTTAGTTACTTCATGGATTAAGAAAAGGATATCAACCTTAACTTCTAATTTCTCAGATTTCATTGGTTGTTTGCACTGCTGCTACTTTAAAAAAAGGCTTCCTGCTTATAGAGTTATTACATAAATATCACTAGTGTATATTAATCCACACAATTTTCATCTTTCTTTTTCTTGTAATAAGGTTCCTATCAGGCAGAGACAGAATAGTGGAAATGTTTGAAGTCTTAAACATGTGGTATTCATTTAAATTTCATCTGTGGATTTAAATTCATATTGTGCAGGAATAACAAGAGGTTAATTGCATTCCCAAAACCAAATCGGAAGGGGAAATGAACCAATTAGATTGTTTTGTGTTGAACCTTTCTTGTCTCTGAAGAACCTTATTACAAGATTGGCACATCAGGGACCGTGAGATATCTGTAAATGAGATCACTGTTTTAAGTGGATAAACAGTAGATTATATACAAACACTCATATATACCTTAGTCGCCAGAGTAACCCAGTACCTACTTTCATATCCAACCTATGGACACAAAAGTTTTAGTCAAATTAGTAACTGTGAAAAGTCTTCTATTTAGCTACAATACAGGTTTGTTCTACTAATGTGGAACGAGTAAATGTACTGGCTGACAATGCACAACCATATCCTCATTCATAATCCTTCAATGAAATCCTAGTCCTTGATGAAAGCTGTGATGTTATGAGTATAATATAATATCTCATTGAAAGGTGACAGGGCCAGAAAGAGTTAATGAACTCTCAGACTGACCTGACCCATGACCGAACTTTAAAGACTGGTTAGGAAGATATGTTAATGAACAGAGCTTTGAAATGCAAGGCTGCATTGTTAGAGATAGAAGGGTAGATGTTTGTTCAGCTCTTGTGATGTAAGCAAACAAGTCTTGTCTATTGCTATAGCTTTGATTCAAAGATCAAAAAAGGAATATTAACATTTAGGAAGATATCTGAGTGAAATAGTATATTGTCTATGTCTCTTTGAAGATTGTGATAACCTGTGTCTGAACTGTGTAATGGATAAATTATCCTGTGCTAATTGCCATGATGTTTGGAAGGACAGTTAAGCCTATTGTTTTCTCAGGCCAAATGGCTGCTGGAAATATATATAAAAACTCTGAGACAGGATCCTTCATCTCAAATCTGCTTTGGGTTTCAAGAAGGGGAAACCCTGAGCCATAGGGATTGAGATCCCCAGTCACTGACTGACTGGAATCGTCCTGAATATGGACATTGGACTATAACCAATGGACTATTTCCAAAAGAACTTTTGGCAACTACAAGCTGATCTCTGCTATGCATCTAAACCTCAAGAATTGAATTCAAGTCTGTATGTATATTGATCTTTTAACCAACACACTCTCTCTTTTTTTAATTAAATGTTAGTTTAGTTAATAAGAATTGACTAGAATCATGTATTTGGGGTAAGTTCTAAGTTATTATTTGACCTGGGTCTGGGGCTGATCCTTTGGGACTGGAAGAACCTTTTCTTGTATATGATGAATTAAGATTTTCAATCAATCATCATCATATCTGACGTGTGTGTGTGTCTGGATGGAGGTTGGAGGCTGGGCACTTCAAGGGAACTGTGTTGTTTGGACTTCTGAGTTACTAGTGAGGTACTATAGAAGCTGTTTTGTGCTGGCTTAGTAAATCTAAGTATTGGAATATCAACAAGCATTTGTGGTTTGTTTGCCCCGTTCTGTTTGCAGTTCACCCTGATTGAGGTGACCTCAGTGGGCTCCCACTGGCAGTACCGTCGGATTACCTGTGCCCTTTGTTAAGTGATAATGCCTCTTCAGAGCAACCTTCAAATTACCATCAACCTTCAAACTGTTTGCAGTCTAATCTTTGCTGAGGAGACCATTTTGACATTATAGACCTTCGAAATTGTTGCTCAATCACTACTCACTTTCTAGGGTAGGACACTGGGAAGGTAGTGATGGGACTATCCAGCAGCATCCACTTCTCATGAGCACATATGAGCCCCAACTAGTCAGAATTCAGATCTGGATATGGCATGCAAACTCCAGTCTGCAGTTGATGGCTTCTTCAGAATAAAGGATAAAAGTAGTATGCCCTATTATTACTACTTAAATTCATCACTGGCCGTTGGCACAGCTGAGCCTTAGCCTCACCACAAAATGTGCAGGGAGGTACAGAATTACTTGAAAGATGATATGCTAATTCCTTTCTTAGAGCTTCATTCTTGGCAACTGCTATCCCAAGGTTAAACATATTCAAACCTGCTGTTCAACATATATGTGAATTTTGTGGGAGAATTTGTGACTCACTCCCTGAGGCTATACGATCACACTTATGTTGATGAGGATTCTATCTCCTTTCCTTGAATCTGTACTGACTCATTTCTGACGCCTGACAGGGACATAGAACAAGGCCAGTTGTCCTAGGCTTAATCTGGATAAATTGAAGATGATTGTTAGCAGTCTTGAGCATTTACGCAGTATTTTGAAGAGCCTATGTCTGCTCCCTCAGGTGAGGGCCTCTGCCTACCTTTGGTTGAATATTTCCTAATTTCAATGTCATCACTGCCTCTGGATTCCCAGATAGCAACTGCAGGGTGATTTGATTTAAATCAGCAAGCAGGAAACCCTGGTTTAAATCCATTTTAATTTTATTTTGCTAAAGAAATGTTGATTCTCATTGTTTGGTAACCATTAAAACGTGTTGATTTTCAACAAAATATAGCCTTTACACTAAATTTGGCTTCTTTGTGCAAACTAGGTGGATACATTGCATCTACACACCTTTATTTAAGCAATTATACACTAACATACATTTACCCAGATTCTTAATTTTTTTATATTAGAAAATGGTGATTGATGCATTTACTAGATGACTTTTTTTTTTACTTATGATTTGCATCAAAGTCTATTCGGATGGAAATTTGAGTTTAAGAATGCACAAAACAGTATTCTACAGTTAAATAAAAAAAAGTGCTAGATACATAAGAAAAAATTATTTAAACAAGTTTTGTATTTAAAACTAACTGATTTATTAAACAAAGGAAGTAGTATCTGTAGTTAATGAATTGCACTGATCGTTCCTGGTCAGCAGGTCCATTAGGATTTTAGAAGTATTAGATCTCATCTTTATAGATTAGAGGTTTGGGTTTTTTTTCAAATCCCAATCGATTTCTCAACCTTCAATGAACCAGTCATTGAATTGAACTAGCTGGATAAATAGAAATGAAAAAAATATTCACTGTGTCTACAGAACAGGCTACTGATGTCAAAAGGTAGTTTAACTCTCTGCACACTGGTTCCAGGTATTTAGGCAGTCAGTGACTTCAACCACTTCAGTGGTTTTATTTTCATTACAGCCATGGCAGCAAACATGTACTGTTAATCATTTAAATTAAATGTAAAAAAATTAAATAGATTATAGTCATTTTACACCTTAACATGGGTTATCAATTTAATATTTAATTTTAAATGCATTATTTAAAAAAACTACATTTATTATAAATAAAAATCCCAATTAAAATTTTAAAATTGGACTTAAATTAAAAGGTTTTTTTTTAAATATCGGGTTTTTTTTTGTTTTTTGTTGTTGATCCTAAGTAACAGTGACCACAAACACCTTCTCATATCTTCAATCACAAGGCAAGATTGCAAGCTGTAGATCTTGCCACATGTATCCATGCCTTCACTACTGCAAATCTAGACTCCTGCAATATATTCTAAATTGGACCATCAAAGGCCACTCAAACTTCAACTAGTGTAAACTGCAGCTGTTAAGCTTCTGACTAGCACAAACAACCAAAAGAATATTAAAATCTGTGCTCTGTAATGGGTTCTAGTTCATCTACAGGGCTCTGTGTCTCTCATGGAGGTCCGCAGAAGTCATAGATTCCATGACTTCTTCAGCAGCCAGTCTGGCTGATCCATGGGCCTCCCACACAGCTGGCCCTGGGAACAGCTGCTCAGACAGCCCCGGGGATACTCACACTGGCTGGAGCAGCTCCGCAACCAGCTGCTTGGGCGGCCATGCAGCCAGCCTTACCGGCTGCTGCTGGAGCTGACCCAGGGCCTGAGCAGTGGTCCTGGGGACAGCGGTAGAAGCTGCAGCATGGCCCCCATCAGCTGGTGCTGCTGGCTCCAGCCCCCCACCCAGACCAGGAGCAGCCCCCCAAAAAACAGCTCCCCCCAAATAGTTTTGGGAGATTGGTTCAGTTGCTGGGCATTGGAGGATCATAGACGATACGCTCTTATTTTGCTCCAGTCTCACAGATTGTGAAAGATGAGTGATCTTTTCTGTGATTCATATTTGATTAAGAGTAGAATATTAAGAAATACATAAATCCTGCATCTCTGAAAGCAATCCAAGCAGATTTCTGGATGACACGTCCACTCAAGGCAATTAACAGAGAAATAGAGAAAGAGAAAAAGAAAGAAGACCTGAAAACTACAATGAATGTTTTTCTGACAAGCTAGAGTGCCAAGGGGCTCAGACGGTAGCCTAGGAGAAGACACTGCTCTCTAGACAAGAAGGGTATTTTTTAAAAAATACAGTATAAATAAAGTGAACCTGTCTAAATGAGTTTTGCAGAGTTTCAGACCAGTTACCTTATGCACAGAATTTCTTTTGTTTTAACATTTTCCCGCCCCCAGTTAATTCGCCACATGAGTCTTACAAGACTTTGGAGGCAAAGTCATTGAAGGAAGGGCAGCTTTCTAACTTTTGTGAGAGGCAATCTGAGAGAAAATGGTACTATCCTGGAGCATGGGCATGCCAGTAGTTTAATACGAACTGTTATGGATAGGTCACACAGCAAGCTGGTGTACCACTGGGAATGGTGGGAATAGTGGACTGGAGATTCAGAGTGATCTGTCCAAAGATATGATTGGTTAAAATAGGCAGCAGCTGTTTTCTTATTAAATTTGGAGGGGTTTCATTTAAGAGAAGAACAGGAATTCTGAGGAGTAAAACTGGACTGATTTGGGGCAATATTCTCCCACCTTTACTCATAATGACTACTCCATTTACTTAAGTAATCCCATCGAAATCAATGGAATTAACAGATGAAATCAGCCTGGAATTCATGTGAGAATCTAGACTTTATCTTGTAGCAAAGATGGAATTTCCGCTCTGCATATAAGCTTCTGTTTAAAGGGAATGCCCCTACAGATGGAGTCATAGGAAGAGGGACCTCGTTTTTATCATGTGCCTGCAAAGAATTATGCACCCCTGTGGCACTAAGCAAACAAATCATTAGTAATAAATAAATGACAGCAGGAACTGTGCCATGCAAGAAAGCAGAATTTTGCATAGTTTGGAAGAAATCTAGGAATAGTTCAAAAATCACACTGTAGCTCCCACTCTGTACATTCTACTCTATAAGTGAAAATAGGATGGTTACAGGGGATTTCAATGCACTGATAATCTTACAAATGATGTTCTAAAATGATATATTAGATGATCTATGGAGATATAAATTGTTCTTACTCTGGTCACTATTATGTTTATGTTTGAGGAATGAATGCCACCTTGCTTTACAAAGGGAGACTAAAATTTTTGTAAAAGAACCTAGGGATCTCTGCAGTTCTAGGTTGCCATTCCCTGGCACTCAGTTATGGAACTGATAGATAAATGCACGCTGTAGCTACACCACTACTACATGAAGTCAGCAGGAACAAGTAATAGGGATGGGGCAACAGAAAAAGTTCTGTAGGAAGAAGGAGGAAGAGGTCAGGGATGGCAAGCTGATGGAATGGGCACATGATCTGTCGGAGTCTCAAGGGGAAAGATGGTGAGTAGCAGGAGCCTAATACAATATGTTTTTTACTGGGTGAGAATGAGGTGAGACACTGGCATGAATTAGCCTAACTATACAGGAACAAGCACTGATTAGGAAACCAAAGAACTTAAACTAGTGATTCTCATCCACACTGTAGAAATATGCAAGACCATCTATAAAGCAAACATGCCTATAACACAAAAAAGGATGAAGTTATTCTTTCTTGCAAATTAATTACATAAAATGATCATTGGGTCACATCTTTGTATTAATAAGTAATGGGCCATTTCTAATGGCCTTCTAGCTGAATGTAGATTTGGAAATTTAAAAAAAAATCTGATTTCTCCTTGACAGTCATGCGTCTTAAGAGTTCTCTTTATTCTTTTAAATTATATGCATGGTATTATACAACTGGAATGGTATTTGTGTTTGTTTTTAAATATCTACCGTTAAATACTGTAATGAAAGGATGTATAATTATTAATATAGTGTTTGTGAAATTCATTACTGGTAGAGTTGGGTGAAAAACTTGCAATGAATAATTTGAGAAATTTTGCCTCTTTCTACTCATGAATCCTCCTTGATCAGCTTACATTTTCCCCTCCTGTTTGTTTATTTCAAATAATTATTTAAATAATTTCTATCCTGTAGTTCATTCACAAGCAGGTCATTTCAAATGTTCTAAATGTGTTGGTTCATTTCAAAATTATGAGTAGGCAACATGGTATATTTCACTTTCTAATTGGATGAACATAACTCTTTACATCAAGTATCAGAGGGGTAGCCGTGTTAGTCTGGATCTGTAGAATAACCACTGTAGACTGGCCACTCTTTAAATCAAGTTTCCAGTGCAAATATCCAAAACTGTGAATTAAAAATTAACTTCCCTCTCATACTCTGCACTATTCCCTAATGTTTGCTGTGATGGCAAACGCTCCTGCCAGTAGACGTGTTTGATAGAATACTTGCGGAAAATTAAAACAAAGGGCCTGCAAATGCATATGAAGTACATTTGTCTGCAAATCTGAATAAATATTCATGGAAATATTTTTGCGTTATTTGCAAATACACAATTGCAGTGCTTTTAATTACTAAATTGTACTTTGATGGCAAAATTTGCAGATGGTGCAAAAGCTACTCAAGACAGTTGAGTCCAAGGCAGACTGCGAAGAGTTACAAAGGGATCTCTCAAAACTGGGTGACTGGGCAACAAAATGGCAGATGAAATTCAATGTTGATAAATGCAAAGTAATGTACATTGGAAAACATAACCGAACTATACATATAAAATGATGGCATTTAAATTAGTTGTTACAACTCAAGAAAGAGATCTTGGAATCATTGTGGATGTTTCTCTGAAAACATCCTCTCTACGTGCAGCGGTAGTCAAAAAAAGAGAACAGAATGTTGGGATCATTAGGAAAGGGATAGATAAATAAGACAGAAAATATCTTATTACCGCTATATAAACCCATAGTACACCCACATCTTGAATAGCGCATGCAGGTCTGGTCGTCCCATCTCAAAAAAAATATATTGGATTTTACAGAAAAGGGTAACAAAAATGAATAGGAGTATGGAACAACTTCCATATGAAGAGAGATTAATGACAGGGTCTTTTCAACTTGGAAAAGAGTCGACTAAGGGGGGATATGATAGAGGTCTATAAAATCATGACTGGTGTGGAGAAAGTAAATAAGGACGTGTTGTTTACTCCTTCTCATAACATAAGAACTGGGGTTCACCAAATGAAATTAAAAGGCAGCAGGATTAAAACAAACAAAATGAAGTATTTTTACCCAATGCACAGTCAACCTGTGGAACCCTTTGCCAGAGAATGTTGTGAAGGCCAAGACACTAACAGGGTTCAAAAAAGAACTAGATAAATTCATGGAGATTAGGTCCATCAATGGCTACTAGCCAGGATGGGCAGGAATGGTGTCCCTAGCCTCTGCTTGCCAGAAGCTGGGAATGGACAACTGGGGATGGATCATTTAATGATTACCTGTTGTATTCATTCCCTCTGAAGCACCTGGTATTGACCACTGTTGGAAGACAAAATTCTGGGCTAAGTGGACCATTGGTCTGACCCAGTATGTACATACTTATGTTCTTATGGAAATTTAGCAAGCTGACATTTAGTAATATGTCTGCTGCTTTCAGTATAAGCACAAAATGAGAAAATACATTTCTAAAGTGGGCCTGTAAAGATGGAGGCCCATGTAACCAATGATCAGGTCAGCATTTACCACCTTGGTCCCACTCAGCCCCTTTTCAAGTATAGGGATCAGTGCTCCTGCAGCACTACAGCTCTGGGGAACAACAATGCCCTCCATTCCTGCTGCTCCTTCATCTGCTTAGACCTTTCTCCTTCAGACTTCCTCCTTTTCCTGCCAAATTTCCTCCCACGTATGGCAGCTTTTCAGTCTCCCACCAAGGCGAAAGCCCTTCTGCAACCTCTCCTACCACCTGAAGAAGCCAGCATGTGAGGGAAAGTTTACAGTTGTTGCCTTCTACTCAGCTCTCTCTTTCCCCTATGTTTTTGCAGCTGCTGCAAAAAAGACACAGAGAAACCCTGGGGAGCAAATACTTGTTTACTCTAACAAGGGAAGGGGAAGAGCATTATGAGTGTCAACAAAAGGGAATGTAGGAGTAAGGAATAAACCCAATGCAGGGGCTGGGATAGAGTAAAGCAAATAGAGGGCACTAGCCAATAGAGTAAGGGCTGGATGCATATATGGAGGCAATAAAAGTGATTATGGGGATGCCCAATACAGTGGATGACTGGTGGTTGTATGAGAGTGTGGTTCAAGGGAGTGAATGAGTGCATGCCTATTGGCTGTCTATGGATGGATTAGTGGCTGAGAGATATTGACAAATGTGAATAAATAATTGCAAAAAGGAAGCATTGTGGTGATCAGAAGAAAAACAGAGTACTCTCTTCCCCACTTACACATTTTTGTTGCAAAATAGCACAGGGATTCAAGATACTCTTGATGATACTTTACGCTCTGAGAAAACACCAGAATATATTTGTACACTCTCTCTCTCACTGGGATGACTAGTAGCTAACCTTCAATATCATGCATTCCTCTGTATGAGAATCTGCAGGAATTCTTTCACACTTGCATGCTGTGTATTTACACGTCTGTTTCCTCTTTATAACTTTCATATGATCTCTATACTAATTGAGGGAAACAGCATAATATGTCTCAGAGTATATCTATTCCAACTGGAAATTTTTACACAAGCATGTATTCAGACACACTGTTTTATCAGCCAAGGTTCTTGGCACAAGAGTTATAGGTATAAAATAATTTAGAAGAATTAATGCTTTTCTTTTTTCATTCCCCCCAACAAAGTTCAACACTGAATTTAGGAAAGAAAACTGCCTCAATTGTTATGAATGAAATCTAAAATGATTCATTATTTAGAGAAGCAGTGGGGTTAGGTGGATAGGGCGCTAGACTGCAAGTCAGGAGACCTTAGTGCTATTCCCTGTTCTGCTACTAACCTGACATCTGACCATGAGCAAGCCATCTGACCTTGGCCAGGTACTGTCTCTCACTATGCATCTGTATGCTCCTCTAGGCACTACTGTAATACATATAATAAAAATAGCAATAATCAGTTCAGATACGTTCCCAGAAAGTTTCAATGCTCAGCTGAAACTTGGATGACCCTTCTCTATAAAGAATGCCCATAAACTAATCATGATCTCTGTAAAATATTACTGAAACAATCAAAATTTACTGATATTGCTCTGTAAACATGGCACAGAAACATATTATACACTAGCTTCAGATTTTGTCACCGGTATTTTTACTAAAAGTCATGGACAGGTCGCAGGCAATAAACAAAATTTCAGAGAAGCCCGCAACCTGTCCTTGACTTTTCCTAAAAATACTTGCGCGAGGGAGACCTTAACAGTCGGAGCCCCACCGGGGACTAACCATTGGCCGCTGCTCCATCTCAACTGCTGCTCCTGTGGCAGGGGCTTACCACCAGCCTTGGGGGCTGCTCCAGCCCACACTGCTGCTCTTGCTCAGGCCCCGGCTGCCCCGGTCTCTGCTCCAGCAGCCCCGGGCCACTGCTTCAGGAACCCTGAAAAAACACCTGGCCCTGGTTGCTGATCCTGTGGTGGGAGCTGCTGCTCTGGTGGCCCAGGGGCTGCTCCGGTGGTCCTGGGCTGCTGACCGAGCCCTGGGCCGCTACTCCTGCAATGGGGGCTGCCCGCTGGCCACTGCTCTGGCCCCAGGCCACTACTCCATTCCTGCCATTGCTCTTGGGCAGAGACTGAAGTCAGGGAGGTCCATTAAAGTCACAGAATCCGTGACCTCTGTGAGATAATTGGATCCTTAATTTTAGTGATAATGAAGGTGTGGGATGGATAGTACTGGCCAAAGCCAGGGATTCTGTAGCGAAATGCCATAAACTATTTTCCACATAGTCTACCTATCACTTTTCACATGTAACTCCTTACCTATTTCTGCTCAAGTATTTCATGAACAGATTTATTGTTTCTGCTAATTTATATGGTAATGTGGGACACTGAACCAAGTCAAGACTATCAAGTCAATCCTGTTGGTAACTAAATCATACTTGAAGCTAGACAAGAACATATGAAAATTTACAATTTACTATCAGTAGATGAACAGCACTTTTTAAATTTATATCAACAACTGAGAATACACAGTAATTATTACAGCATTCAGGTCAATGAACATATTTAATATATTTAGTCTGCAGATGAGAGAATTTCATATTTCCTGGTGTAAAACTTATAAAAAAGATTATGAGGTGGATTATTTCCACACATCACAGAAAATATTATCATGGTAATGCCTGTCTGTTATATGAATCAAATCATCACTCTACCAATGACTGGTCAACCATTAGTAGTTATTGTTTAATAATTGTAATCCAGAGATTTTTCATATTTAGTATTTTTACTCTAAAATTGTAAAATACATTGCTAGAAAGAATGCTGATGGGACACAGGGCTTTTCACTCTAGTTTCACTCATCAGTTGAAATCCAACCTAATTCAGTGACTTCAAGTTCTTCTTCAAGTGATGGTCCCTATACATATTCCAAATGTTGGTGCACATGCATGCCATGTGCCAGAGCATTACAGATAGCCATATGGTCCAGGCGAGGTTATATGAGGCTGTGCAGGGTGACGCTCTCTCAATCTGCTCTTATAACTGCATGGTCTGTGTTGAAATCCCTCTTCCTCTGTGATCATGGTTTTTCCTGATGAAGCTTTTCATTTGTTTTTCTCTTTATTTAGCTGTCCATAATTCTCAGTGTAGTGTAGTTGGTTCTCTGTGTCCCACTCTGGGGACTATGCCCCATCTCCTGGGGTTCAAAAACTGTATGTCGTGCTCTTGCTTGTTCTCAGTGAGCGACGAGCGTCAACACTGTCTCTACTGTCCTGGGTAGACTCATCTCATTGCTCTCTGTGAGATCTATTGCTCCTTCTCTCCATGGCCTTGGGAAGTACGCCAGCTTTGCCTCCACAACTTACTTATGGAGGACACACACCTGTTGCATGCATGTTCCAACCCCAGATCGGCAGAACCACTGGTGCAGCTCCCTTCATAGAATCATAGAATATCAGGGTTGGAAGGGACCTTAGTAGGTCATCTAGTCCAACCCCCTGCTCAAAGCAGGACCAATCCCCAATTTTTGCCCCAGATCCCCAAATGGCCCCCTCAAGGATTGAACTCACAACCCTGGGTTTAGCAGGCCAATGCTCAAACCACTGAGCTATCCCTCCCCGCCATGAGAATGAGAACAAAAGATTCACACTGACAGTGAGTGCTCCTAGCACATCCTGTGCCTCAGATCTGGCAGCGTCAGCAGTCTGGGATAAGCCCAAGCTAGAGAGTTGGAGCTGCTTCCAAGTGCAGTGCTCCCTCCCTGAGCCACACTATGTCAGGTGAGATATCAATCGTGAACCCCATTGCACTGCCGGCTAAGCTTCTGCATTCTGAGGGTAAGGCGAAGAAGAAGAAGAAGAGAGCTCCAGCACCTGCTGTGCCGCCTACCTGCTTGGAATGCTCCCAGGGACACGCACCACCCATCCCAACTGTATCTCAGCTTCCGTTGGTCCATTTGCCACTGTAAACCCCACCTTGCTCTTCAACCTCTCACACAAACATTATTCAGACACCAGAGCTCCTTCTTCCATCAGCGCATCCTCCTCTGCTGCTCATCACATGTGAACATCCCACTCCAGCTGAGGGACACTTCCAGCCTGTGCCTTCTGGCCCACCAGGACCAACAGCTCCACTGTTCCCAGAGACTTCCTCAGACTCCGACACCTGCTATGACTCATATTTCTCACCTGCCTCCAAGGAGAGCTTAAACTCCTGCACTCACTCACCAGTGTACAGCCCAGCACCACCGGTTTGGTACCTCCAGGCTCCAGCCCCTGACCTCAATGGCCATCGTAGGATCAATATCAGCAGCCCTACCCACTTTCTCAGTAGTACCCTTGAGCCCGGACCCCTGCATCGGAATCCATGGACTCAAAGGAGGAAGTGGAGGAAGAACTGGTTCTGCCAGTTTCTACATCTGTCTCCTCTTCTCCAGCTGAAGCGCTTATATCACGCAGACCCTTGCCTCCATTTGAAATGATATCAATGCAACTTAGGAAACAAACTTTTAAACTGCCACCTGGTTCCAATAACGCCCTGTGGTATCCAGGCAATCATTTGACGACTAAGCTTGTTGTAGGCACATCCATGCACCTACTCAGTTGGGGCATGCTGTATGCCAAACCAGGGACTGCTGCACTGGGACAAGGGAGTAAAATGGGGTCCATTCCTCTCACCTCAGAACTGTGCAGTGAAGACCACTCCTCTACTCTGGGGTCGCTATGACCCAGGTGGTTGGTGCCTCCCCTCCTCTCCCCCCCCATCATGTGGATTTGGGAGAAAACTGCAGAGAGGAGCCAGCCAGACTCCAGTCAGTGGTGGCAAAAGCAGCCAAAGCAGGAACCTTCAGACAATCAGAGAACTTCATACAGTTCTGACTGGACTTTCTCTACCCTGTGGTGATTGGCTGTTTGTTCTCCCTCCCCATCTCTCATAGCCTCTTCACCCCAGTCTCACACCACACCTGCCCCTCTTAGCCTCTTCTTCCTTGCCCAATTCCCCTCACCTCCTTCCCCTCCCTTTTCTTTCCATTTAACTGATCCCCTCTATGTGAACTCACTGAGAGAGAGAAGTGTTAAATGTAACACTAACATGACCTTTGCTGCCATCACATTGTTCACTCTGCTTGTGTGTTCTACCCCTTTTTCCACCCTGTGTTTGTCTTGTCTATTTAGATTGCAAGCTCTTCGGGGCAGGGATAATCTACTACCCTGTGTTTGTTTGGGGCCTAGCATAAATGGGAACCATTTCTTGGTTAGCCTTTAGGCATTGTAAAATACATGTTAAATAATAATATCGTAATACCTATGACAGGCAGTGCTTACAGTGAAGAGGAAGGGAAGCTAATTTTTCAAGAGTAGAAAATTCCTTCCCAACCCGACATGTGATGCTCAGTATTATGTAGTGCAGCCAAGACCAGCTTGTACCCAAGATTGTCTATCTATCTTGAACTTGTTGGGCCACGACCCTAGGCTGTACCAACCAGACAACAACTTATTTATCCTAGTAAACTATGAAGAGAGATGGATATGGTGAACTCCAGCTGCTGACAGGAAACAGCTGTTTCGCTCCCTGCCTAAAAGAACTAGACTTAACTGTGTAATCAATCCACGCAACTGGCTTGGAATTCACATATCACAGGCAAGCCTATATACACCCAAATAACCACCCTCAATCCAGCTTTAGTGAGGGTGGGGGGAAAATGTAATATCATTCCTCTGGGGAGCAGAGCAACGTACTTTCTGAAAATGTGAGAATCAGCATTTCTCAAAATGAAACAATATGATATACTGCACCCTGCCTTGGTATATTAATGTAATACTAGTACAGAACCCATCAAGAAATGAGCCTTTGTTACAATGTGCCTCTAGCTAGTTTTTCTCCTGGTAAATCCTATAAATTCCCTTTTGGGAAGGTAACAGGAAAAATTATGATTCAGATTTCCTTTAAATATACCATCATAAAACTTGCAGCATTGCTTCCCGTTCAAAACAGCAAGTTACCTGTAATTGGAAATAAAATATCTACTTGGGTTTTATTTATTTTATAAAATAGAATATTTATTTTATTATTTATTGAAAATATGGAATTTACTATTCTTCTCTCACACTCTAGAGTATTAACAGGTGGTTAAAAGCCCCCAGCTGCTTGAAACTACCATATGGTACAGAGAACAAAATTAGTAATCTAACGGAAGTACAGTATGCCAATTTATTGTGTTCGCATTTCATTTAATTTTCCCCTAAATGTTATTACTACTAAAAGGCCATGTTAGGTGACTTTCAGCTTTAATCTCAGTAGTTCTATATTAGAGTGTGTTGAATTACCTGGTTCAGCACCATATCAGGCAACTATCAGATATTCAGATTATATTTTAGACACATTTTTGCCTCATATGTAATTTATGTCCATAGCCACAGAGAATTTTCTATGCCAAAATAGTTAACTACTTCAACAAATATGTACTTAACTTTTCCATTGTTAAAATATTTAGCAATTATCCACTGCTCTATGACTAAATAAATCCCCAATAAAATATATACTGAATCCTATCCAGCTGAATAAATCCAATTCTCATTACATACTGATCAACCAAAACATAGCATCAAATACAATCTCACCCGCTGAAGATCTGACACCTTTTAATCATTTTTTTCTTTTTTTAATCTTGACACTAAAAAAACCCCATGTGATGTTGTTGACAGTGGCAATGAAAACTCTAGATATGAAGCCTGTCTGTCTATATGTGGAGGGCACACAGCATTTCTGCACATAGAGGAAGTGAGCAGAGGTGCCATGGAATATAAATAGGCAATGCTGGTCTAACTGTCCAGTGAATATCAGTGTCTGCTGCTAAACTAAAATTGCTGCCGAAACTACTGAAATATGTAGTGTCCAAATATGCAGGGAAACACTATCCATTTTGTAATCTGATTGCATAATAATTAGGGGACTGATTTTGTAATCATTACTCAGGTGAATAGTCCCACTAACTTCTATGACACTATTCGTATAAAACGTAAGGGTGGCACAATCTGACCCTGTTTTACTAGGGTACTTTACTAGTGACAGCAGGGTGACAATCATTATATGATCCAAACAAGATTGAAAATTGCTTTCATTCCTGTTTTTTAAGATAGGGGATGTGCAAGTATCTTACCTCATTAGCCCCCTTTTCACCATTTAGTTAACTTCAGCTGATTCAACAGTATTTTACTTCTTTCAAAGAGTTCTGTAACCAGTGTATATGTTTTTGCTCATCATCCTGCATTTATATTATCATCTCACTCAATGAGGTGGAGGATCAAGTCAGAAGCAGCAATGCATGCTGAGTTGCTGAGTGGGTATGCACAAGTGCATAGCTGAGGCAGGAACTGCAGATAAGTGAAGTCAGCAGCAGGTCCAGGGGCATCACTACTATTTAGGGTGACCAGACGTCCCGATAAAATCGGGACCGTCCCGTCCCGATTTCCAACCATTTGTCCCGCGTCGGGATGCCTTTTGTCCCGATTTTCCGGGTTCCTGAATCAGAGGTTTTTTTTCTCAACAAGTTTGGTTGAGCCGTTTTGGTTTTTTTTGTGGGAAGTCCCGATTTTCGGGTCTTCCCATCTGGTCACCCTACTCCTATTACATGGCATTCTGATCATGGACGGAAATGGTGCAAAATCATTACTTGCATTTCCCTAGCCATTCATTCTCCCAACCACTTAGACACTCACCCTCTCAGCTACTCATCTCACAGACCTCTAGTCCCTGGAATCCCTTCACTCAGTTCCTCATCCTCTTAATCCTCCTCCCCAGTATTGCCAACTTCAAAAGATCAAAAATTGTGAGTCGGACCCTAAAAAATCATGAGATTGGCCAAAAAAACACACGCATTTTTAAACAGATGATATTGTGTTGTTAGGTCAGTCTCTTGATTTTTGAACTCCCCCTGCCCATCCCAAGGGTTTGTACATGTGACAATTAGTGTTGCCCGCTCTCCCACATGTACTGGATAAGGTGATTTTAGCTCCCTGTTGCAGAAGCTCTTACCCCACTTCTGTCTGTCTCCTGGCCAGCAATTAATCTTGTCCTCTAGTCCCCATCAGTTCTGGCCCCACCCAATCCCCCTTAATTCATCCCGCCTCAGTTCAGCTCCGCTGCCCCATTGACCCCCACCGCCCTCAGTTCATACTCCCAGCACTCACTCCATCTACTCAGAACCAACCATCAGTGCAGTCCTCCAATCCCATCAGCCCCCACCCTTCTCATTTCAGCTCCCCTGCAGCCCCCAGATCATAGTTCAGCCCTCCCAGCCTCACCTCGGATTCTCTTATGGTTCTTCACCCTCCCCAGGCCTGCGGGGTGGGGGGAGTGCAGTGGGGTTCCCCCTCCCACTTCCCAGGCTGTCAGCCAGAGCCCCAGGCAGCTGGGGCTCCCACTGTCAGCTGCATGAGGAGGAGACAGGGCTGACACCAGCGGGGCTAACAGGAGGAGCCTCAGTCACCCAGGGCTGACAGCAGTTTCTAAGTAAAATTAAGCCTCACTCATGATCTCAGGATAGAACTCTCAAAATGTCAGTATTGGTTTTTCAATCCCAGGATCAGGAATTCACCCAGCATGCTGGCTAGGGAAAAAAGAAAGGGCATGGTATACAGCCTTGGGGAGGGAAAAAAACAAACCACACACACACTCACTCTCTCTCCCATTTTGGTGCCCTCTATTGCTGATAATATTCATCATAAGCAGCAGCACTCTCATTCACTGGGAGTTTTAGACCAGTATTCTCATCTGTGAACCTCTGAAGGTGGCCTTAAGTGTTAGTACTGTTATGAAATCAGGGTCGATTTCAAACACTTTACCGAGGTAAAACTTCCATTGAATGCAATGGAAGTTTTACTGGATTAAGGGTAGCAGAATTGGACCACAAATAATCTACAGGTTCAGCTGAGCACATAGAGCTATTAATTTCCATACATTACTTTTGATTTGCTTTATGTACAGTTCCATGGTACATATTATATAACTAGATTGCCACATGCACATATTGAGGTACCAGAATGCCTTTATACTCTCGGGGGCATTAGAATTCATTTTGGTTAACATAAACATCTAGACCAGTTAGAATTTGACATTTACTTGGAATCAGTTATTGGTCAGACTATATAATAAGAAAAGTACAAAATGTACCAGATCATACAGGTATCATTGCCAAACAAGTAAAACCTAAAGAAAATCCATTTTCAGATAGAGCATCTGCAGTTATCATCTCAACCTTGGGGCTTCTATTTTAAGTTTGTTTTACAATATCCCTCGCAAACATAAATTTAAATCACACATTTCCAATAAGTTTATACAGAACTGTAGTTGTCTTCCATATGAAAATACTGTCATTGATAGCTACATCTTATGTGGTTTAAATGTTGGCTTAAAGTCCTCCTATAATAAAATTACATATAAACTGTGGAGCTGACTTGATCCCTTTCATATTTCTTCATAAACAAAAATCATAGTGACAAGGCAGTTCATTACAAGGTTTCATAAGCATACCAGTTTATTTCAAGAGACCACAGCCTACTCTCTCTCTCTCTCTCTCTCTCTCTCTTCGACAGGGTACCCAGGAATTTGGTAATACAAAACCAGAAACTCCTCCTGATAGACACACTGCAAACTGTTCCACTACAGTAGCATATTTATGAATAAGGCTGGTAAATAGTGCTAGCTGACAGACCAGCTGCTTGTCTACCAATAGGGACTCATTTCTGGAATATCACTGCATTTCTACTGACTGACAAGTTAATTTTCCATTAGCTGTACTTCTTTCACATTATGAAATCTTCCAGTTGGGACAATCAAAGCAGACTAAAACAGTCATATTATTCAAAGTTTTTAAAGGCTTAATCCAAATAAATGCTGTTATGTTATATTTACATACTGAGAGTTTCATTTTAATGGTAAACAGTGCTTGCTACTGCAATTTACCTCTATTGTATGTGTTACTGATGGACTAATCCAACACAGTCTGTGACTTCAGGGGATGGGGCTGATAGGAGAGCTGTTTCTTATTTTATTTTTGTGGTTTTAGTCTGCCTCGTAGCATAAGAGCTTCAAGGTATCTGCAGATATGCAGTTCAGGCCATTACAGCTCAAAAATATAGCCCCATCTTACTTTGGTTCCATGTTACCAAAAAAAGTATTTGTCACCTCCTCTGCAAAAGCAAGCATTATTCCCACCCACATACACACCATGACAGGCTACATCACGCCTTTCTGGTGCCCTGCTGGAGGCTCCAGAGAACTGTTACCCACTGCCCTAGAAAGCAGTGAGGTGAGAGGAAAAAAGCAGCAGAGGTGGGTCCTCCAGGCTTGCCTAAAGAGGCCTCACTGGAGCATCCCTTTGGAAGCTACAGAGACCTGGACTTTTATAAAGGCTAGCAACAGCCAGTCAGAGCTCAGCGGGTTCAAATAAAAGAGGCTGCAGGGCCATCCCTGGCTGGGACCAGTAGCGAATCAGAGGGTTCCTCTCTGGCCTGGAGACAGGAAGAACCTGGGGATGCTGGCCCTGAGACAGGGCTGGGGATAAAAGGGCAAGCAGAAAGAGGCCCAGGGAACTAGCAGTGGCATGTTGGAGTAAGCAGGACATGATGCTGTACAAAGGGTCCCTGGGTGGAACCCAGAGTTGTGGGCAGGTCTAGGTAGCCCCACCAGTCATAGGCAAACTGGCATGAACCCCAAGAAGGAGAGAAGCCTGATTTCGGAGCCTGAAAAAAGGGCTAAATTTAAAGGGCCCAGAGCCAGGGCTGAAGATCCTAGCAAGGGCAAATCAACTGTTTAGTTATTAGACTTTTTAATAACATGACAGGGATTCATTTGGATTTTGTGACTTGGCCAGAGGAACAAGCTACTGAGGTCATTCAGCAGCTTGCAGGTGGTACAAAGGATGAGAAAAGGACTTTGGTACTACACTCAGCTGCTCAGAGCGGCTCAAAGGAGGTTACACAAACTCACACACAGTTGGATTCAGTGTCATAAAAGCATCTCTCTGCTTCAGCTTTCCTTTCCTAAAAGGCAGGGGTAATGGTGGAGTAACGCCAGCCTACCATCTTGTACGCTGAAGTCCGGATAATACTTGCCATAGCTAGATTTTTAATCCATCCAGCAACACAAATCAAACTATTATTTCTGAGATATAACCAGAGTGCCTTTTGATTTAAGTCCTTCCAGGCTACAGTGTTTCCTTTTAACAACTTAAAGAAGAAGAGTAAAGATGGATTTCCATTGTTTCATTCAGTTGTTATATTGTTTTCCTGTAATGACATTATGAATACATAACTCACTGTGGTTTCAGCAAAATGTTTTATGCATGATATTTCAAGAGCTTTAGAAAACACAATATTAAAATTCTAAAGTGAAAAATAATAGCATTATGCCTCATTACATTTTCTATTGCAGTAATCTAAACTGTGAGTAACAGTACTGTCATCCTGTCATCTAATTCTAAGAGATCTGTGATAATGTTTTACACAATGTCATATATTTCACGGATATAACTAGACAAAGTGTTTCGGTTCCAAAGCAGATCGTAAATGTTTTCTAGGAGTCACCTGAGAACTAGCTGCATTGGAAACTAAATCTTCAAGCACAAGTAACACCAAAGAGAAAAAGTCAAAAGTAAATGTGAAGACCAGGAGATCTAGAGGAATTTGAATACTGTGAGACGTCTGTCTTTCAGATCTTATGTAGTCATTCTCCACTCTTTTTTGTTCTTTTTTTTCCCCCTGCACCGAAAGGCAATGCTGGATGTTAAAGCTTCAAAGGCACACAGAGAAAGTCCACTGGAAAGGATGGCATTGTCAAATCTCTGGCAACACCATCAAATCATCTTAAAACCTTATTCTTTCATTATTCCTTTTCTTCCACAGTCACCCAGGCTCATCCTTTGATTAAAAGAGAGAAGGTTCATGTGTCATTAGTGATTTGCCATACACATAATGCATTATGCAGAAAATGTTCTTTAAAATGTATGCTAGCAACTCTAATGTTCTAACATGGTTGTAAAAAAAAAGCACAAGTTATCATTCAAAAACAACTGGAAAATTAGTATTGATGCTCTGGGCATTAGGGGGCATCTAGAATTATACACCTTTAATTTTTTTACCATAGTCAATATTTATAGAGTGTGTAAAAAAGAGAGATTGTTTTTGATCATCTCTACAACAGTAAATAACAGGGAATCAACAGACAAAGCAGGAACGATTGCTCCTTTGCAGATTCAGGGAACTTTCTGTTCTTTGGGCTGGACTTTTCTCTGCCTTGGTTGTTTGCTGCAAACCTTTCCTTCCCCTTCCCTCAGTCTCTTCACCTCAGTTTCACTCCATGACTGCCCCTCTTCACCCTGCCATGTTCCCCTCACCCCACTTCCCCTCTTTCCATTTAGCTAATTCCCCTTAAGTAAACCTACCCCTCCAAAAAAACCATGGAATTAACATGCCATTTGCTGCAGGGCTGGCTCTAGGATTTTTGCCGCCCCAAGCAAAAAAAATTTTGGCTGCCCCCCCTTTTTTTTCTTGCTCCCCCCACTCTTGGCCCCGCCTCAACTCCGCCCCGTCCCATACCCTTCCCCAAATCCCCAGCCCCACCTCCTCCCCCGCACGTGCTGCATTTCCCCCACCCCATTGCTTCCTGTGGCCCCCCGCAATCCCCTGCCCTAGCTCACCTCCGCTCTGCCTGCTCCCCTGAACATGCCACCACTCCACTTCTCCCCCCCACCCCTGCTGACTCGAATCCAGCCCACTTTTCCACACATGTCAAACAGATGGGATCACTGGGAGATGCCCGGTGCTTGGATCAGTGCGGAGGGAACGGGGCACCCTGGTCTCTTGGCTTTGTACATTTCACACATTGGAATTGGCATGAGCACTCCCCTGCTTGACAAGGGATTTTCTCTCCCCCCTAGGTGAGGGGTGGGATAGAAAGGAGGAGCAGAGGGAAAGAGGGCGGGCAGATTTATGATGTCAAAGCAAAAGTTACAAGAGGAGGAAAACACAGACATGGTTCAACTTTAAATATAATAATAAAAAAAACCCTTAGGACTGCCAAGAACGGGCGAGTGGTGACCTATGGAATGAGAGAGAGAGAGAGGCTAGGCTGGAGACCTGTGCAGATGCTTGTTGAAACCTTATGAATGGATGCTGAACTGCAATGACCCAGCTTGTGATCCCCAATAACAGGCAAGGACAGTGGCAGTGATGCAAGCTCACTTCCCATTTTAAGCGGGGGACAAGCCAGCCAGCATGTTACTCTTTCTCGTGCAAGGAGTGCTATGAAGTCTTCCTTCTGGGAAGGGGGAGGAGCCCTCGATTCTTCCTTGCACCTGGTTCTCTCGCTCCGCTTGTTGTCTCCCCCCATCTCCCACTCAGCCACTTTCCCTAGCGCCCCATTTTCCTGGGTTGCATTTTCCTCTTCCCACCTTTCACCAACAGCACCCATTTCCACCACTAAGGGTCAGCGAGGGGGGAGGGGAAGCAGCCCCGAGGGACCAGAAAGCACAGAGAGTGGGACCAGAGATAGGAGCACTCACAGACCACCAGCCAAGAAGACCGAGAAGACTATCCTCAGCCCTGCTCGCGTACGGATTGCACAATGATGACTGCTACGCTACCTGGGTGCTCAGCGCTGTCGACTCTGATCCAGCCTTGAGACATCCCCGGTCGCTGGCGCTGAGGAGGAACCACAAGCAGGGTTCCCTGGAGGCGGAACGATGCTGGCTAGGGACCAAGCTCTGCCGAGCCAGGGCCATCCCGCAGCACCACCCCCGTGCACTTTACCCAGGCAGAGGCACGCAAAGCCTGGGTGCACAGCCCCGCGGAGAGGGGGTGCACAGCGCACGCGCCCAGGAGGCTCTCAGCAGCAAAGCCACCGCCGCGTGGAGCCCTGGAGAAGGCCCGGGGCTGGAGCGGCTCCGGTACCCCAGGAACGCGGAACCCAGTAGCATGGAGGACACATGGGAGGAGCCTGATGCCTTGCACCAGCACGCACGCCCCAGGGCTAGGCCCCGCCAGCAGCGCACAAAACAGCTGTTTCGCGCACAGCAAGCCTGGGAGGGGGAGAAGCCCAGCGGGGGTGGCGTGACACAGAGCGAGGTGAGCTAGGGCGGGAGGGGCACATTTCTAGGGGCGGCATGGCCAGCGCCAGAATGCCGCCCCTAGAAATGTGCCGCTCCAAGCACCAGTTTGTTTTGCTGGTGCCTAGAGCTGGCCCTGATTTGCTGCCATCAGAACATTCGTTCTGCTTGTCTCTTCTACTCCTTCCTCCACTGTGGGTCCGGTTTGTCTATTTAGATTGTAAGCTATTTGGAAGGGACCATCTACTACTCTTTTTCTGCAGTGTCTAACACAATGGGACCTCATTCTTGGTTGGGTCTTAGGCACTTCCATAATAAACATGTTAAATTAAAAACAAAAGAAAAAAATAGCATATTTACCAATATATCTGTGTCATCATATTTTTTAAGCAGAACTTCCTACTGAAGTCAGTGAAATGAAAATTTGTGTTAACAACAATTACAATTGTGCATGCACAGTTTGGACATAGTTTTGCCCGGGCAAAAGATAATACCTTCATATACATTTGTTTGTATTTATTTTGCTATCATTCTTTAATTTATTTGGAAGCTGCTGATGAAGCAAAGTGGATCGAGAAGCATATTAAAAAAGTCTACATTTTTACAGAGGGTCTACCAGTTAAGCAGCTTGTTCAACTGTACTACAGGCTACTCAGACATTCTATCTGCAACCATTTTTTTGTTAGTTCCTTGTAAAAACAAACCCCTCAACTAATAAATGGGAATATAACAAATGGAAAAAAAAAAGCTTCAGATGAATTCAGCTATTAGGGGCTTACAACATAGTTATTCAAGTGTTTTGTTTTCTTTATGTTTTTAAAGGCACTCTTCCAAGCTATTAATCTTCAAATATAAGATGTACTACAGCTTAGTTCTCCATGGAAAAATATTCCACGATCGAAAAGTTTTGAATATATGCATTTTTCTGGCTAACAGGGCAGACATGAAGGGGAAATTTAAAAGCTGAACGAATTGTTTTGTAGATGTAGTTTATATCTGGACTGTGTGATAGACATAATTCCAAGAAGTGAATTATTTCATTACTGTATATTTGCGGCACTTTACTCGTTGATTTTTTTATGGCTAGGGACTTTCTATGGATGGAATTTTCTATGGAAGGTGGTGGTTGGGTGGAAGAATGAGAAAGTACTGCTGACATCATGTCCCAAACTCAGACAGGGCTCTCCAGGGAAGCCTGGTGGGGAGTCAGGGGAAAAAACATGGCCTCTGCTCAAACCCAATGACCTGAAGCGGAATTAACTTTTCTATATATTTTCCCCCTCAGTGCAGTGGAACCTCTTTCAAGGTCATTTGAGGGCGGTCACTGGTGGAAGAAACTCATGCAGTGGGGCTCTAATGGAGCCATTCTGCTAAGAAGACAACATAGTTTGGAGAAGAGAAGACTGAGAGGGAATGTAATAACAGTTTCCAAGAACATAAAAGGTTCTTACAAGAAGTAGAAAAATAGTTCTCCTTAACTTCTGAGGATAGGACAAGCAGCAATGGTATTAAATTGCAGCAAGGGCGGCTTAAGTTGGACATGGGGAAAAACGTCCCATCAGGGTATTCAAGCACTGGAATAAATTGCCTAGGGAGGTTGTGGAATCTCCATCATTAGAGATTTTTAAGAGCAGATTCGACAAACACCTGTCAGGGATGGTCTAGATAATATTTAGTCCTGCTTTGAGTGCAGGGGACTGGACTAGATGACCTCTCCAGGTCCCTTCCAGTTCTATGAATCCATGATTCTATAGGATAGGATGGGGAGAGACGGGGGAAGAAGAGGGGAGGGCATGATCCAGGAGTCAGTGGTAAAACATAGGGCTTCCATGCAGGTGATCCTGGCTTCCAGGGAATCCCTGATATCTGCTGTTTCTGAAGGGGTGGGGGTGGAACCCCATGTTCCTTCTGCTCCACTAACTCTCTCCCTTCCCCATTTCCTAAATCTCTTTTCCAGGAATGATTTGGCAAAAACACTATATCAATAAGCTAACTGAATTTTCTTTCCCACAAGGCACACGTACATGGATTTTCGGTGCAAGGGAGAGTTTGGTCCCTTTGTTAGCATATACTGTATACAATAATTCCTTTTAATTTATTTTACAGAGCTGCTCCTGAAGAAAAATAAAACAAAGGAGCAAGTTGCTTATAGGCAGCCTTTTTATGAGTTACAATATTTGTAACAATTTTGTCAAGGTGGCTATAATAATTGATCTATCACCTTAAAAATCATTATCTTAGAAAATAGGTAAAAATAAAATCTGAGTATAATTTTCCTGGCATTATTCTTTCCCTGCAAAGGACTGAGGAATATTTCAGGGTTTGGAGGGCAATGTACAGCACCAGTATGTTTCTCGGACTCATTAGTTTGTTTTTCTCCCTGGGATTTAGATTGACATCTATTGGCCTGACTTGTGACACAACAGCCAGGTTCTTTAAATGTCAGTTCCATAGTCACTGCTTTGTGAAGTTTCCCCAGGTGCATCAGATCTAGAGTTGGTGTATTTTCAAACAAAATGGTTCAGCTTAGCCACTGAGGCAAAGTCTATGGATGTGAAAAGTGTACTCTTGTCTTTTTGCCTTCTTGTATTCATGAAATATATGTAGAAGAGATCAAAGCCAAGGGTTAAAAGCCCTCCTGGGCTTAACACTGTATTAGTCAACTGATTCCAAGTCTGGGAAATACTTGAGTGGACATTAATGATGCTGTAACATCATCATTTTGAACGTCAAAAATTTTGATTTTTTTAATTAGGTGTATTTGTATGTATGTAGACAGATTATCTACATATTGACTATGTTCAAATTTACTTTCATCCTACAGATCTTCTGTTTGGCAGAACTGGAGAGTTTTCTTCTCCAAACTCTCCTAAGTAAGTGACTGTACACTTGTATCTGGTCAGAAAACTGTATTTTTTGCAGTATTTGAATATGTTTTTTATGGACACAGTGGTCTTTTTGACCATAAAGGGGAATACTATTTTTACATAGTAATAAACCATTGAGAAAGCTCTTGTTAATGAAAAATGCAAAGGAACTGCCCAACAAACATAACAATCAGTTGGAAGAGGCTAGTTCTGCAAGGTTCAGGAGTTTGTTCTTGTAGAAAACTTCTACATACCAGCTATGTAGATTTATTAACATGTCAGTGTGCAGGTATATGTATGCAGTTAATCACATATTTCTGGACAGTATGCTATGTAAAGAACTTCCCACAGAAATTAATTCAGGGAAGTTCCATGGCCTGTGTTATGCAAGAGGTCAGACTAGAGGATCATAGTTTATAATCTATGAATCTTATTAATACTAAAACTAATAATTCCCTTTTCTACAGCTCAGGTCACACACATCCTCCCCCTTCCACACAAGTTTGATCATATGAGACAAAGTGGGAAACTCAAGATTATACAATCCTTGCTCTCAGCATCCAGCAAAACAGATATATCTTCTGTTTCTCTTCTCCTACAGGTGAATTATAGTTAAGAGTAATAGTTACATAAGCTGACCAGGTTCTGCTGGAATCAATGTTCAGCTGAAACAACATTTCGAAATATTAAGGGAGCCAAGACATTAAATTAATAGATTATTAGCTTGCATTAATTCACAGCTTATATATATATATATATATATATTTCTTTATGTACTAGTTATATGCTTACACTGCGCACAATCTTTAGGAAAAACAATGTCATAAAATGGAAATTGTCTCACAATATCACACCTCTTTGGAATACCAACAACCAATTCCATTTATGACCACTGCCAGAAGCCAAAGTCTTAGTATGGTAATTTAATGATTCTACAGGTGCACACTCTGCAGTGTTGTTCGATGGATGATACTAAAATCTGATAGCCCTTTAAATTAGTGAATGACTAGATGAGACTATTACAACTTTAGTGCAGAAGACTCAGCCAACCAATTTTACAACTTTGGAATTCATTGTTTTTAGAATGAAAAATATCCAACAACAGTCCAATGCTACTGACCCAAACTCAAGTTGTTACACATTCTGGGGTCTTTTGGAAATTGTTAATAATTCTTTATACAACTTTATATACAATTAAAAATTAGTAAACCAGTGCTACGTAAAAATGATAGATTCAGCCATAGACTTTGAGATTATAGCCTGGGGAAAAAATATACTCAGCTTTCATCCTGCTTAACACTGTGCCCTCTGAACTGTCAAATATGTTTCACTCAAAATGAGCTGCTGGCAACTCCTGACATTCAAATCTAGAGACTGCTAAGTATATGATCGTATTTTAAACTAATGCGACAGTGCAGAGGGAGACACCTTATAGGTAGCTAGGACTCCAGCCATATAGGACTATAAAGATCAATATAAAAATCTAGAAGTGCACCTAGAAGGGAACAGTAAGCTAGTGTAGACTTCAGAGCACTCATATGACATATACCCTATGACTAATTCTATTTCATTGGCCACAGCATTCTCCACCAACTTTAAATTCTGAGAGATTTTTGAGGATAGCCTCTTAAGAAGCCAGCATAAAAATCTAATCTCGCTGTCACAAAGGCATGGCTATATCTGGCCAGATTAACTTCCCAGAGAAATAGTTACAGTTGTCATGAGATCAAAAGGCGATACTGATGCCACCTTGAACTGCAGGAGCATTTGCTAACCTTTTTCCAGTAGCACATTTTCAGATGGTTTTGGTTATGTAATGGCTTTGACACCTATTTAAAAACTGTGAAATTCATAAAAAAATATAAATGTTCTAAAAAGGACTCACCATGTTTCTGGCTGTACAGGACGCTTTTAATAATAGCTGTGCCCAGTCATTAAGTACTAGGCATTATTATGTGTGTAAGCATGATTCAAGAGAATTGTTTTTATCTTATACCTACATCTAGCAGTCTCAATTAGTTTGCTGGAAAGAACATAAACTAACCTTAAAGTATGTGTAAAAAAATAAATAAACCTGTGCAAACTGTAAATATTCTTGTTTCAAGAGCAAATTATCTAGCTTTGCTTCTCTGAGTAATCACTGACAAAGTCCCCTGCTCTTTCAGCCTTTCTTCCTCATTATCCAATATTACTTGCCCCAGTGCCACAACTCTGTAAGTAACAAGGGCATGATAAGGATCATCATTATACTCTTTTCACATATAGGTTCTTTGTCACGAGTATCCATTTTACTACCACACAGTTCTCATGGGTTTCAGAGATTAAATAACCTTGAGTTGTTGAGCTGTCATGTTAATACTAAACCCTTCAATAGCCTCCTCCCCAAAGATACTAGTAAGATTGATACCACTTGTGACTTGTTGATTTCTGAAACTATACCTTACCATTAGTGTCCTTCTCTGACCTATGTGAGATATCAATAAGTGTAGCAAATCAATTTTAATCCCCGAATACAATGTGTAATACCGTTAGGGATAATTTTTGGTAAAAATGCATCTTTGGTGGTTCGGAAACTAATTAGCTTAAAAAAAGACTAGGTATCAAATTATCCTGTTTTCTTAGTGTACATTATAATTTAGGGATTGAAAAGAACTGTATCTCAAGGTAGACTAAGATAGCAGCACATTTCAGCTTTAAGTGCTCATCAAGTCAAGAGATAACAGAATTGGTGAATGGGACATATCAGATCCTTAGAGAAATGAGAACTGTTACATAAGGAAGTGTGATTTGAATTTGTCTCTTTGCTTAGGCTGTGCTATCCTAACAGCATTTATAAATAGAATCAGAATTTTAAAATCAAGACCTGCAGTAGCTCATTCTCATCATTATCTGAGCAACGAAGTATATAACCTCCAAATGAATACATAAGCATATTGAATGAATTTGCAAGCTGTAGTCCCTCCTCTCCCAGCTTCTCAATAAGCTTTCAAACCAATTTATTGTTGAACAGCAAATGGAAAACAAAGTCAATATCTCAAGTTAACAAAAGTGGGTCTCTTGAGCATTACCCAATTAGCCTTAAAAGAAGGAACTTGGTTTCTTTCAACTGTCAAGAAGTTTAAAAATAAAATCATTGTGCATTTTGAAGGGCAGATACAATATCCAATTAGTTGCTAATAAACTAGTTTCCTCAGACTTGGTGGATTTACAGGCTCGGAAATCAAACACTACTGATGAATCAATGTTGTTTTTCCCCCATCTAGAGCTGACAGAATGGACAGTATAGCTCTTATTAGAAAGTCAGACAGCAGTGGTTTTGAAAAGCAAAAACTTTTAACACAAACTTTGAAAGACATGTGGGATGTTATGTCCTTTTACAGTTATAGTATCTTTCTCTATAAAGCAGTTGTTAATTATTCAGTTTACAAAAGTAAATTACAAACCCTTAAAAGATGAAGAAAGAAAAAAAAACGTGTTGGTATCAGAAGAATGCTGAAAAAGAATATCTGAAACATGTAGGCTATTTGTTTTTATTTTCAAAACTCCTGCTCCTTTTTGTACTTGAAGAGACAATTCTGACATATGGGGGGCACTAATGGGACAGGAGTTGCTCCCCCAACACAAGCATAGTCATTTTGCTCACCGATACAACATGAGGACAGAAGAACTAATGTTGCTATCCACCCTCAGGATAGCCAACAAGGAAGTGGGGGAAGGAGGTGAGGCGATAACCCAGCCTCCTTTCTTCACCAGACTGCTGAGCTGGGCTGGCCTTGGAGGGAAGCACACATTGCATCCCTTGAAGGGAGGGGACAATAATCCTATTCCCATGGGATAACTCCCTTACCATGTATCAGAGGGTTAGCTGTGTTAGTCTGGATCTGTAGAAGTGACATGAGCATGATGGAGCATAAACAGATCAGGTTGAAAAACAGGATGAATTTTTCATTAGAATGTTTATAAAAAAAAACTCTCTCTCTCTGTCTGTCTGTCTCAGTTGCTGAACAGTTTCTCTTCCTTATTTACCACTCCCCCAGCTTTTGTATCATCTGCAAACTTCATCAGTGATGATTTTATGTTTTCTTCTAGGTCAAGATGAACTGGTCATGGGTAAAACCTCAAAAGGTCCAAAGTATGGATGTTCATCCAGAACTTGTCTGACTATCTGAACCATTAGCTCTTGACGCTGGGCTAAAAAATCAAGGATTGCTCATAAAAACCAGGCTCCCACTGAAATTTCTGGCACTTCCACTGTTAGAAATAATGCAATAAAAGCCTCATCTGGTATTTTGACACTTTAAATTTTGGTCCCTGACAGAAACTAGAAATGATAAAAACATTTCAGGACCTCAAGAGAGGTTCACCTTGTGTTCAATTTTAAGAATAAAGATGGGCCAGGATTCCGAGTGGAGGTACAAGAGGATTTTATTGTCTTTGAACTGGTTTGCCCATTTCTAACATGAACTAATGTAACAATTCAACTTTACCCTCACTTCCCACAAAAGCACTCTAGGAATCTGATTGGTCTTCCAAGGATCTTAACTTCTCAAGTTGATGTTGAAACAAGTACAGAGCTACGTCTTCAATTTGGTGAATTCACTAATTCAGTGCTTACGGGACCAGATAGATTTTATGATTTAAAACAAATTATTTTCACTCACTTAGTTTATCTGGAGACAATTATAAGATCTTAAACAAGCCACATAGAAAATAGGGAATTATTAAAAATAGGATATCTGGATCTCAATTCTGCACACTTCTTTATGTGAGAAGTCTTATTCTATGTAACATGTAAGTTACTTACATGAGGAAGTGTTTGCCAAATCAGAGACTTAAGCAGAGCACCAAGTGTTAACATAAAAAAAGGAACTTGATAACATGGTGTATTAATCCACACTATAGGGGTGAAAATTCTAATGCGTGCTAATTGGCCAGTATGGACTCTGCCAGTTTGCACTAAACGTTCCCTAGTGCATGTTAATGTAGTACTGTTTGAAATGAGACTACATTAATGTGCACCAGAGAACTTTCATTGAGAACAATCAGGGTCCATACAGATGCATTAGTTAGAATTTACACTCCTCTAGCATGGACCAACACTCCATGTAGACAAGCCCTAGGTAATCCTAGAGGACAATGAATAAAAGGGTAAATAAGTCAAGTCCTGACCCTGCAAAGACTTCTACAGATGCTAAACTTTATACTTTGTGAGTAGCCCCACTGAATTTACATGAATTTACAGTGTGTAAAATTAAGCACATACCAAGTCCTTGCAGGATGAAAGCATAACGCTACAATGTGAGCTGAAGCAAATCCCCCTACATATTATTGATATGTCAATCAAACTTTGAAAAATAATTTACCAGAGACAAGGATGCAGTGTTGCTTGCACATCCTCTGATGCTAATTCTCCTGCGTGGGGTGAATTAGGCAGAAATAAAGAGACAAATACAGTACTCACAGTGTAGGAGTTTCTGACATTGCCAGTCAGGTGAAAATAAATCTCTAATTAATTTTTTTCTAGAAGCACACATGGGTTACAAATGGCACTGATATTGCTGTGCTTTCTTGCCAACTGCACATGTAAAATATTTAATCATTAGCATATTAATGTTATGTTTAAAACACTTTTATACTATCACTTTAAATGTGTTTGTATAAAATCTCTTTTGATTATAAACATTGTACTTACAATCAATTCTTTTATTGCTCCATAGATAGTGTAACCTCTCTCTCAAAAGTATTATAAAGTGTTAGACCAAGAGTTTAAACAAATAATTAAGAGCAGAAAAAACAAGAAGCTTTTAATTGTCTCTGGACTCACTTTATTGAAAACTATATTCTGTTCCAATGACTGAACTGTACTTTTACAGAAATGTACTCATGAAATGCAGTGAAACCAAGTTAAGAGCCCTTTGTTACTCAGTAAACCCTTTATACACATTTAAAATGAATAATTTTCCATTGTGCTCCTGAGGCAGAGCAGGTAGTTTAAACACCTGCACACCTATTTATCCTCAAGATATGCCATGCCACATATCTGCAGATGGAGTTTACCCTATGACAGCTGCTATTTTAAACATAACATTATTTTTACTCAGTTGAATTGAAGTCTTGACAGGATACTTCCAGCAATTTAGTTATAATCTCAAAAATAATGGTTAATGGGTACTGCAGTTTTACTGAAGGAAGTACTGCATGCTAGAAGTCATTCCTCCAGGAACAGGAAAATTGGGTATAGGCATGAAAAGACCATTAATTTCTATTGTATGTACACATCTTGATTTTTCTTGTTTGTCTGCAGTTACCATATGACTCTTCTCTGCTATCTACTCACAGCAATTTTTGAAGCACCAAAGCACATCAAAATCAGCTCAACTTTCCCACAGTAAAATCAAGGACTCTAATAGAATTGGGTCCAAACAATCCGTTCAGTGAGCTCTGGATAGTGGAGAACTCCCTGCAATTTCACGTATTGTGTTTTCCTAGGATAATTCCATTCAGAGAAGAGTGGTGATGCAGCCTGTTCTGGCCCCCACCTTCAATCCTTCTTCTCTCAGGGCAGCTCTCTACAATCACGGGCCCATCCATGAGTCTTCAGTGGGGATTCTGTGGGATCTAAGAAGAGTGGGATGATATCCTGGAGGTTCCAGGGAGGCAGTTCTAAAGATAGGGCAAGGAAGATCTGCACACAGAGTACTCTCCATATGAGGGAATGATCTGGTCCATCATCATGGGGATTACTACTACAAATTTGCCTGGTTTCTTATAATTATTTCTTAAAATGGATTATTCACTCTTTTATAGAAGTTTTACAATATTGTGACTTCATGGGAGTCAATGCAGTTACATCAGTTTTATTCATGTACAACACAGTGGCAAGTCGAAACCTTGAATTCGCAGAATGTTTTATAGTGTTTGCTTTCTAGTGAACTTTTTACTTTTATCCAGTGCTGCAGCATCCTAGGATCTGGATGGAGATGAAACAAGGCAAGAAATGTGGATGATACCAAATTTAGGTAAACTATTAATTTGAGATGCAATAAGAAAAGGGTCTTCAAATACACTAGGAGCAAGAGAAAGACAAAGGAAAGAGTAGGTCCTCCATTTGGCAGGGAAGGAGAGCTCACAACTGATGACATCAAGAAAGCAGAGGTGTTTAATTACTATTTTCCTTCCGCCTTCATTAAAAAGGTTAGTGGTGACCAGATACTCAACACAATTAATAGTAATAACAACAGGGAAGAAATGCAAGTTAAAACAGGGAAAGAACAGGGTAAAGAATAGAATATTTAGATAAGTTGTTGGTATTCAAGTTGCCAGGGCCTGATGAAATTTATCCTTGGGTATTTAAGGAACTAGATGAAACAATCTCAAAATTGTTAGCAATTATCTTTGAGAACTCAGGGAGGGCAGGTGAGGTTCCAGTGGGCTGGAGAAGGGCAAACATAGTTCCTATCTTTAAAAAGGGGAATAAGAGCACCCAAGGAATTATAGACCAGTCAGCATAACTACAATATATGTAAAGATAGTGGAACAAATTATTACATAGTCAATTTGTAAGCACCTAGAGGACAATGGGATTATAAAGAATATCCTATATGGATCTGTCAAGAACAAATCATGCCAGACCAACCAAATTGCCATTTTTGACACGGTTATTCGCCTGGTGAAGAGTGGAGAAGCAGTAGACATGTGATATAGCTTTTGACACAGTCCTATATGACAGTCTCATAAGCAAACTAGGGAAATGCGGTTTAGGTGAAATTACTGTACTCAAAGAGTAGTTATCAATGGTTCACTATCAAATTGGGAAGATGTGTCTAGTGGGGTCCTGCTCCGGTCACTTCTGGGTCCTGTACTAGTCAATATTTTCATTAATTACTTGAATAATGGAGTGGAGACTATGCTTATAACATTTGCAGATTACATGAAGCTGGGAGGGATTGAAGCACTTTGGAGGACAGGAGTAGAATTCAAACTGCTCTTGACAAATTGGAAAACTGGTCTGAATTCAGATGAAATTCAATAAAGCCAAGTGCAAAGTACTACATATAAGAAGGAAAAATCAAACGCACAACTACAAAATGGGGAATTACTGGTTAGGTGGTAGTTCTGTTGAAAAGGATCTGGGGGTAATTGTAGAACACAAATTGAATATAAATCAACAATATGACCCGAAGAAGAGCTATGTGTAAGGTTGAAAGTTTGTGTCTATCACCAGTGGAAGTTGGTCTAATGAACGATATTACCTCACCCAACTTGTATCTCGAGAATATGATGCAATTGCAAAAAAGGCTAACATAATTCTGGGGTACATTTTTAGGAGTGTTGTATGTTAGACAAGTGAGGTAATTGTTCCACTCTCTTTGGCACTGATGAGGCTCGGCTAGAGTGCTAGGTTCAATTCCGGGAACTACATTTTAGGAAAGATGTGGACAAACTGGAGAGAGTTCAGAGGACAGCAACAAAAATAACAAAAGGTTTAAAACACCTGACCTATAAGGAAAGGTTAAAAAAACTGGGCATATTTCGTTTTGAGAAAGAAAGACAGAGGGGATCTGATAATAGTCAAATATGTTAAGGGTTGCCATAAAGAGGACTGTGCTTAATTGTTCTCTATGTCCATGGTAGGTAGGCCAAGAAGTAATGGGCTCAATCTGCAGCAAGGGAGATTTAGGTTAGATATTAGGAAAAAAACTTTCTAATGATAAGGGTAGTTAAGCTCTGTAATAGGCTTCCAGGAGAGGTTGTGGAATCTCCATCACTGGAGGTTTTAAAGAACAGGTTGGACAGACATCTGCCAGGGATAGCCTAGATGTACTTGGTCCCGCCTCAGTGCAGAGGGATGGACTTGCTTGCTTCTTATGGTCCCTCCTACCTCTATATTTATGATTCTATAAAAGTATTTCAGTATTAACCTGTGAGAAAAATGGCAAAATCTGTTTTATGACAAACACATTTAAACCTAACATACATTTCTCTTTTCCAAGGTAGCATGTTTTCAGCTACTTTAGCACAAAATGAATTTACACAGAAGTAAAATGTTTTTGCCATATAAAATGTAGCTTTTGTGACTGCAGCCTAATATAATATATCTAAGGCTTTTACAGAACACACATACTTTTACAAAGTCACTAAAATAGAAATACTAACTGTTAAGATTTGTTTTGTACAAACAATACACTTGATATAATGCTAATGTTATGAACTATATGACCCAACTTGGGCTAGGGAGAATCAGGAGAGAGGCTGGGTCATGAAGAACTGGAGTTCTAGGTTACAGTTCAATACTGGGAAGCAAGGGTAAATTAACGGAGTCAGCCGCAACCCATTCAATTCACAGGAAACCAACAAACAGTGTACAAATGGAGGAAGTGGAAGTCAAAGGAGCAGGCATCTAGGAGTGTCTTTAGACAACCAAAGTAGCTACTCAGAGAGAAGACTGAATTCCTTAATAGAGCTGACCTCTGCAACAGCCTCAAGTTATTCTTGCTTCTAAATGAAGAGGGATAACAGAAGCTTGAACTTCCTTTTCTCTACCTTAAAGGGAGGAGGAGACTTCTGTTTCAGTTGGCCCTGAAAAAACAGGGGGAACCAGGATGACTTTTGATTACCCTGAGAAAAGGGGATTGGGGGACTCTGCATCTGTGACCCCAATAAAAGGAAACTCTAAGATTGTATATTGAAAGTCCTAGAAAAAAGCTATTTCGGTTTATATTTCTTTTTTGGTTTAATAAGAGTTATTATTGGGTGACCTGAAACTAGTCATTATTCTAATAGGTTCCAGATTATCCAAGGGTGAGGGGGAGTAAAAATATAATCAGGAGCTAAACTAATTCTAAAACACAAACTGTTTAATAGTGTTTTCAAAACCTTCTCAGTCAATCTTTAACATTAATTAGTCACTATTTTGCTTCTAAAATATAAATTGTATATATATATATATATATATATATATATATATATAAATAAATTGTATATATATATATATATATATATATATATATATATATATATACTGCACTATTTAGATTTTTACTGCTTTTCATCTGGCATTTCAGTGGATTTTTAACCATTAATGCAGTGCTACTTGTGTTTTTCAGAAGAAAAAGTAGTGACTATATATAAATATACATATAGAGAGTCAAAGGAGCAAAGACAAGGCTGACACCAAAAGCAGTCAAAAAGGTTGATTTCCAAAGATTCAAAGTACTGTAAGTATGACAAGCCAAGTGTTTTAAAATAAAAATATTTTATAAAGCAAATAAAAAAAATTAATGAGCAAAAAGTCAACATGAGACTTTTTTGCCTGTGGTTCCAGTCTCCAGTTATTGAACTTTACTGGATTTTCCGCTTACATTTACATTTTGTTACAGAGTTTCAACAAACTTATATATGACTGGGAGAGCCTGCCCATATTGGCCAGGGAAGAGTAATATTTGGAAGACAATTGCTTTACAGAAAATAGTTGTAAAATGATCACAATAGGTATTTGATTACTAAAGAAACACAAAGATCTTTTTGATTGGAAATGTCAGTATTACAGACACGCACAAATTATTGCACTTCATAAGGGGAAAAAAATCAAACGCACAAATACAAAATGGGCAGTGGTACTGCAGAAAATGATCTGGGGATCGTAATGGATCACAAATTGAATATGAATCAATAGTGTGATACTGTTGAGAAAAAAGCAAATGTCATTCTGAAATGTATTACTATGCATGTCATATAAGTGACACAGGAGGCAATTGTTCTGCTCTACTCAACAATGATGATGTAACAAGAGATTTTGCTTTTAGCTGTTTTGAAAAACCTTGCAGCACCTTGACAGAGAAAAACTGAAAAAGGGGTTTTTAATAACATAGAAATTTCACCTCTCCCCATTGATACAATTAAGGTGGTGACAGTATCAGGACACTTCGATTTGCATAAAACAGCAGTTAGTTTAAAGATTAAGGCTTTAGAAAAATAGTTATTAGTGATAGTTTAAAGTTGGAAATCCAAAATGGCGGCTGCAATAATCCTCCATGAAAGACACAAGGTTAGGGTATGGAAAGTTCCAGCAACTCTCAGAGAGGAGATATGACCTAAAAATAGGACAGAGGAAGGAGCTCTAACCTAGATGGCATCAGAGGGAGGAGCTTAGCTATCTAAAAGTAGGTATGACATAATAGGAAGGATCTAGACATATGCTAATTAGAGGAAGATGATTGGCTAAGCCAGGCTAATGAATTATGTTAATGAAAAGACCTTGAGAGAGCAACCAACATATAAGGCCGACAACTATCAGGCTGATTGTAATGGGTTTGAGGCTTTGTGGAAGAACGGAAGCTATCTGAGAAGACTAAGAAGTTCCGAAAAGCAGCTACCTGGAAAAGCAGCCGCAGAACTCTAAAGGTCACCATGGCAATGGCTTTAATAGCAATGCAATCAGCTGTCCCTGACAGCAGCAACAGCCAGCTGCAACTGCTGTTATGCCTGAATCAGCAGTTACAAAAACTGTGGCCTTGACAATCACCATCCTTAACATCATCATGATGTTCATGATCTGATCAGAAGGACCATTAAGATGAAACACAGGGAACTTGGGTAGGAGTGCAAGTCTGATTTCTCCATCTATCATTAAGGAGTGTGTGGGTCTGTCTGTAAATAAAGCTGGATGCCTGTGTTTTGAGTTAAATCTCCCCTACCCATCCTGCAACCACTTGGCCAATGCTCACAGGATATTAAAAGTTTAAATGTTAAATATTGAGATATTAAATGTTATCTATTAAATATTAAATGCAAATGTTGGTATTAAGTGAATAATTCTCCCTATGTATAATTCTACTGTGTTTTAATGTTTTATGCATTCATTCTTGCTTCTATTAAATATACAGTAACTACTTTAAAAAAATAATTCTTATGTTTTCAAGAATTTCTGCTTCTATGTGTCAATCATCCTTTATTAATGATCTGGATGATGGGATTAAATGCACCCTCAGCAAGTTTGCAGATGACACTAAACTGGACGATGAGGTAGATATGCTGCAGGGTAGGAATAGGGTCCAGAGTGATCTAGACAAATTGGAGGATTGGGCGAAAAGAAATCAATGAGGTTCAACAAGGACAAGTGCAGAGTCCTGCACTTAGGAAGGCAGAATCCCATGTACCGCTAGAGGCTGTGGACCAACTGGCTAAGCAGCAGTTCTGCAGAAAAGGATCTGGGGATTACAGCGGATGAGAAGCTGGATATGAGTCAGCACTGTGCCCTTGTTGCCAAGAAGGCCAACGGCATATTGGGCTGTATTAGTAGGAGCATTGCCAGCAGATTGAGGGAAGTGATTATTTCCCTCTATTCGGCACTGGTGAGGCCATACTTGGAGTACTGCATCCAGTTTTGGTCTCCCCACTACAGAAGGGATGTGGACAAATTGGAGAGAGTCCAGCGGAGGGCAACAAAAATGATTAGGGTGCTGGAGCACATAATTTATGAGGAGAAGCTGAGGGAACTAGGGTTATTTAGTCTGTAGAAGAGAAGAGTGAGGTGGGATTTGATAGCAACCTCCAGCTTCCTGAAGGGGGTTCCAAAGGAGATGAAGCTCAGCTGTTCTCAGTGGTGGCAGATGACAGAACAAGGAGCAATGGTCTCAAGTTGCAGTGGGGGAGGTCTAGTTTGGATATCAGGAAACACCATTTAACTAGGAGTGTGGTGAAGCACTGGAATGGGTTACTTAGGGAGGTGGTGGAATCTCCATCGTTAGAGGTTTTTAAGGCCCGTTTTAACACCACTCTGGCTGGGATGATTTAGTTGGTGTTGCTCCTGCTTTGAGCAGAGGTATGGACTAGATGACCTGAGATCTCTTCCAATGCTAATTTTCTATGATTGTATGGAAGGCCGTATCCGTGTCCTTTTAGGGGTCAGCAAGTCTAGCTTGCTCTGGGGAGCCCTCTGTGTTACACCCTGGCAGTTCCTTTAGGGCGGGCCACAAACTTGTTCCCCTTTTGTTCAATTAGAAGCATTATCGTAGGCTAATTTAATTGGTGTCTAAAATTCAGGGCAACTGTTAGGCCTCAGCTGGAATATTATGTCCACTTTAGGACACCACTCTAAGAAAGATATGAACAAATTGAAGAGTGTCCAGAGGAGAGCAACAAAAATAATAGAAGGTTTAGAAAAACCTGACGTAGGAGGAAAGGTTGAAAAAATTAGGCATGTTAAGTCTAGAGAAGAGAAGACTTAAGAAGGACATGACAACAGTCTTGAAATATGTAAAAGGTTGTATAGAGAGGATGGTTATCAATTGTTTTCTATGTCCACCAAAAGGTAGGACAATAACAAATCATTTTAATCTGCAGTAAGGGAGATTAAGGTTAGATATTAGGAACACATTTTCTAACTCTAAGGCTAGTTAAGCATTGGAACTGGTTATTTAGGGAGGTTGTGGAAGCCCCATAGATGAAGATTGGTTTTTTTTTAAGAACAGGTAGACAAAACACCCATCAGGGATGGTCTAAGTATACATAATTCTGGACTAGATGACCTCGGAGGTCTCTTCGGGTCCTACATTCCTATGATTACAACAGAACCTACTGAAGAGGATGATGTACTGATGGTATACAACATCTTGATCCGTACATTGAGTCTGATGCTACTGAAATTTTATCTGGAAGGATAAATTTTGCAATAAAAATAAAGATCTACATTTCATAACTCTCTCACTATATCCAAAATTAATGTCTTTAGTATTCAAATTGTTATTAAAACAGTTTAATTAAAGGTTGAAACTGAAAATGTAGTTTGACTCCAGGTACTACAAAAACCACTGTAAAAGTAATTAATTCAGGGAAGAGTAAAATGTCATGGCCGGTCAATGAGTGTGATGGAAAGGGTAGTACGATCTATAGTGAAGGCAAAGCAGGAGCTTCAGGAAAAATACCCCAAAATTAGAGAAGTTTCAGAGTACAGAGGACTGAGTGAGAATTGCCAGGGAGACCATGTAACAAGATGTGCTACAAAGAAATTAACCTGGAACAGTCCGCTTTTCCTTATGTGATCTGGGAAAAAGATGCACTATGATGGAGGGAAATGATGTAGATATACAGTAAGGCTATATACACAGTGAAGGGTTAATCACAAACAAAACTCCTTGAAAATAATCCAATAAGTGAATACAATGCCCACTATTTATCTTTGGGTTTCTATAGTGCCAATCAGTAAAGTATCTCAGCATTTCTTAGGTATTCTGTTTGGTGAGGTTCCTAATGTATTTCAGAAAGTTTTCTGTTCTCACCTCCTTTGATGCTATCCTTAGGGGAATATGTATATATTTAAGTCATCAACATATTAATTTGCAGTCTATTCTCAATTTCACAGATACTAATAGCACAGTAGATACAAAATTGATAAATATGTATATTTATGTACCTGACTTTCAGCTGACTCCCACAGAAGCAAATTTACCATTAATATGTAGCCTGTTAACAACTGTCAATTGACCTAACTGTGGTATTCAAGGCATGCAATTTCAGATAAAGTAAATATGTTAGTCTTCTCACTCACATCTATATACTAGACTAGTCAATGGAGTTCCTATCATGGCCTAGGGCTTTTGAATATAGCTGCTGTCAAATGTATGGAAACTATTTTAACTAGTGCACATTTAAAGACATTGTTTACAACCAGCATCAAGAAGACTTTTCATAAACAAATTTTAATTACAAAAAACAATTTTAATGCCTTCTGTAATTAAAAACAACTTAAAATATTAAGCTGTCAGATGCCAGCATTCAATGAGGTTATTTGCCTCTGCATTACCACTCAGCTAGCTAATTTTGATATGGGATGAAAAGCAGCACAAATCTACTGTGTTAAGTTTTTAAAATTACCATTAATTTAATGCATTCTGTACTGTAAATTAATTAAAATGCTGCTGCTTCTTCAAGTTGTTCATTAGCTGGCATACAAACCTTTTTGTGCCTGCATTTTCTGAACAAATATGGAAACTCCTAAAATGTCATCTTAAATTTCTCTACTTTCAAATCAATGTATTGTTTTAAATTACATTTCTGTGCAGCAGTAGCCTTTTTATTTCTTTATTTTTGCACACAGTACAATAAGAATTACTTTAATATAGACTTTCCATGTGATTTGTTTCTTTTATAATGCCAAATAAGCTAAAACCATGCCATAAGTGTTAATCAACAATCCAAAACAAATTTTGGAACTGATCCAATGCCTTTATATTGGGAGCTTTTCCACTGATTTCACTGAATATTGATCAAGCTCTTAAAGACTGCTTTCTGCCCTTAAACGTGCATTTGTGCCCTTAAACATCCCATTGCTTTGGGATATTTGAAATAAAGTCCTTTGAAATAACGTTTATAGTCCTTAGAAATAAAATGGGGAATTGGTGTAAAGACAGAAATACACTGTTTCTAATGTCTGAGCTGTTCTTTTACAATACAGTCCACTTCTTAGTACTAAGCGGGAAGCATTTTCCATTGCCAACAGAGAACAGAAATTTTCACAGTTGCCATTGCCACTGATGGTTGCATGTGCTGGTTACATCTCTTATGACAAGTGCTCATTTAAAAATTCTAATGCCCATCTCATCCTATTATTCAGGTGAACAACTCCAGAATGGAATTTCAGCTGAGAGCTCTGGGCTTCTGCTATTATGGTGAATCCTAGCATGGGAAAAGATCTTCATGTCTTTTGACAAATTAAAGCCAAATCAGGCACAGCAAATCAAATGTGCCGCTACGACATTACTACCCATAACAGCTTAGACAATAAGACACTGGTTCTGTGTTGCTAGAGGACACAGAAGTATTCGTTAAACAGCAGAAAGGTGTTCATATATCATCACAGCCTCAAGCATTTTCTAAATAGGACTAATCAGACAGTTAGGTTTCAGATAAAAGAATGTCTAAACAAGTGGCTGTTGTATATTTGTTTCTCAGCTACTAAAATTTTCGGAAGATCTTTGGCATATGGAAATAAAAAATGTATTATCATTCAAAATGATGTTCATGTAGCAACAAACGGAAAAAACAGTGGGGAGGGAGGGTGAATTAACTTGGTTAATATTTAAACATCTCAATGCAATTCAAGAAAGGCAACAAATTATGATTGAATGAATCATACATTAATGAAAACAAATATTAGCTATATGTAGAAGGCTTATCCTTGGTATATTTAGTTTTAACAAAGGAGAAGACATTCTGAACACAAGAATTTTCATCTCGTAAGGCCTCTTACAATTGCTCACAAAAACAAAGTGAGCCTTTCTAATATTTATGCATTCTTCTAGGGAAACTCTTCTGGTGCTTACCGATGAATAATACCTGCAGCATCCACGTAACTAATGATTTTTTAAAATAAGTTTACCATTTTCTAACTATATTCACAATTCTCTATCAATTAAAGTTAATAACCATGATCAGACATAGCATTTTATTGATCTCATAATTACACATTCAAGAAAAGTATAAAAGAAGAGGACACATTATTGGATCCTACCCCCATTTAACGGCGAAACTCAAATTTACTTCAAGGGGAGCGGGAACAGACCCAAGTTGCACTGAGCCACATGCATTGCTGGATTTGCTTTCCCTTTACAGTATATTGTGCAAATGCTAAATGAGTAGTTTTCTACTTTTGCAGCTAACTCATCTACCCTCATTGTCTACGGGTGCAGCTGGGTGAGCGAGGGATGCACAGGAGCTAGTTGCAGCTGCCTGATACAGAACCAATTTTTGGTCTGTCTCAGGCCAGGTGTACTTTATAGTGTGGTGGATGTTTTAGAATAGGTAGTCTGGCTATGGCCTCAAGAAGTTGCAGTGCAATAGTGCTCCAGCCAGAATCCCTCCTATCCTGACATACTCCTATGGGGAGCTGGATACATCATGCCAGCTAGGGACACTGCCATAGAGTAGTGCAAAGGGACGGGATCATCTGAATTATTATTATTTTAAATGGGAGGGAAGGGACAGAAAGAATCTCACTCCTCCTGAGCTTTTCTTTCCAAAAGAGGATCTACACACACACTTGCAACAAAGTAACACAAACTCTGAACTCAAAACAATTTAGCTATTTCAGTCCAAGCCTGCATGTGGACACATCTTACACAAACCAATTTGAGCCAAATCTGAAGTACATGTGGCCACACACAGGTTTGCACTAAAACAACTAAAATCAGGTTTAGGACACTGATTTACTTCAATGGTTGAGAGTTTGTGGGTTGACCAGCCCTTAGGCACTTCAGCATGATCAGTTTAGTCAATCATAAGTCCTGAAGATCAACAGTATCCTCCTTCTGAGCCCAAGTGAGTCACTTCAGTGACTCACCTGGTCTCTGGTTCTGATAAAAAGTGGCTTCACCTTCACCAGAGACCAGGTCTGACACACATTAGAAGAGAAAACTAGCATGTCACCACTCTATCAGTCTCAACCACAAAAAACAAGGGTAAGCATTGCCAGCACAGAAGCTAAAGTACATGTCAGTTTTTCTGGTCATTGGACAGCTGCCCACTTAGAGCAGAAGGGGGTGAAAATTAATAGCTCTCCTGAGGGAAAATATACAAATAAAGCCAGGGAAATGTATATGAATCAGCCTATAAAATAACAATAGTTCTTACAGTGTTATTTTGACCTGACATTTCAGTTTCCTTTCAATACACCCTGTGCTGCAAAATGTCTTGGATTTAATTTCAAAAGGCAGGTTCTATTAAATTTCCCTCAGTTACAAAGACTTGCTGTCACTTCATAGTAGCTTTATAATGTTTCTCTTGAAGAAGGCAGTCATTTAGTTGCCAGATCATGCTAATGCTAGCTGGTTTAGAAATCATTATCATTTTAATTGTTGATGCTACAGGAGGGAAAACAATTTTACAACAATGTATTAATTAAAAACAAGTACCAACAGCCTTAATCACACTGTCACTGGGATATGGGTGTTCTATGCTATATTTATGCTATTCCTTCTCAAGCAGCTATCAAGAGACTATGCCCGGACACTGACCAGCTGCTAGGTCGTATCTGTTTTTATCCATTAGGTCTAACAATATTCACACCACAATTACATACATAATGTAAGGTTATCCAGTTTCTAATTGCATTTTTAAAAATACTGAAACACTAAACCATATGCCCTTTATGTAGGCCCTTTGAGGGGGAGGGATAGCTCAGTGAGTTGAGCATTGGCCCACTAAACCCAGGGTTTTGAGTTCAATCCTTGCGGGACCCATTTGGGGATCTGGGGTAAACAAATTGGGGATTGTCCTGCTTTGAGCAGGAGGTTGGACTAGATGACCTCCTAAGGTCCCTTCCAACCCTGATAGTCTATGATTCTAAATGTTTAATTTGCAATTACCTGCTAAAATATTTTTACACACACAATGTTATTGAATATAAACCTGAATGTGTGGTTTCGTTTATCCAGTAGCAATTCTTGTATGAGCACAGTTGGACTTTCCTTGCCTTGTCTTAAATTTTCTGCCTCCTGCTATAGTCTCCAAAAAAGAGCAACACTAGAATATACAGAGTACATGATCCTATTGGTGAAATGCTCTCTCCAAAGACCTGAAGATGTTTTACTAGGGTGACCAGATAGCAAGTGTGCAAAATTGATGGGGGGTTGAGGGTTATAGGTGCCAATGTAAGAAAAAGCCCCGAATATCAGGACTGTCCCTATAAAATCAGGACATCTGGTCACCCTAGTTCGACTTCAAACTACACCATTCCTTTTCTCAAAATATCTGGCCACCCTATAACTATACTCTTTCATGATATAAATTCTGTGTTTCCATACCCCATTAGTTGAGTTCCATGTTGGTGTGGTCTTAGCCCTGGTCTACACTATGAGTTTAGGTTGAATTTATTAGCATTATATCGATTGATCCATGCACCCGTCCACACGACGAAGCCATTAACATCGACTTCTAGGGCTCTTAAAATCGATCTCGCCACTCCACCCCCAACGAGGGGATTAGCGCTTAAAGCGATATTGCAGAATCGAACTAGGCTTAGTGTGGACACAATTCGACGGTATTGGCCTCCTGGATCTATCCCACAGTGCAAGTCTGAGCTCGAATGCTCTGCCCAGGTACACAGGAAAAGCCCCGTGAACTTTTAAATTTCATTTCCTGTTTGGCCAGCGTGGTGAGCTGCAGGTGAGTGCAGATCTCATCAGCAGAGGTGACCATGATGGAGTCCCAGAACCGAAGACGAGCTCCAGCATGGACCGAGCGTGAGGTACGCGATCTGATCGCTGTACGGGGAGACGAAACCGTGCTAGCAGAGCTACGGTCCAAAAGAAGAAACGCCAATACATATGCCAAAGTCTCCAAGGGCATGCAGGACAGAGGCTACAACAGGGACGCGCAACAGTGCCGCGTTTAAATTAAGGAGCTCAGGCAAGCCTACCAAAAAACCAGAGATGCAAACAGCCGCTCTGGGTCACAGCCCCAGACATGCCGCTTCTATGATGAGCTGCATGCAATTCTAGGGGGTGCAGCCAGCACTGACCCACCCATGTGGTATGACTCTGTATGTGGATCATCAGAAACCACCGAGGAGCATGTTCGGGAAGAGGAAGATGATGATAATGATGCTGAAAATAGCGCACAGACACAGCAGGGAAGAGGAGAAGCCCTTTTCCCCAACAGCCAGGAACTCTTTGTCACCCTGGAGCCAGTACCCTACGAACCCACCCAAGGCGTGCTTGATGCCGGAGAAGGGACCTCTGGTGAGTGTACCTCTGTTAAATTAATACATGTTTTATAAGCAAGCGTGTTTAATGATTAATTCGCGGCCAGTACAGATACAGCTACTGGAAAAGTCTGTTAACATGTTCGGGGATGGAGCGGAAATCCTCCGGGGACATCTCCAGAAAGATCTCCTGGATGTACTCCCAAAGCCTGTGCAAAAGGTTTCTGGGGAGGGAAGCCTTATCCTGTGCTCCGTGGTAACACACTCTACCACGCCAGGCCAGTAGCACGTAGTCTGGAATCATGGCATTGCAAAGCATGGCGGCGTATGGTCCCGGTGTTTGCTGGCATTCAAGCAACATCCGTTCTTTATCTCTCTGTGTTATCCTCAGAAGAGTGATATCATTCATGGTCACCTGGTTGAAATAGGGGGATTTTATTAAGGGGGCATTCAGAGGGGTCCGTCCCTGCTGGGCTGTTTGTCTGTGGCTGAACAGAAATCTTCCCCACTGTGACCCACGTGGTGGGGGGAGGGGGAACAGCGAACATCTTGGATGTGTGTCTGTGTGTGTGTGTGGGGGGTGTCCATTAGGTTCGCGCTGCACGTTAACCCCAAAACCGCCACCCCTCCCTTTTCAATTGCCAACCCGTTTTAAATGGCCAACCCAACGGCTGTTTGTTATGGGAAATGAGGGGGTTGCTGTTTGAAAACAATCCCACATGTTATGAAGGTTAAAGAAGCCTATAGACTGTGGCTTACCATGGCTGCCTACAGCCGAATTCTGTTGCCTGCCGGACCTGCTTGTGTGATCTCTCACACCAAATCGGCAGACCCTCAATATAAGAGGCAAAGTGCAACCTTGGACCAAATGCACATGTGCTATGTAATGTTTGGAGCATTGTTCTCTAAATATATGTGTCTTTTAAACTACTCCTTTCCCGTTTGTTTCCTCCCGCAGCTTCAAATGTTTCAACACCACCCCTTTCATCACTGTCCCAGAGGCTAGCAAAGATTAGAAGTAAAAAAAACCAAAAACTCGAGACGATATGTTCTCAGAGCTCATGCAATCCTCCCACACTGAAACTACCCAGCAGAATGCGTGGAGGCAGACACTGTCGGAGTCCAGAAAGGCACAATTTGATTGCGAGGAGAGGTGGCGTGCTGAAGAGAGTAGGTGGCGTCAGCATGCTGAGAGAAGGCAGGATGCAATTCTGAGGCTACTGGAGGATCAAACAGAAATCCTCCGGCTTATGGCTGAGGAAAGGCGTATGGTTTAGGAAAGGCCGCCTGAGCCCAGACCGCCACTACAGCCCCTGTGTAACCAACAGCCCTCCTCCCCGAGTCCCATAACCTCATCACCGAGATGCCCAAGAACGCGTTTGGGCGGCCTCCGTGCACCCAACCACTCAAGCCAAGAGAACAGTCCAAGCAACAAAAGGCTGGCATTCAATAAGTTTTAAAGTGCTGTGTGTCCTTGTCCTTCCCTCATCCCCTCCTCCACCACCCATCCTGGTGCTTCCCCTCCTCCACCACCCATCCTGGGCGACTGTGGCAGTTACCCCCATATTTCCCCCTATTTGTTTGATGAATTAATAAAGAATGCATGATTTTTAAGCAACAATGACTTTATTGCCTCTGCAAGTGGTGACCGATGGGGGGAGGGCAGGGCGGTTTGGTTAAAGGGAAGTAGAGTGATTCAAGGGGCGGGGCTTTTCATTAATGGGAAAAAACAGAACTTTCACACAGCATCCTAGCCATTCATGAAACTGGTTTTCAAAGCTTCCCTGATGTGCAACGCACCCTTCTGTACTCTTGTAATAGCCCTGGTGTCTGGCTGCGCATAACCAGCGGCCAGGTGATTTGCCTCAACCTCCCACCCCACCATAAACGTCTCCCCCTTACTCTCACAGATATTGTGGAGCGCACAGCAAGCAGTAATAATAATGGGAACATTGGTTTCACTGAGATCTAACCTAGTCAATAAACTTCGCCAGCGAGCCTTTAAACGTCCAAATGCACATTCCACCACCATTCTGCACTTGCTCAGCCTATAGTTGAAAAGGTCCTGACTACTGTCCAGGCTACCTGTGTATGGCTTCATGAGCCATGGCATTAAGGGGTAGGCTGGGTCCCCAAGGATAACTATAGGCATCTCAATATCCCCAACAGTTATTTTCTGGTCTGGGAAGAAAGTCCCTTGCTGCAGCAGCCAAAACAGACCAGAGTTCCTGAAGATGCGAGCGTCATGTACCTTTCCCGGCCATCCCACGTTGATGTTGGTGAAATGTCCCTTATGATCCACCAGTGCTTGCAGCACTATTGAAAAGTAACCCTTTCGGTTTATGTACTCGCTGGCTTGGTGGTCCGGTGCCAAGATAGGGATATGGGTTCCGTCTATCGCCCCACCACAATTCGGGAACCCCATTGCTGCAAAGCCATCCACTATGAGCTGCACATTTCCCAGACTCAAAACCCTTGGTACCAGCAGCTCGGTGATCGCCCTGGCTACTTGCATCACAACAGCCCCCACTGTAGATTTTTCCACTCCGAATTGATTTGCGACTAACCGGTAGCTGTCTGGTGTTGCAAGCTTCCACAGGGCTATCGCCAGTCGCTTCTCTACTTTGATGGCTGCTCTCATCTTGGTGTTCTGGCGCTTCAGGGCAGGGGAAAGCAACTCAAAGTTCTATGAAAGTGCCCTTACGCATGCGAAAGTTTCGCAGCCACTGGGATTCATCCCTTACCTGCAGCACTATGTGGTCCCACCAGTCTGTGCTTGTTTCCCGGGCCCAGAATCGGCGTTCCACTGTATCAACAAGCCCCATTACCACCATGATGTCCACCTTGTGGGGGGGCCTTTTTTGAGAGAGGTCTGTGTCCACGTCCTCATCACTGTCCTCAGGGCGCTGCTGTCACCTCCTCGCCTGCTGTAGCTGTAGCAGCTCCTGGTTCTTGTTCTCCATATACTCCTGGACAATGCGCGTGGCGATAACAGCCGCGGTGATCTGATCGTGCTCCATGCTTTCCCTGGTATGGTGTCTGCAGGACAGCAGAGTGGGAGCAGAAGCGGCGGGTGGATAACAATGGTGTCAGCAATATGGCGCCCGCATGAAAAAAGGCGCAAAAGGATTTTGGGCTCCCCCCTCCGCTGCTTTCTTGGAGGGAGGGGGGAGCAAGGGTTAGGCTCCTTTCCTTCCAACAGCAGATGGTGCAATATGCCGGGAAGCAAGGGTTAGGCACCTTCCCTTCTAGCAGCAGATGGTTCAATAGGCTTGATATCTATCATCATCTCCTGGCCCCCTCAAGGATTGAACTCGCAACCCCGGGTTTAGCGGGCCAACGCTCAGACTGCTGAGCTATCCCTCTGCCCGTGTTCCAGGCAGTACTGAATCTCCCTTAAACAAAATGTAAAAAAGAGAACAACCAGAGTCACTCTGGTCACTCTCATTTATGTCCAAGCACCCCCAGCCAGCCACACCATAGGCCGCCAGCCAGGAGCACACGAATTTCAAGCATATTGTATGATCTGCAGCTGTGTAGTCCCACGACTACGATCATTTATGGTCTATTGCACCATCTGCAGCTGGAAGGCAAGGAGCTTCTGCTGTGTAGTCCCGCGACTACCAGCCTCAGGCAGAATGGCCCCCTCAAGGATTGAACTCGCAACCCCGGGTTTAGCGGGCCAACGCTCAGAACGCTGAGCTATCCCTCTGCCCGTATTACAGTGCGACTGAATCCCCACTAGACTTAATGTCCAGGCGTACGCTGGAGATTACGGTAATTGTGAGCTGAGCAGGCTCCATGCTTGCCGTAGCAAACCTGGAATCCCTGTAAACCCCAGAAAAAAGGCGCGAAAAAGATTGCTTTCAGGGAGGGAGGGAGGGACATTTGATGGCTTGACGACATGTACCCAGAACCACCAACAACAATGTTTTCTGCCCCATCAGGCTTTGGGATCGCAACCCAGAATTCCAATGGGCGGCGGAGACTGCGGGAACTGTGGGATAGCTACCCGCAATGCAACGCTCCGAAAGTCAGCACTAGCCCCGCTACTGTGGACACAGTCCGTCGACCTCATGGTCTTAATGCTCGTTAGTGGGGACACACACAATCGATTCCATAAATTCAGGTTTTAAAATATCGACTTCTATAATTTTGACCTAATTCTGTAGTGTAGACGTACCCTTAGAGAGGCCTGGGGAAATAGCAAGTGAATATTATTTTTGGGGGTGGTACCACTATCACCAGCTTCAGGGGAAACAAGCTGTGTGAGAGCTCTGGCTGCATTAAAGAATTGTTTGGATTTTTAGGACAAAGTGCTTCCATCTCCTTTATTTGGATACCTCTGATGCTACAGTACAAAAGAGCTAACAGCATCTACTTGATCATGGCCCGATGTCTGTATGTTCAGCTACCACTTGAATTTGTTCAGCCATTCCTCTACTTTGTATGTACTAAAACAAAGTACTACTGAAGGAAAAGAGAAAAAAACCCTATGTGTTTCAATCTCACTTTCCTTTAAAATTTATAATTGGTATCTTCTTTATCCTTCAGCTTTGAACTACTGCAGCAAGTGCTACAGTTTAATTAATCATTACCGTTTTTATAAGGTGTAATTGGCCTTACCCACAGTTCACTAAGACAATAGTATAATAATTCTGACAATCCAGCCATATGACAAGTTCACACACAATATTAGCAGTTTAGTTCCCTGCAAATTAAATGAGTGAATATTCTGTACAAAAGGAGATGAAACAGTGTCACAGTCAACCCATTTGTCAAGTGTGTACCTAGAAAAAATTTCTAAAGAGGAGCAAATATACAGTTTCCAACCTCATTACACCCTATTCAGCACAACATATGTCAAGTGTTTGCGCTGGGCAAACTGACATTTTAGGTTACGGTAGCCTAGCTTAGAAACTGGATACGTCTAATATAATTATTCTATATCTGGCCCTTGTTTAAACTGTATCTAGGCAAAGGAAAAATAGATGCCAAAGGAAACAGCTTCATTTGCTGGATTTTTAAAATCCAAATGTGGGTGAGAGGAGGAAAGTTTATTCCTTTGCCTCTCCTTCACTCCTAAAAATACTTTGGAAAAAAAAGTGTATTCTGAAAAACTCAGTGTAAAATGAAATAAGACACCTGCCTTATTTCAATCATTGTAAGTGTTGCTACCCTATGTAGGCTGATTTGGGCTTCCCTGCTACACTTGTTACTTCCTGTAATGCAGATAGTCAAACTTGCAAGCTGAATGTTCTACCTGTGACTGACAAGACAGTTTCCAGCAGGTTGGATTTTCTCTACAGCTGTCTTCACCTCTCACCTGTTTTTCTTCTCTTCAGTTCTCCAGTGTTTATTTATTTTCTTTACCCACTGTACTGACTCCCTCTTTCCTTCTCCCATTCCTCCTTTATTTTTTCTGTCCATGTTCTCCCCAAGAATTGTATTCATTTATTTTTAAGATAACTATTTACCATTGGAACTTTTATTCTGTTCTCTTTAAGCAGTGTGTTCTTAGGGCCCCTTCTTGAATTAATCTTGGAATAGCTTCTTTACTGCTGATGAACTGGGCACAGTCTTAGACAGCTCACCCTGGGATACTGGTTGACTGACTTGATTGGTAAAAATTGTGTTGTGTCTTGGCTAAGGCCAAGAGAGTCCACAAAGAGATGAGTGGTGAGCAAGACAGCTAGCTTCTTGCTTTGATGGTCTGTTTCCAAGGCAGGCATCTACATTTGTTTCAGTGAAAGAGGCTAAAGACACGAATCTCCATGCAGTAGTGGATGCTGCTGTGTAGTGATACTCCTGTCCTGGTTTGAAAACCTGATCAGCCTTCCTCAGACTGAACATTCTGTCAACCCCAGTATTACTGCAGTGCCCTCGTTAATAAGAATGAAATAACTCCTGGTGACTTGTGAAGTCTCTTCAGTGACATCAGGCCAAATTCCACCTACACATGCACAGTTGAAACAGCATGGTTGCACCCACATGACTGAAAACATAATTTGACCCAGTGTTTTTAAACAAGATAGCTTCCCTCATCCCACACAAATACTTTTAAAGTTATAGTTAAAGCTTTCCAAAGCCCTGACAGTACGTTCCATCATCTTTTTGAATGATATTATTTCTGAACACAGACTGACCATCAGATCAAAATGTGCCACATACCGTATTGTGAATGTGAAAGGGGACATAAAACTGATTTGGACAATTGAGAGTAAGGATAAACAGCCGTCACTGAATTGGGATACCGCCCAGTTTATACCTTCTCAGGGGAAGTCTCTCTCTTATAAGTTTAATCAACTTTAGAAACAGTACATTTCTCAGCACAGGAGTCTTCTACCTAGAAAATGCATACATTCAACTCAAAGTGCAGGGTATAGATTCACCTTTCAAATCATCAAGATTTTTTTAATCACAAATACACAGTGCTTGTTCTGTGAGCTATGGTAAGGTCACAAAATGCAGACTGATCAGGACAGTAGCTGATGTCAAAGCAGGTTTCAGGAGGAAGAAATTTAAAAAAAAAAGTTCTCCATAATCTAGCAATTCACATGCTATCGGAAATCAATACTGAATTCATTTGCAGAAAACTTTGCTATCAATAAATACTACTTGATCATATGCAGCATTTTGAATTAATACTACCAAAACATTTCTTTATTACTAATATTTTGACATCCTAGAATGGAAGACATTACAGATGTGCAAATACTTAACATATTAATGAATTTAGGTTCAACCCACCCCTATGAAGTAAGACATTTTTATCCCTAATTAAATATGGGGAAACTGAGACAAAAAGTTGAAAAGGGATTTGACCAAAGTTGCATAGAAGACAGTCCCCCACCAGTAATATACATAGCTGGTGCTATTTTCCCAATGCTGCGGAGATGAGTGAAACTGATAGGGAGGAAATAAATTCTGAACGAAAAATGTGAATGAAAATTGAGAGTTAATGAAGAAAAGTTTATTAGATGACCAAATAGCCATGATTCCTCAGTCAAGAGAGAGGCCATCTTTGGCTAAAAGCCCATCCTGGTTCAGTGGCAAATTGAAGGCAGCAATAAGAAATAAAGAGGCAATATAAAACAAATGGAAACAAGAGGAGGTAGATAGCAATCAGAATAAATTAGAAGTTATGACATATAGAAAATTGATAACAATGACCAGAGATAATATAGGCTCCAGGGAAAGTACTTCAAAGAGCCTTAGGAGAACAATGGCTGGGCTATTAGTTGGGAAAGGCCTACCTGCATGCCTCCAGCCAGGTTAACGGGCTTCTTTTTCTGGGTCTGGAGCCTAACATCTAAGAGGACATTAAGCCATGGAAATCCTTGCCTGGAGAGGAAGGGGGCATCTCAGACAGATGCAGAGAGGCAAAGAAGACATAAGGCTGTCAGTCTAAGGTGGAGGACTTGTGTAACATTATCTGATTAAAATATGACAATGCAAATTATTGTTGCTACCACTGTTATATAACTGCAACAAATCTTAAACAAAGTGTGCCAAGAAGGTGTCAGTAGAAAAGGTTAAGCGGCTCCCAGGCTCAATGGCCCAGAGTCAACCTTTAGAGACATGTTAGAAAAGTATGTGAATGGTAATTAGGGTCATTCCATGTTAGGTAGGCTAGAACTTTGAAATGCAAACCTATATTGTTAGAGAATTAAAGGTGATACTCATTGCATGTGTTTACTTATATCTTGTTAGATGTTATCCATGTAAACAGACAGTCCCTGTCTGTCACTATAGCTATTGATTCAGAGATCAAAAGGAAATATTAACATTTAAATGAACTGTACACATAGTAATATCATTGTATTCATCTCTCTTTGAAATGTAGAGCAAATCACCTGCAAAAGGTGGAAAAACAGTCAATTCCCTTATGTTAATCTGTGTCACTAATTACTGTTGATGCTTAGGAAATAGGTCTGCTTCAAAGTCTCTATGATTGCCTATTATTCACCTAAGGACACCAACCTGTCAAGAGAAGGCCTGGAATTGTATAAAAACCCCTAGGGTCATGATCCTTTTAATCTCAGATCTGCTTGATGCTTGATGCAGGGGAAGCTTAAGTTATAAAGCTGAGATCTCCAGTCCTGACCGGATCACCCTGAATATGGACATTGGACTATAACCTATGGACTAATTCTGAAATAACTCTTTGCAACCACAAAGCTCACCATCTCTACTATGAATCTAATCTCAAGAACTGTACTCATGTCTGTACGTATACTGATCTTTTAACCAATACTCTCTCTCTTTTCTTTTTTAATAATTTTAGTTTAGTTAATAAGAATTGGCTATAAGCATGTATTTGGGTAAGATCTGGAATATTCATTAACCTGGTAGGTATTGTGTCCGATCCTTTGGAATTGGTAGAACGTTCTTATATGATGAATACGATTTTCAGTAATCCTCATCATATTTGAGTTGGGTTTCTGAATGGAGGCCTGAGGCTGGGTTGCTTTAAAGGAGCTGTGTTGTTGGCTTCTGGATAACCAGTGAGGTATTATAGAAGCTGTTTTGTGCTGGCTTGGTAAATCTAAGTATTGAAATATTCATCAGCTTTGGGGATTGTCTGCCCCATTCTTTGCAGATCACCTTAATTGAGTGACCTCAATGTGGCTCCCCTGGGACTCCGATCACATGTGTCTGAGCCAGCTGGCTTGCCTAAGCTATGAGGGAAGTGATAGGGCCTGCATATTGGCTAAAGGTTTACAGTCCTTTTTGGGTCCTAACTCTTTTCTCTGCTTGCCGAATACCTTTGGGCACACAGACAATAAGTTTGCTGGAAGGAGCTTTTTTGAATCACATTAATCAGCCACTGGTCATAGGCTCCCAGAGGGAAGTGTCTCGCAGGTATCAATTACATTTGGTCTTTCCAAGTTAACACAACTGGAAATAGGATCTGCCACTCTGAGATCCAGGCTAAGAGTGGTAGAACCATGGAGTTCCACCTGGAAAGAGATGTATCTGTCCACTGAGGGCGTGTGCCCTTGTGAGGGACTGCAAGACATTCTATGGCATTGCTCGGCCTGTACCCGGGCCAGGACGAAGGGACTACAGTTTTGTAGTTTGGTGATCAAGTCTAAAGTGGAGTGAGCCTTAGAGCTCCACTCTGGGAGAAGGGCAGGTAGAGGCCTGTCACTTGGAAAGAGTGTCTATGGGAAGATCACAGGTGCAGATCACCTCTCAACCGGCACATCAGTCAACATGTTTTTTTAAAGAAAATAGGTCTTGTCAAATACCCTGATTTCATTATTTGATGAGATTACAAGTTTGGTTGATAAAAGTAACTGCATAGACAGAATAGACTTTTTGTAAGGCATTTTATTTAGTAGTGCACAACATTCTAATTAAAAAAATAGCACTATACAAATCAATAAACACCTGTTAAATGGATTAAAAACTGTCTAACTGACAGATGTCAAGATGACTTGGCCCGTGGGCGCCGCGCTGAGCAGCCGGCTGGATTGGGGTCGGCAGCGCGGTTCTGCTCCGCGGAGCTCCGGGCGCTGCTACCGCCGCCACGACCCTGCCCCGCGGAGGAGGAGCAGCAGGAGCGGGGCCTGCGGCTCCCAGCCCGGCTGGAGGCAGCGGCGGCAGCGGTGCAGGGAGGGACCCAGACCCCACGGCGCGGCTCGGCTCGGCTCCCCGATGGCCGCGGGCTTCAGGGATGGGACGGGGCAGGAGAAGTATCGGCTGGTGGTGGTGGGCGGCGGCGGCGTGGGCAAGTCGGCGCTCACCATCCAGTTCATCCAGTCCTACTTTGTCACGGATTATGATCCGACAATTGAAGACTCCTACACCAAACAGTGTGTGATAGATGAGAAAGCAGCACGGTTGGACATTCTGGATACAGCAGGACAAGAAGAATTTGGAGCTATGCGAGAACAGTATATGAGGACTGGGGAGGGCTTTCTCCTTGTCTTCTCGGTCACTGATAGAGGAAGTTTTGAATAAATCTACAAGTTTCAAAGGCAGATACTTAGAGTGAAAGACCGTGATGAATTTCCTATGATTCTAGTTGGTAACAAAGCAGATCTGGATCATCAAAGACAGGTAACACAAGAGGAAGGCCAGCAATTAGCACGACAGCTTAAAGTAACGTATATGGAAGCCTCAGCAAAAATACGATTGAATGTAGACCAAGCCTTTCATGAACTTGTCAGAGTTACAAGAAAATTTCAAGAACAAGAGTGCCCTCCTTCACCAGAACCAACACGGAAAGAAAAAGACAAGAAAGGCTGTCATTGTGTCATTTTCTAAGAATCCTATGAATCAAGCTATCAACTGCCAGATTAATTTTTCTTTCCACCATTTTGCATCACTTTGGGTATGTCTAGCCTTTTGTGCCATGTCCTATAAATGGCCACCAAAATAGCCTTAGTCCAAGAAGCTGGCTGAATACAGTCCTAGAAGACAACTCAGTCATCTCAGGGCAGACTTCAAAGCAAAACACTAAGGCTGCTTCTTTAAAATCAGTTCCTATTTTTTCTCCCTTTAAGAGCTTGCACCTTGTGGAATTTTATTCATAAAGGAGATTAAACAAAACCTTAGAGGACAAGGTGTTCAAGTGAAGCATAAAAGTTGTCTTATGTTAATTAATTTATTTTTCACTTCTGACATTTCATTAGCTACTATCAAGGAGACCTCTAATCAAAGTGTAAAATGTCAAAATGTAGTTCTCAGTGGTGAACCATCATCCAGTGAGGGATGTGGAGTTCTGCAAGGACTGATATTAAGCCTCAGGCTATTCAACATTTCCATCAGTGATCCAAAATTAAATATAAAATGCTGCTTATAAAATTTGCAGGTGACACAAAGATTGACAGAGTGGAAAATATTGATGAGGGCAGAACAGTGATGCACAGAGATCTGGATTGCTTGGTAAACTGGGCCCATTCAAACAAGATGTGTTGTAAGACAGCTAAATGCAAAGTTGTACATCTAGGAACAAGGAAGCCGGGACACATCTAAAGAATGGGGGACTGTATCCTGGAAAGCAGTGATTCTGGAAAGGAATTAGGGAACATAGCTGACAAGCAACTCAACATGAGCTCCCAGTGCAATGCTGTAGAAGAGTACAAAGGTGACAGAGGAGACCAATTCTAGATATTTTACAAAGGATGTTGAAAAATTTGAGAGGGTGCAGCAAAGAGCCACAAAACGATGTGAGGCCTGGAGAAAATGCCTTACAGTCAGAGATTTAAAGAGCTTATCTGTTTAGTATATCAAAAAAGAAGACTGAGCAGTGATTTGATGTCAGTGCCTAAGTAGCTTCGTGGAGAGAAATACTGGGTACTAAAAGGCTCTTCAATCTATCAGAGAAACCCATAACAAGAATCACTGGCTGGAAGCTGAAGCTAGAGAAATTCAAATTAGAAATTAGGCACATTCTTTTAAAACTGTGAGAGTGATTATGCACTGGAACAAACTACCAAGGGAAGTGGTAGATTTTCCATTTCTTGTTGCCTTCAAATCAAGACTGGATGCCTTTCTGGAAGAAATGGTTTTGACAAATGCAAGTCACTGGGCTCAACACATGGCAACTGGGTGAAATGTAATGGCCTGTGATATTCAGGAGATCAGACTAAATGATTTAATGGTCCCTTCTGTCCTTAAACTATATGAATTGAACTGCAAGTGTGTGCAGAGCTAGAGAACAAAGCACAGATTTCCCAACTCCCATCCCTGCTTTAACTGCAAGACTGCTTTCCAACTCTTAGCTCAGAAAAAGAGAGTGCACTACAGAACAAAATACAACAGAAATGGATCAATACAAATGCTAGTGGCTGCATTTTAATCACAAGAACCAAAGAAAGATTCCAGGATTTATTTTCAAAATACATCAGTGACTGTCCATTTGGGGGATTTGTATTGGAGGGACATTACGTTAAACAGGTGAATCAATTTCACTAGTAAATTGTTAATTTCTAGGTGTATAAAGAAGGCTATTAGAGAACAGAGTGCTGTGATACAAAGGCCCTAACTAGTGAATGTGTTTACTCAATGCTTTATTTTTTTCAGGGATTGCAAGATTTCCCCTCCCACCTCCATGTTTTGGGGGAAAAGGAACTTTTTAAAAGAAAAAGTTAAGATTTATATTAGTCTGGATTTACGAATGACAGTTTTGATATGAAAGAAATCTGACCATATATCACAGAGATCTAATTATTTGCACTGAAAAAGGAAATTGTGTTACTTGCAATACAAAGCCACATGCATGCAACTTGATTAGACAGACAGACCGACCCTAACCAGACATCTGGACTTTGTGGAAGCATTAGATAATAAACAGACAATTGAATCCACGTCACAGCTTCAATTCTTCCCTTCTTTTATGTCCACGACTTTTGCCCTTTTCACTATTCAAACCACAGACTTTTCTTATAAAAAAAAAACCTACCACCACCACCAATGCTACAAAGACAACAGGAGAATTTTGTTCATTTAGATTCAACAAATATTACAGCAGCCTGTTGTGAGCTATGAATAGCTAAAAAATCAAATTTCATCAGCAACTCTGTCAAGCTGCATTCCATAGTCAGTTTATCACTGCAGTGAATACCTAGACATTTATCATCCCTAGCTAGGTTAATCTTGTGTTCCATAATTATCATGACTGTCATAAACACTTTGAATTCTGTTCCTGCAGTTTTGAATGCTGCCATTTTTTGGTGCATAAAGAAGTACTTCTTGTGTCTAGCTGAATGCCAGCAAGCCAGGATTAAAAATATCTTGCACTTGAGATTGTGCTTCACAATAGAGCTTTGCAAAGCTCAGTGGCTTTGGTTTGGAGGTGGTTCTGTTTATTTTTATCTGGAGCTGTAACCCTTAAAACTTGCAAATTATCTTAGATGATTAGATAAAGTTGCCTCAGTAGTTACAGTATCCCAAGTGGGAAAAGAGTGGAGAGTACTGTGAATATTGGGGTAGCCAGGCCCGCCGATGGAGGGAGGGCAAACGGAGCAATTGCCCAGGGGTCCAAGTAGCCCAGATATCCAATTGCCCAGGTAGTGAGGGCAGCGGACGGGAGCCCTGAACCCTTTTAAATCATCCAGGCAGGCTGCCGTGCTCCTAGATGCATGTGGGGTGGTACCGGCGGTGGCAAAGGCAGCCGGTCGGGCATGTGGAAGCCCTGGCCGTGCCAGAAGAGCAAACCCAGCAGTTCGGCCCATTGACAGTTCTGCCCAGGAGCCCAGAATTGCTGTCAGCACGCCTGAGGGTGTTTATAGGTGACCTGTGCATTTATAGATGTATTTATGTTATTTGCAGGATGTGCCTATTACAAGCCTCTAAATGCATTTACAGAAAAACAGCCAAACAGTATTAGGGAATGCACACAAAATACAGTTCTGTAGCTAAACCAACCCCTTCGTAATCCAACTCAGCGTAAACCTGGGTGGACAGATACAGCAAGGCCTCAAGTGTGCCTGAGGGCTAAAAGGCTCTGTTTGAACAAGGAGAAAAGGGGGGGCAAATCCAGGAGCCAAGGGGCCCACTATGAGAATGCCCTGACCCCCATCTTTCAGATATACAGGAGATGGAAGTATCTAGGATTACATGCTTGATTGTCCCAAGTGATCCCAGGTGTCAGAGTAAGAAACTAAGAGAGAAGAGGTCCATAATTCCCACAGGTCACAATCAAAGAACAAACTCAGGTCTTTGTCATTCTGTGGAGGTGGTAGAGGGCTCTGTCTTCCCTGCAGCCACTAGATCTCTCAGAACCCAGTTTAACCTGATTCTACTTTTTACTCACAAAACCAACAACCAAATATGACGTGGACATAACAACAAGGTGGGAGTAGCTCCCAAACTTATTTTTTCGCGCTAAGAAGGATGGGTTTGGTTTTTTTAATTAAATCACATGACTTGGAGTCAGTTCCTGGTTCCACTATACATTTCTTGTGTGGTCATTATGTCTCTTTAACCACTCTGTACACCTCAGTTTTCCCACCTGTAAAATGAGAATGACAACTTATCTACCTGACAGGGATGTTTTATGACTAAATGTATTAATGTTTGTAAACCCTACTAAGACCTCTGGATGGAAAGCCCCCACTGCCTCTGCTGAGTATGATTATGATTGTTTAGAAGGCGTGAGTGTGGGTGTGTTTGTCCTACTATCTTGGATTTTCCTCTCTCAGAATTTCCAAAACCTTCTGAAATCACTTTACTCAAAGCCACATTGTATTGGTTTACACGATCTATCCAAGCTTCCTGAAACTTTTCAGAGAGGGAAATGAATGAATTTGAAATTACGAAGGGGGAGAGGAGGGATCTGTGTTTTTCAATAAATGTTGCTGAAAATAAACTGATTATTCTCTTCTCCCCATGGAACACGGTCTTTCATTCACATTCCTCCAGAGTTGTCATTAACCCACCTGTAGCATAGTATGCAAGAGTTATTTCACTGGAAAGGAAAAAAAAAAGGAATGGCATGAAGTCACCTTTGGCTTCTGCTGCAAGAGTGGCAATATGCCAAAATTAAATGGAAACACAGAGCCACACTCATCATTAGCATAAACAACGACAGAGTAAGCTGAGAAAATGTGCCATAATTACCCACCACTTTCCCAGCTGAACTGGAAACATCTAAGCTGAGGAAGAAGAGGAGACGTCTTCCAAATGTGGAAATAAATTAAAGTGCACAGGCAAGCAGAAAGTTTACAAGAGGAATCTTTTTACCTCTGCAGAAGCCTTAAAAAAAAAAATCCCCCACACAGTCAAACAAATGCGTTGGTGTGTGAAAACATATATATGTGTAAAGAAAAGCTGAATGGAACTGCAGGGGGAAAATCACACAGTGGGATGAAATTAATTTTGTTGGAGGAAGCTACACAAAGTAGTAATTCAAACTATGATGGCAGCAGCTGCAGGGAAGCCTGATGATGAGGTGGAGAAGGTATTTGAAAAGAAAGAGGCAATAACAGCCAATGAAAGGAAGGCCAAATATATGCATGATAAGTAAAAAATAAGTCATCCACTAGGAGGTGATCAATAACAAGGTGGGTAGACAAGTAGACACTGGGCAATGTAACATAACAGCAAACATTCCCAAAGCTGCTGAATGATTTAAAAAAAATCAAGGGCATGTAACTTACATCCACCGCATATTCTCCAGCTTAACAATATCAGACAGGAGAGTCAATGTGATACGTACAGTTCAAAGTGGCAGCAATGTACCTGCCCTGTGTTTTTTTGCACTGCTTGAATCTAATCTTGCTCAACTTCAGACAGGATGACAGCAGCATGCAAAATAGGCTGCTGTGATACCTATGATACGTATGTCATTCCAGCCTTTCTTTGAGAGCTGCAGCAGCCAAAACACTTTGCCTTGCAGCTCTGGAAAAAAGATATCCATTTATTTAACATAGGTCTGACCAGGCACTCTGAATCGGAATGCCAGCCACACACCTCAAGGAAGGGGGAAAAGAGGAAGTGAAATCAGATGAAAGGGAAAGAAACAATGAAGAAGACAGATGGGGAAAAAAGAAAACACAACAGATTCCACACACACACAAAATTAGAAGAAGAGTGAGATGAGGCGTGGAGGGAACTGAGAAAAGAAAGAGAAAGATGAACAAATACAGGGAGACAGAGTATATTCGATGTTTTGATATTGAGTAAAAAAATGTAATGCCAAAATATTACAATGAATGAACATACGTATAATGTTGGGTTTTATGTGAAAATATTTTATGAGCGCCCCCATATCCCCTTTTGGCTAAAATATAAGCAAGGGAATTTGTTCATTGTTTTACATGTCATTAATTGCTGTCAAGCTGACAGCCAGTATGGTGAATGGAAACCTCCTTTCAGTAATGGGATGGAGAAAGGGTAAAAACGTTATGGAATAACCAGCTCTCAGGGAAGTTTCTTCCTAACTACCTTCAGCTTGAGATCGGCCTGTGCCTTGAAGCACAAGGGTTCATAAAATCCCTTCTATTTTCTGCCTATCATTTGTAATTGTGAATGTGCTCATTATCCACAAAAATGTCAAATACTTTTTTCTATTCTTTCTTGACCCCAATAAGATCTAGTGCCAGGGAGTTCAACTGGTTAATTATACATTGTGTAAAGAATGTATTTTCTTTGACCAATTTTTAATATATTGCTTTTCAATTTCATTCAGTGTCTCCTTGTTCTTTTATTAATCAGAAAAGATAAATAGGAACCCCACATTTGCCTTCTCTATACCACTCTTCTCAATCTAGCCTCAGTTAGAAATTTTCCAAGCCTCTAATTACATCCATTTTCCATTTCTATGCCCCTTCTATAGCCTCTTTGAGATAAGGTGAGCAAAAATTAACATTCTATTCCAGGTAACGGCATACTATTGATTTTTAAAATGGCATTATTCTCTTTTCAGTATTGTTTTCTATTCCACTCCTTCTTCACCCTAACATTTTCACACTTAGCAGAGGTTTTAATTAAGCTGCCCTCAGCTATCCTTATGTCTTTTTCCTGAGTGGCTACAGTTAATTTATAACACAGTAACCTGTAAGGAGAAAGCTCTCCAAGTTTGCCAGGCCTCGGGGGGTCCAAGCAGAGCTTCAAATTCAGTGGAGAGAAGAGCTGAACACTTGAAAAGAGCTATTTTGGAGCTCATAAAAAACCCTGAATAATTCAAAATGTGACATAGTCAATTGTTTGGAGTTGTATGATTTATTTTGTCAACATTTTATCAATAAATACACCCTCTTTTCCCCTCACACCCTAAAGTAATTATCCAAAAAAGCAGGTAAATTTGGTGAATTTGTCCTTCCAACTGTAACTCATATTCATCTGTATTTTTGTTTCATTTAGGGATTGGGCCAGCTGCAAATTTTGCAGTTTGTGACACATAGGGGGTGGAGGATAGGAACAGGGTCTCGAGTAAGGTGGGCAGAATGTTTTGACCAAAATCTTTTTAGGTGAAAAATGCAGATTGGGGTTGACTGAAACATTTCACAAATTCATGTCAAATTTGCTGAATTTTTTCCGGCTGAAAAAAAAATGTGAAGCTTTTTTTTGACATTTCAAATTAAACATATCAGTGCAAAATAGCTTTTCATTTCAAACTTTCCTCCAATTGTATTAAAAAAATAAAGTGTAAAAAAGCTCCCTTGACATTGAAACAAAACATTTCATGTCAGGGCAGGTCAAACAAAACGTTAGCTTGACTCAAAATATTTTTTTTAATTTTTCAGAACTGCCAGCAAACTGAAAAATCAGTTATTTGAACACCTCTCATTTTCAGCTGACTTATCCATGTAGTTTGTTTGTGCAAGGAGGATTCGGATGCTAATATGGGGTAACTCAGAATGATTGGCACAATTGGAGAGTGTCCAGAGAAGCATACTCAGAGGCAGAATCTCTATGCTTGTTACCGGTAGTCAGGGAAGAATATTTATCTTTCTGGGTGGAAGGGGTTCATGGTGAGCCAGCACAGAGGAAGGTCATAAATCTGTTCTGGAAAGAGCAAGTACTAACAAAGCAACTCCCTACCACCCCATTACACAGACAATTGAGTCCCGTGCTGTGGGATATTTGGTCCATGCCTAGGAACAGCATTGGCTAGTGCTATGTAATGGACGCGCTTCCAGAGAAACGTAAACCTCATCTCTCCTGCTTATAAATGCTATCTGGATATTATGCTCTCTCTCTCCTGCAATCATTTTTTTTTAATTAAGGATTTACCAGTATCTCATTTAAATGTATGGTGAGGCCCCAGATTTCACCATATGTTGTAGCCCTTTTTTAAAAAATCCTAGTCATAGGTGCTAATTTGAGAATCAACCCATTTCTCCACTCTACACCTCAATCTCTTTTAGACCCAGATGCTAAAAGGAGCACTTCATGAGCAGACACCACTGGCTCCACTGGGCTCCTGGGGGGGTCCACCCAATAGAACCAACTGTAGAATCACCAGTGCGCCATTCAGTTATCATATACATGCACATCACTGTGTTTCAGCATCTCCCCTATTTGTGAACAATTTGCTGCCATGCTATTTACCAATTCACTTTCCCTCTTCCATGCATTACAGTTTCTGTACATTAAAGGGACAGAGCCCCTAAAGCTGTTCTGAAGGAAGAGATTCTATCAATGCTCAGAAACACTGAATAGAATAATTGAATCGGTGAATAAGGGAACAACTCATTCTAGTAATTATTTTATTCAAGATTTTTCTCTTTCCTCCCCATTTCGTCCCACCTGCTCTCCCAAGGGAATAAGCTTAAGAACTGTCATGCTAGTTGCTCCCTAAGGTTAACAACATTTACCATAATATTCAACTTCAGACCTGTGCTATTAAATAGGCTGTAAATAGGATTGCAAGGGGCCTGCTCCTTGAAGGCCTGAATTGTTATAAGATTGAGGTGTAGAGTGGAGAAATGGGTTGATTCTCAATTTGCTTTGAGCCGAATGCATCCACCATGAGAGCATCAAGCTAAGAATCATTTAAAATGTATACAACAAAGAAAGAGATCCTTTTCTCAACGTTCATAGAAACGGGCCCCTTTGATGTGTTCCTTAAACCAAATTTCCACTTGTATTCTTTCACTTCTTCTATATTATTTAATGTTTCAGAAACTCCACCTCCTTCAAGCAATGATTACATAACAAATACAAATAGATCAATTTTAAGGACAGGCCTCCTCCCCCAACCATTAGAAATGTGATAGAGCCCTTCACTGCAGGAAACCTAATACCAGCCAAAAAAAGATTGAAAGTTCTATTTTACCTAGATAATAGCGACGAAACTGCTGAATAGCCAATGCCTGGTAAACAGTACAGTGTCCAAAAAAACTGATTAAAAACTTCAAAGAACGTTCCTATCCAATGGAAATTCCTAAATCCCAGTAATTAAATGTGTGCTCTCTTACAGACAAACCAGCTTGCCCTGCACTGGTGCAATCAGATTTTCTCACAACCTCTCACATAGCTTTTACGCTCTGCCTACAGCAATGAGACTGTAGGCCACTCTATTACTTTAGTGCAAGATACAGGGCCACTGTGGGGCACTCACAACCTAATCAGCAAGATAAATAACTTACATGTGCTAAATACCATCTCAGAGCGCACAAAGAGATACCACAGATCTCATCTGAAAGCACATGACCTCAGTGAAGATTAACATTTCATTCCAGCATGGGGTGTGTGTGTAATTTAATGCTGTCAGCTGTAAGGAGAGAAATTAGTGCCAGTTTCCATAAATATCCTTGGACTAGCCTCCCAGAGAAACTGATTAAGACATGAACCCAGTTTCTTCACTAACCAATTCAAGGATCTTCTGTGACACAGAGGCTCATTGGTGGTTCACTACTCTGTGTCATAGAATCACAGAATATCAAGGTTGGAAGAGACCTTAGAAGGTCATCTAGTCCAACCCCCCTGCTCAAAGCAGGACCAATCCCCAATTTTTGCCCCCGATCCCTAAATGACCCCTCAAGGATTGAACTCACAACCCTGGGTTTAGCAGGCCAATGCTCAAACCACTGAGCTATCCCTCTCCTCCAAGTGTCAGCAACTCTTGTCATGATATCTATCCAAAAGGTGGCATGTAGTATATCACTGGAAAACTAATAACTCACTGACCATTAATATTCTTGTGGGATGTATGTACGGTAAATCTACAAAGGACTTTATCGATATGTGTTGCAATTATATTCGGGAAGTGGTGCCTAAGCCATGCCTGTTCCAGACAGAGGAATGTGGTTACACTTGCTTAAATGTGTCTCTGGGGTAAACTAGCCAATGTGGGGCCAAAGACAAAGAAAGCACACATACATGCAAGGTAAACAAAGCCATTAGGAGAGCAAGTGGGCAGAGATGAATACATAATGTAGACAGGGGATAGAGACTGCACCCTAGGAAGCCTTCCTGCCCCTTGAAGTAGGGTCAAAGAACTTTGGGAAGAGAATATGGTATCTACACCCCAGCAGAAGATCAGCTGATTGTATACAGTATTACTGTATTATACAAGGTTACAGTGTAGTAAATTCATTTTTTTATGAAAGCCTGTGGCATGCTCATGATTAATAGCACTGTGAAATTATGCATTAACACTAACTAGGAATTATGGATAGTCACTGGTAATATGCTTTAAAATCTGAGACGAAACACAAGGAAAAACAGATTTTATCCTAAACAGGAAGGAAGGTAGCTATCTAACAGTCTCAAACATAAATTAATCAGCAAGGAATCAAAACAATAGAAGCCCCTTTACATATGAATCAACAGAGGGATAGGAAGTCAACAGGAAGGGAAGAACAGCAGGAAGCCGTCCTGCCTCATGTAACTTTGGGAGATATAAACAGAAATGGAAAGCCATTTTGGATCCGTCACTTGAGGAATTCAAGTGGCCAGAGCTCTGGAAATCACAGAACACTGGGTCTTTCAACTAAGGGGATTGAAGTCCCTGGGAAATGAGTTTAGGTGAGAAACTTGTTTAGGCAAAGATTTCAAATTGCTGAATTTAAATTTGTCTGAAAAGCGCATTTTTACTTTTGTTTGTTTGTAAGCCTTCCTATTTTTATTCCTTATACTTGATATCACTTTAACCTATGTCCTTTTGTTAAATAAATTTGTTTTGCTGTAAACTAATTCAGTGCTGTGATTGAAATAAGAGTGTTTGTTAAATCCCAGTTAAATTAATGAGCTGCAGTTTATCGTCTCTAATGGAGCAGCAAATTTAATAACTTGTGAGTGTTCACTGAAGGGGCTGGACACTGCAGGGAGACATCTCCAGGGAACTCAGGCCACGGGGTTCGCTGTTTGTTACCAGCAAGGCAAGGTTTGGATTGACAGAGTTCAGAAGAGATTGCTGGCAAGGCAGACAAGCTGGTGTGTCAGGGAGCTGTCTTGCAGTTTAGCAGTAGTAGAACTTTCACTTGCTGAGGCTGAGAAGGGTAACACAGTTACTCACAATTCTGGCAACCCCCACAGATTGCCATTCCCCTTGCTTCCTTTGCAGCTGGAGGGAATGCTGCCTATTGGTTAGAAAGAGCAACTAGAAGTCTCTAGATTCCACTCTTGATTTTGCCACTTGATCTTTCTGTGTGATCTTTTCATTCCCGAACTGAGCCATTTGAAAACTACCTCACAGGTTGCTGTTTGAGGGTCAAATTCATCCCTAGGCTGCTGTACAAGTCCAAAGCATGATAAAAAAACAAGGACTCACAACCCAATCCTATTTGTTTCCTCAGAGGTACACAACAACTCTAGACAGCTTGTGGATTGGGTATGATTTCCCTTGCCCTCACAATAATCCCAGCAATTGACACAACACCATTGACATTCTAATAATGCAAGTGAAAAATGATAATGCCAGCACTGGGCAGGCAGAAGCAGGCAGGCTTCAGGCCTTCTCCTCAATGCAATCTCCATGCTCGCTTCCCCAACACACTTATTCTATCTTCCTGAAAGCAAAATACAAGGCCCAAAATCTCTTCAAAATTTCCTGCTAGGCTAAAACTGTCACTAAATCCAAATATCACTTGCCGTAGGGCACATCATACACTCTTGGGGTCTTCAGTCTCCTATTCCTGTCCTTCCTCATAGTCAGCCATTCACTGCTCCCCTACTGGCTGCAACTAAAATAAACCAATCAACCAACTCCTGAATGGCGTATCTTCTCTCCCTCCTCATGTGAGGATCACACACACACAAGAACGTCACAATAGGTATTGTTTCCACCCTAATGGCCTGTCACAAGAAGCCAGAATGTGTTTTGATGCAGGAAGGTACCACAGTGATTAGTATCTCAAGCAGTGTTATTAAAAACAAGTTTTATTAAGAATAGAGAAAATCCAATTAAAACAAAAGAAATAGTCTGCATAACGTATCTATTCTGAAACACCGCAGGTACTCATCTATACGCGTACAAGTGATGTTTCCAGGATTAAACCATATTTTGCATTCCAAACTAATATGACCTTTCTTTCCTACTTGTCTCTTTTTTTCCTCTAACACTTTGGCTGGGCAGCCTGGCCTAAATTCCCTCCTGCACCAAGATCTTCTTTGACCAGAAGAGGGCAGGGTAGCAGAGAGGGAACTGGTTACAGCAGATCTCAAGTTCCAGCTGCTCCAGCCCAGACCTGAGGTATATTACAGTAGTTTTATGAGCTGCTCTAATGTACACCAGCTGTCTATGATACCCAGGAGACCAGATGCCAGTTAAGCTTAAGCATCCTGCGCCTAATGCACTTCTTCATGCCCCTGACACTACGATGGGGATGGCAGTTGATATCTGAACCAGATATGCTGGTTTTAGGCCAATTGAGAGCTCCCTCATGCTGGAGAAATTTTCATCTGGCCCGTTAGGGTTGGATTCTGGCCACTTTGTGCTGCCTCAGTGACTCACCGTAGCTGCAGCAGAGGGAGAGGATCTGACCCACTGCCTCCAGTTTCATAGAGTGTAACAGGGTGGATTGCCCTATAGGCAGAAGAGCCTGGGGTTAACCAGCCTGACTCCATAATGAGACACACTCAAGAGGGATCAGGTGAAAAGCAGCTGAAAGCTACTGTGGGGTGGGATGCCCAAGCAGATGGACTAATTAGCATGAACAGACTCCAGAAGAGAGTCCTGGGATGTGGGACTGAAACTACAGGCAGGAAAGGCCTGGGAGTGACCCAACTGGAGGGCAAAATGGATGGATTTGATTTTGGGATTTTACATTTTACTTGAGAGTTTAGTCTAGCAGAATAAACCCAGACCCCAAGAAGGGGTATTGTGATTGGATGACCAAAAGTGTGTGGAGTCTGTGTAAAAGGGCCTGGAAGTGAGAGAATAAAGAGTAGGACAGCGTAGAGGCACCCCTGGCTACAAGGGAGCTCATGGGTTGCAGCCAACATATTTTATGGAGTCACCATTTCCCTTTTCCCCTTGTGTCATCTCATTTATCGTCTCCAATCCATTGTAATTTCTGGTGTCTCCATGGATGAGTTTCCCCAGAGGGAAGTTTTTAAGTCTCTCTCTCATGTCATGTGTACTGTATGTCTTCCGAAAGCCATTCAGGACTATACTCAGTGCTTTGGATAAACAAACACTGAGGTTTCTCTTTCTCCATGTAAGTTCCTTTGGTAGTGTATGTACATGATTCATGCCAGTCTGTCCCACTTTCACTGCTTGCTTCAAAATAAGCATTCCCTATACCTCCAAGATCAGTCTGCTCTTTTCTATATCCTAACCATCATGCTTCTGCATATTAACTTTCCTGGTTGGAGGTGTTAACATCAATTCATCTCCCTGTTTGTCTTGCACCTGAATGTAAAGTGCAAGACTTATTTAATTCCTATAATTCCTCTCAGCATTAATTTGACTATATTAAATATGATTTATTGAGAGATTAAAGTCAGTCTGTCTGTCACCACCCAAATTGCAATGAATATGAATTCATCAGTGACAGGAGAGAGGCTGGCAGATGTGCTGGGCCCTGATATTTGGGGAAATCCACATGCTCCCTCCATTCAGAGTAGCTGCTTGATCTTTTGATTACCTTGTGTAAAGAGGCCTTAGGCCTTGCCTGAGAACAACACTGCTGTGACCGATGCAGTGGGGGTGAAGACCCGCCAAATCGACGGCAGAACGCTCTCCGGTCGACTCTGGTACGCCACTGGAGTGAGAAGAGTTAGGTAAATCGATGGGAGAGCATCTCCTGTCAACGCAGCACAGTGAAGACATTGGGAAAAGTCGACCTAAGCTACGTCGACTCCAGTTACGTTATTCATGTAGCTGGATTAGTGTAATTTAGGTCGATTTACCATGGTAGCATAAACAAGGCCTAAGAAAGTAGAGGATCTAAGACCCAATTCCAGTTAACAAGCCCCAGAATCACTATAGAGAAGATGGCAATAAATACCAGCAGTGCCAACAAACCTTGGATATGCATCTGAACTGTAAGAGGTTTACCTGAACCAAACCCCTAAATTCTCTGAAGTCTCATAAGAGTGACTCAATCACTATCCCCTGGCAGCTCTTCAATAGCCTCCTTGGAATAAATGGTGGTCTCTCAGTTCAGTTTCTAGAAGACAGGTGTTCCTATCTCAAACACTGCCTTCACATTTAGCTCCCTTATTTACACTCTCCTCAGAAAGTTGAATGAGCACAGGGAATGAGCTTCAGCAATTCTTTCCTTAAAATGGCCTCTCCAGAAGAAAGCCAAAGGTGGTGGGGATAAACTTTGCAGAGCTGCTGCCCATGTTGTAGATATACAGAGAGATTCCAATTCAGCACAGAAGAGAGCTGGGTAGAAAACAGGGAGCTGGTCACAACAGATTCTCAAGGTCCAGCTGCTCCAGCCCAGACCTGATACATGTCAATATAGCACTTTTCAACAGTACTCACATTGCTTAATGGAAAAACCCCCAAAGCCTCACAGTGTTGAGCCCAACACAAAATCCCAGTGAATGTATTAAAATAGCCAATGTCACCATTGATTCATCTCTCCTCAACAGCCTTATTGCACCTTGCATGTTTGTACAATCCCTGCGGCAAGGTGTTAATCCACAGACCTGCACTATGAAATGCTTCCTGATAAAAGTGAGATCGCCTCTTACCCAAATTATAACAACAAGCTGTTCTGAGATAGTTTCCACCTGACTGAACCAGCAATACATCCTGAGCTAGCAGACACCATCGTGAGGTATGAACCAGCAGTCTTGTTAATTGGTCCCATAATATGACACTCTTACCTTTCCCAAATAATCTAGCCTGGTTCTCTCTCTCAGTACTCTGCTTTCAGTTACAGTACAGACTGTGAAGGGTACTCACCCAGAAATGGCAACAAATATGACACTCTGCATCTTCCCTTTGGGCACCTCAAAGGCAATAATGGATGTTATACCCCGTGAGATTGTTATTTCCATTTTACAGGTATGAAAAAAAGCACAGGGAGGGTAAGTGACTTTCTTAAGGTTACATGCAGAGTAGTTTATTCTTGCTTTGGCTATCTATTAGGGAAAACATAAATATTTCTGCATCAATTCAAAAACATCCACAATGGCCTAACATATTTCATGATCCTTTCTTATTACTTCTTGCTGATCTGCTCAATCCTGTAATCCGGCTGGACCAATGGCACATCTGAGTTAGCTGTCCTCATCTTCAGTAAATCTGACACCATAATCTGAACAGTCAAACACTGTACTTGACAACCTTTTTCACCTATACAAAAGCTAAAATTGTGGGTGTTAATTTAGTTGATAAAATAAGTAGTAATTTATCTAACAAAAGTCTGAGTTAAGTGTAAAGAAAAAGGAAGAAAGGCAACGTTAAATCAGAAAATGTGAAGTCACATTTGTGCTTTAGTGAATATCAAGTAACAAAAAAACAAAACATTTCTATTTTCTGTAAATTCCAGCTTCATTCAAGGCCTTAGTTTTCAGTTTTATTTTTGAGGCTAAAAACCAGATACTCAATATTAATCATATATAGCTGCAGAGTGTAAGGAAATCATTTTTCTTCATATTTTGTATGTTACCATACATATTTTTGTCATACAGTAATGACATTAAATAATAATAAAATAATAACAAGCTTTTTGTTACTAAGTCTTAGAAAGATTTATAAGAAGTTATGATACATCCCCCCACTACAGCTGATCATGCCATTGCTTACTCAGTGGGTTCACCAGCTCACCCAAAATGCTATAATTAATGCTTATAATTTAATAAGGCCTGCTTAAAAACTCATTTGCACACATTGCTCATATCCACAAATATAGCCCTAATTTATACTTATGGAGCAATGTGCTCTCTTTCCATTTGTACATTACCTAACTTAACTCTTCATCCCATTTTGGCGACATTGAAGCTGTTCCACTTTGTATAAATAATTAACTATTCAGTAGAGCAGGGACTTGAACTCATGTGCCTCATCTCCGATGGGAAGTGTGCTCTAACCAATGAGCTACAGAGAGTTTGAGAGAGACATACCCCAGAATACGCTATGCCCAGTGGTTAAGGCAATCACCTGCAAATCTAGGAGGTCCAAATTCAAATCCCTGCTCTGAATCAGGCAGAGTGGGGACTTCAGTCTTGGTCACCTACGTCCCAGGTGAATATTCTCACCATGGGGCTATCAACTATAAGAGGGTGGGTCAGCAACAGCACCTCCTTCTCCCTGAATGGCATTTCCAAATATCCTTGGGCTAAAATTCCCAAACGCTAAACAACGTATTTGTTTTGGTTTTGTTGACGAAACCAAAACATTTTTGCTTTAGATCAACTTGCACAGCTCTAGTTGTGTTTTGCTTACGGTCACACAGCAAGTGAGCAGAAGGGCTGGTAGTAGAACCCCTGACTCCCACTTCCCAGCCATATCCCTAAGCCATTAGACAAATTGTGTCTCTTGCTATTAACGACCTTAATATGTGTCTGATCCTAACTACATGCTGTGTGTCAGCACTGGCCACTCATCTAATCCCTCATTATTCCTGCGGGTTTTGAAACACAACAAAACCTGAGAGTAAACATAATTAGTTACTGGGATTTACTGACATCTGTAACATGCTTTTTCCTCTTAACCTACTGAGGAAAACATATTTAAAGTTACACACAAGAACTTAGTTGCAGGATTAAGCTGGCTGAAATCCTGTGTGATTAGTTTTCTTATCTATTTTTAAAATATTTCCTCAAGTTTCCAGGTCGATTCAGGTAGTAAATAAAAATAGTCCTCTGTTTCTCAAAAATAAGACCAATGAAAAGCGAGAAAAGAGAAGTCAATAATTTCACTGTTAGTCCCAGGCTCAGGCATGGTTCAGAGCAATATATACAATATTGAACAGCAAACTCTTTAAAAACAAAAAACCTTCAATAACTCATACATTTGTCCGGAATCACTGGCTGCTTCAATGATCCAAAACTGTTTGACCAAAGATCACCCAACAGTTCCCAGGTTATTCATCCTAAGGGATCCTGCCCATAATTACTGGGAAGAGTTCAGACAACGTAACATTTTGCAAAATATACCTGCATATGTGATGTCTTCCACCTTATCCACTATGCTGGCAAACTTCATGCAGTCACAGCTTGGGCTTGCAATCACTATTTAAGACATCAGATTGTTTGTTTGTTTAGTGCTTTTTAATACTTTCCTCATCTGAGACCAGTAGTGAATTAAAAGCAGCCAGTGGCCTGCCTATAAAGTCTGTAGTGCTGACAAGACCAAATGGGTGAACAATACTATTCCACCTTATCGTTTGAGCAGCAAAGTTTGTAATTGTGGAAGATTTATTAAATTCCATTTGCAGCCATCAATATCAAATTACAGAGGAGTATCCTTGTCAGTAGCACTTTGTAAAAAGAGGAAATAAACATGTATTAAATGGAAGTGTATTATGGAAATATACAAATGGCTTTCCTAACAAAAGAGAGAGATGATCAATCTTTTATTTGTATCTTTGTTTGTGTTATTTGTTCCAATAATAAATGTGAGCTGCATAAAGGCATTATATAATTACTTCTGTCCATTAAAAAAAGTCTACAGGAAATAGGGCTGTGAAATTATTTTTTTAAATTGCAATTAATCATGAGATTAAAAAATAGTCATGATTAATGACCGTTTTAATCACACTGTTAAATCACTGAATAATTTAAATTTATTATAAATATTTTTGGATATTTTTCTACATTTTTAAATATATTGATTTCAATTACAACACAATAAAAAGTGTACATGTCTCCCACTTTATTATTATTTTTATTATAATATTTGCACTTTAAAAAACAAAAGAAATAGTATTTTTCAATTCATCTCATTGCATTGTAATGCAATCTCTTTATCCTGAAAGTGCAACTTACAAATATAGAATTATTATACCGGTGCTAGTGCCAGTGGGCTTGTCTTAACTACAGGGGTAAGTTGACCTAAGCGAATAACGTAACTGGAGACGATGTAGCTTAGGTGGACTTACCTCAGTGTCTTCACTGTGCTGTGTCGATGGGAGATGCTCTCCGGCCAACTTCCCTTACTCTTCTCGGACAGCTGGAGTACCAGGGTCGACCAGAGAGTGCTCTGCCATCGATTTAGCGGGTCTTCACTAGACCCGCTAAATCGATCCCTGTTGCATCGATTGCAGCAGTGTCAATCTCCCTGTAGTGAAGACCAGCCCAGATATTCTAAACATTAATATGCCCCTTCATACTTTGACCACCCATTCCAGAGGACATGCTTCCATGCTGATGACAGGTTCTGCTTGATTATAATCCAAAGCAGTGCAGACCGATGCACTTACCTTTTCATCATCTGAGTCAGATGCCACCAACAGAAGGTTGATTTTTTTTTTTTTGGTGATGGTGGTTCGGGTTCTGTAGTTTCCGCATCAGAGTGTGCTCTTTTAAGACATCTGACAGAATGTTTCACACCTCGTCCCTCTCAGATTTTGGAAGGCACTTCAGATTCGTAAACCTTGGGTCGAATATGGTAGCTATCTTTAAAAAGCTCATATTGCATTTCCTTGCATTTTGTCTAATCTGCAGTGAAAGTGTTCTTAAATCGAGCAATGTACACTGGGTCATGAATCGAGACTGCCAAAACACGAAATATAAGGCAGAATGCGAGTAAAAACCACAGAGTAGGAAACATATAATTCTCCCCAAAGAAGTTCAGTCACAAACCTGCACAGGTCAAGTAGTGTTTCTAGATTTTGCCATTTTTTGAAATCACTACCTGTTGGCACTGGTACATTGTGTTTTTGAAGGTGTGTCGGTCTGCACTGCATTGGATCATTATCAAGCAGAACCCATCAGCAGCATAGACGCATGTCTTCTGGAATGGTGGTCAAAGTATGAAGGGGCATATTAATGTCTAGCACATCTGGCACATACATACCTTGCAACACCAGCTACAACAGAGCCATGTGAATGCCTGTTCTCACTTGCAAGTGACACTGTAAATAAGAAGTGGGCAGCATTATCTCCCGTAAATGTAAACAAGCTTGTTTGTCTTAGCAATTGGCTGAACAAGAAGTAAACCTGAGTGGGCTTGTAGACGCTAAAGTTTTAGATTGTTTTGGTTTTGAGTGAAGTTATGTAACAAAAAATAATAATTCTAGACTGGAAAGTTGCATTTTCATGATAAAGAAATTGCACGGAAGTACTTGTATGAGGTGAATTGAAAATTACTATTTCTTTTATTTATTTATACAGTGCAAATATTTGTATTAAAAATAATATAAAGTGAGCACTGGACACTTTGTATTCTGTGTTGTGATTGAAACCAAGATATTTTAAAATGTTAAAAAAAATCCAAAATATTTATAATAAATTTAAATTGGTATTCTATTACTGTTTACCAGTGCAATTAAAACTGTGATTAATCACAACAATTTTTTTTAAATCTAGTAACATTTGTTTTGCGTTAATTGCGTCCATTAACTATGGTTAATTAACAGCCCTAACAGAAAAGTCTGTAGTGGTTTTATTTGGTGTGGCATTTGAGTATCAGGAAAACAGACGGATGGAAGTGAGCGGGAGTAGAACTCCACACCATACAAGGAATTCTACATGCAAAGCATCAGAGAGACCAAGAAAGACTGAACACACACACACTTCAAGGGGCATTGTTGATTTTTTACCATGGTTTTGTTGTTTTATTTACCTTTTGTATTTATGGTTTTTTTTTCCTGCCTATGACTAGTCACAAAAAGATGAGAGAGGCAAATTTATAAGCACTAGACAAAACCAAAGAATCACCCTGCCCATTCAGGCGTCTGCGTTTATACAACATCAAGCTTGTCACAGTGCTGGTTGCACTGTTGCTGCTCTACATAGCATCTTTGGGGATCTGTGTATGAAAGGAACACCTTGTAAAGAACTGCATATTGTAACGTCAAACTGAGAAAGTCGATGATTCTAATGGACACTACCAAGGGCCCACTAGTCCTTCTCCTCTCCTGATTTTTAAAGATAAAGATCTACTCAGAAGATAAGAACTAAAGAAACTGCACTCCATGTAAAGACACTGCTTTAATGTCTCTAAACAAATACCATCCCATACACATTCTTACTCTAATGCAGAGAAGCATAGAGCATAAGGGTAAAAGATAAGGAAGGTCCAACCATGGACCCTACAATCTGCCATTATCCCATCTTTCCAGAAGGCACCCTTGCAACTCTCCAATGGACCACAATGACACTTCCTAAAACCTTACTCAAGTCTGTTTCTCAGTCACTCTTATCGCCATTCTTTGATTGCACCTCTGGAACCCCATCTTCTGGGGCTCATCTGATCTTTATTCTGGATCTCTTATTCCAGGGATGGCCAACCTGTGGCTCCGGAACCACATGCAGCTCTTTGGAAGTTAATACATGGCTCCTTGTATAGGCACCGACTCCAGGGATGGAGCTACAGGCGCCAACTTTCCAATGTGCCGGAGGTTGCTCACTGCTCAAACCCTGACTCTGCCACAGGCCCTGCCCCTACTCCACCCCTTCCTGCCCCCTCCTTTGAGCCTGCCAGGGTGGGGGAGTTGATGGGGACTGCTGACATATTACTGTGGCTCTTTGGCAATGTACATTGGTAAATTTTGGCTCTCTCTCAAGCTCAGATTGGCCACCCTTGTCTTATTCTATAATGCAGGCACACTCAAATACTCAATATACCCAGCAGAAAGGCGCCTCAAATGCCTGTGCCTTGAAGCTATAACAATAGGATATCCAGACCTTGGACTTCCTCCCACAAAGAGGAATGGTGGTGCTGAAAGCTGCAAGCCTACTAATCTCTGAGTCAAGTACAGTATTCTTTGTAGAGTAGGAGTCTCATGTTTCAGTACAGTTTTCATTTAACAATTACAGCAGCACAACAACAACAGAAGAAGCTGGAATCAGTGTCTTTTTCAGAAAATACTCAAGCTCTGTCTCCAAGTCTTTTTTCTGGATTACTTCATTTTAGCATTTGTAATAAAGATGGCAATATGGCTTCATGTGGACAACTGAGATCATCCTGTCCTAACCCCAGCACTGTGGTATTCTGCTACTTGTGGCAAGATAGTAGGAGTGGGTTTAATCTTATGCGGAGAGATGACATCAGCTGAGGGAGGGTTTAAAAATGGATAATTGTGATACACATTTGAACCTTTGGTCTTTTGAGTGTGGCCCCTCACCAGTTATAGCTCTGATTAGCTGGTTTTGATCTGTGGTGTCCTAATAAAAGAAAGAGCATTTCCTTATCTTCTGGAAAGAACATTAAGTCTTTTATCTTGGAAGACTTAATGTATAAATTTTTTTGAGATGATCTGAAGTCCTGTAGTGGAAGGCTATGTAGAATAATTTTCTAAGTACGTATCTTGGCCTTCTCATATAACCTGCCTAAATAATATATTTTGCAAGATGAACTATTTGTAAATGGACCATATGTCTTAGTTTTTCATATGACGTCCTACTGTCCCAAGACTTCCTTTATGGAAAACTAAAAGTTGTCAGTTTTTCATTTAATCTCTCTCAGCATTTTTTTTTTAAATTAACAATTTTTTTCCAGGATGGAATGCCACGGGTTAAAATAAGTGAGAGTCGGGGTAGCATAGCTCCTTCTTAACTCCCTGATTTTGGCTACTCCTCATCCTCCTTGATTGATGCTCTTAGAGAGTTTTGTTTTCTGTTTCTTTCTGCTCTACTGACTGCACATTGCTATTCTGTTCTGTATTTAGCAGGAACCAAAAACCCAGTGGAATAGTTGTTGTACAGTGGTTGCAGGGAGAAGCCAAATGAGTAGAGACACTACGAAAGCTTTTCTTTTGCTCAAAGTGAATGTTAATGATATGTTCAGTTTTATGATCAACTCTCTCAGAGCACCAGATTATTGGAAAACTTCCTCCCCTCTGACAAATATGACAAGGCTGTTGAGTCAGAGGCTGTCAATAGCAGCACCAGCACACACTAAAATAGTACCGATCTGTCTAACAAGAGTATTTCACAACCCCCCCAAAATGTTGTTACAAAACCATCCTTTGTTTTCTTTTTTACAAATATGCCACCTCACCTATTTGTGACGGATATTTTTGTTGTAACCCAGCCTGGAGAAGGGATGCAAGTGCACTTGCCTGCCAGAGAGCCTCATTTGCAACAGCCAGCTCCTCCCCTTATACATTTTGGGTCTCAGACCTACTAGCACCAATGTCAGGTCTCTTAACACAGGCCTAAAACCCCTGCTTTCCTGCAGCGACTTCCACCTGGGAAGAGGGAGGTACTGGCATAACCACTTTTTCCAGCTGTGCTGCCCCTCTGATGTCATTCTCACCCATAGAGCCAGCTCAGGGCCAGGTTCCAGTTTTCTAGATTTGTTCCACAGGAGCTGCTCAGAAAGCCAACAGACTTCCCCATCCTACTAAGCCACACACCCCTCCTCCAGCTTCTCACAGACAGATACATTTGGGGAGTCAGGCAACTCTGCCAAACCCTCTCACAGCAGGCTCTCTTTGTGGACTACAAAAAACCCCTGCTCCAGCCCCGACCCCACCATCAACCTCAGGATTCCAGAGTCCATCAACCACTGACTTTACCATTTGCTTTGCACAGCAGATTTTTATTGATGCCGTTGTTACTTCTTGACTCATCATGATGCCCCCAATCTTCCTCCTAATCTTTCTCTGAATTTTTCCATCCTTGCCTGTCCTTAGGCTGTCGCTCATCTCCCAGTCTTTCCCTCCAATCTTTGCACTCCACCTACCCTATTGCGCCCTGCCATCTCCCTCCCTCCATCTAATCTCAGCCATTCTCAAATCCCTCACCAACTCCTTCACTCCCATTATCTCAAAAAAACCCACAAACTAACTAACTAACTAAAACCTTAAGTAGTCAGTAGAGAGATTAGGTGGGTGAGGTAATATCTTTTACTGGACCAACTTCTGTTGGTGAGAGAGTAAGTAACCTGTAAACAATCCTGAATTGTATTAAGAAAAATTTCAAAATGCACTGTTCCTTATGGAACCCTTTATACCTCCAAGATGTGTGGTTAACATAGCAGAGTAGCCACGTGATTTATCATAATCTTTTTCCTCTCCCCTTATTGTTTGTCAAGTCACGTTTGTGTCATGTCTGAAGTTAGAGTGTAACTTTGCAGGGCAGAGAATGTGCTTTTCTGAATATTTACACAACATCTAGAACAATAGAGCCCTGAGCCTTGATTGGGGTTCCAGGCAACACCATAACATAAATAATAGTAAGAATTATGTCATGAAGGAGCATAAGTGCTTGTAGACTAATTGTTCGATCTCCCTACTATCGTAACTACTCTGCAGTTCTTCCCTAAATCTCTGTTGGTAACAAATCAAAATCAAGCAGCTATCTATCCGAGATGCATGCACTGCTAAACTGCACATGCACTACTGCTTATAAAGGTACACACCCTCGCCACAAATTTCAGATCTGATATAAGATTTCTTACAGAGCCATTTACGTACCACTACATTTGGGAGTGCTTGGGTCTAGGTTTTTTAATTAGGCCGATATCTATACCTAATATGGCAGCTGCATGAGTAAAGTTGGATTAGAAAGGCAGGGTGGAGATAGGGAGACTTGTGTGAATGAAGAGAGAAACGTTTGAGCACCAGACTAAAGAAAGATAAACAGACACAGTACAATTTCTGCAAGTATCTACTGAGAGAGAATCTATTTGGTCCTATTGTTGCTTCTCTTATTTCATTATTTGTGCTGCCCCACTCTCTCTGGTCAAAGGAAAAATTTTAAAAGTGTGTGTGTTTTCATCAGTGTCTTGTAAAATAATAAAAAGGAATGGACTAATAGCTTACTTTAATCTCAATAGTGCTTGGATTTCATGATTTAAAGCTTACACTTCAAGCTGGATGTGATTTTTTAACAATGATGATGATCACCATCAAAGTGAGCTTGCTCACTAGGGCAGGTTTCCCCACAGCCTTGCATGGTAGTTCTATAAATAATCAACTGGTGGCTCCACCTAGTGTCTTCTTAATTCACCAGTGAAACAAAACACTAAAAGCACTCACTATTGACAAAACATAAGTAAAACCATAAAAACACTATTTTCAACTGGACAGTGGCCATAGATGGCATCCTATTAAGATATCTTCATTAAAGGCAAAACCATATTCTGTTACTGTCATGTGATCAGAGTCAGCCAGCGTTCCTCCAACGAGGAGCAAGTGATGGCTTCAGCACTGTAAATATAATATATTCAGTGTGAAAACAGTTTTGCTGGTATCCTGAAAAGATGAATGGTGCTTAAATTGTTTATATGGGAAACACACTCTACTATTTTTAAAATTAACTACACAGAAAATTACCCTTAAGCCTGACATAGCTTTTCTGGAACAGCATGACAGTGAACTTTTAGAATCACTGAACAATTGTGACCATATAAACAGGAGAGTAATTTTGGCCACATACAGAAGTGCTTCTCTTCTCCCAATGGTTAATTTAAAATGCCTCTCTAAAGCGATCTAAGAAGAGAAATGATCAACTATCCAACAGTCTATTAGTTTTACTAATCTTTATCTCAAAAACTTTTTAAAGGCTGGTTCACTGCTATTTATCTGAAGATTATCTTGCCCCTTCAACCAACAGAAGTTGATCCAATAAAAGATATTACCTCACATACCTTGTCTCTCTCATGTATTTTGAAGCATTTATCTTTTTTAAATAGCTATAGCTCCACTCAGGTTAGTAACAGTTTTAAACTAAACTACAAACTATTCAAGGTAAAGTTAGAACACACTAATATACAGTATGCAAAGGACATACTTTATATATAGTACTTTCAAAGGGAATATCTAATCTGGGGGAGAGCAGAGTTTAAAGAGAGCATATTGTATCCTAAACTGAGCAAATCAATTTAGCATAATTTTATTTTATGGGCTATTAAGTTTGCTACTGTACCTAAGGAGAAAAAATATCCTGGTTCTTGTTTACACTCACGAAACACCACGTTTACTTATTATTCCCAGAACAATCTATTCCAATATAGTTGACACCTGTTTTAAACAATCACCTGTTCTAAACTGCTGGGAGGGGGGAGTGTTTCACCCTAGTGGTGATAAAATATATTTCAGTATATACCTAACTCTCTCTGTCATGATGAGCAGAGAGAGAGAGAGAGAGAGAGAGAGAGAAAGAAGGGGAAGGTGTTTACAAGGAAATTACATGCATTAAAAAAGAAGCTTTAAATGACCTCAAACTTTCTTTTTACAGTCAGTTGAAACTTATGCTTCTGACTCATCTATTTTAAAGTATTTACAACTGCAATCCCATGACTGTATAAAAACATATTGCAGCATAGAAAATGAATTTAATAAAATGCATATAAGAGAATACTCTCTGATGTTTCAAAAATAAAAGAATACTCTAATTTTCAATAATTTAGCATTTGCTATCATTCCTCATTAAAAGCTTTCAAAATCCTATCTGAAACAAGCTGATACAGAGAAATTAAGAGCAGTAATCAAGCGAGAAACGATAGACCAGCTGGGTAGATATCAAGTTGGCAAAACGTGAATACAGTTCAATAGCAGAAACAGATGCTGGAGTTGTTGAAAAATCCTGCAGGAGATATTGATGTATTTTCTTCATATAATACTGAACAACTGAATGAAAGTCAAGGGCTAAAAACTGATGAGAAGAAAAAAAAACTGCCAGAAAAAAACTATAAAATAGAAACCTGCAATAATTTTTTTCACTGTATCAAAACATTCAATATATGCATCTTCATTTCCTCAGTATTCCTGAATATGCCAAAATATCAATGAGAGCTTGCTACTAAATTATATGGAGCCTTTGTCAGGGTTAGGTTTAGTGTGTATTTATTTCTATCTACCTGAAGCTTCACAGACTCTTAGGAAATACTTTATTCTGTAATCTCATCCTAACCTAATGCTCTCTTTCAGGCATGTGGTTCCCTGAGGTTGGAGGAAAGCACACACACGGAAATGTTACACAAGCATAAATGCAATTCAAAGATCCATTTTGCAAAAGAAATATTGTTTTCAGAGTTTCAAAACCTCAGCAACAAATCCTCTGCCATCAGCTGCAGCTTGTCCTAACATATGCTTTGTCACGGTCAGTTTCTAATTACATTCATAATGATGCAATGGCTTTGATAATCCTACCTTCCATGCCAGCTGCTTTTCTTGTCACTCCATCATGCCAATAAGTTGGCTGCTGTAACAAATCAAGATAGTGCAAAACAGCATCTTTTCCCTGCATCTGTCATCTTCCTGAAAGCATTCTCTTACTGCCGACTGCTGGGAACCAGAAAGTCTATTTGAATTCCAACAGCTCCCCTTTCGCATGATTCAAGTTAGGTTAGGTGGGCATGCCTAACATGATTCTTTCCGTCATTTATTATGCAGCTGCTACACCGTCGGTGTGGTAACCACTCTGACTTTATCTGATACGTCAGTCTCACAGCTCTGTACCTCAGTGCAAACACACATGAGCCACAGCAGCATCCTGCATTTAAGGAGCATTCTCCCTGGCTGAAAACAGTGTATCTGCAAATCAGTTTCAAATCCTAGTGTTCACATTGTCCTCTAATGCTGATGTAAAGGTTTAGGCTTTTTTTTTTTTTTTTAATTTTTGTCCTTTTTGTTACTTCCTTTCAGAAAGCACCGTTTCTCTCTCAAATTAGTCATACTTCAGTTAAATGTTTGCTGATTTGTCTGAAACTACATAGCACCTTTACAGTGAAACTCTCTGCTCTAAAGATACTTCTAAAATAATAGCACTGTTTATTCAGGTTCTCAACTCTACTTCATTATAGGGATGGGTTTTACAGCACGCATCTCAGCAAATTATATTCACATCTCTTCGTTCTATTGAATGGCTCCCTAATGAGGGTCTGGTGGATTTGTAAGCAAATTTGTCTACGTCAACCTGTAGATGACTTTTGTGTTTGATTTTTGATGTTTTATGCGTTTTAGCAGAAGACAATTCTTACAATTCTGTGATACTAGCATCTTTAGTATCCTTAAAGTGATACTGCAATTTAAATAACTGAACACAAGCTGATCAGTTTCATTCACCAGTCTGTAGAGGGCATTCCACAATTATTAGAGTTCACTTATCTATCTGACTGTGAGGGTCTTGTGAATAAAAGAAAATGGGATTTGTTTTGTTGTCTTTTAGTTAGAATATCTCAGATGGGGGCGGGGGGAACATGCAGGCATCACTGATTTTAAAAATAACTTTAATAGACATTGTCATATACACATCAATCATCTACCAAATTTCATTAACTGCGTTTCATCCCACCACTTTTGTCTGAGAGTCATTGGAATTCAGAACCCAAGTGTTTTGAGTTTAGTGCATCTGCTTGTCAGTAAACTGAATAACAGAATAAACCTGTACTGAAAGTTTGAATGTTGAAATCAGAAAAAAGTGACATTTTAAAAGAACACAAAAAGCAACGGTCAAAACTATTAGTCACGGAAGTGAAGCAGAAGGGAATGTGGGGAGAGCCATTCTTAGGGAAAGATTTTCCTTGCCCCTTTTACATGTGGTGTGGTAGGGTAGGGTAGAGGAGGTGGTGGGGGAGAGCAGAGAGGAGTCTATGGAGCCTTCCCCTGCTTTCTAGACAATCATGTAGCAGTGTTACCAACTCACAATTTTATTTCAAGACTCACAATATTTGGTGGTTTTCTTAAAATCCCAATTCCTGGAGTCAAATGATACATGATAATCTCAGCTTTCTTTTTATAAAACTAAGTTTCTTTCCTGCAGTCATGAGGACTAAAGGATGAAAATATGCCCCTAATTGTACTCTAAAGCAGGGGTGGGAAAATTTTGGCTCAAGGGCCACATCTGGGTATGGAAATTGAATGGCGGGCCATGAATGCTCATGAAATTGGGGGTTGGGGTGCGGGAGGGGTAAGGGCCCGGCTGGGAGTGCGGATTCGGGGGTGGGGCTGGGGAGGAGGGGTTAGGGGTGCAGGAGGGTGCTCCGGGCTGGGACCAAGGGGTTCAGAGGGTGGGAGGGGGATCAGGGCTGGGGCAGGAGGTTGGGGCACAGGAGGCGGTCAGGGGTGCAGGCTCCAAGTGGCGCTTACCTCAAGAAGCTCCCAGAAGCAGCAGCATGTTCCCCCCCAGCTCCTATGCGCAGGTGAGGCCAGGCAGCTCTGCGTGCTGCCCCGTCCACAGGCACCGCCCCTGTAGCTCCCACTGGCCGTGGTTCCCAGCCAATGGGAGCTGTGGGGGTGGCACTTGGGGTGGGGGCAGCGTGCGGAGCCCCCTGGCTGCCCCTACGCATAGAAGCTGGAGGGGGAACATGCTGCTGCTTCCAGGAGTCACACGGAGCAGGTCAAGCCCCGGACCCCACTCCCTGGAGCGAGCTCAAGAGCTGGATTTAAACCTCTGGAGGGCCGGATGCGGCCCCTGGGCCGCAGTTTGCCCACCCCTGCACTAAAGGCTCAGAAATCAGAAAGCAAATAGAAAGAATCCCCAATTTTTAAAATCTCATGATTTTTAAGGCTCTTCTGTGATTGTTTTTAGGCCTGTTTCATGATATTTGAATGTTTGGGGTTGGCGGTACTCTTTTAGGGTCGGGGCAACTGCGAAAACACCTCCATCCCAAAGGGAGTAAGGACATAATAATAATAATATGTTATATTGTATTACATACCTATATTGTGTCTTCCCCGACACACCCATGCACTGGCCAGCCACACAGCAGGCAGTATGGCACAAAGCCTCAGTATGCCAGGGAGCTCCAAGAGGCATTCTGTCTCCTGGAGGCGGGCTATCGCTAAGTGTTCCCGAGAGCCGCTATGGACTATGGTTAAGTGGCACAATCTACACACGAATGAGCTAACATAACATGATGTAGTTTATCTCAGGTACAATATTTCTGGTGCACTAGGAATAAAATGTCCTTTTAGAGATTTCATGTAAATAAGGCAGGATTGCTACATCTGCTCCTCTGTCTGTAGTAGCACATATCAACAAGCTAATTTTGCATTCAAGGCAGCAGTCAGTCCTATCATACAGTTGCAAAGTGCACAGCTATAAAGTGCCTATCTGAAAATATTGTCAGTTCCTTTTTGTTCACTGTTCGAGTCATTTCAGAAGTGAAACAAGCCAGACAATAAATGAAGACTGACTTTGAAATCCCTATAAATTTAAAATACCTAAAAGGACATGCTTAATATTTCATACATCAACCTGCATCACAATTTTCAAGCCGTGTAGACGACAACATGGAATTTATATGTTATTTCACAAAAGAATAGTTTGAGCCCATAGATCACATAGCTTAGAATTGAAAGAGCATACTGTTTTCATTGATAAAATACCCACTGTAGGCTGATTTATATTTGAGTGAATTTTAAACAATGTGAGATTACAGATGCAGATATTAGGAAAGGGATTGGATAGATAAATAGTTAAGATAGTGTTGGCATATGAATGGTGGCATTGTGGTATGGCAGCATGATCAATAAATTTTAGCAATCTGTATGTTTGCCAGAACGCTTTTTCCCTGTGGAAAACTACCATTTTAAGTCTTACATACTAAGGAAGCTCAAGGAAAAAAACTTAATTAAAACCATCTAGGTAGAACTGTAAAAATCTCTTGGAAAAGGCACTCTACTACATAGTTTTGAGCATCTTGCTGACTCAATAGCTATGATTCAGGGAAAAATAGCCTTGAAAATCTGTGAATTAATAAGTGAAACCAGTGTTAGTTATTTAGCATTCACACTAATAAGCAAGAGTAATAGCTGATTTTTGGCCATACCTGAATTCTGTCTAGAAATACATTTTTTTCTTAGAAGGAACCATACTTAGGGCCTGATCCTGTAACTGGATTGAGCACCTGTGCAAATGGCAAACAGGTATAGGAGCCTGTGCACATAGGGATCCATTTGCCTTAGTACGAAATTTCACATACTGCATGTCAAGCTCTGATCCCTATTCAATGTGCTACTTGTACAACACAATTAGAGGATTTTTTTTTCAAAGGGCAAGATAAATTAGTATTGCTGCCCCTAAATTAACCCTTTTTTTAGTTATATTTAACAGGGCTAAACATGTTTGTCTTGCTCCCTCTCTAACACAGAGAAGCATCCTGTGAATCTGCATTCACCACCTTTACCCCCAATAGTGGATTGCTATTTTCATTTAAAATAGAGCTGTCTCTACAGTAAGAATAAAATGTCAATAAATGACAAACAGGGAAGTAGTGACCTAGTGGAACTTGTTACAGAGAGGCCCATTGGTGGCAACTGGCAAAGGGTGCTCTGTTCCTTACAAGCAACTCCTATCTCAGAACTGATGAACTCACTACATCTAATCAGGAAGTCAAACAAATATTGATTTTGGTTTAGTTTAGGTTTGGGTTCAGTTACATTTAGGCCTGGTCAACAGTACGCGCTTATTTCAGAATTAGCCGAGTTAGTTCAAAATAAAACTGATTCCGTCCACATGACCAAACGTGGGTTTTTTTTCCGATTTAAAGGGCTCTTTAATCTGGTTTCTGCACTCCACCTCAGCGTGTGGAGTAGCGCTAAAAATCGGGATCCCAGTTCCGTGTTACAGGTATTGTGGACACAATTCAATGTTACTGGCCTCCGGGAGCTATGCCAGAATGCTCCCTTCTGACTGCTCTGGACAACACTGTCAATTCCGATGCACTAGCCAGGTAGGCAGTAAAAGCCCCGGGAACTTTTGAATTTCATTTCCTGTTTGGCCACCATGGCAAGCTCATCAGCGCAGGTGGCCATCAGCACAGTCCACCATCACAGGCAACTATGCAGAGTCCACCATCTCAATGGGCAGCGGGGATGGCGGGAACTGTGGGATAGCTACCCACAGTGCACCACTCCGACATTCAATGCTAGCCTTGGTACCGTGGACGCACTCCGCCGAATTCACGCACTTTAGTGAGGACACACAAGACCGAATGTATAAAATCACTTCCGAAAATTCGAATAGAAAAATTTCGAAATAATTTCGTACTGTAGACGTACCCTAAGTGTGCTTGGGTTCAATTCTGGAACAAGCAACAAAAAAATAACAGTTGGTTACTGGTTTGAACTGGTTCAAATCAAATGTCAATCTCATTGAAAGTAAATTAAAAAGAGAGCGCTGACACTCAACATTGAAACTATTTTGATTTTGGACCATTAACTTAGTTTTAATCTTTAACTTTACCTGAGTTTTCTTAGTGTTTTTGTGTTGTCAAATACAATTTGTTTTTATATGAACACTTTGATTGAACTAAAATAGCATTTTCTAATATTTGCTGTGTCACACTGGACCACTGAGATGGGAGGATAAGATTGATTTTGGGCATGGTTCCTGACTCAAGTAGGGCCACTGGAGGAAAGAGTTGCCTAAGGCGCTGGAGTGAGGTGGGAGAAGGCCTGTCAAAGTGGGGAAAAGTGTTGGGGAACCATTACCTTTTGCCTTGGGTTCCTTTGAGTTATTGTTAACTTCAAGGACCAGGGAGCACTCTTCTTCTTTCCCTGGGGAAGTCTCAGACATGTTCCATCTCTAAGGCTCCCTGCAGCCTCATGTGCATGCAGCTCCTGAGTTTGCCCACTCCCTCCTTCTCTTCTCATTATACTGGGGCAGGATATTTACCCATGACGGGTATCACCTGAGGTCTCTACTAAAAGTTTGTAACTTATCAACACTCATGGTGTGATGTGTGTACAAGTCCTATTTAAGGAATAATAGAACTATACTGAAAATTATATCCTTATGGTCTTGGAGTGAAAGTCACCAGGGAATAATGACGATGGTTCATTCAAGCAGAAGAGAGCTGCCACCCCTCCCTGACTGGCCAAGTATGTAATGTATTGCTCAACTGTGTACCTTTGCACCAACCCAGAAAAGTCAATGGACGACCATCAAAGACAAACCATAAGCATCAAAACCACTTTGAGGTAAAAAAGAACATTCTAATAGACAGGGGATCACTCTGCCTTTGAATAAAGACAAGAGGCTGATACAGTATGTCACAGGGTGGAAAAAGATACGCTGGATCCATTCAATGAGTAGACATCTTGTTGAGCAGGGGTGTTTCATGAATGATTGGATCCTGGTTCCTGGGAAGTCAGCCAAGCTGCAACAAATTGGACTTTGGGGGGGAAATCTACTCTATTAAATAGGATAAGTTTAAGCCCTAAGTTTGTGTTTTATGATTTTATTTGTATTGTAATCATCTGTTTCCATCACTCACTCTGTTGTTTCTAGTGGAACTTCTATTATTTCTTAAATCAACCTCCTTACCTCCTTTCGCTTTATTACAAGTGCTGTGTGTTATACAGGAGCAGTGATTTAAGGTAAAACTGGGGCACACTGTCCCTTTGGTAGCAGAGAATCTGGAATTTTTGAGTAGCCAGTGGCAGGGGCTGGATATTAGAATGCCTTTAGGGGACTGAGGTGCCCCTGTTGCTAACCTGCAATGCAAAGATAGGGAGGGCATAGCATGGAGCAGAGTGCTTTAGTGGCTGAAAATCCGGTTGTGTCAGGAAGCTGACACCCAGTTACCACCAGCAAGACTCCCTCTCGCTAGGAGCAGAGGATAACAAGGTGACTCATAGTACTGGGTACCTGGAGAACCATAACAAAATTCCAGTTAGAACAGTACTGACCTAAATAGGTCTCAGCAATTCAAATCCATCGATAACTTACTCTGTAGCCAAGAGGTGATATGGGAAAGTGGTCTGTCTCCTGCTAGATAATGTGAAGCTTACAGTGCAGAAATGTGTGTACATTTTCATATCTTTCCACCTGCTAAAGCAGCTAATTAGATTGTTTTGGTTTTGGGTTTTTTTTTTTGCTTGTTTTGGGAGCAATGCTAACTGAGCAATGCACCTTAAGAACTGTCACTGCTGCTCCTTGTTTCCCTCTTTGTGAGTACTAGTAACTGATAATTATTAGGCCAAGGAGATAATGGATCACTGAGAAACGAGTGAGCACATGAGCTTGGACCTTCAACTCCATACGCTCTGGTCTGGGAAATTGAAAGCTGAGTTTTTTCTGGCAAAATTTATTAGTTTGTTCCTGCCAATATTTTCCCCAAGGAAAAGTCAAATTCTCATCTCTCTTTTCCCACACGTCCCCCCAAAATGGCATGGAAGCAAATGCTGAAAATGGTAAATGTGTACAACTATTTATTTATATAGTTTTAGTGCTAGCATTAATGAATTGGGGGGAGAGGGATTTGCATATAATGAATCCTAAAAAGTAATAACCAACTCAAATGGAAACAGCCTGATCTATTCAGAATTTTGGAAAATGCCCCATGAAGTTTCTCACAAAGTTAGAGCCATCAATCATTTGCCTCAAAAGCCAATACCACAGTAATTGGGTCAAGATGTTCTTCCCACAATTACAGCATATCCAGCTTGAGGCGAGCAGCATTTCTGAAATGTTTGATGCAGAAGTATATGAGAAAGTGGAGAAACTGCTGGTTTTTATAACTGTGTTTCTATAAATTATTATCTCTATCCTATAATGTGGGCAGATTCTTATGCCTGTCAGAGGATGACTGGCCTCTTTAAGCGGGACCAGGGACCAATGTCCTTGGACTGCCTGCTGCCAAATTGGGGTTAGGGAAGTCACCTGGGTCTTATAAAGGGGGAATGCTTTAATATCTGGGCTGTGCGGACCTTTTAAGGGGATTCAGTTAAGGAGAAACTGAGGCAGGACTCAGCAGAGCCACACTTGGCCAAAAGGAGACACTACAAGGCAAGGATGTTCTTTGATGGAACCCTAATGACTTTTCTGGAACTCTGCATAGGTTCTGATCTTCTGGATCTGACTGCAGGATCAGGTCAAACATATGGGCTGAAAGGGCCGTTCCTTTGGTAAGTAATAATGTGTACTGCTGGAATCAGAGGTAATCACTCTGATGGAACTATGGAGGTGTGAAAGGAGAATTGATACATTTTCTTTGTCTGTGCCATATAATGCAACGATTTTAGGAAAAAAAGATAGAAATAAACCTGTGTAAAATGTTCTTAATTAAATCCCATACCTTATGAAAACTGATTTCCGGGTGATCCCCTCCTCCTCCACAAACCAAACTTAACATTCAGAACACATTTAGCTAAATATGTATTAGGGTTCATGAACTTTTCAAGCAAGTCTGGATCATTTTAAGCTTTAGCATCAAAAAGAAGTAAAAAGTATTGTTTTGCAGAGCTCTGTTACAACCAGGCTGATTATGATACTAAGCAGTGATATCCTGAGAATCCCAAGGGTTTTAATATTATAAGACTTGGAAAAATGTTATCCATTAAAGGTATTACAGAAACTGTTTTTGGTAAGAGCATCTGTGTTAGCAAGGTGCAGTATACTGAAAAGTGGATCTTCCACATCAGGTTTAAATAATACTGGATGATATAGTCAACTGAGTGCGTTTACAAATGTGGGGAAGATAAGGCATTATCTCAAAGAAATGTTAGAGATGTTGACTTTTTAATGGTGATCTCTACTTATGCATGCATATATACCAACACATACATTTATATGTGGCTCACACACTATCTCACAATACATAGAGTGAATTTCAACAGTAAGTGCTAATAAAAATTGAAAATTTGGTTGTGGTAATTAAATTGTCCAAACATTTAAGACATTTCAGAAACAAGAATCCTAGCACAAAGCTCCACTCGAATTAGCACTCAGCAAATTAGTGACCCTGAACTTAGGATCTCTTCTGTCAGTTCACCTCTTTAAATGCATATAGCGTATGGCACTAGCACAGAATGGAACAATAGCTGAAGCTCTAAGGAACCTGAGATGCTAATTATGCTACAGCACATCTTTGGTTCTCTTGCAGTTTCCTTTGAATTACACATTGACTGGAGCTATACAACACTCATCCTTCTTTTATCTCTGGCTTTGCCTTTTTGAATAGAGATAGTCTATTGGTCAGCAGTGCTAGGATTTAAACATTATTGATTGATATAAGCATCTTAATTTGTTCGTGCGTACAGCTGTAACCTGTGTATAAGCAGATGATGCATAAAAGATGCAACAGTAAAAGAAAAAAACAGCAGTACACTTCACAGGTCCATTTCTGCTCTTATTTAAACCCATGTAAAATAGTGCATTCAAATATCTTTTTTAGCTCAAGAAAGAAAACATACCATAGTACCCTATAAAATCCTTGACATCAATCTCTATTTGCACCAAATCAAATACAATATTGTTTTCAAATATTTATTTTGTGGAGGCTTCTCTCATTGTAATGTATTACTGCAGTCTACTTTAATATAGTGTCAGAGAGCATCTATTGCAATTCCATTTTTCTATTAACTTAGAATATAACTCAGTACATCTTTCATGGGCTTTATTGCATTTTCTCATCAAGTTTAACAATGTGTTACAGTTATTTATGTAACAACTGTAGATTAAATTATTTTTCATTTATAGCAAACTTTACTAATTCACTTAATACACATTCAATTTTATCTACTCCTGTCTTTATGATAATTCTTCTCCCCTCCATCATGAGCTAAATGCAGTTGTTTCTGACAATTATTAATACAAAAAATCTAAATGAATTGGATCGATTATTTCTAATGAAAATTAGACATAGGATTGGTCAACATTTTTCAAAAATGTCCAGTCAATTTTGGCTGCCCAATTTGAGATACTTTAGGGTGCTGATTTTCAGAGGGTGAATATTTAGATCATCTGAAGAATCAGGCGCCATTAAAGTGTTTCAAGCTGGGCATCTAAAAGCTGAGACACTGGGAAAAAAATCAACAGTCACTTTTGAAAATCTTGGTCAAGTACTGTAAAGTCATCTTCTACAGATTGAGGACCCAGATGTGCTAACCACGTACAGAGAACAGAGAAAAAAATCCCATAACACATAGGAAATGAAAATTCCAGAAACTGGCTGTATATTACCAGTTCTAAGGTGCATGCAGAATGCACACTGTGATGTTGCACTCTATATGTTTATGAAAATATGCGTATAAGTATAAATGTAACGTAACTGAAATATGCTTTATGCTAGGTATGCCATGTAACATATCTTTGCAACGGTTATGATCTACGGAATATATTCATCCTATCTGTATGCATGTATCATTTTTATATCTGAAGTTAGGAGTGTTGGCTCTATGCTTGTATTTGAAGTGTTTGCTGTAGGAAACACATAAGGAAGGTTTAGCCAACATATTGTGAAGGAACTATTCAAGTAATTGGGAGTACTTTGGGAGACACCAATCCACATCTGAGCTTTCCTGGGGATGTTCAAACTAACATGTAAACAATGGCGTCGGCCTGCAAAAAGCTGAATCATTCATGGACATGTGACTTGCCCAGGTGGCTACAAACTCCATCTTGTTGCTTTGATTTTGCACAGAAGAACAAAAGAGGCTTCCACCCATGAGAGAGAGAGAGAATATAAAAGGCCCTGGAAGCCTCTTCATTTTGTCTCCAACTGGCTCAAGAGATGGCCTCTCCATCCCAAAGAGATGCCTGAAAGAAGCTGGGACAAAGGACTGTAACTATGGGGGTGTGAGCGATTGCTGGACGCAGACCATAAACTACAACATTGGCCTAAAAAGGATTGTACCTGAGAGAACATCTAGGGTGAGAAGTTAGTATTTGTAACTAGATCCTTAGTGTATTAAGTTAGCCTTGCATGTTTTGTTTTATTTTGCTTGGTAACTTACTTTGTTCTGTCTGTTATTACTTGAAACCATTTAAATCCTACGTTTTATACTTAATAAATCACTTTTGTTTATTAATTAACCCAGAGTAAGTAATTAATACCTGGGGGACCAAACAACTGTGAATATTTATCAGTGTTATAGAGGACGAACCGTTTATAAGTTTACCCTGTATCGGCTTTATACAGAGTAAACCGGATTTATTTGGGGTTTGGATCCCATTGGGAACTGGGTGTCTGGGTGATGGAGACAGGAGCACTTCTTAATCTGTTTTCAGTTAAGGCTGCAGCTTTGGGGGGCATGGTTCAGACCCTGGGTCTGGGTTGCAGCAGGCTAGCATGTCTGGCTCATCAAGGCAGGGTTCTGAAGGCCCAAAGTGGCAGAGAAATCGGGCTCAGAGGTAGTCTCAGCACAACAGGTGACAGCTCCAAGGGAGTCTCTGTGACCAAACCCATCACACACACACAATGGAAGTTCTACGTGCACAACAGCAGCTCTGAACACACAGCACAACCACATCTACTGAAACAGTTTCAGGAGCTGACCATCCACCCTCTTTCTGGATCAACTTTCTATGTTTTAGAGGCACTGAAACTGCTGCAGAATCCCTGAAACAGGTCTTTATATATAGATAGCGAGATACAGATATAGATACAAGATTCATTCCGTGTTGATGGTTTAACACTCCAAGATGGACTTACTCCCTGGCAACAAGTTAATCTTCTTTGGGAGGTCACTGGTGGGACTCTTACGCACAATAGGATTGGGGTGGGAAGAGCCCTTTTCATGGTTTCTTCCTTTGTCAGTGGAAACTACACATCCCACATGGAATTAGGTTAGCATAGATATATCATATACATATGCATGTTCCACATCTTACACTTGTGTTGCTGAGGAATCTAATTATTTTTAAATGTTAAAGTTGGGGATTTAATGCCATAATGGCTTTTACCTTCCATTTCAGTAAACAAAATTACAGCTGTAACTACCCACCAATTTCAATAGTTTTATTTGTGCTTGTAATGGAATGGGCATAGCATATGTCCTGGGGTTTAATTCTGAGTATATATGGATTTTGCATTTGAGAGTCACCATAACAGACACACACTTACCAGTGCAAATTAGTATTGCCATTCTGCAATACCATGTTATTCTAATCCTGAGTCCGTACAGCTTGGACATTACTAATTTTGTGATAATATGTATTCAGCAAGAACTAGACTGAAACAAAAAACCTCATTTCATCTGGAAATGAACATGTACAAAAGCAGACTTTCATTTTTATGTCAAGCAATAAAAAAATCAGTTCACAATGAGAATGATCCCACCACTTCCTCAGTCCTTTGTTTTGGAATCACCACTTATTTAGTATTCAACTCTATGTTCCATAGAGCTTGTATGTTCATATTATTATTATGTTATTTATATCAGAATGAGGAGACCACATTGATAGATAAAGTTATTTTACATAAATTATTACACAACAACAGGTTTTGTATCTGGGGTAAGGGGTTGTTTACACTTCTTGGGCTTGATTCTCATCTTTCTTAAACGGCTTTTTATACCAGTGTAACTGCTTTAACTTGAGTGGAGTTACACAAGTGTAAGAGAAGGGAGAATCAGACCTTGTGTTTTTCATGTTGAAGCTTTGCCCTATATTTGTGCCTGGGCTGGCTGAGCAGTGTGATCACAACAATACCTTGATTCCATTTCAGAAGACACTCAGCACTTATGGGGCCAGATCCACAGCTGGTATGAACTGGCCTGGCTCCGTTGACTTCCACGGAGCTACATCCATTTATGACAGCTGCGGATTTGGGCCTCCATGTTTTGTTCACATAATGGATGTGAAGAGGGCATTCTTCCCTAAGCCATCCAAAGAATATACTGTGAAACAAAACAATCCCATCGCTATTGCATGAGACTTCATGAATTTTGACATTACTTCATTCCTACAAGTCCTTATAAAAAAAAAAGTAAAAAATGACTCAATTTCCACCACAATAACAACTATCAGCAACTTTCTTTAGCTTCATTCACTTTGTTAATGAACTAATACAAATTTACCAATTGGCTTTGGCCTCAGTACTATTTTAAGAGTTCTAACAGAGCTGTTGTGAACCACCGCTGTAGGCCAGAAAAGCACACTGGATAAGGCAAGTCCTAGCACATGTCATACACATTATTTATGTAAATGATCACATCAGTGTTAGATGTAATATTATGTTGGTTTGGCACATTTGAAATGTGCTTCATGATATGGGAGAATGAATGGCATTCAGTGAGCAGGCTGGAAGCTGCCAAGCCTCACACTCGCTTGCATGCTTGAATTTTAAAAGTTTCCACAATGTAGCCAAGGAGATAAGTTGCAACATGATCATTCAGGAAAATTACATACATTGATTAGGGATTATCATCCCTTTTTCTCCATCTCTATCCTTCCATCCTGAAGTTTTACTTTGGCCCAAGATGTAAAAGATGGGAGGTAGGGTGCAAAATTTTGCGGACCTTAAATGAGAAAGGTCCAGAAGCAGAGATTCAATTATTGCAATGGAGGGTGAATGTGGCCCAAAAATGTGTTAGAACAACAAAAAATGGAGCAGCTGTTACATACAGAAGTAGTGAGTGTAATGAGACTACCTGTTGTTCCCTTAGCAGTTAATTACAAATTTTTTCACTATTCAAAATTCAGGACACGTTCTGCTAAGTTTACAATATAGTATCACATCACTTGGTTCAAGCTCTCATTTAAATTACCAACAATTTTTATGCAAAATAATTCAGAATTTAATGACCTCATTATCATCAATAAACAATTACTTTGCAGATTTTCAGACAAGCCATGTCTTCATTAAATAAAAAAGACAGTTCTTTTAAAAGTGATAGGCATCTGCATTAACCCCCAATTCAACAGGAGTTGTATGCAATGAGTGGGTCCCACAGTATACAATGCAAAAAAAACAGATAAAGAATTAAAAGCCTGCATGTATTTTGGAGCTGCTATATCAGACTGAAAATATAGTCAGTCATACAAAAAGAAATGTAATTAAAATTGTTCTAGAAAAATAAATGCCAAAACTGCATGAAGCATAAATGGTCCACTCTTCATACGATGGACTATATTCCTGTGTGTGTTTATATGTCTGCTACAGCAAACATATTGGAGTCTGTTTTACAAGATTCACAGCAATTAATTCATATCCTGAAGACTGGAGTGCAGGACTGACCCTAAAGTTCTGGTCCTGAACCACAAATCTGTGGATTATATATAAAATGTGTCCATACTCCCACTGATATCAGTTGGGAATTGTGTGTGATTATTTAGGGAAGAATATGGCATATAGCAGGGATCAGCAACCTTTGGCCTGCGGCCTGCCAGGGTAAGCCCGTGGTTCACCGCTCCAGGCCAATGGGGGCTGCGGGAAGCGGCATGGGCCGATGGATGTGCTGGCCTCTGCTTCCCACAGCCCCCATTGGCCTGGAGTGGCGAACCGCAGCCAGTGGGAGCTGCGATCGGCCAAACCTGCGAATGTGGCAGGTAAACAAATCAGCCCGGCCCGCCAGGGGGCTTACTCTGATACATGATAGTAGAAGCATCTCGTCTAGAGACAAAGGTGAAGAAAAGGTGAAAGTAGGCTACAAAGCAAATCCTCCCTACCACATCAAGTGGCAAAATGTTAAAAACAAAAAAAATAGATAGCTACTGAACCATTTCTAGCACATCACAGTAGATGCATAAAAGATCATTTGAAGTCAATTATGTGGCTCTGGATTGGTCCGTGGATGTGGCTATATTAGGAATTAATCCTGCAAACTTCTGTAAGCCACAGACCAAGTCTATGCACTAAGGCCTTGATCCTGCCATCAGATCCACACGTATGGATCCTTGAGCCCACAGAGAGCCTTACTGAGGTCACTGTGGTTTTATACGATTGAACTAAGCTACTCTATGATTTACTGGCTGGGAGCAGAGTTTTAATGTAATTTTATCTCATCACATTCACACAATTGCATCTGCTTGCATGGTTCTAGCTAAGGAGGATATATTTTATTGCTTCTGTATCCGGGTTCTGGTGAAGAGGGGTTGGCAAATCTGTTCTCTCAGTGTGTCAAGCAGTGTTTCATCCTGTATCAAGTATCACTTCCAGTGATTACTCAAATGTGGAAACTTAAAATTTGTTTTATAGGAGCATTCATGTGAGCAAAACTTGGTTGCTTGAATATTCTTAGAAAGTAACACACACAAAAAAAGGTTTTACTATGGCTGAAGTAATTTCATTTTAAAATATTCAATAAATCAGTCCTGGAAAAAAATGTGAGTATTTACCCATTCTAGTTCTATCCTTGGAACAAGGCTGGCTTCATTTTCTAAGCCAGATCATTTTAAATGAAGTTAGGACCAAACCAGTTTTAAACAGTGATTAAATTCACTATACACTGTAGACTAGGTCTGAGAGATCAGCAGTGCCCATTAGTATATTCAGCTGGGGATTTCATACTATACTCACCAGGAGCAAAAAATATCTTCCTGCAGCAGACTGTTATCCTTAGAAGATTCCAGCTCGAGTACTGACTAGACTCCACTCATTTACAAAAAATGATGTGCTGACAGACCAGGAGAGCATTTGACAGCAATGAGATATAGAAAGCCTTAAAGCCAGCATGCCACATTTAGACTACCATTCCTAGTTGACCTGCTTTTTACTTGGCAATCTCAGGAAAAATAGATTCTGATGAACATCATAAAAGACCTGCTGTTCCTTTCTTCTCCAGCTCCATTGACTATTAAACACCAGTTGTTAGAGTAAACAGTTAAGAATTAGCAGCAGATAGTATAACCCAATCAACTGTAGACCTGAAAGAGTTAGAGATTGATTTAAGCTTGGATGAGAGGCTGAAAAAAAGTCTGATTCAACCAGTGAAAGTTTTATGGGGCAGGAATATTATAAGCAGGGTATGTCTGCAGGCATTATGATGACTCTCCTACAATTTACAGCTACTAGATGGAGTCCCAGAAATTGAACCTTCTACATTCGTTACCAATAAAGAATCAACATTTGTCAACAGTTACCACAAAGCTGTCTCTGGAAATACCATACTATCCCCTCTATATTTAGATCTGAATAAAAGAAAAGAATGAACTAACAGTTGGGCAAGCTAGACAGATGAGATTTAAATATTTCCTTTTGCTGTTCATTACACCTAACTGACAACAGTGAACACAAAAAATACAGTGCCTTTTATATCTTGAATAAACATTTAATTTAGTTCTCAGGAAATTATAAAATGGGAGCAAACAACTTGCCAACATTATGTGTAATCTTTCATTCTCTATAATCTCTTATTAACACTCCAGCTTTAAACTAAATCAAAGCAACATCTGCACTTAAATAGTTTAAAATCCCAAAGTAGCTTCTCAGGAAGGTAATAAGAAAATATATTTATCATATAAATGTGGCATTACATATCAATAAATGTCCCTTTTAATGGGTTTCAGGCCATTATGTCTGTGCAATAATGATATGAAGATCTCAGTATATTCGGATGTGGAAAGGCTTTCTTTTGTTTACAACTTGAAAATATTATCTCAACTGTGACTGTCATACTATAGATTACAAAGTAAAAAGCCCATTACTCACCACATCTTATTGTATTTCTTGAGAAACAGTGATAACATAATTGTTGGTTTAGGTCTTAAAATGTGTCTTCATATCTATCGTTACAGATGACTATTCAAAAAATGAGAGCACCACTTAGTAGGTAAAACTGCCTCGTTAATGGTATTAACCTGTCATTCATCTTACTTCAATGTTTCATATTCTTACTGTTAACTTCTAGCTCTCAACTTCCTAGATCATACAGAACTGTTATTTTACAATGGGGCAAGGATTTCACCCAGTGTTTTCCAGCACATTTACTTGTTAAGCTCACATGATAGCTAGACTGCTTTTAATTTTAAAGAAGTAAGCTCAGCTTTACAGTAAACAGAAAGCCATCTGACCAGAGGGTCAGACTGTACTCTGGTCCTGTAACTGTGCAGGAGAGTAAAGTGGCTGGCATGTCTAGCTCTTAGGCAGAGATGTGGCCAGGTGGTTACACGCGCTGCCCCCATCTGCAGGTGCTGCCCCCGCAGGTCCCATTGGCTGCAGTTCCTGGCCAATGGGAGCTGCGGAGCTGGCACTCAGGGCATAGGCAGCTCACAGAGCCTCCCTAGTTGCCCCTGTGCTTAGAAGCCAGACAAGCCAGCCATTTCCCGGAGCTGCCTGGAGCCAGGGCAGGCAGGGAGCCTGCCTTCACCCTGCTGCGCCGCTGTCTGGACTTTTAGTGGCCCGGTCAGCCATGCTAACTGGAGCCACCAGGGCCACTTTTGGACCAGGTATTCCAGTCAAAAACTCTACTTTCCGGTCAAAAACCTGATGCCTGGCAACTCTGACATCTTCCAATGGAGTAGGTGGAGCTATGGATCTATACCCATATGATCCAAGAGGTGGGAGGGAATAGGCAGCTGGCCAAAATGTGCTGAAGTATCTATTCCCTCCATGCTAAAGCAAAAGGGGAGCAGGGGAATTCACAACTGCCACACTCAGAGAGTCATTAAAGGTATTTGTAGGTTGGTAACTCAGTTGAAGTTACTTTGTGATGTACAGACTGGAGCAGATGTAGGCTGTTTGTCAAGCAGAGAGCAAATCAAATGCCATAGGACCAGTGACAGGAGGCAGTCTTGTATTTGACTATGGGTCTGTGTAGGTTCCCTGGACAGAAACAGAGGCAAGAGAGCTGCTTCTCTGAGATAGGGCAGAAATGCCTAATTCAAGGTTTCTTCCAGAAGGAGTTGCCTATGCGCCCTTTTTTTCAAATGTGAAATTGACCTTCAAGGTCCTGAAAATCTGCTACTGATGGCAGAAGGGCAACAATATACACCAGTGAAATTAGAAAATAAACTAGCTAAGAAAGTAAATATAGTACACAGGTGGACATAACATAGATTTCCTTTACTCCTTCCCATAATCATTCATCAAGCAATCATGATGAACCATCTATTGCCCTTTGAAAGCCAATCCGGACGTTTTTGTTATTGGGACAAGTTCTGCCCTCATTTACACTTGTGTGACCTTAATGAAGTCCAATATTTTATTAAAACCAGAAGTATTTACAGGACTAATTAACAATCAGTAATTTATTTAAGCAAAGCCTGTGATGTTTATTGATTCCCTCTTCTCTTTCTCCACACATTGCAACCCGCTCCCATGACCTCACCCTTTGGAATACAAATTAGAAATACACTGAAATTTGATGGGCTCTGAAACTAGCATGCAGATTTACTGAAACATGAAATGCATGAGAGATTAGTTAACATAAAAATGACTGCATCAAAAGGAAGTTTATTCAGAGAGATACTCTAGCTGCAGTTGAGAAGCAGACTTATGACCAGCAATGACTGGGAAGTTCACTCATATAGATTTTTATAGAGTTCCTACAAAACATCTTCCAAAGGTTGGTATTTGGGAGGAGACAATTAATTTATTAAGGGGAATAAATGGTAGTATTTAGTACAATACTACGGCATTTCAGTATACATTATCAGACTGTTTCTGGCTGAATTGACTACAAGGATATTTTTAAAGTATTAATTGGTAAAGGAAATGTTGAACAGAGACAAACATTAATCCACTCATTTTCATTAATGTGCACACAGGACCAGATGCTGAATTCTGACTTACTTCTTACTCAGGCCAAAAACTCTCATTGATTTCAATGGAAGTTTGCTGGATTAAAAATCTGGCACATTGGGCCTTGTAAACTCATATATATGTTGAGGATGCTCTCCACCTATTTGCACAACACATATGAAAGCTAAAATGAAGAACTAGAAATTATAACTAAGATTTTCAAAAGTCACTAGAGATTCTGGATACCTACATTTGCATGTGCCCAATTTAATTCACTTTTAAAGGGCCTAATTTTCCAGGGTTAGGAGCTCAGCACCTTCTAAAAATGTTCTCTGAAATTAGGACTTCAAAAACTGAGGCAACCAACATCACTAGTCACTTTGAAAATCTTGGGTCACACATTCCTAAAGGTATTTCCAAATTCATTGTTACACACAAAAATATTTACTTAATACTGACTAAAAAAGACTAAATCACTACAGCAATGCAGATACATGGTTCAAAAGGTTTCTTTGAAGGCTCCTTGTAGCAGCATGAATTTCACCCTGTATGAGTGTAATGTAGATTAGAAAAGCTGTCATGTATTATTGCCATTATAATCATTCCAAGTGCTGATACTACTGTACACTATATTTTACATTTTAATGGGTATTTATATATTTCTTTAAAATGAAGATTTGAAATTTAACTCTGAAGAGTAGAATCCACTTGACTATGCTTTTCAAAAAATTGGCTGAGCCACTGAAAACAGATTTTACCCCAAGAGTCTTGCATGTCTTTTCAAATTACATGTAAAGACTTTTATAACTCTTACCTAACAGAGATACAGCAATAGCAAAGCTATAATCCTGCTGCAAACATAACCATGACACCAGAAAGCAAACTGATTACATCTTATGAGATCCACACTCCCATCTAAATGTATTCCAACAGCAAAGCTCAGTTAGACAAGTCCTGAGCCTGTTTTCCCTGTAATTTCTCAGCAGGAATCAACATAAGCAATACTCTGATGATCATACTTCTGCCGGATTACCTGCTATAGAGAGCGCCTTTCTCTGCCTCCAGACAAAACAAAATAAATTATCACATTCTCAGAAAAGCAATTCCAAAGGGCTGAAATATGAACTGTGTCTTTGTGGGAATGTGTGTGTTCCTAACCTCTTCATACATATAAATCGAGTTGTGCTGCATGTGGTGGTTTTTGTTTTTTAACTACTCAAACAAAAGGATAACAAGCTTCCAGTTATTTTAACAACATTTCTACTTTTGCTTTCCTTTATCCACACATTCTTCCTCCATTAGCACCCTCTACCCCCAACCTCTGTGGTTTATTTTCTAGAAATTACTTAAAGACCACACTGAGAGGACGCCTTGTATAGTGGATTGAGCATGGGGTTTTGAACTAAGGAACTCCCAAATTCTAACCTCAATTCCAGCAAGAAACAGTTGTGCAGCATTGAGCAAGTCACTCACGGCCAGATTTTAAAGGTATTTAGGCATTACTTCACCCACCGCTGCAATGCCTAACTGATTTAGGAGCCTAAATCCCAGCTTCAAAATTGATTTAAATTCCTAAGTACCTAAATCAGTTTTGAAAAGGAAAATTGGGGCTTAAGTGATTCCTTGCAGCTCCTATTGACTAATTGCAGAACAATTGCAACTGCTCCACACGTCCGCAGTTAGGACCTCAACGTTTCTGTCTCTGTTTCCCTAAACAATACAATGGGCATAATTAAATAGAATTAGGATAATAATTTGAGATGGGCTACTTCAAGGTGGCCCTGCAACCCCCAAAATAGATTGAGCCTGATCTCCATCAAGATAGTTGATACATAATACTACTTTTTACATACTTATCCTAAAGCTGTTGTAATCATTCAAGTTTGTACATTGCGAAAATGTAAAACATAATGAGTCAGATTGTGCCTAGCTGTTATACAGGTGACCTCTTCCCACCAGTCACCGTAACTGTGCACAAGATACTTCTTCCCACTCCTGCAGCACACAGAAAGGGATAGGGAAGTGACAAACTTTACAGATGACCGGTCACTCATGAAGAGGGTAACAGTGGGAGCTCAATACACCCCTGGCAGCACAAGGAGACATGGTGCCTCCTTGAGAAAGCATGCCTTCTGAGGCTTCCCTGGGGTAACACAGTTCAGCTCTACCCTCTCCCTCTCACTCCCCCCTGTAGAGAACGGTCTTTGAGAGACACAATTAAGCCCTAGATAAATGCTTATTATTGTATTTTATTGGCTATTTTGCAACAATGTTCTGTTATCGATAGACATAGTTATCGAGAGAGAGAGAGAGACAGACAGATTTTTAAAACCCTCATCTAGAAAAAAAATCTTGGCAAAAACATAAAATGAATAATCCAGACAACTGATCTTAACATAACTACTATAAATCCATGTTGTAACAATTTAGGCCATATGTTTCTGTGGTCTGGGCACTGCAAAGTGAGGAAAAGTGTAGCAGTTTAGTACAAATCAAGTCTTAAGAGCTTGAAGCCTAGCCAAAACCTCCTACTTGGTACGATCTCATTCCAAACTGCAACTGAAAAATGATGTTATGTAGATGATCTTCATCAATGAGGCTGTAGTGTATGGAATTGTGGGAGGAGTTAAGGAAAATGTGTGTTACCTACGGATATGACACCTTGAAAAGAAAGTCTAAATTGCTACTAGGAATACATTACAGATTACTTGTTCTCTAAACCATATGGTACAACTTGCATTTGTAAACAAAAGGCAAAAAAAGTGTACTGTAAAAGTGTGCAGAAAAAGTTAACATAGCATTCCATAAGGATATTCAAAAAATCTTAGTAGTAACTCAGAGCCTATATGCAATATACAGAGAAAATGGCACATGAAAATGGACAATGAAATTACAAGCTATGGAAGCCAACACAGCAGCCTCTTCAGATCTTCTTCATGGTCACTGAAACAACGGGTTGAATATCAGAAAAGGCTACACATCACATGTTTAACGTTATTTTTGATAAATAATTAAGTTGGGTAAAAAAGTGGTAGCTAAAATTAGTGCTAGTCACACAGTCAAAAATATTATTAACTGATTTACTATTTGATGAACATAGCAAAGATCGATCTCTGTCCCCTACCCAATGTCAGTCTTGTCTATTGCACTTCGGAGGACAGACTACCTATGACTACATTTGTACAGTACCTAGCACAATGGAGCCCCATTCTCGGTTTGTCCTTAGGCACTACTGTAAAAAACATGATCAGTAATACTAATAATCCAAATTATAACCTTAGATTTGAACACTTTTGTCAAATTTAAATCTAGACCTGAATTTTGCTCCTGAAGCCATCTCTAGTGAACACAATAAAAAAAGAATGACTATGGTATAGGAAATGTCTCTGCACAATTCTGAGTTCTTTATGAAGGAACTACAGATATATTTGTTCCATTCACAAGGGTACCATGCAATGATATTGCAGACTCTGTAGAGAAAAACATTTTTTCTCTCAAATTGGCTTATGACATTGAAAAGTTCAGAGGTTTAGTCTGTCAAAGAAACATTTTTTAAAATGTACAAATTAGAATCCAAACGTGTCACTAGAAGCTATTTTAAAACAAGAAAATTGAAGAAATCAAAGGAAGCATCAGCTATTGTAGAATGTCGTTATTCTGAGAAATTTCAGCTAACTCAGTTTTAATGCAGTTAAATTTAATGCACTTAGTTTCTTTAATGTCACTGTGCTGATCTGGAACACTTTGTTTTCTTGTTGTTTTTGTTCCTTCCTTGCTCTGATCTCAGTACTAATGCTTTATTTTTCTATTTCAAAGCATTATTTCTCTTCTTATCCTACCTCTTTCATACAAAATAAATCCCCAGATACATATGCAACCTTCTTTCAAAGGTGAGTTTTGGTTTGTTTTTTAGTCATCTGGGTACATTACAAGTGTTCAAATATATAGCTACCTGTCTCTTAAGGAAAATATAGTAACAAAAATTATAGACAGCATTTTACTGAGTCAGTTAATTGGATGCCAAGGCAGTATAGTGGCTGAAGTGGACTTGAGCCTCAGTACATTCAAGGTCAAGTCTACTCTACTTCGCAGGAACTAATATTTTTGAAAGTAAGGTTTTACATTCCATAAATATTAAAGAATTTGAAGTGAAGATTATGGAATCATAATGGTTTCCAGAATAAGAGGATATGGGCAAGGGAAGAGAACTGACTAGAGATGGGTACGGAAATTTAGTTCAGATGTTTATCTGATCATAAGCAGGTCTTTCCTTTTGTGAGACTTCTACTTCTTCTGCTAATTCTTCCAGCTAATAGTTCTTTTTTGGTCCTTTAGTAATCTTTTATTACCAGTTAAACCCAGTGACTTGTAAATCACCAACAAATTTGAAGAACGAAATCTTAACAGTTAACTGGAAAAAGGTTCTGTTTGTGAGATGCACTGAGGTCCAGTGGACAGGGCACTGAAGGAGTAGTTGGGTTCAATTTCTGGCTGTGCGGATAACCTGCCGGGTGACCTTGGGCAAACAATTTAATCTCTCTGTACTTCTGTTTCCCCTCCCACTTGTTGTCCATTTGGACTGTAAACTGTTTGTGGCATGGACTGTCTTACTATGAGCTCAGTAAACACCATACATTTAGAAAGCACCTAGCATAATTGATACCTAATCTCTGCTGGGGCCTTTGGTGCTCCTGTAATAATAATGTCAGTCTTTATTTTATGTGAACAAGCTACTCGTTTCTTAATCCTCATCTTGAATTTCCTTAGATTATGTGGTGCCTGTGTGGTTGTCTGCTCTTCAGCTCTTCATGTGTTACAGACAGAAGGGAATGAAGAAGAGCACTGATCATTGATGGTGGAGTACAACCAATAGTGTGGGAGAAGCATGGCAGCACACCCAAACTGTAGAAGTAGGAAAACAATAGGGATGGAGAAATGGGAAAATACAAGGGTATAAAAAGAATGGAAATGCAGAGGTGGGGAAAAAGGGAGCAAGGAAAAGATCTGCTCACAAGAAGAGAAAGACACGCATGCTTTCAATGTGTACAAGGCGGTAATTAATATGATATATGAATCTATAAAACAGCTATTGAGGCCAAATTTTTGTAATTTTCGTTGCCCAACTTCAGAACATCAAAGTAGTCTCCTATTTGGAGGGTAGATTAGCTTTTTCTAGAAATTAAGCACTATTAAAGGCATTTTGAATGGAACAGCTCAAAACTGAGGAACTCAAAAACCACTCAGTAGTCACTTTCAAAAACCTTGACCTCAGTGCTATATAAAATAGAGGAAGACTATGTTTCTTCCAAATAGTTGCACTATAATCTGTACACAATACAATGAAGTTACACAATGAACCAGAAAAAGGCTTAGTGTCAAAGAAATGTGGTTTTTTTCAGTGTGTTGAAAGGTAAGATTTGTTCTTGTTAGAAATAGATTTGTCAGACTTTAGGGTTAGGTGAACTCAGCTCATTTTCTTCTTCCCTCCTTGAAAAACACTGCAAATGGGCTCCCAGATGAGATGGGCAATATTTTTTAATATGTGATCGATTAACACTGAAAAGCTTCTCTGTGTTTCAATGTCATTCTGGGGTTTTTCAATTTGTATTGGTTTGCAATTGACAAGTGAAAGCTCTGCAATTTATTTCATAAATACATGGATACTTTTTGTCCAACTAACTGCTCTCTTCCAAATCATAACTGAACAAAAGGCATGGAAAAACTTCTGTGAAATTAAAAACCTGTAGAAAAAAGTGGATGTCTACCTTTACGTGTATATTGCACCTAACACAATGGGACCTCAATCCTGATCTGGGCGCCTCTGGATACTATGATGAGCTACATATTAGATCATCATAGTATCCAGTTTTTTGGGTGCTTATCAATTCATTTAGATTTTGAAAGATATGGATGAGGAAATAATTGATACCAGAGAAGGATTAAGTGGAGACATTAAAAATAATAGTTTTCATTGAAAGCCAGTACATTAATCTATTTAATGACTCAAGGGTTAAGAGTTAGCCTCTTAATCCAAGGGCTTTAATACAAATTGATATTCTGCTCAGTAAAAGGCATTGGGGGAAAAAAACCAAACACTTGAAAAGGAAGAGGAGCAGAAAACAGAAGGTTTTTGGGAAGAACCGTGTGAATAATGTTAGGGGAAATCCAAGTTCAGTCAAATCAGATGCTTAAATGAACATTGTATCTGATCCAAAGCCCAGACAATGGTAGTCATTAACTTCAATGATTTTTGGATTAAGCCCACTGAGAGTTTGTTTTGGGGGGAAAGAAGGTTGCTCCGCCTTCTACACTTTGTTTTCTGGGACAAGCATTTTGCATTTCATTTTGATTTTTGCATTGTGTCATTATGATGCATCACCATATCATGCTATAACGTCTTATGTTCACAAAAGAAAAATCCAGTTCTCTATACCACCGTAAGCCTGATTCACCACTGCATTATTCCTGTAGACCCGGATCTCTGATTAAAGTGGAACCACAGTGGCAAAAAAACTGGAGTAAAGCAGCTGTGAATCATGCAGTGCAACGAAGAGGAAGAAGCTGTCTGCTTCCTCAAGGACAGCCTGGAAGAACATTGCCTCTCTCATCTGGGAGCCCATTTGCAGTGTTTTTCAAGGAAGGAAGAAGAAAATGAGCTGAGTTCAAGTTCTGAAAGTTTGCTAAACTTGTCAACCTCTAAACCCAAATTCCTCAGAATTCACCTAACCCTAAAGTCTGACAAATCTATTTCTAACAAGAACAAATCTTACCTGTCAACACTGAAAAAAATCACATTCCTTTTAAATTCAAGAACAGAACATGCTTTCAACCTAGCCAGATCCTTAAACTTCATGTAATTCATCACCACACTACAAACAGGTTTATGATGTCTGCTTTTTACAGCCAATCAGGTTACAGGAAAATAGATTTGAACAAAGGAATAATAAGGAATATAACAACAGAGTAGATAGTTACAGTCAAACCTGAGATTTTTGTCGGGAGTCTACACTTCACCCCATTTGTTGGGGAACACAGATATTCATTGTGAATGAACGGTTTGCAAGCTACTCAGATAGGAGAAATATTCACAAAGAAATTCTCAAATAATTAACACTCTAAGGAATTTTGTGGTTATACATAATACTTTTTAGCCCATGAGATGTAGTACGTAACAATCCATTTTTAATGAAAGTACATGAGGGCTTGATCCTGGCCCCACCCTCTCCTCCTGCCTGTTGTATGTCACTCAAGTAGTACAATTCAGGCAGAAACCCAGCTTAATAGGCCAGAAGAAGCACATTTCTCTGAAGTAGGGGAATCCCTAGATGGCATAGAACTGGTTATCTATATTCTTCTACGACACCATCATTGCTGTATCTACATTCCTAACAATTATCAATGGATTTTCTCCTCACAATACCCCAGTGAGATAGGGAAGTGTTAACCCCACATTTTATGGAGGCACAGGGTAGAATAAGCGACTTGTCTGAGGTCACATGGGAAGTCTGTGGCTGATCTGGGAATTGAATCCAGGTCCCCTAAGTCTCTGTCCAGGTCCTTGTCTAGTAGGCCATCCTTCCTACCTGTTTTGACTCTATGCCCCTCCTCTCTGCATTGTCTTGGTACAGTGAGACTGTTAGGGAAGAAGGGGCACAATCAGTGTGCCATCATCCCTGATTGGAGGAACAGTTCTTGGAGCCCATTACCAGTCAGAACATCTTAGAGCAGCATAAGTCACACCAGGAGCTGAACGGGGAAGCAGAGGAACACAGGCTTAGTAGGGAGTTGCTTAAAACCCATCTTTGTCCCATTGCCTAGTCCTGCACCTTAGCTGTGCTAAGCACAGCTCAGACATGGCTGAGGATTCAGTACATTAGCTTTGTGATTAATAAATTGTATTCTAAATGCAAATGAATGTTAATATTTTGAATATATCAGATTTTTTTTAAAATGTAGCCATCATTTTGCAGCTCATTTTCTTTTTTCTAAATTGTAGGTTTAAATGTTGGGATACATATGTATTACTTGACATGGTTTATTTAATGCTGACAGTGTGACTGGTCCTCTAAAAACAAAGGAAGACTCAATCCCTGACCTAAGCAATTTAGGCATCTGAAAAAAAAATCAGAAAATAGCATACTGCTGCACTGTCAAGAAGTCTTGTTTCAATATGTACATTTGACTCCATGTGTAGCTTTGATCAGCCAGTCAAAAATTCATGCCCTACCTGGAAAAAAACTCTAGGGCCAAATATAAACAGACATTTCAGTAAATTTCAATTCGTGCCATTTCCGGAAAATCTCATTGTCAGAAGGGTTTCAGTAGTGAAGTTTCAGTCAGGGCTTATTTGATAGGCTCCTTTGTGTAGTATTTGGGCAGCCTAATAAAGGCATTACAGTAAATATAATGAACACTGCTGTAATTTACAGAGCTGTTGTGAAGATTAACTAATACCTGTAAACCACTTACAACAATGTAGCACTGGTAAGTATGGTCTAGTATTTCTCAATTTAGATCATGTTTTCTTTCTTTCTCTACCACTTAACGGATGCATTGACTCATACTTTTAAAATGAAACTCTATTGGTTTGAGAAAACATGTAAGGTGACCCAATCAATTCCTCTGTCTGTTGCTTGACAGCCAAAGCTTTGAAACAATTTTACACTGTGTGATTGTCTGATCTCATCAGGATGCAGCAACCAAGCGTCTTGCAGCATTTGGAATTGTGTTTTTCCTGTGAATAACATCATAGCAGAGGGACTATTATATAAATAAATAAATATTAGTGACTGCTGAGAAACTCAACAAGATAGGTGGGTTCAATATAAACTTCTCTGTACTCCCCAAAAAACAGTTGCCTCATGTCATGTCCTGTTAGGCTGTCTAATCCGTAACTGACTCACATTCATTCAAGTTCTATGTACAAATATAAATGAAATCAAGCAATTTCACATGGTTAAACATGTATAGGTCATTTTAGAGACCTTAGATGATTCCTGCAGTGTTTTAGTCGGTTTTCAAATTGTGGGGGAGGGGAGGGAAAGGGGAGTGTTTAGAAAGGACACTTAAGAATTTCCTGATTAGCTTCTTCTCTTTTTTATACTTGAGTTCTAAATTAGGCAGCTACTTGTGCCTCTACTCTTCACAAAAAAAATTGTCTCTAAAGGTAGCCCATTCATGGCACACGGTAAGACCCTCCAAAAACACATTTTTGAAACCATGAATTATACATCATAGACTCAAAAAAGAAGAGTTAATAAAAATCAATCTCTGCAGCTTCCATCAATTATTAATACGAAATGAGGCATATCAAATGACTTTTCTCTTTGCCGTACCACTCTGATTCCACTTACCTCTGATGCCAAAGCTCATTTTCTGCAGCGTAGTTCCTTGCTTTTTTACACACTACATGAAACTTCTTAAAATACAACAGATAATGAGATAAAAACCTAAGGAATCTTTGGTTTTTTTCCTTCACCCTCCTTTTTCTCTATTATGCTGAAAATAAAAATTGACATTGTCCTTGAAGTCAATACATTTAAAAAGTAATTGACCTCTGCAGGACTGATATTTTTTGTATTTCTTAAAATAATTGTTTACATTAATTCAAGGAATTATTTGTATGATTTGCACCTTTTAATGAGAAATTCATGTGGTGAAGTGTCTGTCAGTTTCTAACACATTTCAAGGTTGAGTTTGTATTAATACCACATATACATATATACTATATAGTCAAATATTCCACAGTGGTTTTACAGCAGCCAAATAGTAGTTCTTCCTTTAGTGTTTTTCCTGCTTTTCTTTGAACAAAAAATCTTGTTTAATACGCAGCAGTAGAAATAAAAGCCCCACAGTTTGATCTGTATCTGGAAACCAGCTGGAATTAGGACATCAGTCATAGAAGGGATTCATTACAGATAATTATGGGGTTTTTTGTTTGTGTAGTTATCGTGAAGTAGTCTTCTGTAGAGATTTGTGATATGATAGGGCCAGATAAGGATTCACAATCAGCTTTGTTAAGAATTCAGACATAACGCAAAAAAGCTCCAACTACATCTGTGAATTAGGTGTATTTGATTGAAATTTGAATGTGTCCATAAAACATGCATAGAAGCTTTTGAAAAACTTGTTACATTGAGTACCCATGAACTTTATCAGTCTGTTGTTCACAGTGTATTTTTCAAGTCAGAGCATAAGTTACTGGAAGAAGAGGTTATTTACCTTTGTAACTGGAGTCACTATCTGTATTTCACTCTGAGTATGTATGTGCTCCATGTGCCTGGAATCAGAAAATTCTGAAAGCAGTATCACTTAATCCTCACACATGCCATTGCTCTCCTTGTGCCTTCGACTGAGAAGATAAAGGACAGGACTCCTTCTCCACTGTAAACCAAAAGATAATCCAAAGCAGAGGGGAAGGAGGATGGATAGTGGAATACAGATAGGGACCACAAATCTTGAAAAACCTCCAGTTACAAAGCTAAGTCCTTCTTCTTCAAGTACTGGTCTCCATGTATATTCCACTGTGGGTGACTGACAAGCAGTACTCAAGTAGGAGGAGGGTGAAAGGATGCAGATGGCAGAGCCATATGAAGGGCTGCCATTCCAAAGGCTGCATCAATGGAGGAATCCTGAACTAAAGCATGAAGTCTTGCAAACTTGCAAACAGGAACTCCACATATCTGTTCTACGGATGTCAAGTAAAGGTACTTCTTGAAGCAATGTCATAAATGTTTCTTCCAATCTTGTGGAATAAGCCCTTGCCTCATGAGGAGGAAGGCAGATAGCAGAGCAAAATACAGTCAGAGATCGATTTTGAGATTCTTTGAGATAATATAGTCTGATCCCAAACTCTTTCTGCTATGGCAACAAACAGTCTAGGAGACTTTTTGATTGGTTTTGTTGTCTGCAGGTAAAAAGCCAAAGCTCACCATATGTCCAGGGAAGGGAGCCTGTAGCGGGGCAGTTACCCCACTTCTGGGGGAAAAGGTAGGCTGATTGGGGAGGCAGCCACACCCATCAGGCCACACCTGGCCCTGATATAAGGGCTAGGGGAGGAGCTGGGTCAATCTCACTCCAGCCTTGGAGTGGGAAGGACCTAGCTGCCTGGGAGAAAAGGGTTCCTGGGGCAGAGCAGTGCTGGGGAAGGGCAAGAGGAGCTGGGAAGCTCCAGCCTGGCAACTCCCCAGGCTGAGGCCTTGTTAAAGGCCTAAGGAGGTACTGGGGCTGCAGAGGTGCAGCCAGGGATAGGCAGAGGCAGCTGGTCCAACCCCCTTGCCAATGATGAGTGGCCATTACAGACTGCAGTCTGCCCCAGAGAAAAGGGGCTAGATGACAACTGGCAGGAGCCACTAAGGCAAGGTGGGCTTAGAGAGAGGGGGTTCCCCTGGGAAGGGAGTCCTAGAGGGACAGCACCCCAAGGAAAGAGACACTAGGGTATGAGAGGGACAGGGGGCCTGAGGCAGGAGGGACACCGGCCAAAAGAAGGTGCTCCAAGGCTGGAAAAGAGCTAATTCTCAGACTGACCAGCAGGGGGTGCTCTGGCAGTGAGTGCTCAATCTGCTGCAGACCTTCTCATTTCTTGTGAGGATGTGAGAATTTTGGGGAAGAACAAAGGTAAGTGAATTGACTGGTTCAGGTGAAACAGACTATGTTGGGGGCGAATTTAAGGTGTAAATATAATGAAACTTTCTCCCTATGAAATATAAAGTAAGGAGGGTCCATCTTCAGTGCTCCAAGCTCACCTTGTGGCTTTGGTGATGGCTACCAGGAATGCAACCTTCATGGATAGGAGAGACAGAGCAAGAAGCTAATTGTTTTAATGGAGACTTAATGAGTACCTAAAAAAGATTGAGGAGCTGAATTTTTCACTTGCAGAAAGGTTCTGATTAGGTTTTTCCAGAATCTGTTAGTCAATGGGTTCGCAAAGTTCGAGTAACCCTGTGATGGTGGATGGTATGCATTGACTGCTGCCAAGGGAACCTGTAAAGAGCTAATGGACAAACCTGATGTCATTAGGGAAATAATATAGTCCAAATAAAATATCATCCACAGATTCTGGGAGTATAAGAGTTGGATGAACCCAAACAGAAAAATGTCTTCACTTGACTAAATAGCATTCTATAGTGGAATCTTTTCTCCATCAACACCCTGAGATGAAGCGGATGGTGGCTGCAATGCTTGATCTTGCCATTTCCCTGGGTCAGAAGATTGGAAATTGGCAGAATAATGACTGGTGCCCAAGACAACATGCGTAAGAGGCTTGGAAACCAAAACTGTCTGGGGCAGTTAGTGGCAATGAGGATGACTCGTGCCCTGTCCTGTCGAATCTTCTGTAAAGCCCAGGATAGGCATGGTAGTGGCAGGAAGGCATAGTTCAGGTGGTCTGACCATGAAAGAAATACAGCAATGTCCTGTGAATGGCAACCTAGGGCTCCAATGGAGCAGTACATGCCACACTTCCTGTTCATTTGAGATGTGAACATGTCCCTTGTTGGAGTCCTCTGTAGAACAAAAACATTGTTTGCCACAGAATCATGCAACTCCTACTTGTGGGAGACAGCAAAGTGTCTGCTAAGAGAGTTTTCTAGCATGTTCTGATTCCCTGGAAGGTAGACTACCGACAGGGTAATTTGATTGCTGATGCACCAGTTCCATAGACTGCCCACTTCTGCGCACAGGGGAATGGATCTTTCTCCTCCTTGTTTGTTGATGTCAAAGATGGTGATAATATTCTCCAACATTATGAGGGCATGATGACCTTGAATGGCTGGGAGAAAGGCTTTACAAGTCCTTTGAACTGTTTGCAGTTCCAAAATATTGATGTGTATCTTGGACTCTTGAAGCATCCAGGTGCCCTCTGTTGGCCACATGAGCTCCCCAATGCAACAGGGAGGAATCTGTAATGATCATTCTGTCCATTCGGGAGGCAAAGAAGGGAATGCAGGGATTCTTACACCACAGCAGAGACAATATTACTTTGGCGGGAACAGTTACTATAGCATTCAGAGACTGGCAGTGTGGAAAGTACACAGTTTGAACCCACACCTGCAGACAATGAAGGTAGAGCTGTAAAACGATGTGACATAAATGCATGAAGCCATATGACCCAGGAGAAAGAGAGAGAGACCAGTCTTGACAGATGCTGGAGTTTGCTTGTGACTTGGTCCATGAGATTAATTGCCTGGAATTGCATCAATAGGTAAGCACTCGCTGTGATTGAATTTAAGGATGCTCTGATGTAGTTTAATATCGCCACTGGGGTAAGGATGGACTTTACAGAGTTTATGCTGACCCCCAAGGAGGAGAGGAGTAGCAGCACTACCAAAGTTGATGTGAGGACCCTTTGGCATATCCATCCTAGTGACAAGAAGCCAGTTATTGAGATAGAGAGATGGTGAAGCTACGTTGCCTGATGCTACAGAAGACACTGTCGTAAAAGACCCTGTGGAGGAGAGGTGTGGCAAGAATAAAAGGTAGTATTTTGTATTAAAATGGCAAGAGCCCACCACGAATCTGAGAAAACATCAGAACAGACTAGACATCCATGTGAAAATATGCATTGTTCATACCAAGAGTTGTAAACCAGATGTCCTTTTCTAGGGGTAGCATTATAGATGCCAAAGTGAATATGCAAAACTTGAGTTTGCAAATAAAAGTAATTCAAATGGCAAAGGTTCAGAATAAAGAGGAACTCGCTCTATTGCGCCTCACTGTAAGAGGGATTCTACTTCTTGTTTCAGCATGTTCTAGTGAGAGTGGCTTCTGAAAGCTGGTGGGAACAAACTTTATTGTATAGCCAGAATTGATTATATTTAGCTCCCATTTGTCTATTACTGCACTCCAGGTGCAGAAAAAGGGTGCGTGGGGATTGGGAGGTGTTGGACTTAGTGGTTTGTAGTCTTGAACTCCTGTCAGAAATAACAGTTAGCCAACGGCTGGGACTGGGATGAAGAAATTGCCACAGAAGGTGCAGGGAAGCAGAACTTTTGACTTATATGGATACCAGTGGCATAACTGTTGAGCCATTGGTTTAGGCTTGTATGACTGACTATGAATTTTTCTTTTCAGGGCAGGAGTCTACATTCCTAGGGACCATCCTCCCTTCCTCTATGAGAGCCTGGAAACGAGCTCTGTCTTGTTGCCAAAGCTTGTTAGCGAAGTCCACAAATTTTGAATAATTCAGGAAATCATTCTAAGCCAACAGTGCTTAGTAGTTGGCTATCCTGAACTGAAGGCTAAATTAATAGAACACCTTCCTTCCCCACAAGTTGAGATGCTCTCCTTCCTTATCAGTTGGGATAGAGAGAGGGTTCTGCTGCCTAGATCTCTCTGTGGTGGCTTGGATCACAAAAAGTTAGGGACAAGAAGAGAAAAGGAATTATTCCTCTTTGGTTGGACATAGTAATGTTTCTCTGCCCTCTTAGGAGTAGAGGTGCAAGTATCTGGGGTGTGCCAGACTGCTCTAGTTGACTTCAGGATGGCTTGGTTAACATGTTGCTCTATTTGACTGGAACCTGAGTACTTGAGGATGTCCAGGAGCTTATGTTGAGAATCCTGAACTTCCTCAAAAGGAACCTGCAGCTCCCCTGCAATTCTGCATAAAAGAGTTCTTGGAACAGCTTATAGTAACCAGGTGGAGATAGAAACATTGGAAACATTGCTTCAACCGGAGAAGACACTGACAATTGTGTCAGTTGTGGTGGAACTGCTGGATCCACTGCATATTCCTCCTCTTCAATGGGATCAGGAGGCAGCTCCAGTTTCCCTTTCAGAGGAGAGGCATGGAAGCACTCCTTTGCAGACTGGGCCAACTTTGCTGGATGGTAGAATCCCATGGTTCCCTGTATGGCCAATAAGATGGATCAAGTGGAGCTCCCTATGGCATGTGGTATCAATGACTCCAAGGCAAATGATGAGGTAGATATTTGATTCAAGCCAATGCAGGCCTCCTGTCCAGGAAGGCATGTCTTGGAGGAGGAAATCATGATTCATTGGGTGTTTCAGAGTCTGTCAAAGAAGAGAAGGTTGACTCTGGATCCAATGGTAGTACTGAAAATACCTCTGGAGGGACATTATAACAGGAGGATGGATGGGAGACAGACACTCCCCAGGAAGTCTTGAGAGGAACCCAATGGAAGAGGGTAAAGATGTACTCAAGAGGAGCAAAGATCTTGGCTCTTCTTGGAGTTTGACAGGCTCTCTCTGTCCAAACCTCTAGAGCCAAAATAGAGATAGTTTGTGCCACAATTGTGCAAGATGGAGTTGGTACCATGGGTAGCCAAATCCCTTCATGGTCGCTTTTCATTGGTGCCAACGGATCCTAGGCTTTGTGCTTGGGGGATACCAAAGGCACTGTTGCTGCTGAACCACTATCCGGTGCTGACAAAGCCCTAAACTTATCATACCCCTGAGACTTCATATGTCCTAAATTCTCTTGGGCTGAATTTAGAGACTTGCTCAGTTTAGTCATGGCTAAATCTGAATTCTTTGAAGTGGATTTGGAGGAGGATTTACTCTCATGCTTATGTGAATGCTCCCTGACAAGATTCCATTGAGAGATTTTTGGGAGTAGACTCCCTTGCTTCTGAGTTGGACCTCAGGGCAGGAGGTGCACTCCTTGCTGACCTTTTCCATTAGGTGCTTCCAAAGGTAAAGTCCCCACCTTTTTCAGATACAACTGAGGAACGAACAGCAAATACTGCCCCTTGCCATGATGTGGGGTTCCTCGAGGCAGTACAAGCAGCATTGATGTTAGGAGCATGGGCTGGAAGTACATATGTTAAAACCCAGAGTCCTGGGTTTTGTACTGTACCCCAGTACACAAAATGGGGTATGGGAAGGAGCTCCCCATGTCAGGAAGGCTAACTAACTATAAAACACTAAAATTATTAGATAAAATTCTAAACTTTAAAATCTTCTAAAACCTATTTAGAGCTATAGATATGTTTACAGATAAAATAATAAAAAAAAGTTCTGGACACTAGAGGTTCTGACCCAGACCATGAGGCAGAGAGAAAGAACTGGAGAGGCTATCGGTCTGTCCAGCCCTTAATCTTTTCAGTCGGAGGCATGAGGTGAGCCAGGACATCAATGGACACTGCACGCAACATTCTTTAGCATTGGACGCCTGGAGTGCGGGCATACCCACAGTAAAGCACTCAACCCCATAAAAAATGTATTAACTTCTTTGAAGCAAACTAGAGTGAATTGGCATAGCTCTTGACTGTTGGAAAAGAACTGAATCCTTTTTGTGTGAACACAAATAAGGAACCTCTATACAAAATTAGAATGGAATGTTCCATTTACATCCGCTTTTGAGTGCAGCAATTACTGTAGAGCACTGAATAGCTGAAAATGAAAAACCTTCAAACATTCTGAATGCAGCAGGAGAAAAAACATATGGCAAAATAAGAGTGATTCAGAGTACCCTGAAATGGAAGTTACTGATTTGCTGGAGAAGAAATAATTGATTTTATGCACCAAAAGCCCATGAAATGCCAAGGAAGGCAATTTATGTAATCTGTGTTTGCGTAATGAGGAACCACCATGAGGCACATTTGCAGTGTGTATGTTCGCAAGCACTTCTTATTCTTTAAACACAGATTTCTCTTCCTACTATACCTTGCAGAGTTAATTGTCTCAAGTATCACACTGTCAATTTTTCTTTAAAGCAAGCTTTGTTCCCCAACAACTAAAAAGTGCTAACTAAAATTTTAGAAAACTAAATGGCATGGTACATTTTCTAGGTTTTTAAAATACATTTTCATCATTCAAATGAGTGAATTAATTTTCAGATTGTAGTAAATAAAACATACATGTTGATAAAAAGTATAAGGCATCGTCCCACTTCACATTTGATATTGTTACTTTGCTATTTTATAGCTTTGTTTTTCCTCTCTATTTTACATAGGGTGACCAGATAGAAAGTGTGAAACATTGGGACGGGGGTGGGGGTAATAGGTGCCTATATATGAAAAGCCCCAAATGTCATGACTGTTCCTATAAAACTGGGACATCTGGTCACCATAATTTCACACACTGCTTTGGCAAATACATTGCTAAGTAGCTTTCTTTACTCCATAAGCAGCCTACATACTTGATGGAAAAAAATTGAGTCAATATTATTGCCTGTAAATTGACCTCTGTCTGTGTGACATCTTTTCAGCTTGCACCCATCACTCATGTGATGCAGTTTGAATGTTTCTTTTTATTTAAATTTGTTATTTTACCATGAACTTTCCATACAAGTATTCTTATTCACTGCCTGTGTATTTGATATCTTTAAAAGACCCATTGATGTGAGGTCCCCTTGATAGTCCTTCCAGGTTTTAATCACAGACCACAGCCACTCCATGTCTCCTTCACCACCACTGTGCTTTATTGTATTCCTTTAGCAGGTCACAGCCTGCAGTTATTTACATTCCATAGCCAGCTTCTCCACTAACCTCTCTGGAAGAGAACAATACTAGCAGCAGCCAGTCCTTCCTACCTACCTCTACCTTCCTTCAGGCTCCCTGCTCTCCCCCAGCACTTCCTCCCTATAGGTTTATATAATCCCATCTACTGGGATTACTTCCCCCTCAATTAGCCCCTCAGCTGTAGCTCTACCAAGTTAATTGACACCCTCAGTAAACTGCCTGTCTTTCAAATAGGTCCCAATTACTACATACTGGTGGACATTAGTGTGACTGTGAGCTGAGATAGCTCCTGACCAGCACGCCCTGTTACACCTCCAAAGACCTGTAGTTTTGAAGCAAAGTGGTGTCACCTATCTGCATACGAAGGAGGGTGCTTTTTCTAGCTGTTCAAAAAGTGTATTAAACCACGCTCCTAGAATACCTTGAATCAAGAATGTGTGAAAAAATACAACCAATTATCTGACAAGCAAAAGTCTCTTACTTGTCTGGCTTTCAATGGATGACCCATCTGGTGAGGTTAAGGACTCAGTTCAGCAAAGCATTTAAATACATATTTAAATGCTTTGCTCAGTTAGGACTTGCATTCACTAAAGCACAAATCCTGATCTCAGCATATGGCTTGAATACACTTCAGACTGCACTGCCATACAGGAGGCCCCCATGGAGCAGAGCACCACAACACATGGTGCAAAGAACTTGCTCCACGGTAGCAGAAGTGCACTGGTTTTTCGGCAAGCAGAGCCTCTATGATTTCACTAGATGGAAATAGACTTGTCTCAAAGATTTTGATCTTCTGGGCTGATGAAAGACGCACAGAGTCAACCAACCTGAAGTGCCCACTCCCTTTCACTTACTTGACCTAATTTACCTTTGGAATGGTGCATGTCTGCAGCACAGTACTACTAAGATTGCATCACATAGGAGGTCTAATGTTAAACCTGGATTTGGTCACAAAGAAAATGTGTGGATATTGGCAGTCACAATTATAATGGCAATTAAGCAATGTCACAAGAGCTCCACATCTGCATACATACAATTTGGCAGAACCCAGGTCAAATGGCATGCTTTCCTCAAGAAAACTATGATGTAAATAAAATATTGAAAGGGAGAATAAATTTGGGCAAAATGTGTGGCTACATGTATCCAGTGGATAACCTAGTTTCCATACTAGACAGTTAATTTCCACATTATGGGCCAGACTCTGATACTATTTTTTACCTCGCATAGTACCATACTTGGTAAGTAGTCCCATTGGTGTCTTTGGAGCTGCTTGTTAAATAAGGTATCATTCAAGACAAGTAGGGGTATAAGAATTTGTGGTTATACAGACAGAATGTTCATTCAATACTGAATTCTTTGTAAATAAATTGTATGTTTTCTATATACTTTTAACAACTTGTTATCACGCTTAGTATTAAAACAGAAAATTGACAAAAACGAGTAACTGGTGAAGGTGGGAAAATAGATTACTACAACTTTTTTTGTGGGGAAATATTGTAAAACCTGCAAAAAGGGACAGACATATATTAGTGGCTTTAAATATAAAACCACCTTCATTCAAGGACATCACAGTGCTTTACAAATGCGAATATAGCCTCTCAAAACACTGATGAGGTATTATTTTGATACTCTGCGTTGCAGAATAAATAAGTGGATAAGTATTGGGCTATGTGACATTTGCTTGGCAGTTACTTTCCCACATCCTCCCTCAACTCTTGATACTGAGCTGATACTGCATAATGTTATAAAACTATATAATGTCATTTTGTTTTCCTATTATTGCCATCAGTAGTTTAGTTTCCAAGTGCTCAGTGGCTAAGCATGTCCAGTTTTCTTGACTATGTAAGTACAGACAAAGCACCCATGCATCCTCAATGTTAATGTCATTTTTCATTCACTACTCAAATTAATATGAAAAAAATATATGAATACATATGGATGAAGAGTTTCCCCTACAGGCTTTTCTTGTATGTGAACAAGCATTAGACAGACTGAAAATATTTTTTCATCTACAAGCATGCTTACACTGACTATAAAGGGGAGAACTGTTACTGTGCAATAACATAATGTCATTTGTATGCTTTAAGATTTCCAAAATTAGTAACTGGATAAAAATATGATTATACTTTCAAAACCATGGAGATGTCTAGATGCAGTAGTGATTAAGAGCCTGATCCAAATCCTATTTAAAAAAAAAAATCAATGAGGTCATAAGTAAATGCTAAATAATCTATTCCTACCCTTTAGCTAAAGTTCTCTGAAGTGGGTGCATAAAGTTAAGTACCTATAGTAAGTGCTTACATATATAAATCATGCTGCAAAGACGCACACAAATATAGATTGGGTAACTTTTGGCACCCGAACGTGGAAATTTTGGTCCAAGTGCTTTGCTTTATGAAGCTGTGTTTTTCAAAATATTTTCAAGTTTTGTTTGATTTTTATTTGAGAATGGTTGATTTTACAATGGAAGACTACAAGGCACCACTCTTATGTTCTAGCCTCATCTCTGGTACTTTACCACCGTGTTCAATAAGCAAGTCATTTAACATCTTTGTGCTTCAGCTCACCCATCTATAAAATGATGACAATACTCACTCTCTATACCTCGCAGGTGTGGTCAGAGGATTCATTAAGGTTTGCAAAACCTCTGAGATACTTGGATGAAGGGCATTGTAAGATGTTATAATTTATTATTGGTGCTCAGAGTATTACAGAGATAAGCACCCCATAATGCCTATAAAACATTATTATAATTAAAATTCAAGATTCTGGATTTTTTAATCACTAAGTTATTTATTGTTAAATAGTGAATTCCTAAACTTATTTACTATAGGTTTTACTATATTATTTGGCTTAATGTGGCAGGAGTATATGACCGTAGTATTACTGTAAATTTTCAATGAAACTGTAGTAATTGCAATTTTTTTGACTGCACAACTTGCATATAATTTATTGTGGAAGTGAATAATATATTCAATATGCATCTCCTTTTAATGACTACTGTGCTGATAATTCATAAAAATATCATGGTATTTTTTTCTCAAATACTTAATAAATATTGTACAAGTTAATTGACTATTACTGGTCACTGTTATGTGTAATCAATGATAACGGTTATTTGTGTTTCACTCAAGGAATAAGCAAACACAATATTGTTTAACAATTTATACCTGCATGTTTCTATGCACCATACTAAGGACTATTAAAGTATAGGCAAAAATTACAACATTTCAGGTCCTGAAGTGCCTTATTAGAATAACTCATTTTTAAATACAAATGGAAAAACTCAAACAAAAGCAAATTCTTTAATAAAAAGATTATTTACTCTATGAAAATTACAGAAGTTTATAGAAAAAATCCACAACACAACCAAATGTAAAACATTGATTATTATTATTGAACACTTATATGCTGGTAGTACCAAAGACCAGAATCAGGTTGGTCCCCATAGTGCTGAGCACTATATATCCATTAAATGATCAGTCTCTGCCCTATAGAGCTTACAGCCTAAAATAAGAGACTTAACAGGTGGATAAGACAAATAAGCAGGCTGGGCTGGGAAGACAGGGCAACAAATGCGACAGGGTGTGCACAATTTTCAGTCAGCAATAGCAATTATAGCTTTCCACTCGCTTAGCCATTAATCGGGTTGTACTTTACTGTCTGAATCTGGTGTGATTTGGAGGAAGGATAAATAGAAAGACAGACAACAATTCCCTGGACCCAGTTAATGCCCGGGGGGAGGACGGGGAGTCAGCTTATTCCTTAGTATTACATTTAATAAAGTTGTGGCCTACCACTTTATATCTATTAATGCGTCAATGACTTCATTCTCTTCTGTGCCCTCATCAAAAAAACAGTCATTTCTGGTTACATCTATAATAAGTGTTTAGAGCACAGAGAGGCGTATGAAGAAGGGAAGTGTAATTAAACGGCAGTAGGGGAGTGACCACAAGAAGAGAAATGTTAACTTACCATTTTGAAAAGAACACAAAATTCCGATCATAATTCTGATATGGAGGAATAAAAATGCTAAAGCAGTTCTTCTGCATCAATATTAAATCAAAGTCTCGATGCAAAATGAAGCTAAGTTAAATGCCAGGAAAACGTAACATTAGGAAATGTGCCCAAAGATCAATACGTCAAAGAAGGTTGTTGCATTCTTCATGTGCTGCATTGGAATGAGGGGAATGTCATACATAATGCATCTGTTATTCTTTCATAACAAGAGAAGAAAATTGCTTCAAAAATTGCAGACCTCACTCTTACATAGAGATGTATAAACTGTTTTCTGAGGTCATCACCAACAAACTTTTTTGAAAGATGAAAAATTGACTGAGAAAACAAATATGATTTTCAGAGTAGATCCTTGACACTATAACATCTATGTATCGTCAACTACCAAACTATCAAGAGAAAAAGAAACCAGAGGCCTCCTCTCTACCTGACATTCACAGATTTCTGCAAAGCATTTGACACAATGGCAACAACTACAGTGTACCATTAAGCTATGATCTATTGATTTGTGAACTCATAATACAGTTTCTCTCAGTCCACAATGATCATTTCTAATAACAGGACTCTTAATCACACTTCACAATGACAACAGGAAAATCATTGTTTTAAGACTTGTAAGACAATAGTATTTGGTTATTAGAAACATTTGCTCAAGAAGTCTGTCCCCATGAATGTATTTAAAAACCTGAGACTTCTACTGATATCCAGCCAGGACACTGACTATGCCGAAAGAAGGACAGGAGACATTCAACATGGGTTTAATCAGGCTGAAACTTTATTATTAGATGTCAGAGATACCCGGCAGATAACAGTGTACAGTGCAGGCAACCCCATGTTTATTCCATAATTACCCGAGGGGGGGGGGAGGAGGGAACTTTTACCAGTTCCTGCTCTTTTTCCATGCAGGTCCCTCCAGCAAATCCATTGACGGGACCTTACCATAACTGTGGGTGAGGGGGCTTCCACCAGCTTCCCCTCTTTTTCCCTCCAGATCCTTCCAACAAATCTATTGCTGGGACCTTAGCATTCACCCTCCACCCTGGTAGGAGTGTTAAGGTGGGCTATAAGAATGGGGGGTTGGCTCCCTGCCGTATAAATCATAGGAGTCCCCAACCACCCCCTGTTCATTTCTTTAATGAACACCTCTTTTTAAGTCCTTTTCCAAGCCATTTCTCCAGTCACTGTATACCTTTCCTATGGAGTACCTGCACTGAACATCTGCCCTACACTTAAATAATCAGTTCTGATATATGGCCTATCAGTCATCATGCCATGCATGAACAGAGCCCTTCCTGAAACCTGGTATGATGAAGGCAAAAAATCCCCAACTGCACCCAAGCCAATATGGTGGTAAGGGAAAAAATCCTTCTCATCCTCCCCTCCCCGCTAAAAAAGGGACAGCTAGCGTAATGTCCACAGCAGATGTTGCCCAAACCAGTAGCGCAGCCAGGTCCGGAGTGCAGGGGGAGCAGCCCTATAAAAAGGCGCCTCCCCCTGCACAGGCGCCAGCTTCCGGTGGCGCCGGTGGGGGCTGACGCCTGGCGTCGGGGGTGGGGCCCCGCCCCCGACGCCGGGTGATGTGACGGGGCCCCGCCCCCGACGCCGGGTGACGTGACGGGGCCCCGCCCCCGACGCCGGGTGACGTGACGGGGCCCCGCCCCCGACGCCGGGTGACGTGACGGGGCCCCGCCCCCGACGCAGATGCAACTTCACCCAGCGTCGGGGGCGGGGCCCCGCAACGTCTCCCAGAAGCGGCGCTTAAAAAGAAGCGGCGCCTCTTTTTAGTGCTGCTAAAAAAAGGCGCCGCTTCCGCCGCTTCTGCTCAAGGGGGAGTGGCCGCTCCCCCTGCTCCCCCCCTGGCTACGCTACTGGCCCAAACCTGGTATTTCACCACTTAAAAGGGAGGGAGCGTGGGTCCTGCTTCAGCCTTGGTGCATGTGAGAAGGAAGGCCTGAGGCACCAAGCTGCCCCCTTTAAAACCCTGCATTCCCAGGGGATGAGTGAGCAACAACACGGTTCCTTTTTGCAGCCGTTTTCATCTCTTCCCCCCCAGCCATAATGCCCTATTTCCTTCACTCAGCCAACCAGACAAACACCCCCCTGCTTTAAGGTGCAGGGCAGTCATTAGACTCATGTTATTGTCTGAGATCACCACACAAAACCAGAACATAATCTCAAAGCTTAATTACACCAGCTAAAATAATACACAAATTTATGCTACACATAAGCAATATATAATCCAGCACAAAACTCACCAATATAGAGAAAGAATACTGGATAAGTAAAAACATTGGTCTTAGCAGAATGATGATAACACAGTGTACCCACATGCTGAGTAAGTCATCACAGACAAACAGAAGTTCAAATGAGGTTATTCCAATGATCTTGTTAATATCTCAAATGCATTATGCTGAGACACAGACAGAAATGCCATGTGTTTTATGAGTTATCTAAACCGGAGAATCAAGCTAAAAATATAGAAAAGCTCTTCAAAAACCTCAAGAAAATGACAAAATATAAAACAAGGCTCATCAAAAATCTGTAACAAAACATTTACTTAGGAAACAGGATGCAAAGCAATGCCAGTTTTTGACTCAGGTTTTTCTATAAATGGTGATTATGAACAAGAAATCTTATCTTTTCATGAATTAATAATTAGCTTACAAATTCAATCAAAAACAATGGTGCAATGTAATTCCCTACAGGCATTAAGATTTGCCAGCAGATGAAACCATGTAGAAATGCCCTTTGTCCTGGGTATGGTGGGATAGACATTAACCAAATATTATTCAAAAGATATAGGTGACACAGAAAAGCAAAAGTAAGTTGCTGTCAGAAATTATAAGTAGTAAACATAAAACAAATAAATGAAGAAAGAGTCCCATTGTACAGCATCATACGAGCACATATCCTGCAAAAGTGAGAGCACATGAACCAGTCTGATGGGTTCAATGGAGGAGAGGTAGGAAATGGATATAGCAGCAATTGGCTGATGAAATAAAATCATCTTCAGTAGGAGTCTTATCTAAGGCATAAGGCAGGCTTTGTCCTACTGAAGGCTGAGCATGACTAATGATGGTGATGAATCACAGATCTCTTCTGTCTCTGTTTTTTGCCATTCCGATCATGAAGAAACAAACCTAGAGGCTTCTAGTAAACTTAAGCTGATTTTGGCAATAACATTTGAATATCAATGCACCCCGGTGTCATCTACATCACAACTTCAGGTGGTGCAAAATGTACTTGTGCATCTGGCTCAGATTCCCTCAAAATTGGCATACATAATTCTGATCTCCTAATTCGCTAACTCTAATATCATTATAAACATTTGAAAGTGCATTTCAGTTTCTGATCTTGCAGGGTGGCATGCAGCTTTATTTCAAACTGAGTTTACTAGGAGTTGAAGGTGCACATTTTTCAGGAAATGAGTTAACATATGCTCACAGGCTCAAGTACACATTTTGCAGGAAATTAATTAACAGCCAAAATGGACTGCACAAGTGTTTCACAATATGGTGAGCAAACTCCTCTAGTATTGCATACTGTATACGTTGCAAAATTCCTACTGTCCACATCCAACAGCACTCCCAACAGGTTTTATTGAAGTGTTTTTTCCACAGAACATGGAAAAATAACAAAAAAAACCCCGGCAGATAACAGTGTACAGTGCAGGCAACCCCATGTTTATTCCATAATTACCCGAGGGGGTGGGGAGGAGGGAACTTTTACCAGTTCCTGCTCTTTTCCATGCAGGTCCCTCCAGCAAATCCATTGACGGGACCTTACCATAACTGTGGGTGGGGGGGCTTCCACCAGCTTCCCCTCTTTTTCCCTCCAGGTCCTTCCAACAAATCTATTGCTAAAGATGTTTAGGAACGTTTAAAGAAGAAAGGAGAGAAGGAGGATGCTGTTTGCTTTTCATGCTGAGTGTTTGTTGATAGCCAGCAGTAGACAAGCATATCTCTTTTATTCTCTACTCTTACTTTTCGTGCGTCATCCCTAGAAGTTGACTTATTTGCCCAATGAGTTTTGGAATAGAAGTTCATCCCTTTATTTCTCAATTTGGTCTGCAGATTATGCTCTTTCAAGTTGAACAGTTTTTGGACTGAACACTTTTGAGATATGGCCTTTGATGATGCATCTTCTTTTGTCTCTGAGCGTTCTCAGATACAGAATCAAATTATCTGCTGGTGTCAACAGATTTCATTGAAGCACCACCATTTTTTGGCATCAGAGAATTTGGCTCTACGTTTTTATTTTTATGGCAGGTCTCTCTTGAATTAAGTTGTTGTGGCCTTTGAGATGAGGCAGAAATTGTTAATATGGCTCCAAATCATTATTACGTAAGAGAAACTCTGGATAAATGTGTTGTTCAGACAACTCCAAATGGAGGGGAAGTTCACCACAAGGGAGTCTCCATGTCCATTTCCTCTACTGCATGTGGGCTTCCAAGAAAGTTTGGTGGCCAAGATGGACTCTAATAATGTGTATGACATTTCCTGCTTTTGAAACACTTCAGCAAACATTGTTCCAGGTAATTACAGCTCTTGAGACTCAGTGATAAGCCCGAATGGATATGATTTCCTCTCCTTTAAATGAAAGAAATGAAACATTCACTGTGTTTGAAGCAGCAATTAAAACTCCCTCTGATACCACTGTCTGAAAGAAAATGTTAAAACCTGGTTTGCTGTGCTGATTCAGGACAATGGTTTCACATCACAGAAAAAATAAAGTCTACAAAAATGCATCAACAAATTTGTAACCTAAAAGGTGCTGACTGGTTGAAGAGGCTGGATGAAAATCTTTTTGAAGGAACTTTTTAACTTCTTATGGAAACTTAGTAAGAAAATAAAAAGAGGGGATCAAGTTTATGTTCCAACAAAGAAAGATTGCAACACACACAGAAAGTACTACGCCAAGGATATGCCAAGTTAATTTGTATGTTTATTTAGTATCCTTAAATTCAGTCAAGTAAATAATTGTTATAAAGTCTCTCTGTAAATAACTGTTTTATCACTATGAAAAGAGAATTAATCGATTTCCAAGGAAAAATCTTGGCCCCACTGCAGTTAATGGCCAAACTCTCATTGAATTCAGTGAGGGCAGGATTTCACCCAGGAATCTCAGTCAGGATGCCTAGGCCTGTAGCTCATATCTGACTGCCTTAACAAAAAAGTGTTGCTTAAGATTAATAAAAAGATAATGTAATATAGAAGCCATATTGGTTTACCTAATCCTGCAAAGTTGTGTGTTGACATAACTCAAGAAAAATATCTTGTTAAAATTATTTTTAAAGGCAGGCATCTGGAGTATTTTAAAAACTAAGAATATTGGACTCCAGCAGTGACAACCTGAAAGAGAACAGTTACATGCGAGTTTTAATACAAATTGTTGCATTTGTTTGGGATATTGCTGTTTGCTTGTTTTTTGGCTATTTATTGTGTAACACAAACTTGGGTATAATACTTGAGTTTCTTGGGTACAATAGTGTGTTTCTCCTACTCTGTTAATAGAATATATCTAAACACTGTTACAATCTCAGTTACATTGGGGAAAAATCAGGAGAGAGACTCGTGTGAAACCAATCTAAGCGAGATGCATTCAAATCCATATTTACATAAATATGGACATTATTGGGTTGGAAATCGATGTTCTCTTTTATTTAGTGTTGTAGCTCTGTCTTATAAACCATTATTATAAGGAATTAATAAAAGTTTTTCTTAAAACTGTACCAGCAAACTGACAGGGAATTCAAACTGCTCCAAGCCAAGGAGTTAACAGAGCTGTTAAAATGTTGCCGCTGAAGCATGGAAAGTGATGGAAAATGAGAAGGAGAATGGTTGTAGTTTGCTCTAGTAGTTTGCCCTCCCCAACATCCCATTTTGTCATGGCTCTTTAGATTGTTTTCTAATAATAGAAACGGCAGTCGGGAAGAGAAAAGAGATTTTAATTGAGTCTAAAACAACCCTCTTATCTCTTTTACTTACTTGGGAGATTTATCCATTATTTCTCTTAAGAAAATACTGAATTCACAAGTCTGTATTCTAGATTTGGAAGGCAGCAACAAATAGGTCCTTTTTTTAACCTAAAACAAAAAGAAGTGACCTCTCTTTTTATGGTTTGCCAATTCTATCTGTTTGGCAGATTTCACAAAATAGCTTGAACAGTGTCCACTTTCCTTATTTTGAAAGCTGACAGACTCCAAATCTTCTTTTCAGCAGTCTGGGAAATAAAAATCTCATTGGTACTGATTAGCCAAATTAATTGGCTTATGTTCTAAGTCAAAAGTGACAGCATATATAAAGGGGGGGAAAACAACAAGAAACATCATTTTCTCTCAGTCAAATGTTAAGTAAGAAAAAGCTAGTGTTGGCAAGAGTTAGGTATTGGCATTTCCATTATAAAGTCTTATATTTGATGGTTCTAGAGCAGCATTTTAAAATGTACACCCCACAGTCACTTGGAAAATCAGCTAGGAAACCCATGTAAATAAAGCAAATTAAAAACATTGGTTACAATTACATAGGTCAAATTCTACCATCACTTATACCAAGGAGACTAAATAAGAATCTGGCTCATATTTACACATCTTAATTTACACATATTAGGCCATTTTGATTGAATCAAGTCTATTTGGTACATATTAGTGATTGATAAATGGCAACAGGTTTGTTGATAAGCATTGAAGAACGTAAATACTTATCTAAAGCTTGTACCAGCCCTAACTTATAGACATTCCCTCCCGTTCTGCAATTTCTTAGCCAATCCTACAGTTTCTCAGAAGTTAGTGATGATCTGCTCTCTACAGTACCATTTTCTACTCTTTTGCTCAATCTAGTTTTTTTACAAACCAGTGGGGCTCCTACTGGCCAAGTCCTGGCAAACAAAGTTCCTTCTAAGATTGATTCCCAGTCTCACTATTTGTATGAGAGTCTCTCCTCCCACCATTTTGATACCCAAACCCCTCCCCATTTGGCCTCTCCCATATAGGTTCCTAACGCCCCACTGTCTTCCCTTCACTTACATTTCTATTGACAGCACAGGTGTATTTATGGAGGGAATGCCCTCCTCCCCCACTTTTAACCTGAATAGGTACAGGGAAGGGAGCAGGGAACAGGTACAGGTAAAGGAACAGGGAAGGGAGGTACAGGGAACAGGGAAGGGAGCAAGAAGCTAGTTATACATTGGGGAATGGGAGCTGCGAGATAAGGGACTTAGATAAGGAGATGGAAATCTATGATAAGCAGATAGAAAAGGAGTGAAAGCAGGGGCAGCTGGAGTGATGAAAGGGAGGTCTGGTATAAGAAGAACAAAGAAGAGGAAAGAGTTACTTTATGGGGCAGAGATGGTGAAGAACAGGATGTCAGAGACAAAAGTGGGATTTTGAGAGGCAGAGAAGATACAGACAGAGACTGGAAGAAGAAAGATAGACTAGGAGAACAAGAATGAAGAAACTGGGCAGAATAGAGAATAGAATGAGAGGTTCTTGGGGTGGAAAGAGGAAGGAGACAATGAGGACCGAAGAAAAATGGGCAGAAGAAGTGATAGTGTTTTGTAATGCAACAGATGGAGAAAGGTCGTTGGGGACAAATAGTGCACAAATTGAGAGGGAACAATTACTCCACAGGTAAATGGGACATTAGCAATTTGAGAGGCAGCAAAGATGGGAAGCACTTAATTGTGGATTTTTTTAGTCAATCACAAACCATATTTTTTCCTAATATCTCAGTATTTGTACAGTAATACAAATATTACCAAAAAAAGTTACTCTGAAAATTATTACTGATGTTTGACTTTAAAGCCCACTACCACCATTATCATAAACAGCAAAGAAGGACAAACATCTTAGACAGGAGGAAAATAACTATTAGATAAGTGGTAGTGGGAGGTAAAATAATATATAGGACAGGAAGAGAAACCAAAGAAGTGTAAGTGGATGATTTAACTATGAAATAATTGGTACTTATATCACAAAAGCATTAGGACTCTGATAATAAAAAGGCTACTTTGGATCACTTGCTTGCAAACATCATAAGTTTTATGCAGTAAAAATTGCAGTGCACCCTTCTCCCAAATACAGTAACTGATGTGAGTTGATACCGTGAACTCCTCCCTCCCATTTCTTGCATACAAGAGGGCATAGCCAAGTTATGAACTAAAAAATGCAATCTACTCTTTATAGGATAAACAAGATCTGAAATTTTCAATGTTAAAAAAAATGCAAAAAACAAACCAACCAACCAAGAAACATTAGAAGAAACAAAAATACAAACAAAAAACCCCATCTCTTAGGACTTCAGACATCACAAAGCAACAAACAAAGGCACAAGCTTGTTTTCCATTTCAATAAACAAATTAACACTTTAACAGGATACACTGTATGTATGTAGTATTCAGAAGGCTAAGGTTAAGAAATTTCTCTCTTCTCTTTTAATGCCATTGTATAACTTAGTAATAAAAGACCATACAGATACACAATTACTTTGAAAGTTCTGCTACACAGCATGCAGTCTAGGTACAAAAAAAACCTAATTTATCATTGCCATTATGTGACATGTTCTGCAAAACTGTGCTCTTTTGAACATCAGCGACATACCATAACCTTAATTGTAGCAGAACAATTTTTTTTGCTATAATTACATGATAGAAGAACCTGAAATTTTCCTTTTGGAATCCTGCATCTGGTGAACAAGTTTATAAAAGTCAACCTATTAGATCCTATTCTAATGATTCAACTTAAATATGTGAAGTATAGTAAAAGAGTGGACCATACATTTGTTACTGCTAAATATTTCCTTGGACAGCTAACTTTGATCTTACAATTTATACTTTCAAGTAAATACAACATTATAAGGAATACATTATTTTGCTTACCATTAGCCAGTTTTACAAGTCTTCCTCACACAAGTAATCACATGGATATTACTCATATAAGTAAGTCTTGCCTCTCAGGGCCTATCTAGCTAAAGAATGGGTAATCCTGATCTAATATCCAAATATGTTTATTCGGTTTAACTTTTAAGTATCAACATTTGTCCAGCAAATGATCTCTCTCTCTTATTGGGATCCAAGTTCTCCAAAATAGTAATGGAACTTCTTACACTCAGCCAGTTTTTGAATCAAAAATATAAGGGCTCTCTCCTGCAAGATTTTGAGCACTTACTTAATTTAAGCACTTTTGAACTCCCACTGAAGTCAATTAAAGTGACACTAATTGCCATATAATAAGAGGGAGAGAGTGAATAATGGATTAATGTTTATGGAGTGTACAAAACAGGATGAGGAAGACCATTAAGAGAAGATTTTGATAAACCAATAATGCCACGTACTAAAGATATTTAGCACAATCAAGGCCTAGTTGATTTGTAGTGCAAGCACACACATCACTACTAATCCCTTCTCCTTCCTTGTCTGCATTGTGATATTCAATGCTGTAAGTAAAATCTGCTAAAGATATACACTGAGTTCTACTTGAAAGGCACTAATCTAAAGCTTAAGATGTTTTTTCTGTCTTGTTCAGATTCTACTTACGATTCTAAGATCAAACCAGTAAAGAAGTATCAGTGACTTTATAAAGTTAGAAAGTAAAATACACTTAACTTAGGACCTTATTAGCTACAGTAAAATCTACTCCTAATGGTCTTCATCTTCAAGTTTTATGAACTCCATGGTGATTTAATCCATTCTCCACACTCTATTTCCACTCTCCTCATGCCATGCTATGGTAATTATTGTCACTTTAACCTCATGACTCTTCATATACCCTCATCCATACAAAACTTGTAAAAACCTTGTCCATCACTGTATAGTTCAAATCTGCTTCAACGAACAATTCTACTATACTATTACTGAGGTATTACTAAAGAAAAAAGCCAAAGGCAATGTCACATTGGCTTTCTAATACATCTGACATTTTGGTAATTCAACATGATAATGAACAGTAATTAACTTATAAGTGAGTCCAATACTCTTCACTTCTTTTTTGCTGATAGAACAATGCTCTCCTGTCAGCTGTAGTTTTGATCAAGAAGTCCCATCCATGCACTTGCCAGATTTAACCTGAATGTATTTCCATAGGGAATTTTCTACAATAGGATTTTCAGTGACCAGCATCCATCACAGCAGCATGTGTGACTCAGATTTAATGTACCAATTCTGAACAGCTTAATATACATCACAAGGTATGCATTGCTGAAAGCAGCAATGTATAAAATGTTTGATGACTTGAGCTTTTAATTTTGAGGTGCTGAGAGTGGCAACACAAAGGCTTTTATTGCATGGCCAGTACCTCTTAAATTATTCCAACATGGGGGTTATTCTGTCACTGATTGCTTTCTTGAGTGATTTCAGGTTGTTGATTCGTGAGTCAGCAATCCGTAAAAAACACAAATGACGGTAAACTAGGTAAAAAAGCAAAATATACTTACACACTTATACAATCTATTCTCTTGTGTACAATCTCACAGTTATATGCAAGGAAAAATCATTTAAAGATTTAAAGTACCAGTGATATACCTCAAGATGGAGCATTATTTCAAAGGGTTTCAGAAATATGGGAAAATAAGGTATAGCATTTTGCTTAAAAATATTATATATTATGTACACAACTGTGCTTGCATAATTCTTATATACTTTGCTTCATAAAGAAAAATAATGTCAAATCCACTTTGTAACCATTGGTTATGGATTATGGTGTAGTCAGAGTTCAAGACTCCTTGGTTCTCTTCCCAGCTCTGCTAATGTCGCTAATTTACAGCACTAGCCAAAACACTCAACGTCTCTGTACTTTAATTTAACCATCTGTAACATGGCAATCCCCACAGTCACCTACCTCACAGGTAGGTTGTGAGATTTCAATCTTTAATGTTTGTATAGGGCGTTGAGATCCTACGATGAGAGTATGATAGCAGATCAAAGTGTTCTTATTCACTCAAGTAACTTCAGAAGTCTTGGGAAGAAGGGAAGGTGCAAACCTATTACATTTACAATTTATAGGTTATACAACTTTATGCACATACAGTCAATTAGCATCCCATGAAATGAGCAGGGCGTTAGACTATATGATCTCCTGAGGTCTCTTCCAACCCTAATAGTCTATGATTCTATGAATACACACTTTGGTAACCCCCTGAATTATATTTCTCTCTCTCTCACAGACACACACACACACACACCTCCCTCCCACCCTTATGGTACATTTTAATAAAGAGTAGCCACTGTGAAATTTCTTCAATTATAAAATACTTCTGCTCAAAAAGTCACTGAATTATTTCAGATAGCTCATCCACAGTCATTAATGTATGTACAGTGCTGGATCCGTAGTTTATAGTTGTACCATAGCCAGTAACAAACTATCTGCTGCTGCTATTTAATGGTGTCCAGTTTGCAAATTAATTCCATTTCTGCAGTTTTACTTTGAGTCTGTTTTTGAAGTTTTGTTGTTGAAGAATAGACTTTAAAATGGCAGTTATTGAGTAACCAGGGAGGTTGAAATGTTCTCCTACTGAGAATGTTGCAATTCCTGATGTCAGATTTGTGTCCATTTATTCTTTTGCGTAGAGACTGTCCAGTTTGGCCAATGTATGTGGCAGAGGGGCATTGCTGGCACACAATGCCATATATCACAGTGGTAGATATGCAGGTGAACGAGCCCCTGATGGTATGGCTGACGTGGCTGCAGAACTGGAATTAATTTGCAAACTGGACACCATCAAATTAGGCCTGAATAAAGACTGGGAGTGGATGGGTCATTACAAAATCTAATTTTACCATACTAATTTCCCCCTACTGTTACTTACACCTTCATGTCAACTGTTTGAAATGGGCCACCCTAATTACCACCACAAAAGTGCCTCCCTTGTCATTCTACTGTTAATTGAATTGTCTCAGACTGATCCCCCACACACACACTTGGTAAGGCAACTCCTATCTTTTCATGTACTATGTGTATATATACACACATATACATACATATACATACACATACATATATACACACACACGCACCTGCTACTGTATTTTTCACTCCATGCATCTGATGAAGTGGGTTCTAGCCCACAAAAGCTTATACCCAAATAAATGTGTTAGTCTCTAAGGGCTGGTCCACACTGGGGGGAGGGGAATCGATCTAAGATACGCAACTTCAGCTGCGTGAATAATGTAGCTGAAGTCGAATATCTTAGATTGATTTCAAAAGGTACTTACCCCGGTCCACACCGCAGCAGGCAGGCTCCCCCGTCGACAGCGCTTCCTCCGCTCGCGGACCTGGAGTTCTGGTGTCGACGGGGAGCGGCTCTGGGATAGATTTATCGCATCTAGATGAGTCGCAATAAATCGATCCCAGAACATCGATAGCTACCCGCCGAATAGGGCGGGTAGTGTAGATGTAGCCTAAAGGTACCACAAGGACTCCTCATTGTTTTTGCTGATAGAGTAACACGGCTACCACTCTGAAACCTGACAGAGGATAATTGCCCTAAGAGTTTTGGGTATAGGTAATTTATTATGCTATGCACCTTATCTATGGATAAAAGGGAGATTAAATTTTACAGTGGGGCCAATTTCTTCAACTTCAACAAAGTTACAATAAAGTTGAATATAATGTAGTGCCTTTGGACCTTATGGTTTAATCATTAAAAACAATAATCCCATACAATGCAGCACTGCAACTTATGTAGGATTTATTGTAGATCAACATGCTGTGTCTAAAAAGACGACCTTAACAGGGGGCTAGATGTTGAGGGGGACAGGGAAAATTACAATAGAGCCGTAGGAGCAACAACAGGGAAATCAGTAGAGCAATCTGCTCAACATCTTAAATGTCTGTACACAAATGAAAGGAGTATGGGGAATAAAGATGAAGAACTGAAAATATCGGTACAAAGGCTAAATGAAGCCTCAACTGGCATCAGATACTTGATGGGATAAAGCCCATGACTGGAACATTGGTATAGACAGGTGTGATGGGGTGAACACCCCCCACTTGCCCTGAAAAAGTTAAAGACGACAAAGAATGGGACTAATTAACGCAACAGGCCAAAGCTGAGGGGAATCAGGTGGTTAAGCAATCCTCTGTTACAAGTCTGGAACAAGACTATAAAGGCAGGAAATTGGTAGCAGAAGGGGGCTGTTAGAAAAGCCTCCAGTCTCTCTCTGGGAGAAGGGAGGTGTGTTTGGGCTTGCAAACCCTAAGCAGGGAAAAGCCAGGAAGATAGGACAGGGCTCAGGGAAGGGCAGTAAGGTCTAGAAGGAAACAGGCCTTCACTGCTGGCCAGAAAGTGAATAAAGGAGTTCAGGAGAGCTGGCAGTTTCTCAAGGAGACTATATTAAAGGCACAACTGCAAACTCTCCTGATGGGAAGGAAATATAGGAACAATAATAATAGGCCAATATAGCTCCAACAGGAGCTCTTTAATGATCTGAAAATCAAAAAGGAATCCTACAAAAAGTGGAAACAGATAAATTGCTAAGACGTAGTATAAAATGATAGCACAAGCATGTAGGGATAAAATCAGAAAGGCACAAAATGGGTTACACCTAGCAGGGTCATAAAAAGTAGGGCTGTCAAGCAATTAAAAAAAGTAATCACAATTCATTGTGCTGTTAAACAATAATAGTATACCATTTATTTAAACATTTTTGGATGTTTTCTACATTTTCAAATGTATTGATTTCAATCACAACACAGAATACAAAGTATATAGTGGTCACTTTATATTTATTTTAATTACATATATTTACACTGTAAAAATCAAAAGAAATAGTATTTTTCAATTCACCTAATACAAGTACTGTAGTGCAATCTCTTTATCATGAAAGTTGAACTGACAAATGTAGAATTATGTACAAAAAATAATTGCTTTCAAAAATACAACAATGTAAAACCTACAAGTCCGACGTCAGCCAACAGCTCGGACAAGCAAGTATGGTTACAACAGAGGTGGGCAAACTTTTAAACCTAAGGGCCACATCTGGGTGAGGAAATTGCATGCAGGGCCATGAATGTAGGGCTGGGGCAAGGGTTTGGGGTGCGGGAGGGAGTGCAGGGTGGTGGTGTGTGGTGTGCAGGAAGGGGACTCAGGGCAAGGGGTTGGGATAGAGAAGGGGTGCGGGATGTATGAGGGGGCTCAGGGAAGGGGGTTTGGGTGCAGGATGGGGCTCAGGGCAGTGGTGCAGGGAGGTTTGCAGCGTGCAGGAGGGGGCTCAGGGCAGGGGTTGGGGTGCAGAAGGGTTGTGGGGTGCAGCAGGGGGTTGGGTTCAGGCAGGGGGCTCAGGGCAGGGAGTTGGGGTGCAGGAGGGGTATGGGGTGCAGCAGGGGGCTCAGGGCAGGGTGTTGGGGTGTGGGGTGGAGGAGGGGTTCAGGTTGTGGGCTCCAGCTTGGCGCTGCTTACCTGGAGTGGCTCTGGGGTGGCAGCGGTGCACCTGGCCCCACACCATGATGCTCCGCTCCGGGAAGTGGCTGGCAGAGCCAGAGGGCTCCGTGCACTGCTCTTGCCTGTGGGTACCTCCCCCGAAGCTCCCATTGGCCACAGTTCCCCATGCCCTGCCAATGGGAGCTTCAGGGGAGGTACCCACAGCCAAGAGCCTCGCACGGAGCCCTCTTTTCCCCCTCACCCAGGGGCCACAGGAACGTGGTGCCGGCAGCTTCCCGGAGTGGAGCGGGGCCCATGGCACCATGTGGGGGGCAATCCCACGGGCTGGATCCGAAGCCCTGAGGGGTCAGATCCAGCCTGCGGGCCGTAGTTTTCCCATCCCAGGTTACAATTTGCAGGAGATAATGCTGCCTGCTTCTTGTTTAAAATGTCACCTGAAAGTGAGAACAGGTGTTTGCATGGCACTGTTGTAGACAGTGTTGCAAGATATTTATGTGCCAGATCCGCTAAAGATTCATATATCCCTTCATGCTTCAACAACCATTCCAAAGGACATGCGTCCATGCTAATGATGGGTTTTGCTCAATAAAGATTAAAGCAGAGTGGACCGACACATGTTCATTTTCATCATCTGAGTCTGATGCCATCAGCAGAGGACTGATTTTCTTTTTCGGTGGTTCGGGTTCTGTAGTTTCCACATCGGAGTGTTGCTTTTTTAAGACTTCTGAAAGCATGCACTACACCTCAGCCCTCTCAGATGTTGGACGGCACTTCAGATTCTTAAACCTTAGGTCGAATGCTGTAGCTATTTTTAGAAATCTCACATTGGTACCTTTTATGCATTTTGTCACATCTGCTGTGAAAGTGTTCTTTACACAAACATATGCTGGGTCATCATCCGAGACTGTTGTAACATGAAATATATGGCAGAATGTGGGTAAAACAGAACAGGAGACATACAATTCTCCCCCAAGGAGTACAGTCACAAATTTAATTAATGCATTATTTTTAATGAGCATCATAAGCGTGGAAGCATGTCCTCTGGAATGGTTGCCGAAACGTGAAGGGGCACATGAATGTTTAGCATATCTGGCACATAAATACCTTGCAATCCTGGCTACAAAAGTGCCACACAAATGCCTATTCTCACTTTCAGGTGATATTGTAAATAAGAAGCAGGTAGCATTGTCTCCCATTAAGTAAACAAACGTGTTTGTCTTAGCAATTGGCTGAACAAGAAGTAGGACTGAGTGGACTTGTAGTCTCTAAAATTTTACATTCTTTTGTTTTTGAGTGCTGTTATGTAACAAAAAAAAATACATTTTTAAGTTGCACTTTCACAATAAAGAGATTGCACCACAGTACTTGTATGAGGTGAATTGAAGAATACTATTTCTTTTGTTTATCATTTTTAAAGTGCAAATATTTCTAATAAAAAATGATATCAAGTGACCCCTGCACACTTTGTATTCTGTGTTGTAATAGAAATCAATATATTTGAAAATGTAGAAAAACATCCAAAAATATTTAATAAAGTTTAATTGGTATTCTATTGTTTAACAGTGCGATTAATCGCGATTAATTTTTTAAATCATGATTAATTTTTTGGAGTTAATCATGTGAGTTAACTGCGATTCATAGCCCTAATAAAAATCAATACGAGGTTCTTCAAATACATTAGGAGTAAGGGAAAGACAGGAAAATTTAGAGCAGGAAAGCTAATAAGGGGTGACATAAAGAGGGCAGAGATTCTTAATGCCTATTTTGCTTCAGTCTTCACTAAAAAGGTTAATGGTGATCAGATACTCAGCACAATTAATATTAATAACAAGAGGAAAGAAACACAAGACAAAGTAGGACATGATCATGGTAACTAATGTTAGATAAATTAGAAGTATTCAAGTTGGCAGGACTGGTGAAATTCACTTTAGGATACTTAAGGAACTAGCAAAGCAATCTCAGAACCATTAGCAATTATCTTTGAGAATTCACAAAAGACTGGAGAATGGCAAAAATAGTACCTATATTTAAAAGGGGGGCCCAAGGAGGACCCAAGGGATTATAGATCAGTCAGCCTAACTTCAATATCTGGAAAAATAGTGGAACAAATTATTAAACAATCAATTTGTAAGCATCTACAGGATAACAGTGTAATAAGGAATAGCCCATATGGATCTGTCGAGAACAAATCCTGCCAAACCAAACTACTTTCCTTTTTGGACTTGAGTTATCAAGGTTACCAGCCTGGTGGAAGAGGGTAGCTGTAGATATGATATATATTGATTTTAGTAATGCTTTTGAGACAGTCTCACATGACATTCTCAGAAGCAAATGAGGGAAGTTGGGCATAGATTAAATTACTTTTAAAAGGGTGCACAACTGGTTAAAAGACCATATTCAAAGAGTAGCTATCAGTGGTTTGCTGTAAAACTGGGAGGATGTATCTAGTGGAGTCCCACAGGGATCAGTCCAGGGTCTGGTAATAGTTAATATTTTCATTAATGACATGGATAATGGAGTGGACAGTATGCTTATAAAATTTGCAGATGACACCAAGATGGGAGGTATTGCATGCACTTTGGAGGACAGGATTAGAATTAAAAATATCCTTGACAAATTGGAGAATAGATCTGAAATTAACAAGATGAAGTTCAATAAAGACATGTGCAAAGCATTTCACTTAGGAAGGAAAAATCAAATGCACAAAAAATAGGGAATAACTGGCTAGGTTGTTGTATTGCTGAAAAGGTTCTCATGGATCACAAATTGAATGAGTCAACAATGTGATGTATTTATGAAAAAGACTAATATTCTGCTGAGTATGAACAGGAATGCCTTATATATAAGACAAATAAGGTAACTGGCCCATTCTACTCACCACTGCCAAAGCCTCAGCTGAAGTACTGTGTCAAGTTCTGGGTGCTACTCTGTGGGACCGGTCTGGACAAATTGGAGTCCAGAGGAAAGCAACAAAAATGACAAAAGATTTAGAAACCCTGACCTATGAGGAAAAGTTAGAAAGGTGGGCATGTTTAGCCTTGAGAAAAAAAAAAAGATTGAAAGGGAACCTAATAGGAATCTTCAAATATTTTACGAGCGGTTATAAAGAGGGTGGTGATCTATTGTTCTCCATGTATACTGAAGGTAGGACAAGTAATAAGCTTAATCTTTAGGTCAGATATTCAGAAAAAACTTTCCAACTAATAAGGGTAGTTCAGTTCTGTATTACACTTCTGAGGGAAGTTGTGGAATTTCCATCAGTGGAAGTTTTTAAGAACAGGCTAGAGAAACACTTGTCAGGGATGGTCTAGGTCAGTGGTCCCCAAGTGGTGTCTGCGGGTGCCATGGCGCCCGCCAGGGCATTTATATGTGCCCGCCGTCAGGACTGGCACCAAGGAACGAAGAGGAGTGCATCCGCCGGAGAACCTGCCACCGAAATGCCACTGAGGAGTGCTTTCGGCGGAGAAGCTGCTGCCAAGGAGTGCGGCCACCGGAGAAATGTCACCACCGAAATGCCGCCAAGAAGCGTTGCTGCCCGCCACACTCTTCTGAAGGCATGAATGTGCTCTTGGCCACAGAAAGGTTGGTGACCACTGGTCTAGGTTTACTTGGTCCTGCCTCAACACAGGGGGATGGACGTGATGACATCTCCAGGTCACTTCCAGCTCTACATTTCTATGATCTACACACTGGACAGCTCTCAAAACTGGCAAGTAAACAGAAAGATGCTTCGTTGTACTTCTACTAAGAAATGCATTATTTCAAAGAGCTCCATTTTATATCAGTGCATTATCTATGGAATGTTTGTACCCAGACGTCTCTACAGTGCATTTCTGCACTGTCCTATGCAGTATACAAAGTAGGAAGAGTTCTATGTGAATAATGAGAACCAGATTTCATTTCATGATGAGCTACTTAGAGAAGGAAAGTAGATAAATCATCAATTACACATCCTGTAGTGGAAGCACAATTATTTGAGACACTGAAAATTAGATAAAGCCTGTGGAAATGCACTTTAGGAAATGGCATGGCAATATTAGTGGGTTGGAGTAGATGACCTAATGATCTTTTCATCTTAAATGTCTCCAATTTTCTGATTCAATCCATTCCTTAGGAAGGAACAATCAATTGCACACATACAAAATGGGAAATGACTACCTCGGAAGGAGTACTATGGAAAGGGATCTGGGGCTATAGTGGATCACAAGCTAAATATGAATCAACAGTGTTACACTGGTACAAAAAAAAAGTGAACATCATTCTGGGATGTATTAGAATGAATGCTGTAAGCAAGACACATGAAATAATTCTTCTGCTCTGCTACATCCTTATAAAGGCCTCAGCTGGAGTATTGTGTCCAGTTCTGAATTCTCCAATTTGTCCACATCTTTCCTAAAATATGGAAGGTCCAGAGGAGAGCAACAAAAATGATTAAAGGTCTAGAAAACATGACCTATAAGGAAAGATATTTAGATATTTTTAAATGGGTTTGTTTAGTCTGGAGAAGAGAAGACTGAGAGGGGACATAACAGTTTTCTAGCACATTAAATTTTGTTACAAGGAGGAAGGTGAAAAATTTCTCAACCTTTGAGGATAGGACAAGAAGTAATTGACTTAAATTGCAGCAAGGCAGGTCTAGGTTGGACATTAGGAAAAAAACTTCCGGTCAGGTAGTTAAGCACTGGAACAAAGTGCCTAGGGAGGTTGCAGAATCTCCATCATTGGACATTTTAAAGAGCAGGTTAGACAAACACCTTTCAGGAATGATCTGTTAGTACGTAGTCCTGCCTTGAATGCAGGAGACTGAACTAGATGACCTATTGAGGTCCCTTCCAGTCCTAAAGTTTATGATTCACCCAAATTCCCCAGTTGCTTAAATTTAAACCTTTTCAGTGTTCTAATGTTAACTGTCTAGCCAACCTTATTCTCTTTTATAACAATCACAGTAGGTGCGGAATAGACGGTATGACCAAGCCATCATGACTTAGAAAAGCAAAGCTATAAAGCCATTAGGGAAATATATTTGGAGTGTACCAGAAATATAAAAAGGAGCATAGAAAGTTTTCTTCTGTTAAGGGGAAAAATGTTGAAGTATAGTTCACTTCTAGGCAGCTCTGGAAAGAAGTCTGTATCTTGACAGAATAGGCACTACTACATGGCAAGCTACTAATTAGCACATGATTTCCCACATCATTAACCCAGAGTCTCAGCCCTGTTCTGGAAGTTGGAGTTGAATTCCCCCTGCTTAATCAATCCTTGGTACTTCTCCATAAAGGTGACAAAGGTGATGGTACTTTGTGATGTGAGCAACGTATGCAGTATGAACTAGACTGAGTACACCAACTGCTTCTCCAGAAGGAAAATGATTAGTTATTGGAAGGCAATGATTCCAGTTACTACAAGCCTGTGTTGATTTGGAAGCAATGATTCAGAGCTGAAATCCATCTTATGACCAGTTCCATGAGAGATGCAGTTTCCAAAAACACAAATCAAATAAACATTAACCCTCTCTTTTGAAAAAAAAAAAGATATTTAATGATGCTGCACAGTAGCCACATGTCTCAGGTGACTACTGGGCTTGGGACAAACCACCACCAAGTCCTTAGTCGGATGTAAAAAACAATATTTTTTTTCTATTTGGCTATAACCCCCTTCAGGTGGGACACTACCTGTAGCTTGAGGCCAGTTACTAACAACAAATCAAAAGAATGATAGTCCCACCTCAGGTCTGTTCTCCTTCAGGGAGGCTCTGACAAGCAACCATCCTATAAGCAATTCCTGGTCCCATTCAGAACTGGAGATGGGCTCTACTTTCTGGTGAGTCCAGATATGAGGCCCTCCCCTTTTAGCCTGATACCTATCGCAGGTTTAGCAGGGTGGGGCTGACTGAGCCCTCAGCAGCTTGTTAACCCTTTCCTGGCTAGTGTGAGGTTCAGATACTGTAACATGGTGTAATGGGGTATCATATAGCTGAGGTTGCATCACAATTTTCTGTTTTGCAAGGTCTATGCCTTCATGTCTCACCTTTCTTCAGAACCCTTTTTTTTATAAACATGCCATGGGAAATTTTAATCAAATTTTAGCCAGTAATTAATATATATGTGGAATGGTCTCCACTGTGCAGTTTGTGGGTTGTTGGGGTTTTTAAAGAACATTTGGGAAAACCAGGAAAGCCAGATAATTTTCCACATAGTGTACATTTGCTGCCCCAGCAGTATTATGATGATCTCAGCAATAATCAGCCTCTTATCCCGCCCTCCCTTCCGAGTTAATTTGCGTATTTGGGGAGAGAGTCACTAATACCCTAGTTGTCATGGCAACAGCTGCCTTTGATAACTGATTTCCCTTACACTCCCATGATGTTGTTACAAAGAAATGTCCCAGGAGGAGCTCTAGTGAAAGCTGGCTGAGTTTGGATCAGCTCTTGCTTGTGCTCCTTTGGGTTTGTACTGGGTTCAGTACATTGGTTCTTTTCAAGACTTATTGGTTGTTAGTTTCCTTAACCAGGGATACATGAAAATAAGCCAAAAAATTCCAGTTCCTTTTCATGTGATTGTTTATTGGCTTCTTCCAAATTAGGCACAAAGGCTTTTGAATATTTACCTTTAAAAAAAATTACAGCAAATTATATCCAAACCCTACTCAGTTTTCTGTTACACAATTACAAAACATGCCATTTAAAAAGGTGTAGTAATACAGAAGTTATATTAAAAAAATCTTGTTTTGTTTGAATATAGTTTAAATTACTTTCAATACATGGGTCAACATGGCACTGAGTAGTGAAATGTGGAGCTTCACAAAGATAATGGCAATGAAATATACTTTGAAGACAAGTAATTGATTATTTAAATACCCCATACATAAAATATTTTTATTTGTTAACAAATCACAAACAAAAACCTTCCTTTAATGTCAGCTAAGGTTCTTGTCATCACTAAACCATAAAAATATTAGCAAATACAAAGTTAAGGAATAAAAGGTTGTTGAATCAAGCACTTTCTAGTTAGCAAATGCCAGAATGATTGTTGCTTATGCAACCTTAATTCAGTTCTTTTATGTTTATGCATTATGGCGTTACAATATTGTCTTTAAAAAAAAAAAACGTGATTAAACACAGAACCCAATCCTCATTCAGCACACGGGATTAATCTCTTCTGGGCAAGAATCAGGATTGTGCACTGAAAGAGTCTATTGACCTACGTCTCATTTATTGCAGATATTGGAATGTTTGTAGTGAATGAGGCAAGAGACTGCAGGAAGAGAAAGGATGGTCTCATACTTAAGGCAGTTGAATGCGGTCCTGGAAACTTAGATTCTATCCCTACCTCTACCACAAAGTTCCAATGTGATACCAGGTAAGTCAGTTACACCAAACTTTTCACAATTAGCCACTTATGGATGTAATTTAAAGGCTCTACCATAATAATACATATGCACAAGGGGGCCAAATTAAAGCCACATGGGTAACATTTATTCTGAAACGTCCTAACATGAGAGTGCTTGACTTTTCAACCTTTTAATTCTTTTTAAATCCTTTGTGTTTCCTAACATGTTATGGTTTAGCTTATTGATGAGAGACAATTCTGCTAACATTGAATGAGGGATTTTTTTTGGTGAATTTAAAACTAAGTCTTTTGGGGTTTGATCCTGCAATGTGATGAACACTCTAGCCCTGGTCCCAAACCAAAAAAGCATTTAAGCACAGGCTTAACCACATTTGTGAGTAGTCTTACTGAAGTAAAAATGTTAAGCATGTGCTTAAAAAGGGTTTGCTGAATCAGGCTCATAGTACTCAACACCTTGCAGGTTTAAGTCCTTGATCTTTTATATTTTTAACATACTAAAGTAAGTAAGATCACTAGCCAGGTTTTTCTCTCTGTCTCTCTTTCTCTCATCTTTTAACATGGAGCCAAGTTTCAAAACTCACAATGTGAATCAATGAACACACATCAGTGATACCAGAGGTTGTTGCTACAATACAGCTCTTTAGTACTTCTTACTAGATGGTGTTATTTTTCTTCCCCTTAACTGAACTGAAAATGAAGCCCATTGGATTATTTCTTTCCACCAATTTCAAGAGTATAATTAATTATCTGCTTAGATAAATCCTTTTCTGATAGCTAGGATTATGGATTTATATGTTAAAATAAGATTTCTAAACATCGTGATGCACTGAATAAATAATGGCTGATGGAAGAAGCCTCCTCAAGAAATAGTTTTCACATTGAACGTGTTTGTTTAGGACCTGCTCCTGCTCCCACTGAAGTTAGTGACAAAATTCCCACTGTACCAGTATTTTCCTACACCGCCAACTCCTCACCTGCTCCTATTGGGGAGGGATGTAGAAAGGGGAAGATAAAAGTATTTTTAAAAGGTGGAAAGGTATGTGGAGACTTCATTAAAATTGTTACCTGTATTTCATGTTAACACAGCACACAGGAATGGACAGTCACACTATGATCACTTGGTAGCTGGTCCTGCCTTGAGCAGGGGGTTGGGCTAGATGACCTTCTGAGGTCTCTTCCAACCCTAATCTTCTATGATTCTATGATTACGCTTGCCATAAAGTACAAAACAATATCGAAAATCACCAGAGAATACTTCTACTATTAAACTGGAAACTATTAATCTTAGGGGGAATCAAAATACTTTAAAAAATTTAGCTAATAATGACTAGAATCTCTTTATTATATGGATCCTTTTAAAATGCTTTATAATATATCAGGCCAGGTCTGTGTTAAAACCACATGCATTTCAGATTTGTCCAATAAATTAAGTTTAGCATTCTTGGGGTTTTTGTTTTTTTTAGGTGTTCCACTATATGAAATGATTTAACTTAGTGACTAGCCTACAAAACATAAATCAGTACTGTGCCTTTATTTAAAATTCAGTACAGATTCTTGTGATCTCAATCTCATAACAATTCACCAATGCAGAGAATATAGCACTATCAAATCAACAATGTATCAAGATATCAATAGAATTTTATAACTATTTTATTGGAAAACACTACACTTATATTTTTGCTTTTCTGAAATACTGTTATTTATTTTGAAATCTCTGTAGCTGATCAATTCTTTGTCCTATAATTTTATTTTCATTCATCTTTTGTCATGAAAAAAGTTCAGATTAAAGTCACATAAAAATGAAAAACAATATGCTTTAGTTTGAAATGTAACTTTAGTTTATCACCTCAGTGTAATGTTACAAGCTTATCACTGATAGAAGGAAAATCCAGCACAGAGATGATGATATTGACAGATACACCTCTGGGGTTGAACTTGAGCTACTAACCCAAATTAAAAGATGAGTTGCTATATTTCCATTGCTATTTTAAGCCACTGTTAAGAATTGCTATTTTAAGCCAACTGTAGAAGGTGGGGGAGAGATTTGGAGGGACGGGATGTGTGTAACTCACAGGAATGAGCTCTAAATCCTATTTTCAAAATGGGAAGTCAATGGGACAAAAGCACCTAACCTGCTTAGACACTTTTTGTAAAGCCCATTAGGTCCTATCTGCATCTTTAGGAGCCTAAATATCTTTCCAAATCTGGCCCTACGTCACTTTTGAAATTTTTTTCCCATAGAAGCAGAGTTAGGATTTTTATTTTAATATGAATTGTGTCTACAGGTCTCCATTTATTTAAGTGTGTGTGAAAAGTAAGTATAGTTTAATATTTATCTACCTCCATTTTATTATTAGTCATTTCTTCTTGACCATCCAAAAGCATACTAGTCGTATCACAGAAACCCATAAAAATGTGGTACCTATGGCAAACAGCACGCAATATCTAAGGCCCTGATCCCACGCAGATTTCACTACAGGACGAGAGCTTGAATTCAGACAAGGAAGGAAAAAATATACCAAAAAAGGTTAGTTGGGAGGAAGACAGGAACAAAAAGATACCAACAGTTACTATAGTAGTAAAAATCTACTTTGTATCATTTTAGTAATAACGGCATTGTTAACAAACTTGGGGTTTCAGGAACCATTCTGAGTAATAAGCCTTTCCAGGGAAACAAAAAAGTAATATATTGTCTGAATTAACAGAGGTGATCGGAGACATACATCTCTGTGCTAAAATTAAAAGCTTTGTGCCTATTCCTCGTTCTATTATTTCTCGTTGAAATATGTATCTTGTATCCTATGTATCTTGATACATCCTAACAGAAGTTCCAATATTCTCAGCTGCACACCAGTTTTCTTCTCCAGGTTCAGGATTGTCTTATCTGTTATTTAAAACTATTTGACTGCTTTTCAGTGTAGTACCACATAGATAAACTGAAGAATATTGTTTTTTAGGTTCCCACTGAGGACTCCACTGAGAAGATAAACTCAGCAATCTCTGTACATAGCAGAGATACAATATGCAGTGTCAGTAAGGTCAGAATGATAGAGAATGGAATTATATTTGATACCCTCTGCAAATCAAATAAAGTTAATGCCTAAGGCCTATACCCTGCAAAACACTTATGCGCATGTGACTAGTTACACATTGAAACAAGGCAGGAAACCACCCAATAGCAGTAGCATTCTGAATTAATGAAGGTGGGTGTGAGGAAGGTGTCAGGCAGCCCAGAGAGGAGGATGTTGCAGTAATCAAGAAGGTACATGTGGCTGAGGGTTTTAGTGCTGTGGAACCATAGGCGCCGAGTTTCTAATTTGACGGGGGGTTCTAAGCACCTAAGTAAAAATCTACTTTGTATCATTTTAGTAATAACGGCATTGTTAACAAACTTGGGGTTTCAGGAACCATTCTGAGTAATAAGCCTTTCCAGGGAAACATTCTTTTCCCCGTGGCAAGATAACACAGCCCAAGCTGCAGGCCTGAATGGCGACAGCGTAAGGGGTCTACCCATCACCTATGGTGGAAATGTCAACAAAATCATAATTGAAACCAGGTGACTGGATAAAGTCATCTAGGAAAAGGGAAAAGCACAGTGGATCAAGGAATAGTTCAATAGGAAGTGCTGGTGCATGGCACCACTGACACTATCAGGACATTTTCTTTTAAATCTGTCAGCCGGTTCAGAGGTGGCCATTTGGGGGGGGGGGGGCAGAAGCCAATAAATTGCCCTGTATTTATAGTAAACTCCAGGATTGTGGTGACTGCACTTAGCTAAGTTCATAACACAGTCCCTTACAGAATTGACAGACACTAGAAAATGTATTATACGGAATACCAAGGAGAAAGCTACTCCATCTTTTAGTCAATCTTTTATTTCTAGTGTCTATGATTCTACCTTATCAACCACACAGCACTTGGATTGTACCTCTTTTCAAAAAGGATGTGAAAGCTCTTGTCTTACTTGTCTGGCCTTGGGTACTACAGGGTCCATAATGCCCCAAAGCCCTGGTGCAACCACATAAATCAAGTTATTGTATACACATTTATATCTCTACTTGGAGACCTCCTAGTGCTCCAATATCCTACAATTTCCCCAAGACTGCCTAGACCAACTTCTTGGTGGATTGGTAGATTTAGGTGACAAGAGATAAAAGTTAGCGTTTTAAAAAACCCACAAACACCTTTAAATGGGGGAGATTTTTTCCAGTGTTAGGGAAATTGTTTAGAATGAGCAAACAAAATAGCAAACAATAACATAAATAGTTCAACCAAAAGGAATAAAATACTTTTATTTTCCTTTATTTCACATGGAGTCAGCCCTGAAGGAGTTCTTTTTGCAAACTAGACTATTACTATCTTTCAATACCTATCCCCATAAGACAGACCTTGAGATATCAATATGCCTTACCTAATGTATCAGAAGCAATGAAGGCATTTTGGTCAAACATTAAGTGTTAGATAAAAGGCATCACACATAAATAATAAATTAGTTTTATTTCACCAATAAAAATTACATGAGAGGGGAGTAATTTTCAAACATGTAAAATAATCATGCAAATGACAAGCAGGAAAAATGAGAAATAATTAAGTCCTGATATTATTGTTTATGAGGATAATACTTGCCTCACTGGGATGTTGGGAGGATTAGTTAGTTAATGTTTATAAAATCCATGGAAGATTAAAAGTGCTTTGTAAGTACTAGGTATTATGAGATGGGTCTAGCTAATTTTTGTTTTAATTTCCCATTTGTACAGTACATTCATACACTTGTAGTTTAAAGTCATCACAGAACATGAGCACTGGAAAAAGAAACCAGAAAGCTCATTCTCAGGATATTTGAGTTACAGAATCCAGAACATAGTGTGATTTTGATATGCTCAGTTCCCAGCATTGCACTGGTAAATTGACAATTACCATAAGCGGCATCAAACAAGTAGACAAAATAAACATCTCTTTTCTGCTAACTCACTCAGATTACAAGCTAAACCCTGTAGGTGTGTGCTTATGCGTGCTCTCTCTCTCTCTCTCTCTCTCTCTCACTGGTATATCTTAAACTAAGAAAAACAATATTTCTGAGGGGAAAAATTGTGCTTTGAGGGTCTGAAAAACTACATTGTATTGTAATTGAGGCAATCTATGGAACAAATTAAATAGGTATTGTTGGGCATTTGCTACCCAAGACCTCTTGGTGAAAACTGGCAGAGGCAAAAGGGTACATAAAGTTTAGAGAGATCCCTGGGGTCTGGCATCTACCTACTAGATCTCCAAAGAATATCATGTATGGTCTCTAACGAAAGCCTGTGTCACTCTGGTCATCATAGTCACTGTGAGATACATGTACAGAAAATATATGAAGATATTACACACACACACACACACACACACACACAGATGAGTTTGTCACAACTCTAGAACTTGAAATAGATTAATCTGAAATATTGGGCCTGTCAGCTACTGGGGAGTCAAAGAAGGGGTTTGTTTGTTTTGTTTATTAACTCAAAAGAACATTTTGGTTAAATTTTAAAAGTTTGAAGATTTAGGTTCAATGTTCTGGCTGGTTCTTCTTTTCCCCTCCAAAATGTATTTATTTACCTGTCATCCGCTTTGAGGGCTGAAGTGAACTTCAGCTCCGCACCTGCTTATATTTGTGATCATAGAATATCAGGCTTGGAAGGGACCTCCGGAGGTCATCTAGTCCAACCCCCTGCTCAAAGCAGGACCAATCCCCAACTAAATCATCCCAGCCAGGGCTTTGTCAAGCCTGACCTTACAAACCTCTAAGTATGGAGATTCCACCACCTCCCTAGGTAACCCATTCCAGTGCTTCACCACCCTCCTAGTGATGTGGAAGGTAAATTCTTCTAAAACCAGAAGCTGCACTCTCTTATATTTTCAGTAGAAAACATTAAGGTTACTAAAATAAACCTGTGTCTACCCCTCTTGCCTCTCCCCTCAGCAGGATTTCCAATACTTAATCTCATCCTACTGTTTGAACACAGCAGTCCAGGGCTGGGAAAAGGCAGGGTACTAAATCGGCCAGTTTTTTTATATCCACTCAAACAACGGGCTCTGAAAGAAGGAAATATTACAGCACAAATTTAAGAAAGTGAAGGCCAAGTTTTTTGTCCCTTGGCACTAGTTATGGGCCAAATACATAAGTACAGCTTAGCTTTTTCTTTTAGCAAATCAATAAATGCTTGAGCTAAGAACAACGCTTCACTTGCCTGACTTCCTCCCTTTAGGGATGAACATCTTGCCTATGAGTAATGTAGACTAGAGAAGTAGAAGAACATTTTGCACTTTTACAGTACTATTGGCACACTGCAGAACAAACTAAAAAGTTCTGTATATTTCTTTCATAAGGAAAAGTAGATAGATGACTTTACAAGTTGCAAGGTTTACAAGAGATACTATGGTCAACATTTTCAAATTTTCTAATGGGCAGGGGCTAAGCAGCACATTTGAAAGGTGGGCCACATACATCTAGGTGCTTAGTTATGTACTTGTATGCTAACTATAGGCACCCAGATCTGTATATTTTGACTTGCAGTTTCAAAATAACCACTTGAGCAATTTTACTGATTAAAAAGAAAAGAAATCAATTGCACTTATATAAGATGCACTGTTCTCCACATATGTAGCGTAACTAGCAACTCACTGGAATGCATAATTAGCACCTTTTATGTTCTCTTAATGAACTAGTATATTTTATATTTCCATACAGGAACAAGTATGTGGAAATAATGATGGCCAAAGAGAATACTAGGGACAAACGCAGTTGGGTTTTTGTATTATTAGCAGAAAACCACAATAGGCAAACAAAATTATATAACAGAGGCTATAGGCAGTGCAAATATTTACTAAAGTTGAAAAATACCTTTGATAAGAGGTTGATTCAAAAGATGTGGTTTTATTGCTCCCTCTCTGAGGACATTTAAAAAAAATGTAGTACAAAAAAAACCCATTGGAAACCTTGGCACATTCAAATTTATTCTACTTCAAGTCACAATGTGCACTACAGAGGTACTTCGTTTGATAAAGGTGAAATCTTGTCCCTAACTCTCTGCATGTTCCTCAGACCCAATCTTATTTTAAAGTAATAGGCTGAAACTTAATCTCTGGATTCAGTCATGTAGAAAATAAGTTTGGACTACTAAAATTAGCAGCAGGTCCTGCCAGAGCTTAATGTTTTAAAATATTTTAACAAAAGTTTTTTTTTAAATATTATATCTCAATGGATTCACAGTTCTGAATTCTATCACCCTCTAGCATTTTCTAATCAGAAATGAAATGGAGCTTCTGTTCATAAAACATATAAGAAAAAAACCTTAATGATTTAATATAGTATTCTGTACAGTGGAAAGAATAACCTCAGTGGTTTATCTTTAATTCATAATTCACCAATGGAACCTGAAGAGCTGGATTCATGTTCCTGGATGAGCTCTTCTGTGACTTCTAATCAAGCAAATCATGTATGTATTAAATTATAATTTATTTCAAAGCACATACTGAAAGCTTTGATCTAGTATACTATAAGTTCATAAGTAAAGTAGCTGCTCTTGCTGACTGCTTATCAATGAAGTCTTAAAAGAGCACTCTGTAAAATAAGGCAATACAACAATTTGAACAATAAATAACTAGTCTCAATATACATATTACTGGAATTTGTTTTTCCAATAAAAATGGATCTTACTAGAAAACATGGACCAGTTTAATGGTTCACTGACAATAAAAGTCAGCCTGAACCTTCACCCAAACCTGGGGCTGAAATGAAACTATTTTTGAGGTCTTCAAAAATGTGGTTAACTTTTTATTCTTACATTTTGTGCTCCTTTCCACTTCTCAGTTTCATCCAAAGATGCAAATGGAAATAATACACAAAAAGGTATCCCCATGGTATGTCCATGATCATCAAAACTAGGATATATGGGGAGTAAGGCTTTTTTTCCCAATTAGACAAGAGAGGTATGGATAAGCGCCAACTATTATCTGAATGATTCCTGTGCTCATCCATCAATATTAGAAGACAGTCTCTCGTGGGAGTGCTTATTCCACCACCTCTAGCAATAGAGTGGTTCCTAGCAGCTGCTGGAGCATTCGTTTTGTACAGACATGGAAGGCAGATTGCCACCTACTGAAACATTAACAAAAAGTCTTCTTTGGAGCTTGGAATCAGTAGCGTAGCTTGGGGGAGAGCAGGGGGAGCGACCGCTTCCCCTGAGCACATTTTCCAAAAGTGGCGCCTTTCCAAAAGTCCCGCCTCTGGCCCCACCAAGAGCCTGCTGCTGGCCTGGGTTCTTTCACCCAGGCTGGCAGCGGGCTGAGAGACTCAGGCTGGCAGAAGCCCACGGGGGGAATACCAGAGTGGGGCGGGCTCAGCGGCTCAGCCAGCCGCTGCTCTGGGATTCCCCCCCGCGGGCTCCTGCCAGCCGGGGTCTCTCAGCCCACTGCCAGTCTGGGTTCTTTCACCCAGGCCAGCAGCGGGCTCTTGGTGGGGCCAGTGGTCGGGTTGGGTGGCGCTTTTTTTTTTAATGTGTTCGCTCCCCCTGGTGTTAGAACCTGGCTATACCACTGCTTGGAATATCACAAACTCCTTATGGAACAGTTCTTGTAATCAGTCGTACTCAATTCCCCACAGTTAAAGCCTGAATAAGAACTGCAGGATTGATGAACTAATTTTCAAACATCTAGAACATGCTTCATAATTATCAAATAGTTTTTTAAAAAAATGTTATGAGACTTGTTAAATTAAGACCAATAAACACAAGCAAAACTATTAATTATTCAGGTCCCATTATACCCTTGTTTGGAGTTTTAAAAAAAATTGCATTACTAATGTCAGTATCTGCATTTGTTTTACCATGAATTGTTTGCAATTTTCAATTCCACCAACAGATGGCAATTTTAATTTCTTGGGATGGCATTACTTCTCAGTGAAATTTCATATTAATCAATCAAAACCTTTTATTTAACCAGGTAAAATATACCGAGAACAAGTTTCATTCAGAAGAGTGAGCTGATCAAGATGGCTAACTAGCCACATTAGATCATTGCTAAATGGGCACAGACACTCTGTTATAGATCATTAGAAAGCTGCCCAACCACAATCATATATGGAATCAATTACACAAAATCAGACCAACATCAAATAAAACTGTAATTTAGGAAGAAGGTCATAAAGGCAGGCAACTAACAGACAGGAGTACTGACCAACAACTGATTCAATCTATAGATTTTTCATCTTTAAGCCTTTTGTATGTAGAGCATGTACTCCAAGTCTCAGGAGAACTTAAAAAAAAAAATCCCCTTCTGTAGCAAAGGTAAACTTGAACTTCTGTAATGACTAATTTAGTCAAAGATCAACTGAAAGCTATAAAATGTGGTTTGATAGACTAACTGATTTTCCTCGGCAAAGCTCTGTGAGGTAACTTTTTTCCTTTGGGGGGAAAAAAGAAATGGTAAGAGAATGTACCAAGATTTGTACATCTAATTTAATTCCTATTAATTTTTTAGTGTGCTTGTTAAGTTTATTGTATTAAATGCAACTTATGTGACCCTAAGCAGCATACATATTTTGAATTATTAAAAAACAACGTTTTTAGAACTTTACATGTTCAAAGATCTGTGCATATATTGAACGGATTAGACCTCACAACATCATGCAAGGCAGGTAACTAAATACTGTTATCTCCCTTTTACAGATGGGAAATACTGATATGGACGTATTAAATGACTTGCCCAAATCCATAAGATGAGCCAGGGACAGAGACTGAACTAGAATACAGGAATTTATACATTCCAGTCTCATGCGCCAGTTATTAGATCACATTGCCTCTCCGATACATTCTCAGGTTCTGGGAAGGGTCTGAATATACGTTTTTAATTCCCTTAAATTAGAAAATCCCACCATTTTCTATTAGAAAGCCTCCTCTTACTCAGATCTGAGTACGCTCTGTATTATTTTTTTTAATTTCTTAAAAGAAAAAAGTTAAAGCCAACACTTGAATACAGAATTCCAGTCACTAATTTAATTTCAGTAGAAGTCACCAGATACACTTTTGTAAATAGCTTTACTTGTGTGTAACAATAGGTAGCTTTTTCAAAAAACTAGTGAATGCTTCAAAAAGGCCATCATCTGAATTTTTCCCCCTGAAAACATAAAAAGAGTTGTCCTACAAATATTCTATTTTGTAAAGCAAGTTCCTCTAACTACAGTAGGATGAAATTCACCTCTGTGCATAGGGCCAGCACAGGACTTATGCACTGCTCTAAATCCCATTTAAGCCTTCTGCATAGGGCTAAATTTCAGTGGCAAAGAGAAATTGGATGTTTGAACCACCTTACAAAGCATCTGATTGTTCAGAGTTGAGCATGGGAAGGATGGATGGAAAAGCACTCATTTCAACACAAGTCAGATTTGTGTTTCTAAAAATTTAGAGTCTCTGATCAAAAAATGGAGTTCCGTTTATAGCAGTTATGATTCAATGAGAGTCCTGTGACCAATTTGTCTTTTGAGAAAGACAGCAAAGATTATGTGCTTCTGATCATCTATTGTTTTACCCACATGGAATTTGGATGCTTTCAGTATTTGAGATATTTCAGAATGTGTATAATTAAAATGTACTGTAATGAAAACTATGGAACACTGTTATAATAAGCAACAAGTTTGAATGAAAGTCAATTAATTTGACCTGCAGTGTCTTACGGTTTAGATACACACATTATATTTCCTTTCCTCTAGGATGTTCTTGAAACATGCTTTGCAAGAGTCTTCCAGTAGTATGACTGGCTGAATCCACTTGATAATATATAATTGTAGGTTTAAACTCTGCTTCCACAATTTATTAACATATTTTTATGCAGCACTAGGAAGAAGGTAGAGATCAGAAAAGATATTGAGCTGCTCACTGATGTCAAGTACAAGAACACCTATAGCTGGAAGCTGATGAAGTTATTTGAAAACACACTTGAAAGTAAAACAATGGAAAAATAGGATGAGAAATTAACACCATTGTATTTTAGTGAGTAAAAGCAATAGAAAAGCACCAGACTTGGGGCAGGGGAGGGGGGAGGAAGGGGGAGGAAGAGGGAGGAAGGGGCGGGAGAGAGGGGGGTTGAGAGTCTGCAAACCTTGAACTATTTGTAGAGTTTGAAAGTTTAGTTTCAACTCACTTTTCTGTTTCCCCTCTTCAATCTAAAATCATATTTCCTTTTAAATTAACTAAAAAAAACATGTTTTTTTCAAGGGGGATTGAAAAGAAAATCTGTGCTATGAATTATCAATAGAAGAAACTCTTAGAAGTTAGAATGACATAAGATGGTGCTCTTCAAGTGGTATATATGTTATATTGGTACATTAAATGTTTTCTTCCTGCTTTTCCCTTTCCCTTTCCTCCCACAATATTGGTTTCATATTTATAAGAAAGATAATTTTTGAATTTAGTTAAAACTTCCACATTCAAAATGTTAAACCGCATTCAAAGTTAGGGAAAATGGGTTCACAATCCTTAAAAATAATGCAATGGAAGGAGTGAATTCTCTGCTTATGAACACTAGCAGATTACCAAGACAATCAACAACTGAATTTAGACATTCTAGAAAGTAATACAGAATTTTTAAAAAATAAGTCATCAGGTTCTCTCATATATTAACATAACAGGGATGTGATGAGCTCATGACTGGGATTTAATTTGTGTACTAGTCCACTGATAGTGAAGTTAATGGGAATTGCTCTGATGGTGCTTTGATGCCAGACAGCTATTTGATGCTTTGCCATATCCATTCAGCCAAATCCTGAGACTGCGCATTTAGTAGTTAAATCACCCAATCAGGCAGGTTTTGACACAAGGTTAACCATTTTGGATCTGTGTAGGACACAATGAATGATATGAAATGGAGCAAAACACAGGAGCTTCTTAGCGTGCAATTAAGTCAGCAAAACCTTACTGCTTAATCACACAATGCTACAATCTTTTGTGGCAACACAACTGTCTGGTAGTCATTTTCAAGTCAAACTATGTGAAAGTGAGAGCCACTGGACCTCTCCGAAATGCCTTGCATAGGGTAAGCACAACCCAGTTACCTGTGGAAAAGCAGGCATCTCAGAAGAGTCCTTGGTTCATCTATTTTCCAAAAGCAAAGAAACTTCATATTTCCCTTTGTCGATAACCAGCCTATTCCAATTATTGAGGATTCATGCTAGCACAATGGTTCTCAAAAACTTTGTACTGGTGACCCCTTTCACAAAACAAGCCTATGAGTGTGACCCCTCTAATAGATTAAAAATATTTAACACCATTATAAATGCTGGAGGCAAAGCGAGGTTTGGGGTGGGCTGACAACTCACAACCCCCCTCCCCCCCCCATGTAATAACCTCGCGACCCTGAAGGGTCCCAACCCCCAGTTTGAGAACCCCTGTCTAGCAGCACATTGACACTAGTAGAACTGTTATCTCTGGAATGTATGAAAAAAATAGTGTTATCCCTGGTATGTATGAAAAAAGACTGACACCAAGCAATAATTCTGATACAATCAATAAAATGCTACTTATCTGAAATGCATTCAGAGCAACACTGCATTACCTGCCCACATAGTTTCTGGGCATAGTTGTTTGGAAATGGCCACTTGCGGGGCATACTAGCCCAGAATATTTGGCATTCTGAAAGCATCCTGCTTTCTCTGGTAAATGGCCTTTGATGGCCTGTTTTGTGGCTGATCAGACAATCCATTTCAAAGTATGTTATTTTGTCAACCAATAGGTCTAGAAATTCATACTATGTACGCCATAAAAAGCTGGGATTTGGAACATCATGAAATAGTAGACCTTTGGAATCACATTACATAAATTACACTCTTGCATGTCCTTTATTTCCTGTGGTAGTAAAATAGCATCAGCCATACAAGGGTTTCTCAGCATGCTTCCCCAATGCACGATATTAGAGATAGCATTCCCATGGTATACTGAGATACTGAAGCCCTAGAGTACTGGAGTAATACATTTTTAGGTAACCCAAGTCTGAGCACAACCCTTGATGGAAATCTTGCTTATGGTCATTGTGACGGGGCAGGCTGGCCCCACACCGGTATTGAGAGGGTTAACCCTTCCCTGCTGGCAGAGGAAGTCACACCCCTGAGGCTCTGCTGGGCATGCTCCAACAGGGAGCCAAGTATAAAAGCCGGCAGAGCTGCTCAGTCAGGGCGGGCGGCTGAGGGAGGAGGAAGCCCAGCGGAAGCTCCAGCCCAGGAGCAGCAGTACCTCGTTCAGGAGGGAACTGAGAGACCGGGAAGTGGAACCAGAGACTGGCAGCTGTCAGAACCCCAGGGAGCGTTGGGGGCTGAAAAATCTGAAGGCCCTGAGGCCCCAGGGACTGCTACATCCGGAGAAGGGGTAGGAAGTGACCCAGGGAAGGGAAGGGAGTGGTATCTCCCACCACTCTAAGGGCAGCGTGTTGCGGTAGGATTCCCCGCTGACCCGGGAGGATCACGCTGTTAAAGACAGGGCCCTGGGTTGGAGCCCGGTGGAGGCGGGTGGGCCCCGGGCTCCCCTACCGGGGGTCTCTGAACCCCAGTCTCCATCAGTGTGGAGACGTAGTTCACCAACCCCCCTCGTACCTCGAAGGAGATAGATGGACTCTGGCCGCTAGGCCGTGCTATCCCCCGGGGAGGGGATTTAGAAGGACTTTGACCAGTGGGCCATATGGCCCTGACTACCGGGGAGGTAGTCGAACTGCCATAAGAGCAGGGAGGTGGCGTTAACCTCGTCCCCCCCTGGAAACAAAGGGGTGACGAAGTGCAAAGCCCGCCACAAGTGGTGGAGAATGCGGGCATCGACCAGGGCCTGCTAGAAGGACCCGCATGTACAAGCTGGAGACTGACAAGCTCCTAAAATGGCTGCTGGAGAATCAGCAACAACAGGCTGCACAACAGCAACAACAGCAGACGCAGCTGTTGCAGCAACTGGCGGCACAGCAGCAACTGCAGGCTGCACAGCAACAAGAAGCCCAGCAACAGCTAGTGCGGGAGCTGGCTACCCAGCAGCAAGTAAGCCAAGATCGGCTCTTCCAACAGGTAGCGACCTTGTTGAAGACGGCAGTCAGTCCTCCCCCCACACCCAGCCGGAGGAGGGCCCGGGGAGGGCTGTGGGGGACTACCGATATGGCTGACAAAGATGGGGCCTGGGGATGACCCCGAAGCCTTCCTAGTAACTTTTGAACGGGTAGCTACAGCAACTCAGTGGCCCCTCGAGCATTGGGCCACTATCCTCGCTCCGTATCTAACGGGACCCGCGCAGGCCGCTTACCGCAATCTTGACCCCCAGGAGGCACTGCAATATGAGAAGGTTAAGGTCGCTATCCTAGATCAGACGGGCATCAGTCCGGAGACGTACCGACAGAGGCTGCGTCGGGAGAAATATCTGCCAGGAGCCAGGCCGCGGGCAGTAGCCCAGAAGGTCCGCGACCTCTGCTGGAGGTGGCTAGAGCCTGAGCGCCGTACTAGTTGCCAGGTGGCCAAGGCGGTGGCGGTGGAACAGTTCCTCCGGATCCTGCCTACCCGGGGGAAGGAGTGGGTGCAGCGACATCGGCCGAAAACTCTCGCAGAGGCCATGTCCCTCGTCGAGGACTTCATGGCAGTGGAACCGGAAGAGCGAGTGGGTCTTAAGACAAGGACTTCAGGAAGGGGGGACCGACCCCCAGAAGGAGTGGCGCATAAGACCAGTGGGGGAGGTCCCCATTTGCCCTCCCGACAGGCGGGGTCTCCGTCAAACCCCAAGACCCAGGGCCCCTTGGGGGCGCGCCTGCCCCGGGACCGAGAGGGACCAGCTGGGGACCCAAGCCTACCGCAAGGCACCCTATCTACGGAGGGGAATCACGATAGATGCTACCAGTGTGGACAAAGGGGGCACTTCAGGAGAGAGTGCCCCTACATGGACTGTAATTATGGAGAGGTCCTGACGGCGGATCGACGAGCCCGGAAGGACGGGCCGTCAAAGATGGTAATCCCGGTGCGAGTGGAGGGGACCCCAACCCTAGCATTGGTGGACTCAGGGTGCAGCCAGACCGTCATTCGCTTGGGACTGGTAGAGGACTCCCTTCCTACCGGGGCCCCGATACACTTACAATGTATACACGGGGACGTGAAGTCTTATCCCACCGTCTGGGTACAACTGGAGGTCGCCCAACAGGCTGCACGCTGCTTAGTGGGAGTGGCTCCTAGATTAGCGTACCCCGTGGTGTTGGGCCGTGACTGGCCAGGTTTTGCCAGTCTTATGCAGGGGTGGAGCAGACAGCCCGAGAAGAGGAGGAGAGCCCCCTATCGGAGGCAGGGTTTGTTGGGCCAACCCGGGTCACAAGACCCTTTGGAGGGGACATCAAGAGGGCCCGAGGCAACCAGAGGGAGCCAAGCCCCAACCGACGGTTCGACAGAAGAAGAAACGAGGTGGCTGGAGATCGATGGAGATTTCCTGGAGGAACAGAGAGGGGACTCCAGCCTTAGCCGGGCCTGGGGACAAGCAGTCAGCCAAGATGGAGAGGCCCATCCCCGGCAATATCGGCCCCAAGGCCCCCATTTTGAGATCCACAAGGACTTACTTTATCGGGTGGCCCAGGAGCCAGAGACACGAGTCGAGGTACGGCAATTATTGGTCCCCCGAAGGTTCCGAAGCGGACTGCTCCGCTTGGCCCACGCGGTCCCCTGGGCAGGACATTTGGGGCGAGAAAAGACCTTCCTTAGAATAGCCCAACGGTTTTTCTGGCCGGGCATACACCAAGAGGTCCGCGATTACTGTGCCTCTTGCCCGGAGTGCCAGAAGGCCGGCCCGAAGGGGGTACCCAGGGCTCCCCTGGTGCCTCTACCCATAATCGGCACTCCTTTGGAACTGATAGGCCTCGATCTGGTAGGGCCCCTGGAGAAAAGTAGCTCGGGACATAAATACATCTTGGTCGTCGTAGACTATGCGACTAGGTATCCAGAGGCAGTACCCTTACGAACAACTACGGCCCCAGTTATCGCCAATGAGCTATTACAGATTTTTTCCCGGGTGGGGTTGCCACGGGAGATATTGACAGACCAAGGGACTAATGTAACCTCCAAACTGATGGCAGAACTCTGCAGACTACTGAACATCCGGGCCCTTAAGACCTCCGTCTACCACCCTCAGACGGACGGATTGGTAGAACGCTTTAATGGAACCCTGAAGTCCATGCTGCGGAAGTTCGTGGGGGATGATCCCCGCCAGTGGGACAAGTACCTGCCAGCACTCCTTTTCGCCATACGCGAGGTGCCCCAAGCTTCTACCGGGTTCTCCCCATTCGAGCTCCTCTACGGGAGACAACCCCGGGGAATTTTGGACCTCCTGAAAGAAACCTGGGAAGAGCAAGAAACCCGGGTCAAAAGCTCGGTCCAGTATATCCTCCATTTGAGGGAACGGCTTCGTGCACTGGGCACCCAAGCCAGGGAGAACCTGTTACAAGCACAACACAATCAGGAGACCCAGTATAATCGAGGGACGAAGATGAGGAACTTCGAACCGGGGGACCGTGTTCTGCTGTTACTGCCCTCCTCGGAGTCTAAATTATTAGCTAAGTGGCAGGGGCCATTTGAGGTGGTTCGACGGGTGGGGCCCGTCAATTACGAGATCCGGCTATCTGGGCGACGAAGGGACACCCAAATATACCATGTTAACCTGCTGAAGGCATGGAAGGACCGCGAGGGTTTCATGATTGCCCCGTACCCCCCAGAACCGGAACTTGGGCCCCTAGTCGGCGAGTTCGAGGAACCGGGCCCGGTAGCCATTGGCCGAGAGCTCGACCCTACGCAGCAAGAAGTAGTATGGCGGCAGGTAGTAGCCGCGTTCCCCATGGTACTGTCCGCTCGACCGGGGAAAACGACGGTGACCAGCTACCACATCGCCACTATCCCTGGCCAAAAGGTGAGAGAGAACCACCGTCTGCTCCCCAAGAAAATGTGGGAGACCGTGCAGAAGGAGTTGGAACTGATGTTAACCCTGGGAGTAGTAGAAGAATCAAGGAGTGAGTGGAGAAGTCCCATAGTACTGGTCCCCAAGCCCGACGGTTCAGTGAGGATTTGTATCGATTTTCGCAAAGTGAACGCCATCTCTCGCTTTGACGCCTACCCCATGCCACGAGTGGACGAGTTACTGGAGAGACTGGGACAGGCAGAATTTATCTCCACCCTGGACCTAACAAAGGGGTACTGGCAGATCCCTCTGACACCTACCTCACGAGCGAAGACAGCCTTTCCCACACCGTTTGGCCTTTTCCAATTTATGGTGATGCCCTTCGGGTTACATGGAGCAGCGGCTACCTTCCAGCGGCTTGTAAACCTGGTACTGAGCCCCCACAGTTTGTACGCTGCAGCATACATTGATGACATTGTCGTTTATAGCTCCAGCTGGGGAGACCATATTCAGCATCTAACCAAGGTACTACAAGCCTTGGGTGACGCAGGCCTCATGGCAAATCCGGCCAAGTGTCATTTGGGGCAGCGGGAAGTGACTTATTTAGGCTATACGGTAGGGCGAGGAAAATTACGCCCCATGGTAGATAAGGTACGGGCTTTAAGGGACTACCCCACCCCAAAATCCAAAAAGCAGGTACGACAGTTCTTAGGGTTGGCGGGGTATTATCGGCGGTTTGTCCCCAATTTCTCGACGCTGGCCACCCCCTTAACGGACCTAACAAAGAAGACACAGCCCCAGAAGGTCCGATGGACGGAGGAATGTGAGAATGCTTTTCACGCACTCCGAGGACACCTGACCCGGGAGCCTGTGTTAACCCAACCCGACTTTACAAAGCCCTTCCTTCTCCAGACAGACGCATCTGGAGTAGGTATAGGAGCTGTACTATCACAAGAGGTAGAGGGGGAAGATCACCCCATTTTGTACCTCAGCCAAAAACTCTTTCCACGCGAGACGCACTACTCTACCATAGAGCGGGAGGCCCTCGCAGTTAAGTGGTCCATAGACACACTGCGATACTACTTGCTGGGGAACCACTTCTTTTTAGTGACTGATCACGCCCCCTCCGCTGGATCAACAGCATGAAAGAAACGAATGACCGAATTATGAGGTGGTATTTGTGCCTCCAGCCCTATTCCTTTCAAGTGCTTCACAGGCCAGGTAAGGCCCACGGAAATGCGGACTTTTTTTCCCGGATGGGAGAAGAGAAGGATAAAGGAGAGGACAGGGCGGTGGAAACCCCTACCACCATTCTAAGGGGGAGGGTGTGTGACGGGGCAGGCTGGCCCCGCACTGGTATTGAGAGGGTTAACCCTTCCCTGCTGCCAGAGGAAGTCACGCCCCTGAGGCTCTGCTGGGCATGCTCCAACAGGGAGCCAAGTATAAAAGCCGGCAGAGCTGCTCAGTCAGGGCGGGTGGCTGAGGGAGGAGGAAGCCCAGCGGAAGCTCCAGCCCAGGAGCAGCAGTACCTCGTTCAGGAGGGAACTGAGAGACCGGGAAGTGGGACCAGAGACTGGCAGCGGTCAGAACCCCAGGGAGCGTTGGGGGCTGAAAAATCTGAAGGCCCTGAGGCCCCAGGGACTGCTACATCCAGAGAAGGGGTAGGAAGTGACCCAGGGAAGGGAAGGGAGTGGTATCTCCCACCACTCTAAGGGCAGCGTGTTGCGGTAGGATTCCCCGCTGACCCGGGGAGGATCACGCTGTTAAAGACAGGGCCCTGGGTTGGAGCCCGGTGGAGGCGGGTGGGCCCCGGGCTCCCCTACCGGGGGTCTCTGAACCCCAGTCTCCATCAGTGTGGAGACGTAGTTCACCAACCCCCCTCGTACCTCGAAGGAGATAGATGGACTCCAGCCGCTAGGCCGTGCTATCCCCCGGGGAGGGGATTTGGAAGGACTTTGACCATTGGGCCATACGGCCCTGACTACCGGGAAGGTAGTCGAACTGCCGTAAGAGCAGGGAGGCGGCGTTAACCTCGTCCCCCCCTGGAAACAAAGGGGTGACGAAGTGCAAAGCCCGCCACAGTCATTCACACTTTAGTTCTCCATTTCTAATGGTCTTCCTTCATCTCTAAAGTTGTACAGAATACAATGATAGTCAGGGAAGGTTGTTACCTATCTGATTAAAAGTCACTGGTGGGTGGTATTCTTGGTTGTGACAATACGCTTACACACCTTCTGGAAAACATGTGGCCTCTCAACAAGCCCACACTAGACCAGCAAGCATTTGCTCAGTTTATCAGTCCAGTGCTTGGGCTCCAAGGTCAGCTATTCCACACCCCCAACAAAGAAACACGGAAACAACATGAATGCCACTCCACCACTAGGGTAGGCAGATAGAAGAGCCCAGATCACAGCTCCTTTTTGCTATGCATAAAAATCCCACAGCAACTGAGCTGCCATTCACTGGATATGCCAGTGTAGTGATCCCTTCTGAGAAGAGTGGATGTTTCTCCACCCCTACTTTTTAACAGGGGGAGGTGAAGAAAAGAGGTCCATGCTGCCTTGTTTGATACAGAAGAAATCCACAGCTCAGCATCTCTTAAAATGGAGCAGAGAAAAGAAACCTCACCCCCAATCAACAAGAAGCAGGTAGAAGAATTTGTTCCCTTTTGCCTCAGCTACCCGGAGTGGGCAAAGATTCCTTCTAGCATGCATCCGATACACTTCTGGAGCATGGCAATCCACTTTCAATCCCACCCACAACTACTCAGCTGAGTTTGTGCAGTCAAGTAGTGAGTGATTTGAAGAGGTGATGGTTCAGAAGTGATTGATTAGGGGAAACAGCTGGATGTGGGGGAGAGGGACTGAGAGAAGTAAGAGAGTGGGGACGTGTTAAAAAGTAGCAGTGATTGAGGAGCAAGGGAAAAGGAATAATGGGGAAATTGAAGGGAATGCAGGAAGCAGAGAAATTAATTATATGGTATGGGGGGGAGATTATAAGAGAAGGTTAATTTTAATGTAACCTGTGCAATGCTAGTAGTGCATTAACATAGATCTGGTATTTAGTTATAAAATTAGGTCTTACTGAGCCAGTCCTAAAGCAGGATTAAAAGTCATATCTGAAAAATTACTGACTGCAATACCAGAATAAGTAAGGAAGAGCTTTTCCACAATATGAGTACTTGCATTAAGTTTTTCAAAATTCAGCCAGATTTTTAGCAGAATTGAATACACACAACCGCAGGGAAGATAACGAGAGCTCAAATCTAATTCAAATCTAAAACTTAGGGTTCTCCAAATCAGCAGCCAATGTGGAAAATGAGACTATGGCCTGCTCCTGCTCCAGACAGACATAAGCTGCAACATTCCCACTGATTTCAGTGGGAACAGGATCAGACTATCATAATATGTTAAGCAAGTAGAACACCTGAAGTAATAGTAATAGTAATACTGAATACTACTACTGAACAGTAATTCAGAAGAGATAGATGCTTCTGGGGTGTGACGGTGTACCCCATAAAGCTTTATGGGGAGAGGCTTATAAACATATACATGATGTAACTGGAATATGTTTTATGCTACATGTGCCATGTAACATATCTCTGTGAAAGTTATGACCTACAGAATTTATTCCTCCTGTTTGTACGCATGTATCATTGTTGTAGTTGGAGTTATGAAGATTGGTTTTATATTTGCTGGTTTTGTACATAGCCTTTGTAAGTGCCTGGGATCGTGTTTGGAGGAAAGAATGTGCAAGTTAAGTACAAGCACTTAACAGACAAAAGCAATTGCAGACCCAATCCACATCAGGACCTGGTCAGGAATGCAACTGGTCGGACTGGTTACCGAGGGGTGCATGGACATGTGACTTGCCCATGTGATCCCAAAACTCCATGGTAACATGATGTTACAGAGGGAGGGGGAAAAGACTATAAAAGCCCTTGGGAGACGCTTCCATTTTGTCTTCAGCTGGCTAAAGAAAGAGACTCTCCACCCCCCAAGGACACACCTGAAAGAGACTGAACAAAGGACAAAGACAATAGGGGGGTGAGTGATTGCTGGACCCAGGCTAAGAGGAAGATAGCCTCTTTACTGGACCTAGTGAGGTTATCTGTACACAGGGTGATTAGACATAGAACTGCGTGTTCTATTTTATTTTATTTAGTAATTCACTTTGTTCTGTCTGTCACTACTTGGAATCACTTAAATCCTACTTTCTGTACTTATTAAAATAACTTTTTACTTATTAAATTACCTGGAGTGCGAGTTGTTACCTAGGGAGGCAAACAGTTGTGCATATCTTTCTATCTTTGAAATAGAAGGTGAACTATTTATGAGTTTGCCCTGTATAAGCTTTATACAGGGTAAAACGGATTTATTAAGGGTGTGAACCTCTTTGGGAGTTGGGCACCTGGGTGTCAAAGGCAAGAGCGCTTCCAGGAGCCTTACAGTTGTGAGTGGACTTGGTTCGAACCTGGGTCTGTGTTTGCAGCAGATCAGTGGAATCTGGCTCAAAACAGACAGGATTTGGGAGTCCCAAGCTGGAAAAGGCCTGGAAGCAGGGGCAGAAGTAGCCTTGGCACACCAGGTGGCAGCACCAAGCAGGTCTCTGTGATCCCAACCCATCACATGGGGTTAAGAGTGAACACAGCAGATAAGGCACTGGGGTATAGTGTGATGCTGTTCCAAAAAAGCATTGCCTACTTAGTATAGAATCTTATACGATCCTGTAGGTATACTGTCAACCAGATGCAACTATTTTTGGATTTAGTAGAAGACAAGCCTCTTTATTAATATCATAATGTGGACCAGATGACCAAGTCCTTTGCAGTCCTTCCCTGAGTCAGTAGCAATGTTTACAACCAACTGCTCATGGGAACAGCTAGTCCAACACCCTAGAGGCAAGTTGCAATAAAAGTTTCTGACTTCCAGTCTGTGGAAGGTTATCAAAGAAAAAGAAACCCTGGGGAAAAAAATGTTTCCACAGTCTTCTGCAAGTTAGAAGCAAGATTTAAAAAAAAAAATAAAGGTTATACGGACACCTGTCAGGGATGATGTAGCTAATATTTAGTCCTGCCATGAGTTCAGGGGACTGGACTCTCGAGATGACCTCTCGAGGTCCCTTTCAGTCCTACAATACTATCTGAGAAATATAAAGGAAATGTCTGGATTAAAGCATAACAAAAGTTCCTAACAGAGTTATAAAATAGGGTCTTAACTGGATAAAAGCATATTTTCAGTTTCTCAAGGAAGAATCCTCCATGTTTCAGTCTAAGGAAATTTTAAATGGAGTCCAATGGGATATTTAAAATCTATAAAGATCATTTTCAGAGGTACAGGGTGTTTGCCAGAACTCATTTTTTTCCAGTCACCCCCAGGTTTTCAGCTGCCTCCAGAGTCAGTCAATTGCCAAATCACAAAGTTTTCATATTTATTAATGTTAAAGATCTATATATGTAACAGACATTTTCCCACACTGATTTTATCCTAACGGATGTGATTTGACTCAGTGTGGCAGAAGTGAAAGGATATATCTTTCTAAGCTAGTTTAAATACATATCCTAGAGTCACAGGTGTCTACACAGCGACAAAATACTTAGCCCTCATTAAGAAGACATAAAATGTTAAACTTTTTTTTTTAATATATCAAGCTGTCTTTAAAAATATATACAGTCTCTTCCAGGGCCTGATCCAAAGTCCAATGGATTTAATGCAAGACTCCTATTGACTACAGTGGACTAGGATCAGTCCTATAAACACACCATATGCTAAGTATGAAACTATCCAGTTGCCATCAACCCATGTCATGGTATGGTTAAGAATGTTATAGCACTGAAAGGGTTTTCTAACGACAAAAATCAAACCTTTATAAACATTGACATTTAAAATTGTATGCATGCAATCAAGTTGTGAGTGTGATCTGAGTGGGTGGTGCTGCTTAAATGATCACTCTATTCAACAGCAGACAGGTGCTTTCCACACTGCTTTCCCTGGCTGCTCAAAAGTTATTCAGTCACACAGAAATGGCTTTGGAGTCTATAAACCTACCGCCACAGGCCCTTGATTATTTTGAGGACTCAAGAGCAGTATTTGACTTTTCAAGGCAGCATCACATAGGCTCACCCATGATTCTATGGCTGCTGAACACTCCAGTCCAGTCGAGTTGCAAGTAAACTCCTCTTTTGAATAGCAAACATGGCTATCTCATTAGCCTATGGGAGCACAATCTGCATCACGGTGTATGTGACTGAGAGCTTGGCCAGCTTCATTCTAATCTGGGCTCTGATACTGTTTCATTATTGGTCACTTAAACTTCTGCCCTTGTTTCACCTGTGAACTAGTGATATGACTTCCCTATATCACAGGGAATTAGTTAAATTAAATTAGTTATAAACTAACATAATATTCATCAAATTGAACAGGAAACCTTCAGTGGCTCAGGACCCCTATTTATTTAGAAAATTATCCTTTGCAATATTTTCTAAATGCTGGCAAGTATGCATGCCCCAGCAGCAGGTCTCATTCCCTAATCTCCTTCCATCACCCTCATTTTACAGAAAATGAGTCAGTTACATTTGAGAGTGCTCTGGAGTACTGTTTCCTGACTTTCCCCCTCCCTTCAAAAGCCTACGAGTGTAGGGATAGCCCTGTACATAATGCTATGATCACAAAGAGTGCTCTGGTGGTTTAGGCAGTACAGACAAATATTTTTTGCTTGCTCAGATAAAAAATGTTAAGCCCTAATACATTCTCCAGCCAACTTTCTGCTCCCACAATCCGCTGCCTATTCTTTTTTTTCAGAAACCCCTTCCCACAGCCAGCTGCACACAGCTTCTTCTAGCAGGTGGCCACAAGCAGAGTGGCTACCTCCCTCCACATGACAGCCGATCAAGTATTGGCCAAGGCCCTACATTTCTCCACATCAAAAGCCTTACAAAAATATCTCTCCTGCTTCTCCCGCAGGGCTTTCTGCCAACACTCCCCACTCCCCCATCTACCAGCCCCACCCACACAGCCACTTCTCACTCTCAGGGCCTCTGTTTCTCTCCCTCACCCCTCAAGCCTTACCCCTTCTGCCCATCATTTCTCTTCTGTCTCCATTCTCCTCCTTCCCCTGCCACACAGGATAACTTCCTAACACTCCCCACTGCTACAGTAACTACAACCCCAACAGCACACTTGTCATTCACTTCTCAGCAACTATCATCTCCTCACCTGCCCTCCATTCTGGAGAACAGGAGAGGAAGTTAACACCATTTTCCAGCACAGATGGTCTTAACACACAACATGGTTAAATAGGATATTCTAACCAAGCTGGGGCATAGTCCTAAACACATTTGTTTAGATCCACATCCTGTTCCCACGAGTCCACCAAACCATGCTAGGTATCACTGTGCTTGGAAATAGCTTTCAGACTTGATTCTAGTTATTTGCAACTTTGCTTGAGATTTCACTCATAGCACAGTTCATATCTCCTATTTATGCATTCAGTGATATCTCAAGTAGAGCTGGGCAAATATTTTTCACAAAAAACTTTGGTTTTGTTTGCTTTTTGGAGGAGGATGGAGAAAGAGGGGGAAAGGGAAATTCAGTGATACAGAAACATATTGGGAAATGGTGTGGATTTTGCGCACTGGTTTACCAAAAAAAAAAAAACCAAACAAAAAAAAAAATCCCCCAAACTTGAAATGATGTTTCTTGATTTTCAAAAAAATGTTTTGATTTTTTTTTGTTCAAAATGACTTTTTCAAAATGTCTTTTGATTTCATTAAAGAAATTCAAAAAAACATTTTAAAATGCTTGAAATGAAAACAAAACATTTCATTGGGCTTTTTTTTTTAACTTCTTGATTTGCCAACAAAATTAGTATTCAGTCCACCCTGAAACATTTTTTTTCTCTTTCTGAAAATTGCCAATGAACCAAGACATTCATTTTCCACCCATCTCTACTTTAAAATTACTACTTTGTTTGTGCACATTCTAATCTCTTGAAATGAAGTGTTGGACACAAGATACAAAATTCAGATCTGGATTTTGAGCCCCGTAAAATCTGCAGATATTTGGCCCCACAGTTATGGTTTAATCCAGTCCTTGTTTAAATGATTTTTTTAGTTGTATTTTGTCTAGGCTGTCCAAAGCTATTTATTATGCAGTATGTTATGATGCCAGTAGACCAGGTTCTAGTCATACCAACGTTCTTGGCTTCAAGTGAACACTATCAAATGCACAGCTGGAAACCAGTCCGACTCACCCATGTATTAGTATTGCTAACGTTGTAATAGTGTGTAGTGTTAGACTTAAAGAAATGCTTGCAAGTTGCTGCATGCACTGATTTCTCTTAAGTATTACCTTATAGCATGGGCGACAGATGTAAGTAAGTGTAAAAATGTTTGCTCCAAAACTGTAAATCCAGTCAGGAAAGAAACATCACCAAATGTGAAATACTGGTATGGAGCCCTGAAGAAGGGTAATCTCCAGCCCATCAGGAAGGCTTATTTAATCCAAATGTGCCAGTGTAAACCATCAAAGAACAAGGACTTTGTTGATTGCTCCCAGCACATCCATGAAGAGGGGAAGATGCAGAAGTGCTTGTCCCATCAGCTGGGACTCTAGGACATGTGGATAAAAATCCCTGACCAAAAGGAATAAGGGTCATTTTTTGCTGTTGGGACTATAAAGGGCAAAGATTCATAAACATAAGTATGAGATTCCCCAGGATTAACCTGGGCTAGCCCTAAAGGATTTAGAGCTGGCATATTTCAGCAGCTCAATCACAGTCATCTGAAACCTAAGACTGCAACTTATCTGTGTGTATGTTTGCCTATTTTAACCTTGTAAAAACTCATTTATTTTTCTTAGTTAATCAATCCTTAGTTTACTATAGGATTGGCTACAAGTATGGTTGTTGGTGTGAGATCTAAGGTTCAAATTGACCTGGGATAAGCGATTGGTCCTTTAGGACTGGGAGTAACCTGAATATTTTGTGATGTTTGGTGTAAAGTGACATCTGTCACAGAATCAAGCTTGCCTGGGTGGCAAGATAGATCCATCAGAATGCCTGAGGAACTGCCTGTGACTCCATATTAAGGCTGTTATAGTGCCTGGGGAGTTTACACTTGTTACTTGGTTGAGGCCTGGTCTACACTCCAGAGTTAGGTTGACCTAAGGCAGCTTATATTGACCTAATGCTGTAAGCATCTAGACTAAAATGTAGCTTCCGCTGATGTAATTTTCCCCCTACACCGACTTAACTCCACAAAAGGCGCAGCGCTTAAGTCGAAGTCGTTAGGCCGATGCAGAGTCAGTGTGTACACTGCACTATTACATTGACTATTGCTGCCTTTCAGAAACTGTCCATAGTACAGTTAAATCAGTGCAAGTGCTCCTGGTGAGAAAGTGCACTGCCGACACAAGGAGCATTGTGTGAACATGTAAAACCAATTCAATTACTGAGGTGGTTGAACGTGGGCATAATTTAGGTCTACATAATGTTGTAGTGTCGATTTACCCTGCGTATAGGACTCGCAACCAGGCTTGGGTTTGTGTGCTGTTTCTTAACAGTCTGCCCTGCGGTTAGTATTCTCGCTTGTGAGACACTCCAGACAGCGTGGCAGATGTCATCGGTGTTGCTTAGTGTTTGACAGAACCTGATGTAGTTTTTGGATCTGGTCAGGTTTTTGCAGGCAGTAAGGCTATTTCTTTTATCATTAACATACGGTACCATAACATTCTGTTGGGTAAGACTTACACAATATAAAGAGAAACCTGTTTGACATATTTGTTATTTTAATTACAGTGACAACTTAAAAAAAAACACCACACATGTTTTGTGGCACCCTGAACTTTGGTAACATATAGCAGATTTACAGTCACCCTTACAGTCCACACTGAACAGAATATCTGGAGTAATATCTAGCGTGTTTTTCCCCCTGTGACATTCTAGCTGGAATGGTAGAAGCTGGAAAACAAAATCTGCAGCATTATGGGGAATTCATGAACCAAGCAGTTAGAGTGAATTTATAAATATGCACAATAAAAACAGAAAAGTCCTGCTGCTTAACTTAAATCACCAAAGCAAAGAACCTTTCCTCAGCTACAATGCAAATTCTAAGCTACTTTCCATTACACAGGCATCAAACCATAAGTGTAAAGGAAATTGACTTTCTGGAGTTAGAGTTCCCAGGGCACATGAAAGAGCCTGACCTGGCCCACACCAATCACCCCTCTTCTCTCCTGCTCTATTTTACATTCCATCCCTGCCACTGTGTGTGTAGGATTCCAATGCCTATCACATACCTTCTCTTGCTTATTTTTCATCCAATATTTGAGAGCAGAAAAGTTGCCCAATCCGCATAGGTTTTTGTTTATTTCTTTGTTTATTATTGTTGTTTTTTTGAGGAGACTGGGGTTTAAACTGCCAGACTCCCGCTAAAGTCAGTGCTCACAACTATTATTCTATACAACTCTTTGAAGATTTAAGGATGCATAATTAAAGGTGTGGGGCAGAGGTAGGGTTGTTTGTTTTAACAAACTAACCAAAATTTCTCAAAATAATCTGTGGTCTGATCCTGGAAGTGCTCCTTTTATGAGACTTTCGAGGTTTTGCCATATGTGGCTTTATTTCTTAACAGATTAACAGGTGTGTAAAAAGTATGCTGCAATTGACCGTGTATATTATTGATTTACATTTACAACACAGTCTTTAAAGGGTCAGATTTTGCCATTCATACTCATCATGTAGATTACCTTACTGACACAAGTAGTCCATTGAAATTAATGGAATTATTCAAAGAGCAAGGCACTATTCAGTGTGGGCAAGATTGAGAGAATTTGGCCTTAAATTATCAAATCCCCAATTGCTTTGGTAAGGTATGTGTGCACCATAGATGAGAGAATTTAGTTCTGTTCTGGGGCGTATGAAATTGTGCTTTGGTTTTCTGCATGCTGCACCTCGGGGTTGTCTTCATCGCAGAGTTAATTTGAGTGTTGTCCCTAATTTCAGTCCCATCCACACAAAAATAGTTAATTCATTGGTGGTACTGCTTTCAACCTAATTGGTTGGCCTGTCAGGGGATGTATGCTACAGCTGGAGATAGCACAACTTCTCAGCTGCTAACCCAGTCATTCTGTGTAGCTGGCGTGTTATTGTGCAGTGTGGTCACTAGAACTAAACTAACTCCTCTGCTGCCAAACTTGCAAGAGCCTCATACATGGATAAGAGGTTAGTCTAGTCTCCATATCCTTTAAATCCTTGGCCTAGCTACTGAGAATGCCAGTAAAGATGCAAAGTTTGTGATGTGAATAGTAGTTCCGTAAGAACAAAGACAGACTACCAGCACATTTCACATAGGTCATCAATCAGCCTTCAGAGAGTAGACTTTTTATTTATTTTTTTAAAAATCACAACCAGTCTGGGCTGGCTTTGACCCAGTGACCAAGATGTGAAAAGGGTCTGTAAATTACTATACTTGTATTTCTAAAATGGTGCATTAGCTCTAAATGGCAAATTACTTCTAATCCTGTTCTAATCAGGAAGGACTCCCAATGAACTTTTCCCAGCCAAATTAATAAAGGATCAGTCCTTATTATGTTTGCTTCATTATTGCCCCGGTTTTGCACCCAGTAATGCAATTATATATGAGGATGGGAGGGGGGTTTCAAGCACTCTGTTTTCTTTCACTGGTACTTTGTAAGTTTATATGGCATGAAATAAATATCAGTGGTGCATGTGATAACTGTACTTTTTTCATCTTGATTGTGCTTTATCTTCTAGCAAATAACTGTGCTGCCTCAGGAAGAGCCTGTGGAATGAATGGAGACTCACACTTACAGTTCCTTTCCTTCTCCCTACTTATTCCAGATGAGAAGCAGTCTGCTACTGGCTATAGCACTCCCTATTTAATGCAGCTGTGCATTCATAGTTTTAATATATTCAACAGTTTGGGGATGAGTTTGGTAGTCTGGTACTTTATAGACATTCTTTATTGCTTAAATACTATAATACAAGTTACCAGTTTATAGTAACATTTGAAGATGGAAAGCCCATGTTTTCTATCAACTAATCAAGCCCGTCATCTGTCTCTTTCACCCAAACCCCTACTGTACTGCGTTTTCCAAAGTATTTTTAAACTCTTCATTAACTAAATTTAGACACCTTCATTTTTCAGTCCTGCATTCCTGATTCTCCTCCCCAACACAATGGAATCTCTATACATACCAATAAGTCCCATCCCAACTTTATCCCTCTCCTATGGTCAACTCCCTCTGTCTTCTCTCCTTCCTTCCCCTTGGTTTCTAGCTTCCCATCTTACTCTCTTTGCTTATGCCTTCCATCATTTCCATTCCCAAACCACTCACGCATGCTCTCCTCACTGACCTACCTCTTCTATGCTAGTCCCTTGAGGAGGTAAATAATGATTTAGCATGGTGCTGGGTTGTGTGGGAAGTGCAGGCCAGAGATCTTTGAGAGATTCTAAGCAGTAAGGAGGCTCCAGGCAAAACTTGCAACTGCTCCAGTTCCCTGCTGCTAGAAACTCTTCCTAACCTCCTGGCAACTAGCCAGTTTCCCAAGGATGCATTTCTTCCTACTTCCCCAGAAGACATCTAGCAGTCTCAAGCCAATTTCATCAGAACCAGGGAGTCCTGAAGAAATTCCTTCTTTCCAACCCCCTAGACAAAAGGAAGATGGTCACGTCCTTTAGCTGAATGCTTCTAATATAATGTAGAGCACAGCAGGACACCATGAGAGAGGAGACCACAATGTTTCATTATTTCTCCTTGGCCTTAGGCAAAACCCATTGCCTAAAGCCAACTGTAAAGACAGAGTAGATCTGTGCATTGTGTTCTCAGGAGGAGCAAATAAAGGTCTACCTAGTTGGTGCTGCGAGTCACAGAGCTACGTGGAGCAGCATAACACGGTCAACTTCCCTTTCTCCCCCCCCCCCCAGGGAAGTGATCTGTGTACCCCAGAAAAGGTTGCAAGTGATTTGCAATTCCCTGTTATACATATTACCTTTAGTATTGAACTACTGCAAGTTCCCCATTTATTCCTTGTTTCATATGATGCTTGCTAACTTTTGAAGCCTTTGTAAGTGTCAAAAATCTTTCACCCTTCATAATTTTGAAAAATTCTGCTAGAGCATCACAGTCTCTTTTCCAATTAGGAAAAAAACCAGTTCCCTTAATCTTTGTACTTATATTAACATTCTCCTCAAGGCAGTAATATCCTTCCTGCAGTAAAATGATCAATAGACAGTTTTGGTATCTAATATCTTATATCCAGCATCGCCTCCTTCTGTATTTTACCTTGTGCTAACATTAACCAAACACATGATTCTAAAAATAAAGCACCTTTGTCCATCATGCTGGAAGAAGGACAGGAGATGCTGGATGTGGTTTAAGTCACCACTTTATTCTTAAATGTCTGGGAGTGCCTGGCAGATAAAAGTGTACAGTGCAGGTAATTCCATAATCATTTCAATATATACCAGGGTGGCTTCTGTCAGCCCCACCTCCTTACCCACCCTGGTCCTCACCAACCCACTGCTGGGAACTCACCATCCCCCCACCTCAAATGAGGAGTAAGGGGGGGGGGGCTATAAAGGAGGCAGGGCTGTCTCCCTGCATACTAGTCATAGGAGCCTCAACCCCCCCAAACCTCATTTATACTCCTTTAAAGAATACCTCCTTTAAATCCTTTACCAATCCATTTTATCTGATCACTGTTTGCCTTCCCTACAGAGTACCTACCCTGGACATCTGCCCGATGCTTACATAATGAGTTTCAACATCATAGCCTAACTCCTGTTTCATGTTTGCCAAACTAAGCCTCCCTGCCTTGAACTTGCTGTGGGGAAGGCAAAATTTAAAAGGAGGGTTTCTTCGCCTTAGCCAATCTGGCAGTGAGGGAAAAGTTCCTTCCCAGCCCCCAGAGAAAGGAGCGACTAGCACAAGGCCCACAGCAGGTACTGACAAAACCCGGTATTTCACCACTCCCATGAGTGAGAGGATGGGTGCTGTTCTGTCTGGTCCAGATAAGAGGGCTTTTCCTGCAACACCATGGACCTTGATAGATTCCCCCCATTCCGGCCACCAGGGCGGGGGAGGGAGAAGGATGGGTCAGTATCCCCAAGCTGACCTGGTCTTCAGCTGCAGTAGGAAATAATTCCTTGGTGCTCTAGCCCTTAAAGGGGTGCACAGCTTTTCCAACAAGCCAGACAACTGCTCCCACTGCTTACCATGCGGTGAGGCCACTTCATAACCGAGGTTTAGTGAAACGTTTCATATGTAAAGTAATTTGGTTAAAATAAACAGGGACAATATTCATTTTTGCAACAGTCTCTTTTCCTTGGTAATTTGCTGCCTGTCACACCCGAAATAAAAATCATGGCAGGAGCTGACTCTCACAGTCATAGCATCTTCTCTCTTAAAAGCATTCCTGTTGCTAGAAGCCATCACAGCTATTTCAAGAAAGCCAAAACAGGTCTGAAATATCACTGAAGATGTTTCTTCCTCACAGGCACAGGAAGTATAAACTGGGGAGAAGTGCAAAGCAATAACCTAATCTCTCATTAGTTTGAATGGATCCTTTTCAGAAATACCCCAGGCAAAGTGTCCTGTACTCTGACACTGACTACTACTCCATTTCAAATTCTCACTTGCTTTGAAAAAGTGAGCAGAAAAAAAAGAGATCAGAAACTAAATCTTCCTATATGTAGTTTTATTTTCCCCAAGTTTCCTTACCCAGACAGCCACACACTCTGTCAACAGCTTGGCTGTATTTAATTTTAGGATAGGGATGTGAAAGGTACATTACCAAGAAGAAAAGATTGCAGATTTGTAGCATACAAAAGGGTTTTTCTTTCTCTTTCTTTCTTTCCTTCCTTCCTTTTTTTAAAAAAAAACGTAAGAATCTGCTAGCTTCATTTCAGGTGGAAGGTAGATAGCTTGGTCAGATTCCTTTTTCAATTATTTAACTCCAGTGTTCTCTAGTTTATTGAAATGTTATCTTTAAATTTTAAGCTCGCTTCTGATCCTAGTATTAGATATCCAAATAAAACTCTCGTGTAAGTACCAGTAAGTAGGTTCTAGAAAATCTGGAAATCCAGCTATGTATTTTTAAAGAAAAGTTTCACAGTGGTTCACTACAAGCCACTTTATCTCCTCTAAATCAGATATCTTGTTGCAGGCAAGGTTGCTTGGATACAAAGTAATCAGAGTAACAGAATAAATCATTATTGAAATCAAATTATCAATAATTCCTATTATTGGAAGAGTAAATTGGGATAATTTTTAGATTAGACAGAAAACACACATTTAAAACTTATCAGGTAACACAAGATGTCCAGTAACTTGATTAAACAAGCATGAGTACACATTTTAGGAATGGTTCATTCCAAATTAATTTACAACAGTGGAGTTGCCTGTATAACAATAACTGCATGAACTACTCATGTAAAGCATCTCTCCAGTGGCTCTGAAGTAGGTACTCAACCAAATACTTGATAACTATATACTTCATATGGTACAGACTCTTGAACATCAACATTTTAATGTGACCATCTGAGGCAACTGTGTACTTAGAATAATTTCATAACATTCTACAAAGATATGAGAGAGACTGAAAAGCAGATATTTAAAACTTATAAAAGGAATTTCTTTTTTATATAATATACAATTCATCTACAGAAATGACTCCCACAAGCTAATGAGGCCAAGAGCTTAGTAGAACTGGGGGGGGGGGGGGAAAAAGGTCAACCAACCAGCTGGTGGTGGAGAGGGCTATTGGGGGAAAAAAAAGGGGGGGGAGTTTATTCTATAAATGTTGAGTATGAGAAGAATTCTTGCATCGTCCTCTGAATTATCTGATGTTGGAAAGAAGATTCTGCATTAGATGGACCATTCCTCTGAGATGATATAGCAAATTCTACGTGCTTATGTTCAGAGTACACACTTTAAACATACAGTCTTGAGTCACACAATGACACACAATTTTATATTACAGCAGAAAGCATCCAGATATTTCCCGACCTTCCAATGACTTGCTGTGTGATCAGAGACAACTCACTTCACCTCTAAGGGTACGTCTATACTTACCTCTCGCGTCGGAGGCCCGGGATCGATGTTCTGGGTTCGATTTATCGCGTCTTGTCAAGACGCGATAAATCGAACCAGGAAGTGCTCCGCCGTCGACGCTGGTAATCCAGCTTGACGAGAGGAGTAGGCGGAGTCGACGGGGGAGCCTGTGCGCCGCGTCTGGACCACAGGTAAGTTCGAACTAAGGTACTTCGACTTCAGCTACGTTATTAACGTAGCTGAAGTTGCGTATCTTAGTTCGACAGGGGGGGTTAGTGTAGACCTAGCCTAAGCCTCAGTTTCAACATCTGTAAAATGATGAAAACGATACTTCCCGTCCTTTGGAAAGTGAGTATATCTCTGTGGAGCACTAAGAAGTATACTTATTCTGGCCTAAAGTTGAACACTTTTTTTATTAAGGCATGATTTTGCACTGGAAAGCCAATTTCTTGTATTTGTTTGTTTACAAACATTGCTTTACTGAAACAAATAGGCTAAAAGTATCAAATTCCTGCTTTATCTAGCGGGACTTCCATATTATAGAAAAAGCTGTATTCAGGGCCGGCTCTACGCACCAGCCAACCAAGCACGTGCTTGGGGCAGCATTCTTCAAGGGGGCGCAATCTGGCCCTCTTTTTTGTGTGTGTGTGTGGGGCTTCGGCAACATTCCGGTCACCTTTTTTTTTTGTGCTTCGGCAGTTGTACTCTCGGAGCTTGGGGCAGCAAAAAAAACCCAGATCCGGCCCTGGCTATATTGTACCTTGTCTTTATACAAGAGGGCACAGGAGCTTTCACCACCACCATGTAGTCATGTGAGGGACCAGGCAGCATTGCAGTTCCTAAGCTCAGAGGAACACACAGGCCGCCTCACCTCCCTAAACAACTGGGAATATGGAGGAGCTGGGGACCATGGCTTCAACCCTTTTATACTTCTCCAGCCTGTGGACCTGGACTGGCATGCGGAGGGTGAGCAGGCTGCAACCCGACAAAGGGGCCTAGTGGTAGGTATGCTACTTCTGTGCATCCAGGAACTTTATGAGGCATAATGCTGGATCCCCACCCCCAACTGGTATTGCTCTGCTCTACCCCCAGTGCATGACTGTGCTGGACTGGTGGACACTTACCAGGGGTGAAAGTAACTCCTGACACTTACCGGTACGGGGCTGGGGCCGGCTCTGGCACCCAGAAGGGAGGGGCCCTCGGGCAGAAGGGGCGGGCCTGGGGGTCAGCATCCCCCAGCCAGCCCTTCCAGGCAACCTGACCCATGCCGCCCGGGGTTCCAGTGGCGATTTAAAGGGCCCAGGGCTCCGGACGCCACTGCCACAGTAGCGCCAGTGGCGTTCGGAGCCATGGGCCCTTTTAAATTGCCGACCCCAGGGCTGCTTCTTCCTTTGCTCCTGTCCCCTCACCCGTTGGCAGCCGAGTGGGGGGGGGGCAAAAGGGACAGGGACGTAAAAGTGCTGCAGGGCCCTTTGCCACGGCAGCCCCTTTTGCCTCCCGTTGGCGGCCCTGCTGGTACAGACCCTAGCAGCAGGGCCACCGACAGGGGAGGCAAAAGGGGCAGGGACATTAAAGCGCTGCCGTGGCAGTGCTTTAATGTGGGCTGCATACGGGTCAGTGCGAGTTCTTACTGGTACGCCGTACAGGCCCGTGCCGGCTCACTTTCACCCCTAGCTCTAACCCAGAGATAAGACCATGAAAGTAATATACTGATTTTTTAGCCCAGGGTCTGATTTTAAAATAGCATGTAGCTGGGAGCAATTTTGTGGGCAAGTTAGTGACAGAGAGGTAAGAGAGGTGTCATCGGATTCATAAAAATCTACAGAATTATCATTTCAATGGTGTCACTCTCTGCAGCATGGAAGACGGGGGGGGGGGGGGGTGAATTCACTGCCCTGCCAAGCTCCCAGTCATCCATTTTGGTGGAAAAATTGATATGTTGTCGGAAACGGACGGAGTTGGGTGTGATTTGAAATATCTTTCTCTCACGAACTCAATGGTACCAAACATGACACACCGAGAATAGATATGAGAAAATACTTTTAAAAATCAGCATTTTTTCAAGTATACTTTAAACACAGGCATGTCAAACATTCAGAGGTTGATTAAGATTTACTGGGACCTTGAGTACAATGAACATTTAGGCCCCCACATCTCCCCTTGCCACAGGGCCCTGCCCCTTGCTCCTCCACTTCCTCCTTGTCCCCCCTGGCCAGGCCAGAAGCTGCAGCTAGGCCATGGTAAGAGCCGCCCAGAGACCCTGGACCCTCCACCTGCCCTGGGCAGCATGCCCTGGGGGTATGCGGACACAGGCTGGGGGCTGCTCTCAGGAACCCCAGCCCCTGCTCGGCTCTGGCTTGGCCAAGGGGTGGGACTCTGGGGGAGGGGAAGAAGAGGAGCAGAAGGCTGGGTCACTGTTCCGGCGCCAGTGTCCTCTCACTTGCACAGATTCTGGCGCTCCTCTTGGGGGCCCTCGAATTGGCCGGGGCCCCTGGGTTAATCCGCCACTGCAAACATGCAGCCCTCACAAAATTAAATGGTGGCCCTTGACTGACAGTACTATATTAATGCTACTACTAGATTTTTTTTTTAAACAACGTTACAGGCTACTAGAAATAGAAGGCGTGCTTCAAGTTAATTTGCCATCATCAGCAAAAAAGATATGGTTTGGTGGTATTGATTATCAGTTTTGTTTATGATGCCAAAAGAGTTGGAATGAGGCACTGGTTAAGATGTCAGCATCCAGACAGAAATTACTTGAATCCATCTGCAAAAAGATATGCACATAGTTATATTATAATTAATCACAATCCTTAATCAATTTATTACAAATCCTTTTTTTTTCCCACTTAGTCTTGATCATTTTTAGGAATCAATGGGGAAATGAAGAGTAATGACTACTAGCTGAATCTTTGGAGACTACCCCTGTGAAGACCTGGTTAAACACACCATTCGGCGACACCTTGCATCGTATCAGAAACGCACCAATAACTGAATTTGGCAAGGTTGGAGAGGAAGTACATCAAGCAACAGGGAAAAGTTGAAGATGCCAGGACAAGCACCAGCTGTGGGTGAGCTTCACTTTATTCCACGACCCATGGCACACATTTCGAGAAAAAACACCTGCTTCTTGTGCACTGAGCTGAAAGCCTGAAGGCACCCAGTAAGCACATTTCACCATGTGAAACAGGTGAGAATCTGTATAATCAGTCACTCATACTAAAAATGTTGCATAGAAAGTAATTTAAGCAGGTGCATTGACCCAAAAGACATCAATAGTCACAAAATTGCATATCATATCCAATACTATATCTAGAACGTACATAAGAGGTTCCCTCAAAAGGTAAGAGCAAGAGCAACAAATACCGATTTTACTACTGCAAACTGCAGTTCAATAAATTGCCTTGCAGAGACTCTAATGGATAGGAAAGTGGTGGCCATGGCTGGTGCAGAGGCTAATTACAGAGAAATGTGTGCTTTGAACGGGACTGAGGAGGAACAAACACAGACGCTGACTTTTGTTTTGCCAGGGGGTCCTCCCCCCCGCTCAGTCCAAAGGCCCCGCTCAACCTCTTCCCCTGAAGCCCCGCCTGCACTCTGCCTCTTCCAGACCCCTGCTCTGCCCTCTCCCCTCAAGGTCCTCCAGCCAGTCCGCTGCCTGCTCCTCTGCCCCCTCCCCCAAGCACCTTCCACCCACTCTCCTCCACCCTCTCCGTGAGGCTCCCCCCCACCACCACCGTTCACTCCTCTTCACTCCCTCCCAAGTGCTCCGGCCTGCTCCTCTCCCTCCCCCGAGACCGCCCGCTGGCCTACCCACTGCTCGCTGCTTTCTGCCCCCTTCTGCATTAAGGGCAAGTTATGGGAGGGTGAGGAGGCAGAAAGGAGTGAGTGGCGGGTGCCTCGGTGGGGGCACGAAGAGGCACAGCACAGGCTGGGCTATGAAGGAAGAGTCCAACTGGGGATGGAGCCTCAGGGCTGAGGGCGAGAGAGGCCATAACCTGTGGGTGCTGAGCACTCCCATTTTATTTCTGTGGGTGCTTGAGCCCCAGAGTACCCACAAGTCAATGCCTATGGGAACAAATGCTTAGCAGTAAAAACTCTTACAGCAGTGATTGAAGTTTAACGTAGTTTTTAGCAATCCCATCCACAAAAATGTATCATAGCACATAGCCTTAAAAGCTGCAAGAGACCGTGTGTTCTCAAAAGCAGAAGAAAGTACTGATATTATCAGTAATAAGATGACAGTTTACAGCTGCAATTAAAAAAAAACCTGAAAAGCATTTTATCTTGCAGTACATGGGAATTTCAGGGATCCATAGCTGATGCCAAACCTGAAAAAATAATACAGGGTGACCTGTATGTTTTAAAATAATGCATCAGCGGGCACAGTAACTTTGATCCAACAAGTATGACAGTCAGCAAGTGGAGCACATGGCTGCCATTTTATTGCAAAGCGTGATGTATGTATGCTTGAGTAAAAGGCAGGTTTCCAACACACACAACTATGCAGCATATGTGTAATCTACCAGTACAAGTGGCTGATGGTTTAACAATTCATTCCAAAACCCTTAGCAAATTCCTGGTGCTGCTTATGCACAGCTGTGGCTCCTTCATGGACAACAACAAAGCACTTCTCTTGGAGACTGCAATTCCCAATGAAGTTCTTCACCGCATGGAACTGAATGAAGATTTGTACGTTCCCACAGACCTTGTCAAGAATAGGTTTATATTTTGTGCTGCCAATAACTTTCTCATCTGCTGTATCTTCAAAAAAGTCTAAGGTACCTTTCATGCTACTGTTATAGTCTGTGATCAGGAGTTTATTAATGGGGACCAGTCACAGTCTCAAGTGTTGTCTGGACCAATGAAGGACTGTACCTTGAAGGAGTTTCTGACTTTAGGTCTCATTGACTTTCCTACCAAGATCCAAAAATTCTGAAGCCAAGAAGTCCGGTTTCCAATGAAGCAGTAGTTGCATGGATTATAGCAGAGTTTTCTATAGTCATTAACCTTGACCTCACTTGGTTATTGTGCAAAAGTAAGATCATTGAGCATGGCTTCAGCTGAAGAGATAGAAGACATACCTTCAAATGACCTGGACATGCAGGACATACCATAGCACATCATTTCAAGAGAAAGGTACATTCTAACATAGTCAGCCTTTAACTCAGCACTACTCAAGATGGCAGAATGAATGACCCTATATACATCCTGCCAAATCATATCTATTGGCCCCACTGATTACTCGGTTCAGTTAACAGTCTTTAGGCAGCAGAAATGCGTGAACAAATACATCTGCGGAACTGAATCAAGATATGTTGTGACACTAGGCTTGGGCCTTTACAAGCTTATTCAACAGCTAACAAAGTCCCAGAAAACTGAGGGGGGGGGGCATAACCATCTTCAAGAACATGAAAGATTGTTATAAAGAGGAGGGTGATAAGGGGCAAGAATTAATGGGCTTAAATTGCAGCAAGGGAGATTTAGGTTAGACAGTAGGAAAAACATCCTAATTGTAAGTGTAGTTAAGTACTGGAACGAATTATCAATGGAGGTTGTGTAATCTCGGTCATTGGAAGCTTTTAAGAACAGGTTAGACAAACATCTGTCAGGGGTGGAATCTAGATAACACTTAGTCCTGCCTCAGTGCAGGGGAATGGACAAGATGACCTACTGAAGTCCTTTCCAGTCCTACTTTCTACAATTCATGACTATGATGATGTTCATGGATGGTGGATTCTACATCCTACACATCCGCACATATTCTTCACAGTGATATGTGCAATCTGCTCCTTTGTTAATGGTAGTAGTGTCTTCAGATCTGGGGGATTTTGTACAGCGACAGTACTGTGAACCAAATTCTTGCAGGGAAAAAGTTGCAACTTCCTATAGAACCGCCTCCCTTAGCCCCCGAACACTCATTGCCCTTCAAAAAAAAAAAAAATCTACCTAGATATCTTCCTTGAAAAAGCACACTGATGTGTTTGAAGTCATTTCCCAAAGGTATAGGACTTGAGATCAGTTCCACACATAGATCTATTGTGTGAGATGAAGAGTGACAATATCACAGAGTGGATCAAGCAATTTGATGATGCTGAAATCGGCAACAAAGCCAGCTTTCGGGATCATGTGATGATGTGTGAAGATGGTTGAGTCTTTGCTTCTTTTTAGTCAATCTGCCAGGATTGCTAATTGGAAATTTCACCTCGCAGCACTGGAAGACTTTCTGAAGTGGGTTTTTTTGCTTTAGATTTAGCCAACTATTCTGCAATGATTGCCTTGTACCTTGCTGAAATAAGAAGCGTAGAAAAGTGCAAGTCTGACCCTGACGTATAGACACATTTTGAAAAGCAAATTCGGTTGTTAAAAAGGTCATCAGTTCCCTTTGGTACATTTCATTCAGATAAAGCCCTAGAACACGAAAACAGAGCAAGGAAAGTTGTTGGAGAGCTGGTAGGCATAATTCAGCATCCAAAAGGGTTTTCCTGTTTTGTTCAGACAACCCCAGAAGGCCATCAAATTTCGAACGAAACATTAAGCATAGTTGGGATGACTTCCCCAGAAGTAACCAAGCACCATCTAAATGAATTAGGCACTGTTAAATGCCAAGACGGTACAATTTTAAAGCAACAGCTTGATCTTACTCGCACTGGCAACCCATTTGTGTATGATGAACCAGAGTGCATTAATACGAAAGCAGTCCTCAGTGATGAGATAGCTAAAGAGGTCAGTCAACTGGATACTTTGGGTAATGCTTATATGAAGCCTTCCAACCCAGGATCCATCAATCTATGGGCTCCAATCAAGAAAGGACTACTGCTGTGCTCAAATGCAAAGGAGAGAGAGAGGGGGGGGGGGAGAGAGAGAGAGAGAGAGAGTGTGTGTGTGTAGCAGGGACTATTACAAAGCTAACTGCAGACAGACCATTGTTTGCTCATCTCCTGGTTGTGTCTAGATCTCAGTGTGACGTTGATCTACATGAGATTTTAGAAAATACAAGCTCTCCATGGTACCACAATCAATTTCCAAATGCATGGAACAATGTATATTTGCCAAGCAAAAAACAAAAATAATGCATATATTTCATGTTCTTCCTAAGCCACCACCTACTGACAAAATGACTGGTATCTTATGCCAGCAGAGGCCTTTTAGTATAGCAATCACAGATGGTATGGCTGAGGTACAAAACTCTCGACAAACCAGAAACTGTTAATGCCTGCTAAGATTTAGATAAACACTTCATTCTGAGACTACAGAGAAAATACTGGACCTATGCAGAAGTCTACCTGATGTTTGTCACACATGCACAGGAATCAATTAAAAATATTTCCTGAGAAAAGAGATTCCATGGTATTGTACTCATCCAATACAAAAATCACTGATTCCATGAACATCTTCAGTGTCGCAATGAAGAAGCTACTGGAGCACCAGCATGTGAAGAATTGTTTGAAGAATTAAGTCATCACATGGCATAATGAAGCTGCTGCCTTGCATTATTCAGTGGAGTTTCTTTGTAGTTCCCACAAAGAGGCTGGCACTACATTGATCTTGCATGCCATCAATGCCACAGAAAGAGGAGCTTTAAAGTCTGGATTTTTGCACAAGACACAAAATATTCTATTGCTCTCTAGTGAAATGCTACCCAGATTTCAGCAAGATTCTGTTTTTGTGCCTGCTGCTGGAGAACAGAATCACTGTATATCCCTCAGATGTGTTTCAAATCACTCAAACTATTGAAAAAACTGTCACATTGCTAGGTTTCCACACCATTTCAGGATGTCACATTAGTAGAGGGATGGCTAGAAAGACCAAATTATCTTATTGGAAGGCATTTAATTCAGCCGCTGAAGACTCTCTCCTCCTATGAAGGTGCTCAGAGGAGCCAAGATAGTCACTGATGATGTCATAAATACACTAGAGGCATTCGTATGCTGAGTATACCATTTGAAGATCAACATTATGACACTTTTAGGCTATGTTGGTGGATGTTTTCCAGGAAGCACACAAAGAAAAAAAATTGCCACCAAAAATGGATGCATTTATACCTGCTATCAAGAGGGCAAATCATCAAGCAATGGAATGGGCTGCAGGATGATCTAGCACATCCAGAACTTTCTCTCTCTCTTCAGTTGCTTTACTATTAATCAAAATCAGCCAGACTTCATTTTTTCCTATAGGTTTCTTATTTCATGTGAAATAAAAGTTCTATAAGCTCTGAGATGTTCAGGTCTTGAATGTAAAATTCATCTGGACTGCTAGAGAGGTTCTGGAGGGATCTCGGCAAGTGGCAACAATATTTTCTTATTGAACAGATTCATATATAAATGGTAAACTGAAAAGTATGTGTGTGTGAGAGAGAAAGAGTGAGTGCGTATTAGATTTTTAAGAGCAGGTTAGACAGACAAACACTTGTCAGGAATGGTTTAGATAATACTTTGTCCTGCCATGAGTGCAGGGGACTGGACTAGATGACCTCTCAAGGTCCTTTCCAATCCTATGATTCTATGTGGATTTTCAAAGGCTTAAGACCTTAAATCAGTAAAACAACAGATGTTTTAAAACTAAATATGCAATATTAAAATCACAAGTTAACAGCAACATTTAAATAGCAACTTACAAAACTTGCTAATAGAGGTCTGTTTTTTAACCTGAAGAAGATGGTATGGTTCCACCATAGTGTTCCTCATTCAAACCTCTCTGCAGAGCTAACTCTAGAAATTTAAGTTTCATCTGTCACTTATATAGTAATAAAAACCACCAGCAGCTGTGCATTAAGCTTTTGGTGTCTGCTTGGAATACATTGTGAAACCTAAAATAGAATGCACAACCTGGATTAGTTTATTATGCCTTAATTTGACATTCCTTTTTAAAATAGAAAAGAAAAAAATCCCACTTTTTATAGTAAAGAAAGGGTTTATGCAATGCAGAATTAAAAAAATATTTCCTAGTAAATAGATGAGAAACTAATGTAATAAGGAAGAGATTATAAACAGTATGATATATGTAAATATACACATATAGTCTTCACTTTTTCTAAACATCTTTCTTTTCTAAATAAATCTTATTTGGACCCCTTATCTCTCTCCTATCTCTCAGTTGCCTGGCTGCCCTTTCAGCCATAGATTGTAGTGTAACACCCTCATTTTTCTTGTACAAAATGAAATTTGGAATGTTGAATACTTCCCAATTTAGCATTTACAATGGAAAGTGAATTGCAGGGGCATAGATTCATAGATTCTAGGGCTGGAAGGGACCTCGAGAGGTCATCGAGTCCAGCCCCCTGCCCTCAGAGCATGAAAGGGCCACAAACAGCTGCTGAAAATGCCTTTTCAAAATTTGATGGAGGAGAAGGCAGTTTAAAAAATTATCACTTTTCCCTCTTTCCATCACTCATAATCCTCTCCTCCACCCACCCATGCAGTCTCTTCATCTCTAAAGAGTCCCCACACTATCTTAATCCCCCATTTAAAATCCTACCAATCCATACAACATAATTGTCATAGGAGTTGTGAGAGTGTGGGTTTCAGGAATGAGTAAAGGTAGTCACATCTGAACACTGCTGAATAGCTATGCCATCATCAAAAAAGTCAGACACGCAACCAGTGTCCATAATGCAAATCCAATTTTGTACAGTGCATGAGTTGACGGAAGCGCGGGCTTTTCCACGAGACATGCTGCACTTTGCCATGGCACATGTAATGAAAGTAGTGTATCAAGACAACAATTGATTCTCGTGACAAGGATATGAAGTTTGCTAATCTTTCATTAATAGAATTCCCTCTCCCTTCACAAGAAAGATAGTCAATGCAAGGATAGATTTTATGCCAAGCTAGAGATCTTAGCATTCCTTGATGATAATATTACAAAAGCAATATTTTGCCAGTGGTATGAAATGGCCTTGACTTTACTGAAATGTTGCTAGTGTAAAGTAGCCCCAGGATTTTAAAATAATAAATATCAGAGTAACAAAGGATGTCTTCCTGTGTTAGATACCTGAAGTTATTATAAACATACGCTTCAGTGAGACCATCAAGGGGGGGAGGGGAAGGTTACATAGCAGCAAGGAAGGCTATAAACCAGCTCAAGTACCAAACTATTTGAACATCCACTTACCCAGGGACCTCATACCATAACCATTATAGGATACCAGTTCCTACTAGGAAAAAAAGAGAGAGAAAAACAACCAAATGGGAGTTGAAGAGTGAATGAACCTAGTTTTCAAAAAATTTCTCCCAGTTGTACTACCTTCAAAATATTACTGCTAGAGCTAGCTGGAAAAATTCCCACCAAACTTTTTTTTCCATTAGAATTTTCAGATTCATCAAAATCCAAACATTTAATGGAGCTGCTTTAATTTTGATCATGTTCTGATGAAACACAGGCAGGAGTCTGACAAACCTAGAAAAAGAATGAGACAGGGACAACTCTGTATCCTCAAAATACGATACCATCCTGCATACTCAGTTGATCTTTAACTTGGAAATAAGTTTCTGCTCCTACCAGTACTTGTCTCTTGGCCACCCTGCTAGTATCACTCCCTTGACTTCATGCAAGTGGAACTTCTATTCCATAACCTCTTTGATTTCCATCAGCTTTGCTGTTGAAACTTGGAAATAGTGCAGCATGTTAATGGATTCAATGTCCTGATCCCCTTCCTGCAAATCACTAAGGATGAATATATATGCCCCACTCAGGGTGCTACCTAACACCAGTAATAATCCTGGACAATATCTGTTCTCTACCTGGTAGCATTGGACGCATATCAGCATGCTCGGTAATCTCTTTATAGCACTAAGAAGGGGCTTTGCCATAATTACCTGTGATCTGATTGCACCGATGGAATCACTCCACTACAAATTCCACAGCCAGAACGTCTTTTTCTATTTGGGCACACCTTTGTTCAGTTTATTACAAGGCGCTGCTGGCATAAGTGACCAGCTGCTCCTGCAAAAGACCTATGCCCAATCCTTTCTCTGATGAGTTACACTTGGGGAGACCAGATAGCAAGTGTGAAAAATTGGGACGGGGTGGGGGTAATAGGAGACCATATTAAAAAAAAGCCCTAAATATCGGGACAGTCCCTATACAAATCAGGATATCTGGTCAACTTAGTTACACTGGAGTGTCAGTGGCCCTCCAACATGGACAGGAGCATCCCTTATAGTTTGTTTCAGTATCTCAAGCGCTTACTGTTGAGGACCTGCCCAGTCCCACTCAACATCCTGCCTTGTGAGCTGACACAGGGTTCCACTACTGCAGTTGCATGTGGACAGAATGTGGGCAGAGTATTTATCATTTCTATGAAGCACTGTCTCACTCTCACATCCACTGGAGCTGGCATGTCCTGGATTGCCTTGATTTTGTTGGAATCTGCTTTCAGACCCCTCTGCTGTGAGCAGATGTCCTATGTATTTCACTCACACTGTTTGAGTCGCATATTTTCTGGGTAGAGATTTATGTTTTTGTCGCTGCCTCATTGCAGAAAAACTTCTTGTTTTCTGTCATGATCTTGTTCAGCTTCTGTATTATTGCTCCCTTCCCTTACAGTAAGGAAATATCTGAAACTATTTTCACACCAGGCAGCCCTTCCAACACCTGGTTGAGTCTTCTCTGGAAGACCACTGGTACTAGGCTTATGTCCCTCAGTAGGGACCAAATGGGGTTGCAAAGGCTGCCAGCAAGCTGGACTCTTTATCCAGGTTTATATGCCAAAACCTCTTCCTCACATCCATAAATAGTCTGGCCTTGAAAAGTTCTGGCAAAATGTCATCAATTGTGGGCAGTGGACTGTACCCGGTTTTCAAAGCCCAGTTCAGTGGCTTTGAGCCTCTACAGATGCCTAATTTGCCTGATTCCTTCTTTGCCACCACGCTGCTTAGTCAGCGGCCTCTACAGATGGTATGCTCCCTCAAGGGCCTTGTGGGCTGGACTACATAATGCCACTGGAATTTTCCTTTGTGGTAAGCACACAGGTTCCACAGGTTGAGTCTACTTCAAGTCACAGCTTTCCTTCGCTGCACCCGTGAACTTTGAAAATTTCCCCATATACTTTTTAAATTGTGTCAATTGTCCACAAAACTTCTCTTTTTTGCTTCTTGCACTGCAGCTATAAAATTCTGACACTACACCTTGATACATCTAGGGTTTTATGGCTGTATTTCCCAAAAAGGGTCTGGAGTGCTTACCATCCACCACCATGAACCTGAGCTGGTAAAGTCTGCTATTTTTTAGATTAGTTACTATGAGGTCACATTTTCCTACAGGCTGCATCATGCTCTCATTGTACATTATTAGATGGCACCTGCCCTTTGTAATGGGCATATTCAAGTCCAATTCACCCCAAACAATCACATTGCAGGAGGCCCTGCAATCAACTGAAATTGTGCAGGGCATTTCCCTATTGACATTGTTGCATGCGTGCAGGTTGCTATTGTCCCTTGTTGCTTTCCTGTCTCAACAGCTTAAGCCCAAAATGCTCTTGGACACAAGGAGAAAGTCAAGATGTCTGATGTGCCTTCCCCCTCTTATAAAGTCTGACAATCTTTCTGAGACCTTCCTCTGCTTTTGCTCACACCACTAAAATGATTTAGCTTGCCACACTCCTTGAAATGTTGTCGTACTGCGTGGCACTTCTTTACCTGCTCACGCTATCTCCCGCAGTAAATGCATCTCACCATTGATATGGAACCCTGGCCACCCGCTTTCCTTTGCTGTTGTTTCACTGCATGGACTTCTGGGGGTGTTGTGCTTCCCATTGTTTTCATCCTATCACGAGGCTTCTGCTGCATGCCCTAGGTCTAAGCATCTGACCAATGTGTGATCACCTTTCTGGAGCAGCCATTCCTGAATGTAGTGACCCCAAGAGCTGCAGACTATCCTGTCCTTAATGAGGGAGTATGTCAAGCCCCCAAAATTGCATGAAGCACCCAGTGCACATAAAGCTGTAACCATGGTGGGTGTGTCTACCCCATCCCCTTCAGTTAGTCTCTAGTGGAAAAACCAATGTCATGCCAGTTTTGTTCTGCTTTGGGGAACAATGGTTTCCCAGGGCTTCCAGGACTGCTGTGCGGCTTGAGGGTGTGGTTAGTTTCAGAATGGTGCTCATCTCTCTGCCTTGTTCCCTGCCCAATAAGGAAAAGTTACAGTTTTACTTTGCTGCTGTCGTCGTCCTCCTGCACAGCCAGGTCTGTGTACAGCTCAAATGCCGCCTTCCACCAGGTCCACTGCTGGGTTAGGCTTGTGATTGCAAAATCCTGGACTCTGGGAGGGCTTCAGATCAAGTTCCATGGCTCATGCTGCCAGCTGCTGCACTGCAGAGAACTCACAGCTCTGCCGCTGCCCCCATGTACGATTAGCACAGAGTGATGCTGCATGCAGGTTAAGTTGAACAAGCAAGAACTTCATTAAACCCTATGAACTGCTATGTCCATATGGCAGAGTTGATTCCAGCTGCTCATCCCACTCATTCCCCAGTTACTCTGATGTGTAATCCATAAGTGTCGCTCCAGGACTCTAGTTCCACCGATGATACCAGATGCACCTGTCAACATAGAGTTTTCAGCATACTTTTTGGACTGCTAAAAAAATCCAGTACAAAAAAATTTGTACTGTAGGAACCAAACCCACCACCAAGTACTAGGCACAATACAGATGAATGATGTATGCTTTTGCCAAGCAGGAACAAAATCTGATGTGAAAGATCACCACAGTTATTCTTTATGGGGCAATTCCAGCCAAGCATAATGAAACAAGAAACAAACACACTTCTTTATATGATCTTTTATCATAGCATGGCTGTATCATTGTATGATACCATGTTATTTATGCATTACATTAAAGGTGGTACATGTAAAAAAAAAAAAAAAACACTCTTCATACTAAAGTTGCATCCAACTACATGCAAAATAATGCTTGGTACATGTAAATGGCTGTTTGAGTTTGTAAAGACAATTTAACCAATGTGTAGTCTTCATTTTGGATCATATTTTGTACCAGCTAGAGCAATTCATCTTACTTCAGGTAGCCACACACAAAAAAGTACATTTTCCTCTATTTAAATTTTCATTTAACACTGAGTATATCTGGTCACAGTCATATATCCGTATCTACTCACACAGGATTGACCTGAGTTAACAGACTTCCAACTTGCAGAACTTATTCTGTTTTTTTAACTATTACTGCAGTACACCATTTTTAAAAATAATAATGGATAAAATAGCCAAACTGATTAACATTATTCACTCCCCTTGACTGTATGCAATTTACTTCTCTCTCAAAACACTTCCTAGAATTAACCAAGTAATCCTTGTTCCAAACTCATGCTGCAAATCACAGAATGCAGAAGTTCCTGACTCCCTGTTCTCGGTTTAGGCAAGTGGACGAGATGGCTTTGGGGGGAGATTACATTTACTTTTGCCAAACATATGCAAAGTTGATACACCAAAGAACAATAACTTTTGGTCCATATGTTTCTAGAATTGTTAATGACATGATACAATAAACGCTTTTAGATTGCTACTTTATGATGCTCACTGTATTAGACTGAAATGGAAGGGTACACTCAATTTTTTTTTAAATTACTGTTTTTCAAAAAGAAATAAGGAGAGCATGGATTGTCCATGGACAATGTCAATGTTAATTTGATCAATTTTCCAGTAGTTTCAAGTCAGAGAAACCATTTTTTTTAGCCAGAATGTAAATCTGCAGAAAATCAGAACTTTCAAAGTTTTAAAATCAAAAGTTTTAAAACTTTTTAGCATGTCAAATATAACCGAATAACCTTTCAGGATTCTAGCAAGAAGAGCATTGTAATCATATGCAATTAAAAAAAAATTCAGATGTCATTAAAAATCAGGACTGACTGTACAAGGCTATTAATTTATTTTACAGACAAAGGATTAGGGTTAGATCAGTATAAGCTGTCAAAATATATTGAAAAAATCATTTGTTGTACATGATTCTATAGAAAAATTAATTGAAATGTCTAAAAAGTTCTGTCCTCCTCTATGGAACTGCTTGTGATTGACCTCAAAATAATTGTTTAATAATTCATCTCTTTGCATGAATACTTTTAAATAGCCTCTTCCATTGAACTAATTTTAAGACCGCTTTATGGTTGGTAAAAGGTGAAGGCTAAATGCATCAATTAGTGAGAATTAATAGCTAATAATTCAGCTATAACGGGGAGGGCAAACTATGGCCCGCGGGCCAGATACGGCCTGTCATGACTTTCCATACAGCCTGCGGGATTGCCAGCCCCATGGCACAACGGGGCTAAGGCAGGCTACCTGCGGGGCCTGGGCCCCCGCTTCTCAGAAGCGGCCAGCACCACATTACTGCGGCCCCTGGGGGAGGGGCGGCGCAAAGGGCTATGTGCACTGCCCTCACATGCAGGCACCGCCCCCGCAGCTCCCATTGGCCAGGAACGGGGAACCGTTGACAATGGGAGCTTTGGGGGTGGTAACCACAGGCAAGGGCAGCCCCACCTCACCCCCAGGAGCTACTCCCGGACATGCTGGCCACTTCCGGGAGCAGTGCGGGGCCAGGGCAGGCAGGGAGCCTGCCTTAGCCCTGCTGTGCACTGCTGCAACCCCAGAGACACTTGAAATAACCCCCCAACCCCCTGCCCTGAGCCCCCTGATGCACCCCAACCCTCTGCCCTGAGGCCCTGCATCCCCTCCTGCACCCCAACCCCTTGCCCTGAGCCCCTCCCACACCCGCACTCCCTCTTGCATCCCAACCCTCTGCCCCAGCCCTACATACAAACTCACCCTCGGTCCAAAAAGTTTGCCCACCCCTTAGCTATACCATAATTTAGAATACTTCCCAATACCTCAGTAAATGTAAGGGAAGCAGTAAGTAAAAAGAGCAAGTGGCAAAATTATATCTTAATGATCAAGACAGTTGAAACAGATAATTCTCTTTTATCTCCTAATTTCCCCACATGCCACTGCAAAATGAAAAACATTATCTGAGCATTTAGGATTGATAATCAAATCAGTATGCTTATAAGCATCAAAACAGGAGACAGATTTTCTGCCATAATGCATTTCCTATTAGATGATTATGTTCAGGAAGGGACTATGCTTTAATGGTCTTTCTTTGAAAACATAAATGGAGTAAAACCAACAGAAAGGAAGGCAATTTCACAAAAGATGTAAAAATCTTGTTCATATGGTCTTAAAATGTTGGCTTTGATATATTAACATTGATATTATTGTACATAATGCTAATTCTTTCGTCATAATAATTCAGTACCTTTACTGAATTAGAAAGTAATGAGTTAGTATGTTACACTGTTAACCAAACAGGCATCATAACATGAAGACTAACAAGGAAGGTTTCCACATTATACATCAGATTATGGAATAATGCAACAAAACTACTCCTTTTTATTTGGAAAACAAGGTAAAAGTTGTAAATTTCTTGAGTTTTTTTTTAAACATTCAACAGGACGGTATAATATTTTCCCCACCGTTTATCTCCATATGGAGAATATACTGACATGATAGCATTGAGTGGAGCCCAGGACACACATTCATAAAAGCCTGCAGGTTTCTTTGTTGACTCTTTTTTATTTATCAACAGCTTTAAAAACCACTGAAAAAGAGCTATTTTACTGAAACCTCACCTGGGAGATCTGGTGAGACTCGAGTGAGTTGCCCTTCACTGAGTGATGCCTGATGAGTAAGGTGCTATAGGCCCCAGTCAATGGGCCAGATTTTTCTGCTGGTGTAAAAGTGGTGCAGCTCCATTCACTTTATACCAGCAAAAAAACTGACATAACGTGATCCTTCCATTGACTTTGAGATGGGTTGTTTTATCATACACTGAAACTTTCCACTGACTGCCAAAGGAATTGGATTAGGCGCCACAAAAGCATCTGACCTGTTGAGGAGCTACTACCTACTCTGCCCATTGTCACAGCTCCTAGTGAGAAGTCAGAGGGGCTTTGTAAAGCACATGATCTGAAGTTTGCTTTCTTGCATGATTGTGTATATGTTTTTGGTTATCTCCCCCTGGAGATAGCAAAAATGGCAAAGAGCAGACATTAGCTTCAGAGGGACCCAACCTGGGAGTAACATCAGTCGCTTGGTTATTTCTTTGTTTGCTTTACGTATTGACACTTTCTTTTCCTATTATTACCATCCCTTCTAAAACAGACACCTAAAACTAAAGGAGAAGCCTAATTCGATATATTTTAACAGCTAATCTAGACACTGATCTTGTCATTTCTTGTGCATGGGCAGGCAAATTAAAGTCACTGGGGCTCTCAGCATGAGCTCCACAATTTGTCAGCATTAAAAAAGTTGCAGGCCTGCAGTTATAGTGATTTTAAGTAGAACTAAGGTCACAAGATGGAAGGTGAGTCCTGACTGCATTGAAGTCAATGGTAAAATTCCCATCGACTTCAATGGGACCATGATGTCACTCTCCAATGAGTTTCTCTCACAGACTAGAGGTACCTACAGCATTTTAGGAAGATTCTCTGGATGAACAAAATAGCTTCTATATCTAAACAAATTGGCCTTATGGAGTGTTTTCTTACTATCTTACAACAACATTTTTTGAGACAAAAGGAAGGCGAGGTAACAGCTTTTATTGTACCGACTTCTGTTGGTGGAAGGGACAAGCTTTTGGGCTGCGCAGAGCTCTTCTGCAGGTGGGTGCAGCTTAAAGCCTTTGTCCCTTCCACCAACAGAAGCTGGTCCATCCAATAAAAGGTCACCAACCTTGTCTCACTCATATCCCGGGACCAACACAGCTACAGCAACACTGCACGTCTTGATTCCCTCTTAAACTGGATATTTTTTATTCTAAAACAAAAGTTTTTTTACTGCTCAATTCCATCCCATTTTCCTTGCTTCACCTTACCAACCATAAACAATCCCTCTCAATTGTTTGGACAATTTAGCACAATAAGCCATGGGTATGAACTTGAAAAATACAAATTATACTACAAATATAATCAAACTCTATGTCAGTCTATGTCTTTCCATTGACATCACTTAGCTTTGGACTGGTTCCCAAAACACAGACCCAGCCTTCAAGTTTAGTAAAACATGACTATCTATATATGTTCCATTAACAAATACATGGATTTACATCATCCTCTCTTAGTAGGTTCAATTAACACAATTCATATTTTCTGTTAAACCACAGAAAAGAGAACTCCTGTGTTGACAAATGAGTTGTTGAAAGATTTTAATTCCCCTTAAATGAAAGTAAAGGCAGAGTGTTAAAACATATACTAAAAATAAAATATAGTAGTAAGGCACCTGGCCAACCACCGGATCATTGGGCTGGGGGGCGGGGGGGAAAGAGGCAGAAAAAAAGCTTTTATAAATATTACAGGGGGGAGGGAAGTTTTCCCACATAAAAAGGATTTAGGCCAAACTTTTAAAACCTCTCATCTAAAGTTAAGATTTAGCACCTACTGCTCCCATCACTTTCAATGGGATTGATCAGCAACTTGGAAAGTTAGACCACTTTTATTTAGGAACCTAAAATTAAGCATTTTTAAGAACACATGTTTGAAAATTTTAGCCATAGTTTTTATGGGCATTTCCATGTAATTTTTACAGCATTCAGTTCATTCTGGACTTCAAAACAAGTTGCCGACATGCGCCTTTCAAGTATACCAATGTACATGTACAGTAATGTGCATGTAAATCTAATTGACCTCTGTTAAGTTGTTATGAAATTACTTCATCTAAATTGAAAGAGTCTTAACCTCTTCTAAAGTAGTTTATTCATTAACTATAGCTTTTGAACCTTAATTCCACCATTTTAAGTTAAACCTGCTAAATTAATATTGAGCATGTCTGTACAAACTCTTCAGTAATGTCAGTGCTCATGAGATATGTTGACTTTCAATTATAAAGTTACCCAGCTAGGAATACCTGAACTGCCTTGTATCCATGGATACACAAGTCCACCACATCTCTCACTATCTGAGTAAACTCACAAGTTGAAACTGCTAGATTAATTACCAATATAATGCATCCTAACAAGCTATTTTACGATGGCATGGGGCAAGTAGTGAATAAGGCTTGATAGCTAATCTACAACTCTGAAGGAGTGTAAACTGTATACCTTCTGATCATTGACAGGAATTATTACGAAATTAGAGTGTTGCTAACGTGCAGTATAGGCAGATTTTAAAGACAGGTCATCAATGTGACTTATGCATGTATTTTTATTGTCATCATTATTAAAAGGATAATAGTAGTATGCAATGATAATCATTAACAGAGCTCTGGTAATGCACAGGTTACAAGTAACATTACACTTTGAAATTTAGCTTTTTACCATTTTTAAGCTGAAGATTGAACACATACGTATATCACATTTTCAGAAGACCTTGCAGAATGGAAAAGGGGGGAAAAAAGGGTTTTGCATTTAGTTTCTCTGTGAATCATTTGCCCAGTAAATCACTTGTAAAATTCATCAAATCAAGGACTTAAGTGACATTAACTTTTTTGTTTAAGTATACTGCAAAAAACATGCTTACACTGAATTCACAAACAATAAATAGTGGTATATGAATGGTAGTTCAAAGCACTACAAGAGCAATGTGACAACTTTTTCTTACATCTTAGTACTTGTATGAATACTTTCTCCAACCTTTGATTGACACTTTGAGCAATATCATTTAGGGTATTATTTGTCAAAGATATTACACTTGTATAATGCCACATTTGAGATAAAAAAAATATTGTAAGTGGAGAGTATTTTGCTTTGTGAAAAATCAGGAGTGTAGTTTGATAATTTATTAGGGTATCCCTGTCTATAAAATCTGCAGAAAAATGTATATTCCATCCTAGTTAAAGAACCTCACAGATTAGATTTAGACTGTACAGTTAGTCTTTTTGTTCCATGCTATCACACCTATCCAAATGTTTGACTCAGCCAGACCTCCCAGCCCACCGAGGAACTACATTCATTTTTTAATCCTTTAAGACTAGCAACACACACTAATTACTGAAGAAATATCTTCAATAAAAAAATCTTTGGCTCATCAGAAAATATTTAATGTGAAAAAATCTAATCTGTTAACAAAATATTTCCATCCATTTCAAAAGGTACCTACAAGAACACCAGCAAAGAAAAAACAGGAAAAATGGTGAAAATTAACACTATAAGACATAAAACTATATATGTATATAGGTCTAGTTCAGTTTTTTAGCCTGAGGAGAATTTTAAAGATCATCATCAAATACCAGTTTACCTCTCTTTAAGGTCTTACAGACTCTTAGGCCCAAAGACAATTATTGGATTTTCACGGGATTATCCCTTATATCTGAGTCATGACCTAAGTGACTTGCTGAACTCTGCTTGGGCCAAAAAGATGTAATCACCTGCTCATTGGAATTTCCACATCTGAACAAGCATACTTTTAGTAAACTATTGCACAATGCAATTGTAATTTTCAAAGGTCTTATGATTCACCTGAAAACTTTGTAGGATTAAGAGTTCAATAGGTGACTGTTCTTTCAAATCTGCATTAAAGTCAACAGATATTATAGGGGACACTTATTAAGCACTGAGATTTATATGAAAAGCTCTGTATGGGTGAGATCTTGGCGCCTTTGAAGTCTATTGGGAGTTTTACCATTGATGATAATAAGACCAGGATTTTCTTCTGTAAGAACCAAGTATTATTTTTATTATTAATTATTATTATTATTATTATTAAGACCTCAGTATTGCCTTAACCAGTCTTCAAACAGCATATTTGAAATCCTGCTGGCTGGCTCTAATCATCAACAACCGATTTTTTGGGGGCCAAGATAGGTAGTTAAAATGCTGGGCCTCAGATACTCAATTGAACTGCAACAGGGTAATGTCCTCAGCACAGAAGTCAGAGGATATGATACTGTTTGGAAAACAGTTTCATGTAAGTAAAATCCAGATAATCCAGTCTGTAATACATGTAGTTGATCCTGGGTACAGATTACTGTCCCTTTCAAATCACTAACACCATATACCATTTTTATGACCACAAACTGTATAATGCAAAAGCTTCTTTTGAATACTTACAGCTGAACCAGTTTTTCCCCCCGGCACAGCATTATTCACTATTTTCTGAAGTTGTAAAACATTTAAAACAGCCATTAAAACGTACAACCTACCCAATGCCAGATTAAAGAATTCTGGGGCTTTATGTGCTATGGAAACTGGCCCCCTGCCTTCTCTCCAATTTAGCCTGGCCACCCCCTACATCATAATGGAGGAGCAGCCAGGTGAAACCTCAGTGGTGCCACGACCCCACTCTACCTGAGCTCCAGCTACTGCCAGCATGGCATGGCATGAACAGAGGCTGCTTAGCAAAGCATCCCTGCCCCATATATACCCTACTCTGCACACCGACACCCCCCCACCCAAATACCCCTCATGTACTCCAACTACCCTCCACTGATCCTGACAGCTCCCCACATCCCTCACAACCCCTTCCCCCACAGCACCCTAACACTCTGTAATCACCCGACAACCCAACTCCTCACCCACCCACCCACCCCCAGGACATTGCTGGCCACTTATCAGAACGCAACCCCATCCCCCACCACACACAGTTCAGTGCTCTTCTGCCATCTCGAGCTAAGGCCACTCCTTCTGATCACTCACGCCCATCGCCTGTTCTATACTCCCAACACCACTCACTCACTTGACCCATCTGCTCCCCACTCCTGTCGTGATGAGGGGAAGCCAGGCCAACTCTGTGTGTTGCTGTGACTCTGTGCAACAGCTACAAATGCCACTCGCTGAAATTTGGCCGGGCCACTCCCATGCCACCCCTCACACCATCATGACCGAGGAACAGCTAGGCCAAATCTGAGTGAGTGGCATTGTGACCTGGCATATGGCAGGAGATGAAGAGACAGAGCCATTCAGTTTTAGCCCATCGCAATGCCACCCACACCGAGGGTCAGGGGCCCTCCTCTGATGGGGGCCTCGTGCAAGCGCACCAAGTGCACATTGGGTTCAGGCCCAGATTAACCATGTCCCCATCTTGCTTTTCCTTTGAGGTGGGAAGGTAAGAAAGTTAAAATTACAACTGTCATTTTGAGTGGAGAATTACAAGTTTTCCGACAACTGTTTTCCCATACCACATGTACATGCAGCGGAAATCCTATCACATTTAAGACTAGCTTGGACAAAACACTGGAAATATACTACGTGGAAAAAAAATCCATCAGAAAGCTGCCAGCTACTGGAAGTTGTAGTAATGGAGAACAACAGTGAAGCTGGAAAAAATCATTTCTGAAAGCACATGTCATAGCCTAGGACTCTGACCCACAATGACCTTAGTCCTGGAAGATGCTGAGCATTCCTGCAAGGTGCTCAGCATCCTCAACACCTATCAACGTTAATGGGAATTGAAAGCACTCAGCACCTCACAGCATCATGCCCAAGCAGGGGAGGAAAATGCTGGTTTCAAAAGACCCAACTTCCCAGGGCCAGAGATGGCAATTTCTGGTTTGAGTTTAGAAGAGCCATTTGGGGATAATTTTATTTTCAATTTTGGGCATCTACATTTTTTCATGACATTCTACAATCCCCCCAAACTTTGATAACTGATACTGACACAATGAAATGGGATAGGTTTGATGAGCCAGAAGAGGCCCTTCCCAAACCAAAGTGATTATTGGATTATTTTTAATAGTCTTTGCTATAAATACCAATATGAAAGAACTATCAAAAGAATTCTGATTGACCTGGAGTGCAGCCAGATGCATGTGGTTCCCCATTTCAATGTTCAATATTAAAAATAAATTGACTTTAATGAAGCTAAAAGCATAGAGATCAGGATTTCCATGTGCTTTCAAATAAACTATATCCTAAAATAAACTGTCTAGTAAAATACAACAAACTTTCAAAAAAAACATTTGGAGAAAAATGTTTTTAATGGAGAAATTATTCTGAAAGGGGCAATTAACATTTGTTTTCACATACTTTTAACCAGACTTTGTTTCACCACAGTGGTATGCAATGAAGACAGCAAAATATCATTAGCAAATTAAGCTGACTAAAATTCAAGCAATAATGGAAAAATAATGCACTGTACTTCTAACAGGGTTATGTTCAAAGTTATTTTCGGTTATGTAAAAACATTAGGTTTAATTACACTAAAATATTCCAAGCCAAAGATTGTTTTTTAATTTGAGTATAAAACTTCGTAAATATTTAAAGCCTAAAAAACTTATTTCCTAACTAGTTCATTCTGGTCTCTTTATATTTTATGCAAAATTGGTAGGTTTATTTCTGCTGATTTAGAACATTTAAAACAAATGCTGCTCTGCTGGGAGAGATGGTGATTGAGATTGATGCACACAAAAGAAATTAAAATCTGTTGGAATTGCCAAAACAAATTCAGAGGTTCTAAAGCAAAGTACCTATGTCTTTTTTATCATCTTTCAGGAAAATATTGAGACTGACCAGTTTATTGTTTAATTGACTGTGACTATGAACCCAAGGAGAGTAATTTTTAGGCCCCAATTCAGCAAGGTAACATAACCCATGCTAAACTTTAAGAACATAAGTACTCCTATGATGAAACGTAGGCATATGCATAAATACCTTGTTGAACTAAGGCCAAATGTCAAAATCTATATATGTCCGATGTATAAACCTTAAAGAAACAAAGTAAAATATGACTGACATTTTAAACATATGAATATTAGGTTTGAGAAAATTCCTAGTTTGTTCCTATAAATTACTGGGTGGGATTAACAAGAGGGATTTAAGCATTGCAATCAAAGTTGCAGCACCTAATTTTTTTAGGTACCTTGCTACCTAGAGGAATTCACAGTCTATGTTAAGCTTCTAGGCTCCCTATACTATGTAAAGTGAGATTTAAGCATATAAAGACTGGACTTCACAAAAGCCAGCATGCTGAGCGAGGAGCCATGTAAGCCAGCCAATAGGAAATGCTCAGGAGAGCAGTGTGGCCTAAATCCTGCCCTATAAAGGCAGTCCTCCTGGAAGAAAAAGTGAAGTGGTGACAGTGCTTTCCCTTATAACTTTTAGGGAACTCACACAGACCATGGGAGACTCAGGTCATGTACACTTTGAAGGGCTGCCCCTAGCAGGTCAGGCTCCTGTACCAGATACAAACTGGCTACAGAGCCTCTTTCTTAGAGTTTTAGCACAGATGTGTCTTCCATAAGATCCTTTAATGTACTAATAGGAACGCCTGTTCTGAGCTTGAGTTAAATGTTACATGATGTGCTACCTAGTGGCTGAACAGTAGAATACTGTATAGCATTACATTATATCTGCCCCTTTCACTTTTATATTCCTACCTTTTACAGAATTTACACCATCACACTATCTTTAAAAGTTCAGTATGGATCAGTCTCTGAATCATACTTGTAACTCGAACATCTAACAACTTATCTGTTGCAACCACTGGCTGTGGTCAGTTTTCAATCTGAGTCTTCTCTTCCTTGTTCTGCATCTGCCATCTGAAGAGTTTGCTCTGTTGATTGTTCCCCAGAAAGAACATGCTATAGTGGTCAACAGTTTCTGTTGAACTATCCACTGTCATTCTCGATCAAATATGATCTGGAAAATTAATTATTTTTCTTTATGATAGCTGGAATTGTCCATCCCTTTTCACGATCCAGTTTGACATGTGGTTACCGGGTTCTAGATCTGGCAGTTCTTAACTCAGTGTTGTCTGTTGTAAAAACTGTTTGTAAGCTTTCCCCCACCCCACTTTTCCCCTTTTTAACTGATTTGACTACTGTCTGGCCACTCTGGTGATAGATTTGTTTTGAAAAGTAGGAACAGTAGTTATGATGGAAAGACAACTCACGAGTTGTGCTGGACTATATCTAGTAGCATTGGTGTTGATCTGTAACTCTGAAGAACAAAGAATGGCTCTTCCTGCTGTAGGATATTTTTGGCTGCTGTACAGTTCTCTCAGCCTTTTCCCAGTTACTTGTGGATAATGTGGGCTGCTAGCAATATGATCAAAACCATATTTCGTAGAGAAGGACTTAAACTCTGCAGCAGTTAAGTATGGTCTGTTTTCTGTCATTAGTTGTCCAGGAATAACTAAGTCAGCAAAAGTGTACTTCATTTTCTCAATAACTCTGCGACATGTTAGGTCTTTCATTATGTCTACATACACAGAAAAATAGACCGGGTAATGCTGTTCCATCTCCCTTCAAAAGTCTAGTATCAAAGTTCTTCTACCTTTCTTATTAGGCGAATCATGGCTGCTACATTGCAGCTGAGAAGGTTGTTGGTTGCTGATCCTTTGATCACAATACACTCTGAATGCAAAACTTTTGTCTCTGTAAATTGTTCCTATGATGAACTGGCCCGTGCAGTTCAGAATACCTCCAGGGGTAGTCAGAGCTGTGTCAGGGGACTTTAGCTCTGGGAGGGGTTGAAGATGATTGTAAATCCCTTCTAAGAAGGCTGTGAAGTCTGTTCCTGAGTGAATTTTAGAGTCAATCATCTTTCCATGATCATTCATTTTCAGTCTCCAGGCAAGCTGTGTCATCGCATATTATAGATCCCAGAAACAATGGCTCTATTTTCTGCAATATTAGTCAACTCCCCAACTACCTCAGTACAACCAACAACTGCAAGATGTCCATATTTTGTGTATTTACTGCATCTTTCACCTTTGGCTGGCCATGCATCATCTCTTGTGTTATAAATTTTCCCATAACTTATACATTTAGGCTGGAAGGCCCAGGTGTTTGTCTGGAATTTCTGCATACCTTCTGGGCTTTTATGGTAATGACTTTTAGCACTCGTGTCTGTTTACAGCATCTAAATAGTTTCAGGTTTTAGTTGAAGCTTTTCCACCTTGTGGAAATAATTAATAGTCATTGGGAGGGATGAAGAAAGAGACTGAATGACTGCATAGCCCAGTGGTTAAGACACTCACCTGAGATGTGGCAGACCCAGGACTCCTGCTCCAATGCATATTTAAGTACTTATACACAATGGAACATCTCCAACAGGACAGATAAAGACCAGCAGCAGAATACCCCATAACACAGTGGCTAGGGCACTGTCTGGGGAGGTGGAAGATCCAACTTCAAATTCCTGTTCCACATCAGGCAAAGGGGGTGGGTGAGAAACTGAACCCAAGTCTCCCACATCTTGGGTGAGTGCTCTGACCATTTTAAGTGGGCTTACATGTGCTCTGGGCATACTTACTATATCAGGCCCTAAAGAGAAGACAGACAGGAGAGGGTCTAGTTTGCACCCCCCACTGGGACTTAGTCGTGAGTTAGGTGCCGAGTTGCTGGCTGGAGTCAGAATTTAACCCAGCTTAGAGCATGCCCAGTCACCAAAATTTAGCCATATGGGGGATTTTAAAGGCAGAAACGTAAGTGCTTAGGGAATTTAGGTGCCTGCAGGGTCAGCTGAGCAGGGTTTTGTGAATGCCAGTGGCACCTAAATGTTGTGTGCCTAAGGGCTTGGCTACACTTGCAAGTTAGAGCGCATTAAAGCATCCCCACGTGCCCTAACTCCCGACCCATCCACACTGGCAAGGTACTTAGAGCACCTGGACTTTGCAGCTGGAGCGCTCCTGGTAATCCACCTCCACGAGAAACATAACGCTTGCTGCGCCCCGGCTGAAATGCCTTAGGTGTCAGTGTGGATGACGTATTGCAATTCTGTGCTGTGATCGGCCTCCGGAAATGTCCCATAATCCCCTGAAGTCAAGTGGCCACTCTTCTCATTGTTTTGAACTCGGCTGTAGCAATGCGGATATCCCCTTTCAAAGCTTCATTTCTGACAGCCTGCATGCTTATCTGCTCCAGGGAAAAGCGACCATTACTGTGGAATGCTGCTGCTGAGAGTGTGTGAGAGAGAGAGAGAGAGAGAGAGAGGGGGGCAGGGGATGGGGGAGGGTCTGCTGCTGTCTGAACATACAAGACAGCATGCTGACACCCTCTGCCCTCCAAAACACACTGTCTCTCCCCCCATATACACACAACACACTCCCTGTCACACTCCACTCTCCCCCCCGCCCATTTGAAAAGCACGTTGCCGCCACTTGAACGCTGGGATAGCTACCACAATGCACTGCTCTCTGTGGCATTGCAAGAGCTGCTAATGTGGCCATGCCACTGCACTTGAATCTGACAGTGTAAACACAGGGCAGCATTTTCCCTCCTGCGGTCTCCGAAGGCTGGTTTAACTCCCTGCGCTCTACATCTGCAAGTATAGCCATGCTCTAAGTCTTCCTTGTGAATCTCACCCTACTATGTCTGTGGGGTACCATGTCCAAGCTGCAGCATATAAATAAAATCATACAAGGTCTTAGGGACATGTAAACTGTGGATTCTTAATTGTCAACCACTTACTACTTTTATAATCACAACAGCTGTTGCTGATTGTAATGGGGGAGAGACAGGGAAGAGAAAACGATTACTGATGGATGGGATTGTTCACACTCGGTTTTATCTTTCTCCCATCGCCATTACACACATTCTTTCTTTTTTTCCAGATTATAAAGGGAATATAAGTCTATTTGACAAGGGACTTGAAGTGGATAGGAGGTATGATTTCAGTCAAATAAGATACGGTATTTTAAGTCCTGATGGAGGATATCCATTAGATGAGAAAACACAGGCAATCTCTGGCGTTGGCTTGACAGCCTTGAAAGTAAAATTGCTGATCTAGTGAGCCAACTTGCCAAACTATTTAAAAGCCACACACAACTGGAAACTAATTGCAGTTTTAGAGTCATAGAATATTGTGGGTGGTTTGAGGTTTTTTGTTGGTTTTTTAAAGCAATTAGGCTTTGGTGTCTTCAGAATAGGATCATAGTTTCACAGAAGTAAGCCTTGCAACATCCCTATGTAGAAAGGAAGTATAATAATTTTAATATCATATGACAGAATGGGAAACAACATCCAGGGATCACAGGATTTCCACAAGATCACAAAGCTGGCCACTGGAAGAGTAAGGACTAGAAACTAGATCTTCTGACTCCCAGTATCAGTTTTTTTACAACTAGATTATAAATTTTTACACATGAGAGATTGCTTATGTCATAAATATAAAAGGAAGGAGTGGAAGGGTCTGAAGCAGTACTATAAAATCCTCTTACCGGTAAAGGGTTAAGAAGCGCAGGTAGCCAGGCTGACACCTGACTGGGCTGGCATCTGACCAATAAGGGATCAAGATACTTTCAAATCTTGGGAGGGGAGAAAAGGGCTTGGTCTGTCTCTGTCTGTCTGATTCTCTTGGTGGGAGAGAGATCAAGCAGTAACAATCCATCCTGTATGGAGTTAGTGAGTATTTAGATAATGCTTAGGTTTTTCTGTTTCTTTTTAGCTTGGGAAATTCGCTGTGCTGGAGGGAATGTGTATTCCTGGTGTTGTTGCATTTTTCTGCAACTTGAAGATTTTGCCCCGGGGGGATCCCTCTGAGTTAGGAAATTGAGTACCCTGTAAAAGATATACCATCCTGATTTTACAGAGATGATTTTTACCTTTCTTGTTTTAATAAAATCCTTCTTTTAAGAAGCTGACTGTTTTCCATTGTTCTAAGACCCCGGGGGTGGGTTTTGGATCACTGTGTAACCAATTGGTTAGGAGATTATTCTCAAGCTCCCCAGGAAAGGGGGGGATACGGGCTTAAGGGGTATTTTGAGGGGAAGGGGAACTTCAAGTGGTTCCTTTCCTTGGTTCTTGTTTTAATCACTTGATGGTGGCAGCGATAAGCTTTTCTCAGGGTGCAGGGAGTTTTTGTACCTTGAGGAGTTTTAACCTAAGCTGGTAGAAATAAGCTTAGGGGGTCTTTCATGCGGGTCCCCATGTCTGTACCCTAGAGTTCAGAGTGGGGAGGGAACCTTGACAGCTTATATATAGGAAAGAAGGGGGCAGAAAAATCAGTCTGTGGTCCAACGGAACAGACTAAAGCTGGGCGGGGGGGGGATGAGAAACAGGAAGTTTGAGCAGATGGATAAGTGAATAGAGTGCATGCCATGAAAATAGATAAAGGAAGAGGAAAAGCCAGCAGATTTAACAGGTATTAACAGAGATGAGATGCTCATGTAACTGTTAAATAGTAACACAAGGTTAAGAGCAGCACTTTTCAGCTGGCAGGGCATGACCCAGAAATAAGTTGTAAAGGGGTGTCTAGCAGGTTAGACTGCACTGCTGAGAACAGCAAGTTCTCTGGGTTTCCAAGACTCAGTGGGAACCTAGGAAGGGAATAGAAATAAATGTTCATTCCCTGAGTCGGACTCTTACTGCTGTGTCTTTGCCTCCGCCCCGCTCTACTCTCTCCTACCGACCAATCCCAGAGCAACTCCTCAGTTTCCCCTCTCTACCCATCTCCAGGCCAGGAGACACAGCACCTCAAAGAGCTGTGCAGCTCTTTGAGTTCTCTCAGAGCCGTGCTTCCACAAGTCTGGAGCAGAGAGATGGGAGCCCACTTCACACCCAAAGCATCACCTTCACCTAAGGGACGTAGCCATGGGTGGGTCATGACCCACCCACTTAGCATCCAGGCCCACCCCCCAGCCCTAGTGCTTGCCCCACTCCACCCACCTGCCCAGCACTCCTGCTGGGGCCGTGTGGATGGAGCGGGGCGGCAAGCCTCCGTGCCTCGACTGGAGCACCAGGAAGGCAGGGCAAGCCCCGGTGCCCCAGCTGGTGTGCTGGGCATGCAGGCCAAGCCACCGTGCTCCCACCCCAGTCCCCGGCAGGAGCACTGGGTGGGCGGAGCGGGTGGCAGTGCAGGAGTGCCCATTTTTCCAGGCACCCTGGGTTGGCCCAGCAGTTAATCCGCCACTGGGAGGAGGGTGAGCAAGCAGGCAGCCGGCAGCGGGTGTGCGCCCGGGGCTTGCCCTGCCTTCCTGGTGTGCGCCCGGGGCTATGCGGAGCCCTTGGCCAGAGGGTCCATCCATCACCCCCTGCAAGGCCAGCTGCAGCGGGTGGGAGGAGGTGGGCCCCCCCATTCCTCCTAGCCCCTGCACCAGCATCTGCCCACTACACTCTGCTTTTCCTCCCCATGCCACCTTTTTTATCTGTTACTTATCAAATGGCTGAAAACCACTGTGGGAACACAAGGTAAAGAACAATGAGCAAACAGACAAATAATCGAAATGGGAGACCTCACAGGAATGTCCCCTGTGAAGGAATCACAAGACAATGTTAATAGCAAGGATTTTCTGTAGAAATGGTGAAGTGTCATAAGTAGGGGAAGCAGAACTTGAACAGGGTTATGAAAAGAGCAAAACTATCACAATGAGAGCTGCCACCTATCTGGGCATAACACAGGGACTTAAGATTAGCTTGAATAATGGGGGCACTTCATTTCTGGATATGCTACAAGCTGCTGCCTTAGGAAAAAGCCTGGGCTGAGTTCTGCCCTCAGATCCGTGAAAATTGCAGTGATGTACTGGTGGAATAGCTTCTAAACAGCACCCATAATCTAGTTATGTTTGTAATGAAGAATAAATTGAGGCCAGAATAGGGACAAATAAAGAAGCTGAATTTTAGCATAGCACACTGTCGACAGACATAGGGAAAGCTGAAATAAACATATACAGGGATAAAGCAATGAAGTAAAGGATACAGAAGGGAAATTGAAAATGTTAAAAGATAAATTCAACTAAGCCTCTGGCATCTATTCTAGTAATAAACATAGGAGCAGTGGAAAAAGACCAATGCAGATGAAGAGAAAAGTACAGGAAAAAAATGCAGAAGTAGGCAAAGCATAAAAATACCAGGTATATAGGAGCCCTGGAACAATTAAGAGGCTGTAAATAATGACTAATCAAAAAGGTGAATAATTAAAATAAACGTGCCCACAACATTCTACAAAAAATGAAAAAAATAGACATTTTACAAAATATATAAGAAATAAGAACTCAGAGCAAGGGAATATGAAAATAAGTTTCCCAGGGATGGCAAGAGTAACTTTTCTGAGATTTAGAACTAGTCTTACACATACACAAAATCAAGGAAGGAATTAAATTCCTCTTAAATTCACATCCGTAAATACAATAGCCTCCTACTGATTGTCAGTTATATTAAAAATTCCGATATTGGATCTCTGGATGCAAAATCCTTCCAGTTCATCACATTACACACAACTGATTGCATGACAAGCCTCCAAACAAAAAAAGTGGCACCATATTTTTGACATTTACGAGAAGGAATTTTAGGACACTTTCTGGAAAGGACAATACAATTAGTTCTGGGTTTTAATTTAATCTTGCCTGAATAATGATAATGTCACAGTAGTGACCTTCAGAGTCATAACTGACAGCTATTGAATGATATCATCTCTCTACTCTTTGTCAATGCCCCCTTTCTTTTTTATTTTGTTGAGGATCAGTTAGGATAGCCAATGGCAGAGAGAGTGAGAATTATTTTTTTCTTTTCCTTTTATTGTACTAACTCATTGATTATTTCAATTAAAATAAACTGAAAAATAAAATGTTTTTAAAAATGAAAGGCCCCTAACAGGAGACTCATTAATAGCTTGTGTCCATGTAAATTATGTCCCATGGGTCAACTTAATTTTTATTACTTTTTCCAAAGGCTTCTACCAGGTTAAAGAAGCACAGAAGACATGCTGGTTATCCCCAACAGGTTATTTCTCATTCAAATGTTGTACTATTCTCTCCTTAATTACACACTCAATCATTTTCTGTACAAGGTAGGTGAAGCTCACTGGTGTAAGTCCTGGGGTTCCCCTTTAGCCTGAGTGTTCACCCTGGAGTATTAGCAACCAGATGGTTTAAAGAAACAAACTCTACGTTTCCCAGAGGAGGAAGGAAAAATACATATTTGGTGACTGAGCTATTGGAATGTCTGGAAATTAACAACACATACCTTCTAACCACAAAACAATTAGCAAAAGTGATTAGGGAAACCTTAACAGGAAGGTTTGATATATTTTTTGGGAACAAAGCAAGCAGCATGCCCTTTGCAAGTAATGATGGTTCATGCCTTCATAGGGTGAGTAGATGTCCCGATAAAATCAGGACCGTCCCGATTTTTCATCTTTTGTCCCACGTCCTGACTTCCGGTCTTCTTCTGTTTGTTTTTTTTGCTCAACAACTTCGGGCGGGAAGTCCCGATTTTCGGGTCTTCTCATCTGGTCACCCTATGCCTTCATGAGGTAACAGCTGTTATATTTGGACCGGCAGAACAGGGGATTAAATAAGGTGCCCCTGTGTCTAAAACAGTTGTCTGCTGGGGTGGCTTTATTTTTCTGGCAGCAAAACAGAAACCAAACCTAAAGTGAGGCTGTGACACGGGAAGCATAAGTGCAGGACCCCTCCCCCGCCCTCCCGCCCCGAACACTTAAAGGGACAAGACATCTCAGTAGCTATTTTATTCTAGCATGCCCTACTTAGCAGTTCTTGAGAAGCTGAATCAGTGACTACAAACATGCAACACAACAGTGTAGCTTTTGGGGAGTGGGCAGAGTGAGTCCTCACTTCCTGAGCTGGACTACTGATTCATAACCAACAGTTTATTCCTGAAGACAAGTTGGTCAGTTATATGAACAGATTATGATTCTCCCAAACTACAGACCAAGAACTATTGTTTGTATGCAGTTCATTGCAAGTATTCAGAATCTGAAATTGGAGCTAGTTTGATTAGACACATGTCACATGATATGTTTGTTTCCTGCCTAAACATATGTCACCTTTCGAATCAGGTTACCCTAGTAACATTTGTTTCCAAATTCAAAACTTGCTTTGTGATGGTTCTGCAATATTCACTTCCTCAAACATTCCTGTCAAGAAATTCCTTTACTAAAGCATCCATGGAAAGAGAACACAGACAGGTTAGACACACGTGAACTAAATACATTTAGAAGTTCAAAGAATATTTACAGAACTTTTTCCTTTTTGCAGTATTTGACTAGCCTCATTGACCACCTCTATTGATTTGTCCTCTCTACTGACTGCCTGTTAGAAATCACAGCAGGGAGAGCTACTTCACTGCTGTTCAACATGGATAATGTATACTATAAGTATTTGCTAGGGAAGGCATAGGTATGAGTTAAGGCAGTAATGCAATGTGCCTACAAGCCTCAAGAACTGCAAGACAAGAGCTTAGCTAAACTAATCAATGCATAAGGCCCCAAAAGCCTTAGCATAAGTAGCTAACCGACAGTAACCCTAGATCATAAGATATCACAAGATAGAATGCTGTAACAACTAAACTGCTGATAGATAACCACAAGACGCTAGTTTATTACATCTTGGGATATTTTAAGTTAAGGACATCAGCAGATGTCTGATCATAAGAGTACCATGGTAACTAATTGACATACAGAATTAATAACCTACGGGAGAAAGGCACCCCAACATTAGCAGAGTGAGGAGCTACAAATAAGAGAAAGGGGCTGAAACCCGTAATGAATATGCATTAGGCATAATGGCATCAGTATGACAGTATAAAAGCTGTATCCCAGCCCAGAGGAAGATCATTGGTGATGAGGAGGAAGGAGGAGATGAGGAGAAGGAAGATAATGACTAACAGTTTAGGTTGTTCTAGGGTGACCAGATGTCCTGATTTTTTAGGGACAGTCCCAATTTTGGGGTCTTTTTCTTATATAAGCTCCTATTACCCCCACCCCATGTCCCGATTTTTCACACTTGCTGTCTGGTCACCCTAGGTTGTTCTGCAAGGGATGGTGCGAGTATATGGATGTTCTGTATTACCTCCATCTACCTTGCTGGCTCAGAGTGTTTGTGAATTTGCTAACTGTATTAATAAAACTATTATAAATATAGTGTGATTTCCTCAGTGAGAGTGTTTCAACCATGCACGTCAGGGTTCCCAACTGAACAGCCTGATCTTGGGACAAGAACCTGCCAAACCTCACAGTGGTGAGGGAACTCTTAAGTAATCAATATATAAGATCGGGCAATACTACGTAGAATGAAATGCGCCTCCAGTGCTCCACTACGTTTCCACTGAGATGACAGCATTCCAGTGAATCTTAAACTCCTGCCACCCTATTCCATTGCAGTAGGCACTAGTAACAATGAAGTTGCTAGCACATTTGTATTACAACACAAAATGGTCAGCCCTCTGTAGGCAGGGAGAGGAGCGGGGAAGCTTCTTTCTCCCTTGTGACCCCACTTAAGGGCCAGCCACTACCTGGCTGGACAAGTGACCAATGCTCCATTCTAGCAGCACTAGCCTCCCCAAAAGGAGGAAGGGTAGAATTTGGTCTCATTTCTCTCCATGCCAGCCACTAGACTGGCCAGATCATGAAGGTGTAGCATGTGTCCCCCTATTTAATCTGCACTCCCAGGGTCCAGAAGAGGGAATATGACCGAGTCATCCAGAGTTCCTCTTTTGACTCTCAGAAACTTCTCCATTCACAGACTCAGGCCCCTCAGCTCAGGGTTGTGCATTTACAGCACAGTCTAGACCTAAAGCTGCTAATACACTAGGCCCCGAGTATCTGGTTAATGTTTCTGGGACCCTACAATCAATCAATCTTGTCCTCTGAGATCAGGGTACAATCTGTATCTTGGACTCTGCAGGCCTCAGAATTTGCAACGCACTCCTTCTTGAAGCAGAGGATTGCTCAACACTTGGTATATTTCAAAAACTATATAAAGACCTTTTTTATTTGAAGAAAAGCTGTAGGCACAGAGCAGTGATTTAGCGCTATTTATCTGTGCAATTTTATCTTCCGTGGTTTATTTATTGGATGTTTAACTTTATTGTTGAGAGGCCTAGAATGCTAAGACTGTAAAGTAAATTGAATTGTTATTTACCTATATGATCTTCTCATGGATGCACTGAGTAAAGTACCTATCCTATAAGAAGGGATCTAGGGAAAAATTCTGGAAACTACAAAATGTCAATTTCCACTTGAGCAACATAGGAAAGACTGGACACTGCAACGTGGACTGAAGGAAGGGACTCACAGGAGGACTTGGGGCCTGATCCAAACCAATTGAAGTCAATGGAAATTTACCAGTTTTTTTCAATGAGCTTTGAATCAGGTCCTTACAAGATATGCAGATTTACTACTCCTTACATAGCTTGTATAGCAGGCTAAACACACATCTCTTCCCTTGGGTATCCTGCTTTCAAACTGGAAATGTAACAGAGGGACAATTGGAGAGGTTGTCTCTCTCATTTACTCCTTCCATGGTGAGAGGGCCTTTTCCCCTCAGGACAGAGAGGTAGTTGGGAAAACATTCTCCAGCTTTCCCCATGAGAATTAGGGTTAGTCAAGTCATTGGGTATTTCCCACCCTCTTTCCCACTGCCTCCAATTTCACTTGCGCTAGGACTAGGGAACTCAGCATCTGAGTGGTAGCTGGGAAAAGAAGGATGTGGAATCAGCTGTGAGGCAATTGGCAGTAGAGGGGAAGCTAGGAGGACAAGGAGTTGAGAAGTAGCTTTACCTCATCCTGACTCTCAACATCAGCTGCTCCTTCAGCTTGTGATATGCTGTGTGGGTGAATCCCCATGACTTCACAGACCATCCTCTGCATATTTTTAGGCTTGCTCCCATCCCAACTCCTGGATCTCTTAATCTTTCCCTAGGCATAGGATTTTGTTTGAATTATATTTTTCTATTCCTTTTTTTTCTTCCTGTCCTCCTTCTCCGTTTAGCTGTTTATGTTGCAAGCTGCTTTGTGGAATAATGATAATTCTTAATTACCTCTGTATAAATAACTACATTGCAAACCCTAAATCTCTACTCTACCACCATCCCCAGACCTAGTGGTCTGGTGTGAAACCCATCATGTGCAAGGGGAGCACATCTTCTCCAGCAGAGGAAATTCCCCCACAGCTAAGAAAGCAAGTAAGGGGAAAGAGGCCGAAACCCCCTAATGAATCGCTAAGAAAGCAAGCAAACATTTATGTACCTGCTTGCTTTTAATTACATGAATAGAGTTATATAGAGCACTGGGTTTTCCTACAGTTAGCAGCCAACTCCCAATTTTTAAAAGGTGCAGGATTTTGGTAGCCTTTTCATAAAATAATGCCCTAAAGTACAACACAAATAATTAAAATACAATACAATAAAATCAGTTACTAATACAGCACATTAGCTACTTGAAATGGATAAACAAACATAGATATCAAAGACATGGGGTATCTGTGGATGGAAGCCATCAGGGATATGATTAGTGAAATGAAATGCCAGAAGAACAGGTATTAGAGTTAAGTTGAGTCACTTAAAACAAAACAGCGGGATTGGGCACAAAGGCAATAACATTTCCTGAGGATATACAACTGAGGGCCAATACAAGCAAGGATAGTGTTGGGTATCATGCTTCCCAGGGGTTACCCAGAGTGGTGAGGCACCTTGCTACCATCTGCCCTTAGTGTGAGCAAGCTTTGTCTGTGCCTATCAGGGCTCAGCTCCCTGACTCCAGCAGCCACATGCAACACAAGCACTCTCACTCTCCACCTATGCAGGCTCCTCCATCCCTCTTCAGGTTAGCAACAAGTACACTCCAACCTCTCCAAGTGTCTCCCTGATCCACTGGACACTCTCAGAATTCACAGATCTGCTACTCCAAAGGAATAGTACACACCAGCTTAAGAGTTTCACCTCAGGACCATCACTCCACTTAACACACAGAATTTAAATAGATGATTACAGTTCAAACAAGTTTAAAAGAGAGATTCAAGAAAAAGCAAGCAGTATTAATGGAAATGAATGGTTACATTTAAAACAAAATCATAACATGCATTCTAGAACCTAAACTTAAGAAGATGCCCTCTTGACCTAAGACAACATTAAATTAACAGAGCACCATGCTCCTTTATGTGGAATATTTCCATAGGAGATTCCTTCTAATTTATAGCAGATTGAGACAGGGCAAGATAGGATTTTCCCCACCCATACCTCCTTCACGCCAGAAGAATCCAAGAGTTCAATTTCCCCAAACCCATAGATCACACATATTACACACAGATCTTGGGGGTAGGGCACCATAGGCAAGGGAAGTCCATACTAAGAACGCTTACATCTCCCCCCTTCCCCCGCCCCCCACACACAGCTTCTGGAGGAGTTATGCTGGCATGGCCTCTGTTGATCTCCAATGCCATCAGAACCACCCTTTAGGAGATGAGGAAGTGAAAAACCACAGCACACAAGAGGAACCCGTGCAAATTATTGCCATCTTAGTTAGCCTTGTGTGTTGAAGAACTGAGACAGTTCAATTCAGCACATTCCCTGTGCCTCCCCTGAACCTCATTCTCTCTCCACCCATGGTTCTGAACTTCCATAGTGCTCCCATAATCTGGATTCCATGGGGTTGGAGGAAGGGGGAGCAACCTATGGAGCTTGGTGCTCTCCCTCAGCCCAGAACCAGTTTCAACCCAGAAGTATAACAGATTATGTCAGATGGGATCAATATTATTATCTATTTGGATATCTTGTGAAACAGGCCAAAGGACTTCCCTGAATTAACTCAATTTTGAACTAGAGTGTATCTTTTAGAAAAGCATCCAATCTTGATTTTAAAATGACCAATGATGAAGAATCCACCACAAAACTTAGTAAGTTGTTCCAATAGTTAATCGCCCTCAGTGTGGTAAGGACACACTGGCTTCCTTCTGGGTATAACCCAGTGTTCCTTCTGTCTGACAATTTTCATCTCTTGCCTCCCGACTCCCAAACTATTTAGAGATATTAAAATAATTAAATGAATCATTAAATAAAATATGTATCAGAACATAAATAAACAGTCTACAATTAAAGATACAGCCTTGAAATCAGTCCTACTCGTATCACAGCTGGCAATGTCATTATGAGGCAGCTGGTGGCTGAGATGCATGCCAACATGAATCTATCAATCTCTGCTTTGCTATATTATTAGGGAAACCTGCATTCTTATTACTTCGATTCCCTACTCCCAAACAAGGGGCTTCAAACTGCCTGCCATTTAGCAAATTGGCAGCCTCCTGCCTCTCTCATGTTACTTGGTGCTTCTGAAGGTTTCTGCCAGTTGTAGGTTTGTGGTGCTTGATCAAATACCCACTGAAGTCTTCCCATTAATTTCAGTGGGCTCTGGATGTTGCCTCTAGTATTTAGGGCTCAAATTTAGGCCTAGAAAATATTGTCGTGTTCTATATCCTCACTGTTTGGTGAAGAATTTCATTCAGTATCTCTCAAGTAGAAAGTTGATTGCCCATGTCACATATCCCAGAACAAGCCATACTAATTGAATGGTGCAGTCAAGTATTTTATTCCAAAACATCCCAGGCATCACTAAACACAAAAAATTCTATTTTTCCTCAGTTATTCTCAATATCAACAGCAAGGTTGCTATTTCTCTCTTTTGGTTTCACTGTTGCAGCCTATTCAACAGCTGTGTACAAAAGAACAAAGTCAAAACTCTTTTCAAGAAAAATCAAGGAGTTTCAGGAAGTAAGTTCCAAAAACTGCTACACTCTCATATGTTTCATAGTCCACTTAAATTCTTGGCAAGCACTTCAGCTATAGTCTTTAAAAAGGCTGTTAACAGCGACTAAAAGAATACTGGGGCAGCTGAAAGGCAGACACCATGAAAAGCAATATAGCTAACAAATTGTTCTTGATATACAGCACTTCACTAAATATAATATAGGCTCTATTTCCAGGGCAATATTGTTTTAATAATGAAAGCAGAGCTTTATTTATGTAAACCGATGAAAGTGTCACTGCATGAGCAGTCATCATCTACTTTTATCTTCACTAATACAATGGATTGCGTTCCCATTGTATGACATTAGCCACTATAAAATGCTACAGTGAAGCCTTACAATTCAAACATAATATGATTACAAAGTGCTTAACATGATAACACATTAATAACATCATTACAGAAATAAGATTGTGGCGCGCTTTTAAAACTACTGAAGTTGCATGCCTAGCATAATGATGCATAAAGAATATTTTAAAATGATTACACACAGAGTATTCTAGGTGGATTTGGTTGTCTCTGGTTGGGGAAACTGTTTATCTTCCAGGCCAAATCTTTTTCCCCGCACTGTCAATACTGACTGAGGAAAAAGCAGCAAAGAGAACAGGGACGTAATTCTGTTACACACCAGACTACAGTAACACAGACAGTGGTTTTACTCTTGAACTAAAAATAATCTGTTTCATTGCAACAGTTTGAATGTTTGGTCTTGGCTTTGAAAAGTAGATGTAATGTGCAGTTTAGCTACATTTATATGCCCAATAAGTGGCCTTATTTCATTCTCCTACACAAGTTTATGCTAGCAACACAACCACAGCAATTCAGTTCCTACATTTGGTAGGTGGGATACATCCCCAAAGACATCTCGTTCCCTAGGTCCATCTGTAAGGAGTATTTTTTTGTCAAAATACTGAAGAAAAATGAAAAAAAGTGAAGCTACAAAACTAACCTCTGCTGTCAACCACCAGCATGGGGCTCACACTCTTACAGCTTTGAGGCTTATTTAACATTAAGCAAAACTCAGGATGAGAGTGTGTCAGATGGTACTACAGAGGCAGTAGTTTACTAATAGAATGCCACCTATTGGTTTGTGGTTCCTTGTAAAAAGGGTTGTAGCTGTGTGGTAATTCCACTAGAACAGCGGTCGAGGATTTCCACTACCCTGTAATTTTCTACTTTGTACCAGAATTATCCTTCTGTTCTTCTTCATCTCGTACCACAACAGCATGGTGCTCATGCTACTTGCCAACCCACTTGGCCAGCCCTGGAATGCAAAAATAGGGACTTTTCTTTCCCATCCACTCAACAAGCCAAGACATAGGTGGGTAACAAACTAAAGAACTTTTGACAGTTATTTGGCAGAGAGGAGCATTGTTATGATACCAGCTATCTGAATTCCAGCTAAAATAACTGTTCATGGTGCTGCAGTAAGGGATGGATAATGTAATGACGACTCACAGTTGTCACACTTCCCTCACACTGATTCTAAGCCTTTAGTCTCCGTCATCCTCCTCCTTCCCAGTCTGATTGTTAATAGCCAGCTGGCAAATACAAAATTAAACACTCTTTTGTGCCAGCTATGGGCACCCTCGGTGATCTATGCTACACATCATGTGCTAGTTACACCTAGTACAAATACTCAGCAGAATTCATTAAAAAGTGTTTTCTTTTCATTTCTTTCTAATCTCTTCCCCCCGCCCCCTTCACACTCTGGTAATTCTGCTGAATGCTAATGAGTCAATACCTGCTGCAATCGAAAGCAAGGCAATTATTGTGGATATGAGATACTCAATGCTACATTTTGCAGGAAGCAAACATATTTTTGACCCAAGGTGAAGCATGCACCAGATATTTTGAGTCCTCTGACACTGTACAAGGAAGTTGTATGCTCCTCGGGGAGGGATAGCTCAGTGGTTTGAGCCTTGGCCTGCTAACCCAAACGCCCAACCAGAGTTGTGAGTTCAATCCTTGAGGGGGCCATTTAGAAATCTGGGGCAAAAATTGGGGATTGGTCCTGCTTTGAGCAGCAGGTTGGACTAGATGACCTCCTAAGGTCCCTTCCAACCCTGATATTCTATGATCTACCACTGGGGGTTGAGCACCTAAATACCTTTGGGGGAGGGATAGCTCAGTGGTTTGAGCATTAGCCTGCTAAACCCAGGGTTGTGAGTTCAATCCTTGAGGGGGCCATTTAGGGATTGGGGCAAAAATTGGGGATTGGTCCTGCTTTGAGCAGGGGGTTGGACTAGATGACCTCCTAAGGTCCCTTCCAACCTTGATATTCTATGATTTCAATCAATGACATCATATACAGCAACCATAATGAAATATGAGATATTAAAGCATATCCTCATCATCAGTGTCCCAGACTTGGGGTTTTACTATATCATTATCTACTCACTGATGAGAAAATGTACCCCCCATAAAGATTAAGTTAAGCAAAATCACACTCACAGCAGAAGAGTGACTTATGGTTTTTTTTTTGTTTTTTTTTTAAACTTTTATCTTGCCTTCATTTGGTGTTTTAATTTATCAGACTATTCTTGAAATAATTAACCCTTTAATTACTGCATTTGTTTGTAACCATATGCAAAGTATTTCACTTGAGTGGCTTTTAAGGTCGAAGAGGTTAAACTGGAAGCCATAGTAAAAACAAAGTTAGCCACATCTGCAACCACTCTACCACGACTGTACACTGCCAGATTTCACAATTACATAGGAATTGATTTTCCTATAGCTAAATATCATGTTATTAAGAAGTCAATTGTATTGCAAAGATTCCATCCAAGATAAGTATTTATCATATGTTAAGTATTAGACTATCGTTAACCTGTTTTGATTACAAAAAAAGGAAACCAACATCTAAGATGTCACATGAGCACACAGATTAATAGACTCAAACAAGGCAGTTTCCTCTACATAATTTTAGGAAAAAGTTTTTCCACTAAAATTGCATTTTCCAAGTTCAAAATGTTCCAAGAATGCAAACAAAAATAGATTAAAAAAACATCCTATTGTGCATTGAACTATTTTGTTCTTTTTATCCTATATCCACAACTTTGTTTTGTTTCCATCCAAGATGCTCATATGTAGCTGTCAAAAATTCAAAAGAAAATTTAAGATCTATGATTTTCATTACCTATTTCTTTTTCCAGACTAAGACAATTTTTGCACTTTAGCAACCTTTAAAAACAAAAACCAACAAGACCACAAAAGGCACATTCATCTAGTCAATGCCCATATTTGTTAAGTGGGCAGGGGGAGGGGAGTTGATAATGAAGTGGGGGGAAAACGACTACTACATATATTGTATCTGATGTCTTATGACTACCATTATCTGTTTTATCTATCTCACTACAACAACTTCTGTTATCTCTCATGACTCTCTTCTACATGTAAGCAACATATTGCTCCACGAAGATTTTGAAGCCCTGTTTATTCTGCTGTTTAATTTGAATTAAGTATTTCCCCTCACAGTATTATACTTTATAGATTCAAAACACTTTCTGAAGTAAAAGGCAACTCTAATATATCATGTAATATTTTGGACAATGTTTTGAAAGGAAGATACACACATTGGTGAAATCCTGGCCCCATGTATTCATAGATTTTAAAAGACAGAAAGTACCACTAAGATCATTCTAGTCTGACCTGATTTAAAACACAGGCCAAAGAACACTGTCATTGACTTCCGCGAGGCCAGGTTTTCATGCAGTGAAACAAATTAACCTGTTGCTTCCCTTGCACAAAATGCTGCACTCTTTTCCTGTTAGACCGTTTTGCTACGGTAGATCTTCACATGTGTGCATCCCTGGCCTGATTCTGGGTGTGCACAGATGAACGTGAGACGTGCACTGGTGGTGTTGGAAATATGACAGAGGATCAGGGAGCACAGGGTAACATGAATGCACAGCATAGGAAACATGTTTTGGGAAACAAGGGAGTCTCATTAGTGGTGAGCCTGGGGATACAAGATGAATGGGGGACAGGTTATTTCAACATGATTTTGCTGTGCACAGTGTAGGCTGTCTCCCAGGTGTCACCAGCATCTCAGGGATGGAAAAGAATCTCTCAAGAATTTACAGAGTTGGACATGAATGGAGAAGACAGCTCTGGAGTTTCACATGTGGAAGAGAGATCTGATAAGGGAATAAGTAGGCTTACTAGAAGCAGAACACATGGGAAGAGAAGCTTGAGGGAGTGGCTTCCTATTGAAATTTATATTCTGATCTTGTGCAGTGGCTAATGTTATTAAGTTTTAAACTTTGCTCTTCACGAGAGACGCAGTGTGTGCACACACGCAACGTAATGGGGCATGTACTAGTTGGTTCAAAGGAACTTAAAATCTCTTCTGGCAAAGCTTGTCAGGTTCACAATCCCATTAGCTCTGGAGAAAGGTATGCAAGTTCCTAGCTTGCAAGTTCTATTATCTGATACATTTCTTCCTGCTCTTGAGATAAGCATCTTCCAATCTTGCTGTCGTATAACAGTAACGTATGAATTATACCCATTGAACAGATATTTAATGAAGCTACTCCTTGTAAAAGAATAACTGTTTATATTTGCATTGCATTCAACAACTGGTTATGAAAAAACACTTAAGAGAAAGCTTTCTAGAACCTGTTCATGCTTCCCTATCTTTTCTTTTTACATTATTTCAGTGACAGCTGTTAAAACTTAAAATGTTTATATTATTATGCTGGGGCATATATGTCTCCTATTGTGAGGTCAGACAAAAATCATCAGTCAAATTCAGCTTGAAGTAAGCAGATGCAACTCCTGGGGATGTCTCTAGGCCAAATTCATTTGCAATTTAAACATTAAAAGTAACATAAAGGGAGTGCAAGTGGCAAAGTTGTTTAACATGCATCAGCTGGCATTCAGTGAGTGAAAATAGAGCCCATGGAAAGAAGGTAGAGGACCTAGCAGGGAAAAAAATGCAGGAGGATGCAAGCTTAAACAGTCCCATCTCCCCTACACCCACTTGTGCTTATGTATACAACATCCCCAACACTCTTTGGTCCAAATTTAGCCCTTGGCAACAATGGGGTTTGCTGCATCTAGTTACTCTAGGTGAAATTTGACTGAATTTGACCCAGAATCATTGTCTGGTGACCAAGCAAACAGAAGATATATGCCCCAGCATAATATAAGCATTTCAGTTTTAATAGCTGTCACTGGGGTGGGGGGGAGGAAAAAGAAAAGATGGGGGGGGCGGAAATCAATGTTATAGAAAGCAGTCTCTTAAATGTTCATATCCAGCGTAGAGAATAAGAATTAAATTCCAGTAGAGTTTAGATGGAACAGTCACCTGATCAGTTGCAGGACGGAATCCAAATCATGTTCTTTTACACACTACCACAGACAAAGGGGTTAATTCTGCATCCCTCATACACATGCAGACTTATTGACTTCAGTGAGACTTCAGAGGTGTCAGAGCAGAATTTATCCCAGAGAACTCAGCTATATCCTTAATAGCATTATTTAGACAAAGGGAAAGTACCAAAGAAAATTAAGCTCGACCTCTTCAGCAACCTTAGATGAACAGTATCCCTTTCAGCTAAGTCAGTAGGGTTTGCTACTTCATCATAGCACAGACTGGTAAGCCTAACCCACTGGAAGTCAAGTCCCACGTTCAGTCAGAATACATTCAAAATGCTGCAATAGAAGAAGGTCAAAAGCTACAGTACATGTCCGCAACTGCATTCCTGGAGGCATTCACAGACAAGGCTTTAGCAGACAGATGTATAAAACAAAATCTGATTTACAGATACAGTAGGAGAATTCTGATTTTTAGCATTATAGCTACAGGCTGAAGGAGCCCTATCACTAGATGCAACAAGATGACACTTTCATTCTCATTCCACAAACCGTTAGAAAAGACTAAAACAGTAAACAGAGATTTTATAAATCTTTACTCCTCCAATCAAATTACTGGCAAGTATCCACTACAAATAATATGTCCCTTTAGTAAAGTTACATTCATGAAATCTCTCTTTTATGATCTCATAACATGACCAGTTACTCCACACAGGTCCAGCTACAAGTGAGTTGCATAGTTTACCTCTAAAGTAATAACACAAACTCTAAAATGTGCCATTGTCAGTGCAGTATTCTTTACTCTCTAAGGGTATGTCTATACTTACGCGTCGCGTCGAACGCGTCGGATCGATGTTCTGGGTTCGATTTATCGCGTCTTGTCAAGACGCGATAAATCGAACCAGGAAGTGCTCCGTTGTCGACGCTGGTACTCCAGCTCGACGAACGGAGTAGGCGGAGTCGACGGGGGAGCCTGCGCGCCGCGTCTGGACCCCGGGTAAGTGCTTTTTCCTTCGAACTAAGGTACTTCGACTTCAGCTACGTTATTCACGTAGCTGAAGTTGCGTACCTTAGTTCGATAGGGGGGGGTAGTGTAGACCTAGCCTAAGATTATATTGTATAAGTTTCATGTTTATACCATTGAAAAATTGCTACCAAATTGGTTTCTTCAAATAAGATTTGTTCTGAGAAACAGTCTGGTCTCTACTTTATATGCTATGCAATTTCATTTGCATGTTATTTTTTGAAAATCAGAACTGAGAAAATAATGGATTTTTTCATTTTCTGGCAATTCTGGAAAAAACTCGAGGGATGGGAAAATCAAGTCACAAACTCCGCCCCCCCCGCTCCACACACACACACACACACACACACTGTTGAATGAAAAATTAAAAAGGGTCAAAATAGTCTGTTTTTATAAAAATCAAAACTTTAATTTTACTTTTAAAAAGTTTAAAATGTGAAAATTAAAATTACAGGCAATTTTGAAACAAAAAAACATTTTGCACTGAAAACTTTAAACATTTGGTTCAAAAAATGTCTAAACAAAATGTTTCAATTTTTAAGCATTTTGTAGTTCATTTTTTTAAAGTTTTTGACCAAAACTACTTGGTGAAATCGACACAAGTTTGTGCAAAAAAAAAAAAAAATATTCAGACAGTTTTTATTCCTCCCATTTAAAGTTTTCCTCTTACTTCTAGAGAAGAAAAATCTGACTTGGATTTTAAACTAAGACTTGGTTTCATATCATTAGCAGCTAGTCTTGCAGTCATTAGGAAAACAAGATACCCATTGGCCTTTTTCCAGCATGAGAATAATGGGTTTGGGCCTATAATTTGGCATTTTAGCAGTTCAAAATAATATTTAGCTGTGGCTAAAAGATGAATTATACATTAAAACAAAATATTTCCTACTTAAAAAAAAAATAAATAAACGAAAATGCCAACCAACCCCGTTTCTGTGAACATTCAACTTTTCTAAACTTACGTCAACCACTAATTACTCATATAGCAATTTAAATAGTACTAGCGTCAATGTCTACTGCTGCACTTGACAGCACCAAATGTGTTTCTCTTTATATAGTTAATAGTATTAATTTACAAAGAGTGCTCAAAGTTAGGTGGTGGTGTTCTTCAGAAGTTGTAACTGTATAATGGTTGTTTTTTTTTTTTAAGTGACACTTAAAATTTACTATCTGCTAGAATGCAGTTAATTTAGACTATCTAGGGTGTTGATTATAGTAGGCACATTCCCTGCTCTGCTTCCTCTAAACATTATGACCCAGTGCCTTTATATTCAAGGATTTTGTCATCTATTCTTCATGCCCATCCATGCTGTTAGATCAACTCAGATGAAGTCCTTTCAGCTTCTCGATAGTGATTCCTATCACTTCATACTTTTTGACACTTAATTGCTATTATGCTCATCTTTCTTCGCACTCATTCTTCCTTGAACTATACTCTTTCCTAATAATATGTACTCCAAAAAAAAGCCTCACAAACCACCTTTTCCCCCAAGATGTCACCAGATTAAATATTCCATCACATCTACTCACTGTATTACTGGTACATCTTCAGCTTTCCAAGCCAAGCCATACAGAACTGCTCATATCATGGAGGAATTAGGTACTCTCACTTCAGCACAGTCACCTTACCTATGAAGTGCCTTGCTGTTGAAAGCGGTCTCTTTCAAAAATGATCAAACTTTCCACCTGTAATCATTCTGGCCACTGGAGCTCCAATAAACTGTGTGTGTAAGGCCAAGTTTGAGAATTTGCACACCATGAGATTTTTTAAAGTAATATATGTTTGGGTTAATTAGCTTTTGGACTTCAACCTTTAGAGTTCATGTTTTCAAGCTTTTCTCTCTAGCCATGAAGACCAGAAACTTAAAAAAAAAAAAAAAGACTGAATTTTACTTGTAATCCCATGATTCCAGGACTAGTGGTTTTGTTTTGTTTTTAACAAAAGCCACAAAATACTGTAACATAATAAGATTACAAGATTGGCAACACTTATCTAATACATCCTTTACTGGGAGTGCAAAAGCGGAATGCAGGAATGTTCTGTGTGGATTTCTAACCAATCTTTTCCATAGCGAATACGTATGATTTGATGCGTGGTGCAGTGGTTGAATACTGACCACAGTACAAAAAGCAACAACAAAAATGGTAAAGCACTGTACTATCTACTTCGATGCCTTCTGTTTCAGCCACTTCCTCCACAATGTGGAAACTGTGCAGTGAGATACCAGAATGAAGAGAATTCCCAGAGAAACCGCAATGCGGGATACAATGTAGTGCTTTTCTTGGATTTCATAGACTCTGCAGATTTTCTACAGAGACTGTATGATTAAGGTATCCTTGCAGTTGCCATTATGGAGTATAATGCTATGATAGGAACTGTTCATGGGAGAACAGTGGCAGAGGGAACTGGAATTACCAGAAACATACATAACTTCAAATTTCTGTGTGGCTTAGTGTCGTGGGATGACATATTGTTTGAAATAAATGTTGTAAGCAAGAGACTCCAAGGTGTTGACCTTGATATATCTGGAGCAATGGAACAACTAGACAAAGCAAAGTCTTACCTACAGTCTTACTGGTCAGATGAGGGATTTCAAAATATTCTGAAGAGTGCACAGAAGTTGGCAGAGGAACTTCACACTGAAGCTATTTTCCCACCCATTCAAGAATACAAGAGTCACTGAAGAAGATGACATTTTGATTATGAGGCATGGGAGAATCCCATAAGAGACCCCAAACAACAATTCAAAGTTGAATTCTTTACGCAGATGCTAGATTGTACAATACAGTCAGTTGAAGAACGTTTCATGCAGCTCAAGGAACACAGCAGTATATTTGGGATGTTGTATGATAGTCCAAAACTCCTCACTGTACCTGAAGAAGACCTACACCAGCAATGCAAGGCACTAGAGACAGTGTTGACACATGATGACATGCACGATATTGATGCAAGTGATTTAGGTGATGAACTGAAAACCCTTTCAAGATACATTTCAGCAGGATCAACTCCAAAGGCTGTTCTGGAATATATGTGCACAACTAAGATGACCACCCTCTTTCCAAAGGTTTTTGTTGCTCTGCGCATACTTCTAACACTTCCTGTAACAGTTGCCAGTGGAGAATGCAGCTTCCCCAAGCTGAAGTTAATAAAAACACATCTACGCTCCACAATGACAGTTGTGGAGAAGGTGGTCGGCCTTGCAACCATCTCAATAGAGCATGAGCTGGCCCAGACTGTGGACTTTCAGGAAGCAGTTCAAATATTTGCAACCAAGAAAGCACGGAAAGCACCACTTTGATTATTCAAACAGATCAAAATGCCAGTGTTTACTATGCAGACAAGAAAAGTTTCAAATGCCTGAACAGCAAATGTAAGTTAAGTGTTACTTAAAATTTTTGAACAAGGCATTTTTAGTTGTTAGATCTTCTTTATTGGGGTAGGTAGCAAAGCAGTACCATGAGAGGATTATTACAGGAAGAAGGCAGAATTGAGACCTTTCAAAGTTTTGGCCCAAGTGAGGGGGCATGAGGGTGTCATTTGAGATCCCCACCTCAGGTGCCAAAATGTTGTGGGCCAGCGCTGCAAACATTCCAGGAAAAATACATTGAGTTTTTGTGTAAGTGTTCCCTTGTTTCAAGTTGGTTCCAATTTAAACATGTGTATTCAAAATAAATTTTAAAAGCTAGAGACTGAAGAGAGAGACAAGTGAGACAAACGGTCATTCCACTACGGTTATTATTGTTCTAATAGTTCTGCTGAACATAGTATTTATTATACCAATTTCACTCTTTTGCTGTGACTGAGTAATGTGCAGAGTTAACTTAATGACATATTAGAAACTATATCCCAGAATTACCTCTGCTTAGTGAATAAGCACAGTAGTTGTTACAGCAGGAAACTGATTATCAGAAGTTCTGGCTTTTATTCCTAGCTCCATTTAATAACTCACTGTATGACCTCAGCTTAGTCTGTGAACCTCTCTGTGCTATAGGTTCCCCATTTGTAAAATTGTGGGTACTAACAGTTATTTTACAGGAAAGTTTTTAGAGTTGATTAGTTTATATCACAAAATGCTTTAAAATTGGTTGACCTGTTCTACAGAACGTAAAGTCTTAGCTATCATTAATTTACATGTAAAATTCAGTAACTACAGCCATCTTTTATAAGATATAACTTTCTCTCATGAAAATCTATTCCATGAGCTCTTTAACAAAAACCCTATTGGGACCATCCCTTGAAGAAATTTAACTGCTTTTTATGGAATACCTAGAAAGCCAGATTCAGAAATGGTGATAGTGGGTGTAATGCTGTTAAATTCACATGTGTAAAGTGGATGTAACACCACTGACTGCTGAAATCCATAGACCTGCAATCATTTTATACCACATCTGAATTTGGATCTAGAATCACATGAATGTTAATTTGTAGAACATGTGGATCATAAACTGTTTTTAAGCAAGTCACAGCACATAGTGTTTGAATACCAGTGCTACAATTTAATCTAGCAGCCCTACAGATACTTTTTTCAACTATCATACAACTTAGTATTCAAATGAAAATCATGCCAAATGCAAAACTCACTGGTATCAATAGGTGCTGAATCAGGCCCTAAATAGCTCATATATGAATGTTTTAAAATATGCTGTTCACACCTTTATCCCCTAGCAATTTCTATGAACTCAGGAAAGTCATTTTTAATTCCAGAAATAAATCTGTTTTCTATACATTGCACATACTACCTGTACTGAAACAATACCCAAATGTGGCACTCAAAATCTCTTAAGAGTAGCTTGTACAAGTGACTAACGCTTACCTATAAAGAAGATACTGGACCAAATTCCACTCTCAATTACATCCATTCAATCCATTGTCTTCAATCGGGTTCTATTTTTTTCTTATCACTGTGATATGTATATATTTGGTGAGCCAAGAGTTGTGTTGATTTACATATGAAGGCTGTGAGAGCTCAAAGGGACATTCCCACTCAAGGTCACATTGGCTTCAGAGGGGCTTCACTCAAGCTCATAGGTCTGCGCAGGTAAATCTTTTTGCAGGATCAAAGCATGTGCATCTCCAGTGTGCATTCTGAGATTTGATTAGATTTTAATAATTTAACATCTGAGAGAGTTTTGAAAAATATCTCTCTATATTCAGCAAGTTGCTACAGTATTTCCTTTGGCAAATGTTATCTCTATAAACTGCCGCCTATAACATTATTATTAATTTACATGGAAATATCTGATAAGCCACTTTAAAATGAAATTAGACTTTTTCCCCCCCATTTTCCCCACACTGAATCAATAATTTAAGGTATACGTTTACAACATACATATTGGATTAAATGAACGAACTGTGCATTTTTCCCCCCATCATGAGTTTAGATTTTACCATCTGGGAGAACAGAAACAAAAGTTAACAAGCTATAGATGTCTTTTCCTACTACACAGCATGTTTATAGCACTGTTCAGAAGTTATTTTAGATGATATTTAACAAATTTCAAACTAAATTGGTAAGCATCAATTATTGTGTAAAGCAAAAGCATCATGGTCCTTTAAATGCCACGTACATTTAGGGTGCTATGTAACAATTTAAGAAATACAATTGGTTATTTTTAAATGTCTGCCATCTTGTTTGTTAGCAGTGCTTTGGGCAAAGGGGAGGGAAAAATCACTTACATGAAACATTTCCAAAAATTCCAAACAGAAATTACATCAGTAAATCCCTCTTATCTAGAAGACCATTTGTTCCTGTTAATAGACCTAAATTCCAGGAGGTTCCAATACTTCCTTAAGTTCTCTCTCTTTAAAATACATTTGTACTCATCCTGATGTGGATACTACTACTGTTTACTAAGGTGACATATCTTGTCCAGAGTTTGAATTGAACAACATTCATTAGCTATTATGACAGAATACTTAATCTTGTCATGTGACTGGGGCCAGGCTATAAACCAGGCTCTTAACAGTGTTCTTGTGTGTTACACCATTACATGGTTTTAGGATCAAAACTGTAGTTTTGAATGACAAGATAGCAGCTTCAATGTCAATTAGATGTAGTGCCATAACTTTACACAGCAACGAGACATTATGCAAGTAGTGATCTCTCTTTACAACACTGGCAGGCCACTTCCTATGCTCATGTACGTCAATATGTGCCCCCCAAAAAAATATCCGGGATAAAACTTGGTTGAATTTGCAATATACACAGGGGACCAAATTCTGCATCCCATACCAAGGGTCACGTTGTACCATTCCCCTCATTGCTACAACTGGTGGAACTGTACTGGTGAAAATGAAAGGGTGGAAAAGATGAAGAAAAATGCTAGTGTAGGCTCAGCCTTATTGGCACATGGCTGACTGAAAGTGATGAGTCTCAAGGAGAGACTGGAAGGAAGATAGCAAAATTCCTTGGCACACTGGAGAAAGGCGGCCTTTCCAAGAGTTGCGAGCAGGAAGTCACAACTAAGAAAGGATCTTCAGAGAGGGAGCAAATCCCATTGGGGATCCAGTGGGAGTTCAATACACAAATTGTGGGTAGAATGTGGCCCTTTGTTTTCACTCAAGCAAGACTTCAGTTGAAGTCAACTGTAGTTTTTCCTGAGTAAGGAATGCAAGGTTAGGCCAAAAAATTCAGCACTGGTTTGCAACCTTGCGATCCCATTACCATTACTGAGGAAACCCTGTTGAAAATGAAGCTGGTATGCACTTAAGAGGATTTGGTATTCTAAAGCACATAAAATTTCAATCCTTAACTTTGTGTCTCTATTGTTCATGAAAACATTACACTTGAGACTTATACAATAAGGAAAAATCACAAAAAGCCTAATTGAATTAGCTTAAATTATCTTAAATTCTGCATAAAAGACTTAATTGTGCCAGCTTCTGGTTTTGTTGGCAACAGACAGGTCTGTTGTGATGTTAGAGAGATCTCAAAATTCTCTCCCCTTCAGCTGAGAGAACTGGTATGGGTCACAGATGTGACACTTTACAGTGTACGTGTAGGCCACAAACCTCAGGGCAGAATTCACAGACTGACCTCTCTGGAAGATACATATGGACATGGTGATAATTCACAATATGTACTGAGAACCAGTAAGAACAAAAAAGCCCCTCCAATATTACCAACCCATTACCTGATCAATCTTAACATCAGCTTATTTCCACTGATTTTAGAACATAACATAACGTATCTTGACATAAATAAGCATCGAGTACATGTTATACGCATCTGGTTGTAACCAGTTTGATAAACTAAAATGTCAAAATAACAATGAACCACTGGAATTAAAGAAAATGAAAAGGGCAGACTATGTCATCTGACAAAAAGCTAATGTCACAAAGTCATAGAATCATGGATAAATAATAGTTCAGCATCAAATGATCATTTGTTAATGTAGCGCCTCGAGACAAGAGTCAGAGGTTGTTTACTGAAAAAAAAATGCTGTCTTTTGAATAAACAGTGTTACAGAGTCCTTTGCTTTTGCAGTGAGTTTATCTGGTGCTATATCCCATCCAGCATCTTTCATCCAGTAGCTATTTTTTTCTCTCATCATTTTAGTTTGGGCAGAATGTGGATATTAAAAAAAAATAAATCAATTTTAAGTTTCTCTTTCTCGTAATGATACCCTTACCACTTTCATCTCCCTTTCTCTGCAGAAGGGCTAAGAGTAAATTTGTGCTAAGTTTGGGACAAATGTTGGCTTTGGGGAGTAGCAGCGAGTAGTAGGTGCACCATTCTCCATGTTGACTCAGTTCGAGGCACACAACGAAGCATACATCAGACAAGTAGAAAGTTTCATTTTTAATCTTTGTATAGATCTTTAAAATACAATGAATCTTCCAAATAAGAAATACAAGATTAGCTACCTCCTGGACTAGCTGCCTAATAAACATAGCTATATTTAAAAAAAAAAAGTGATGATCCAACCATCCCTCCAGCATACAAGCAAATGTGCACTTCAGCAGCACTGCCAAACCTTTATGTAGATAATACTGTTTATAGTAGCTGACTGCATGCTGCAGCGTAATTCAATCGCACCATGCTCTTGATATCAATCATTTAGGTTAATAAGGACAGCCGAACACTAACCTTGGAATTCAATACAAGATTTTCATCAGATAACAAAAACAGGGTGGGGCTCACCAGGCCCCAATCAATTGGTTTAACACACAGCAGTAGCAAACAGGCAATGGATAGAACACTGGACCATAAAATACTAGCATCAATAAGAGTATTGACCATTTTGCACCAAAAGTTTCTCCGCATGAGCAATTCAATGTGGGGGTTGTCTTTGTAAAGACTACAGATCATATTTTGCAGTCTAAAAAGGCACAAATGTATTTATTACAGTGTTGAAGTTGGGTAGTTCAATAGAGTCTGAGCCATGCTTCCTCCTGAGCTTGGGCACATAGAAGTAAGAACATTTCTAGGTGATACACAATGGGAGACTTGTTTAAAGCAGGGCACAATTTTTTTTTCTTAAGCCTCCATCCTGAAAGTTGCTCTGCATGGGTGAAGTCTGGTGGAGAATAAGAGCCAACACAAACCCTTTAATGAGATCGATGTGTATTTTGGGGGGAACAGGGCTTTTCATGCTGCAAGATGTAGGCCCTTTCTCCAAGGTGAAAGGGAAAAGGAGAAAATTGTCTTTTGCCCTTGGCAAAAAAGAATTGTTGGAAGTTTTGTGTAACATTTTAAGCATCCGCAGAAATCTGTTGTGGTTTGTTGATTTTTGCACAGGGGCTCACCCATGAGAAGCAGCTTTCAGCATCAGAGCCTTTAGAGAGGCAGGATTCCAGGAGGGCGCTATTATGCTGCCTCTTTGTAACTATAGCTGGGTGAAACTATTTCCCCTGTTAGTGAAATCAACCTACTTGAGGGTGGCTTCTAAAGAAAGATATATTATAATTGTAGGAAATTAGGAAAATTGAGCCACTGTGTCACCCTTGTCTAACAGATAACATTGGCTAAATACCATTTAGCCATTCTTCATAGCTCAAAGTACAATAAAATAGAGGTGGTGGTGGGGATAAGCACCTATATAAAAAGGCTAGTTTGTATTACTACCATAGAGATGTAGCCTTATTGATTCCCTTCCCGTATTTGATGTGACAGTATGGCCGAATCCATTAATACTGTAAAAAAAATAAAAAAATCTTGTCACCACAGGAGGTGCTGGCTTAACACCTGTTAGCATTTATTGCCAGTTTGTTTTCCTGATAGGTGACCAATGATAGTCCATTCAACAGGTAAGCCAGCTTCAATAAGTGATCTAACTTTAGTGTAAGTAATATAAAAGGGAGAAAATTAGCAATACAATTTTGAAAATGAATATATTACCTTTAATGTCTAAACAATTTGCTCATCAGTTACAAAATTGGGAATTTATTCACAATATTAGCCAGGCTGTGGTATACCCTAATCCTATTACAAGAATGAAATATATATATGCTGCTAACTAAACATTATGCAAGACGCTGATTGTTTACGGATGTTATATTTTCTTTAGATCTAATTGAAGAAAGACTGTAATAGCATTTCTTTTGATTTATGCTTGGAACACCAGAATATTTTAAAGCACACAAATATTGTTGTCAAGGGAATGTTCCCATGAACTGTCTAATATTGTGAGAGTGAGTTACAAGATGTTAAATGTAATATCTCCACCAAACTAATGTATAGCTGATCTGCCCTTTCCTGAAAAGAAATGGACTATTTTAATGTCCTGTAACAGAAATTAAATTAAAGTTTCATTCCGAGGTCTTTCAACAGCACTCTGAAGGCAACATGAATAGATTTTTTTTTTAAAATAACTCCCTCTCAGATTATAAAGATGATGTGGGCAGGATACTAATGGCACTTCTAAATAAGTCAGGGCATATGCTTTTAATGCACAATACATACACTGAACAAATCAAAAAGTCTGCTATGCTAGCCTAAAAGTAAAATTTCCCAGTTACAGTGCTGTGTCTTGCAGAGCAAAGGTTAAAAGATTGAACTATACAGGGATACAATCTCTCTTTGAAGCAAGTACATGTTTCCTCTTGAAGTCACTGTGATCTGGATATCACTGATGAAGTTCTAATACACTGTACTTATTATACACCTACTATAGGTTAATAAAATCTTTACACTCTGATTTTAAGCAGTACTGAAAATTCTAGCAAGTCAACTGTGTCTAAAAAATACATGTAACAATCACAAATGTGTTCTGGCTTTTAGGCCAAAAGGGCCATATCTCCTGCATATATGTGAGAAAATAGATGGACAAGAACACCAGGGTGTAATTGCTGTTACCTTTCCTGGCCATCACCAACAGCTATATACGCATGTGTCACTGGTCTCCTGTGGCTGGATGTTTGAAGGGGTGTGGCCAGGGAACTTGGTCAGTGAAGTTTAGCTGTTTTGTTAAATGTTTTCCTTCTATTAAACTCAGAGTTAGCTAATTACAGTGAATTCTGAACGTATTCATCCAAAAAAGTTGTAGTTGAGGCCCATTGCTCTGGCCTCCATATTTCTGTCAGATTCTGTAGCTTGGTGGTGTCACTAAACCACTTTGGACAAGATCCACACTTCTTCCACACAAAAAGAGTGTTTAGAAATAGAGACTTCATTTATAACACTTCTTTCCTCGCAAAACCCTAATCCTGATTCATCAGAGCCAAAACCCCACCTTTAGCAGTCATGAAAGTTATGTCTTTTATTTTTGAATATGATCCAACTTTCAGCCAGAGTGGCAATTCCAAATGAGCATACTGTAAAACCTCAAATAGATTAGATATCACCTTAACCTCACACACAGCAGTTCTGCATAGAATGCCATTTTAACATTCTTGGAGAGCCATCTGGTTCACATACTCTAGCATGATGAACATTCTGTACTGGTCTTCTTGCATGCCTGCACTCATGGCTTTTATTACAATGGAATTGTGCCCAGGCACAAGGTGGTATGACAATTTCAGGAGACCAGCCAACAGTACAGTATGAAGACTAGCACTCAGAAAGATACACCTAATCTGCAAGACCTCCCATGCCAAATCAGGGACACATTTCATTTCATGGAGTCACATTTGTTGACTTTGTTAGTATTTACACTATTGACATACACATTCATCTGGCACCTATTCTCTTAATATGCATGACCACTCAATGTTTCAGGCAGAGGGTGATTGGAGGGCTGCTCTTTGCTACTGCCCTGAATAACTGGTGGGTTTACAGTTTCTCCCTCAATAGGAATTTGGCACGCTCGGAGATTCATTGTTAATGCCCAAGAAGGGTATATGTATTTTAAAATGCAATTGGGAAACCAAGTATTATTTTAATTTGCTTCTAAATTTTCTTCCAAAATATTTACTTCTCTAACACTGCTCAGTGTTAATTCCTGTCCAGTAATTGCTCTTTCCTTAAGAGCAGAACTCGCACTCCTCAATGAGAGCTCAAGTGAAGTGGCTTTGCACAGTGAATACCTAAGCAAATTTGGGTGGGACAGAACCCTTGCTCCCAGCCCAGCGGCAAACAATACCTCCCTTTCAAGTTAAGCCTCAACGGTGCAATAGTGGCTCACTCTGTTTCACCAAGCCAATGAACTGCATAGTTTATTGATAGAAGTTAAGAACAAATCAATCTTTAGAGACTTCCCATTCTTCCTATAGCCTACAATCAGACTGTTCTCCATGTATTCAACAAATGTGACATTAGGAACACTTAAATTCAAAACATAGCTATGCATAACGAGGCAATACCAATCAAATAGTTCTGCATAAAGTTATTTCAGACATTACCAACCAAATTCCTGTTCATTAAGTGCGAACACTTCCTTATTAATGCTGTTTTGAACAACAGGCATCCTTATGGTGAAACTTGCAAATTAGAAGGACTAACTTCATAACTGTCTGGATCAACATATCTACCCAACATTTGAACTTGAGGTCCAGATAGGGTGACCAGACAGCAAGTGTGAAAAATTGGGACAGGGGCTGGGGGGGTAATAGGAACCTATAAGAAAAAAGACCCAAAAATTGGGACTGTCCCTATAAAATCGGGACATCTGGTCACCCTAGGTCCAGATGTATCAGGTCTATAGTTTTGATAGATTGATTAATGGAAATCTAGCCTATGAATTGACAAAGGATTATAAAAGTTCTATTAATTTGAAGGTTAGGAGTCAAAGAGTGCCAATAGCGATGCACAGATGGGCTGTACCCAGCTACTGGCAGATACTTGCTATGTAACTTCAATCAAGCAAGGCTGGGGGATGACTTGTGAAACCCATACAGTGAACAAGTTAAACCAGGGAGCTCTACGGAAAATAGATCCATGCTAATAAGAAGAGAGGAGCCAAAACTCCACATAGATTCATGGAGTTTAAGACCAGACGAGAACATTAATTAGATCATCTAGTGTGACCTCCTGTAGATCACAGGCCATTACGTTTCATACAGTTACCCCTGTATTCAGCCCCAAAACTTATATTTGGCTAAAACATATCTTCCAGAAAGGCATCCAGTCTTGATCTGATGACATCAAGAGAGAGAGAATCCACCACTTCCCTCAGCAGTTTGTCCCATAGTTAATGGCAAAGAGTGTTTTCTCATTTGAATTTGGCTGGCTTCTGTTTCCAGCCACTGGTTCTTGCTATGTCTGTGTCCACTAGATTAAAGAGCCCTTTAGTGCCCAGTAATTTCACCTGTTCAGGGATTTGCACATTATAATGAAGTCACCTCAATCTTCTTTTTTTGATAAGCTAAGTAGACTGAGCTCGCACTGTAAGGCATTTTCTCCACTCGTTGCATCATTTTTCAAGATTCTTTTTTGCAACCTCTCCAATTTTCCAATATGCCTTTTAAAATGTGGACACCAGAATTGGATGTATTATTCCAGTAACAGTCTCCCCAATACTGGATGCAGAGGTAAAAATCACCTCACTACTCCTAATCATCAGTTCATACATGCAAGAATCACATTAGCCCCTTTTGCCACAGAACCACATTCAAAGCTCATTATTTTCAGTCACAGCTTTCCAGGATACAGTCCACCATTCTACAGGTATGGCCTGCATTTCTTGTTTCTAGATTTATTACAAGCAAATGCAAAGTTATACAACACAATTTTGTTCAAATGGGCCCAACTTATCCAAGCAGTCAAGAATATTCCCTAAGACTTTCTGTCCTCCTCAGTATTTACCATTCTGCCAATTTTTAGGTCATCCACATATTTTAAGCAGCAGTGATTTATATTTACTTCCAGATCATTGATGAAAATTTTGAATAGCATCAGGCCTAGGACCAATAGAAACACCCCCATTCAATGCGGATTCCCAACTGATCACTACTTTGAGGTTTGATAGTTAGCCAGGTTTTAATCCATTTAACACGTGCTTTATTGATATTGTACAATGCTAAATTTTTAATCGGAATGTACCAAGTCAAATGCCTTACCAAAGTCTATGTATATTATATTTACACCAGTTATCTCAAAGAGTCAAACAGACCTAATTTCATAAGACCTGTCTTCCATACTACCATGCTGATTGGCATTAATTATATATCTTTTAATTCTTTATCAGTTGAATCCCATACCAGCTTCTCCAATATTATGCCCAGGAATGATGTCAGGGCTAACTCACCTATATTTATCATCCTGCTTGCCCTTTTGAATACTGGCACATTAGCACTTTTCCAGGCTTCCGGAATGCTCTTGTTGTTGCAATATTTATTAAACAGTAACCTTGGCGGGCTAGAAGTCTCTGAGTCAACTCTATTAGGACTCTTGGATGCAAGTTACATGGGCCTGCTGATTTAAAAATAATTTACCTCTGGTAGATGCTGTGTGAACAACAGATATTTCAGTTCACTAGCCAAATGAAAAAGAAAATTGTTTTGTGCCAGCCCAAAATGAGAGTTTTTCAGTAAACTAAGAAATAAATTTAATAATTCCTTTCAGTCAAATGAAATGTTTTGTTTGCATTTTAACTTTTTAAAAATAAACCAAGTAAAATTTGAAATAAAAGCTGTTTCAAATCAAAAACATTTGGTCATGTTTTTAACCGAAATAAGTTGGTGAATTTGACACAAATTCACGCAATGTTTCAGTCATCAATCTGAATCTGTGTGGGGGGTTTTTGGCAAAAGAGACCAAAAAAAACCCCAATAGTTTTGGCCAAAAAAATACAGCAAGAAGCTCAGAACATAACTTTAAGCTTCCAATGTTGGGGTGGGGTTTTTTGCTTATTTGTTTACATGTGTGATCAGATTGTCTTATGAGAGTGAGATGCTCAACGCCCTTTGAAAGTCAAAGGCGTTAGACTGCCAGCTCCCATTAGGTCCCTTTAAAAATTCCATCTGTGATGAAAGCTATGGGAAAAAAAAAATCTAAAAAATTATAAAGTTCAGATTCCTCCTGATTACTATTTAAAACTGTGTGGTCCACAAACTGTGTACACCCTTAAACAATGGTACCATTATTAAAGATGCAATGCAATTTATAATCTAAAAACCTGCTTTCTGAATTCCATGACTTCTGTAAACATCCAAATTATTTTGATTATGCTCAGACGAGCAAAGTGGAAAGATCTATTTTAAACCCTATTTTGATTTTTTTTTCCTATTTTTTTTGCTCAGATTATAGTACAACATGCTTAACATTTCTGTTGTCACCTAAATTGGTCTGGAGACAGGCTTTCAAGGAAAATAGAGAGGGGAAGAGACAACAAGGAAGTGTAGATATGGATGCATCTTATCATTTTGTGTTACTCAAGTTATAATTAACTATACAGAGGAAACAATGTAGAAAGAAATAAAAACAAAAACCTCCAGTACTTTAATAAGCAATAAATTATGTTGTTAAGTGATCAACTGAAGTTAGCAACAGTAACTTTCCTAAAGCAATCTCTGGAGAATCACAACCTCCCACACCCAGAAACAATATTTTATGTAAATTTTCAAGTTTTTTGTTTCCAATTAATATCCACTCCCATACATAAAAACATGCCAATAGCTTATCCTTTAAAAGTTGTTAAGGTTTGGGGGGGGGGGGGGGGTTGGTGGTAATTATCTTCCATTCTACATCTACCAAAAATATAAGTTGTCTAAGTTTAGAATTGGGTGGATTCACTGTTGCAGCTGTAGGTTGCAGTGCCACTAACTAGACTAGAAATCAATGTGGAAGGAGTTTGCTGGATAACTTTTCTTTCCAGCTTTTCCATCCTGCAATGATGCAACTTCTCAACAAAGAAACTTTGTTATCAGAGCTACAAGTAGTTCTGGAAAAATTTGGGTGTGGAAGGCCCAGCAACATCTACCTAAATGCACTGCTTCTTCTCAATGACGCCTAATTTCTGGCATTTTGCACAGTAAAGCCAAAGTAGACCCTTTTATCTGGAAGTTTAAGAAAACCACTGTGAGTGGATGCACACTTTAAGGAGCATAGATTGCAAGCAAATATTTTGTATTACTACAATTTCAAAGAAGAATTGCACTTATAATATTGCAAGTCTCTCTCTACCCTGGGATAATGAAAACCATGCACCCACAGCAAGGGGCGAGGAGTTTATTCTACATTCTGCCAAACCAGAACGTTGTCACCTAAATTACTTATCAATAGGCCAGAAGCTTCCCAAAAAATCACCTGGAAGCAGATTTTTTTACTGAGGTAGCTGTGCTACAAATTGGACTGGAAAAAAAAATTCTCACTCTCTTAGGGATCATTATCCTCTCGCCTTTTTACTTTGCCAGACTAGTTAATACTTTTTCAAAGATAAAATAACTAAGTACTCCTCTATTTCTGTGTCTATTTACACTGTAAATGTGTAAATTCTGAATGGTCTATAAATACCTTCACTACCCAAGATTTGGTTCCTTTCCAAGACTAAACAGAGGGAGTCCAGGCACCTGAAACTTTAGCATACGGGGGAAGCATTACAGCTGCTTCCATTTACAACTTTAATAGTTTGCCCTATTCCACAAATGGCACCACAGCCTTGTGTGATTGCCTGAGTCCAAGACCTTTTAAATTTTATAAGAAGGAAGGGAACTTACTAAGAACTTCACTCAAACCACTTATTCCAAATGCAGAGTTTTTTCTAAACTTGGTGGATAAGTCCCTCTACACTTCATTAACCAACCTAAAGGGTTTTTTAAAAATAATTCCTACAGCTTTAAAATTTCAATGTCCCTCTCCGCTAGCGGCATTAATGTTGCAATAAGTGAATACAATAATCAGCCTTGTCTTTGCATGCCTGCCCATAAATTTTCTACCTTGTCAGCATAGCTTCTTTCTGAAAATACAAACTGCTCAACATATATTAACATTCAGTTCTTGACAGGATACTAAATGTCTGGTCAAATTAAAGAAGTGCCCATTTCATTTGTATAGGATACAACTACTTTCACAGGTGGGGTAATTGTGATCACTTTGTCTTGTGTATGAACTTAGCATTTCTACACGGTACTCTATGTAGCCACGTACACATACATTCAGCGTTTTGTTATCCAGACCTTCTTCCTGCAGCAAAGAAACTTTTCCAAACATCACCAACTTCAGTGGAATTCTTGACCTCCATGGACGAAAACAAGACAATGGCCCACGCACAAGCGCTTTGTATTTAACACACCCACACCCCCCATCAGTAAATAAACAAGCGGTTCCTACCAGATCTGCTCCTGATGATATCGCTGAACTCGTCCGCTGCCGACTCTTCGCTGGGGTTCTCAGGACGTCCTGCTTCAGCCATAGCAAACAAACCCTCAGCCACACACACTGTCTCTCTCTCAGATCTGGGTCCGCACCCGGAGGCGCCTTTTGAGTCAGAAGAAACACAAAGTTTAAAAAGGAGGGGTGTGGTTTTTTGGTGGTTCTGGAAGGGGGGCAGGGAGTCAGCCTGGCTCCCCCAGCCGCAGCGAGGAGCAAAGGAAAGGGGAACAAACAGCGAGTAAACCAAGGCAAAGATCACACAGGAGGAGAGCTGTCAAACTCTGCTCCCCGGACAGCAGAGAACAGGTGCTGAGCCAGGCGCGTCTGCCTTAAAATAGAGCCAGCGGCTCCAGCAAGGTGAAAGAGGAGGAGGTATGATACTCGATAAATCAGCAGCCAACTTGGGAGACTCCAGAGACTCCCTTTCCGCCCCGCGCGCGATCAATGCAAACAGCAGCAATTAGAGAGCAAATTGCTAAAAGAAGCAAACAGGAGCATGAATGATTTAGCAGCCCCCACTTAAAAGCGTTCACTTTAATGCAGAGAGGGATTAAAAAAGCACGCATCCCTCCCCCTCGCCCTGTAACCCATTTTAGCTCCATCAGAACAAACTCCTCATGCAAACAGCCTGGCTTTTTACCTGAGGCTATGATCAGTGAAGGCAGGAGGAACTATTACACTGCCTTAATCTATGCAAGGTAGGTACATCTAGCTGGCATCTCTCTTCTCCAGCTCACCCTTCACAGGAAAACTTGGCTAGGGGTCCCAGGCTGTATCACGGTTTTTATTCTTATTTGTTTGGGGGCAAAAAGGCAGCAGTACTGTGGGAGAGAGAGCAGCCTCCTTACAACCTTTAGCCCCGTGGTTCGGACACACCCATGGAATGTGTGAAACACAGATTCGTCTCCCCCTCTCCCTGATGTGTAGAAGGGATTTGAAGTTCTTTTGCTTGCCTCTCAGGTGACTGACCTAACCACTGGATGTCCAGCTATTCTCTTGTGGGTGGGTCTCAATCTCTCTTGTGGGAGCTGTTCCACTATGTATCAATAATTAAATATGCATTATTTCAGACAGAGAGAGAGAGAGAGATGCTATAGGCCAGTGACTTGGGCACTCATCCCTATTCCCAGACTACTTGGCATGTGCTTGCTAAGGGCACAGTCCTGAGGGGTCCTCATCCTCTCAGGATGAGACCTTATGCAACCAGGATTTTTTCCTCTCACACCCCAGCTGGACAAAGCAAATATTTCATATCACAAAAACCATCTGAAACAGGTTCTCCCTTGAAAGCCAGCTGAAAATATCTTGTGTTGCCACAACACTATGTACAATGCAGGCACTGGGTGCCCTGTTCTTATAAACTCAGAGGTACTGTCCATTTATGAATGTATTTGTTTCATTGTAAATGTATGTGCAGTTTTGTCATGAGTCTGGGGCTCTCGGCAAGTTGGAAATATGTATCTGTAGATGGAAAAACGTAGACACTCCTCACTTAGAGTAATTAAATGGACTTCAAAGTCTGCTTCCACTCTAAACACTGCCTAAAATTGTCTCTAGGAGTCTCTTGTTTTGTCTCAAATGCCTGTCAAGTTTGGTTTCATTTCAAATGAGAAAGAAGTTTTGTTTAACTCCCAACTCTGCAAATATAATCCAGTACATAAAAGTCAAGCTATGTTTTCTCCTTTTAATCCATCATAACAAAGCATAAAGATCCTGCATACAAAACTATACTCAGTTAGACCTGTGCATGTAGGACAAAGTAGGGACAAAAGGGTTGTACACATTACTGATAGCACAGTCTGGGAGATAATCTGATTACAGAGCCCAACAAAGAGAGGAGAAAGGGAGCTCAAGGCACTGCAGCAAGATTTCCAAATCAAAGTATTTTATTTTTTGACCAAAATATTTTACGTTTTCATCAAGAATCAAATATATCAGCAGGAAATTTCAACATTTTTTTTCTCAAATGTTCTACAGGAGAAAAAAAAAATCTGACTAGCTGTAGTAGACCTGCACAGTCCTCAGGCTAAAGTCAGAGTAACCTTCTTCCCTTTCTATCCTGAATTCACAAGTCCTTCCCCTCAGTTACAAGGCTTCACCCATTGCATGGCCCCCAGGCTGTCCTTATGCAATCCAGGCCTCTTCATACTGACTGCCACAACCTGCCTTTTATCATCAGCTTTCATCTTCCTAGAATGCCTTCCTATTGCCTGCAGTTAGATAATCTGTGAAGAATGCCAGCACAGGGGACCTGGACACCTTTTAAGGGCCCAGCTCCACCACACCTACACCCTGCTTTTAGACATCTCTCTCTCACACACACAGAGCTACATTTTTGCTGTAAAAATTCCCTAGGTCCTTAAAAATGTTCTACTCTGGGCACACACACTGCTTCTTCACTTTAGATGTTTGTACATCTATATCATGCCTATTCCCCAGAGGGATCCTCAAATCAGGTGAAGATATGCAAGGCAACACCTCTCAGCTGTGAAGCCTGATCAGTATGCTCTGAGTTTGCCTAACCTAACACCATACAAACAGCTGGGGGGAGGGGAAAGAGAAAGAGGACAACTGCCTTATAACCCACTGGTTTTGGCACCCACCTAGAATGTAGGAGGCACCTGTCCAATCCCCACCTACCTTAGAAGGGGAAGGGATTTGAACCAGGGTCTCCTACTACGCAGATAGGTATCCTAACAACTGGACTATAGAATCATTCTCACTTTCTCCTTGGCCTGATTAATATTTAATAAAAAGAACAGCTTCAACAAGAGAGACCCACATCAGGCCATCCCTAAGTCAAGTGAACAGGGTGGTCACCTGAGAGGTAGGAAATTTCTGTTTAAATCTCTTTGCCTTAGCAGGGGGGGGGGGGAGAAAATCAAACTGGGGTCTCCCACATCCTGTCTGAGTACCCAAATCATTGGGCTAACGGTTATAAGGGAGGCTAGTGTGGTCTCTCTCACTACCAGCTTTTTGTGTGTGTGTGTTAGGCAGAAACATAACTGTTCTTGCAAGAACAATTTAGGTACCAGGAGAGGCATAACTCCACAAGAAGGGAGGGGCCTAGGTAGCAGAGGGGATATATGTTTCCATCTGAAATGTGTTTAGATAAAGGGCCTGAATCTCCTCTTGCTTATGCAGTGTAAGTGGGAAGTAAATTACTCCACTGAGGGCAATGGAGTTACAGCAGTAAAAAAAAAAAAACTATGTAAGTGAGAAGAAAATCAGGCTAGAGAGATGATGAAGTGAGTAGATAGAGGAAGGAACCTCCAGACAACAGGTGCAGTTCTATGTTCCAGAAGCACAATTGCATGGTGCTGTTCAGACACTCAGGAAAACCCCATTAAAACTGTGAGCCAGATTTCACCTGGAATGGAGCTGAATTGCAGACATCTAAAATCAGATGGAGCTGAATTACATCAGGGTAGCTCTAGATTTTATTTCTTGATAGTAAGCTCTTATAAGATGAAGTAGCTGTGAGTTTTTACACAGTGCAGTATTCTCATAAGTGTTGTTGAACTTTATTTGTGGTCATCAGTTTACGGTTTTAAGTGATGAGTAGACTAGGAATAGAGTACTGCCAACCACTAAAGCTATAAATAAATAAAATCATGAGTCAGGCTCCCAAAAATCATGAGATCATCCCCCCATGTGATGAGATTTTTCCAAAGAAGATGGTGTTTTTTGGTCTGTCTGCTTCTTCTGAACTCCCACCCGTACCTCCAGTGTGCAACAATTACATTATTACACATTGTTGAGTTGGCAGCATTGTGATTTTGGTATCTGGCACAGGAGCGCTTGCTGGAAGACCCAGCTGAGTTCAAATTACAAATATTTATATAAAGTGGTGCCTGATGGTGCAGAGAGCCTGAAGCTCATCCTCAAACCCCAAAACTCCTACTAATTCATACTGTGTCCCCACACCCATATTCCACATGTGTTTTTCCCCCAGCTAAAATGTGTGTATGTGTATAAGAGATTGCAGGATGGGGGCTTTAGATTCTTAAAGAAAGAATTCAAAGAGAGAACTCCACAAGACCTTCTTCTATTCATTACATTAGCCTCTTTGCTAGACTTTTTCTTCTCCAGCGGGGAATGCTGGTTTGTGAGGCAGCAAATACTGCTCTCCAGGGAAGTCAATCACAAACCTTTCCTAAATCTTTAAGCCTCCAAACTCTGAATCAAGGAGAAATCCCAAACTAACCTAAGAAACTAATAAATTGTGTTATATCCCTGCTGTAGTGGCATAAGTTCCACTGATGCTAATAACAGCTATATACTGAGATAATAGTGGAGTCCTGTTGCTTTATGGTGAGCCCCTTGCTTGGAAAAACACCCATTGACTTCACGGGGAGATTATTTCTTAAAAATTAGTAATCAGGCCCAAAAAGTCTTCACTGTGTCAGTTGGCAAAGCCAAATGATTAGGTTGAAACATCTGCACTATGTACTGGCTCAGTATAGTTCATGTTAACATGGAATATCTTTTTTGATCAAATTCGTTGATTTGTTCGATGGCAAACAAATGTGCCCAGTGGGAATGTGGCTGAGTGGGATTACACCACCCTAGTAGCCTTCTTTCTGATGTTCCCCAGTGCTGCAGAATTGGCATTGAACATACACAGAATTTAAACAGTGTTTTTCAAGAATTGAACCAAGTGCTAAAGACCCTTTTAAGGACACAGTAAGGCTAAGATTTTTAAAACTCAGGAAGGTGCTGTGTGCTGAAGAGCTTTAAAAAACAGGCCAATTTTTGGTGCCTAAATAAGGATTGAGTAACCCCACTGTTAGGCAATCATTCTTTAAAATCTTGCCCTTCAGCTTTTTGACACTCAGACTATGTATGAATTTGTATATATATCTATTTTGAACATAGCCCAAAATAGAGAAAGCATGCTCTGTGTGGATGGTATTACATGGCAGAAGAGAATTTTCTCCATGCCATTTTGGATTCCTATAAGCCAGATCTCACTAACCTTCTAAGCAAATAGTCTTCTATAGATCATTCTGGATCCCATACAGTCTACTTCTAAATCACACCACAGTAAATGTTTTAAAGAATGCACATTCAAATATAGTTTTGGTCAAATATTATTTAGGAGTTTATTTACTTGTATTTCAACAGTGTATATTATTTGAATATCAATATACCATAATGTTGGTCATTCTGACTCTCAAAAAGCCATTGGGCTTAGAAAATGTGTTTTCAGGTGAGTAACATCTTTTTAAAATGTTATTTCTAAGTTACAGAATGCCCATTTCAGAAAATTATTGGCTCAATAATATCCTCTAAAATTTGTTTGTAATCTGACTTTAGCTGTTCTGGGACATCACTTGTCAATCCTTCAAGACACATCTATATTTGAATTACACTTGAATACATCAATGTGGTTTTAAATTTCAGTGTAGACAGTATGTAACTATTTCATACTAGTCATATTTAGACTGCCAGCTAAGGCCTGGTCTACAGTACAAAGTTAGGTCAACACAAGGCAATTTACATAATGCTAACTGTGCATGTGTCTCCACTTAAATTTGTCTCCTACCGATGTAAGCACCCTATTATACCACATAGTAACACCACCTCCCAGAGCAGCATAGAGTCATAGTTGATGTACTTAGGTCAACACAGTGTGAGTTTGTACATTGAGTTACTTACGTCAACACTAACTGTAATCCAGCAGCTGTCGCACAATGCCTGACACCGACTGCGTTAGTCACCATTGTGAACTACCCGGCCCAGGGGTCACAGAGACTGGAAGTGCCCCCTCCCCTTTCAAGCCCTGTGAATTTTTAAAATTTCTTTTCCTGATTGCCTGGTTTGGTGAGCACACTTGGCAGCTCTCCATTGTTGTGTGCAACTGCCCAGCCGACCAAGCCAGCTACATGCTGAGGACACATTCCAGCCTGGAGTAGAGAGAAGATATTGGATCTCCTGGACCTGTGGGGAGAAGAGACTCTGCAGGCACAGCTACGGACCAGCCATAGACATGTCAACATCTACAAACAGTTTGCTCAGGGGATGCAGGAGAAGTATGTCAGGGATCAGCAGGAGTGCCACGTGAAAGCCCAGGAGCTGTGGCAGGTGTACCAGAAGGCCAGGGAGGCCAACAATCAATCTGGAGCTGAACCATAAACCCACTGCTTTCACAAAGAGCTGCATGCCAGGCTCATCGGAGACCCTACCGCTGCCTCACACAGCACCGGGGATACCTCCAAAGAGCCCGAATCACTAGCCTTTGCTGTGAACAGCCAGGAGGTGGTGGTGGTGGATGAGGAAGCGGAGGAAGATGGGGGACATGCAACCAGGATTCCCACTAGGCCGTGAGCCAAGACCTGTTTGGACAGTGGTGAAGTCTCGGTCAGTCCCACCAGTCGAGCATGCGTGAGCCCAATGCTCAGGGAAGGAACCTTGGGTAAGTGTATAGATAAAGTTTCAATGACAGGGATGGCACCCCCAAAGTAGCAGGGCATGTCATTTGACTTTTCATTAATTTATTCATGCTAGTAAAGGTAGTGGTACAACCAAGAGAGGCAGAATTGCTATCTGCTTTTCATTCCCCTCTAGATTTAGGTGGGGGGAGGGGCCATGCAGAGCCGTTTGTTTATGTACACAGGGTTGTCTCGAATCCTCCTGAGAGATCTCAATGAAATTTTCATGGAGGTTCTCTGAAATCCTATGATAAAGGTTTCTAGGGAGGGCTGCTTTATTTCTTCCTCTGCCATAGGACATTTTCCCATGCTACTTAGCAATAATTCAGCAGGCACAATTGTAGTACAGAGACTAGCAGCATATAGCTCCAGGCAGCCTAGGGCCACCAGCAGCAGCTGTGCTCTCTGTGCCTTTGTGACCTTCAGGAGTGAGTTATCAGCCAAGATCACCACCACCTGTGGAAAATGACGCCATTGCCCTAGACTGCTAGAATCATGCAACCCCAAATCCCGACAGGCCACACTAACCATAGCTGGAGCTGTAACTGGAGTCATGCACTAGCCATCTCTAGCAGAAGTGACAACATAGTGCTTAAAACTTTAGGGAAGCAAGGGGAAACTTCAGCAGCTTGTTTTGCTCTTCATTGTGAATATGCTCAATGGTACCTCTGTGTATTTTATCTTGAGGTGCTTCCATTGCCACCCTGGGGTCTCCCCCTCTACACCCATGGAATGCCCAAGTCAGATAAGGAGGAGAAAGAAGAGGACTCAGGATGATGTGTTCCAGGAGATGCTGCAAGCCATTGTTGCATCAGCGAATGAGACAGCCCTGGAGGGTGACCCTTGAAGACAGCAAGGGGAAGGAAAGAGTAGTGAGGAGAGACCCAGGAATCCCAGCAAGAAAAGAAGAGGGAGATTCACTATGACATAATGGGTTTTCTCAGGCCATGAACAGATGCTACAAACTCTGGTGAACCTACAGCTTCAACAATCCTTTTGCAGCCCATTGAGAACTCAGTATTGGGACCTTCCTATACCACACCTCTACAGTGCACATAGCATTAGTGTTACTGCACTAACACTACCACTCCATCCCAGGGGTCAGCATCAAAGACAATCAGTTTCATACATACACTCACCTGAAAAAGCCATCGTGGGTATGTGTAGCTGAAATGAAGATGAATGATCTTTTCCCTTAATAAATTAAGAGAACAGAATTTATGAAATCTTAAGTATTTAATGTATTTGTTGTAAAAGTACATTTTTTTTTAAATTTTGGACTGATCTTGTTACGAATAAAATTCTATTTGGAACTTAATTCATCTTTATTAGTTCACAACATATGCTCAGAGTGCTCAGCAGAACCAATTACCTGTCACTGCACAGTGTCACATAACTTATAATATCATTCAAAAACAAAATTAACAGGTCTAGTGACAATGTTATAGTCCTAGATGTACAGCCATCACCACATGATTCCTACCAGGCCACAAAAGAGCAAGGCCAGGTAGAACACACTACAAATTACTGTGGCTCACTGTTAAAATGGTCTTTCAAAGTCTCCCTGAGCCCTATAGCTCTGCCTTGAGCTCTAATAGTCCTGGTATCTGGCTGTTCAAATTCAGTAGATATCTGCTCCACCTCCTCCCTCCACCCCAGTAGAAACCTCCCCCCCTTTTCTTAACATAGATTGTGAAGGACACAGCAGGCAGCTATAACCATTTGGGATATTTTTCTCACTGAGGTCCAATCTTGTGAGTAAACACCAGCATCCCTTCAAATGATCAAACCCACATTCAACTGTCATTCTGCACCTTCTAAGCCAGTAACTGAATTGTTCCTTGGTTCTCTTGAGGTGGCCGGTGTACGGCTTCATGAGCCAAAGGATCAAGGGGTTGGTTGGGTTATGCAGGATCACTATTGTCATTCCAACATTCCCAATGGTAATCTGCCAGTTGAGAAAGAAATTCTTTGCTTGCAGCTTTCTGAGCAGCCCTGTGTTCCTACAGATGCCGACATCATGCATCTTCACTGACCAGCCCACACTGATGTCTGTGACGCATCCCCAGTGATCGACCAGTGCTTGCATAAGCATAGAAAAGTATCCCTTTCTTTTGATGCACTCAATGGCAAGGTGGTCTGATGCCAAAATAGGGATGTGTGTGTGTCACTTATCACACCACAGCAGTGTGTACATGAAATGAAGGAGTTCAGATGGAGGTAAGAATGAAAATAAAGCCAGAAACAAACAGCCAAACTTTCTTAATCTCCAGAAAAGGCTTGGCTAATTCTTAGTCTCTATACTGCATCACCCATTCTGCATATTAAATACCATTTTTCAGTTATCTGAGACACTGAAATTAACATATTTAAAAACAACAAGGAGACCAGTGGCACCTTAAAGACCCACTTCTTCAGATGCATGGGCACTTGGTAACATCTTTAAATCATTTTATAAATCAAAATAAATAGTCCACCAGGGAAAATACATAAAAGTTTTCCCTATGATAATTTTTGTTTAAAAATGGCTGCTCCAACACAAAGGTTTGTGTAGCTGCGTTACAGATTTCATTTCACAGTATATATTTTATGGCAACCAGCAGAAGGGGCACCATCAGCTCCCAAACACCCCCTTATAGCCATTGTTATCAAGAAGTTTGAACCTGTGTAGGGGTACCCCACTGGGTGTTAAGTTTAATGCCTTAACCACTCAGCCATCACAGCTGTGAGCCTAAGTATCCCCTTGCAGCTGAACATGGCTCTAGGTCTCCTGGGTTTAGGAGCTTCTTCTCTAAAAGACTCCCAGGCTACTGGGTTCCAGCTTAGGCCATTGTTTGGGACAGCCAGAAACAATCCTTCTCAGGGCTGGTCTACACTAACCCCCCAATTCGAACTAAGATACGCAACTTCAGCTAGGTGAATAACGTAGCTGAAGTCGAAGTATCTTAGTTCGAATGAAAAGGTACTTACCCGGGGTCCACATGCGGCGCACAGGCTCCCCCGTCGACTCCGCCTACTCCGTTTGTGGAGCAGGATTACAAACGTCGATGGGGGAGCACTTCCTGGTTCAATTTATCGCATCTAGACAAGACGCAATAAATCGAACCCAGAAGATCGATTGGACTCCTCCCACGCGACGCGTAAGTATAGACGTACCCTTAGTCTCTTGCTGTTCTGTGGGCTACTTCCTTTCTCCCTCTTTAGAGTGGTGGTTTTGTGTGGCAGCTTCTCACCACAAATCTCCTCTCTCTCAATAACCTTTCTCCTGAGGAGTTTCATCCTCTGACTGAGCTCAATAACCTTTTATTATGCTGCGTATAAGAAAGGTTTCAGAGTGGTAGCCGTGTTAGTCTGTATCAGCAAAAACAATGAGGAGTCCTTGTGGCACCTTAGAGACTAACAAATTTATTTGGGCATAAGCTTTCATGGGCTAGAACCCACTTCATCAGATGCATGGAGGGGAAAATACAGGAGCGGGTATAAATATATGGAAGAATGGGAGTTGCCTTACCAAGTGTGAGGTCAGTCTAATGAGACAATTAACTTAACCTACATGCCTACAGCTTTATCCAGACCACATCACACTATCCATTGTCTACAGCCAAGCTCTAAGAAACAACCGCTTTTGGTCCGATCCCTCAGACAGAGACAAACACCTACAGGATGGATCGCAATCAAGCGTTCTTAAAATTACAATACCCACCTGGTGAAGTGAAGAAAGATTGACAGAGCCAGAAGGGTACCCAGAAGTCACCTTGAAAAGACAGGCCCAGCAAAGAAAGTAACAGAACGCCACTAGCTGTCACCTACAGCCCCAACTAAAACCTCTCCAGGGCAACATCAAGGATCTACAACCTATCCTGAAGGATGATCCCTCACTCTCACAGACCTTGGGAGACAGGCCAGTCCTCGCTTACAGACAACCCCCCAACTTGAAGCAAATACTCACCAGCAACTACACACCACACAACAAAAACACCAACCCAGGAACCAAATCCTGCAACAAACCCCGGTGCCAACTCTGTCCACATATCTATTCAAGGGACATCTTAGGACCTAGCCACATCAGCCACACCATCAGGGATTCGTTCACCTCAGGGCTGGCTCCAGGCACCAGCAAAACAAGCTGGTGCTTGGGGCGGCACATTTCTAGGGGCGGCATTCTGGCACTGGCCATGCCGCCCCTAGAAATGTGCCCCGGCCGCCGCCCCAACTCACCTCAGCTCTGCGCCACCAGCTCAGCTTCTCCCCAAGCGGCGGCACACGAAACAGCTTCGCGCCCCGTCTCTCCCTCTCCGGCTCTTAAGCCTGGGAGGGAAGGGGAGAAAAGAACCCTACCGGCCGCGACACTCGTCTCCCCCTCCCTCCCAGACATGCCGCCCTCCCCGCCGGCGCTCCGGCCTGTACGTTATTTTTATTATTGAGTCGGCAAAAAAACAACAACACCTAATAAATAAATTACAATGATTTGGACATGTATATGTGCATATTTATTTGTTTTTCCTAAAGTTCATTAAGTATTTTAGGAAAAATTGTCAGTGGCCAACATCAAGAGTTGGTGGCCGCACTGTGAGTCTACCAAAAAATGTGCTGTGAAAGCCCCTCTTCTAGACTGTGGATTTTCAAGTAAAAGGAGTATCTTGAACTAAGGACCTTCCAATCTTTTGGAGGTTACCAGATAGACTTTACAAGCCAGCAGTCTATTCCCTCACTCCCACAAACCTAATAAGGACTTTGCAATCATTTGTATGTATATTCTCTATTAACCATTTGTAACTCTTCTTTTCTTAATAAATCTTTAGTTAGTTTACAAAGGACTGGCTGACAGCATGGTACTTGGGTAAGATCTGAGATACATATTGTCCTGTGGTTAAGTGTCTGATCCTTTGAGATGAGTAGAACCTCACACATGGTGAATTGGGGTTTCAGTAACCTCTCACTAGAGTAGATCTGTTTGTCTGGATGGGAGCCAAGGGCTGTAATGCTTAAAGGGGACTCTGTTTGGCTTCTGGTTAACCAGCGTGTTTAATAGAAGCTTTTTTGTTATTGACTTGGTGAATCCAGTTATACAATAAATCACCAGTTATGGAGGATTGTCTGCCCTGATTCTTGTAGTCTTCCCTGAGCATGGCATTCTCAGGGTGGCCTCTCTCAGCAGAGCCGTAGCTAGGAATTTCTACGCCCAAGGCAGGGATGCAGAAATTCCAAGGGGCTTACCTGCGGGAGGGCCTCCTCTACCACCAACGCTACTTCCACTTGCCTGAGGGAGGTCCTCCGGTCCTGTTGAAGAACGTAGCCTCCACTGAATTGCCGCCGAAGCCGCAGGACTGGCAGACCTCCCACAGGCAAGCCGCGGATTCGGCAGCAATTCGGTGGAGGGTACGTTCTTGAACAGGACCGGCAGACCTCCCGCAGGCAAGTGGAAGTGGCTTCGGCGGCAGCGGAGGACCTCCTGCAAGTAAGCCGGGGTGACTTCGGCTCCGGGGGAGGAGGAGACGCCCCTGGCTGCAGCCTTTTGTGCCCCTGACAGCTGTGCGCCCCGAGGCGAGTGCCTCACTGGCCTTGCCCTAATTACAGCTCTGTCTCTCAGGCACCTAGTCGTATATGCCCAGTTACTTATCTGTCCAATTAACTGCCTCGCAGTTACTCAATGAGTTAACTACTCCCAGGTGAAACTGAGCTGCCTCATTGCCCCTTCTGGAGCCTGTCAGAGATAGGCTGGACCCCTGACTCCTTCAGAAGGCCAGCTACCCTCTGACAACCCCTTCATCTAGGTAGAATCACATGGCATTAATAGAAATTGAGGCTATTGGTAATAAAAATAAAGAGGGAATTCCTTCCCACTCTTTCATAACTATATTCTAGACTACATACGATTCTTTGTTACAGCAATTTTAGAAACTTGTTCTTCATCTGAGATTTAGTCTTATAATGAATTGAAATGAAACTCAGCACTCCTAACATAGTAAGTGTATATATGTGTGCGCGCACACACACACCAAATTGGTGACTAAACCAAATTTGGGAACTCAAATGCTGGCACAAGCATAATAGACAGTTACATGGCTTTTTCTTGTGATATTGTTTTTGCGATGGAATTGAATTAATTTATTCTTAATATGGTGAGCAAGGGCTTTTTTTCCTGAACAAACCTTTGCTGCTACAGACTTTGTAACATTTGAGATTTGTTAGAAGCTATAAATATAAGGGAATGCTTTCTTTAGATATGATTTTTACCATACTTAATTCTAGAAAATATATGTATATACGGAGTCTTTAATAAAGAGGTCTATAACCAAGTGGCAGTAAATAAAAGTTAAAGTCTAATATGACATTTTTATTGTACAGTGATATATTTACTAAAAAACCTTTTATTATGGAGCTACATAATACAAAAGTAACCCCATAGTTATGGCTCTCAGGCTCAGATGTACCAAGGCATCTAGCATTTCCTCATACAACAGACTCAGACACTCTTATGCAGTGATGCCTACTTGAATTTTCATAGCTGCCATTAGGCATGTTTAGGCTTAGACATCTAGTATTTGCAATTTGTGCTGATGGATGAGGTACAAAAAGTAGCTGAGATAAACATTTGTAATTGGATTGTGATTCCATTACCACCCTCATACCCTAAATTCCTGAAAATCCTTTGTGTGAAATTTCTCATGTGTGGTCTTTAGCCAGATGGTTTGTGCTATTTTTCTTAAAATTAGAGCTCAACCCAAGATATACAGTTTGAATATGGATCCAAACTATCCCCCCAAATTAAGGGGATTTAAATCAGATGAAGCTGGTTTTGCTACTCTTTATTTACAATAAACTGCTCCACATCATATTACTGTTCTGGCTTAAGAGGAAATATTACACCCAAACTGTCCCCATCCCCTTCCCTGACCCCCTTCTCTTTAGTGTTGGTTTTAGTAGTTACATGACACAATTGGAAGCAAATTGCGTGGGTAATAGTGTTGTACGCACCAGAATGCAGTGTCCTTCAAATCATACAAATCTCAAATGGATGGATAAAATGGAAGAAAGTATTGGAAAGATGACAAGATGCCTATCTAATAGAGATGGGGGTGGGGGTGGGGTGGAATGAGAGTTCAAATACCTTTAAGATGGCTTTAGAAGAGGCCAAGACATTTTGGTGGCCACTTTCCACAACCTCTCGGCTCTGAGATGCATGAAACTGGAAATGAATATCAGACCTCATAGTCAGAGAGTCCTGGAAGATATTATTGTATGGTACATAATTTGTCGAGGTAAATGAATTACTCTAAGGAATTAACATGCTCAGCATGAGCCTCTCCCTCACCCCCTCCCAAGTCAATGACAAAATTCCCCATGACTTCAATGGGTCATCACATTTTCAAAATCCTTCTTACTTCATTATTTTTAACAAAGTGTTTTGTACACATTCATTAGAGAATTACATGCATTGCAGGAACTATGGTTTACCTTTTTTGCTGTATATGTGGCTATATATGACTTGACTATATAGATAATACCATGTTCTTCATGGCAGGGACTATGTCTGACTGGAAAATAGCTACCTCTTTTTGAGCACTACTGCAATGGAAAATAAATAAATACTAAATTGATATTTAAAAATCAGAGTTATTTGGACTTAAAAGAGCTCTTGAAATGTGTTTAAAACCACAAAAATATTTTCTATATAACTCATCAGTGCAGTGGATTGTCAACAAATTTTACATTTAAAAAAACAACAACAACACTTCAAGACATCCAGCATGAGATAAATCTGCCCGGGATGTGGGGTGGGGGGGGGGAGGGGGAAGTGGAAGGAAAGCAGCTGTGTGACTAAGAGTTAGTTTTAGGAAGGAATGCCTTGCTTAAACTTAATTCTAGCTTCACGGCCTAGAGCCTTAATCTTGCAAACATTTATGCACTTACTTAACTTTACGCACGAGAGTATTCCCATAAAATGTAAATAATATTGCCAGGGCTGGCCCACAAAATTTTGGCACCTGAGTCGGGGAGCTCAAATGAGGCCCCCAACCCCCTCACTTGGGCCAAAACTTTGAAAGGTCTCAATTCTGCCTTCTTCCTGTACTACTCCTCTCATGGTACTGATCTGCTACCTACCCCAATAAAGGAGAACAACCAACTTCAAATGCCTTTTTCAAAAATTTTAAGTAACACTGTTCTCCCATGAACAGTTCCTGTCCTAGCATTATCCTCCATAGTGACAACTATGGCATCATGGATCTTCCCAATTTTGTGTTTGATAGGCTTTATCGCCTCCACTCGACTTTCCCATCATGTGGTACTCAGTGCTTTCATAGGCTGGAGCACCCAGGGGAAAAATTGGTGGGTGCTCAGCACCCACCGGCAGCTCCCCACCAGACCCGCGCCCAGTATTGGAGCACTTACCTTTGCCCCGGACACCGGGCGACATTGCGGGGCCCTGCCCCCGACGCACCCAGCAGAGCCGACGGAAGTCGGCTCCTATGAGTGCTTTCAGTGTCAGAGAGGACATTTCCAGATGTTGCTTCAAAATTTACCATCGATGAGTTGATGCAGAGAAAAATACATAGATGCTTTGAATTACATTAAAAAATTCAGCAGCCTCACTAGACGCTCACGTTGCATCACTGACCACCAAGTTCATTGAATGAGAACTGCATGGGACAAATAAAGCTACAGGGTTTAACTCTTGGATCTGTGTCTGCACTCCTCTGTTCTTTCCTCTCATGTTAGCACCATTATCGTAGCCCTGACATCTCATGTCAGCTATCACAATTCCCATATCTTCCAGCTTTTTAAGCAGCACATTTGTCATACTAGCTCCTGTAGTATCATCAATGTTAATGAATTCTAGAAAATGCTCTGACAGTCACCATTGCATGAACATTCCCGCTATGTCCTGTGGTTGTTAGAAAATGCACCATTAAAGTAGTTTGTTCTGTATGGCTGATGTCAGGTGTGCAGTCCAGAATAACAGAGTAATATCTTCTGTTTGACTTTTGTTGCCAGGAACTGTATCTAATTTTGAATTATTTTTCCAAAGTAGTGGTGTGTACACGTTTCTTGGGTGGTGACTCTTCTTAGATGCTCCTGGAGTACAGCATCAAACTCAGCCATCAGCACCACAATTTTAAGGACGTGTCCATTGTTTGGCACATACAGCTGATCTGAAGTGCCACGCAGTGCTAGGTTTTGAGTAGCAAGCTCTCTCATAATGGCAATGAGTCTTTTCAGAACATTTTGCCAGTAAAGACACTCTGATGCAATCTTCTCTTGATGTGGATCATCTATAGTGGCCTTTAAACTTAGTCTCATCTCAAGCTCTTTCCACCTATGGAATGCTCTCTGGTGATTTGCTGCCTTCTCATGGCATGCCAGATTTCTAGCCAGATTTTTCCAGTCCTTTTTTCCTGTAGAACCCAATGTGGCTGGAACATTAGACTGGCATTTTCTTCTTTCACTCATGACTGCTGTTCTGTGCCAGCTATAGTGGCTCTCAACACTCAATTGAAGGGGACAAATAAGCAGACTGGTAGCAGGGCCTGAGTGAGGGAAGATATCAGCGTCTTAAGGGCCTAACTGGCTCCTACAGCTTCAGTTGACTGCCTGTTCTCCTCAAGTGGGTTCAGGGAAGCAGCAGGAAACAGGAAGCTCCCTGAGAAGCTGGTGTTAATTAGTCCAGGCTTTTGGGGGTGCTAGAGAGGTACATAAGAGCCGGCTCCTCCTCTCTCTTCCTGCATCTCCTGCTGCTTTCTGTTATTCCCTCTCACCTTTTCTCCTACCTGCCTGTTATGTCTCTTGTGTCCTCCTTCCTCCAGCACAGCACTCCACCATCTCTGTGCATCTAGAGCAGAGAGAATACATATGCACCAGCAGCAGACACAATTTTCTACACTCTGGGCCCTAGTGGGGGTCCCCCCCACAGTCTGGCACCTGAGGCAGCTGCCTCAGTTCGCCTCATGGTAAGGCTAGCCCTGAATAGTGCTGAATTTGTATAGCGAGGCATTGTCCAGACAAGTAAAGAGACAAATTTGCTGTTCTGAGGAGCATACAGTCTGAACAAAGTATGTATAGGCATTCTGATACCATGGTGAAGAATGTAGTACAAATCTTTACTACAAATAAAGGGGTGCCATAAAAAGAAAATGATCAAGCACTTCTATTGAGCACATCTTTCTTGGTTACATATGCCTATTATTACTTTGTTAACATTTGTTTGAGGGGAGAACTAAGGTCTTGTGAAAAAAGGGAAGTTGTTGCAGGACTAACTTGGAGTAGTATATGGAATCATAAGTAGATGAAGGAGGAGTTTTCTGAGCAAGAGGGGGGAGGGGAGGGAAATAAGTGCAGAGATGAGAGGAAGATTTGAAAGGTTGGTAGTTACATGGTTTATGCAGACTGAAAAAGGCTAAGGAGTGTGTGATGTCTTGCTCACGACACCCAGAACTGTGAGCCACTGTGTTACCACTCTGCCTCAGCAAGAGTGATCTTTGCTATTGCTAAGCTGCATGTCAGTTCCCTGACAAGCCAGCTTCTATACTTTGCAAGCAAGCTCTTCAGGATGCTGGCTGTCCAAACATTGCCTTGCAGGAACCTATCAGTGAACCCCAATTCCTGAGTTCCCCAGAGACATCTCTCTGCACTGCCAGTCCCTCTCACTGGATACTCAGAGAAGTTAAGTTTGCTGCCTCTGAAGAGAGGGTGAATATGCCAGCCTATTAGGTTGGCTGAAGACCCTTCCTCCACTTTAATATGCAGCACTGATCTGATTCTGTAATAAAACAAGAATACGTTTATTAACAAAGAACAGAGATTTACATGACACAAAGAAAGAATAAAAGACCAGTATGGTTATAAACAAACCAAAACATGCTTTCTAGTGACTAAAAGTTAATTCTTGCATGTTACAATCTTTCTCTAAGTAGGTTTCTCACTTAATCGTTTTGAGCAGCTCTTGCCTTTCAGGCCAAGAGGATCAGCTTTCTTAGTCTCAATGGGGTTCTGTCGCCTTATGTCCCCTAAACGATGGATAACCCAAATGTCTTTTTTGCTCCCCTTATATTACTCAAAGTTCATAATCTCTGCCTTAAGAGCCAGGAAGTCTTCCTGGGGTGCACACTCTGTCCCCACAGTGTGAATGTTAAATGGTCTTCTTCCTCACTCGTATGACTTTATTTACCTTATGTAAATGTATTTTCATTATTCTCTGCTTGTAACCAAGCTGAACAGAGAGGTAAATACACATTCCTTTGTCTAGAACAGACTGGTTTTATGGTCTGCCTCCCAAACCCATTATTTCCAGCACATGTCTATAAATCATTGTGTACACCCTGTACATTCCATACAACATGTGATGCTTTTGGGGACCAATGTGTCACTAGTTTACTTATGGTACCATATAGGACACCTTCGGGTTATATATTATGAGAACAAACTGTTGGGGCAATGAGTGTGTCAAGCCTGATGTGAATTACAGTATGGTGGGTCTTGTTGGCACTCTTAGCAAAAGCCAAGAACTGCTGTGGAGAGAAAACTATCCTCTCTCCAGATGGCACCCTTCCAGACTAGGTCTATGGCAAAATTAGTGAGAATTTGTTTGGGGAATTTTGTCCTGTCATTGACTATGCTGAAAAGTATTTGTTTTGTGGATGAAGTAGGACTTCATTTTCCTGTGCAGGTAGTATGGGACTTTCAACAAGCACTAAGTTAACATTAGACATTTATATGACAAAATGTATTTTTAAATGACACTTTATTAAGAGCTTTCTTATTATTGTGAACCTCAAGTATGCCTATAGAGAGACCTGTCAACCATGAAGCAATAGCACTGATAAATTGGTTTGATTGCACAGGGATTGCCACCAAAATGTATTAAATAATTACTTTTAGATTGAAGGACTAATGATTAAAAAAAGATGCTGGAGGTTAGAAAGAAGACTTGGATCTTTCCTTGAAACAGAAATGAAAGAAAAACACAGTAAGAGGTCATGCTTTTCTAGTGGAACTCTTTAATTACCTGCAGGGTTGAAAGGAAGCTTTTAGCCAGACCCAGTCCTGATTAACATATATTAACAAGTCTCTCTACCTTATATTCTATTACTTTTACTCTTAACATTGCAGATAGTGTACATTCTCTGCATATGTTTAATTGTTTTAAATACAAAATATACAGCCTCTTACATGTGAGTATACTCTCCATGTCTATATCCCCAAAGTGTGTGTGTGTGTGTGTGTGTATAATTTGCATGCTATGCTAAATAGCATTTCTTAAATTTGAAAAAATAAATGGAGAACCCTGGCTTCATATGTACTAGACAGGGATACATAATATGCATCATAGATACGCAATGATGGTATAGTAATGCACAAATCATAGATCATTTTTACATACGGTTTGCTCACCAAATCCTGTTATTTCAACAATTAAACACACACCTAACACAAGTGACTGGACTATTCATATACATAAATTTAGGCAAACGTGTAAGTGTTTGTTGTTAAGGGCCCACTGGGAGACTTTTGTACATTCAATATTACATATTGTCTGAACAATTATTTCCTAGGTTTTCATGTTAAGCATTCAGAGGACCTGATCTCTCATGATATAAGCATTTGTCTCAATATTTCTATTTACATTATTATGGAAATTCCTGTGGTGCCTCACTAGCAATTTAAATTATTTAACAATTATTATTAGCAAACATTTATATTGTAGTGTATAATATCTTTTGGGATGGAGGCCCCATTTTTCTGGGTACTGTATAAACACAGGCCATGATCTTGCAACTGACTGCAGTGGGCTCTGTTTGGGCACAAATATCTTCTAACCCAGCTCTCTTTGCAGAATTATTGCATTAGATAAGAAAATGCCTTTGTCCCAAAGGGCTTCCAAACTAAAGGATCTGAGGCTCAGCATCTATTCTCTTAAAAGAAAATAAGAAAGAAATACTTGTGGCACCTTAGGGACTAACAAATTTATTTCAGCATAAGCTTTCGTGGACTAGGTGGAAAGGTGGAAGTAACCATATCAACTGTAAAAGGCTAATTAATTGAAAGGAACTGTTATCAGTAGGAAAGAAACTTTTGAAGTGGTAATCAACATGGCCCATTAGAGACAGTTGACACAAAGGAGTTAAGGGTATTTAATGGGGGGAGGGGGGAATAAATTCAATTAACGTAATGACCGAGCCATTCACAGTCAATATTCAGACCTAAGGTAATGGTATCTAGTTTACATATTAATTCCAGTTCAGCAACTTCGCGTTGGAGTCTGGTTTTGAAGTTTTTCTGTTGCAAAATTGCTACCTTTAAATCTGTCATTGCGTGATCAGGGAGGTTGAAGTGTTCACCTACTGGCTTTTGAATGTGATGATTCCTGATGTCAGATTTGTGTCCATTTATTCTTTTGCGTAGAGACTGTCCAGTCTGGCCAATGTACATGGCAGAGGGGCATTGGTGGCACATGATGGCATATATCACATTGGTAGATGTGCAGGTGAACGATCCCCTGATGGTGTGGCTGATGTGATTAGGTCCTATGATGGTGTCACTTGAATAGATATGTGGACAGAGTTGGCAACGGACTTTGTTACAAGGATAGGTTCCTGGGATTTTGTTTTTGTTGTATGGTGTGTGGTTGCTGGTGAGTATTTGCTTCAGGTTGGGGGGCTGTCTGTAAGCAAGGACTGGTCTGTCTCCCAAGATCTGTGAGAGTGAGGGATCATCTTTCAGGATAGATTGTAGATCTTTGATGATGCACTGGAGAGGTTTTAGTAGGGGGCTGAAGGTGACGGCTAGTGGCGTTCTGTTATTTTACCATTACCTTAGGTCTGAATATTGACTGTGAATGGCTCGGTCATGACGTTAATTGAATTTATTCCCCCCCCCCCCCCCCCCGTTAAATACCCTTAACTCATTAATCTTTTGGATTACCAAAAGAAACTACACCATCTGCTCCAGAAACTCCCTGGAAAAGCACAAGAACAAATTTGTACAGACACGTGCTTAGAACCCCGACCAGGGGTATTCTATTTGCTACCCAAGATCCATAAACCTGGAAATCCTGGATGCCCCATCATCTCAGGCATTGGCACCCTAACAGCAGGATTGTCTGGCTATGTGGACTCTCTCCTCAGGCCCTATGCTATCAGCACTCCCAGCTATCTTCGCGACACCACTGACTTCCTGAGGAAACTACAATCCATCGGTGAGCTTCCAGACACCATCCTGGCCACTATGGATGTAGAAGCCCTCTACACTAACATTCCACACAACGATGGACTACAAGCTGTCAAGAACAGTATCCCCGATACTGCCACGGCTAACCTGGTAGCCGAACTTTGTGATTTTGTCCTCACCCACAACCTACAAGATCTCTATCAAGCATTCTTAAAACTACAATACCCACCTGCTGAAGTAAAAAAAAACAGATTGACAGAGCCAAAAGAGTACCCAGGGGTCACCTACTACAGGACAGGCCCCAAAAAGAAAACAGAACGCCACTAGCCGTCACCTTTAGCCCCCAACTAAAACCTCTCCAGCGCATCAAAGATCTACAACCTATCCTGAAAGATGATCCCTCACTCTCAGATCTTGGGGGACAGACCAATCCTCGCTTACAGACAGCCCCCCAACCTGAAGCAAATACTCACCAGCAACCACACACCATACAACAAAAACACTAACCCAGGAACCTATTCTTGCAACAAAGCCCGATGCCAACTCTGTCCACATATTGAGTCAAGTGATACCATCATAGGACCTAATCACATCCACCACACCATCAGGGGCTCATTCACCTGCACATCTACCAATGTGATTTATGCCATCATGTGCCAGCAATGCCCCTCTGCCATGTACATTGGCCAAACCGGACAGTCTCTACGCAAAAGAATAAACGGACATAAATCTGACATCAGGAATCATAACATTCAAAAACCAGTAGGAGAACATTTCAACCTCCCTAACCACTCAGTGACAGACTTGAGGGTCGCAATTTTACAACAGATAAACTTTAAAAACAGGCTACAACGAGAAGCTGTTGAACTTGAATTGATATGCAAACTCAGGATTAAATAGAGACTTGGAATGGCTTGGCCATTACGTTAATTGAATCTATTTCCCTTAAGTTAACGATCCTCATTCACACCTGTGTGTCAACTGTCCGCAATGGCCATCTTGTTTATCACTTCAAAGGTTTTTCTTCCCCTGCTGTTATGGTTCCTCTCAATTAATTAGCCTCTTAAGGTTGGTATAGGCACTGCCACCTTATCATGTTTCTCTGACTGTATAAATATCTGTCCACTGTATGTTCCATTCCATGCATCCGATGAAGTGGGTTCTAACCCACGAAAGCTTATGCTGAAATAAATTTGTTAGTCTCTAAGGTGCCACAAGTATTTCTTTCTTTCTTATTTTCTTTTTGCTTAACTCCTTTGTGTCAACTGTCTGTAATGGGCCATGTTGATTACCACTTCAAAAGTTTTTCCTACTGATAACAGTTCCTTTCAATTAATTAGCCTTTTACAGTTGATATGGTTACTTCCACCTTTTCATGTTTCTCTGACTGTATAAATATCCTCTCACTGTGTGTTCCATTCCATGCATCCGACGAAGCGGACTGTAGTCCACGAAAGCTTATGCTGAAATAAATTTGTTAGTCTCTAAGGTGCCACAAGTATTTCTCTCTTATTTTCTTTTTGCTGACACAGACTAACACGGCTACTACACTGAAACCTGTCATCTATTCTCTGTTATATTGTGTATTGTTTGGTGCAAGCGCTGCTGAAGAACCAAAGAAAATATAATGGGCAACTCAAGATCCTTCCTGTTCAGGTAGTATGCAGCAGGGTTCAGGGAACAGCATATAAACTATGAGAGAAATCTGGGGTGGCACGTAACCCTGCATGACCCCCTGTTGCAGGGTAGGTACACCCCGTCATGCAGTAGTGGGTCACGTATGGTCAAAAGAAAGGGCAGAGGCTGTACCACAGCCGGTTAAGTTCTATGCTGATGACCCTTACTATAAAATGTGGTAGTATTGCCTTGTGACTGGAATCAATAAAGTAGCTCTTCCACTCCGGGCAGGGTGGCCTACTGAACAGACTCAGTAAAGACGGAGCTTCCGCTCAGGGCAGGGTGGCTTAAAGGCTGGAATCAATGAAGGTGCTCACTTCTGGGGTTCTGTGTAGCCTATTGGCTCATTAGGGAAGGGGGGCACCACCTAGGGGTGTGTGGTGCCCAGGGTAGGGGGACTCAGCCCTTCCCTGCTCCTCCAAGTCCCAGCCCAGGGCCCACACAGTGGTGGGGGTGTCCACCACCGAGTCAGCGGGGATCCCCCCCAAAACACACTCACTGGTTCTCCACACTGGTTCACTCACTGGAGAAAAGACTAAATCCCCTGGGTTGCTTCCTACCTTTTCTCCCTCAGTGATGCTCCACAGTTCCCCAGGTCTCTGGGGTCCTCCAGTAGCAGAGGTACTGCCAGCACGGGCTCTTCTCCGGGCTCGTCAAGCAGCCTGCAGTCCGTCTGGAGCTCTGCGTGCTGTGGCTCTGTAGTCAGGACCTGTAGCAGCTCCCTGGAGAGAACTTTCAGTCTGCATCATCCCACTTCAGCAACCTGCCCAGACTGAGTTGGGCTGCTTCTTTTTATACTTTGCCTCCAGGCTGAGCATGCCCAGCAGAGTCGGAGGGGCGGGGCTTCCACAGCCTGCAAATCACAGTTAACCCTTTCAGGGCTGGTGCGGGATAGGTACACCACATCACACACCCCACATGTTGCCTCTGATACTAAGATATAGTGAAAATAATTATACTTTTATTATCAAAGATAAAGATTTAAGAGATACTGAGAAAGGATACTGGAAACAGTAATGGTTACATATAAAACAAGAAGTATAACATACTTAGAATCTGAACTTAACTTTAACAAGCTAAAATCCTTGTCTAAAGTAGTTTCTCACCTAAATCAATCTCCCAGCATCACCAACACGGTTGGGATCCACTTTTCTTGAATACAAAAAACACTCCTTCAGTGATGGATAAAGGTGTGCCCCTTTTATATTCCAAAAGTTCATTGTTCTGTAACCAAAATTAGGATAACCTTATGGTTTTGTCTCTGGTGTCTTCCCATCCCTATTTACTCCTTACACAGATCTGGCTTCCATTGTCTTTGCTTACAGTGCTTAAGTCCCATAGCTGACAGCAAGACAGATGAATGAACTTCCTTTGACTCAAAACCTGTTTGTCAACCCTGACTTGATTTAGACATATGTTTTGTACATATACACAACTTCTTAAATATCATCTGCACATATTTTTGTGGTGATTATGATGATCAGTGTGCTCCTGGCTTTCATTTAAGATCTCACATTCTTGATAGATAAATACTGACAAAATACTGATAGCAATGTGCTACGTGTCATGAGTTTATCAGGGCTGTTAGACAAGCACTTACAGAACAGTGAACCTTTTTGGCACTGAGGGGTTCTTCGGGTCACACAGGTGTCCCAGGGTAGCTCCTCCTAGACCTCACATGGAGGACCAGAGGGAAGAAAGCAGGCCCTGGCATTTGTGTTCTAACGTAATTAATATATTTTAATATTCATATGGTTTCTTTCCTGGTGTCAATAACATTTGCCAAACGACAGGGAAATAGAATCAGGGATACTGCAGATGTAACCAAATAATGGTGACAGGAAAACAACATTGGGCAGCTGCTAGCAGTTTATACCTTCTTCACTCTGCACTGCAGGGTGTTAATATAGTATGTAGCTGTATGCTTGCACTTATTAATCTTTTATGCCTCATGTAGTTCAGCCTGTCAACATCAGCTCATGTATTTCATCATTGTGGTTGCAAAAACAAAGATTCACTATAGGAATGTGGAGGAAAAAATAAAACAATTCAGAGAAATAGAAAGATTTACATCTTGTATGATGTTAACAGCTGATCTAAGTGGGATGAATTCATTAAAACTGTAACCAATACAACTTTTATAACAGTCAATACACTTCACCACAACCTTACCACCATAAACTATATGGCCTCAGCTGTATTGTATTCTATTTTCTTGCTCGTCTGCTATCCCTTTCACTATTTTTTGAGTTGTATTGTCAACAATTCTCTTTACTGTTAGAAAGGTAAAAATTAGCAAGAAGGACTCCACTCCTACAAACACTTTTATATTTGAGTAACCATAAGCCTCTGCACAGTCCCTTTAAGTTTCTTGAACTACTTAAATGCATGAGTGTTTGCAGAATTAGGGTCTGTTTTTGAAGGGCTGTATTGTATCAAATACACCCATCTGAGGACAGTTTTCTTCAATGTTTACTTATTTATTTTATTTTTAATCTTTCCTCTGATAAAACATGGTCCTGATCCTGCAAAGTCCTAATCACATGCTTAACTTTACATGTGGTGAATAGTTCCATTAAAATCAATGAGACTATTCACAGTGCATAAATAAGTACAGCACATGCATCAATGAGTCTTTGCAGGCCCAATCTAACAATAGATGTATGCATAAAGTTGCCAATGACAACTGAAATATCATTATGCTGCATATTTTACACTGTAATTATTAGAGATCATTGGAAAACGATTTCCATGTCAGGGGAATTCCAACATTTCAATTTTTCTTTTGTCCCAAATGGTTTTGATAACATTGAAACATAATATAAAATACAATATTAAAATTAATGATAGTAAAATAGAATATAACAGTCAATACAAAATATTTCAGCATTATCAGAAAAATGAAAGTCAAAATGAATTTTGAATTTTCCATCAAAAATTAGGTGAAAAATCAACACATTCCACAACATATTTACATTTAATCAAAACAGCATTTTCCAACAGAAAACTGATTTGTGGAAAATTTTTGATCAATTTTAATAATTAATTTATATTTACAAAGTCAATAAAAAGCATTAACACAAAATATTACATATTATGATGAGAAAATAATTTAAACGGTAACTAATTATATTTGTAAATGAATCCATCAACTTACTTCATAAAGGGCTATGAAAATTAAACCAAACAAAAAACCCACAAAAAAGAATGAAGAGAAAGACAAGGACAGGAAGAAAGCAAGTTCCAGATTCATAACTGGTGGAGACTTGAGGCCCAGAACCTGTAAACATTGAATCATGTGCTTAAATTTATGCATTGTGGGCAGTTCCACTGCAGTCAACAGACTGACTCACAGAGCCAGATCCTCAGCTTGTATAAATTGGCACACCTTCATTCAAGTCAATGCATCTACTATGATTTACCCTGGTTGTGCATAAGTCTTTTCAGGGTCGAGGCCCTAGGTTTCAGTAATATGAAAGTTACGTCTTCAGTGCCCACCCCCATCAAAGGAAGATGGTAACAGTCTGAAGTGACAAATACAAACCAATCCATTTATTTGGAAGAGAGATGTCATTTTGATCAAATAGGGGCTCAGTTCTGTAATCTTTCACTCAATAATCCATCGTCAGACAATTTGTCCCATTGATTTAGATGCAGCTCTTGAATGAGCAGGGACTACTCACATTAATAAAGGTAAGTGGGATGCAACTTGAAATTAGAGCAAGGTGAAAGTTACAACTCACTGGATAAGTTTTCAAATTCTAAATCTGCATTGAGTACAAGAAAGGAAACTGATCCAATGGCAAAGTGACGTCTGCTCTATGTTGAACAGTATGATCACTGTTTAAAGGCCAGGAATATGACCCAAACATATGCATACGCTCATTACTTTAGTTGCATAAGAGAAAAGCATTTTAATTGAATTAAGATGAAAGAGCAAAGAGTATAAAATTAATTTGATATTTCTGAGGGATGAAATGCATTTAAAATGTTTTTAATATATTAATCTCACATTTTGCTTGCTCCTGAAGTATTAGACTCAGTGGTTGAAATAATTAAAAACACATTTATTGTTTCCTGTCCTCTGTGGCAGAATGAGAATCATTGCTGCAAGGAATCTTTTTTTAATTATCAAGATAAGAATAATGCAAACAACATTTATAAAAACCTATGTTAATGCAATATTAAATGCCAATGAAACATTCACAAGTCCGGAAATGAAAAGTTAGGGAGCTCTTTGGCACATTAACTTTGTCCATATTATACATAATGTAGATATTAGGGTCGAAATTTAATGGATAGTTTAATGATCAAAGCATATGTGGCCAAGTTAATGTTAGAATGAAACCTTTTAACATTTTCATTTTATGATTTTGGCCTATGCAAGGAACTCTTAGGAGGTGGAACCCCACACTTAGAAGAAGACCCATCAAAGTTAATGGGGATGTGCATGAGTACAGTGGTGCACCAGCATGGAGCTTGTTACAGGATTGAGGCCTTTGTTTGTTTGTTTTTAACCTAATTATCGTTCTTTCCTGCATTATAGCCCTATTTCAGTAAGGGCCTTACTTTTTATAAATATTTTCCATAGATTTTGAACTCAAACTGAAGATACACAAAATCTTTTACCTGTCCATGAAACTGGTGCATTGTATTTTACAGAACTTCATACTGTCCTAGTCAATATATACCTTAATATTTAGAGAAAATATATATTACACATGTACAAAACTTAATTTTAATAAATGTAAACATTTCTTTTAAACTCAAATATTATTTCTCTTTGGTGTCTAGCCACATAGGAAGTTGTAAGTTCAGCTGGTTTTGAATTATCCATAAGAAAAAGATCTTACATCTTTGAAATTACACACACACACAAACGGTATGTCTACAGTGCAATAAAAATCCCATAGCTGGACCATGTCAGCTTACTCCGGCTTGCCGGAGCTATAGGCTGTGGAGCTATACAACTGCAGTGTAGACATCCAGGCTTGGGCAGGAGCCTGGGCTCTGGGACCTCACAAGGGTGAGGGCCCCACAGCCTGGGCTCCAGTCCAAACCTGGATGTCTACACCACAGCTTCATAGCTCCACGATCCCAAATCAGCTGACATGGGTCAGTCTTGGGAGTAGACGTGTCAACCCCCCCCCCCCCACACACACACACACATGCGCGTGCGCGCACACACACACACACACACACACTTCTCAGATTATTTAAAAATATCTCAAGGTATTTTCTTCCGAGTTTAAAAAAGAAATCTTTTTAGTTTGAGATACATTTTTCATAGTCTAACCCCAAAAGGGGAATTTTTCACAAAGCTAAGAGGAAACAAATACAGGAGGTTTATACTGAAAGTCATCTTGCAGCCTTAACCATAGGATTTAATATTATGTGGAATAGCATGCCATCTTCTAACATTTTCTCCTGAGGATCAAAGCTTACTTTTTGTAGTGGAAGTATATCTGCAATAGGATAGTGCTATTCCGTAAAAGCATTGCAAGTCTGACTTCAGCTCCTGACAAATGAACTATAAAACACGTCATTCTTATGTAGTGTTTTTCATCAGTTGATTGCAAAGCACTTCACATAGGAGGTCACTACCATTATCCCCTTTTTACAGATGGAGAAGCTGACGCACAGAGAGGTGAAGTGACTTGCCCAAGATACATGGCAAGCCAGTGGCAGAACTAAGCGTAGAACTCAAGTCTCAATCCCCATCCAGTGCTCTGTCCTCTAGACCAAACTGCCTCCCCATTGACTTCAGCGCTGCAGGATCAGGCTCTAGAAGAGTAACTAATGTCCATTTACAATAGTTACAAACCTCACAGATTTGCTTCTGACTGTCCCAGATAAATAAACTTTTTTAACAAAGTCAGCAAGAGTGAGACAGGTGGAGGACTCCTTTCTTTGGGACAATTGGGTGACTTTTTCACCTCTGACTGTACCAGGTAAACACCCGATTAAAGTTTCTTATAAAATAGGTTGGCTGTACATCATGAATAGGTTAGTGGAAGAGCCTCTCAACTCACAGATCAGGGCTATTAAAACTTTTTTGCTATAATCAATTTCAATTAGCTTTGCCTTCTGTCATCGCATATGCAAGGTATGTGTACACTGACTGATGAACACACATCCTGTCTTGTTAGTGCTTCCTTGTCTTGTGTAAATTGATTCTAATAATTCAACAGCTGACAAAGGAGGAAGAGAAGAGGGGCTTAAAACAATTAGCAGAATACTGGCAGATAAAAGAAAGAGTGCTGTACACAATGTATTATTAGTTTATTTTATTCCCCAAGCAACTTCTTTGCAATTCACACCCAGTGTCTAGCATGAGGATGGAACTTGGATAGTCTATTCATTATCTGAAATATTATTATTGTTGGTGATCTTATTAATGAGACTCTGCCCAGGAAAGGAAGTAAGGAAAATCATCCACTGCAATTCAGAAAACTACTGCTCCAGGGGACAACCTCAGCAAAGTGACTCAAACAGGAAGGTCAGCTAATCTAATTGGTAATAGTCTCATTACCTTGGAACTGCATATTAAGTCCCTGAGGCAGTTGGTCTTCTTCATAACATTTTTATTACACAAAGATCCCAATCATTTGGGAGGGTGACAAGCTTATAGTATTAATAATACTATGAAATGGATGCATTTTGGACTGGCAATCAATATTTATTATTGAAGGTGTTCATGTAAAATGCGAGGATGTACTAGTTCAGAGTATACAGTTGTGATTTATGAAAGAATGTATATATGTGTATTTAATGTAAACCACTACATTAATGCAATGTTAACATTTCAGTTAAAATAAGAACATTTATTCAAGGTCAAAGGTAGGTAAGTGGTGTTATTCCCATTTTAGCAATGGGAAAGTTGAGGTACAGAGAGGTTACATGACTTGCCCAAAGTCACACAATTACATTTCCTGTGTCAGCTTGGTTGTATTGAGTTTCTATATATTTATGGCACACATTTTAAAACACAAGCAATGTGTTAAACTATACAATTCATTGGGGAAAACATAAAAAGAAAATGTGCAATACTGGGAAGTTAACATTGCCCTTGGAACTTAAATTTTAGCATTATTTTGCAACTTCAATTTAATGTTGTTTATATGTAACACATCACAGATATTAACCAAATGGAAAGATTACCTTGTCAGTGTGTGTCAATTATTTTTAAAGGTGAAGGAGGGGGTGTATAGATCAGTAAGTCTGGTGCATGGGAAAAGCTTTTTATATACAGCCCAGTTTATGCACATTTTCAAGCATCATGGAGTGACTTGACACAACTGGTTTTATTCTGTCTGATTGTACAGCTTCTCCCATGATGCCCTCAGCATTAGCATTGGCAAAACCTGCTTGAGTCAAGAGCAAGAATGAATCATAGTCCCCTGCAAACACTTATTTGCATGATAGAACTACCAGACAATTGGGCATGATTGGCAGTTTCTGCTCAAAAGAGGCACCGGAGCTGGAATAGCAGGTGTGCTGCAGCTCAGAACAGAGGATCAATATCAGAGCTGCTGTATTTAGGGAAACTAACACAGCACTTGCAAGCTAGGAATGCCTGAGTTCTAATCACTTGCTCTGACACAGACTCCCTTTGTGGGCTTGGTCAAGTCACAACCTCTCTGCCTTAGTTTCCCCTTCAGGATAGTGGGGGTAATACTACTTGCATGCTTACCTCAAAGGGGTGTTCTAAGCATTAGTTCACTACCACATTCAAAGGGCTTTGAATATTAAAAAGTAAGTTCTTATCATTGTTATTACAGTAAATAGCAGTCTTTGGCCCAAGTGTTCAGTCCCCTTTCATGAGCAGAGGGGAATATATAAAATAGCAGAAGCCTGTTGGAGAGGCTGGGAGAGGCACAGAATATGGGAGCAACAGCAGCTTTTACAGCATGCTTCCAGTTTCCCCACTGAAAACTGCTCCATAAAATATCCCATGAATTGGGAAGCTGCAGAGGAAAGTTACTTTACGTGGCCAGTCCTCCACCCTCCCCAAGGCCCCTGCAAGACAACCAAATCCACATGAATGCTGTAAAACCCAATGCAAACCAAGGCCAGTCACTATGGAGACATGATAAGAGGCCTCATCTCTCCACTCACCCCTCATGCCTCTTCAGATGCCTAAGCCAGGCTCCAAGTGCAAAGGAAGAAGGAAAAGTCTGCTCTACTCAATTGCCAGCTCTAGCCTGGTGCTGTAACTTCCTGCTGTTGCCCTTCCCCACTGTCTCCTCTACTTACAGCAAAGAGTGCTTCATATGGGACTCTGCCAACCTCCCTGCCACACACCCTCTTTCCTACCAATCCAGCTCTGGATACATTGAAAAAATAATCACAATATTACATAAGCTTACATAGGCGCTGACTCCGTGGGTACTCCGGGGCTGGAGCACCCACGGGGAAAAATTGGTGGGTGCTTAGCACCCACCGGCAGCTCCCTGCCAGCCCCGGGGCCCGCGCCCAGCTCATCTCACTACCAGGAGACGTTGCGGGGCCCCACCCCCGACACCGGGCGACATTGCGTCGGTGTTGGGGGCGGGGCCCCGCAACGTCGCCCAGCGTCGGGGGCGGGGCCCCGCATCATCGGGGGCGGGGCCCTGCCACGTCGCCTGGCATCAGCCCCCACCGGCGGCGCCGGAAGTTGGCGCCTGTGCATAAGCATACATTTTTGTAATAGTTTTGTCACCAGCCTTTCTGTCAAACAATAATCTGACCTAGGGTTTCCAGGTGTCTGGTTTTCGCCTGGAATGCTGAAAAGGGACCCCGTCGGCTCCGGTCAGCACCACTAACCGGGCCATTAAACCTCTGGTCAGCATCACAGTGGGTCTAAGGCAGGCTCCCTCCCTGCTGTGGCTCTGCGTGGCTCCCGGAAGCAGTGGCATGTCCCCCCTCTGGCTCCTATGCATAGGGGAAAACAGGGGGCTCCACATGCTGTCCCTCCCCGAAGTGCCAGCCCTGTAGCTCTATTGGCCAGGAACCGTGGCCAGTGGGAGCCGCGGGGGCGGCACCTGCGGAGGGGGCAGTATGCAGAGCCACCTGGACTCGCCGCCGCGTGGAAGCTGGAGGGGGGACATGTTGCTGCTTCTGGGAGCTGCTTGAGGTAAGCGCTGGCCGGAGCCTACACCCCTCGCCCCATCCCGCACCCCAACCCCCTGCCCCAGCCTGGTGAAAAATGAGTGAGTGAGGGTGGGGAGAGCGAGCAACAGAAGGAGGAAGGGATGGAGTGAGTGGGGGTGGGGCAGGGCAGGGACAGGGCAAGGGTGTTTGGCTTTGTGTGAGTAGAAAGTTGGCAACCCTAATCTGACCCATCTGATGCCCTTCCTCTCCATCTTCCGGGAGATGGGTCACCCATTTCCTTTCCATGGATAACCCATCTAGGGCACAGTGCGACCCATTAGTGTTGCCTGGAAACTTTTATATGTTACTAAAACATTGCCTTCAAGATAAATACTGCTTTGCCCTGTGCTGCAGTATATTGGAGGAGAATTTAATTGGAGTGCAGCCTCTTCTTTATAGCTCAGTACACTCTTGCTCAAACCATTATGATTGTTTGGTTTTGAAATTTAAGCAGACAATGCCATTTAACATATTGTGGGGAAGCTAATGAATGATCTGATTACTGGAATGAAGATTTTGTATTAGATCAAGGAAACCAGGATTTCATAGTCATGAATTCAGACTACTTTTCAGCTTCAGTTTATTAACAGTTGCACATCAAAGGATAACTCATGCTGTACTCCTAGCCAAAAGAAAGATTAGTTAAGTGAATGCATGAGTAGACTCCTACTTCTCTCCGTTGCCATCTTGGTTACATACAACAGAACAAGGATGCCATTGTTTTTGAAAACTTGTCTTCCTCTAAGCTTTCAGCTTCAAACACCAGTGAGGGGACTATGGGAAAAAAATCTGGTGAGGGTCTTGCAGTTTTACTGAAACTATTCCCAGCGAAGAGGGGCCTGGATTCATTATCCTTTAAGTGAGCCACAGTTCTTCCCCCAAGCCCTGCACATCCCTTGGGATCTGAAGGAGTCATCGGCCATTGGCCCTGTGACCAATAGCAACACCAGCGTTTTTGCCACCCTAGCCGGCAGCACTTGGCACTTCGGCGGCAGCTCCTGTGAACAGTAGCGCAGCCAGGTCCGGAGCGCAGGGGGAGCGGCGCTATAAAAAGGCGCCTCCCCCTGTACTCACCCGGCGGCGCTCCGGGTCTTCGGCGGCACTTTGGCGGCTCACTCCGGGTCTTCGGTGGTACACGCTGCCGAAATGCCACCAAAGACCCAGAGCGCCGCCGGGTGAGTGCAAGAAGCGGCGCTTAAAAAGAAGAGGCGGCATTTTTAGTGCTGCTAAAAAAAGGCGCCGCTTCCGCCACTTCTGCTCAAGGGGGAGCGGCCACTCCCCCTGCTCCCCCCCGGCTATGCTACTGCCTGTGAAGCTGCGTTCTCGGTGGCATTTCAGCGGCCGCTTTTCTTGCTGCCGTATCGCCGCCGGGGAGTCGCCGCCGAAATGCTGCCCCCAAAATCCTGCTGCCCTAGGCGACCGCCTAGGGTCGCCTAGTGGAAGCGCCGGCCCTGCCTGTTACTCTACATAGCGTCTGGGGTCCTCTATCTGCACACCTCAATTTCCTGAAAATATTGCATTTAATTTGTACTACTAAGACCCCATTTTTTTCTCCACTGAAGTTGTAATACAACCTCAAACTGTATTAACTTTTCTGAGTAATCTCTGAATGGGTTTGGGGATAGGGAGACAGGTAATGATGCTGCCAGACACCTCCCAAACTAGGACCTCTCATTATGCACCCTCTACATGGAGGGACCATGAGGTGCCTTTCTGAATGGACAAGGGAGTTCTGAGCAGAGCAATCTCCCTCTGTGCACAGAACATCTGGGCTGACCTGGGCTATTAAGATTTGTTTGTTCTTTATTGAGCACTGCCAGAGTGTTTGATTATTTGCAAACAAAATGGATGATTTGACTGTATTGTCTGACGTTGCAGCCTACTTACTGGTGGGTTAGAGGCCCCAGAATAATGATGCAGACATGACCTCAGTAAACAGAAGTACTTGCACTTATTAATGGAAGAAGGTACTGGAGTAACAACCTAACTGCTGCTGATACTGCTCTTAATGAAGAGTTTCCCTTTCTCTCAGATGCAGGGAGCACAGACACACTTCCTTTCAGAATTACATCCTGAGACAGGAGTCCTACCGTCTGTCTAGGAGGAGTCACACCATTTAGGGGCTGTCTGTGTGTAAGTCAAATCACGCCCACTAAACCAGCCAACACGGTAACTTTGTTATATTACATGTGAGAGCACATCTGCTTTTAGTTTTATCATATGCATTAGTATTTATTTTTTCTACTATGATTAGACACAGATAACCTCATTAAAATGCAGGATTCATTGCTCTAAGGCAGTGGTTTATAACCTCTGTTCCGGAGACCCCTGGGGGTCTTCAGACTACATCTAAGATTTCCGAAGGGGTCAGCACCTCCAGTCAAAATTTGTTAGGGGTCTGCAAATAAAAAAGGTTGAAAACCACTGTTCTAGGGGATGTGCAAAACACTGGTCCTGATCCTGCCATCAGATTCTCCTGGGCAGTCCCTTATGTGCATTGAGGCCCCTTTAAAGTTAATGGAGCCCTGAACAGGTTCAAACATCTGATTGTGGATCAGATGACAGGATTATGGCCACAGAGTCTGTATATTTTGATATGCTGTGTGTTGTACATTGATCCATTTTTTTTTATTGTACAGCATAGCAATACCGTTACGTCCTAGTAGGGTTCTCATATTGTAATATTCTTATGTGTTATTTCATAAACATGTTTAAATACATCGCAAGATTTTTAGGCATAATATGACATCCTACATTTAGATGATGTAGAATGCAGCTGATGATATAGAACTGAACATAAAAGATCAGCTATAAAATAGCTCTTATGTGACCTTGAACCATGTTCCTCTGTTTCTTGCTGTTCAAGCAAAAAAACAAAACAAAAAACAAAAACCCGCTTTTGTCTTTCAGCTTTTTTTTTTTTTGCTTAAGTGCCTTCAGAAATAGCTATGCCCCAGTGCTCACACAACAATATAGGGCACAGTTCTACCTCCCATTACACTGATGTAGCCCCACTGAAGTTAATAGGGCTGCATGTGTGTAACTAGGGTCAGAATTTAGTTGACAGATAGCAAAACAAACAGTTCCACTATGAATAGTCCTTATTAGATAATTCTTCTATTTAAAGGGGATCCAGCTGAATCTATTTTCTCCCACTGTAGATGAACCGCAGGGACATAGAACAAAGAGTTATTTAGGAATGTTTTGATATATTTTTCTATTGTTAATATGATTTGTTGATTTTCTCCTTGATCACATGCTGCTATGCCAACTCATAAGGTAGCACATTGTTGTTATATTTTTTAATCAGTTTCATGTGCTCACCAAACATTTTCCTAACTCATTCTTTAAATGCTTTATTTTTCTCTCACCCGTTAAGTCATAATTTAAGTGGGGGAACAATTCATCAGGAGGTGCTACATACAGTTCCCAATAGAGAGGGCCCAACCCTCTGCTACTGTAGGTTTGTATTCAAGCAGTGGTTTCTACAATAATTGCCTTTTGGCACTAGATGCGCTTAACAGCTTCCCAGTATATCAGAACCAGAGATGTTTCTGCATTCACAGTTTTGCAACAGTTTAATCAAATTAAAAGAAAAGAGGGGATGGTGAATGGAGTCATGAAATGTGTATTGGATCACCTTTATCTATTAAAACTGTTGTGCATTTCCAGTTAATCAATTACATGGTGCCTCTTCCTTTCCTTTCCCCCCACCCCACCCCACCCCACCCCACTGTTAATGACTACCATATTAAATAAAGTCTTAAATAGTCTGCTAGGATGTTCACTGGTGTCTTGCAGGCAGACTGAGTGGCTGCCAGCTCCTTTGCTGTCACATCTTAGGGTCTTTCACTGTCTGAACAGCTGGAGGATCGCATATAACGCTGGCAAGCCGCCACTATCCCTCTCCACATCCCAATTAAAACCACAGCCACAGAAGAGATAGGGAGGTCCTGACTGCAGCTTCATTTTATTACAACCACCACCATTTTTTAAAGGATATATTTAAGGCTGGGTAAATGGTTCAACAAATATTTTTTTCTTGTTTGCACCTGTTTGTTCAAAATTATTATTTGCCAAGTAACTCCTACGAATAATTCTCAGTCTGTAGACTGTGCACAATGTTAGAAATTCCAGCTATGTTGTTAGTTTTGATTAGAAACATAGGTCCCCATGGTATATAGTTCAGCTCATAGAGTCAGGTCTCTGGTGCAAATATTTGCATTTCTAAGCTGAATATTCACTTTCCACTAATATTCTCTGGTATTCAATTGTGTAGAATATTCACAGAAATTGGAGCATGAAAGCAATCAAAACAAATTTATGTAAAGTTAAATGATAGTTGCAGAGGTGCCTTAGTTATTTTGCAGCATTTGATCTGTTCTAAAACATTTTTAAACAAACTTAATGGATGTCACCTATGAATAGATCTTTTCTAACCAGGAAATGAATATTCCACTCATGCTGTTTAGTGGAAGAAGAAAGTTTTCAATATAGATGATCCAGAATCTCTCGTGAGTGTGACAAGAAGCCTCTCCTGCTTCTAGCACCTTTTCCCCAAACCAAATCTTTTCTGTATAGGATCTTTTTAAAGTTTCCTCTTAAAGGGAAAAAAGATTGCTAAATACTTCCAAATAGCTACTGCTGCAGCAATGTTATAGATTGTATTAGTAAATCTTTACCTGGCCATTTCCTATTCATCCTCAACCCATTAAACTAAAACCTTTAATATGTTGTTCTGGCAGAGATTAAAATATATGACTACAAATGGTCAACACATACACCTGTTTAATGGAATACAATTGGATGATGTCTAAGCACCACCAATGCCCTCTTGTAATTCATGAAGGTCCTGATTCAGTAAAGTATGTGTTTAAGGTCCCATTTAAGTCAGCGTCAATAGAATTTAAACACAAGCTTCAGTGATTTGCTTAATTAGGAGCAAAATGACTAACTTTTCTCTTAACCTGGGCCCTGATCAGGCCTTTTCTTTCCTTCCCTTCTTTTGTAATCTTTATGTTCTTCCTCTCCTCCTCCTCCTGCTCCATCAGTTGCATGCTAGACAAAACCATCAAAGTTTTATTCAACGGGAATGTAGGGCTCTGTGGCCATCCCTCCTCAACAGTCTGGGAGGGAGGCCATGCCCCCTCGCTACCACATACTTGTCAAGGCAATGCTTAAGGTGGAATAAATAGTCTCAGGAGCCCTGACTACGGTTGCCAGGCATCCAGTTTTCCTGTAGAATAAAATAATGGAACAAATATTAGGATAAAAATAACAAACAGCCATGGGACAGTGGATCCATGGACAGCAAGAATGTATTGACCATAAAACTTGCCAGATAAGATTTTGGCTAAATTGTGACACTTATTCACTTTGAATAGAACCTTATATCATGAAGTAAGTTGTGCAGTAAGGGTGTCACCATCTGGCTCTTCAAGTATGCATGGAACAAAATAAGAGTACTATATGAAATACAGTAAAACTTGTGATACTCTCTCACAAAATCCTATCTGAAAAAAAATCATTCAAATTGAGTTGGATAGGAATGCTGCCATGGGTCTTGTAAGCCATCTGAAAAGACAAAGGAGTATGCATGGAATCTGGAAAAGGGATTAAACTGCATCTTAATGACATTCACAGATGATACAAAATAAAAAGGTGTTGTAAACACCAGTCAGAACAGAAAACAATGGAAACCTAGAGAGATTAGAAACATGGGCAGAGAATTCAAAAAGGAGTTTCCACTGGGAAAACTTCAAGCTAATATGTCTAAAGAAAAATAATCAGAAACACTTTAAAATTGGAGAGAAAAAGTTTGGAAGCAGTCATGGTGAGAGGGATGTAATGGTGTGTGTAGGCAGCAGAATAGTCATGGTTTGGCAATGTGATATTGGTTTGCGGGGGAACAATGAAAATTTGGATTGCAGGTAAAAGGGATCATGTCACACATCAGGCAGGTAAGAATACATCTCTAGGCTTTGATATTGTATTGAGTTCTGGGTAACATATGACCAGAAAGTAGTAACACAGAAAAAGCAGCAAAAATGCTCACGAGGCTCAAAGGACTGGCACATGAGGGAAAAAAGAGCTAAATGTGTTTAAGCAATGACTCAATAGGTATACAGTAGTAGGTAGGGTCATGAATGACAGTTCATGTAGACATCCTTGTGCTAGCTCTCATTGAGCTAGTGCACTAGAAATAAGTGTAGCTGCAACAGCATGAGCAGTGGAAGCATTGGCTAGATGTGTCACCTGCAACTTCATAGCACAGCTAGCCCATTCCACCCTCACTGTTGCCTGTGCTACTGTGGCTTCTCTATTATTTTTTGAGCACTAGCTCGGTGACAGCTAGCATATGTCTACATGAGCTGGGAACCACAACCCTAACTCCAAGTATAGACATAGTTTAAGAGGGATATGCTAAGTCTACAAATATTTGAAAGGTGTACATGCCAAAGATAGAAAAGGAGGGCTTAATGTGGAACACAGGAGTATAACTAGCAGCGATGGGTTGAAATTAAGAAAAGAAAAAGTGTGGGCTGAATACCAGAATAATCCTCCAGATAACATATTAGAGTGGGGAACAATCATCCCGGGGAGGTGGTGAAAGCTCCATTGCTTGAGATGTTTAAAACTATACTGAAAAAATACCTCATAGAAAATGTACTGTAAGGAGAAATAGATTTAATACATCTTCCTGGTCTCAAATTTCTATGATGAAGTAAAAACATTGGGGCTTGAGGAGCTGGAACAAAGTTACATAGCTGATTTGGGTTCAGACCACAGCATGCTCCTTGAATCCATCTCTAGACATCTCTTTGGCCTGTTCCTCGATGACTGGAAAGCAGGTCTCAGGTGCAACTGTCATAGCTGTGATGTCCTGTCTTGTGTCCACACTCAGTCCCCTGAGCTCAGAGACAGAGCAAAAGAGAAAGTCTACTCCCTGGTCCTGCTCAGCCCAGCAGGCAGGTGTGCCTTCCCACTGATATGCTTTTCTTGTAAACACCATGCCAATATCTCTGTTACATGCACACGTTCCTTGAAGTACATGTTTATTCATGCTGAGGGTAAAGGGGTGCAAACTTAGAGGCACTGATGAGATCATCGTAATACATGTACCTGTGTCTTCAGGAATCATGCATTTATGCCTTCTCTCTTCTTTTATCCTTGAATTATAAAACCTGTTTTAGTGTAATCTTAACCTGGCCCAGATAACAACTAAAAGCCAGGTAGTACACAAGCTAAGGCCCCCACAGCATTGTTATCTGAGTTGAATGGCATGTCAGTGTCTTCTATTCCTTTGCATCGTGTTTAAATTTATCTGCCATAAAATGTAGACTATAAAACACATGGAGATATGCAGAGCCACCGCCATCACCTTTCAATACCTTTAGTGAATTTTAACTGTGCCACACTGGCAATGCATGAACATTCTATTGGCCCTGTACAAGAGAGAGCTGACAAAGCCAGGTTCTACCCCTTCCTGCTTCTCCACATGGGCACCAATGATACTGCCAAGAATGACCTGGAGCATGTCACTGCAGACTATGTGGCTCTGGGAAGAAGGATAAAGGAGTTTGAGGCGCAAGTGGTGTTCTCGTCTATCCTCCCTGTGGCAGGAAAAGGCCGGGGTAGAGACCGTTGAATCGTGGAAGTCAACGAATGGCTACGCAGATGGTGTCGGCGAGAAGGGTTTGGATGCTTTGACCATGGGATGGTGTTCCAAGAAGAAGGAGTGCTAGCCAGAGATGGGCTCCACCTAACGAAGAGAGGGAAGAGCATCTTTTCAAGCAGGCTGGCTAACCTAGTGAGGAGGGCTTTAAACTAGGTTCACCGGGGGAAGGAGACCAAAGCCCCGAGGTAAGTGGGGAAGTGGGATAGGTGAGTGCAAGGAAGGGAGGAAGCACAAGCAGGTGAGTGCAAGAGGGGAGGGCTCCTGCCCCATATTGGGACAGCAGGCCGATCAGTGAGTTATCTTAAATGCCTATACACAAAGGCAAGAAGCCTGGGGAACAAGCAGGGAGAACTGGAAGTCCTGGCACAGTCAAGGAATTATGATGTAATTGGAATAACAGAGACTTGGTGGGATAACTCACATGATTGGAGTACTGTCATGGATGGATATAAACTGTTCAGGAAGGATAGGCAGGGCAGAAAAGGTGGGGGAGTTGCGTTGTATGTAAGAGAGCAGTATGACTGCTCAGAGCTCCAGTATGAAACTGCAGAAAAACCTGAGAGTCTCTGGATTAAATTTAGAAGTGTGAGCAACAAGGGTAATGTCATGGTGGGAGTCTGATACAGACCACCAGACCAGGGGGATGAGGTGGACGAGGCTTTCTTCCAGCAACTATCAGAAGTTGCTAGATCACAGGCCCTGGTTCTCATGGGTGACTTTAATCACCCCGATATCTGCTGGGAGAGCAATACAGCGGTGCACAGACAATCCAGGAAGTTTTTGGAAAGTGTAGGGGACAATTTCCTGGTGCAAGTGCTGGAGGAACCAACTAGGGGAAAAGCTCTTTTTGACCTGCTGCTCACAAATAGGGAAGAAATAGTAGAGGAAGCAATAGTGGATGGGAACCTGGGAGGCAGTGACCATGAGATGGTCGAGTTCAGGATCCTGACACAAGGAAGAAAGGAGAGCAGTAGAATAAAGAGCCTGGACTTCAGAAAAGCAGACTTTGACTCCCTCAGGGAACTGATGGGCAAGGTCCCCTGAGAGCATAACATGAGGGGGAAAAGAGTCGAGGAACGCTGGCTGTATTTTAAAGAATCCTTATTGCGGTTGCAGGAACAAACCATCCCGATGTGTAGAAAGAAAAGTAAATATGGCAGGTGACCAGCTTGGCTTAACAGTGAAATCCTTGCTCGTCTTAAACACAAAAAAGCAGCTTACAAGAAGTGGAAGATTGGACAAATGACCAGGGAGGAGTATAAAATATTGCTCAGGCATGCAGGAGTGAAATTAGGAAGGCCAAATCACACTTGGAGTTGCAGCTAGCCGGAGATGTTAGGAGTAACAAGAAGGGTTTCTTCAGGTATGTTAGCAACAAGAAGAAAGTCAAGGAAAGTGTGGGCCCCTTGCTGAATGAGGGAGGGAACCTAGTGACAGAGGATGTGGAGAAAGCTAGTGTACTCAATGCTTTTTTTGCCTCTGTCTTCACAGACAAGGTCAGCTCCCAGATGGCTGCACACCGCAGCACGGCATGGGGAGGAGGTGACCAGCCTTCTGTGGAGAAAGAAGTAGTTCAGGACTATTTAGAAAAGCTGGACGAGCACAAGTCCTTGGGGCGAGATGCACTGCATCCGAGGGTGCTAAAGGAGTTGGCCGATGTGATTGCAGAGCCATTGGCCATTATCTTTGAAAACTCATGGCAATCAGGGGAGGTCCCAGATGACTGGAAAAAAGCTAATGTAGTGCCCATCTTTAAAAAAGAGAAGAAGGAAGATCCGGGGAACTACAGGCCAGTCAGTCTCACCTCAGTCCCTGGAAAAATCATGGAACAGGTCCTCAAGGAATCAATTCTGAACCACTTAAAGGCGAGGAAAGTGATCAGGAACAGTCAGCATGGATTCACCAAGGGCAAGTCATGCCTGACTAACCTAATTGCCTACTATGATGAGGTAACTGGCTCTGTGGATGAGGGGAAAGCAGTGGATGTGCTATTTCTTGACTTTAGCAAAGCTTTTGATACAGTCTCCCACAGTATTCTTGCCAGCAAGTTAAAGAAGTACAGGCTGGATGAATGGACGGTAAAGTGGATAGAAAACTGGCTAGATGGTTGGGCTCAACGGGTAGTGATCAATGGTTCCATGTCTAGTTGGCAGCTGGTATCAAGTGGAGTGCCCCAAGGGTCGGTGCTGGGGCCGGTTTTGTTCAATATCTTCATTAACGATCTGGAGGATGGTGTGGACTGCACCCTTAGCAAGTTTGCAGATGACACTAAACTGGGAGGAGAGGTTGATACGCTGGAGGGTAGGGATAGGATACAGAGGGACCTAGACAAATTCGAGGATTGGGCCAAAAGAAATCTGATGAGGTTCAACAAGGACAAGTGCAGAGTCCTGCACTTAGGATGGAAGAATCCCATGCACTGCTACAGACTAGGGACCGAATGGCTGGGAAGCAGTTCTGCAGAAAAGGACCTGGGGATTACAGTGGATGAGAAGCTGGCTATGAGTCAACAGTGTGCCCTTGTTCCAAGAAGGCTAATGGCATTTTGGGTTGTATAAGTAAGGGCATTTCCAGCAGATCAAGGGACGTGATCATTCCCCTCTCTTCGGCACTGGTGAGGCCTCATTTGGAGTACTGTGTCCAGTTTTGGGCCCCCCACTACAAGAAGGATGTGGATACATTGGAAAGAGTCCAGCGGAGGGCAGCAAAAATGATTAGGGGGATGGAGCACATGACTTATGAGGAGAGGCTGAGGGAACTGGGATTGTTTAGCCTGCAGAAGAGAAGAATGAGGGGGGATTTGATAGCTGCTTTCAACTACCTGAAAGCGGGTTCCAAAGAGGATGGATCTAGACTGTTCTCAGTGGTAGAAGATGACAGAACAAGGAGTAATGGTCTCAAGTTGCAGAGGGAGAGGTTTAGGTTGGATATTAGGAAAAACTTTTTCACTAGTAGGGTGGTGAAGAACTGGAATGGGTTACCTAGGGAGGTGGTGGAATCTCCTTCCTTAGAGGTTTTTAAGGTTAGGCTTGACAAAGCCCTGGCTGGGATGATTTAGTTGGGGTTGGTCCTGCTTTGAGCAGGGGGTTGGACTAGATGACCTCCTGAGGTCCCTTCCAACCCTGAGATTCTCCACCGAATCATGCGTATGATCTACTAGGTGATGAGGGGATCAAGGAAGCAGTTTCCCCTTGACTAGTGTGCAGCTACAGCAGCAGGGGAAGGAGAAGATCCCAAAGTAGATGGTATGGGAACAAGAGAAAATGGCCAGGCAGGTACTATGGTAAGGATGGCAACATGTGCTAGAAAAAGCAGTCATAAGTTGCACCACATAGCACAGCGGCTTCTCTGAGACATCCTACCCTCACTGAGGCTAGCTACACACTGCTCCCCTTCATGATGCCTATGTGTATCAAGAGAAGGATTTTGTGCTGGTTAGACAACATCAGAGATGCAACACGTGCAATAGATGACTAGGTAATGCACGCAACCCAAAGTGGAGAATATCACTCCCCACTCTCCCCGCTCAATGCACAACATACTTCTCTCTGTATTGAATTAACATTCACTGTGCATCTATTCAGAGGCACACTTCCAAAGCAGGGTGCTTGTCCGAACCACTTGTGGTGGTAAAAATGGACTGGTAGTGTCAAAAGAACAGGAGATTTTCAGTTGTTTTGGCTTTCAGTCCATTCAAAAATGCTGTCAGGACAGCTAGAATGCTAATAGAAGGGATAATTCATATCTTCTGATCCCAATCCGAATGAAGTAGTGCCCACGTAGTGGGGTGAGAATGAAAAATAGGGAAAAATTATGCAGGCACTTTCAAACCAAAATAAACCCTCACATTTTGGACAAATATTTGAGTGGGTGAGGCATGCAGATCTGAAATACTTTCTGCTATCCATCCCTAATTTCATTTCCTATCTCATGTTTTGATCCAGGAAGCCAATGCTCCAGCATGAGTCATTTTATCACATTCCAGATCTGCAATGAATAAAGCTATGCACTTTTATGGTGTGCTTTAGTTTTGCCAAATCTCACAAATAACTATTTTTTTTATGTGTTGTCACTGTCAGGAGTAACAGCTGACAGCGTAGGAATATATGCCAGTTACTAATGCAGGAAAAAATAATAGTGCCCTTTACTCACTCTATAATAAGAGCTCATTCCAGTTTAAATGTGGTTAAAATGTAATTTAATCTGAGCAAGAGATCATAACGAGTGCCTTATTCTTGACTGCTGCAGTGGGAATGGTCCGCCTACATTAACAGGGCTATTCCATAAAGGTCTATGAATGAAATATACTTTATAGGGTTTTGGCAGGACTTGATTGTCAGAATCTCGTGTTGGATTCAATCTCATAGGAAAATATGCTATGGGAAGGAATATTAATAATGGTACAAAATGTAAACAAAAGTAATTTCATACGAGAGATTGCCCAGAGAGCTATACTTGTAGAATTAGAGTTCCTACTGTTAGTCTAGTATATATGAAAAAAATGAATAAGATGTTCTTGGTTTAAAAAGGAAAAGAACAAGCCCATGCAGCATTGTATTATATTTGCAGACTCTTTGAATGACTTGTGATTACAATACTTAACTAATAGCATGCATAGTTTGTGAGATCTATACCTAAGAAGTGGATTATATATTTTTAAAGATAAGTGTTTAGCAGAGACAGGATTAACACATTATGCTGATCAAATTTATTTAGTAACATAGAATTCCTCCAGATGGTTTTGGACAAGTAAGATTTTAATAGCACCACTTACCAAATCTCCCTGGATAACTTTCTGCCTCAGTTTGAGTATTGTTTGAGTTTCCACACAACGTGGTTGCCAGCTGGTCTTAACCAAGGCTCTAGCATAGTTGTTGCTCTTTCCAGTTACAGAAACATGGTTGTTCTATATAGCATAGTCAGGAAGATATAAATGTATAACATGTAACAGTGAGTGTTTCTAAACAGACTCTGTCACACTCTATCCCTCCTCCTATGCCATAGAGGACAATTCTACTTCTGTAAATAAGGAGAAGCCTGCTCGTTGATATTGCTTGGGTTTAGATACAGCCAGCCATAGTGCTCATCTGATTTCCTGCATTCAAAGAGTTGAACTGTTTTGCTAACTACTCCCACATCATCCAAAAGGGACTTAGAGTCTGTGTGGTCAGATGCCAACATGAGGACCCTGGGAAGGAAAGTCTGGGAAGGAGGCTATCTACGATGATATAGTTTCTGCTAAATGGAGCCAGGAGCTGGACAAGGAAATTGCAGCCAAACTCATTGAATCTGGTACCACCTGACTGAAAAATCTGTTATCTGAGGAAATAAAGCCAAGTGTCACTGAGAGCAGAACCACCACTAGAAGGCTAACTCACACGCCACCTGATCATTTCAGCCAATGAGCTGGATATAATTCCTGATACAAGGCCAGAGAGGAGGAAGTGGAAATTGTCATGGTAAGAGATGAAAGCTTTTGATAGTGAGAATGGAAAAGAATTTAGCATCTTTTGGGAGATAGTGTTGAGGAAAATCTGGCAGTATTTATTGGTATCAGTGGACGAGGGTGAGAATGGGGGTGTGGAAGAAGATCTAACTCAAAAGTGACAATATCATGAGCTTACAAAACAGGCAGCATAGTGGAGTTGTCATCAGTGTTGAAGAAAGGAGGGTTGGAGAAGAAAAATAACTTCAATGCAGGGCCGGCTCTAGGCACCAGCAAAACAAGCAGGTGCTTGGGGCGGCACATTTCTAGGGGCGGCATTCCTGTGCCGGCCATACTGCCCCTAGAAATGTGCCCCGGCCAGCCGCACCAGCTCGCCTCTGCTCCGCCTCTGCCTGCTCCCCTGAGCGCGTCACCGCCGCTCCGCTTCTCCCCCCTCCATCCCAGAAACAGCTGTTTCGCGCGGCAAGCCTGGGAGGGAGGGAGGAGAAGCCGAGTGGCAGCATGCTCGGGGAGGCGGCGGTGGTGGAGCAGAAGTGAGCTGGGGCGGGGAGCGGTTCCTCTACCACCCCGATTACTTCCTGCGCCCCCCCATCCTTGCTCATCTCCGCTCCCCCTGCTCCCCTGAATGTGCCACTGCTCCCTTGTCTGAGAGGGAGGGGGTAGAAGCGGAGTGGTGGTGTGTTCAGGGGAGCAGGCGGAGCAGAGGTGAGTTAGGGCAGAGGGGGCCGCAGAAAGCAATGGGGGGGGGAATGCTGCATGCCCGGGGGAGGAGGTGGGCCAGGGATTTGGGAAAGGAGTTGGGAAGGGGTGGAGTTGGGGTGGAGCCGGGGGTGGGGGCAAAAAAAAAGGGGGGGGCAAAAATTTTTTTTGCTTGGGGAGGCAAAAATCCTAGAGCCTGCCCTGCTTAAATGTTTACCATTTTACGTTCAATAAGGTAACTTCAGAGCATCCAGGAAGAGATTTCAAAGAGACAATTGTAGGTGCAAGTCTGGATGGAAGAAAAGGTCTGCGTGTTGTTGGGTGGTAGCTGAAAACATGTTGCCTATGAAAAGAGTGTACAGGCAGAAGACAGTGATTTTATAACAGCCCAACTTGTTCCCTTTACTCCTCTTGGGTAGATCTTTCATTCTGCTTTTTCCCTGCCTTCAACTTTTCGAAAAGTTCCAAGTATTGCTACATCAGTGTGGATAACATAATACAGAGCTTCATTAAGTTGCAAATAGAAAATTTACCCTACCTGAGACACAGGTCACTGTAATTCACATCTGTGCTATACAAAGGACAGTTCTTAGTTTTGTAATACATATAATAGAAGTCATAAATAGAGGCTGAAAAGATCAACACTGAACATGTCGGTTATGCTTCACATGACTGATTCTCCACTACCCTGCACATTGTGCAGCCATTTACCCCTGTTCAAAGTGAGTATAACTTGCTGCCAAATCACAGGCATAGAGTTTTATATCCACTTGGTACAGATGTAAGTGGCTACACAAGGTGTAAGACAGTGGGGAGTCTGGCCTCCATGTTATAACTGAGTGAACTTTAGGGCCTGAAACATTAAAGTGAGGAAAGACTGGGATCCCCTATGTAATGAGGTTGTATTTATAGGTCCCAATTCACCATTTACAGTAGCTACTTCAATTTGGACACTGTTGTAACTCCATTAAGATCGATAATGTGCTTGTACTTCTTTACCTGTAACTGCACGGGCAAGCATATTACATATAGTACTTGACTAGAGGGATGCAAATTGGAACTCCCTGGATTCATGGGCATTCCACCCAGGGTTGATGCATCACTAGCAGAGATGCAGGTGGTGTGAGCACTGCTACTTTATCCCAGAGAAGAGCAACTTTGTGGTACAGCTGGAGTGCTGAGAGCATCCCCCATTGAGCTGGCCTCACGCCATGTTGTGATGCTTTGGGGATTCACCCAGACTACTAAGGGGTTATATCACCACCTGCCTTGTAACCTGGGTAGCTCTATGCTATGCTGCTTTGGCTCAAGGTTGTGACACCAGCAGGCTGCTCACAGCACAATGGCTTCCCCCTGGCTTCCACCAGCTTAGTTACTCCTTGCAGGGTGTCACTAACAGTCCTTCCAGTTCCAAAACAGACCCCAAACCATCCCTCCTATAGTGTCCAGTCCCTGTTCCTGGACACACAGAGAAGTTACCAAGTTTGCTGCCTCCAAAGACAGAGCACACCCCAGCCTGGTACTTTGGCTGAGGAATTTACCCTTCAGTGTAATACACAGCACTGAGATGATCTAGTAATCAAATAGGAATAACTTTATTAACAAAACAGATAGTTAAGTGACAAGTGAGAATAGAAGACAGACATGGTTACAATAAAACAAAACAAAACATGCTTTCTAGTGACTCAGACTTTTATCATCTTTGTTTAATTAGGGTTCTCACCTGTAATCAGTTCTCAGAGACTTCAGCCCCTTTGTTTGAAGGATCCAACTTTCTCAGCTACAATAGCTCTGGCTCCCTGTCTTCATCCAGTGATGGATAACAAAATGGTTTTTTTCTTCTACTTAAATCTTCCTAAAGTTCATTGCTCGAAGTTCAAAACTCCAGGCAGCTTCCTGGAGGGTGCAGCCTCCAACCTCTATCGAGATTGTTAAGTGGTCATCTGCCCCGACTGGCTCACCTGTTGGCTTTGTTTACCTTACATGTAGATAACCTTTTCATTGTATCTGGTCTCACCTTGCTTGATTTACACTGGAGACAGTCAAGCCAGCAAAACAGCATTTGTCTAGGTCAGGCTGGGCTTTGACACTGCCTGCCAAACACATTTTAGGAACATATGTACAGCACATATCTGTAGTTCTTTATATACCACCTGCACGTACATCATTCAATATTAATGACTAGCATGTTACCAGTTTGCATATGACACCTTACGGGTAATGACAGTGAGTTGGAGGCAATGCGTGTGTCAGGCAGAATGAGAGTTATGGTCTGATGTGCCAGTTGGCATTTGAGGGGCTCCCTGGATTACAGCCATCACTTTTGGTGTCATGCTGAGCAACTTCAGTACCCTACCAGAAAAAGGAGTCATGGGCCCTTTGAACCACTGCTAGCCCCTTCTAACTCAATTTCCTGCTCCCAAGAGCCTGTGCCTCCCTGTATATCACAGGGACAGAATCAGCCATAGAATGCAATTATCACAGTGCCAGTATAACTTAGAACTAAAGGCTTAACCACTTTTTTTGTAAATATAAAAAAACCCCTTTCCTCTGAGGTCTGCAGAAAACAAAACTTCATAAAAGGTAAAACTAATAAAATGGATGCGCGAACTCCCCCAGGATTTTTGTGATCTGTCAGAATCCAGAATGTGTGGAGGATAGATGATAAATTAAAACCTATAAATGTTTCAAGGGAAAAAAATCAGTCTATTTATTTAGCAATGATGGAAATATTAATGCATTTTGCTGCATGGAAGCATTGTCTACCATGGATGGTTAGGGCTCATGCCTGCATGACTAAGAGTGATAAATGAGATGCAGCTACAAAATAATTGTTAGGTTATAAGTGTCCCTAGAACCTGAATATATGGTTGACAATATTAAATCTATCACAATTTGATATTAAGTAATGTATACGTGAGATGAGAGAGTACAAGTATTTAAAAAAAAAAAGATTAGAAGGGCTTGTCTTTCCCACTGACTGGTGGCAGTGATCCACCTAGTTTACAAGTTATAATATCCTTAATTTCACTAGGTGTATTACAAAGACACTAGTATTTAATTCAAATGTAGCTTCTTTTATACATCCTAAGCCTTGGATCTTTTAAATTTACACTGTATAATTCAAGTTCCTTCATAGCCCTTCATCCCATGTGGATGCAGCCAATAACCTATTTGTGGCTTTGCAGGGCAGATAGCTTATCATCATTTCCCCGCAATGAGACAGCCAAACATAGCAGGGTGCCTAGGAATCTCTAACCAAACTCTCCACAGGAGCTGGAGACTGGGGTCAAGCCAGACAACATTGCTATGTTAGCTGAGAGTTCACTGTGGTGAAGCTGTTTACACTTTGGGATTACTGTCAATGTACTGAGTTTTCCTTAAAGGGTATAGAGCCTGTTCTGCTATGTACCAGCTTGTTAGTTTCTAACATTCGGACATTCTTTAAGAAACACTGTTACTTTGTGCCTATCTCTGAATCAGACTAACTGGCTAATTTGCCTTCAAACCAGGGGGGCGGGAATCTGCTTGCTGGTTGCAGTATTGGTTTTCCCTCTTTCTAATCTAGATGTAAGGCTCTCTGTGGTATAGTTGGGTCTGGTTTCTAAGTAATGTGCTCTGTCTTATGCTCTTTCAAGTGCATGTTACTGCTGCTAGAGCTGCAGGAGCCCCAGTCCCTGGGGAATCAAATTTGCAGTAAGTGCAATGGCTACTAATGCTGCCTGCAAATAATCAATTCAATGGAGGACTTGATTTACAATGTTGGGTTCTGCCTGTTCTAAAGTACTGGAGATGGAAAAGGAGCTCAGCCAAGCTGAGGGCGTTTGACAATTCCAGCCTCACTGCCACGTGCCAAAATGGTCAATGATTTTTTATGGGTTCTTTGTGTAGTAGCTGTGCTCACAGTGTGCTTTAAAATGATGCTACACCAACTCCATAGTACTTAGCTTGAGTCACCTGGGAGAGAGAGAGAGAGAGAGAGAGAGAGAGAATACAAATAGTTAGATGAGCTCAGGGAAGCTTTCATCCCTCCTTTGCCTATAGTAGATGCAGAGAGGATGCCCTGTTTTGTTACCAACTCAAAACTCAGCTTCAGCTTCTTTCCCCCCACTGCTTTGATACACTGGGAATCAGGAACTTGAACTTTCCATTTTATGAACTTGTAGCAAACTGACTTTTCCTTGCCTGGTTCGTTCACAACTGTAGAGTAAATTAAAGAGATTAGAAGCATTAGGGCTAAAACCTGAAGAAGTGAGAACACAAGAGACAAGGGAAAGGACATAGTATTTTCTATTCTATCCATTACTGCATAGAACATATAATTTGTATTTTCTGTAAACTGTGCTACCCATGGTTCACTGTGTTACCTGGAATTTCTTTTCAGTTGTCTTGAATAATCTGCCATTCATATTCCTAAAAAGTTGAGTACAGACCTAGGCACTGATGCATCTTATTCATAACCTTCTGCATGGTTCTGCCTGGACAGGTGAATTAATACACTTTGAAAATGCCATTAAATAAAAAAATATTTGCTCTGTATTAATGTATCCTGTGCATTTCATGGCTGGGTCCATCTGAGATGTCTCCAATGAAGAAAGACCAGAAGAAGGGCTATTATCCACTTCAGGATCTGTGTAATGCTAATGTTTTGCCTGCTTCTAGAGTTGTATCTGGTTTCTGTTGCTTTTAAAATGGGACATGTTCAGACTTACTGCTCTGGGTATCTCAGTTATCCTCTCATGGCTGACTAATCCACTCTGCCTTCAATCTTGCAAACTGTAGATGAGTGTCTAGGAATGAAAGTGTATGCTTTTTCCTTTGTATTACAGAACAACCCCAGAGCTGCTCCCTAATGACATACAGTAGGTGAGTTACATTATGCTTGCTGTGTTAGAATACTTAAACAACAGCAAATTTCCCATTGATCCGACATTATGCTGTTTCCTGAAATTATCTATGTGGGAAATAAAAGATGGAATCTAAGGGCAGAATGAGCTTCTCATGCAGAGGTACTGTTTGAATTCCCAGCTTTGCATTAGTGGACGTTATTCTCCATAAGCTATTTGTGGCAGATATAATTGAGCAGCAAGATATAAGCTGGATAGGAAATCACTGTGCTGAAGCTGTACCCTGAAGAAGAAGTAGGATAGCACAAAGTTGAGGTCTTTAGATGAGGAGGTAAATATCAAACAGTGCTATTCTAGCATGGTATACATTTATTTTTAATGGGCACTGGCTTGTCATCAGCTTGTTAACATCAGAGTCTGCTCAAGTCTTAACTTAAATGCACAAATCTGAATTTCTCATGGGTAATCACAGGGAAGGTATTATGTAAGTAGTGGTACTAGTTGTAACTTCAGTAGGTTAAGGACTATTGAATTCCTATTTAAACACTGGCTTGGCTTTCTCTCTCTCTTTTCACCACAAGCTACAGAACAGAGTTAGGCGTGTAGAAGAACCTATTGGAAGGAACACTTACAGGGAGAAAAAAAAAAAAGGACGATAATGATTGTGGAAATGAACCTGAACAGCATGATTCTGAGGTTTCACATATTGAAAATGCTGTCAATACACATGAAACCAAGAATGCAAGTGTCAGCTAGGAAAATGAACAAGCAAGAAGGAGGTAAAAAGGGAAACAGCCTCAAAAAGCAGCTCTGAAAAATACTACAAAACCACTGATTGGTAAATGCACTGTCTATCGGGCTTGGGTGGGCATGGAAATTACTAATGAAATTGATTAGTTCTCTTTATACAGAGCTGAATTACAACATGAAGTAATTTTTACCCTATTTAATGTGCAAGCAGCATATTCTTTTCCTCCTGGCTCCAAAGGAGGCATCAGAGAAATAAAATAAGAAAAAAAGACGAGTAAGGCTTCTTCTGCACTTAGAGTTTTACTGGCAGAGCTATGTCAATTAAGGGTATGATTTTGTTACTGGCATCGGTATGCTGCTAAGAGTCCTAGCGCAGATGCAGTTATGGCAATATAGCTGTGCTTATAGCTGTATAGCTACTTCTACACAACAGAACTGTGTCTGCTAGAGAGTTCTGCTGGTATAACTATACCAAGTAACCCTTCCTAGGGTAGGCAAAGCGTAATTAGCCTCAGACCACAACAGTGGGGTCTCGATCCAGTAATACAAGTAATATATCCCAGGTGAAAACCCATGGGAACTGGCTGGGTTGCATTTACAAGGCCAGGGAGCAAGTGTCTTCCTTTGAACCTAACTCCTTAAGATACCAGCATACTAAGGAGAAAGCAATAAAAAAAAAAAGGAGCGGGCAAATAAAGTACTTCATCTCTTCCACCATTCAGGTATACCAGTGGTTTTCTAAAAAGCATTTCCAGCACTAGTCAAAGCTGGGCAGGAGGAGCTTGAGTGTTACCACCACATTGTCTAGTTGCATTGCAAGAAGATAGTGCTTAGGGGCTCCTTGGGCTGTCCCAAACCAATACATAAACCCAGTTTTTGGAGGAAACTTTTAGATTTGTGATACACCTAGAAAATAACAGCACCTGCCTTTGTCTGATATGCACAAAAATAATGTCTCAGATTTATAGGGATGTGGCCTAACACCTGATTGTCATACAGTGAGAGAAAAAACAAATCCAAAAGCACAACTGAAACAAATATATTGCCTATAAATATGCACCAAATGCATCCTTTGAACATGTTAGTTTTTGTAGTATCTCTGCCGTTTTCTGTAGTAGCAGGTTGTCATCCATTCTTCATGGGGGATGGAAAGTAGACCTGGCCAAAATTTTTCAGAATACTTCATTTGCCCAAAAATGCAGTTTTGAGTCAACCTGAAACTATCCACTAATTTGACCTGATTAGTTTTATCCGGAAAAATGTTCAGGGCCAGATTTGGAGGTGTGGGGAAAGTAGGGGAGAGAATCATCCTTTTATAACCTTTAACCCAGCAGTTAGGACACTTCCCTGGAAGGTGGCAGACCCAGATTTCAGCCCTCTCCCTCCCCCCCTCAACTCCCTCCTGGAGTGGGTATCATGGCTGGTCAGGCCTAGCGAGTGGAGCCAAAGTTAGACCTCATAGGCATAGCTGGAGCCAGGGGCTAGAGCTGGAATTGGAAACCAAAGCTGAAGATCAAAGATAAAGTCACAATCTAGGAACCAAAGCAAGGCAAAGAAGCAGGATCTGTCATAACAGCCAGCTGGAAAGCCACCTAATTTCATGGACCACTTCCTGGTGTCCCCTCCAGGTTTAAGGCATGCACCTGGACCAATCAGGTGTTCACCAAGCACTGCCAATCTGGGGGCAGCATATACAGTGTTGCTTGGTTCCATAAGGATCACAGTCCTCAATTGCTGCTCTGCCAGAAGGCAGCATAGGCACGGTAATCACTCAGACACCAGCAAGCCCAGATCATAGCCCTATGTATCCTCCCACAGGCACTTAACTCAGATCTCCTACAGCCTAGATGAGCTCCCTACCAATCAAGCTATTCTAGGGCAGGTTTTGCTTAGTTTCTCCTGCTGAAGCTGTTCCCCTGTGTATAAATACTTACATATTCATTGGACCAGGGATTGGAATGCAGAATTCCCCCAGGAGTAATAATGGGCCAAAAAGAGAATGACTATATGAGACACTCCACTGGGAGGGAGTGAATCAGACAGAACTAGAGTTGAATCTACATCTCCTCTCTCCCAGGTGAGTACCTGAAGCACCAGACTATTGAGTTATTCTGTCTCTCTGCCCCAGCAAATATTTAAGTATTTATACAAAGTGGAACAGCTTCAACGGGAGATTGAGAGTTACTTACCCCAGAATAGTTTGGTGGTTGGGGCATTCACTTAGGAGAGAGGGGAGGGAAAGACTTGGGTGCAGGTCTCTGCTCCAGAGTGGAGATTTAAATCTGGGTCTCTAATATCCCAGGCAAACACTCTACTTACTGGGCTATCAGTCACAAGGGGTGGTTGAACAACTCCTCTTCCTCCACATATTTTTCAATTTGCTGAGCAGTTACCCAACTGTACTTGAAAAGTGATTTTTTTTTTAAAGGAGGAAAGGAGGGAGGAAGTTTAAACAACTAACATTAGAATCTTTTTTAATGACTAAGGTTTTAGCTCATCTAAACAGTGAAATTTGATGCCATGGACTGGAATCCTACTGTGCAAAGAGATTATAAATCAATAATTGCAAAACAATTAGATTTATGAGTGAAAAGCACTATGAAGTCAGATTCCTGAGACTGTTTAAAGTACTGTACCTACAGGAATAATAAAGTTATGAGGTGATATTGTCCAGATGGTTTTAGTTCCCACAATGACTTAATAATATAAATCTGGTTATAATCAACTTAGATAGTTTCAGGGACTAAGACAAAACTCCTGTTTCACCTGAAAGGTATTGTTTGTTTTTTGATGTGCCAGTCTTTTGATCTTCATGGCAACCGATGAAACCCTTGGTCAGTGGCAATGGTCCACCACAGAAACCTCAACAGTAAACAGCCGATTTCAGCACTTTGAATCTGGGAGCTGGAAAAGTCTGATATATAGTATGTAAAGGTAGATAAAATTAAGAAGTGATCCCCTGCTCCTTCTTTCTTTATGTGATGCATGTTTACAGCTTTTGGTTCATCTTTTTATTTGACCCAGTGTCTCTCTTCAGTTTTCTATTTCTAGAACAACCAATAAAAATTATAGTCTTTATTAAAGGCAACATTTGGCTTTAATTACATGTTTACAACTTCTATTAAAGTCAGCAGGAGGCCCACATGTACATCCAAAGCCAGTTAAAATGTATTTAATTTAGAGGATTACATCAATCAAGTACTAGGCATGGATCTCCAGGAGAATGCCCATATGTGTTTAAATTCATCTGGCTGCTCATTTTGATAGCTATCACTCAGATTCATATACCATTCTACAACATTTACATTATCCAACAGCTTCCCATTTTAAAGGCTCACTTTCTCAGCTAGTAAGTTATTTGTTACCAGCAAGAGTTTTTTGTTGTGATTTTGCTTATACCCATTAGGGTGCTTTGTTCTCCCAATTAGCCAGTAAACAGAGAATGAATTCTTTCACTCCTTTCACCTGGTGATATTATCATCACTTCCCCATTCTTCTTAAAAGCCACAGAAGACACATAGGCTATGTAGTGTGTCCTGAAGATCAGTAGGAACATGAAGGGAAACAAGTAACCAATTCAAGGAGATAATAGGGGAACCGAAGAGTGCAGCCATCCCAGTTGGTGGCCTTTAGGCATAAATGTAGTGCCTTTTCAGGCCAATAGATAAAATAAAAAGTGGTGCTATGTGACCCTAAACACCCCTGTATTCACACCTTACACCCTAATAATCTTTCTACAGAATTAGTTTTGTGATGTGCCATTTGAAAATTAATAACATGCTGATCAATAATATTATGGTAAAATTTATGTAGAAACATATGTCAAGTTATGCATTCCCCTGTATGAAGTAATTAGCACATGTTCAAGACCAGACATTCTTACCTAGAAAAAGGTGTTAAACAAACCTATCCTAAACAAAGGAATGTGGGTTTACCTCAACTTACATAAGCAGTAAACAGGGTCATCAAACTAACAAGGGGAGGAGATTGTAGGAAACAGAACAATTTTCTTTTTAGCAAACAATAAGGAAAGAAAACAGCATGAAACTTTCTTCAGACTCCATGTTGCCTTACTCACAACTTGAATAAACTTTACAAGGTGTAACCTTCAGAAGAATCCAGTTCAAAGGCTCAATGACTATAAAAGAAAGGGGCAGAGAACCCCAAGTTCTCTTTCACATAAAATGACAAAGGAATCAGCAATTTGGGCTAATGGAGGAGATTGTGACCAAAGAGAGGGAATCAGCCATTTTACTGGAAATCTGGGGTGAATTAAGCCATTTTGAACAAAACCTGTAACTTGATAGATTAAGGTTATGTCTACACTACCACGATAAGTCAACCTACGCTACGCAACTCCAGGTATGTTGTTCATGTAGCTGGAGTCGATGTACCTTAGGTGGAGTTACCATGAGAGTCAACAGGAGAAACTCTCCCATTGACTTACCTTACTCTTCTCATTGGGAGTAGAGTACAGGGGTCGATTGGAGAGCAATCTGCTGTCGATTTGGCAGGTCTTCACTAGACCTGCTAAATCGACCACCGGTGGATCGATCTCAGAGCGTTAATCCAATATATAGTGTAGATGTAGCCTAAGTTTTAGATTTTTAGATGCATGTTTTCGCTTTTATTTGCTTGAAACCTTTTCTAATTCTAGAAATCATCTTATAATTGAACTCACTTAATATTCTATCTTTTGTTAATTAACTTGTTTACTTTTTATTCAAACACAGAACTTTTGGTTTAGATCAGGGATCTCAAACTCAAATCACCACGAGGGCCACATGAGAACTAGTAAATTGGCCCGAGGGCCGCATCACTGAAACCTTTTCATACAATGATACAAAAGTATAGTCAAAAATGAGAAAAATGAAGAGTAATATAGCATTCTATTAAAAGTCAATGTATTAACTTTTTAAAAACTGTAATGCAAAGAGGAGTTTTAATAAAATATAAACACTCAGTAATGTTTGGAGCTTGGCTGCCAGTGGAACCGGCACCTATGGCGGGATGCAGGAAATAACTCCGCGGGCCATATGTGGCCCGCGGGCCGTGTGTTTGAGACCCCTGGTTTAGATTAAAGTGTTGGTTAACTCCACTTAAAGTGATAAGCTATCAGGTTTTTGTCTCTTTAGAGGAGCAAAGAGACCGTATTATTCCTCTGAACATTACAGGAGAGGATTGGACACTGCAGAGCGCACATGTTTGGGAAAGTTCAGGGCTGAGGGTGTGTTGGCGTGGGGGGGTGGTCACCTGCTAACATCAACCAAGTCTGGTAAAGACAAGAGTGTCTGATAACTGCTGGCAGGCTGTTTTGATTCACCCACTTTGAATCCAAGTGGTACTGCATACGGAACACAGAGTACATGCTGATTGCATGTGGCTCCCTGCCTGGGATGCACAAGTAGCAAAAACATTTTGGGGCACTTATATTATAACCCTAAGTAGTGACACAGCCTCTCACTGGCCTGAATTGCACCCCAGAATATGACAACCATCAATGCCCATATCTCCCCCCTCCCCCGCTCTGTCACTGCTCAAAACCTGGCTCCACTACTGCTCTCACCTGAAATGCCCTTCAAATCGAGTCTTGAGTAAACCAAGGGACTGCTAGCTAAAGCATCTCAGCTGAGATAGTCAATTGTGGAGCCACCATCCAGTCCTTGTGATTTCACAAGATGTATCAATTGGATTTTTAGTGACTGAGGATATTTCTGATGCTTTCCAAGACCACCATCAAGGCTTAAGATTTCCCTCCCCCACAACTTAATAAAGTTCCACATTACACTCTGAATTGTGAGCCACATATCTCTTACCTCCAGTTTTTCATGTTAGTTACACATGATCCTGGAACACTGATTTACTGCAGATGTAGTTGAAATGCCAGAAATTGGTAAGCTAATATTTACTTTCTCTCTTTTTCACAAATAAATAAGCAAACTAGGCTTCATATTCCTGGTGCCATTTCTTCATTGCAGCAATGTTTTTCAATCTCAGAGTAATTCCTTCAATTAGAGCAAAACAAATCCTTATTTTCCCTCTAGGCATAATTGAAACTTCTCCGGAATAAGTTACTGAATTTACCAGTCAATCACTGACAGCACTGAGTCTCCTATAGGGGTGCCTTATGGCTCCAATTGAGATTATTTCCTGAAAGTTCAAAATACGTGCCCATTACTGTTTAAGCCACTTAGCTCCTTGCTCCCTAACAGAGCTGAGTGGAATTTGAAATTTCCATCCCATATGAAATTGACATTTTAAGATTTGTTTTCATTCCAAAATATGATCAAGTTGAAATTTTGAAGTCTTCCTTTAGAAGAATTCTAAAGAAGAATTTATGAAAAAAGGTACATTAAGAAATGATGTACTATTTCCTATAATGGATCCACAGCCATGAGGCCCATGATGCAACACAGAGGAAACGCCATCAGAAAATCATTTTCTCTGGAAATTCCTAACCACCTATGCTCCTTAACACAGTTATCCCAGCAGGATTTTTTTTAAAAAAAGCTTTCATTTTTCTACAAAAGTTATGAGAAGATGCACAAAAATAAAATCTCAAAAAACAAGTTACTCTTTGATCTGATACAACAGATCATCCTGTATACAAATTCCACCTGCCTTCTCGACAGTTCTTCAACTTCAGCCCAAAGTGATCAATTCAGTGTGACTCGAGGGGGAAGAAGCTCTTGCACAATATCTTTCTGCAAGTCTGTAAACTGTTGCTCACCCAAGCACCAAATATAGGCGCTCTCAACCCCATCCACTGAAAAGACACCATCACACAAAGTAGTCTTTTAGGTAGCTAGGACTGAAATAATTTAAGACTTTACAGATAAGCCCTTTGCATTGCACCCAGAAATGAGCTCCCCATCAGTTCAGATTACAGAAGATTTGGTGTTATTCAATGAAAACACTAAATAGCACGCCACCAAATTCTACACTGGCTGAATTTTTTTTTAAAAGGTTTTCAGGTCTAGCCCCATGCAGAGTGCATTACAACAATCCAACCCCAAGCTGACAGGGTCCAAAGTAACTGTAGCAATGTTTGCAACGTTCTAACCAGTACAATTTGTATTAGGGTGGCAGCATCAATGAAGACTTTTGTTGAAACTCCAACCTTTAAAGGGACATTGTCAAATTTAAAAAAAATGTGAAAACTTTACCCCTACTATGTTACAAGCCACATATATTACTGTATTGGAACGAGATCAGAGAAATAATTATTTGTCTTTCAGAAGCTTTATCCACTGATACTCTAAAGTTTTTTGAACAGAACAAAAACAGCAGAGCTCTTTGAGGCAGGGAATGGCTTTTTCATAAGAGACTGTACAGTGGAGCACTGATGCCTGATTGGGGCCATTAGGCACTACTTTCATACAAATAGAGATGGTCAGAAATTTCTAGATTTCTAACTTCATTTTTAATAAAGGTCTCAAAAACAATTTTTGCATTTTTTGCTTGGGGTTAGCTTGATGGGGTAGAGAGCTTGCCGGAATTGCTATATAAAAGAAATGTAGATGAAGTTTTCAAAAAGTTAAGTTTGAATGCAAACTTTGGTAAAAAGTCTTCTTTTGAGCACCTCTAAAGCAAATCTTTCAGATTAAGAGCGTGTGTTTAAACTGAGCTTTCATCTTGAGGCAACCAAGCTAGAGTGCTACTGAAGACAGCCAGAGTTCTTTTACAGTGATGCCCCAAACAATATAAACAAAGTACTGCATGTGAACAGGCTTACACTAGAACCTCAGAGTTATGAACAACAGAGTAACAAACTGACCAGTCAACCACACACTTCGTTTGAAACTAGAAGTATTCAATCAGGCAGCAGCAGCGGCAAAATAAAATAATAATAATTATTATTATTAATAATAATAATAAACATCCACACAGCAAATACAGTACTGTGTTAAAAGTAAACTAATAAAAAAGCAGCATTTTTCTTCTGTATAGTAAGTTTCAAAGCTGTATTAAGTCAATGTTCAGTTGTAAACTTTTGAAAGAACAGCCATAATGCTTTGTTCAGAGTTACAATCAGCCTCCATTCCTGAGGTGTTCATTAACTGAGGTTCTACTGTAATTTGTTTCCTAGGAGGTGCCCCAATAAAGCAGCTGTGCCAATTTGCCTTGTCCCTTTGAGTAAACTATAAATACCTATAGCACCTTTTGTGTCAAAGCACTTTACAGATGGCACCTATCTGAACTGTAGTGACTGCTGAGCTGCTGGAAAGCAACAAAAACCCAGCACACTGTACCACCTTGGGGTGCATGGGGTGCATTTGTGCAGGCAAAATGTGCCACACAGGCTCTGTAACATCTACACAGAGCCAACAGGGATGCAATTAAGGTCTTGTCTGAAAAATCCACACCATAAACTCCATGGAAATCAGTCTAGCCACCTTAAGGATGTAGGGCTGAGACAACTCTCCTTAGATCTGAACGTGCAGCTTCAGGGAGACTAAATATATCAGACCACTAAGCCATCTCCTCCAACAAACCCATAGAAACTTTTGCTTTTTCTTACCATTTTCTCTTTAAAATCAGCTTATTCTGTGCAGAAGAGACCAGTTCTGCCAAACATTTTCCCTCCCTTTACAATCTCTCACCACCCTTCGTGTTTTGGAAAAGGCCCTAACCCACCTACAATGCAGAGGGACATTTGTTTTCACTTGTGCACATGGCTGTCCTTTGCTCTGTCAAGCTTCAGGGAGCACCTAATAACTTATTTAGTGTTTTACATTTTGAAAGCACTGTACAAACATACTTTAATCCCCATAACCACCTGCGGGATTTTAAATTTAACATCAGCTATCAATTGCCAGGGTTTCTAAAACAATTGTTTAAAGAGGGCCTTTCCCCCTCCCCATATACGCACACACATCATTCATTTTTGAACTGTACATCTGACATGTGTTTAGAGGTAGGGAGCAGGGCATCGTGCAGGGAACTGGAAATGGGGGTGGATGGGCAAGGAAAAGAGAATTCTATGGGACACTAGGAGTCTGGGAACCTCACAGCACATAGTAGCTCTTCATATTCCCTGGCTCTGTGATTCAATTTCCCTTTAGTTCTCATCTTTGCCCTATACCCTCAGGCTCCGTATTTCGACTTGTCCAACGTGTTTTAATTTTCCCTCAGTCCCACAGGACATACCGCACACATTAGAATGTAATCAGGTCCAAAGAAGACCCACTTACCTGGTAAAGGACCTTGGGATGAGCTCAAGTGCTAAGGAAGAGGTAATCATGACTCTTCCTTTTGCAGGACCTAGTGGCCCAGCAACTGAAACCAAGATATCTGAAAAGAGTTTATGAAGAAAGGACAGTCATCCTGGATTCCTGATGGTAGTGTGGAGGAGTGGGGAATGGAATGGTTGAAAATGACAGAAAAAGGTAATTGAGTTTGACATTTTCACTACTGATGCTGGAGACATATTGAACAGGAGCACAGCTGGTGAGCATGGTATGAATGGAGCCAGTCTTTTCAAAGCTGCTCAAGCCTTTAAAAAAAAAAATCCAAAAGAAAGCTTAGCTCTCCATCAGTTATTTGGCACCCCCATAAGTCTGCTGAAACCTGATGGGCCATTGTAACATTCCTAGTTGGTCAGTGAATAGCTTCCAAATGTGCTTTCACTAATCCCCAAAATCATTCTGTGCACTAGATCACATTGAGCCTTCAAATAAACCACTTGAATTTTCTAGGTCAAGCTGTAACACCGGCAGATCCCGGTCGTTAGTGGGTGGGATTGAACCTCAGACCTCTGGAGCATTAATGCATCAGCCTATACTGCATGAGCTAAAAGCCACGTGGCTCTTAGCTAAGGCTGTAGAGCAAACTCATTTATCTCTCTCTTTAAGTGGTCTCGGTGCCACTAGATGGGACAGAACACCACACCCAGAAGGTGTGTTACAAAGCCATTCTTCTTCAGACAAGATGTGCTATGAAAGCATTGGAAGACATTTCAAAACACAATTAAGATTGTGTTTTCCTAATATCTGTCTCACCTCAATTTTAGGCAATATTATTTTTATTAGTTACCCTCTAGCCACAAACCTAGGATACAAAAATCAAAGTAGTAATGACTTTTTGTTTGTTTTGATATGTGTCTCGTAGGAGAGGCAAAACAAGTCACAAACATGAAAAGGAGTTCTTACTCTTTAACTATGGAAAAGCCACCATAGTACTTCCCATAACACAAATCAATGTAGATTCATTTATACATGATCATTTAGTCACTTTGCATGGAATAACTGACTTGTTCAATATACATAGTTATTGGGGGAAATTGGATACAAGTTATTTGCAAATGTCCAACAATAAAGATATTGGGGGGAATACAGATCCTGAGTTATATTGAAATATTAGGGCCTTTAGCATGAAAAGCCCTATGTCCCAGGTATCCTGGGCAGCAACTTGGTGGGACATCCATAGGCTCAGACAGGTACCACATCTGAGGAAGTATAAACAGAAAGTGGCTTTACTTGGTCTAGTGAAGATTATTAGCACACCACTGCCCCAATCCTCAGACATTACTATGGCCCTGTGAGTCACTGTCACAACATGCTCTACTCACCACTACAGCACCTCCTTCTGGCCATGTCTGGGGATTAGAAGTGGGTGGTAACCTAGGCAGCAGTGACCATGAAATGGTTGAGTTCAGGATCCTGAAAAAAGGAAGAAAGGAGAGTAGCAAAATATGGACTCTGGACTTCAGAAAAGCAGACTTAGACTCCCTTAGGGAACTGATGGGCAGGATCCCCTGGGAGGCTAATATGAGGGGGCAAGAAGTCCAAGACATCTGGCTGTATTTTAAAGAAGTCTTATTAAGGGTGAAGGAACATACCATCCCAAAGTGCAGAAAGAATAGCAAATATGGCAGGCAACCAGCTTGGCTTAACAGATGACTAGGTAGGAGTATAAAAATATTGCTTGAGCATGCAGGGGAGCAATCAGGAAGGCCAAAGCACAATTGGAGTTGCAGCTAGCAAGGGATGTGAAGGGTAACAAGAAGGGTTTCTACAGGTATGTTAGCAACAAGAAGAAGGTCAGAGAAAGTGTGGGACACTTACTGAATGGGGGAGGTGATAGATGATGTGGAAAAAGCTGAAGTACTCAATGCTTTTTTTGTCTTGGTCTTCACAGACAAGGGCAGCTCCCAGACTGCTGCACTGAGCAACACAGCATGTGGAGTAGGTGAGCAGCCCTCAGTGGTGAAAGAACAGGTTAAGGACTATTTAGAAAAGCTGAACATGCACAAGTCCCTGGGTCCAGATCTAATGCATCCAAGGGTGTGGAGGGATTTGGCTGATGTGATTGCAGAGCTATTGGCCATTGTCTTTGAAAATTTGTGGTGACTGGGGGAGGTCCCAGACGATTGGAAAAAGGCAAATATAGTGTCCATATTTTAAAAAGGGAAAAAAGAGAACCCGGGGAACTACAGACCAGTCATCCTCACTTCAGTCCCTGGCAAAATCATGGAGCAGGTCCTCAAGGGATCCATTCTGAGGCACTTGGAGGAGAGGAAGGTGATCAGGAACAGTCAACATGGATTTACCAAGGGCAAGTCATGCCTGACCAACCTGGTTGCCTTCTATGATGAGATAACTGGCTCTGTGGATATGGGGAAAGAGGTGGATGTGATATATTTTAACTTTAGCAAAGCTTTTGATACAGGCTTCCACAGTATTCTTGCCAGCAAGTTAAAAAAGTATGGATTGGATGAATGGACTATAAGGTGGATAGAAAGCTGGCTAGATTGTCGGGCTCAATGGATAGTGATTAACGGCTCGATGTCTAGTTGTCAGCTGGTATCCCCCAGGGCTCGGTCCTGGGGCCATTTTTGTTCAACATCTTTATCAATGATCTGGCTGATGGGATTAATTGCACTCTCAGCAAGTTCGCAGATGACATTAAGCTGAGGGGAGAGGTAGATACGCTGAAGAGTAGGGATAGGGTCCAGAGTGACCTAGACAAATTGAGGATTGGGCCAAAAGAAATCTGATGAGGTTCAACACGGACAAGTGCAGAATCCTGCATTTAGGAAGGAAGAATCCCAGGCACCACTACAGGCTGGGGACCAACTGGCTAAGTGGCAGTTCTGCAGAAAAGGACCTGGGGATTACAGTGGATGAGAAGCTGGATATGAGTCAGCAGCGTGCCCTTATTGCCAAGAAAGCCAATGGCATATTGGGCTGTATTAGTACGAGCATTGCCAGCAGATTGAGGGAAGTGATTGTTCCCCTCTATTAGGCACTGGTGAGGCCACACCTGAAGTATTGCATCCAGTTTTGGTCCCCCCACTATAGAAGGGATGTGGACAAATTGGAGAGGGTCCAGCAGAGGGCAACAAAAATGATTAGGGGCTGGGGCACATGACTTACGAGGAGAAGCTGAGGTAACTGGGGTTATTTAGTCTGCAGAAGAGAAGAGTGAGGGGGGATTTGATAGCTGCTTTCAACTACCTGAAAGGGGGTTCCAAAAAGGATGGATCTAGGCTGTTCTCAGTGGTACCAGATGACAGAACAAGGAGTAATGATCTCAAGTTGCAGTGGGGGAGGTTTAGGTTGGATATTAGGAAAATCTTTTTCACTAGGAGAGTGGTGAAGCACTGGAATGGGTTACCTAGGGAGGTGGTGAAATCTCCATCCTTGGAGGTTTTTAAGGTCCAGCTTGACAAAGCCTTGGCTGGGATGATTTAGCTGGTATTGGTCCTGCTTTAAGCAGGGGATTTGACTAGATGACCTCCTGAGGTCTCTTCTAACCCTAATTTTCTATGATTTTATGATTAGCATTGCCAGTCAGACATCCCTTCGTGCAGTTGCTCACTCTGTCTTGCTTTCTCACAACTTGGCTGCTCCCCCTTTGTAGCTTGACCCTCCAGTCAGGTCACTCTAGTTTTCACCTACCAGGTGTGTATCAAAGTCTCCCAGGACCCATTCTCCCAGGCAGTCTTCCCTTTTGATGCCCCTTAATAATGTCACTTCCTCAGCGGCTGGTAGAGGAAGCCAGGCCCACCCCTTTACACTAGGTTCCAGCCCACGTACCCTACAACAGGCACTCAAAGTCTGCACAATCCTAACCCTTACAGCTGTATCCCTAGACTACTTCCTACCTTGCCTTTTCTCACCCAAAGACAAGACCCCATCCTTCCCTTCTGTGCTCAACTACTGGGCTTTATATAGGCCCCTCCTATTCCTGTCCAGCTGAGCTTCATGTTTAATTAGTCCTCATTGCCCTCTGGCTCCTCCTCCTCTGGGTGCAGCCTTGTCAGTTAATTGACCCATCTGGGCACCTTAACCCCTTCAGGCTTTGTGTAGGGTGGACACTCCATGACAGTACCTTGGTCAAGGAACATGTTGGGGGTGCTGGAACAATTTTTTATAGTGGGGGTGCTGAGAGCCATTGAACCAAACTGTAAACCCTGTATATAATGGAAACCACTTCAAGACAGGGGATGAAACAGCCCCCCCCCCAGCCCTCCTAGTTCCAGCACCTATGAGCTCTGTAGACACAAATTAATACTCTGGGCCATCTCTTGCTTCAAAGAGGCACTCAGAGTAGCTTCCATTATTACATGAACAAAAACCTTCGTCTTAAGGAATTCTGAATGGTTTCTGCAGGGTCGGAGCTCATAATATTTCATGTATTCCATTGCTCTTTGTTAACACCTTCTTGGAGCAGCCAGGTGTGGGGCATGAACTTGAGCTACATATTCTAGACTGGTTTGGTTTCTGAGACTGGGGGTCCTGACCAAAAAGGGGATCACAAGACTAATTTAGGGATGTTGCGAGAGTGGTGGCTGCTGGCTGGATGCCCAGATCTGAAGGCAGCGCCGCTGGCAGCAGCAGCACTGAAGTAAAGGTGGTATGGTGGAGGGGTTGTCACTTTTTAGGGGGGTCGTCACAGCCTGAAATATTTTCAAAAGGGGTCCCAATAAAAAAAGTTTGAGAACCTCTGTTCTAGACTATACTTGATCCCTTGAGCTACATCTTCTAGACTGTACTGTAAATTACTAGCTTTGTATAAAACCTGAAATAAAGAAAAATGGTAAAAATTGGATTTAGTTCTCTGAACAACAATATATAAGACAGCAAACACTAGGAAGGGTTCAGTTTCTCCACTTTGTTTAGAATACCTTTTGCTTTAAACTAAATCCTTCAAATCAGAAATACTATTATCAGGAAAGGAGATTGAACGGTTGATAGCAGTGAATGTGCCCATATGAAACACAGGCCCACAATGCCAACGCTGAGAATGACACACAGGAGAGATTGAATTAATTGGATTGAATCGCATATTGTTAAAAAATAATATATATATGCAATGGGTTTACCACTTCCCCTTTATAGCCATGATAAATATCCTGTCTGTGTCATCTGGGACAGTTTTGAAAGTTAGATGTTTCATCTCTACAGTGATATCCATGTAAACAATTAATGCAACTACAACAAAATCAGGGGTGCATGAGCAAAAGGAAAGCATGTAAATAAGACAAGGGGATGGGTGCAGCAGCTGAGTAAACGTATTTCTTTTTCCTGCTCTGAAAAAATCCCAGCTCCAGATTCAGTGCTCAGTGGATTAGCAATCCTGATAAAGACATTTTTTGGCAATATTTTCTTGAGAACTAATCTCATTCATTGACTTTAATGTTAAAGGAATTTGGATATTAGCAACTGTCATGCCGCTTACTGACAACTTATTAGAAGAGATATTCCACTTGTAATGAATTTGCTGGCTGTGAGCCCAGGGCAGGACATGAACCTGTATGTGTGCCTCCAGTGCGCACTGAAGACTGTGCTGCACAGCTGTGCATTTCTGCTGTGTGTCATGGCTTCAAAACAGGTGGACCTTTTCCTCGCTGACAAAGTTCAGGGTCTGGAGGCCTGGTGCTAAGCAAGTGTGAGTAGCTGAGAAGTTTGTAGTCTCAAAATCTGTTGTGTTGCACATTCTGAAGAATAACAATGACATCTTGAAGGAGTATGACATCAGCACAAACAAAGGGTACAAGTGTCAACATCGTGGCAGGGAAGCAGACTTTGGTGCAGCTTTGGGATTCTGGTTTTAGCATAAGCTTGGCCAAGGTACTCATCTCTCTAGATTGATTCTAAAACAGAAAGGGCAGAACAGGAGAATGAGTCCAACAATTCAGATGGCTGGCTCAGTCATTGGTTCAGTGTAAGGAACACAGTGAGAAACAAGATGCTGATTTTCTGGCAGCTGCTGAAATGGAACGTGGACACCCTACTCATCATTCTGGATGAATTCCAGCTGCATGACATCTTCAGTGCTGATGAGACTGCTCTCAGCTACAAGGGCTTTCAAGACAGAACCCTTGGTATGCTGAGCAAAGTGTTTATGGGGTGTGTGGAAAGCTATGGAGTGCATCTGTTGTACAAACATGGATGGGGTGAAGAAATGGTCTCTTATGTGATAGGAAAGGAGAAGATCCCTCTGTTTCCCTAAAGCTGACTCAAAACTCCTGTGATCTACAGGAACTCTGCTAATACCTGGATAACTAGTTCAGCATTTCAAGAGTGGCTGAAAAACTGGAACAGAGAGCTGCACCTACAAGACAATTGTCCAGCGCATTCAATGTGGAGTTGTTGCACATTATGTTGAAATTTTTGCTTCCCAACACATCCTCAGTCATGCAGTCATTGGACATCAATGTCATTAAAAACTTCAAAGACCATTACTGCATTCATCTGGATGTGTGAATTGTTACCTCTCTTGATGCTGACCTGAAGCTTTGAGAAGCGGAAGCTGGAAAAAAAAATCCAACTCCTTGATATACTTCATCTTGCTAAGGAGCCTTCGGCCACCATTTTTCCAAGACTGTTTACAACTGCTTCAGAAAGAGTGGGTTAGGATCTCCCACAGACAACCTTGGGCTGGCAGATATTGAAATGCTGACTGTTGTTGCCGTTCCTGATCATTTGACAGCAGAGGAATTTGAGGCCATTGTTAATTTTAACAGTCATGTAGAGATGGCAAGTGAACTTCTGATGTGGAATGGTCACAGGTGCTAAGCACCCACAGGTTGAAGCGTCACAAGAGGATAGTGCATCACACGAGGAATCTGAAGAGCCTTCTTCATTTCAAGAATAGTTACATGCTGTGGACGTTTTCCACAGGATATGCCAGTATCGAAGCTTTGAAATTGGACATGAAGCTGCACACAAAACTAACTGAGAGGGATTTACAGCTGGAGGTGGCATATAGTAAAAAGCAGACAATATTAGACAAATTATGTGTTGTTTTACTTAATGTGACACACCTGGAGCTCTGATTATAGGTATAGTACTGTATTGCAGATCAACATTCCTTTTTTTGTTTTGCTTTGTTATTATTTTATTTCAGCAACTGTACAGAGTCAATTTACTGTTTTAAAGGAAACTATTATTGTGTGTTTGGATTTTTCCATTTTATTTAATGTGTTTCAATGCCACATGTCTCTAACTAAAGCATATCTTTGTTCCATAGTGTACATGCACTTGAAAATGATGTCTTTTGCTTATTGTCAACCTTTGGATAATGGCAATTTTTTCTGGGAACGAAGAAGTTGCTAATAACTGGGATTCATTTTACTTATTAGAAAAAAGATAGGAAGAAGGTATACATATGGCTGTTCTCTGTGTGAATACTCATATTTACATGCACATATGCGAAGTTGTTTGCTAACAAGTGTATTTGACATTTGTTATTCTCCTGTCTGAAAAGCTTCTGTCATCCATTCAGGGAGAAGAAACCATGTCATATAACTTAAGGGACCAATACATACTATGAATAAACTAATAGTTCACTGTTATAAACAGTAGTCCCAACATTATTTGTATAAACAATTTGAAAAGTTACAAATAGCAAATGTATTAGTAAAAATCAAAGATGCTTGTTAACTATTCTTTAATCAAAAAGGCTAAATTCAGTTTATTCACAATGAATAATTCAACTAACTACTATAAGACCACCTTCTCCCTCACACACAATTTGTTTTAAATTGACCTTGAGTAGCCTGTTTATTCTCTGCCTGTGTACTGAGATATTTAATCCTTTACATTCCACAAAATAAATTAAATTTTTCAGCAATTTTCAGACATTGCCTAACATGTTTAATTAAGGTGTTAAATTCTATAATTTTTGTTTTATATCTGGCTACCTCTGAGTGTCTCATTTTTTCATCGGAGAAAAGCTTGTCCAGGGCGGCAAAAAAAGGCTTTGCTGAAAAAGTTTTAGCGGGCGATGACTCAAACTTGTTGATATATGTTTGGTTACTCACACAGTATGAAGTGGACATTTCAAAATAGAATGTTCAAGGTTTACTTATGCCCTTGAAAGAAATACGATTTCCTTATGCATAGGAAAGGTTCCTAACATCATATTTGGCTGAACTCTAATCAGAGATCAACCTGTGTCCTTCTATGCCCAGAGTTTGTGATAACATGTGAACTATACATAGGAGATACATATAAAATAAACAATTTACACAGAAATCTAGGGTGTGGAGACCATCCAGTGTGAGAGATGCCTACTGGTAGAATCTCTCAGGACACAGGTGGGAAAGCTACGAGAGGAGATGATTTGGCTGCAGAGTATCTGTGCACAGGAGAAATTCATTGAAAATAGCATAGGAAGACCTCCAAGGTTGAGGAAGCGATCAAGTTGGAAAGAACTGCAGTAGTACCACCAGGGGAGGAGGAAAAAGTTCCTTCACAGGGAGGAAGGTGGCTGCTGGTTACTTCTGGCAACATGCAGTTATTCACCCCTGCTCCCAATCCACAGTCCATAGAGATAAAAAGCCTTCATGCTGCCTTAGTAATGAGGGATGAGGAACCTCCCCCAAAGATAGAGGGGAAGTCATGTACCCTGAGGCTGGTAGGATCACAGCACCACTGAGTGTTGTAGTGGTGGTTGGTGACTTCCTTCAAAGGCAGTGCTGGTCAACCTGCAGCCCATGGGCTGTGCACAGCCTGTCAAGGTAATCCACTGGCAGGCCGTGAGTCAGTTTGCTTACAGTGACCTTCCACAGGCCCGGCTGCCTGCAGATCCCAGTGCCTGCAGTTGGCCTGTTGGGAGCTACAGGAAGCTTGGACTTGGTGGGGATGGGGGATTTCAGCTACCAAGACATTTGTTGGGAAAATAATACAGAGGGTGCAGGTTATCCAATAAGTTCTTGGTATACACTGAAAACAACTTTTTATTTCGGAAGGCAGAGAAAGCGAAAGAGGAGAGGATGTTCTAGATTTGTTTTTGACAAATAAGGAAGAACTGGTCGAGAATTTGAAGGTGGAAGGCAGCTTGGATGAAAGTGATCATAAAATCATTAGAGTTCATGATTCTAAGGAATGGTAGGATGGAAAACAGAATAAAGACTTCTGCAAATTCAGAGAATTGGTAGGTAAAATCCCATGGGAAGCAAGTCTAAGGGGAAAAAAAGAGTTCAGGAGGGTTGGCAGTTTTTTAAGAGAGACATTATTAAGGGCACAAGAGCAAACTATCCCCATGTGCACAAAAGATAGGCAGTATAGTTTAACAAGGAGATCTTCAATGACCTGAATCAAAAAAAAGTCATACAAAAAGTGGAAACTAGGTCAAATGATAAAGTATAAATATAAAAAACAACACAAGCATATAGGGACAAAATTAGAAAGGCCAAAGCACAAAATTAGATTAAACTAGCTAGGGACATAAGGATAACAAGAAAACATTTTACAAATACATGAGAAGCAAGAGGAAAACCAAGAACAGGGGAGTCCCATTACTCAATGAGGAGAGAAAGATAATAACAAAAAACACAACAATGGCTGAGTGTTAATGATTTGTTTCAGTTTTCATCAAAAAATTTAGCAGTGATGGCACGACTAACATAGTGAACTTCAGTATATATGGGGTAAGAACTGAGGCTAAAATAGAAAATAACACGTTAAGAATTACTAAGATAAATGAGATGTCTTCAAGTCAAATTGGCCTCATGAAATACATACTAGAACACTTAAAGAACTGCCTGAGGAGACCTCTGAGGTATTAGTGATTATCTTTGAGAATGCACAGAGGACAGCAGAGATGCTAAAGGACTGGAAAAAGGCAAATATAGTACCTATCTATAAAAAAGGGAATAAGGACAACCCAGGGAATTATAGCCCAGCCAGCTTACCTTCGGAACCCAGAAAGATAATGGAGAAAATTAGCAATCCATTTGTAAGCACTGTGACAGACCCAGACAAGTGGGGTACAGAAGTCTCATAGAAGGCAAATATACTGGCCATTGGATGAATAGTTTTCTGTTCCCTGAGTGACCAGAGCAGAGGCTGCACTAGAACAAGAAGGAACTTTCTGGAACCAATTTAAGGCAGGCAGGCTAATTAGGACACCTGGAGCCAATTAAGAAGAACCTGCTAGAATCAATTAAGACAGGCAGGCTAATCAGGGCACCTGGGTTTAAAAAGGAGCTCACGTTAGTTTGTGGTGTTGCGTGCGAGGAGCTGGGAGCAAGAGGCACACAAGGAGTTGAGAGTGAGAAGAGTTGAAGGACTGAGGAGTACAAGCATCAGCAGACCATCAGGAGGAAGGTCCTGCAGTAAGCATAAAGAAGGTGTTGGGAGGAGGCCGTGGGGAAGTAGCCCAGGGAGTTGTAGCTGTCATGCAGCTGTTACAGGAAACCCTATAGACAACTGCAATCCACAGGGCCCTGGGCTGGAACCCGGAGTAGAGGGTGGGCCCAGGTTCCCCCCAAACCTCCCAGCTCCTGATCAGACACAGGAGGAATTTGACTGTGGGTTCTACCAGAGGGGAAGATCGCTGAGGCGATCAAAATCCGCCAATAAGCGCAGGACTCACCAAGGTAGAGGAGGAACTTTGTCACAGCACCTAGAAGATAAGGTGATATGTAACAGTCAGCACGGATTTGTCAAGAACAAATCATGTCAAACCAACCTAATATCCTTCTTTGACAGAGAAACAAGCCTTCTGGATGCGGGGATGCAGTAGATATTATATATCTTGACTTTAGTAAGGCTTTTGATAATGTCTCACATGACTGTCTCATAAGCAAACTAGGGAAATATAGCCTAGATTAACCTACTATAAAATGGGTGCATAACTGCTTGGGGAATTGTACTCAGAGAGTAGTTATCAATTGTTCACTGTCAAGCTGGGGCCATGCAGGGATCTGTCCTGGGTCCGGTTCTATTAAATATCTTCATAGAAGGTTTGATAATGGCATAGAGAGTGCACTTATAAAGTTTGTGGATTATGCCAAACTGGGAGGAGTTTCAAGTGCTTTGGAGGATAGGATTAGAATACAAAATGAACTTGAGAAACTGGATAAATGGTCTGAAATAAATTCAATAAGTACAAATGAAAAGTACTACACCTAGGAACGAGTAATCAGTTGCACAAATACAAAATGGGATATGATTGCCTAGGAAAGAGTACTGCAGAAAAGGATCTGGGTGTTATAGTGGATCACAAAACTAAATATGAGTCAACAATGTAATTGTTGCAAAAGAAAATGTAACATTGTTTTGGAATGTGTTAGCAGGAGTGTTGTAAGCAAGATATAAGAAGTAAATACTTCTACTCTATAGTGTCTAGTTCTGGGCACCACACCTTGGGAAAGATTTGGACAAATCGGAGAAAGTCCAGAAGAGAGCAACAAAAACCACTCTCCACCCCCTGACAGGAGGGGGCTGGAACTACAGTGTGTGTGCTCAGGAGAATGTAGGGCATATGGGAATGTGGAGGAGGAGAAAGGGGGGATGTGAGGTGTATGTGCAGGGAATCATATGAAGGTGCAAAAAGCAGGGAGAAATTGAGGAAGAGGAGGGAGGGGAGAACAGGTGTACAGCTGCTTTGCGTTGCTCTGGTAAAACAAGGCAGCTGTAAACCCAGTTTTAATGGGACAGTAAGTTCAGCCTGCTTTGTGCTTCTCCTAAATGGCATAAAGCAGCTGGACTATACTGGTCAAACTGGCCAGAAAAAATACAAATCTTTAAGATTAATAGTTCCTAACTTCAAATTATTAGAAATATCACTGGGTAACTTTGTCTGTGCCTTTGTTGTTTAATGTTCATCTATGACTTTTTAATAAATAAACAAATACATAAATAAAGGAAATTCTCAGACAAAAAAAAATTAGAACATGAAGTTAAGATTGGTAGTACATATAAAAAACAAGTGTGAAATACATTATAGATTGATTTGGATTATCCTAAGGGTTATAAACCAAGGAGATTCAGAGTTAAGGTTTTTGTAGTTACACTATGAAGATTAAAGAGAGAGATCTAATTTTTGTATTAAACTGGTTTAATCTAATCTGGGATCACAAACAATAATGTGTTTTAATCATATGATAACTGGAAGATGTCACTACAAGTTAGAGAGTTAATTTTCTTGGGGTGCTCTAATGTGTGTTTCTATACCTGTACATGTTTGGGGTTCTTTTATGTTTAACCTTAGCTCTGCAATCCCTTAGTTTTTAACACTTTGATTTTGGGATAATTACAATATCCCTGTAAAGTATTTTACCCTAAATTGCCAATATGTACGCTCAACCTTAACTACATTTTAGCATACTTTTTGTCAGGCAATTAGCAAGATTTCTTCTTCGCTGATTATTAGATGACACCACAGATAGATTCACAACAGGGTTTTAAGTCATTACATAGCACTATTGTTATCATATCTGGAACTTTACAATTGTAAAAAAGTCCATGGAAGAAAGTAGAAACAATAGGGGGCTTTTCCAAAGTCTTTACTAACCGCACCAAAAAAATTCTTGTCAGTCATCCTGGTCTTTGGAGGACACTGAAAAAATGTTAATGCCTAGATAATAAGATTATCATCATTATCTGAGAATTCCATAAGGCCGTGAACACACAAATCTGTCCTAATGAAATGCCTAACCTTTAAATCAATAGTATTAAGGTACACTTTGTTAACAACTCATTATTATTATTTTTAGCAATGTTTGCAACAATCCATACTTAACTTTGTTAGCAAAAGTTAAATTATTTGCCTTTGAAGAATCTATGCAACTATCAAATAATTAAGTCCCACATCCCAAAAGCTAGCTCTGCATTTTCCCATCTGAATGAAAATATTTGGAAGTAACATGGCATTGCTTCTTTGCAAAAATCAAAGTATAAAGTGCAGCAATGCAGATCATTCGTCGTAACAGCATGCGTGCTAGTCTCAGCAGCCTACAGGCAATGCTGATGACACTGCATCTCAGATGGACTGATCATATTCTACAAATGGATGAGACACCTGTGGCAGCAACTAATCAGTAGTCAACTGACTGATGAAAAACAGACATCAAAGGCAAAGGAATTTAGGAAGTATTTACAGCTAGGTAATATTGACTAAACCACTGGGAAACTCAAACCTGTCAAACAAACTAATTAGTCTTAGCAGTAAATGATAGATTGACGATGTATGAAAATAACCACCACTGTGCATGAAAAACAAAATGCCGACTACATTTACCACAGCAGTCACATCTAGTGCATCAGCCTAATACCTGCGCAACCTGTGTTGGAAAGAGTCATAAATTGGACTCTACAGGCAAGAATGGAATCTAAACTATATACAGTCTGATCCTGAAGAAATTTAGCTTCTTAACATAACTTTTGATGAAAGCTTCCAAAATGGTTTGTATTAAAGTTTGGTTTGCTGCCACTACTTGTTCTTGTCACATATAGCAGTGGTTCTCAACCTGTGGTCCCCACCCCCTGAGGGGGGAGGGGTGAAGCCATGTTCCATCCCTCCATTACTTACTGCTTTGTAAGTGGTTGTTCCCCTCTCCCAGCTCTTTTGGTGATGCACATAAATAAAGCAGCAAGTTCACAGCATGTAGTCCTGTGAGAAGACAGGTGTTGGTGGTTTCTTTTATTTTATTGCACAGAGTGGTTCCTTTACAAAAAGAAAGAATGGATTAACTGAGTTTTTCTAAAGAAAAAAAATGTAGTTCTATGCTGGTCACACAAGGGACTACAAGAAAGGAATTTTGATTCTTTATGTGCAAATCCCTAGACTGCTTCCTGAATATCATTTCCAGATTGGCATAGATATTACATCTACTCGTACCCAGTTTCCAGCACAATAAATAGCTTTATGCACCTCAAATACTTTTGACTATTTTAATTTGTAAGCCCTGTTGTTCCATCAACTTTCCATGACTTCTGACAACACAGGAAGAAGACTCCTTACAGCATGGTCTAATTTAATTAACCTAGAGGAATCACAGAGGTCAGGAATTCCAGGTATTCATTTACTTAGGAGAGCTCTGGGAGACCCAATCTGCATACAGTTAATATTTCTTTGATTCTGTATTCCACCATGAATGAAACTTTCCAAATGGCTGGCAGAACACTGAGATATTCACTCAACTGTCATACCCAGTGATGTTTACGAATAAAAATGCTGTTTCTTATTGGGAAATCTCAAAGTCAACTTTCATGGTTCTGCAGAGAATTCAATGCAATACATTTTAACTAAATGAAACAGTTTCCTCATAACTGTTGAATAAGCAATAGCAACTCAAGGTTGCAGAACATATTTTTCTTTATTACTATTATATTTCTTTGTATATTCTCCTTGACAATATATTCAGATAGCTGTTGCTATGTATAAAATAAAATCTGCGATGCTACAGATAAAATCAAATGAATGATGCACCTTAACACATAGCTAACACCAATAAGATAGACATATATGTCTGTTTGTTGTTAGACTAGATATTTATGTTCTATTCTTTTTTCCTGGCCCTTTGAAAAAACAACAAACAACAACAAATAACCAGACCTATTGTCAGGCACTTCTGAGTAATTCTAATTTGGAATTTGTTGTATTGCTTTGAGCTTGTAAAGCAACAGCATCTTAAATGATGACTGTGTGCAAGGTCGTACATCTGGTGAGAAATAATGCTTTTAAGGTGGCTATACAATTCACACATTGCAATTTGTACAGCAACTACTGAACGTATCACCAACAGACAAAAAAGAAGTACTAGGAGGAAGAAAAGAAATAGTCGAGCCATCACCGCTGAATTTAGTTCTTTGCGGTGCTATACCAGGACTAATGGCTGCAGTGGTGACACTTGAATTATTAGCTGTGGTTGCTGATCTCAGACCTACAGTTCTCTTAAAGCTATGAAAGAAGTAGTGATATCCTCTGCTTCAGGAAGATGCTTACTGGTCCATGGACTGTGTTGTTTTCAGTACTACCACAAGATTCAGCTGTTGCACTACACTCCATAAGGTCTCAGATTTGGCAAATGTCAAAAGCATGCTGTTACAAATATGTGAACTTTCTGTAATATTTTATTACCTATTTTTATGAACAATATGCTTGTCATCTGACTTTGCATTGTTGTCCACTGGATGCAGAGGGTTTAAATACTTCTGTTGTAACAGAGCAGAAGGCCTGAGGAGTTTGGGTCAAGTAGAGTCTGGAGTGGTAGGAATGCACCAAGAAGAGCTGGCTGGAATCCACACATGTCAATGGAGAATCCAGAAAAGACAATGGTATCCCCAATGATCAAACATTAACATTTACAACAGGGAGCTTCAGGAGCAGCATGGTAGTGTCTGGAGGACAGAGACAAAAGGAGTCAGGAATCTGCATTAAGAACCAGGCTCACAGACACATGGGGAACTTTCATGGGACTGAGAGATAAAATGGGACAGAGAGAGGAGCTGGAGCTCAGGGAAGGAGGGCATAGTGAAGCCCTGTCTCCCATGAACATGAACTGAGTCCTAAGCATGTCTCTTTCATGCTAACTCAAAGACATTCAGATGCTGTGTTACAGGTGACTAACAAATTATTACCTTGTTATCAAAAGGCTGCTTGGCATTGCTGCAGTTATTCACTGAAGAGTATTGTGCCCTGAAGACATGAGTCTGGTTTGGCTGGACTTGCTGCCAGGAGCCGCAGAGAGAGATATGGGGATTGCTGGAGACTGACAGCCCAGTTTCAGAGACATGAAGGGCCACAGGCCTGTCCCTGAAGGACAATGTGGATCTTGGTGTCCACCACAATACTGGGGTATTCCTAGGAGACTGGTTATTCTAACACTCTTCAGCTTCTCTACATGTTACGAAGAAACATAAGAGTCTTCCTCTCATGCTGTAATGATCTCATTTACATTTGTTTGTAATTCACCAATCATTTTCCCTCTTTTGAAGACTAGGAAACAGGGCAGCTGTAAGAATAGAAGTCAACTGCCAGAGTACCTAACAAGACTGAATCTGTCTTGTGTCAAATGGTGCAGATTGACTCAAGTAACTGGAAAATCTTCAGGGACCTTCAAACAAGACAACACTCCTTGCCACTATTAGTCTTCACTGTCTACATTCTGAACCTAATCCCTGAGGGAGTGCAGTCTGGCACTTCAAATGTTTTCGGCCAAAGGACAATTTTGTGGAAAGTTTCAGTTTAATTGGACATTTTTCTTAGATAAGAGACTTTGTGGGAAGAAGAGCCAATGTGAGTTTAGGAGTATTGCGGGGAGGGGGAGAAGGGAAGAGAGGCAGACCAGATGGGAATGTAGGAGAAGAGGAAGCTATAGCTTATATTTTCAGTCAGAACATAGTTAAATGGGTTCTAGAGCAACTGTATCCATGGCATTCCTACGACCGTGATGCATGTACAAAATCAGCATCATCCTCCATTCAGTTTTTAGACACTTGGGTTCGAACTGCAGAAGATACTGAAAAAAAGGCCAAATCTTGCCATCTTTGATCAGATCACTCTCGTTCCTTACTCAAGCAAACACTTATTTAAATCACTGAGAGTTTGACTGAATAATGACGAAGTGAGGGTCTGATCCTGTGAGACAGCGAGCACTTCCAGCAAGGTGTTGGATGCCCTCATTTCTCTTAAGTCCATGGCAGCTGAGAGTTCTCAACATTTTGCAGGATGAGGCTCTTACTAATGACCTCAGAATTTGACTCAGATTATTTTTGGTTGTGTGTTCTATATAGCGCTTTAATCTGCTGAACTCTGCCCACAAGAGTCTCTCATTTCTTGTCAGAGTATTTTAACTGGATCCAGCCTACGAAGAATTACATTAGCATTGCATTCCATTAGCATTCCATTGTACTCTTAGTGTAAAAGTTCACAAGAATATTGCCATCATCTGAGTTATGGTGCTCCTCTATACAGTCCAGATTCAAGACACCTGAGATTGTTTATGTACTTGCAAATCTTGCTGTTCCTGTGATTTTAGTTCAGTCTAGCTTGGACCATTTCAAATAGCTTATATTTTTATTACATTACAAATGGGGAGGAAAACCCCCAAAACACAACAACAACAAACCCAATGAAAGCAAATGCACTGCCATACTAAAGAAAATGTCTAGTTAAGGCTGTTTAACATAATAAAAATAGTAATGCCATTATATTATCAAAGTATTGCTAGCAAAATAATATTTGCACTTTAAATGGTCTTCCAGGGGAAGCAATACACAGTGCAGTGCTGATCATGTATTTTGTATTCTGGCTATTATATTTAAATTAGGGCTGTCAAGCGATTAGAAAAATTGTGATTAATCGTGCGATTAAAAAAATTAATCATGATTAATCATGTGATTAATTGCACTGTTAAACAATAATAGAGACTACTTATTTAAATATTTTGGATGTTTTCTATATTTTCAAATCTATTGATTTCAATTACAACACAGAATACGTGTACAGTGCTCACTTTAGCTTTATTTTTATTACAAATATTTGCACTGTAAGAAACAAAAGAAATAGTATTTTTCAATTCACCTAATACAAGTACTGTAGTGCAATCTCTTTATCATGAAAGTTGAATTTACAAATGTAGAATTATGTACAGAAAATAACTGCATTCAAAAATAAAACAATGTAAATCTTTAGAACCTACAAGTCCACTCAGCCCTATTTCAGCCAATTGCTCAGACAAACAAGTTTGGTTGCAATTTGCAGGAGATAATGCTGCCCGCTTCTTGTTTACAATGTCACCTGAAAGTGGGAACAGGCGTTCACATGGCACTGTTGTAGCCAGCATCGCAAGATATTTACATTCCAAGTGCGCTAAAGGTTCATATGTCCCTTCATGCTTCAACCACCCTAATGATGGGTTCTGCTCGATAACTATCCAAAGCAGAGCAGACTGACACATGTTCATTTTCATCATCTGAGTCAGATGCCACCAGCAGAAGGTTGATTTTCTTTTTTGATGGTTCGGCTTCTGTAGTTTCTACATCGGAGTGTTGTTCTTTTAAGACTTCTGAGAGCGTGCTCCACATCTCGTTCTGCTCAGATTTTGGAAGGCACTTCAGATTCTTAAACCTTAGGTCGAGTGCTGTATGTATCCTTAGAAATCTCACATTGGTACCTTTTTTGTGTTTTGTTAAATCTGCTGTGAAAGTGTTCTTAAAACGAACATGTGCTGGGTCATCATCCGAGACTGCTATAACATGAAATATATGGTAAAATGCAGCTGAAACAGAACAGGAGACATACAATTCTCCCCCAAGGAGTTCAGTCACAAATTTAATTAATGTGTTATTTTTTTAACAAGCATCATGAGAATGGAAGCATATCCTCTGGAATGGTGGCCGAAGCATGAAGGGGCATACGAATGTTTAGCACATCTGGCACTTAAATACCTTGCAATGCCGGCTACAAAAGTATCATGCGGACGCCTGTTCTCACTTTCAGGTGACATTGTAAATAAGAAGCAGTCAGCATTATCTCCCATAAATGTAAACAAACTTGTTTGTCTTAGCAATTGGCTGAACAAAAAGTAGACTTGTAGGCTTTAAAGTTTTACATTGTTTTGTTTTTGAGTGCAGTTATGTAACAAAAAAATTCTATATTTGTAAGTTACACTTTCACAATAAAGAGGTTGCACTACAGTACTTGTACAAGGTGAATTGAAAAATACCATTTCTTTTGTTTATCATTTTTACAATGAAAATATTTGTAATGAAAAATAATAATATAAAGTGAGTTCTCTACACTTTGCATTCTGTGTTGTAATAGAAATCAATATATTTGAAAATGTAGAAAAACATCCAAAATATGTAATACATTTCAATCTGTCATCTCTGTGACGGGTTGGTATCACAGAAATCCCCTTGGAGCTGCCACCTGGTGTGCCAAGACTACTTCTAACCCTGCTTTCCTGCCTTTTCCAGTTTGCAACTCCAGAATCTTGTCTGTTTTGAGCCAGACCTGCTGGTCTGCTGCAAACCCAGACCCAGGTCTGAACCACATCTACTAACAGCTGTAGGCCTGCCTGTAAGCAGCTCAGGAAGTGCTCTTGTCTTTGACACCCAGGTGTCCAACTCCCAATGGGGTTCAAACCCTGAATAAATCCGTTTTACCCTGTATACAGCTTATACAGGGTAAACTCATAAATAGTTCGCCCTCTAATTCATAGAAAGATATGCACAGCTGTTTGCACCCTCACCCCCACCCCACCCCCGGCACTAACACATAATCCAGGTAACTTAATAAGTAAAAAGTGATTTTAATAAGTAGTAACAGACAGAACAAAGTAAATTACTAAGTACAATAAAATAAAACACGCAAGTCTATGTCTAATCACACTGTATACAGATAAAAACCTCACCAGTTCCAGCAAACTTCCCTTTACAGGCTATCTTCCTCCTAGCCTAGGTCCAGCAATCACTCACACCCCCTATTGTCTTTGTCCTTTGTTCAGTCTCTTTCAGGTGTGTCCTTGGGGGGTGGAGAGTCTTTCTCTTTAGCCAGCTGAAGACAAGATGGAGGGGTCTACGAGGGGTTTAAATAGACTTTCTCCCCTGGATGGATGCTCCTCCCCACTCCCTGTGTAGCATCATGTTACCCTGGAGTTTTGGGATCACATGGGCAAGTCACATGTCCATGCACAATTCGGTACTAGCCCAGTGACATTCTTGGCCAAGCTCAGATGTGGATTGGTGTCTGCAACTTCTTTTGTCTGTTTAAGAGTTTATTGATTGGGCTCTTTACCTGCACATTCCTTTCTCTAGACATGATCTCATGCTCTTACAAAGGCTATGTATAAAACCAGCAAATATACAACCAATATTCATAACTTCAACTACAACAATGATACATGCATACAAACAGGAGGAATAGATTCAGTAGATCATAACTTTTACAGAGATATGTTACATGGCACATGTAGCATAAAACATATTCCAGTTACATCATATATACATTTATAAGCATCTCCCCATAAAGTCTTATGGGGACACCGTCACAATCTCTTATCTGAAAGTTAACTATTTCCAGAATTCCTTGAGAGCAAGAACTCCTACCCACTGTGCATAAAAGAGCACTTCAGGCCCATGCCCTCCCTCCACCTCTAACAGCTATCTATACGTATAACAGTGTTAAAAAAATCATGTTGTGTATCTAATTAAGTTATTTTGATTTTATTATGGTGTGGGTTGAAGTGAGGTACTTTTTGCCAATCTGTCTCAATCCCTTGCCTGTTCTCCTTTCACTAAAACTGGTCAAAATATAATATCAATTTCGCAAAAAAAAAATATGTTAACTGATTTTCCAGTTGGAAAATCCAAAATGGAACAAAAGGTCTACATTTCATTTTTTTGCATGTGTGTATGAAAGGAAAAATTCCAATGGTTTCAAATAGAAAATTGTTAAACAAGTTAAGATTTTGGCTTTGGTTATTAGAAACCAGCAAATTTTCAAAATTTCAAATGGAGTCCATTTAAAATGTCCACATTTCAATCAAGAAGAATTTGAAGAGTAACTGAGTTTATTTCTCAGTGAATCAGCAGGAAGAAGATCAGAGAGGATAGATTAAACCCCATTAGGCTCACTTAACATGAGAGAACAGAACAAAACCCCAAATCAGACTGAAAACAATGACAAAATACCACACCCTCCCAAAGTCCATGGTGGAAGGTGAAGAAAATAAGAGGTGGGGGGTAAAGAAAAGGAAGGAAGTGGAGATGTAGGTGGAGGGGAATTGGAGGAAAGTAGCAGCAACCCTTCAGTAGCCAGTGGAGCAGCAGAAGAAGAGGGCTATCCTCTACCATCTTGGAACAATTCTTAGAGCAGGGGTCTCAAACACGTGGCCCACGGGGTTATTTCCTGCAGCCTGCCAAGCTCCTTGCCCCCCCCATACCGCCCCCAGCCGCATTACCGCCCCCAGCCACTCCCCCCGTCCCCCGCGTTATTTCCCATGGCCGCCAAGCTCCCCTCCCCCACTCCCCCCCCGCAGCGCACCGTGTCCTTGCTCCTCTACCTACCTCCAGGCACTTCCCACCACCAAACAACTGTTTGGAGGAGCGGGGAGCCGCACACTCAGGGGAGGAGGCAGAGAAAAGGCAGGGCAGGGGCAGGGATTTGGGGAAGGGGTTAGAATGGGGAAGGGGTAGGAAGAGGCAGGGCAGGGACGGGACCTCATGGAAGGGGTGGAGTGAGAGCGGGGCTGAGGGCAGTGAGGGTGTGTGTGTCAGTGATGCGTCCTTCAGGCCAATGCACTAGTCCTCATATGGCCCTCGTGGTCATTTGAGTTTGAGATCCCTGTCTTAGAGGTTGCAGAGAAGCCAGGTTTGGCTTCCTGAAATCATTGCAAGGGGAGCTCATAGGCTAGCAAGGGACACAATTCAAGGACCAGTCCCCTCTGGAGCCACCTCAGGAGGAGGCACCCATAAGTACTGTGGCGAAAGAGTCCAAGAAGGCCAAGCCAAAGCCCAAGAATCAGCCAGCCTTGTCTCCCACACCACCTACTGGAACATAAGGTTTGGTCCTCTACTCACACTCCCTTCTGTTTCTGAGTGCAGATCCCATCAGGTACTCCCAAACCACTCTCAGCTGACTGCTGCCATTTCTAAATCTCCGCTCCCGTAGGGAGTGCTCTACAAGAAAAAGCAGTTCCGGCAGCAGACAGAGAGGCCCTGCAGGATGACAGGAACTGCAGTTTTCCATTCCAGCAATACCACCCGCCAACCCTGCACCCCCCTGTTAAAGATTCAGGAAGTGTATGGGGGAAGGAATAGCCTGGCATCACTACAGGCAACACCCCCTCCTCCCCCCGCAGCAGATGATCAGATGTACAATGCACAAGACCTGCCCAGAATCACTGTAGAACTGAAAAAAAACGGCAAAGGAGCTGCAAATTGAAATGGTCAGTGACAAACACCAGCCCCAAAGGCTTTTTCCCTAACTGTAAAGGGGGAAACAGTTCAGCTACCCTATAGGGAACGCAACAACAGATGGTTAATCATATAGTATATCCTGGACTCACCACCATCTGTATGACAAATCGAACAACAGTTCACACTCTTTGACACTCAGGTCAAGAGAGCCAAGAGTCCACTCCCCCATTCCTTATCTGACCACTCATCCAGTCACAGAATACCACATGGGAATCTGTGGCAAAACTCAGGCACGAATCAAAAGTTATAGAGTAGCAAAATTATTTTTGAGGGGGAATTAAAAAAAATCAAAATGGCCAAAGAAAACCTAAAAAATGATACTCACATTTTCTATTCACTTTTTTTCTTGAAAAATGCAAAATTTTATTAAGTGTTTTGACATAACATTTCATTTTCTGTGAAACACTATTCTTTGCTTATTTTTTATTGAAAAAAAATTGACCAGTTCTCCTTGTGTCCTTTTACCCACTGTTAGATTGGACCATTTTATTCTATTCTTACCAATGAAGTCCATCCCTTATTTCATCCACAGGGATGGATTTAGTGGTCAGTAATTGCTGACTGGACACTCCTGTGTTGGTCCTTTCCAAAATCCCTCTTCAAAAGTTGCCCATCCACTAGCATATAGCACAGCCTGTCACTCCATAGTAGCATCACATTAAATCACTCTTTGAGTCAGTTAACAAACAAATAAAACACTTTTTGGTGAGAAATACCAGAATTTGAACCAAATTGTGTCTTCCCACCTTAAAAAGACTAATAATAAACAGCAATAAAACAATAAAATAAATAATAATAGTATATGGACCTGATTTCCAGAGATGGTGAGCATGTCTAGTTCCCAGTGACTTCAGTGATAGTAGGGAGTATGCAGCATCTCTGAGAAATGGGCCCTATCTTCCTTTTCATACTGGTACAGGCTTGACCTTAAGCCGCATAGAAAATATTACCTCTAATTAGTGTTATAGTCTGAGGCTTTATCTCTTCCAAACGTGAAAAAAACAGCAAATGAAGAGTTAAGGTAATGCAAACAAACTTCTCAAAACAAGGAGGCACAAATGGAAGTTATCTACCATCCCTGTGACACACTGCCCTCTCTAAACGAAACCCCAACATGCTGATAACACACATACTAACACTCTACCCTCAGAGATGCTACCGAGCACTCTGGTAACAGAGCACATGAGCACTGTGGGACAAAGTGTAACACCTACTCTCTGCTAACCTGAAACTCTGGTTTCGGTCATGCATAGCAAACCTACACCTGGCCTACACTCAAACACTGAGCTTACTCCACACAAACTACCCTAGACTTGCTGAATGTTACAACCCCTTCATCTTTGCCCTGAGGATGCTTTTTGAGGCATTGCCTTCATTTCATCTTCATCATCATTACTCCCATAACCGCTTGGCCACTGGGGCACCATCACTGATGAGCAATCAACCAATTGTCTCCACACCTGATGATTGTGTCAGTGCTTGAGTCTCCATGAAGTCCATTCCTGCCCACTCTTTTATGTTGTCAGTCCATCTCTTCTTCTGTCTACCTCTTCTTCTCTTCTCCTGTACTGTCCCTTGGAGACTGATCTTGGATAGGTCAGATGATCTTGTTACATGGCCATACCACTTCAGCTTGTGCTTCTTCACAGTCGTCAGGAGGTCTTCGTATGACCCATCGCATTGGGTGATGATATTGTGGACCTCTTCATTGGTGACGTGATCAAAGTAGGAGATGATCAGGATTTTACGGAAGCATCTCATCTCTACTACCTGTATTTTCTGTTCAAGTTCTGCGATAAGGGTCCATGTCTCACATGCATATAAAAAAATTGAGATGACCAATCATCTGTCTCCAGCTCTTGTCCACTGACAGTAATATGTGAGCTGATCCCATCACGTTTGTTTGTCATCAGCTTGGTTTTCTCTGCACTGATTTCCATGTCGTATTTTGTGGAGGTTTCATCCAATTGTTTCACAAGATTGGCAAGTTCATCTTCGCTGCCTGCCATGCCATCAATGTCATCAGCGAACTAAAGATTTGAGATTGTTCACCCCCAAATTCTGACTGTGCATATGTGATCTTCTAGAGCATCAGTCATTATGCGCTCCAAGTAGATGTTGAACAGTATGGGCCAAAGAAGTCAGCCTTGCCGGACTCCAACAGTGGTGTGAAACAACTCTCCTGTTGTACCATTGACTAGAACTGCACTGCTGGCCTTGGCATATAGTTATTTAATGGTAAGAATAAGTTTACAACCAACATTGTACTTCTTCATGGTTGCCCAGAGAGCTTCATGCCATACTCTGTCAAACACCTCCTTGAAGTCAACAAAGATGTGGTAGATGTCCTGCTGGTGTTATAAGTACTTCTCACATAGAACACGAAGGTTGAAAATCTGTTCTGTGGTACTTCTTCCAGCACGAAAGCCAGCCTGTTCTTCAGCAATGATATTGTCTGCTTGTGGCTTCAATGTGTTCGATATAACTTTCAACATCACTTTGCTGGGATTGTTAATTAAGCTCATGATCTGGTAATTTTGACACAATTGCAGGTTGCCTTTCTTTGGCAGAGTGATGATTAGTGACTGTGTCCAAGTGGAGGGCCACTCACCCTGTCTGCCAGATCTTGTGGCAGATCTTGGTGAGTACATCTATTACTATTTCTCCTCCAAATTTCATCAATTCGGCTGGGATGTTGTCAATACCTGTAGCCTTTCCATTCTTGAGTGATTTCACAGCTGTCTCCACTTCTTCATGTAGTATTGGAAAGTCATCCTCCTCTGTTGAATCTGGGCTACCTAAGACACTAAGATCTCCATTTGTCTGGTGGTTGTATAGATCAGAGTTGTCGTTTGTCCACATATTGATGATGTCCCTTTCTTCTGTAAGACTGTTCCCTTCTTTGTCTTGGATTGCATTAGCTTTGGTCCATTTCTCCTTCTTCAGATCTTTTACAACCTGGAAGGCTCGTTTGCTATTTTTATTACTAATATACTTTTCAATCTTAGAGCATTGTTTTTCTATCCATATCTCCTTGGCCACCTTCATTCCTTTCCTGATCTTTCTGCTATCGCTCTGTCTTTATCAGCTCCCTCAGTGCTGTTCTTGTCTCTTAAGGTCTCTTCTAATGTCACATGTTTGTGACAATCCTCAGTTTGCTCATCGTCATAGTCTGTTGTAGGGTTGTAGAATTGTACCACTGTGATATTAAATGGTACTGCATTTAGACGGATGGAAATAAGCCTGCTGGACATTGGGAGGCATTCTAATACTGAATTCTTGATATCTTTATGCACAGTAAATCCTGTGCCGTTGACATGTTTGTTCTCACCACTGTAATAGAGTACATGGCCTTCTTCTGTTAGTACCTCTCCAAAGTTCTTCCATCTGACCTCAGAGATTCCTAGGAGGTGCCAGGTGTATTGTTCCATTTAGTAATTGAGTTCTTTCAACCTCCCTATTTGTCTCAATGTCCTTACATTCCATGTGGCTATGGTGATGTTATTTCTTCCACGGATCCTCTTTGTTGGGGTTACACTAGTAGTATACTTGTCACATCACGGTCTGCCCTGGTGGGAGATGGATGGCGCAGTCATTATTAACCCCGGTTGTGATCAATACAGTGTGGACGTCGTTGACTTGCACATTATATGGTATGTCTTGGACAAATTTATAACCTGGCGGAACCCATCCTTCTCCAGGCAATCCCCTTTTAGACACCTCTTATGACATGCAGGAGGAGCGGTGGGCCTATTCTGTCCCCAGACCCACAGGGAAAGCCTTCATTTAACCCTCACTAAATTCCCAGAGACCACTGTCAGGTATGCCACTGGAATGCTCAGAATCCACAAAACACTTGTGAACAGCTACTGACACAGCCTACAAAATTGAGCATTGAAGTGGTCATACTTGATCCTTTGAAGTACACATGTACCATTGTCATATCACAGTAACAGTTATGCCAACCTGCTCCAAATAATCCATCCAACATTCAATCCAATTACACCTAACAGAGTGAAGGTGGTTGGAGTGTTTGCAGGTAAATGCTGGAATTCAAGTCTAGGGAACACAACACAAATAATGGCACATCTTCTTAGAAGTTCCTTATGTCTTTTTATTATGGCACACCCCCTCACGTCTCCGCCTTAGTGAACCATTCTCAATGGCTGTTGCCAGCTCCAAGGGCAAAATAAGCTTGAACTGCAGGTGTGGCATGTACCTTAACTTTGTATTTCTGGTTTTCAGAAGTTCAAGTTTCATGTTAATTTAAGTTCCGGTTTTCAGAGCTTTGAGTGTAGCTGAACACGATGATATAGAAGGGCATGAGGCACAGCAAGGTAACCGTAACTCTGTGTTGTTGAAGCTGCATTGGATACTGTGTAGGACATTCAATAGCTTCTCATTTTTAGAAGTTTAACTGGTTTTGTTCAGAGGGTGGAGATGAGAGTTCAGGGAACCACACAAAATATGTAAGCTTTCATTTCCAGACCACCAGGTCAACACAGCCCACTGACTAGAGTTACCAACAATCCTAATTGTTGAATATTTGAAGGAGCCTACACAGAATAAATGAACAAATTTAATTCCAATTCTTAGTTAATAATTATTTATTATTATTTATTTGCTATTATTTAATTGACCATGGCAAGTGTGGGCAGTGCTGTACAACCATAAGGAAACACGTGATCTGTGAACCAAGAAACATTGTAAATTAGCATGAATATCCATCCTTTCTTTGCCTTTCAAATAATATAAATATAGAACAACTGCCCATATTACAAAAAAATAGTTATCCCAATAGGCAGTCTGAGCAGAGAGGCCAAGGACTGACTGTGCGTGGGGACTAAAGTACTTTATTTGCATTGTTGCCGCACCACAAATTTCCAAATGGTATGAGGCTCCCCTGTCCTAACAAATATGAAAGGATGGTCCCTGCCACTAAAAACTTAACCTCTAACCTCTCACCTTTAGAAATGCTACATCTGAATTGGGAATGATGTGCAACAAGGAGGCAGCCGGTAAAAGATTACATTGGCGATGCCCAAATTGTGCTTGGGCTGTGCCAAACACAGGACTCAGGCTTCTAACTGTATCTAACATATAGTAGCTGCAGAAAATTCACTTTTAAAAAGTTTCATGTTTTTAAAAAAGCTTTATCTATTGCAAGCTTTTCTCTGAAATTTAACATGTTTATGCCATCATTTAGAAAGTTTATGCCAACTGTGGAAGACAGCAAGAAAATTACCTATCTGTAACTTTAAAGCTCCACTTGGTTTGACAGCTTTATACTTCAGGAGTCACAGCATTTTCTGCTACTGCTACGGACAGCACACTACTTCCGTAGATTCACTGGGTAGTCCTAGATCTGATACATTCGTCGTATTGCTCTTCTGCAATTATGTGCTCGGCAATTGCTCACACTCAATATTGGAAATGGAAGTATGTGTGAGAGAGAGAATAAATGTAGGTCTAGGAAACCAAGGTTATCATTATGCCTTTAAAAATGTGCTATGGAATCTTATTTTTCACCAGGGGAGCTACCCGAGCTTAACATCTCATTCAAAGGATGACACTTGGTTTCATGCCGTGCTTTCTCCCCTTCCCCCAACATCTGCTATAAGCTTTCCTATGTGAAAAATTTCCTTTTAGGAAATTATCTAAATGTATAAAAGGACAAAATCAAACAACTGTAAATCTGTTTTTTTATACATGTAACCCTTCTGCCAGTCAGAGTTGGCAGCAACAAGGGCCGGGTTCCGTATCTAGGGGTTCTGTTCCAATAACACAATGCAAAACTGGCTCGAGCCCCCACCTAGTGACCTGGGACAAATATACATCACCCTCCCTGGGCGCCTCTAAAAGGCAATACTTCCCCTCTCGCAAGCACAGTGTCTGAGTGTAGCAAAAGCTTTTTAATGACAGCGAGAAACAATGTGGCATTATGTTGGGAAAACACCACAAACAGGATTCATAACCAAACCATGAGTGACAAGACCCACCCCAGCATATTGGGCCATGTCCTCTCCCTTTGGTTCTTGAGTCCAGCAATCCAAAAGTCACGCAAAGTCCCAAAAGTCCAACAACCCCAATTCCAGCACCCAAAAGTCTCTGTCCCTGATCAGTGCAGTCCCAGAGTTCAAACGTTCATCTGCAGACCACCCCCCCCCCCAGTGGAAATGGAGGGGGGAAGGTAAAAAGCCACCTTACGTGGTCCAAGGCCGACCGCCCTGCCTTTCTGTGGGGTTCTACTGCAGCCTTCACAGCAAGCTGCTCCACGCTGCTCCACCAGCCATCCCACAAACCGCTCTGCTCTGCTCCACCAGCCGTCACGTGAGCCGCTCCAGCCGTCCCCCAAACTGCTCCACTCTGCCAGATGCTCCACTCCACCAGCCACTCAGCAATGTAGCTTCAGGCCCCCCCACTACATAACACAACACTCAGTGATCTCAGCTCTTAGGAATGTTAGCTCTTTAGTGATTTCAGCTTGTAGAGGTGCCTCAGTGCAGGTGCACCCTTGGCCCAAAGTGAATCCAGGTCAGCAGTAACTAGACTCCTAATAGAATCAAAATTAACTCTGATATTCCACAGTGGAGAAGGTAGGAGGTGCAATGGGTATCTAGGGCCCTCAGAAGGGGACCCATATCACCAGGCACAAAAACCTGTCCCCAAGCTCTCTCAATTCACTGAGTTTTGGAACCCATGTCTCTTGCCTAGTGAGTGCTGCTTAGTTGATGGCGAATCCCTCCATCATAACAAAAGGCCACTGTCCTTGATTCACACAATCAGGATAACAACAGTTTATTCTTCCTGCCCCAATAACAGAAAAACTGGGGATCCTACAGCAGACAACGTGACCATTTGGGCTGCTTGGGCTCATGGTAGGTGGGGTGGTGTGCCTATGTAAATGAGGTCAGCCCCTGAAGTTCTTTCCCACAATTTGCCACCAGATGTCAGGGTGAAGCTCACCCTGACTCTGCTTACATACACAAAGTCAGATGGTGAATACTTTACTCACATTGTTGAGCAGTTACTCACATGTGTAACTCAATAATTCAACTAAATTTAGTGGGAATACTCATGTGAATAGTTACTCATATATGGGGTAAAAGGTTCAAAATCTGGTCCATGATGCAGAATCACAAGCAGACAGTATGTTACATTTAAAACCACAGCTGCTACTACCAAAAGCAGCATGTAAGCCAATGTGGGAAACATCAATAGTCCACATTTCAGTAAGGTTCTAGGACTGGAAAAATCTGGGTCAGCAAGATTGCAAGAAAAACATGAGGTTACCATACTTGCAACTTTCTTCCTTGTCCATCCCCTTTTCTCCTTTAAGCAAACACTGACTATGAGATGGCCCTCATAAAAATCCTCCTTTGATCCATCAACATGGACCAGTGATCCTATCCCTCCCCATCTCTTGACTTCTCTTGTTCCCACTATCATCCTCCCACTATTGACAAGCTTTCTCTCTAAGCAGGTTCCTTTCTCTCTGCCTGTTAATATGCTACTACTTCTTGTCCTTAAAAAATGTACTTGATTCCTCCTGCCTATTTCCCTCCCTCCCATTTCCATATAGACTTCTTGAGCAGGCTGCCGATTCTCACTGCATTGTCGGTATCTCCTGGAATCTCTGTAATCTGGTTTCTGCAAACTTTACCCCATTGAGACTGCTCCCATTAAGGTAATCAGTGACACACTTCTTAGCCATGTTTGGCCTCCTCAGTTATTTTGCTACCTTCCCTAATATCACTCCTCTCTCTAACTCCCTCTCCATCCTGAACTTTCAGAGTCCTACGCGAGCTCAGTTGGTTTTCTTCTGACATCTATCATCACATCTTCATTACCTCATTTGGTGGCATCTCTTCTTACTTTTTGTTCTCCATTAGCATTCCTCAAGTCTCATCTTTGGTATCCTCAGATTCTCCCTTTTTACATTCTCCATAGGAGTCCTTGTTCTCAGTTCTGGTTCCTAGTACCACAATGGCCCGAAGCATCTGGAAGCAATTGCAGGGGAAAGTCCTGCTCAGTCTCTGCAGCCCTGGGATGGAGTTTGCTCAGTGTGGATGGAAGACTTAGAGAATTTAGTTGCCAAATGCTTCTACTGAGCATGAATGAACTACGATATCTTTACACGGGAAAAATAATGTATTTTCCCCCTAAACATACTCTCTGAAGTGACTGAGGGAGACACCCAGCACAGAAAATTTCAGCCCAAATAGTTAAAATATGGCAAAGTCTTAAGCAACTGAAATCAGTCTTATAAGGGAAATAATGGGCAACCTTAAGTACAGGAGACACTGCCTGTAATAGAATAATATGATGTTAGAGCTTCTCATTATCTTTCAATGCTTTGGTGTCCCTAAGCCTCTGATTGCCAGAGGCTGGGATGGAAGAACAGGGGATGGGTCACTTGATAATTGCCCTGTTCTGTATATTTCCTTTGAAGCATCTGACATTGGCCACTGTTGGAAGGCTGGGGTAGATGGACCATTTCACTGACCCAGTATGGTCATTCCTTTGTTCTCATGTTCATCCTCCTGTACACCTTTGTATTGTGTGTAAACAAAATTGCAAGGTTATGGGGACAGGGGAAAGACATTCACATTTGTCTATAAATTATCATGCACTCATATTGTATCATACAGAAAATAAATGAATTAAAGTAATCTTAATCAATACACCAACTAGTAAATGTGCTGATGTAGAAAAAATAATGAACTGGATGAAAATGAATAAGCTTTGAATTATCAGGAGAAGTCAGAAGGTCTGATATCCTTCATTAATGATGCAATCGATTTGTTGAGGGCATGAAAAACTATGCTACAACAACAATGAATCAATATGAAAGGTATATAGGGAAAGACCTGTATTTTAACATTGCATAGAATACCATCAATAGTAACTGCAGTTATGGTTGCATTGAATTTTTCAGTTAAAGCATGGTTAAGATCATAGCTGAGCAAATTTCAGAATTTCTATCCCATGAGAAATTCCAACATTCCTTTTCATCCTGAAATGGGATGAAAAGTTGACATTTTGGACAGAATTTCCCTCCAAGAAATTGATTAAGAAATGTTACATCAAAACATTTCAACAGTTCTGAAATTGAAAAGTTTCATTCCATTTTGTTGAATTGACCCAAAATGCTTTGTTTTGGGTCAGATCACCATTAAACTTAATTTCTCTTGCCTCACAAGAGTTGTGGTTCAGGCCCTGATTGTGTTCATCCCTGGAAGATCTGATATACAAAATGCAATGTGGACCCCGCTTACTGAGCTACATGGTGCATAAGGGGAGTCACATGACTGAATGCATCGTGGGAGACTTAGTCTGCCAGGAAACCTGGTCCATAGGATACAATGGAGCCCAAATTACAACTGTCATAAATAATATACCAAGGAAGTACATTTTAATATTTTTGAATTGATTCAAGTTAAAACATTTGGGGCCATTTCAATAAAACAAAATATTTGAATTCAGGTCAAATCAACACAAAACAAAATATTTAGTTTCAAGTTTTTCAAGTGAAAAAATCAAATATTTTTAGCAAAATTGAAATTTTCCCATGGGAACTTCATTTTCGGTTGCAAAATAATTCTAAAGGAAAAATCCCAACCAGTTCTTGTTTATATCCCTTTATCAGACATGAAGGCAAACTCTTATCCTTTCAAAAATTACATTGTTCGGTTTTACAGTAATGTACAAAATGTTTGAACAATCCCCAAATAATAATTCTGCAGTGGCTATATTTTCATGATCTTAGTATGCTGCTCAGTTTTGTCTTGGTGAATGCAGTCATTAGCTTTGATGAAGTTTAGGAGCAGCAGTGTTCACTCATGAAGAACATTTCAATTTAATTCATAGTACTGACCTATTAGATCATTATAATTCAAAAGGAAAACCATTAGGTGACACGGCAGTACAGAACTCACCTTTCAGATGGGCTACACACAGTACCATTTTATTAGGTTCGTTTGAGATTTGTTTCATTTTTACATATAGATTTTTAGCTTTTGTAGTAAACAGCCTTGGATCAATTTTGGTAAATTCTCCATCTGAACTACACTAAAAAAACTAACTACAAAGTAGATTATCGCTGACTGAATTTTGGCTCTGATCTACACTTGAATTCATGTGGGTGCCTTTTGTTCATTTGTAAATACTTTGTACATGCTAGCATCTGTAGTGCTTTGTTTTTGCCAACCAGCTTTTCTTTTATGCTCTTTATTGCACTCTGGTAACTCCCTCCACCCTGTTGTTCATTAACAGATGTATCATCTATGCAATTTATGTTTTTCTTTGCGCTGGATATATGTTTTCTAAAACAGCTCCATTCCCATATCCTTCAAAAGGATGAACTTTGCAACTCACAGGAAAATTAACAGCAGGTGAAAAAACATTTTTAATGATGCTGAGGCCAAATTGTTATTTAACTTAATAATAGGAACAATTTCATTTCCAATACCCTTTAATTCTTCATAAATGACATAGTCTGAAATCTTGCTCCTCTGAAAGAGTTAACCCTTGGCCTGTACGACATATTAGTAGGCCAAAAAATGCCTTTACTCTTCTTTCATCCCCCCCCCCCCCCCCCCCGAATGATTACAACAAAAATATTATGAGGGCATCCTAGAAGCGCCGTAGTTAAGGTTATGTTGCATTTTGAACTCGAGGATGGGTTTACATCTCTTTAAACATATAAAACATGACACTGATCAGTAGACAAATTATGGTATTTGAGAAAGCAGGACAAATTTCAAAGCCTCCTCCTTTTAAAATTCTAGCTACATTCAAATAACTCGGATTTGAATTTGTTTCCTGGCATGCTACTTTTTCAATATTTACAGGCTTCAGACTGAATACAGCACTTGAGGCTTCATTTGTAATGACATTTGAAAAAACGACTGCAGCAGGGCACTGTTCACAGTGGCTACACAGGGAAAATAAAGTTAGGTGGGGGAACTAAGAAGCAGCTTGTTACTACTTGAGTTGAAGAACTAGAGACTGATTCCATAGTGACTAGAAGCCCCATCTGAGCTCAATGCCCTATTATGCAAAGTGCTGTACAAACGAATAGTGAGAGACAGTCCTTGACCTGAAGAACATACCTGTCAAAGCATTGAAGGGAAACAGAGGCGCAGAGATGGGAAGCAACTTGTTCTCAAGGTCACAGAGCAGATCAGTGACAGAGTCAGGAATAGCTCTCCTAAAGCCTAGTCACCTAGTCTACCCTCTTGACACTGCTGCCTCGTCTTTGTTGTTGTACCCCTCACCCAACCAGGCAGTCATCGGAGTTTTCAGTGGAAGAGACAGAGTGTGAGCCCCAACAGGATACGGAAGGTCAGTCCCTGCCTTTTATGTGCAAGAGGCAGTGAAGCAGAACCCCGAGAGGCAAGTTTGCCCATTCTGGGGTAACTCTATAAATACTAGTCCATAGGTAAATCCTGCCCATTAGGTAGGGAGTACCATCTGTGCTGGGGGATCCCCAACAAATCTAAGTAGATATTCTCCCAGCACAGTATTACCCTAGTGCACACTCCTAATAACCTAATAGCCCCTGTTAGGCTCATCTCACCATAGTTTGGGAGGTGAAGGCCTGCAAACTGAGATTGGTCTGGATGTTAAAATTGCCTCAAATGATGATATCCTGGCTTTTCAGTGACTGTGTTGATAGGAAATACACTTGGACTACCTTAACTCTAAATAAATAAAAGCTTTTTTAATGGGAAATATTAAATCATTAGTATTTAACATAATTAAGGAAGATTTAGATGACCTTTAAGATTTATTACTTGGAATGTGAAACAAATGCAAAATCGAATCCCATCTCTCCAAGAATGTCACTTTTATTATGGGTAGAACTGGTAGATGGCCCGCTATTAAGGATTCCCGACACTTTCCATTATAAGTCCCAGTTTTCTGTTGTTTTTAACTTTGCCAAAAACTTTAACTGTTTGGGGTGACATTTTCTATGCTGGGTGTCTGATTCAGGCTGATTTTTTTTTAAGTTTCAGCCCAAACTGTTTAACTGGCCAGACAAGGAGGGATTCAGTGGGGGAGGAGGGAATGGGGGTAGGAGGGTGGGGAGAACTGGAACTGGCTGGCCAAAGATCCTGGGACAAGGATAAGAACATAAAAACATAAGAATGGCCATACTGACTTAGACAAATGGTCCATCTAGCACAATATCCTGTCTTCCAATAGTAGCTGCTTTGGGGCTATTCAGAGGGAATAAATAGAACAGGACAATTATTGAGTGATCTGTCCCCTATTGTCCAGTCCCAATTTCTGGCAGTCAGAGGTTTAGGGACACCCAGAGCATGGGTTTGCATCCTTTACCATCTTGGCTAATAGCCATTGATGGACCTATCCTCCATGAACATATCTAATTTGTTTTGAACCCAATTATACTTTTCCCAACATCCCAGGACAAGGAGTTCCATAGGTGACTGTGTAATGAATGAAGTACTTCCTTATGTTTATTTTAAGCCATTTGCCTATTAATTTCATCAGGTGATTCCCTGTCCTTGTGTTATGTGAAGGGGTAAATAACATTTCCTCATTCATTTTCTCCATAACATTTGTGATTTTATAGGCCTCTATCATATCCCCCCTTAGTTATCTCCTTTCCAAGCAGAACAGTCTCAGTCTTTTTAATCTCTCCACATATGGAAGCTGTTCCATATCCCTAAACATTTTTGTTGCCCTTCTTTGTACCTTTTCCAATTTGAATATATCATTTTTCAGATGGGGTGACCAAAACTGCATGCAGTATTCAATGTGTGCGTATACCAAGGATTTATATAGTGGCATTATGATAGTTGCTGTCTTATTATCTATAAATTTCCTATCATTCTCTTTTGACTGCCACTGCAGAGTGGTAATAGCCAATTTGGACCCCAACATTTTGTATGTATAGTTGGTACTATGTTTTTCAATATGCATTACTTTGCATTTATGAACATTGAATTCCATCTGCCTTTTTGTTGCCCAGTCGCCCAGTTTTGTGTGTTCCCTTTGTAACTTCGCCATCTGATTTGGACTTCACATTGTCTTGAGTAATTTAGTATCAAATGCAAATTTTACCACTTCACTGTTTACCAGTTTTTCCAGATCATTTATGAATTTGTTGAACAGCACAGGTCACACAATGGATCCTTGGGGACCCCACTATTTAATTTGCTCCACTGAAAAAACTGACCATTTATTCCTACTCTTTGTTTCCTTTCTTTTAACCAGTTATTGACTTCCCAAAAGTTTCCCCAGTTCCTAATAAACCTAAATTCCTCCTTCCTACACATTCCTCATCCACACATTGAGACCATGCAGCTATGCCTGTCTAACTGGCCCTGCACATGGAACTGGAACTATTACAGGGAATGCTACCATGGAGGTCCTGGCCTGGGGAGCAATTGAGGGAAGACAGAGTTTGGATGAGGAGCATGGAGAGGGATGGAGACTAGGATTGGGAGTCAGCAGGGGAGAGGGAACCGGGGGAGGAAGTCCAGAGAGAGGCGAATTGAGACTGGCTCGGCAATAAGACTGAGACTATGATGAGATTCCTGAGAAGTGGAGTCTGGGACTATGTAGACAAGGAGAATGGGATTATGAGGAGCCAGGGGTGGGGAAGACAGGATTGGAACAGGGACAAGTTGGAAGGATAAGCACAAGGGGTGAAACTTTGGGAAAATGGGCAGAAGAGTCTGTTACCACTAAAACTCACTCACATTCAGAGCCTGGAATGGACCCCAAGATTCCTGAGGCTCACCATTCCTCTGCTGCTATCAAATGCTTCTGAAACCAACAACAAAGTATGTGTCTCATCCCCTTCTAGGGCTGGTCTATAGAGAAGATAACAACCCCAGGCTATCAGTTTCTCCATTGGCTCAAGTGCCAGTTGTCTGTGTGGCGGATCTAAAGATTCCAGTGCTGCTAGTGACCCATGTTGGTATCAATATGCCATGTGGTAGAATTTTTTTTGGGGGGCGGGGTAGTTTGCTTTTTTAAAACCTAGGAAATTACAGAAAAAAACTTAAAATATTAAGGTTGCAAATTCAAGCACTCCAAAGTTAGGATATGCTAGAATTAAGGTTGCCTGTAACCTTAAGTCACTCCCTTGTCTGATACGGTCTTTAATTACATTATCACATAATTCTTTTTCCACTAGACCCCTGCCTCATTTTTTGCACATGTTGGACCTGCTCTGGGGAAGTATTAGAATTGTGAAGGAGATTTGTCTGTAGGCTGTTAGGATATAGATATTCAGGCCTGTCTGTAAAGGCCTATACTTTAAGAATTTAGGTATATGTTTATCATTTAGCTAGTTATAAAGGTATAAAAGAAAGAATCAAAATCACAGTCCGTCTATGTATGGGCCTTCTCTCACTGTGACAGTCTGAGGTCCTGTTCTTAAACTAAGGCCTTTGGCTAAGTAGCAGAGGCAGCCATAAGCTGGGAAGTGTATGGTCACATCCTCACATTTCAAACTAGTCACATTGAAATAAGGAGCTATTGGGCTGTTAGGAATACAATCCTGTCTTGATAATGCCTGTCACCTCCAGATAAAGGGAAAAGCCTAGAAGATGTAAAAGGAAATTTAGTTTGATAGTTTTCTGTTTGGTAAGAACTCAGTCATCAATAGACACAGCTGGAAAACCTTTATGTCTTTATAGATGTAGTTGTGAAATCCTCACTTCTGTATTGTTTTGTCATTATAGTTCCCACTTTGCTATTATTTATTTGCATGGTCTTTGTCTGGTTCTGTGATTGTTTCTGTCTGCTGTATAATTAATTTTGCTGGGTGCAAACTAATTAAAGTGGGGGGATATAATTGGTTAGCTAATCATGTTACAATATGTTACGATTGGTTAGGTACATTTCAGTAAAATGATTGATTAAGGTATAGCTGAGAATATTACTATATAAATTAGGGGCAAACAGGAAGTAACTTGGGATTCAAAAATAAGGAAAAAGGAACTTGGATTTAAGTTTGCTGGAAAGTTCACCCCAATAAACATCAAATTGTTTGCACCTTTGGACTTCGGGTATTGTTACACTCTGTTCATGCGAGAAGGACCAGGGAAGTGAGAGGGTGAAGGAATAAGCTCTCTAACATAGGCCGCCTGCTTCATTTGTTGCAACAGTTGGGAAATGGATAGTAAACGAAGCAGGAGAGCACAATAAGGGAAACAACAGTCTCTTTTTAAAAGCAGTGAAATGCTGCCCTAGAGAACTGGATTCTATTCCTGCTTATGCCAGAGTTCAGTCACTTAAACCAAACTTCACAGGTCCAGGTGGTCACTGTGTGTTCCTCCTTTTCTGAATGCCTTACTTGAGACCCTGGGGCCTGATATGTAGAAGTGCTGAACATTCTGAAGTCAAATGGGAGCTGTGCTATGAACATATATGGTATTATATAATGCTAAATTCTGAAGTGAAAAATCAGGGCCTAGGCGTCTCACATTGGGCACCCAAAATTAGTGAGTAATTTTCACCTTAATCTCCCTGTGCTTCAGCTCTCCACCTGTACAATGGGGATGATATCACCCCCTTATCTAACAGGCTGATGTAAAAATAAATCAATTAATGTTTGTGAAGCAGTCAGATACTGTAGTTATGAGCACCAGTGAAAACGGAATGATCAACTTCTTCGTGCACTTTTCTGAGTAGGGTTTGAATACTATGCAGTAAGGAAGGCATGGGGTCACACATTGAACACTAAGGGCTGGTCTACACTAGCCCCGAAATTCAAACTAAGATACGTGACTTCAGCTACGTGAATAACGTAGCTGAAGTCGAACTATCTTAGTTCGAATGAAAAAGCACTTACCCGGGGTCCACACGCGGCGCGCAGGCTCCCCCTTCGACTCCGCCTACTCCGTTCGTAGTGCTGGATTACCAGCGTCGATGGCGGAGCACTTCCTGGTTCGATTTATCGCGTCTAGACAAGACGCGATAGATCGAACCCAGAACATCGATCCCGCGCCTCCGACCGGACGCGTAAGTATAGACGTACCCTAAGAATAAAACAAAATATAGAATTGCTACTCTTTAAATGAGCATGATCCATCCTGTGTGCTAAATGAAGCAGGAATTCTGTGGAAATTCTGTGATCATGTAATTAAATTCTTTATTATAATGCATATCATGAGGTGGCTGAATTAAGGTTACACAGAGAACCTTAATTTTTGCATTTCCTAATTTCTGAGTGCATAACTTTGCAACCTCTTTTAAGACAGATGTTTGCATATTATATTCATACTAGTGTAACAATGATGAGTACAGTTCTTCTAACTCTTTAGTAGCTGGGGCTTACTTTAAAAAAAATGTTTTGCACTTTTCATTTCTCAGTTTGTTTCTTTTTGGTTTTCAGTACTTTGTCATCAACTCTGGATATATGGTTTCGTGTTTTAATTTAATAATGGAACAATTTAGTGCAAATCATATTTGTCACACAATAATGAACACATTTACAAACTAACTTTGCAATGCAATATAGTTTGAGGTAGTCTGTAGGTAATGCTCAACAAAGTAATATCAGCTGAGACCCTGAGGCTCCAAAACAACCTCTGACACAAACTCTTGCACCCATTCAGAATCCCACTGAAGTGTCTAAAATGTCTGAATTATTTAAGCACAAAACAATTTAGGATTTAATAAATATTCTATCATTTAACTACCTGATGAACCTACTTCTTCTGTAGCCCAGATACTATTCTTGACTCAAAGTGCAGCCCCCATACTTTTCATTTTCCTATTACCTACCTTTACATATAAAAAAAATAAGATATATGATTCCCCACCACCATCTGCCCCAGGCTGCAGAAGTCTGGCAGCCTTTCTATTATTTGTGTCAACAGCAACAAAAATGGAATTTGCTTCAGCAATGGCAGAGACTGAAAGGCAATGGAAAGCACATACAGTTGAAATGTATTTCCCATTTTGGAAGTTTCATTTCATTTTATTTGTTGCCCTTGTGTCTCCACTCAGAGAAATTTCAGAAGCACTACATCTTTAACCTTTTTCATTACCAATTGGCCTCCTTTAATCTTACATAAAAGTTAGTTGGTGAAAAGAAGCATTCAAAACAACCCTCTTAAATATGAAAAATAGGTTTAACACTACCCAATATTTGGTAACATAACAGTCATCTGCCTTTATATTCAATGTGGAACTTCTGTACAGTAAGATTGTGACAAAACGCAATATTGTGGCTTGTCTTTCATAAGTCCCAAATAATACTCAATACATGGCACATCAAATATCACTGGAGTGTGAAAAAATTAAAGCTGAGCTTTGGCATGACTTGTATCAGCGTCATGAGAGCCAATGCCACAGATAATTTCATTAAGAGCTGGGAATAAATTAAGAGAAACGTTCATAAAATGCAAAGAAATTCAGCTCAAGCTAAAACCGCCTGACTAATGCTTCCTGTAATCCTCAACTACCCCACCCTCCCTTGCTGCCTGCTGTCATTATTAGAACACAGATAATGAAACCTTGCACTCTTCACATTTACTATATCCATCCATAAGGGAGTAAGTGAAGAAAATATTGTTAGTCTGAACCTTATAGCTTTATTTATTTTGTTTTTCACTATATTTTTTCTTTTTAAAAAATAAATTAGGTGAATCTATAAATGCAGTTTCTAAAATGTTTATTACAGTATCTAATAATGGATGGCACATAATGGCTGCTTAGGCAACATTATGGTCTGTCATGTAGCAAGGTAATTGTAAACCTTGCAATGCACGTTATTTACTGAGTGGTCTATAATGCCATGTCAGTTATTAGACTATTATGTAACTATGTTACTATGGAGTTATTAGATCTTTATTTGACAATCTGAAAGTACTGTTTCTGTCTCACTCGGATTTACTATGTCAAGATTCGCAGAGGGAATCTCTTTGAGATGAGTCATTGACTTGATAGATGCTAATTGCTCCAAGAGAGACTTTATGGACTAATGTGTCAATAAGAGTGCAGTACCTTCTTATTAATGATCTGGAAAAGAATGCTAAGCAGTGTATTAATAACATTTGCAGAAGGTATTAAATGATGAGTCCAAGAACTGACTGTCCACCAGAGGCAGAGTCATGAGAGAACGGGATAACTGGAGGCTCAGATACAGCAGCAGGCTGCAGTATCATAGAATCATAGAATCATAGAATCTCAGGGTTGGAAGGGACCTCAGGAGGTCATCTAGTCCAACCCCCTGCTCAAAGCAGGACCAACCCCAACTACATCATCCCAGCCAGGGCTTTGTCAAGCCTGACCTTAAAAACCTCTAAGGAAGGAGATTCCACCACCTCCCTAGGTAACCCATTCCAGTGCTTCACCACCCTACTAGTGAAAAAGTTTTTCCTAATATCCAACCTAAACCTCCCCCTCTGCAACTTGAGACCATTACTCCTTGTTCTGTCATCTTCTACCACTGAGAACAGTCTAGATCCATCCTCTTTGGAACCCCCTTTTAGGTAGTTGAAAGCAGCTTCAAATCCCCGCTCACTCAGTAGCGAAGATGACACACCAAAATTCTAGATGGAGAAGTGGTCAAAGTACCCCTGATGTTAGTGTCTGGGGTTCCAGAGGCTGTTTCATATTCCACTGTTTTGGACAAGAAGGCCACATACAATGGAGCTACCGTCAACCCCTTCAGTCCCACCCCATGGGGCAAGGCAAGTCGAGGCTCCCTCTTCTTCAAACTGTAAAAGCCTGACACTGAGGGGCAGGTGAAGGGTGTAGAGCTGGTGGGAAGTCCCCGAGTAGCATCAGTGTGCACAACTTTCCAGCATACTCTACCAGTTGCAACCTGGCATCCCAGCCTTGAATGAGGAAATTGTGGAGATGAATGGTATCCTATGAAAGACCCTAATTGATTCAAGATCTCAAGTCACTACCATCCCAGAGGATTTCTGGAGTAACCTCCCTACCCTGGGCAGGTTGCACCCCATGCCTGTAGATATCCTAATAGAGGGAGTCAGGGCCCAGGGGGTCTCCCATCAAGGAGAAATCAAATTAGATTTATTTTTTCTTGGACAAACCTACAAGAGATCCCTGTCCTTGTGGTGCCTAGGATGAAGTACTGCTAGGGAGTCCCCTTGTTGTTAGGGACAAATGTCATCCATTCCAATTGGAAGGATTTAGCTAACCAATAGGGGAAAGGGACATCATTAGCCCGGTATGCAGCCTATAAGCAAGTGCTCTCTGGCCAAGAGAGGCCATTCTTAAGGTACGCTGGCAAGCAGCCCATTTTGTTAAGAGCCGCGAAGGAAGAAGTGTACCCGTGAAGGCCCCCTGAGATATAGGGTGGGGACCAGACACTGTTCTGGTAGAACCTGCTGCTAAGGGTCACCTGCCAGAAGGTTTGAGGGTGGAGGAAGGCATAACAGATCTTGAACACAGGAAGGCTATAGGACACACAATAGCTGCGATAAAGAGGAACCAGCATCTAGCTACCCCTTCAGTAATCTACAGCATGACTCATGTGAGCAGCAATTTAAAATATTCTCCAGGATAATAAATGAGGGAAGTGGTGCAGGCCAGAGCTGCTATGACAGAAGTGGACCTGTCAGGCAGCTGTGCAGGGACCAGCTCGAGTAAAGATATTGGAAGAATTGCTGAGGCGGAATGCAGCGGTATTCTCTCAAAATGACCTCGACTTGGGCTTCACTTCCACAGTCAAGCCTGAAATACCCCTGATTAATACTATTCCTGTGAGGCAACCCTATTGGAGAATATCTCTGGCACAATACCAGGAAGTCTGCAAACACTTGCAGGGGATGATGGAGGCATAAGCAATAAGACCAAGTCAAAGCCCATATGCTTCACTGATGGTGGGGGCAAGGAAGAAAGATAGCTGAATGCTAAGACCACTGGAGATGCATTTCCTCTGCCCCATATCGAGGAAGTCCTGGATGCCCTAGGAGGAGCCAGATATTACTCCACAGTAAGCCTAACCTCAGGGTAACGGCAGGTGGAAATGGTGGAGCAGGATAAGCCCAAGACCACATTCATCACCCCTATGGATCTGTTTGAATGTAATCAGATGCCTTTCCGACTACAGAATACTCTGAGTACATGGATAATGCATGTCTTGGGGTATTTAAACTTCTCAGCAGTACTGATTTACCTTGAGGATGTCATAGTATTTTCCCATATTTTTAGGCGCATCTGCAGTGCCTGGAGATGTTTTTTGATAGACTCCATCAACACAGTCTCAAGCTGAAGCCCAGGAAGTGTCACTTGCTATGAGATGAGGCAGGATACCTTGGGCACATAGTGTCTGCCCAAGGCATTGCAAAAGATCCAAATAAGATACAGCAGGTGAGGGATTAGAAGACCCCTTCAAACAGGAAGGAAGTGTTGCAGTTTCTTGGATTCACCAGCTATTATAGGAGAAACATCAAAGGCTACTCCAAACTGGCAGCCTCATTGTTCAGATTAACTGCAGGTGAAGCCTGGACTGGAAAGAAAAATCAGAGGGCTCCCACTAAGATACCCAGTTTCACTTGGGCAGAGGAATGTGACAAGGCTTTCATAACGCTGAAGACAAATCTGAGTACTGCACCAATACTGGGGTATGCTGATTACAGTTTACCATTCATACTCCAGACAGGCATATCCACAGAGGGGCTAGGAGCAGTATTGGCACAGGGTCAGCCAGGGAAGCTTATGCCAGCAGAGGCTTAACTCCATCAGAAAAAATATATCTTGCCCATCAGATTTCTTGGCATTAAAATGGGTGGCCGCAGACAATTTTAGAGACTATATACTAGGACACCAATTTACAGTGCTGACTGACGACAATCCACTGACCTATGTTACCATGATTGCCAAACTGGTGACTAAATTTCTGCCGTAAAAGTTCCATAGGTGCCTAAGTTTCTCTGGAGATGTGCACTGCTGTCTCACTTTACACGTTCAGATGCCTTTCTCATTTCTAAGCCCCAGTGTGATCCATACACCAGAGGAAAATAGATAAACATGTGAACAGTTTCACTGGGTGGCCCAATCTAGTAGGTGTTCTCAGAGCAAGTCTACTGGATCATGCGGCACTCAACTTCTGGCTGCTGCAGGAGGATGTAGTCTTGTGTCACTGCTGGTGTTGCTCACCTTATCACTTTTACCCCATGGTTTGAGTACTCACGCAGGATCTGGGAGACCCAGGCTCAAATCCCCCCTGTACCTGATGGTAGGAAAGGATTTGAACTTTTTCCTAACCACTGAGCTATGAGATATTCTTCAGTCTTTCCTGTTGAAGTTGTTCCATTGTGGATAATGTTCTGTCATAAACCAAATGTACAACATCTTCTTGAAGTATTAATAGCCTTTATTCGGGCAACACATGCATTTGTCTGCAATGGTTCTGCAGGCCCCGTATTTCTGCAGTTGCCAACAACAAAGCAAAACTAAACTAAACAGCACACATGTTTAACTATCTGCCCACCCCCCTAGTGATTGATTTATTATACACGTTATAACATTTTCCCCCTTTTAAGTATTTACTACCTACCTTAGAAAACCAACAATAATAATTAATAATGCATTTCAAATGGCAAATGATAGTAAAACAAATAAAAAAACAGGCACTCAGTTACTATTACACTGTAAAATCTTTCAAATATACAGGTGGACGTTTCTCACATATAGCACTCCTCAAATCAATCTCTGCAAAAGATAATTCCACCATCACTGCTGCATTTTCAGGAGCAATTTTCAAACCTGTCATTCTGTGATGTGGAAACTTGAACACTGTTCATGAGGTGTATCCATTGCTGCTGATCTTGTATCAGGCTGCTGCCCCTCCATACTTCCAGAAACTGTTGCTGAAACTAACTGGGCATTCTCCGGTGGCAATTCCATTGTTGCTCTACTAACATCTCCAGAGTTTATCACAATCCTTTTTTCATATGATCCACATGTCAGCGCACAACCCTGTCATTCCCCAGAATTATTATGTAGGCGACTGGTCCTTTCATATCTATTTATCGTGTCACTGCTTTTTCCCCCGTTGTTTTTGCTGTATGGATACATAAGGTTTAGCTTGATCTTAATTTATTTCCCATTAAAATCTCTGCTGGGGACCTGTGGCTGACTGCAGTGTAACCTGGCAATTAAATAGGTACCAAAACACTTATGTATTTATAGTACCTCCGGGTATTCTTTTAATAACTTCTTTAAATGAGTGAATTGCCCATTCAGCTAACACATTTGATGGTGGATGGTAAGGTGCTAATCTAACATGTTAAATGCTGTTTTGCTTCATAAATCTTTGGAATTCAATGCTACTAAAATAACTTCCATTTTCTGATACAAGCATTTCAGGTAAACCATGGACACTAAAACTCATCTTTAGTTTTTTTGTGGTGGCTTCGCTAGTGGATGCATTCATGGGATAGATGTCTCCCAATTTGGATTGTGCATCCACTAGTAGTAAAAACGTTTTTCTCCAGGAATGGTCCAGCATAATCAATATGTACTCTCCTCCAAGGCTTATCTAGCTGTTCACAAGGATAGAGTGGATCCATAGTAGACAAATAGAACAAGATTGTACTTTACTTTCAATATCAGTATCCATTTTTGGCCACCACATGTAATTCTGAGCTAGCCTTTTCATTTTAGTAGTACCTGGTTGCATCTGATGGAGTTCATCCATTATTACTTCATTACTTGGAATGCAGACCCTTGCTTCCCAAAATAGAGTACATACCCATCTTGCATACTAAGTTCACTGCATCACTTATAATAAGGTATGAGCTCCTGATCAGGTTTGGCCTAGGGACATCACCTTAGCACAAATTCTCTAACTTTTGCATGTACTGAATCTTTACCAGTCTATGATTTAACCTGTAACGCTGTCACTGGTGGTGTATCAAGATAGTCTGTTAGTAACACTCTCTCTTCATATTTATCTTTTTCATGTATCTCAGATAAAGGCAATGGCTTAAAGTATCTGCATTTCCTGACTTCTTACCAGCTTTGTGTATAATGGGATATTTATAGGCTCTCTGTCTGGGCCCTGGGTGATGTCATCCGTGGCTTGGCTTTCATCTAATTAAACAACGAAATCAAGGGTTTGTGATCAGTGAAAATTGTAAATCTACCTCCATAGATATATTTGTGAAACTTCTGCACCCCAAAGATAACAGTTAATACTTCTCAATCTATCTATGAACAATTATGTTCAGCAGAAGATAGAGTCCAGGATACAAATCAAGTTGGTTCCTCTGACCCATCCTCCGTCTGGTGAGCTAAAACAGCTCCAATTCCATAAGGAAATGCATCACAAATCAATATCAGTTCTTTGTCAACTTCATAATGGACCAGTACTTCTGAAGACTGCAGAATTCTGAAACACTTACTCCTGAGATGCTATCCAATACTATTTAACCCTATATTTAAGTAGCATATACAGAGGCATTAGTAGTGTTGAGAAATTTGGCAAAAACTTACCGTAATAATTCAGCAAGCCTAAGTAAGCCTTCAGCTCTAAAATATTCTTAGGTGCTGGGACATCCCTAGTTGCCTTTACATTATCTTTCTCTGAGTGTAGTCCTTGGGCATCCACTTTTTCTCCCAGATACATCACTTCATGTGCCAAAAAGGAACACACCCCTTTTTAGTTGCTGACATGCTTCCTTTAGCCTGCTTAACACTTCTGCTAAATTTTGTTCTGTGTCTGTGGTACCTGTGATGAGTATATCATCCAGATAAACTGCCACGTGTGGAATTCCTTGAAGCAATCCCTCCATGGTTCTTTAGAAAATAGCAGGGGCTGAGGACACACAAAAAGGTAACCAATTATATTTAAAACAGTCCTTTGTGAGTATTTAAAGTGACATATTGCTTGGAATCTTCTTCCAGAATGATCTGTTGGTAGACTTGGCTCATGCCAAACTTTGTGAACAATCACTGTCCTGATAAAACTGCAAACAGAGCCTCAGTTTTTGGAATTGGGTACTGTTCTAATTGTGAGACCCTATTTACAATCAACGTATATCCACTTATAACTTATATGTGTATTGAGCCATCCGTCTTCAACACTGGTACTATTAGTGTAGCCCATTCAGAAACTTTACAGGTTCAATAATACCAGTTGCCTGTAATCTTTTTAACTCACTTTCAACTTTTGTTTCATGGCAAAGGGTAGAGAACTGGGTTTGAAACAATGAGGCATGACATTTGGGTTTACATAGAGTATAGCAGTAGTGACTCTTAAAGTGCCCAGTTCATCTTTAAATATTTCCTTCTGTGTATGTAAAATAGTTTCCAGCCCTATATCATCTTCTGATGCACTTTTCCTTTCCAGTCCAGTGAAATGTCCAACCACCTTCTATAGAGCAAGTTAGGTGTGGTGTCTGTGACCACTGGCAACAGTAGGAGTCTGACTTGGCTCTGGTAGCAAACCTTCACATTGGCGGTTCCCTGTATCTTTACTGCTTCTCCAGTGTATATTTTTAATTTTATCCTACATTTCTGCAATACAAGTGGCTTGTTACTTTTCCACAAGGTCTCATATACTTCTTGGCTCATCATAATTATGCTACATCTTGTGTCAACCTCAAATCATACTTTTTTTTTCATTTGCAGACAACCTAATATGAATGGGAACTACTTTAGGAATAGTTCTTTCAGTTATACTATACATAGTATAATCTACTTCCTCATCTTCTTTTTCACTACTGTCCTCTTCAAGTACATGAAAAGTATCATAGCTATGAGGCTGCTTTCTATTGTGGTTTTGTGTGTCTGCTTTCTTGTTTTTGTTTTGACACACTCATCAAATGTACCCTGTCAACTAACAAATGTTACATTTCTCATTTATAAATCTGCAGCCCATACAGGGAAGGTGGTGCAAGCTGATTGGATCAGCTGCTATCTGATTGGTTGCCTTGACATTTTGTGCACTGTACCTTGTTTCCCCATGTGCTATTTTCATCTCCCCAGGCTCATGTGGCTTGTGTTAGTAAATCTTGTGTTTTTATTTGGCGATTCCATAGTCTGGGCCAATTTCAGAGCTGTTTCAAATGTTAACTGTGTTTCAGATAGTAATCTCCTTTGCATTTTGTCATCATTAATGCCACAAACTAATCTGTCTCTCAGTGTTAGTGTCAAGGTCACACTATAATTACAGTCCTGAAAGAGCTTCCTCAGTTCTGTCATAAATTTCTCTACTGTCTCCCATGCTTCCCTTGACAGAAAGTTAAACTTAAATCATTCTACTATTTCACTGGGTGTTGGGTTGAAATTATTTTTATACAATTTAATAGCTCATTAGAAGTTTTATCTCCAGGCTTTTCAGGGGTTAACAGGTTTTTCAATAACTGTAAGATTTGGCCCCCACTCTGCTAAGTATGGTAACATTCTTCTTACCTTCATCTGTAATATTGTTAGCAGAAATAAAAGATAATATTTCACAGTATTCGTCTCAAGTTTGTAGTTGCAGATTAAATGGTGAAATAGTCTGAAAAGGTTGCAGCCATGCCTTTGTCTCTCTTTTTCATTCTTGTAATTTCAGCTCCACCTGGTTGCCATATTTGTATCATAAACCACACATACAATAGCTTCTTTAGGTATAGGAAGGACAGAGTAGGTTGCGCTGATGGGAGAATGACATTATATGTAAAAGAAAGCATAGAGTCGAATATAGCTATAATAGGCAGAAACTTCATGGAACAATGATAGTCAATAGGACACGAGAATATCAAAGTATAAAATATATAGGGAGGACAGAGTAGTTTGCACTGGTGGGGAACCCTTTCTATGAAGGAAAGCGTAGCGTCAGATACGATAAAAATTTAAATGACTCAATCTGTACCATAGAATCTCTATGGATAGAAAGTCCATGCTTGAATAATAAGAGTATAGCAGTAGGAATATTCAATGAACCACCTGACCAGGATGGTGATGATGATATTGACTGTGAAATGCTCAGGGAGATTAAACAGGCTACAAAAATAAACAACTCAATAATAATGGGGGATTTCAAGTATTCCCTATATTGACCATGTCACCTTAAGATGGGATGCAGAGATAAAATTTCTAGACACCCTTAACGACGGCTTCTTGGAATGGCTAGTTCTGAAACCCACAAGAGGAAAGGCAATTCTTGACCTAGTTCTAATCAGAGCACCTCTAGTCCAAGAGGTGAATACACCCAAATCCCTTGGTAATAGTGACTATAATGTAATTAAATTATATATCCTTGAAGAGGGGAAAATACCAAAGAAACACACCACAGTAGTATTTAAATTCAAAAAGGGGAACTATGCAAAAATGAGAAAGCTAGTTAATTAGAAATTAAAAGAGTGAAATGCCTGCAAGCTGCATGAAAACTATTTTAAAACACCATAATAGAGGTTCAAACTTAATATATCTCTACTCTCCCACCCCCCCCAACAAAAAACAAACAAACAAACAGCAAGAGGGTGAAAAAAGCCACCATGGCTAAACAACAGAGTATAATTACATGCAACAAGGCATCCTTTAAAAATTGGAAGCCAAATCCTACCAAGAAAAATAGAAAGGAGCATAAATTAGGGCAAGTCAAGTGTAAAAATATAATTAGGCAGGCCATAAAAGAATTTGAACAGCAACTAGCAAAAGACACACAAACGAATCAACAATAACAATAACAACAAAAATGAGTACACCAGAAGCATGAAGCCTGCCAAACAGCCAGTGAGGCCACAGGACAACTGAAGCACAAAAGGAGCATTCAAAGAGGCTATTGCCTAGAAGCTAAATGAATTCTTTATATCAGTCTTCACTGCAGAGGATGTGAGGGAAATGCCCACACCTGGGCCATTCTTTTACGTGACAAAACTGAGTAACTGCCCCAGATTGAGGTGTCAATAAAGAAGATTTTAGAATAAATTGATAAATTAAACAGTAATAAGTCACCAGGACCATGTGGTATTCACCCAAGAAATCTGGAGGAACTTAACACCAGGACCAAGCAAATTGGTTGAAACTATAGTAAATAATAGAATTATCAAAGAAGAAGTCAACATGGCTTTTATAAATGGAAATCATGCCTCAACAATCTATTAGAATTATTTGAGGGAGTCAACAAGTATGTGGACAAGGGTGATCTAGTTGATATAGTGTACTTGAACTTTCAGAAAGCCTTTGATAAGGTCCCATACCAAAGGCTCTTACACAAAGTTATCAGTCATGGGATAAGAGGGAAGACATGCAGTTTTGTACAAGTTTTGTGGATCTCATTGTAGTTGCAATGATTTTCTATATAGGCAACTGAAAATTATGCATTGCAACATCTAAGTTCCCTTGTGGATCTGGGCCATACTCCCTTAGTTCTAAGTTCTACATTGTTTAGGATGGTAAGAACGGAGTAAAAACAAAAACAACGAGGAGTACAAGTGGCACCTTAGAGACTAACAAATTTATTTGGGCATAAGCTTTGGTGGCTAAAACCCACTTCATCAGATGCATAGAGTGGAAAATACAGTAGGAAGATATATATATATATATATAACAGTATATGAGAAGATGGGAGTTGCCTTCCCAAGTCGGGGGTAGAGAAAATTCAATTAAAGTGGGCTATTATCAACAGGACATGTGTTCATTAGCCAAATTCAGAGATGCTATAAATTAATGGAGTTGTACCTGCCTACACCAGGTCTGAAATTAGCCTATTATATACTTAAAACCTACATTGTAGCCTAATCCTTAAAAATATTGTTTTAGAAGATGACACTTTGAATTACAGGAAAGAAATGAATACCTGAAGTAACGACCATCTACATTTTCCCCATTCTTAACTCAAAATGCCTATAAGTTTCAGCCTACAATAAGATTCTAAGACTGAGTTAGAAATGTCTGCAAAGAGGCATTCAGGATGCCAAGCATGTGAGGAGTGCAGACAAGGTTACCTGAAGTAGGACGAATGGATGGGGGTAATTAGGCACACGAGCCAGTCTGTTGAAAAGTTAGGAGGCATGCAGGGATCCTTTCTTTACAATGAAATTCAAGCTTACCTGTGTTCCACAGAAATTCAGGAGTTTGCATATTTATGACAGTAAGTCCTGCACAGCAGAAATGCTGAAGCACAAACTGAGATTACTCCCAGATAACTTTATTTATGCTAGTGTAACCAAACCCTTACAGCTTCCTGTATTATAATATATCTTACCCCTCACTTTGAGGGTTGATGGCATGCTACATTTCCCCACTTGGGCCTCACCACATCAAGGAGGAGATCCAGTAGACCCTGCAAAACAGTGCAGTTTCCCCACTTTGCAACTGACATGAAGCTCTGTCATTTAAATAACCCTGAAGACTGGTGTTTTTGATAAACAGAAATTTTGTTCTGTTTTGTATGTGGCTTGTGCCCTTCCTCTTTCAGTCTCATGAGCAGGAGCTCAAAGACAAGAGGTTATTGAAGTCCCTTAATTACAACAGCCGGAACTGCAGCACTTTTATATTCCCAAAATAGCAAAGCTTACATGAAAACATTAGCAGTGTGACATTACAGAATACTGGAAACAGCTAGTATGACAAAGATTCAGTCAAGGTAAACAAAAGTGCTTTGGACAGCTGTGCATGTACAAAACATTATGTTAGATTGCAGACAACTCAGAGATAATTCAAAATATTATGGCTGATGTCTGGTCTTTTGCTGCCCAAAGAGTGAAAAACATATGTGACAAAATCATTTTAAAACAAAAACATGGATTATCATTGTTTTATCTTGTCTTTATTGTAATAGAAGTTGTTCCTTGGTGGAACACCCTGTGTGACACAATTTTCTGCCAATTCCCACCCCAACAACGAAAGGCAAAAAAAAAACCCCAAAACCCAAAACCAAAACATCTCTCTTGGGGTCTAAATAAACCAGACACTTCAAAGTTTCAAAAGCCATCTGCTTCAGACTTACCAGTGCCTTTCTATTATTGAAGTTCTTTAGGCAAGTGGGTCACTTCTATTTCAAAACAGATCAGCTGAACACATCACATCAGCACCATGAAAATGATGTAGCATCTAGATGGTGATACCATTAAAATAATGTATGTGTCAGTGTGAGTTTAATAGTGCCTCTGAATCTAAAATGACTGCATTTGAAGAAGAGCTCTGTCTGGCACAAAAGCTTGTCTCTCTCAACAATAGAAGTTGGTCCAATAAAAGATATTACCTCACTCACTTTGTGCATTTGCTAGTCAAATAAATATTGCTCACAAGCTGTGATCACAGAATCCAAGCAGAGTTGGGCCTGGCCAGTACTTGAATAGTACTCAGGGAAAACACAGGTGCTTAGGCATGGTGTAGTAGCACACTTCCCCTCTGGTTAACTTTGAAGCTATTGCCCTAGCATAGTGCTAGGAAACATGATGCTAGCATTGAATAAGACAAAGTTGAGCCCATGAACACTTGTAGTAATTACAAATCCTACTAAACTTATTTCAAGAATTGCAGCCTTCATATCAGTGTTCTGTCCAAATTCCCATTAGAGGATTGTATTTTGCTCAACTCAACTTACAGATTCATTTGGGCATGTTATTCTTCACTTTCTGTCCTAGACTAATGCAGCATTGTTATGTTCTAGCTATTTTTCAGTCATGGATGAAGTTTTACTTATATAAAGCTTGTGAAATCCAGTGGTATCTTTTAGGAGGAAATGTATTATTATATTAAAAGTTTAACTTTTCAAAAATTCTGTTTGAAAGCTCATTTGCTTGTTTCACTATGTTGGGAAAATAATCCACCACTGAATTAACCCAGGGAAAGTAGAATGAAGTAAAAAGGATATCTAAATAAGCTAATCAAACTACTGCTTGGGTTTATGAACCTTGCAAGAGGGTAAATTTCATCACAGACCCTGCAGTTTAATGGATCACACCTCCACTTTTTAAAAATGGCGTCTTCTTTGAGCTGAACCAGTCTATAAATCAGTAAACTGCATGTGCTGTATGTGTCACTACAGAAGCATTAAATCAAGCAAGCAAGAGGTGTGTTCAACAGTGCTGCAGGCTCCCAGGCTGTGTTGTGTTATAGGACTTTTTGTCAGAATGTGACATGCTCAGCTGTTCACAACTACCAGAGCAAAAGAAATGATCCAGAATGAACAATACCACATTTAAAGGGAACAGGTCCTGTCACAGAGGGTTGAAGAAAGGCTTGCATTTTGAACTTCCTTCAATGATTGTAACACATTGAATGTGAATGTACCAGGTCACATCTTAACCTTAGATGTGCAAAATGCATCGCCACATCTCCAAACAGACACAGAAACAAAACAAACAAGCTTCCCTTCCCCTCCCACTTTGCTCTCACTGTGCATCAGCTGGACATAGGGTGACCAGATGTCCCAATTTTATAGTGACAGTCCCGATATTTGGGGCTTTGTCTTATATAGGTGTCTATTACCCCTCACTCCCTGTCCCGATTTTTCACACTAGCTATCTGGTCACCCTAGCTGGACATCTGTCACAGTGGAGGATTTAGAGTCTGATCCAGAGAGTTGATTTGAACAAATGCTTTTTTTTTATCTTAAAGAAAATCAGATCAGTTAAAGTTTATATATATAAAGTTCTATTATTCTGAATGCATAAACACACATATATGACTAGAATTCCTGTTTTTAGATGTTGAAGAATCCAGTCACCATCACCAGGAAACAAAATAAAACTAAAAAGGAAGAAAGGAAATTAAAATGTAGTGGATGAGACAAAACAGATAACTCAGCACTGGCCTACTCACACAAAGGAATAATTGTTTTAATCAGTCATGAGTGGATTTCATATGGCTCAAGAGCAAACTAGAAAGCCTTGAAGGCATCCTGCGCCACACAGACAAATCCACTATTGAGCAGTGCTCATTACCTGCTCCAGTCCCCTTTCCCAGTTATGAATTATGGGTGCCTTCTGCATAGAGCACCGAAAAGGAGATGGAAGGGGATATTCCACTGTAGTCATTCTCAGGTCTCAGCCTCTCAGGATTTAGGTACCTAACTTTACACAAACAGTTTGAAAATTTGGGCCTATGACTTGACAAGAGTCAGACAGGGAGTCAAAATCTGAATTGTCATTCACACTAGGGGGCTGCATAGCCTTGTGGCCAGAAGTCATTCTGGCTGCTTTGCACAGCAACTGGCCAAGCAGCTCATCTGCCTCCTCTTTCAAATCGCATGCATTCTTTCCAAGGAGCCTTCTTACACTAGAACCATCACTTCTTTGCACCTGTATTGGTTTTTGTCAGAGACAAATTGTAAGTTCTTTGGGGTAGGGGCATCTCTAATTCTGAATTTTGTACAATGAACGTTTATGGTACTCTATAAGTAAGAATGAAATCAGACTCAGGCCCATATTTCTCAGCGAAAATGCCTTCTATGATTCTTGTTATCAGACTACATGCTGCTGATGAGCAAAGCTTCCAGTGCTGCGGGACTAAAAATAGCATTGGTTTGATTCCCCTCTACTTGGGGTACCTAAGGTCCCCAGCTAGCACCAACTTGCTTAAGATGGTGGATTTAAAGCCATCATGAGATGGAGAATCAAGACTGGATGACTTTCTACAAGATATGCTTTAGTTAAACAAGTTATTAGGCTCAATACAAAGGTTACAGGGTAAAATTTCATGTCTTACAGTGTACAGACTAGATGAGGTCCCTTCTGATCCTAAAATCTATGAGCAGGTTTTCTACAGGTCACCTTCTTCCATCAGTGCCTCTATAACTTTGTTAACCCTCTGCGCCTCTTAGCCAAGACAGGTTGTACTGTATTAGTGGAACCTTTTTTACTTTTCAAACCCCAGGTATGAATCAGAAATCCAAATCTTTAGGGTTTTACCCCCTCTCCCCCCACCCAGCAGAGTAGGTGGGTGAGGTTCTGTGGCTTGCAGTGTGCAGGAGGTCTGACTAGATGGTCATGATGGTCCCGTCTGACCTTAAAGTCAAAGGACTGACGAATGTTAACTGAATACACCATGTCTTCCCATTGTTCTGCTATAATACAGGTCTCAGAGATGAGTAATTAAAAAACTCTTTTGGTCATGTTTTATATTAGAGGTACATTTACACATTTTAGATAAATATGTAAAATAAATATGTGTACATATAACGTATATTGTGCTTTATCTTTATAAAAGGTTAATACATTAATGTTATAAGCATATTATGGACCTTTTACAAGGATTATAAATAGCATTAGAGGGCTTATAAATGGTTATAAGCAATCAACTGTTTATTAAAAATGTAATCATTTACTAACTCTTTATAAAACTCTTTATAAAATGCACGCTTAATATAAAGTGTGATTAATTTTCCCACTGCTTCTCTCAAGACATGCTGTAATCTAGACATATCAGACAGAAAGAATAGCAGGAACATATCATCTGCCTTAAACTGAAAAATTATGTGTGCAGATTATTTCGAAGCAGCAATTTAGCTGCATCTCTTCAAAGACATTCAGATATCTACCAAATCCTGTATTATAATATTTAAACAAAGTCACCTGTAGACATACATTAGTGATTCAAAGGTACCTTTATACAGACATAAACTTTGATATGACTACAAAAGAGTGCCTCTTTCATTCTCTCTGTATTATAGTTTGAGTTCTTTTTATTGGTAATTAGAAACTTTATGAGCACTATATTGCAGGATTGTAAAGATGTGTTAACATCCATTAGCCCAGATTGAATACATGCACAGAGCACGTCTTTGGAATAATACGAAACCCACTCACTGGTTTTCTTTTTTGTTTTACTCTTATCTAGGGGAAAATCAATCATTCTATTAGAAAGATAAAATAAATTAACCATAGTAATTGTGATTAAAATGTTGTGTAAATGATTGTTTTGGTTTTAAACCAAAATCATACAAGCTCTTTTTTTGTATAGCCCCTTTCATCTCATGGGAAGCCTGGGTACTTTCTATATTTAGGAACTAATCCTAGAAAAGAGGGCACAGACTTAGTAAACCAGATGTAGCTCATAAAAATATGCAAGGATGTTGTGTTCATTGAGGTGGGATCATCAGCCCCAATATGCAGCAACCAGCAGGCAGCTGGGACAGGTCATATGGAGTTACTGTAGCAGTAAGGTTTCTAATCACACAAAAACAAACACCATTGCTCGCTTTCCCCCACCCTTACTCACTTTTACTGGGCTGGGGCAAGGAGTTGGGGTGTAGGAGGAGGTGAGGGCTTCAGCTGGGGGTGTGGGCTTTGGTGTGGGGCTCCAGGAGGGGGCTCTGGGCTGGAGCAGAGGTGTTTGGAGTGCAAGAGGGCGCTTAGGGCTGGGGGTTGGGGTGTGGGAGAGGTTGCTGGGTGCAGGCTCCATGAGGGAGTTTTGGTGCAGGAGGAGGCTCAGGGCTGGGGCAGGGTGTTGGGGTGTGGGAGGAGGTGCAGGCTCAGGGCTGGAGCAGGAGGTATGGGGTGCAGGCTCCGGGAGGGAGTTTGGTTGTGGAAGGAGGCTGAGGGAAGGGGCAGGGGATTGAAACATGGGAAGGGTTCAGGCTGTGGGCTCTGGGAGGGAGTTAGGGTGCAGGAGGAGGCTTTGGGCTGGGGCAGGGCTTTGGGGCTCAGGATGGGGTTTGGGGTGCAGGCTCCAGACAGGTGGCGCTTACGTCAGGCAGCTTCCCAGAAACAGCCGGTATGTCCCTGTGGCCCCTAGGTGGAGACGTGGCCAGGCAGCTCCATGCACTGCCCCCACCCACATGCGCGGCCCTCAAAGCTCCCATTGGCCGCAGTTCCTGATCAATGGGAGCTGCAGAGTTAGCACTCAGGACATGGGCAGTGCACGGAATCTTCCTACCCACCACTGCGACTAGCGGCCGCAAGGATATGTTGGCAATTTCCGGGAGCCGCGCAGAGCCGCAGCAGGCAGGGAGTTTGATTTAGCTCTTCTGCTCCACTGACCGGACTTTTAATGGCCCAGTCAGCGGTGCTGACCAGAGTCACCAGGGTCCCTTTTTGACAGGGCCGGCTCCAGGCACCAGCTTGCCAAGCTGGTGCTTGGGGCGGCAGGTGAGAAGGGGGCGGCAGTCCGAGTCCCGCGGCGGCAATTCGGCGGCAGGTCTGCTCTTCCCGCCGCCGAATTGCCGCCGCGGGACTCGGACTGCCGCCCCAGTCTCGCCTGCCGCGGCAGCAAAGGGGCGGCAGGTCCGCCGCTGTACCCTTGCCGCTCCGGAATGGGACTGCCTGCGTCGGGGGCGGGGCCCCGCCCCCGACGCAGGCAGATGTGGCGTGGCCCCGCCCCCGATGCAGGCAGACGTGGCGTGGCCCCGCCCCCAACGCAGGCAGACGTGGCGTGGCCCCGCCCCCGACGCAGGCAGACGTGGCGTGGCCCCGCCCCCGACGCAGGCAGACGTGGCGGGGCCCCGCTACGTCTGCCTGCGTCGGGGGCGGGGTGCCGCCACCCCTGCTTGGGGCGGCAGAATTGTAAGAGCCGCCCCTGCTTTTTGACCGTGTGTTCCTGTCAAAAACCGGACACCTGGCAACCCTATGTAGAGGCTAAGGTATATGGCTCCCCTCTATGCAATATTTTGGCCTACTGGTTCTATGCTCAGCAAACCCCTAGCTATGCTCCACAGCACTATATGACAAGCTTCTGTGGTGATCCCTTGCAGGAGCTCTTTGCTACCCAATCCTCCTCCACAGGGGAATTACAGGATTTTCACTCTTTGGGACCTCACATGGATGGCAAACCCTGTTCAAAGTTTTCCTTCAATGTAACCTGTTGTCACTAATATGTAACCTATTAGGACTTTCTGGTACTGCACATGTTAAAGCAAATGAACAAAATAAATGCTGCATCTTAATGTTGAACTTTAAGTGATGTGGAAATAGTTCAGAGTAAAAATCAGATTCAGATATTTTACCTTGATATACAGATATCAGACTTGTGGGTTGACAAATAATACATGTTACAGTTACAGTCTCCTAGACTCAGGAAAAATCAGTTTTTAATTATTTTAAGCCAAACAACATTATCTAGCACATGTTGCTCCAGCTGCTTAAGAAGATCCCTTTACATTCTCAAGTCTGGGTCTAGGATCTTAGACCTCCAAATCCTCTATACTTAATAGTCTCTGGGCCTCCATCTGAATACCTTTCCTGAAGAATCTAAAGTTTTCCTTGGAAATATCCTATCTAATAATACCCTATTTTCAACCCTGCTTACCTTGTGAGATCTGATGAAATCACATCCTGAGATAGCACACGGTTGAAGTTTGAGAAATTTAATGTCCATTTAATATCATTATTTCCATTGCATTTGACCAGAGCTAAAATTGTCAGATAAAGTAAGGAAAAACACATATTGGCTTTTGGTGTAGTTCTATATTAGATATTTTTAGATTTTTAACTGCTATTATCATATGAATCTATCTCCACATAAATGTAGATTTGTATCACTGTATCTGTGTAGAACAGCACACCCACACAGAATGTGTTACTAAGGGTATGTCTACACTACGAGACTAGTTCGATTTTTCTTAAACCGAACTTGTGAAACCGATATTGCAAAGTCGATCGTGCGAATCCACAGCAAGGACATTAAATCGAATTTGTGAGTCCACAGCAACGGGGCAAGCGTCGACATTGCAAGCGGTGCACTGTGGGTAGCTATCCCACAGTTCCCACAGTCCCCGCTGCCCACTGGAATTCTGGGTGTAGCCCCCAGTGCCTTCTGGGGCCAAAAATGTGTCGAGGGTGGTTATAGGTAAATGTCGTCACTCGACCCACACTCCCGCCCTCCCTACGTGAAAGCGCCGGCGGGCAATTAATTTGCACACTTTTCCGGTGATTGACAGCTCGGACGCCACAGGACAGTGAGCATGGAGCCCTCCGCGATTATCGCTGCTGTTCTGTCCATTGTCAACACCTCGCACCTTATCGTCCACCTTTTCCAGAGGCAGATGCAGAGAAATCGGGTGAGGAGGCAATGGAAGCTCCGGGAGGACATGAACTCTGAGAGGGGCACAGACCTCTCGCAAAGCACGGGACCCCGGCCCGTAGAAATCATGGTGGCAATGGGTCACGTTGATCCTGTGGAACGGCGATTCTGGGCAAGGGAAACAAGCACTGACTGGTGGGACTGCATAGTGCTGCAGGTCTGGGATGAATCCCAGTGGCTGCAAAACTTTCGGATGCATAAGGGCACTTTCCTGGAACTTTGTGAGTTGCTGTCCCCTGCCCTGAAGTGCCAGGACACCCGGATGCGAGCAGCCCTGACTATCCAGAAGCGAGTGGCCATAGCCCTGTGGAAGCTTGCAACTCCTGACAGCTACCGGTCAGTCGTGAATCAATTTGGAGTGGGCAAGTCTACCGTGGGGGTTGCTGTGATGCAGGTAGCCCATGCAATCGTTGACCTGCTGCTCTCAAAGGTAGTGACCCTTGGAGACGTGCAGGTGATCATAGATGGCTTTTCAGCTATGGGATTCCCAAACTGTGGCGGGGCTATTGATGGGACACACATCCCTATCCTGGGACCGGAGCACCAGGGCAGCCAGTACATTAACCGAAAGGGCTATTTTTCTATGGTGCTGCAAGCACTAGTGGACCACAAAGGACGTTTTACCAACATCAATGTCGGATGGCCGGGCAAGGTTCATGATGCTCGTGTTTTCAAAAACGGTGGTCTGTTTAGACGGCTGCAAGAGGGTGTTTATTTCCCGGACCGCAAAATAACTGTTGGGGATGTGGAGATGCCTATAGTGATCCTCGAGGACCCAGCCTATCCACTAATGCCCTGGCTCATGAAGCCATACACAGGAGCCCTGGACACTGAAAAGGAGCTCTTCAACTACCGGCTGAGCAAGTGCAGAATGGTGGTGGAGTGTGCCTTTGGCCGTCTCAAAGGTCGTTGGAGAAGCTTACTTACTCGCTCCAATCTCAGCCAAACAAATATCCCCATTGTGATTGCAGCGTGCTGTGTGCTCCACAATCTCTGTGAGAGCAAGGGGGAGACGTTTATGGCGGGGTGGGAGGTTGAGGCAAATCGCCTGGCTGCTGATTACGCACAGCCGGACACCAGGGCAATTAGAAGATCCCAGCGGGACGCGCTGCGCATCCGGGAAGCTTTGAAAGCTAGCTTCCAGAGCGAGCGGGGTAACCAGTGACTGTTACGCTTGTTTAAACAGAAGCTGAACCTGCCCCCGTTTCTTTACCCAGTTTCTGTTGCCTATCCTCTCCAATTACCAACCCCCTTCCCCCCTTCATTCAATGCTTTAAAAGTATAATAAAGGAAACATTGTTTATTAAAACCGTCTTTATTAATGATTTCTCAGTTAAGGGTTTAACCTGGGACGCATACTGCGGTTGGGGAGCGGGTGGAGTGTTGGAAAGTACACTTCCAAACTCGGGGAATGACATGCTCCTGCTCCCAGAGCATTCTGAAGTGCTGGACTGCTTGTTTCAAGGGAGCCAGCAACCTCTCCTATTCGCAACTGTGTGTGGTGGGGCCTTTGTGACCTTTTGGCCATGGATTGCGGCCACAGATCCCCTGCTGCATGGATCTGTCATGCAGGCTATCGCCAGCCACAAAAGATCTGCAGCCACCCTCCCCCACCAGAAAGTCACAGAAGCCCCCCCCCCCCCCCCCCGAGAACATGAAACCCCCCTCCCAGAATGACAAGTGTGCCTAGTGAATGCAATGTGAGTGTGACTTTCTGTTGAACCTTTCCCCCTGTCTGTACCCTGGTACAGGCGCCTGTCATCTCAAATTACTAACCGCCTTACCCCCTCCCCCCAAATCAAACCATCCTGTGAAAGAAAGTCAGGGAAACAGCACTGTGCAAAACAAACATTTTTATTAAGGGGAGCATATTTTTTAGATGAAACCTGGGCAGGGAACTGTTGTGGGGTGCGGTTGGAGGGAAGGAAAGGACCCATCTAAAGTTTTGGAAATGAGAGCCTTCTGCTACTGGAGCAGTCTGCAGGGGTGCAGTGATTATTTCCACGGCCCCTGCCTCCCCTCGTTCTAGTGACTTTGGGTGAGGGGGGGAGATTGGACTTTGTGGCGGGGGAGGGCAGTTGGAAATAACATATAGAGGTGCTCTTTCCTCCTGTCTCCTGTCCTGGAGAACGTCTACCAGGCGCTGGAGAGTGTCAGTTTGCTCCCTCATTAGTCCCAGCAGCGTTTGAGTCGCCTGCTGGTCTTCCTGCCGCCACCTGTCCTCGCGAGCTTCAGCCCTCTGCTCCCGTTCACTGACTGCTCGCTCGGACCTTGAGACGTCCTCTCTCCGCTGTGCCGCCTCCTTTCGGGAACAGACCATCAATTCTGAGAACATGTCGTCCCGGGTTCTCTTTTTGCGCCGCCTGATCAGCGCAAGCCTCTGGGAGGGTGATCCATGGGTAGGGCGGGAGACACTCGCAGCTGTGGGATGAGATAAAGGGAGTGAATTCCTCAGAAAGATACTTTTTCCAGAACAATGCCTATACTCTGTCCCTGTGAAAAAGACCAAGCACAGTACCTATCACATGTCCACTTACTACAAGGTCGAATAGTATGTCTTTATCCTGAGTGTCTGGGGTCCGGGTGTACAGATCCCAGAAGCCTTGCTGAACACTGGAAATCTGCTCTCTGGAGACCATGGTAAGCTGTTGCCTTTGGACTGCTGAGAGCCTACTTCACAGCAGTGCTCTACTCCCATGTTTCAATCACAGTTCCTGGCGGCGGCCAGTTCCTGCTGCTGCCCAAACCGGTCATCTACAGCGGCTCGCCAACCCTTTACCCCTCCTCCGCGTGGCTGGTCCCGGGAACTGAAACTGCCCGCAAACCGCTCTGTTTGAACGGCTCGCCTACCCTTTCCCCCCCTCCGCGTGGCCGCTCCCGGGAACTGAAAGTGCCTGCGAACCGCTCTGTTTGAACGGCTCGCCTACCCTTTCCCCCCCTCCGCGTGGCCGCTCCCGGGAACTGAAAGTGCCTGCGAACCGCTCTGTTTGAACGGCTCGCCTACCCTTTCCCCCCCTCCGCGTGGCCGCTCCCGGGAACTGAAAGTGCCCGCGAACCGCTCTGTTTGAACGGCTCGCCTACCCTTTCCCCCCCTCCGCGTGGCCGCTCCCGGGAACTGAAACTGCCCGTGAACCGCTCTGTTTGAACGGCTCGCCTACCCTTTCCCCACCTCTGCGTGGCCGGTCCCGGGAACTCTCCCTGCCTGCGCACCACTAAGTTCGAATGGTTAGCCTCCCAACTCCGTCCCCTCCCCCCCCCCCGCCGCGTGGATGGAAACCACCGGGTGTCTTTCTTTAAAGGGAAAATGAAGACTTCACTATACTAAAAAAACCACTCATTCAAACCAGGGCACCATGACTGATATCACTCTAATGAGGATTACGGAGACAGAGAAAGACTGCATGATGCGTCAATGCCAGCAAACCCCGGGGCCGTATGCAGCCATGCTATGCAAGGCAATGATACCAGAGTACCTGCAGCTTGCATGGCGCGGGAAAGTATCCTACCATGGAGGAGACAATAAGGCCGCTCTCCCTGGGAACCTGATACAAAAGCTTTCACTGTACCTCCAGGAGAGCTTCGCGGAGATCTCCGATGGGGATTTCTCCTCTATCCCAATACATATTGACAGACTTTTCGAGTAGTGGCACTGGAAAACAACTCAAAGCTGAAGCGCCTAAGGCCAATTAAGCAATACAAACACAGTGCTTACACACCATGCCTACTGTATTACAAATAAATGTTTAAAACACTGACCTGCTGATCCTTCGCCTGCTTCCTGGTCAGGGATGCTGCCTTGGGAGGGTTCGTAGGGGATCTCAGTCAGGGTGATGAATAGATCCTGGCTGTCGGGGAAATCAGCATTGAAAGCGCTGTTGACTGCCTCGTCCTCCTCCTCTCCTTCCTCATCTTCACCGTCCGCGAAAACCTCCGACGACGTGGCCGTAGATAGGACCCCGTCGTCGGAGTCCACGGACACTGGTGGGGTAGTGGTGGCAGCACCACCAAGCATAGCATGCAGTGCCTCGTAAAAACGGCAAGTGTATGGCTGCGATCCGGAGCGTCCGTTGCACTCCTTGGTCTTCTGGTACGCCTGTCGCAGCTCCTTGATTTTCACGCGGCACTGCGCTGCATCCCGGCTGTATCCTCTCTCCGTCATAGCCTGGGATATTTTTTCATAAATTTTTGCATTCCGTCTTTTGGATCGGAGCTCGGATAGGACGGATTCATCTCCCCACACAGCGATCAGATCCAAAACTTCCCGATCAGTCCATGCTGGAGCCCTCTTTCTATTCTGGGATTGCATGGTAACCTCTGCTGGAGAGCTCTGCATCGTTGCCAGTGCTGCTGAGCTCGCCACGATGTCCAAACAGGAAATGAGATTCAAACTGGCCAGACAGGAAAAGGAATTCAAATTTTCCCGGGGCTTTTCCTGAGTGGCAGGTCAGAGCATCCGAGTACATATTGCTGTCCTGAGCGTCCACTGAGTGGTGCACTGTGGGATAGCTCCCGGAGCTATTAGCGTCGAATTCCGTCCACAGTACCACGAATTCGACATGGCCATGTCGAATGTAGCGCTACTCCCCTCGTCGGGGAGGAGTACAGAAATCGAATTAAAGAGCCATTTATGTCGAAATAAATAGCTTCCTAATGTGGATGGGTGCAGGGTAAAATCGAGTTAACGCTGCTAAATTCGACATAAAGTCCTAGTGTAGACCAGGCCTAAGACAGTAATTTTTAATAGCAAAAGACAGTAGTTCCTAATAACAGGAAAATACAGCCCCAGAAAAGGTCATCATAATAAAGACACTGTTATATTATACTCTGAGTGGTAGGAAAATTCCCCTACACTTTAACAACAAACTACAGAGATAATTAGAATTTGTATCAGATATTCTGTATATCAGAACTTTAAAGATACATAAAATTAAGGAACAAAAGACAATTACAAAATCTTAAATGTCAATTGTTTTATTTTCCACAGAGCTCAGAATTATATATATATATAAAACAAAGCTGAATTTATATTGACCTACTCTTTTGGAAACCTTCTGTAATCTGCAATGCCGTATTTGCTTTTCATGATATGTTACGTTGCCATTAAAATGAAAATTAGCAGCTCAAAGGGCAAACTAATCTATCATGGCAATTTTGGTATATGATATTTGCAGCCAGATGAGATAGCAGCACAGACCAACAATACTATAAATATGTTATTATTATGGTCAAATATAACTGATGTGAAACCTAGGTAAGTAAAGTAACCATGCCCTTTTTATATACTAAAGATGTTTTCATAAGTAGATGCCCTTTATTTGTGGAAGACTCATTAATATGTAGCTTTAGTTTCCCTCCCAAGGCCTCTGTGTCCCTGAAAGAGCTCTGCGGGCCTCCACGCCTTTTCATCCTACATTAATTTGTTGCCTTTCGCCTTAATGTTCCATGTCATGATCCCCATCCTGCTAGCACAGAAAGAGTGGGCAGGGCTTCCCTTATAGCCATATCACTACGGCTACCAGCCTGCCCATATTACATTCTGCCAGACTTGGAAAGTGTGTGTGAGATGTGCCACTTATGTTCTACCAATCCTGCCATCTCTATCTCAGCAATGCCAAACCTGTAATTTACCATGCACTACCTCGCTGGCTTCAGTTATTCTAATGTATATACAGATTGTGCCTGGCTCTTGTGCAGGTGAGTATGTGCCTGCATGTGAATGAATAAGGAGCTTGCGGCAGAGGGAAAGAATAGTATTATAGGCCTTGTCCTGCTCCTGAACATCTGTAGTCATGAATTCCCCGCGAACATCCATTGAAGCACAAGCCACCCAGAAAGAAGAAGTTGAGGTCATGGGCTCCATCTCCCTGTGCACCAACCAGCTGAGTGCCCTTGCCTTCTAGGAGCAATGCCTTTCAGCACAATTCCTGAACTGGTGGCTCCACCACTCCATCAACATAATCATACACACAACTTGCTCTTTAATTATAGATTTGGGTAGCAAGTGCTTCAGACAATGGAAACAACACAGTATCTTCCACTGGGTATTGACCATTTGCTATAGGCTTAGAATCATAGAATCATAGAATCTCAGGGTTGGAAGGGACCTCAGGAGGTCATCTAGTCCAACCCCCTGCTCAAAGCAGGACCAACCCCAACTCGGTCATCCCAGCCAGGGCTTTGTCAAGCCTGACCTTAAAAACCTCTAAGGAAGGAGATTCCACCACCTCCCTAGGTAACCCATTCCAGTGCTTCACCACCCTACTAGTGAAAAAGTTTTTCCTAATATCCAACCTAAACCTCCCCCTCTGCAACTTGAGACCATTACTCCTTGTTCTGTCATCTTCTACCACTGAGAACAGTCTAGATCCATCCTCTTTGGAACCCCCTTTTAGGTAGTTGAAAGCAGCTATCAAATCCCCCCTCACTCTTCTCTTCTGCAGGCTAAACAATCCCAGTTCCCTCAGCCTCTCCTCATAAGTCATGTGCTCCAGCCCCCTAATCATTTTTGTTGCCCTCCGTTGGACTCTTTCCAATTTATCCACATCCTTTTTGTAGTGTGGGGCCCAAAACTGGACACAGTACTCCAAATGAGGCCTCACCAGTGCCGAATAGAGGGGAATAATCACATCCCTCGATCTGCTGGAAATGCCCCTACTTATACAGCCCAAAATGCCGTTAGCCTTCTTGGCAACAAGGGCACACTGTTGACTCATATTCAGCTTTTCGTCCACTGTAACCCCTAGGTCCTTTTCTGCAGAACTGCTGCCCAGCCATTCGGTCCCTAGTCTGTAGCAGTGCATGGGATTCTTCCGTCCTAAGTGCAGGACTCTGCACTTGTCCTTGTTGAACCTCATCAGATTTCTTTTGGCCCAATCCTCTAATTTGTCTAGGTCCCTCTGTATCCTGTCCCTACCCTCCAGCGTATCAACCACTCCTCCCAGTTTAGTGTCATCTGCAAACTTGCTAAGGGTGCAGTCCACACCATCCTCCAGGTCGTTGATGAAGATATTGAACAAAACCGGCCCCAGCACCGACCCTTGGGGCACTCCACTTGATACCGGCTGCCAACTAGACATGGAGCCATTGATCACTACCAGTTGAGCACGACCATCCAGCCAGTTTTCTATCCACCTTACCGTCCATTCATCCAGTCCATACTTCTTTAACTTGCTGGCAAGAACACTGTGGGAGACTGTATCAAAAGCTTTGCTAAAGTCAAGAAATAGCACATCCACTGCTTTCCCCTCATCCACAGAGCCAGTTATCTCATCATAGAAGGCAATTAGGTTAGTCAGGCATGACTTGCCCTTGGTGAATCCATGCTGACTGTTACTGATCTTTTTCCCCTCCTTTAAGTGGTTCAGAATTGATTCCTTGAGGACCTGTTCCATGATTTTTCCAGGGATTGAGGTGAGACTGACTGGCCTGTAGTTCCCCGGATCTTCCTTCTTCCCTTTTTTAAAGATGGGCACTACATTAGCTTTTTTGCAGTCATCCGGGACCTCCCCCGATTGCCATGATTTGTCAAAGATAATGGCCAATGGCTCTGCAATCACATCGGCCAACTCCTTTAGCACCCTCGGATGCAGTGCGTCCGGCCCCATGGACTTGTGTTCGTCCAGCTTTTCTAAATAGTCCCGAACTACTTCTTTCTCCACAGAGGGCTGGTCACCTCCTCCCCATACCGTGCTGTGGAGTGCAGCTGTCTGGGAGCTGCCCTTGTCTGTGAAGACAGAGGCAAAAAAAGCATTGAGTACACTAGCTTTCTCCACATCCTCTGTCACAAGGTTCCCTCCCTCATTCAGCAAGGGGCCCACACTTTCCTTGACTTTCTTCTTGTTGCTAACATACCTGAAGAAACCCTTCTTGTTACTCCTAACATCTCCAGCTAGCTGCAACTCCAAGTGTGATTTGGCCTTCCTAATTTCACTCCTGCATGCCTGAGCAATATTTTTATACTCCTCCCTGGTCATTTGTCCAATCTTCCACTTCTTGTAAGCTGCTTTTTTGTGTTTAAGACGAGCAAGGATTTCACTGTTAAGCCAAGCTGGTCGCCTGCCATATTTACTTTTCTTTCTACACATCGGGATGGTTTGTTCCTGCAACCTCAATAAGGTTTCTTTAAAATACAGCCAGCTTTCCTCGACTCCTTTCCCCCTCATGTTATTCTCCCAGGGGACCTTGCCTTTGACCAGAGGGAGTCAAAGTCTGCTTTTCTGAAGTCCAGGCTCTGTATTCTACTGCTCTCCTTTGATTAACAAATCAAACATATATTTACCCATTTTACAGGTGCATGAACTACATACTTGATCAAATAGACAAACCAAAATGCATGTACTTATCAACAAAGACCTGATCCTATGTGGTAGTAATGTCCAGGCTGGTGGCTGAGCACTTCAGTGCCTGTTGACATCAGCACCTTATAGGATCGGGCCCCAAAATAGTAGGAAGCATAAAGGTTCAAGAGAAGAATGAAGATTCATAATTCAGAGTTCCCAGCTGGCCAAAGCTTCTTGCTGGTTATTCAGAATAGGAATTATGAACAAGAAGAAACTCTGTAAGGCTGCCCATCTACAAATCTTAGGCTTAAATATATATAATTAAACTTCCTTGTACAAAAACTTTCTTTTTAGCCTCCAGTCCATGTTATGTATCTGGGGGCTGCTACTCTTGACTGGCTCCTTTTGATAATTCTATAATATGCAGAACTTAAAGTGTTCTTAGGTTCTTGACACATGATACAGGCCACCTTTCTTTGTGAGAGCTTTGAAAAAGGAATAAGTTTGAATTTCCCATGAATTAACTTGCTGTTTATCATTCCAAGCAGAACTTGAACTAAAAGCCTAATTGGGAGGCTTAATGATGGGCATCATCTAAAATAAAAGAATCAAATTCTGCCCTAGATTATACCTTCATGCAGCCGTGCTGAAGCCGGTGAATTCCACAAGAGTGCAAGTGAGTGCAGAATGTAGCCTAACGTGTGATTATGCTTGTGTGTCAGATGGATGTACCTTTCTTCACTGACATCTATATCCAATGTGTGGTGCTGCTAGATGACAAGGATTCAAGGAAATGGTTTTGGTTTTTTCTAAAAATAGTTGAATAACTATCGGTTAGCACCAATAAGTGAATCTTAAGATCAAATTTTGGGAGGAGGGTGTTGTTTGTTTTTTTGATCCTCCTTAATAATTTGGAATGAATAAACAATGAAATCAACTAGTTTTGCTTCCATTTGAAAAACCAAATAAGCTCAGTGACTGATAAAACATTACTTCTTTAAACTGTTGTCCCCAAAGATAAATATGTAAATCACTTTTCAGTTGTGATGAACCTATATTTTGCTCACTTACTTCTCTAGGTCCATCACTTGCTATCATAGTTCTACATACTAATTGCTGCGTGGAGAGGGGGGGTATATATTGCTTTAAGAACTTTGCTGAGTCTTAGTGTTGCCAGGTGTCCAGTTTTTTACCGGAATGTCCAGTTGAAAAAGGAACCTGGCAGTATCCGGTCAGCACAGGTGATATGACACTAAAAGTCCAGTTGTCCGCGGTAACCAGCCTCCGCCACTGGGAGATGGGAAAAGCAGTAGCTGTCACTGGAGTCACATGGCGGAGCTGCTCTCTGCTCAGCTGCTGACACCTGACACAGAACAATGACTGGCTTCCAGACCAGGTTCCAAGAGCTAGGTGCCACCACCTGAGAGGGGGAATCCTGTCCCCCCCTTCTGCCCCTCTGGACCCCAACTGCCTCGGCCCTGGTCCCTCGCTACAGGAACCAACCCCACCCGGGACCAAACCCCATCCCACTGTGCAAGGCATTGGGCGGGCAGACAGGCTCTGCATTAGCTCCTCCCAGCCTGGCTCTGCAAGCAGCAGGTGAGTCCCAGGGGAGGAGAGAGTCAGCGAGGGGGGTGGAGGTGGAGAGAGCAATGGAGGGAAGGGGAGAGCAATGAATAGGGGTGGGGCCTCAGGGAAGAGGCAGGGCACAATTGGGAAAGGGTGTTTGGTTTTCAGCAATTAGAAAGTTGGCATCCCTTCTTAGGGCTCAGATCTCAAATGTATTTAGGCTCCTAACTAATACTGAAATCAATGGAAATTAGGGGCTTAAACACCCTTGAGGATGGAGAACTAGGGTGGTTACTCCAATTTTAGGCTCTGGAACATTCCATGTGGCCAAGCAGCAGGAGCTGAGACGGAGGCTGGAAGTAAGAACCCAGTCATCATGCAGCTAACTCGGTTCATTTTTGTTATTACTTTATTTCTCTTGATATTCTTATCCAGTCAGAGTCTCTGGAATTATTTTTAAAAGCCTGATTGGCTGATTGGACTACAGGAGCCATGATAGTGGGAATGTTGAGGAGGCTATGTGGGTGTTTAAATTTAATCTGCAGAAAAGAGATAACAAAAATGAATTTGTGCCCTGCAGTTCTTCGACTCAGGATCCAAAATTATTCATTACTAACAACTTACATTATGAAATTCACCTTTTCTTGATTAGCAAATTATCATGGATCATTCTTATTTACTTCCATTACATTTGTTATTCAGAAGTATTTGCTGCATACTTCTGACAACCAATTTTCAGCCATTGGGTAATTCATTAGCTGTTCACATTGTTTGGTTGCACAGTTATGCTGCCTGGTAATATTTTTTTGTTGAGCAATTGGGTGACATTTGGTAAATAGATAATCAATGCACTTCTGGTCTGAATTTTCAGTGACTACTCAGACGTACTAAAAATGGGTCATTCATTTGGGGTTCATGAACATTTTCATCAACAACTGTTGGTTGTTTGAATACTCACAACAAGTAATATGATGCAACAATCCACGGCTAACTTGGTGCTCTTATTCATAGAAATAAGAATCTGGTTTGGGACTTCTTTTATTTTACTGTTGAGCCAGCTCTACTCAGGAGTATGTAAGTGCTGGAACTTGGTTTAACGTTTTAAAGAAATTATTTTTAAAAAGGCTTTGAATTCTTAAAAATCAAATTACTATTTGCAGCAGACCCTCCTTCTTCTATTGCATCTGAACCTGACACTGTTATCAGTCTCCTCAATGTAACTCAGTAACTTTTATTTGTTCCTATCAAAACCTAGTCAAGCATATAGATAATGCCTTTTAAAATATCTGACTGACTCAAAGCCAGTAGGGATTCTGCAAAGATTTTATTAACAATATGTTTATTGAATTTTGTGTGTAAAAGAAAATAGGTGTACAATGAATACCAAAGTACTAAATACTGTAAATGTATCCAGAGAGAAATGCTATTATAGGGAAGACTGATTTTCCATAGTGGTTAACTTAACAGTAATACCTAGCACTTTCTCCCCAGGCTCCAGCAGTAATAAACTTAATTCAATACATGTAAAGAAAATAACTTTCTTGTGGCAAAATGGACCAACATTTTATCAGCTGCTACTTGATGAGTTGCAACTATGTGTGTGTCAGGCACAGGGGGAAGAGAAGCTGAATTAGCTTAATCCTGAGTCTGTATGTTTTATAAAAAAAAATTGTTCTCTTGGAACATAATACGATGCATGTTCAGAAATATAGTACTTTGGTACGGTAATACAAATAGGTTGCTCTGCAAATGTAATGCATGGTTAAGAGTGTGTAACATGTCCCCCCTCTGGGTCTGAGCCACTGAGCAAGCAAGGCTGTTACAACCACAAAACCTGTCTTTCCAATTGAAAGTGTGGAAACTCACGCATGTAGCTGTAGAGAGTTCTGGTTCAGCCCCCGGGTTCTCATTACCAGAGCTGCTGAAATAAAACAATTGCCTTAAACCTCAAAGCCTCTTGGGTTGGTAGTTGGAAGCATTTGCAAATCTTATCCCTGCTTATGAAAAAGCAAAGCCAGGCTGCAGTTGTTCAAATAACTCAATCTGACAAACCTCTGTCCCACAAACCAATCACTTGCTGACTCTAAAGAGCTGTCCCCAAACCTGAACCAACCTATGGTAAGAAGGAAAGTCCTGGAGCATACTGAGAGGTAGTTAGGGTAGCTGACAGGAGCCTCTGTAGGGGGATGAGCTAGTTATGGAAAGGTTGAATTCTACTTGAAGGGCTGAATTCAGTTAATTAAAACTTCCCCAGCCTCTGGGAACTTCTGCATAAACCTCTCACAAAAATATACTATCACCTAGTTGTAATGTAAGGCAAAACAATCAAATGTCAATTATTTAAAGGCTAGTTAACTGAAACTCTCCACTACCTGAAGTTCTGATATGTCCAGTGAGGTTTGACTGAAGTTCCCCTGGTTCTATGGCACTTCAGACAGGGCCGGTTCCAGGGAACAGCGCAGCAAGCGCGTGCCTGGGGCGGCAAGCCACTGGGGGGTGGCCGGCCGCTAGCTGCAAGGGCGGCAGTGAGGCAGCCTTCAGCGGTGTTTCTGCAGGAGGTCCGCCGGTCCCGCGGATTCGGCAGCAATTTGGTGGCAGGGACGCCAACAGCACTGGACTGGCAACCTCCCGCAGAAACGCCGCCAACAGCTGCCTGACTGCCGTGCTTGGGGCGGCACAAAATATAGAGCTGCCCCTGACTTCAGAGCTTTGCAGAGCAAGAGTTTCAGCCCAATGTGGTATAAACTGTGGAGGATAAGAGTTCTTATGTAGCTTAGCTCTGCAAAGCTCCTAAACAAGCTTCAGTTTTATGGAACTGCTAAGCTCCACAAAAGTGGCCTAAAGAACAAGCTTGCCTAGCAGATACTGGCCAGCTTTATAACCTGAGAAAATTCCCAACCAGTTGTACTTCTAAACCCCTTTCTCACCCTGGCTAGTCCTATTCGGAAAGTGATGATAAACCACAAGAATATCTACAATGAATGACTATCATGACTGACACTCTTACTGCCATTTACAGCAGAGGGATCAAAGACTGAATTAGTATAAAGATAAAACTATCTTCCTACCCTATATGGGTAGTCCTTCCATGTCAAGGCAAAGGCACGTTCATGTGGAAACTTGCACTGCTAGTGCTGACTGTCAGGCAGCTAAAGGACACCTGTCTAATACTTCCCTTGAGCTAGAAGTTTACTTATGGTGCTGCAGATTTTAAAGTGTAGTCCAATGCTTTACAGTGTGATTATAATTATGGTCAGTTGCACTCCATAATCCTGCCACCACAGAAACCACTTTAGAATCTCCTGCCAGCTGCAGAGTCAGAAGGCCCTTTCCTCCTTCGAACGGAGTACCATCTGGCAGGTGATGAAGGCTGATGACAAGCTACTTTCCCCTTTACAGCAGCCGCAGGACCTTCAAAAGGCAGGAGGTGAACAGCAATCTGAATCCCTCTTTTGGGGAACTCCCAAGCTCTGTTGTACTTTTCACAATCTTAGGGCATTGGTTGAGCTAGAATTTGTCATAAAATGTCTAGAGGTACTATGGAGTGCTAAAGGCCTTGGGTACAGTTTGCTACTTTTCTTTTTGTTGCTTATTTATTTATTTGGTTAACAATACTCCAATGCTAACAGAACATCAACAATAAATATTGGCTGATCAAGCCCTGGGCTGTGCCAGATTAAAAAAAGCATCCTCCTAAATTCAACTGAGATACCTTAGTTCTATGAGATTATAAAGGGGCATGGAAAGCATAGGGAAAAGAAGCTGGATGTCAGGAGAGGTAAGAAGTTAGCATCTAAGTAAAGGATATGGAAAGGGCAAGGAAGGGATGCACAGAGTAGAGTGAAGGAAGAGAAGGTAGATAACAAAAACATTCAGTCTTTTCAAGGCTCATACAAGTCTCCAACATATAGAGTATTTGTAATAGAGATCAACATTACTTAATGGGCAAAATTGGATTTTTTTTTTGCCCATTTCATTATGATTTTTTAAATGGGACTTTTTGTAGAAAAAAATTAAGGCATACAGGGTAATATATCTAAAAGGGGTCAATTTTCCTGTTAAAATACGCTTATTTTTTAAAAAGTCAATGTCAATCTTTAAAACAAAGATGGCTGTCTAAATGAAAATTATTATTTCATTTAAACAGGGAATGAATCAGGTTTGGGGGTTCCTGGATGTCTGTGTGTGAAACTGTACTAAACAGTAAATATTTCGGTATGTAATTTCATGAATGCAGGCTGGGTACACAGCTGGTGTGAATCAGCTTCGGACTTTTATTTCAGAGGAGCTATACCAATTTACAGCACCTGATAATCTGGCCCACGATCTGGCCCAGAACTTTGCAAAGTTATGTCACTACCTTTCAGAGGTTCACCCATCACTAAATAAAAAATAAGGCAATAAAGAGTTGCCTCATATTATTCTTAGAAAATAGGAGTGTTGTCCTTGGAACAACTTTAATATGAATAAAGTGTTACATTAACTGCTTTAGCATGACCTTTTTATACCCTACTGTATGACTGACCATGCAGTCTCTTTTGGGTAAAGAAGATTCAACTCCCTGTTGCACATATATCTCCCTGATACTTCTACAGAATGTGAATGACTTCTGCTAGTTACCATGGGGATATGATCAAGGACCATGAGATGCATAGCAACAATGTTCCTATTTTCTGCCACTTTTGCTTTCATAACAAGCAAGGAACAACTGTACATAGAGAAGAAATTTCCCCTTCTCTCTGTGACTTTCCTATTTTCCCCCTCTTTCACTGGTGAACAAATGTATGATACATGCTGTATCTTAAATAGCTAAATCTGAAATCAGATCAATGCCTTCATATCTCTAAAGGAATTACATGAAATGCTAGATAATGCTTGCTCTTTTCAAATGCCATTCATTAGAAAATTTTGGGGAAAAGAAAGTCAACCAAATTATCAAACAAAAAAAAAATCAAGGAAACACATTAAAGAAGAGCAAGATATATAATAAAAAATCTTTTGCCCTGAATTAAATGTACTTGAAAGTACATATCAGAGCATTCTGTTCATATTAATTGATCCTTTGGTCATAAAAATAAGTAGCATTCAGATACATGTCATTTACTATTTATTGAGTTGTGTTCCCTGGGTTCATCTTTTACTCCATATTCATTTTCCTCTCAGATCCTTTGTGTATTCATGATAATGAACATAGGCATTGCTACATCTACAATTTTCCAGGGAGACAAGTTATCAAGTAACAAGACAGAAATCAATGTTGCTTAGTCATATGCTATTTCTTTATTCTTTTGTATAATTAGTATGCAGGAACCTTGATTTTATTAGACAATATCATTTTGAGAGGTAGATCTAATTATATTCCCAAAGGGAAAAGACAATGAAGGCTTAAATTTTGCTACTTACACAACACAGTGACATAGCTTTCTGCTTAGGGCCCTTTACTGTGTGGACCTTTGGAAGAGCAATAATACCTGTAATTACCATTATCTCTTTGTCACCTCTTTCTCTCTCCACTGGCACCTTCTTTATAAATCAAATTCCCAACAGATTAGAGAGCTTTAACTGTGTCTCACATATGAAAGTCATAAATATGCACATTTCCACTGCTTGCATCCAAAGAAGTGGGTATTGACCCATGAAAGCTTATGCTTCAATACCTCTGTTAGTCTATAAGGTGCCACAGGACCCTTTGTCGCTTCTATAAATATGAAATCAACAGGAATACATGGCTGCTTTCAACTGGTCATACTGCTATGTTAATGTGTAAATTTCTGACCAAAACTCTCAGTTTCTAGGGTAGCATGATGGGGTGTCCACACCATACATGATTGGAAGGGGTTAAGATGGCCAGACAGGGCAATTAACTCCCCAGGCTGCACCTGGAGGAGGATCTAGGGCACAGGAATGAGGCCCATCTGGGTAGGAACAGGGGCACCGGAGGATCAGAAAGAAGAAGGGGAATCCAGGGAAGTAGGTTGCAGACACTCCCTGGGAGAAGGGAGGCTTGTTAGTGGTTGAGGGTAGTCGACATTAACGCCCTGAGAGGAGGGAATTGGGAGGCTTGTGAACCCAGAGGGAATTGGGGGAGCCAGGAAGGTAGGAAAAAGGCTCAGGGGAAAAGCTGCAAGATATGGGATAGTGCAGACCTTGACTGCTGACCAGAGAGCCCCTGAGCTGGAACCTGGAGTAGAAGGTGGGCCTGAGCTCCCCTACCATCCACTGGGAATGTGGCACAGGTCAGACAGAGGACAGCAGACTGCCTGGGATGGTTTGTCTGGAAAAGACTTTATTACATGCCCCAGAAAGGGGAAAGACGTAGTGACCTGGCTGGAGGGCTGAGTCACAAAGAGGATGCTGCAGTTCCTGGAGTGAGAGAAGGGCTGCAGAGGAGAAACTGACGGGGTGTTGGAAGAGGTGTTGGCCTGACTGAGTTAATTCCCAGAACTGTCAGAAGGTAGCACCATCCAGCAGTGAGTAGAACAACCCTGTCCCAGGTAGTGTTAATTGGTTTAATAAATGAGCCAAGTTTCTCATTGTATTTTGAGAAGTGCAGAGAAGGAAGAATAGACACTTGAGATATGGAACAACAATCAGGTACACATGGAGCAAGTCATATGTTAAAAGACAAGATTCTGGAAACAAGTTTGTCTATGGTCTCCCATCCTCCTGCAAATGCAGAGCAGCTAGTAGGTTGGTTCCATCAAACAGTTAGGAAGGAGGCACAGAACAGCAAGAACCTGAGGGTATTGTGATGACTCTGCCGAGAACTCAGGTCATCACAGACAATGTGATGAATCTGCTAAGGAGTCAGTCGGATACTGCTTTCTCTCTTAACTGGAGTTTGGTTGATAGGCCAAGGAGGTATGCAGTAGCCATGCTGGCAGAAGCCATTTTCTGAGTGCTTATTGGGACAAATCAGGTGCTATAACCTAGAGGTCCTAGCAGCTAATGTGCTCTTGTAGCTAAAGGAAAAACCATGCCATGAATTAGGGATAGAAGAATACAACTCCCTCTTACCCCTGCAAAAAAAAAAGTCTGTCACAAGCAAGTGGCCATTTGAGTATAGTGAAAATCTCAAGCAAAGTGAATAGGAAATTTAGTAGCCACAAAACTCCCATTCATTCTAATGGGTTGTATGGCTACTAAATTCCATATATAGTTTTGAAAAAGCTCAACTACTAATAAACTTAATTTTCTTGATTTTGATCCCACTTGATAATCACGGGCTCATCAAGTTGACTCATCATTTCCACTTGGAAAAGAGTGTGAGATGAAGGAAAAGATATTCAAATGGAAAATAAATTAAACAAAAAGAAAAGTAATATGGCATTGTTGGGTAACACTGTTTGATTGTGACTTAAATAAACAGCAACGAACTATGCATTTATGACAGTGTTGACTTTAAAACTCTAAAAGAAAAACAAATTTTCTCACATATTTATTTAAACAGATACAGACTCATGATATCCATAGATAACCATAAATACTGGGCAGTCAGCAGACCTAATAGGGAAGAGTAAAACGTTCCTGCTTTCCGCTAATATTGGGGTCACACCTTGGGTAAATGAGCAAGCTCTAAACCTCCCTGCCAGGGTCACCGCAAAGTCTTCATTCATAGATGATGTGGAAGAACACAATGTCAATGGAGAGGATGGCAATGAAGCATATGCCTTGAGATGACAGATAAGGGCAACCTGTATTATATATGCAGTTATTGGCCAATCACTACACCCATGGCAGATGAAGCGGTTTAGCTCAGGTCGGCAGCTCATCTAGGAGAGGGACAACTCCGAATACAAATCCTGCACCCATGTCAGCTGCCATATTCATGCCATTTATTGCACCAGCATGGCAATAGCTGCTTGGGTGACAAAGAGGGAAAGGCTCTGCACAATCCTCTCTCACTTAAATCTGCTCATAGTGCTAGTTGTTCAGCCAACTCATCTGGGAACACATTACACTGGACAGACCCAGATGAAGAGGTCTGTGTCAAGAGGCCATGTCTGCCTTTGAGGAGTGGCATGTGAGTTCTCTACAGGAGAAGAGAGCTGGTTGTAAGGCCGATGCCTCAAATCCTCCCCACAACAATGACTCACTTGCAAGACATGCAACGGATTTTGCAAATCCTGGATCGGACTTACTTCCCATGTGAGAAGCCATAAAAACAAATAAACCAAGAACTCAAGTCTACACTAGCTGAACACTCATCTGTTGAAGTGATGGGAGATTCCAGACCATAAATATTCAAGGACTTACATCTTAATTAAAATACTAGGAAGTAAATTTTCTAAGTGTGCACAGGGATTTAGCTGCATGAGTTCCATTAATGTCACTACTTTGAAAATGTACTTCCTATATTCTTCTTGAAGAGGATGAAAAAAATAAGTCTCTAGCATAATTTTAAGATGACAAGGAAAAGCTTGTCACCACATCAGCACTCTGGTACTCTTAATAGTTGAAAGGATAATTTAAATCACTTCTTCAAAAGTAAGCTCCAATTTAGACAGAGCAGCAAATGGGTATGTGCAGTCGAGTGGTTTGGCTGCACATTACAAAAGAATGTTCTAACAATACTCGTAAATATTAATATTGGGCCAAATCCTGCTGCTCTTTCTATGAAGACTTCAGTGGGAACTGCTGATGCTCAACAGTTCTGAAAATCAAGCCCCTGATTTAGGGTCCAGACTTTCAAAATCACTCAGATTATTGGGGAGTTTTTCTAGAATTCAACTCTCATTTGGCCATTTGAGAGCCTAAATATTCTTTTCAAATTCTGGTTATCTTTCCTTACTTTAGCCACCCATTTTTGAAAATCCTGGCTAGTGAATATTTTTCCTATAAATGATAGCAACATTTTGTCATGCATATTATTGCTAGTGGGCTTTTTCTTCCTTTGAAATATGCAGTTAAAACATAATTCCATTTTAGTGTTTGATTTTTCTATTATTTCACAGTAAAATATAGTATTAGAGCAATTATGCCTAAGTTAAATGCATGTCGTGTGACTTAGTCAATACACACGGGGGAGTGTGGCAGTTCAGTGAGCATGCATCATTGTTAATTTTATAGATCAGCAGGGAGGAACAAATAAAGCCAAGAGAAAAGCTAGAAACACTTGCATTTAGATTAATCATTTATTAATTTAAGAGGCGAGTGTACTGATCATTATACACATTTCATTGGACTTTATTGAGAAGGAACTCAACCCTCCTAATGGACCCTATAGTCCTGATTTCAATATTCAGGTATGCACACTTTTCTACAAGTGCAAACTGGACATCCATGAACAAATCCACTGATTGGCATGACTCATGGAATTTTCAGGAATACATCTGACTTTACAAATGCACACAAAGGACATTGGAGTAGCAGTGAGGAAAGATCTTGTGGTAGGACAGAGCTCCCTTACACTTATATGAGCAGCTTCTTTGGTGCACTTCCAAGTCACACCTTGAAGAACATCCCCTCCCCTTCAGAAATCCTATCAGCTGACTCCACATGCAATGGTCCAATCATATTAGTGACGCTTTGCATAGTAGCATGACTGAAATAGACAGCAGCCTATATTTGGTGGGACGAGGGGAGAATGAAATGTTAATTTGAAGGCTTAACTAAACACATGCTAAGGTTTGCTTTGACGGAAGGGGGAAGTAACTACAAAAGTCAGAAGTAGATGAATACAGGTCCTTAGAGATAAGGAATTTAAAGGGAGCAATTAAGGAAAATATGGACATTGCTGAGAAGCTGAAATATCTATCTATCTCAGGTCTGCTCTTTTCTGGTTTAAAGAAAAAGAGGCACTATTAGAGATGAGGTGTCACAAGAAGAGGGACTAGAAAAAACTGATAATTTAAAAAGCAGTAAGTCACTAGGCCCAGATTAGATATACTCTTTCAGAACTCTTGGGTGTAAGTATGAAGTGTCAGAGCTGTTAGGAAAAATATGCAACCTTTAATTAATAACCACTACTATACCAGAGAACTGGAGAGCAGCAAATGTTGTACCTCTATTTAAAAAGGGCTTGATAGGTGATCCAGGAAATTACAGATCATTAAGCCTTACCTCCATATCTGGTACATTATTTGAAACAATAATTAAATATAGAATAATAAAACACCCGAAAGATTGTGATGTGATAGGGTCTAACCAACACAGTTTTCAGCAAAGAAATATTGTCTCACTGACCTCTTAGAATTTGTTGAGTGTCAATAGAGTTAGTGAATAACAGAGGACCAATTGACAATTTATTTAGACTTTTAAAAGGTCTTTGACAAGGTCCTTCTCCAGAGGCTACTAAAGAAACTAAGTAGTAATGGGGTGAGAGGCAAAGTATTATCATGGGTCAAAAACTGGCTATGAGACAGATGAGTATGATTAAATGGTCAATATTCATGATGGCATGAGGTTAACAACAAGGGCCCTAAAGGTTCTGCACTAAGACCAGTTCTGCTTACTATATGAATGATCTGGAAAGGGGGGTGAGTACTGAGGACTCAAAATTTACTGATGACACACAGTTATTTTGATTAGTCAGGACTGGAGAGGACTGTGAGGAACTTCGGAGAGGAGACTTCTCAATATGCAGTTACAGCCAGAAAAGTAAACAATGGTAAAAAAAATTAAACAAGATGTTAAAATGCATAAGAAATGGGATGGAAAATAATGCAGAAAAACAAGTCCATTATATAAATCAATGATATAGCCTCATCTGGAATATTGTCTGTAGTACTGGTCACTCCATCTCAAAACGGATATTGAAGGAGATGAAGGCTGATGAGAATGATTAGGGACATAGAAACACTCTCATATGAAGAGAGATTGAAATTATTGGGATTGTCTATTTAGAAAGTAGATGAATAAGAACAAATATATAAAAGTATACAAAATAACAAATGGTCCAGAAAAAGTTGGCCAGCAGCTTCTGATCTCCCTGCCTCAAAAGGAAAAAGAGACCGCAAAATCAAGTTGAAAGGTATGAAATTCTAAACACAAAAGGAAATATTTTGTAATAAAATTCATAATTCTATCAGATTTTGAGACCAGGCCAAGAATTATCCAGACCTCTTTTTAAAATCTTGCTTATTTACATGGATAACATAAGACTGCATATGCTTAATAGTTAACACTAACAAAAATAATATTGGAAGACGGTGTTTATGTTTCAAGGTTTAAGCCAATCTGCAACTATTAGAGATAGGTAAAAGCCTTAATGACAGGCAGGCAGATGTGAGATAATCTACTGTGGGGTTTTTAGAAACTTCCTCTGAAGCAACTGGAGTTGGCCTCTATTGGAAATAGGAGACTAGGCTATATGGACCATAGGTCTGATCAAATGTGGGAATTCTTATTTTCCTGGATGTTTAGAGGTGAAGACGTCACTTTTGAGTTTGATCTTGAAGTGAGTGGGGATGTCACCAAAGGTATCTGGGCATAGGGTCATGTGGATGTACTCAGTATGTGTAGGAAGACAGGAAGCAATACTTTGTGAAAGTTGGAATCTAGAGACATGAAATTTGAATATCAATAAAAAGGGGGATTTGTGTCAGTCCAAATAAATGACAAGTTACACTAGAGGCAGAACGGAGGCAGGGGCATACCAACAATGTTGCACAGATCGTGATAGATACATTTATAGACCTAGGAGATGTGGCAGGAGAAGGTCAGTTCAGAGTCATGGATGGAAATGCAACCATCAGAGGAGACTGATAATAATTTGCCTTCATCTGTATATTTGCAAAGTGTATTTATTTTATTCTCCCCTGCTCATCATTTGTACTCTGAGTCCCCCACCTCCCTGAGCCTTATCTCTTTCAATTTTCCCATGAATACAGTAAGTGTTAATGGTACTTCAGTCTGAGAGCAAGTGAGGCACAAAGCTCTATTTTAACTTTGACCCTTGCCTCCACCTCCCCCTGTGACTCTCACATTTCAGTTTTAGGAACCTCGGGAAGATGTTTTAAGCTTCTGCAGAAAGTGTCAGAACTGCCCCAGGCAAGCAAGTGAAAACTTCCTACCATTAATCTAAACAGCAAAGAAAATTATTTTGCCAGTTTAATTTTAAGTACAAAATCTTTCATATACCTCCAGAGAGGCTTTTTACTGGCACTACAGTAATATGGAGATGTTAATGTGTCAAATCAAAATGTCAATTCCCTCCTCCTCCCTTTATATACAGTTTCATTTTTCTCCCTCTCTCTCGCTGCCTCCCTCTGCGTTGTCTAACTTTTATCTATAGTTGGACTTCAGATCTAATAATTCACAAGCTCTAGGCATGTGCTTAGAGGACTGTGTATAATTGTTATTCTGGAAAGATTAATACCTTACATTGATCTCCTATTTTTTCCACTCTAGTTTAGCAGCATGTATTTTTTTTTTTAAGACAGGGAAAATGATTTGTTTCCTGTGCAGTCTTGATTTACTGTCTATTTGTGCAGCTGTTAGAACTCATGTCTTCCACTACCAACGCAGTGGTAGTGCATGTAGAGTAAATATATGTATAGATTGATTGGTTAGAGTTGACAGCATATGGAACAGAGTTAGGATGAGAATGCAAGTCTGCTGCAGTGTATACTGGTTTGAAAAGCTAGGTTTTGTCTATGAAAAATAACTGTGCACTGCATACAGAATGTAGGTCCTGGTGCAATAGTTGTAATGATAGGACCACCCATTGTGCCACAGAATATATCAGCATTTCCCATGCAAAACTCCTATTTTTTATGGGATTTATAACTTGTTATAGCAAATTTGGACTAGGCAGATATTTGCTATAAAAATCTCATATATGGAACTCATTTGTTTGTTGGTTTTCTAGAGTTGTTCTTAAAATGCATTGGCTAAAAATGCAAAAATAAAAAGTTTGCTGCTCCTTAAGATTATGCTCCTGTTACTCAAAAACCACTTTACTTAAAAAAAAAGTCAAAATAAAATAGCACCTTTTAATGTTTATTTATTTTGTCTAAATCTGACAGGAAAATGGAGTTGCACCTGGGTTGAATGTAGTCCAATGAGTTTATTTTTAATTATTGTCTCCATTCTGAGAAATTCTGAATTCTTCAGCTTTCATTGATTTAACTGGGAATTGAAGGTGCTCAGGACCTTGTAGGATTTGATGTCTATTTCTTTTTCATCTACGTAGAAAGTAGTTCATGGGTTAATAGTAAATATAACAGCAGATCCAAAGATTTTCATGGAATTTAGCCATAAATCTCATTATTGTCTATGGAAGTTGTAAATCTTATGAAAATCTAAAAAATTAGGGAAACGTTTTTAAAGACACAAACTTTCATTAGCAGGGCATACACTCAAAAGTCTTACATTTGCAATCCATGAATGAGAGCTTGAGAAATCTACTTTACTAACAAATGTAATGCTGCATATAAAAAATGGCCACCGTTTACAATAGTATCTCAAAACTTTCCAATGTGTTGAGAGGAAATGTCATTGTACTTGAAATTACATTTCAAAATGATTCTGAAAACATAAAGATTGAACTTTCAGATCTCAGGGAATGTAAAATTAGAGTGTCTGTTCCATCCTTACCTTTCTGCAGTTATGGATAAAGTGCACCCGTGAAGCTTTAACCTCAGGAATAACCCTGGAATCTGTGCCGCTTTAATGTAAGTTTGTGTTTTTAAAAATAATTGGTTACAGCAGCTCATAATTTATGTTACTGAACATGACTTTATATTTATCCCATACACAGTATCTGTGCACAATTGTGAAAGTTTAAGGCCCTATCTACACTACGAGCTAAGGGGTATGATTCCCTTGCTTGTGTACTTGTGCTAGCTCCCATTGAGCTACCATGAGTTTAAATAGCAGTGTAGCCATGGTAGCAGGGAGAGTGACTGTGGCTACGCAGCTATTTAGACTCATGCTAGGTCAGTAAGACCTATTGCAAGAAGGAAAAGTAACTTTAAAGATAGCAGCTTTTATAACTTTTAAGTGAGACGCTTAATGTTTTCCCATTAACATGACTTCTACGTTAATATAAAAACATACATACTGCTGACGGTCAAATATTTTCTCTTGTGTTAACTGGGAAATTGTAAGGCTACAGTAAACTAAATGAAAACAATGGAGATTCTATAACTAAACAAAACCTTTGTGATTTTAACCATCTTTGCATTTCATTTGAACTTTACAGAAGTGTGATTGGATATTTAATAGGTAACATATGATTACTGCTATTATCAAGAATTATTCTATTGTTTAAGGATGATTATACTATATAGGCACTTTGAAAGTTTCCTGCCAATTATGTAGGCTACATGTCGAAAAAATGTATTTTCCATTTATTAACTGATTTACTGTGATGAGAAAACAGGTCGATCCAAAGGTTGATATTTAATGAAGTGTTTTGTTACCAAACACGATGGCTTTGGGAAAGAACTAATACAAGTTTTGTTGTAATCCTAGTACTACAAACATAAATGACATAAAAATTGAGAACTTCTGAAACTTTCCAATGCAAATATGAATGAAGAGATTTTTTTGTATATGACTGATGCCAATTTCTACTATTAAAGTAAGAGAGAGATGGAGAAGGCTTGAAGCATTAAACTGAATTTTCCCAGTATTCCCTTTCTGTACAGAACATTTCCAACGTCAGCACATGAAGCATTTAAACATTAAAGCACTGCAACTCACATTAACTGATCATAGAATATCAGGGTTGGAAGGGACCTTAGAAGGTCATTTAGTCCAACCCCCTGCTCAAAGCAGGACCAATCCCCAATTTTTGCCACAGATCCCTAAATGGTCCCCTTAAGGATTGAACTCACAACCCTGGGTTTAGCAGGCCAATGCTCAAACCACTGAGCTATCCCTCCCCCCTGTTCATACAACATCAGTGTCTATATTTACAAAAGATTAATGCATGAAAGCAGGGCCAGCTCTAGGCCCCAGCCTAGGAAGCACATGCTTGGAGTGGCACATTGTAAGGGGCGGCATTCAGGCCAGTCTTAGGGTGGCAAATTTGCTTTGACGGCGCTCTGGCCACTTTTTTTTTTTGCCTGGGGCAGCAAAAAAGCCAGAGCTGGCCCTGCATGAAAGGTCTCAAAAATCTTTTCTCTATTTTTTTCATGTAATCCATTACAAGGTTATATGATCCAAGAGGCTAAATTTCATAGTTGATATAATAGTGACCAGCTCAGATTAAAAATCTTTTGCCTTTGTTCACAAACTACTGGCATCCAGCATGACACTCTTAGAGATTTGTTCTACTGTGAGATTTGACCAGTTAGTATATGGATACAAAAGTCACCCATTATTATTGCTTTATTAGACCTCATTGCCTCTAGTCTCCTTCAACATTGTGCACTGAAAATCCTTTTCCTGATCATGCCATCAGTGGTATAATTCTATAAATACTTGTGTAACTTGGGATTTGTATTCACACAGATTCTACTGTATGGACCTCTGAACCCAGAAATGTTATCTCATTAGATTCTACAGATTTTCTAGGTATATTGCTAATCCTCTACTTCCATGACTTAATTGCCCTTTTCCCTACTTCCATGATTAATCAGTCCTTCCTGCATGGTTTATAGGCAGATACTATAGCAACAGCTTGAGTTTTGTAATTCCATCATGTTTCTGTAATTGCCGTCATGTTAAGAATCTATTCAATTGCCAGGCATTTTAGTTGTAACTGTTTGTTTATTTTTTTATTTTAAGTTTCTCAGAATGCCACACAAACATCTATAGTTCATTTCTGGCCAGGTGCCTACTTTATTTAACTCCTTTATGAGACATTTTCTTACGTTTCCAGAATTTATTCTGAGAACCACATTAGGAAGGAAATTACAGAAATACAAAATAGCCTTTCACACATTATTGTCCAAACCAGTTTAAGAAACAAATTTCAAAGCTCTGCCTTTATTTTTCAGCTTTTGAGAGCTTTGATTTTTTTCAAGTAATTGGGAGAAATGAAGCAGAAAAAACTCCATAAACCAGAAGCACCCCGCGGCGTGAACATTGACTTTCCTAGAATCCATCAAAAATAATTAAAAGAAAGAATCCTAATGTGATGGGAAAGTATCACTGAACTACAGTGTAAGTCTCAGACAGTGAGAAGACCGTGCAGATTCACTAAAAAACAATTAACAAAACTGAGGTGCATTAGCAGAACCATGTACAGAAGCTGGAACACCAACCGCCTGCATTAGACCTGACTCAACTCAGATGTTCTTCCATCCACACTTTAAGGACTCAATTCACTTACTATTATTCTTTAAAAATTAATTTAAAATGCTAAGAAAGTTGCATTTATAAAAACAACACAATTTCCGCAATAGCAAGTTTACGGGCAGTATGGCATCGACAGGCAGTGCTTGTAAAGATATGTTCGTAGATTATTTTAATTAGAGACGTTCCCTCATAAAGGACAGTATTATGAACCTAGGAATTTGGAGATGTGCCCTGGAGGTGGGGGTGGGAGCACCACATGGCTGTGTGCAGCAATTCACCACAGCAGCTCTCTAGTGTGTTTTAATAAAAAGTGTATTCCTTTCTCATTCATTTAGTTTGCTGTTTAATGAACCCTAAGATCATTACAGTGTGGCCTGCTGGATAAAGCATGGCCTGGGACTCAGAAGACCTGGGTTCTACTTCCAGTTGCACTCCTGAGTAACCTTAGGTACCCCACTTCCCCCCTCTCTGTACCTCAATTTTCACCTCTCCAAAACGGAGATATTGATACTGCTTCTTTTGTAAAGCCCTTTGAGATCTAGAGATAAAAAAGCACTACATAAGTGCTAGATATTAAAGGTTATATTATTAAAATGCCTAAACTGGCTCCTCATGGCCATGGGATAGTACAAATACAGTTTCACTTCCCCAAACATGGAGAAAAAACACAAGCCAGTCAAGCCAGAAAAAACACAAGTCCTCCAATTAAGAAAAACAGGTTGGCTGGTGTAGCGGGGTGGAACCCGCTCCTGCCCTGAGGGGCTGGAAATAGCCCTGGGAAAGGGCTGAGGCTGAAAGCTGGGCTGATTGGCAAGGAAGCCACAGGTGTGGCCAGTTAATCAGGCCCCAGCTGGCCCTTATAAGAGGGCAGTGGGCCTGGAGCAAAGACACAGACTCTCTCACTGACTTTAGAGGGAGAAGGGCTTGGCTGCAAGGACCTGACTAGGTACCGAGGGTGGAGCAGGGCTGGGGAAGACCTGAGGAGCTGGGGAGCTCCGGCTTGGAAAGCCCCAGGCTGCGGGCTACTGTTAGGCCCAATAGGTACAGAGGTTGCAGGGGGCAACCCACGGGTAGGCTGAGGCAGCAGGTCCAAACCCCCTTTGCCTGTGATGAGTGGCTTATACTGCAGTCTGCCCCAGGGCGCGGGGGCTAGCTGGTGACTGGCAGTAGCCTACGACTGAGGCGAGGTGGGGATAGTGGGGTGGGGGTTCCCCTGGGGGAGGGGAGACCCAGATCTAAGGGTACTGCCAGGGGGCAGCACCCCAGTTAAAAGGGCACCGGGTCCTGGGAGGGACACGGGGCCAGAGTGGACAGGCGGATCACTGGCCTGCAGAGGGCGCTCCAGAGGCTGGTGAGCTAATTCCCTGGAGAAACCAGCAGGAGGCGCCGCAGGGGTGGTCCGGCCCTGCCACAGCTGGAAAAATGCAGGAGTTACTATTATATATATGTAATACATTATGCATAAATGTATTGCATGTATTTAAGACATATTTAACAGTACTGGGAATATATTTAAAACACTGTACAATACAGCAAGAGGATTTTCCTAATCTTTAAATGCGTAAGCTAATCATACCTTATACATCATGAAATATGCCACAGGTCTCTATTTAGAAACCATCTTTGATTACTAAACCCTCTAATGTACTTGTCATATTTTCACCAGCTCATAGAAGCTGCACCTTTATCACATACCTTTTACTAGGCAAGCTGCAGGTGAAAGTAAAACTTAGCATAGACATCACTCTCAGTTCAAACCATACATGTTTTAAATGTGTAGGGGGATACGTGTAAACTTAATAGAAGCTGCAGTAATATATATACTAAATTTTGCTCTGAGGACAACCTGCAATCAAATTGACAATCTGATTTCTCAATCAACCTCTTTAATGTATCTTCAAGTTTTGCAGTCCACTTTTGTTCAGAACTTTACAGACCAGTTCTACTAAGCAACTGATTTTTGCTAGTGTGTTACTATATAAACATATTTCTTGTAATATATTGGAAAATATTTCCACATGCTGTTCTATTCTATGCTTTACGGGTTCTCTTACCTTCATAGTCAGTGACTGTCACTGAAGTATCACAGTATCTATCAAATATAAGCTAGTTACAAATACCCACATAGTCACTAAGATAAATACAATGAAAAGGTATTATTTTTTGCTGGAGTTATGCAAGGTTCTCGCTATATTGCCACAGTGATCTATGGACTTTAGCAATTGCTTAACTCTAAACACATTCAGAACCAAAGCAGACTGTCCGCATCAAAGTCAGGAGACTTTGAACATTTGATCTACTCAGTCAAACAAAAGAACAAGCACGGTCTGTTTGCTGCCTTGCTGAATCTGAAGTTTTACAAGTTCAATACCCACGGGCAAAACAAAAACCTAAAAGCTTGCTGCATCCTTAGTATGCTTAGTGAAGCTGAGATACTCGTTTTCCACAAAGACAGGCATTTTGTCTGGATTCATGAACAAGTAGGAGTGTGCATTAAAGTGGGTAGAAGTAATGCATGCATGTCATTAGATAGGCTATACCACATTTCTCATCTTTACAACAAGTGAAGCTACAAGTCAGTTAAAAGAAACAAAAAAACAAAACTCTGACAACTAGGAAAGTGTTCCTAAAGTACAGGTTCTATGGAATGTGACCTCAGCAGCCAGGAATACTACTCTCAGTGGCTAAAGACTAAGTGCCATATTAGATGTTGGCTGATGAGCTATACCAAGCTGGGGTCAGGGCTGGCTCCAGGCACCAGCGTTTCAAGCAATGTTGAAGGGGCGGCAGTCCATGTCCAGTTCGGGCGGCACAGGCCGCCCACGGCGGCAGCAATTCAGCGGCAGGTCTGCCCTTTTGCCAGTCGTGGCAGCAATTCAGTGGCTGGTCCCACCTTCAGCTGCCTGGGGTGGCAATTCGGAGTGCTGCTTTGGGCGGCAGAAATGGTAGAGCTGGCCCTGGCTGGAGTTCAGTTGTTTGTTTTAGGGAGTGGAGGCTGGTAAGCACAGCTGAAAGTAGCACAACTGAAGGAGGATGAAGCAATCAGAACACTTTTGTGAATTCAGCTTGTGAGGTTATTTATAGACAGTTACAGGCCGAAACTGTTTGCTTTTCCATTGTCTTAAATCAAACAACATACATCTTAGGCCTCAAGGTAAGAAAAATAAGCCCTTGGCAACTCATGCTTGTAACAATAGGTTTATCTGAAGAGCTCTGCATTGTTGTTAAAGATAGGAGGCTTTGGGCTCAGTTCTACCTTCCATTAAAACACAACCACAAAAAGCAGCTCTCCCTAAGGGTATGTCTTCACTGCACAGTTACCCCAGGCTCTTCAGTTTTGGCCAACACCCTCCCTCCCTCCCAAAGACAAACCTTTAACCTAGGTCTGAAGATGCTTTAAGCCCTGTCTAGCTTACCCAGCTACAGGGTATATGTTAGATCCTGGGTTCCGCTTTCATTTGGGCTGGAACCCATCCACTCGTCCTACTGAGAGGACACAGGCAGTCATTTGAGTGCTGATAGTCCTCCAATGCCCTTACCCAAATTCCTCCCCTCCCTCAAGGGCAGACAAGTTCTCCTGCAATTGGCACAATTGACTAGTAAAGAATGCTAAGGCATCTCAGCACGGAGTACCATGGGATATGCCCCCAGACACACACAGGTCAGGTAAGAGAGTGAGGATCCAGTAATGCAGGTAGGGATTTGCTGTGGAGAAGTTCAAAGCCGCCTGGGTTGATCACCTGGATTAACTATGCAGTGAAAACATATACTATAAGGGGACAAAATATAAAGCTGTACAGCTATGTGACCTAATGAGCACATAATCAACAAAAAAATAGCAAATGGCAAAAGACGGTCCCTGCTCCATGTCTAGAGCTCCTAGACACTACAGAAGCGACAAAGGGTCCTGTGGCACCTTATAGACTAACAGAGGTATTGGAGCATAAGCTTTCATGGGTGAATACCCACTTCTTCGGATGCTTCGGACATTTCCACTGCTTGCATCCGAAGAAGTGGGTATTCACCCACGAAAGCTTATGCTTCAATACCTCTGTTAGTCTATAAGGTGCCACAGGACCCTTTGTCGCTTCTACAGATCCAGACTAACACGGCTACCCCTCTGATACTTTAGACACTACAGTAATACAATAATAAATAATAACAACACACAATCACAAATAGCTCTATTGTAATAATTTCCATCATTAAATGCAGCCTCACTCTATCCATTCAAAAGACTAAATAGCCTTTTAGTTACATGCAATAAACACACCAACAGATTTCCTCAGTCAGTGCCAATGGATCAGGGATATTTGGTCTGTGGCTTTAAATGCACATACAGCTCTTCAGGGTAGGGTGACCAGATGTCCCGATTTTATAGGGACAGTCCCGATATTCAGGGCTTTTTCTTATATAGGCGCCTATTACCCCCAACCCCCGCTACCAATTTTTCACATTGCTATCTGGTAAGCCTACTTCAGGGTCCTGCATGCAGCCCTCATGGAGTCTGTTATATGTCTGATCTAAGATCCTCTGACTACATCTGGGACTAAAATAGAGGCACTAGAGAAGCTAGCATTGAAGGATTCATTGTGCCGGCTGGCATTCTCAGGACTGTGTGAGGACAGTGTTGAGCAGATGAATTGCTGGAATTCCTCCAAACAGAAAGTGGGGGATGGCAAGGGAGAAAGAAAACCTTGATTTTCCCAGCTGCTATGAAGAAAAAAAAATCAGGGAAACAGAAGAAAACCATCCCTTCCTGTTTGTGTATGCCAACAAGGAGTTAAGAAGAGGATAGATATTGTATTGAATAGTATCACAGTATGTGACAATCTCACATTATTTCGCAATGGTTTTCATTTCACTTTCAGTCAGGCCCTTAGGAGTCTGTGGCCTAGTCTATACTGCATAGTTAAGTTGCCGCAAGGCAGCTTATGTCGACGTGGCTGTTTATGCATCTACACTTACATTTCACTCCCACTGCCCCATTACACCAACGTAATAACACCACCTCCCCAAGCACCATAGAGTGAAGGTCTATGCAGTGAGATCAACACAACATCAGTTTAGACACTGTGTTACTTACATGGACTGTTAGTGGCCTCCAGGAGATGTCCCACAGTGCCACATCCTGACCACACTGGTTACCATTGTGAACTCTGCTGCCTAACGCCACCCACCCCCCTTCCTTTCTAAAGCCCTGTGAAATTTTGAAATTCCATTTCCTGGTTGCCCAGCATGGAGAGCTCACCTAGCCACTGCCCAGCTGACTATGTTGGTTGCATATGGCAGATGCACTCATGCCTGGAGTAGACAGCAGTGCAGGGGTTCTGGAACAACGTTTATAGTGGGGATGCTGAGAGCCATTGAACAAACTGTAAATCCTGTGTATAATGGAAACCACTTCAATCCAGGGTGTTCTGCAGCATCCCCCACACCCCTAGTTCCAGCACCTATGCAGGGGTGCATCTGTAGGAGGTGGTGGATATCCTGGGTCTCTGGGGGGAAGAGGCTGTGCAGGCATAGCTCTGATCCAGCCATAGAAACAGCACCATGTACGAGCAGATTGTGCAGCAGGAGATGCTAGTGCCTTTCAGATAGCAAACAGACATGCTGCAGACTCTGGTGGACCTGCAGGTTCAACAATCCCATATTAGCCTCCCTCTGCATCCCATAGAGAACTGCACTTTGGGACCTCCCTGCACCCCCCTCAACAATGGGTGTTAGTCAATCACGTACACTGACCTATGAAAGACACGGTTGGTGTATGTGTATTTGAAATGGAAAATACTGTTCTTTCCCCTTACTTTATTAAGTTTTATGTTAAAAATGCTTTTCTATTTGCACTGCTATGGAATAAAAATCTGTTTTTGGAACAATAATTCATCTTTATTAGTTCACAACATATGCGGGGTAATGCTGACATTCACAGACAGTATTAATAGGTGCATTGGCAATGTGATATTACTGCACACACAGCACACAAAAGGTTTGTGTAAGGCTGCAAAAGAAGAGGGCCAGGTAGAGCACACTACAGGAACACACAGTGCTCTGTCTCTCTAAGAAAATGGTCTTTCGAAGCCTCCCTGAGTCATATAACTCCACCCTGAGCTCTTCTTATAGTCCTTATATCTGGCTATCAAAATCAGCAGACAGCCCCTCCAGCTCCATCCACCACTCTGGTGGAAAATTTCCCCCCTTTGCTTCATGGATATTATGCAGGATGCAGCAGGCAGCTGTAACCATTGGGATATTTTTTTCCTTGAGGTCCAGACTAGTGACTAGACAATACCAGCAGCCTTTCAAACGACCAAAGGCACATTCAGCTGTCATTCTGCATCTTCTCAGCCTGTAGTTGAAGTGCTCCTGGGTACTGTTGAGGTGGCCAGTGTACGGTTTCATGAGCACTGGGAGTAAGGGGTAGGCTGGGTCTCCCAGGATCACTATTGGCATTTCAACATTCCACAATGGTAATCCACCGGTTGAAAAAGAAAGCCTGCAGCTTTCTGAATAGTCCAGTGTTCTTAAAGGTGTGTGTCACACACCTTCCCTGACCAGCCCACAATGATGTCAATAAAATGTCCGTGGTGATCCACCAGCACTTGCATTACCATATAAAATTACCCTTTCTATTGATGTACTCTGTAGCAAGGTGGTCTGGTGCCAAAATGGGGAAATGCATGCCATCTATTGCCCCACCACAGTTCAGGAACCCCACTGCTGCAAAATCATCCACTATGTCCTGCACATTGCCGAGAGTCACAATCCTTTGTAGCAGTAGGCAATTAATGGCCTTGCATACTTGCATCACAACAGCCCTTGCGGTGGATTTCCCAACCCCAAATTGATTCCTGACTAGCAATCTGGCATTGCAAGTTTCCACAGTGCGATCGCCACTCGCTTCTCCACTATTGGTGCAGCTCTCTTTTTGGTGTCACTGGTCGGAGAGCTTGGGCCAGTTCTGTACACAGCTCCAGTAATGTGGCCTTGCACATTCAAAAGTTCTGCAGCCGCTGCTTGTCATCCCAAACCTGCATGAGAGCGCGATCCCACCAGTCAGTGCTTGTTTCTCGGGCCCAGAACTGGTTCTCCATCATCTGAAGCTGCTCCAAAGTGCCACAAACAAACTTGAATTGTTTCTTTCTATGTCCCACAGCAATCTAGCTTCCAAGGAATTGTCATATTCCCCAAAGCTCCTCTGGCGGCTCTGCAAATACTGCAGGATCAGGTGGTTCATGCTCGCAATGCTCATCACAGTAGTGCAGAGCTGTGCATGTTCTATGCTTCTGTCACAGATGACGGACAGTGAGAAGGGACATGTGGGTTTGGATGCGTGATTTTGAAAAGAGGTGTGAAACATTATGGGATGCAGATGAAATTATAGGATGGAGAACACTGCATTATGGGAAGTTGAGTTCATGCTCCCAATCACCCCTGCGCAACTCATTTCGGCCCCATGAGGCATTGAAAACCCTTCTCAAAACACCCTAGATGGTGGCAAATTGCACAGTGGGATAACTACCCACATTTACTGCTTTCTGCATCTCTTAGTGAGGACGTGCACCGCCACTGACACAAGGAGTGTAGTGTGGACACACACAAGCGTGGGATGATTTAGTTAGTGATGGTCCTGCTTTGAGCAGGGAATTGAACTAGATGACCTCCTGAGGTCTCTTCCAACCCTAATATTCTATTCTATGATAATAACTGTGGTGGCTGTATGCCGAGTAACTTAGGGTGACATAATTTTGTAGTGTAGATATGGCCTGAGTCATTTTTGAAAATGGGACTTACGCATTCTTGAAATTTTTACTGCTAGAGTGTTGCCTGTCTGTAAAGCACCATGGTGCTCCAGAAATGACAAATAATAATAAAATACAACAAAAGACCTAAAATAATTTTAACAACATCTAAAAATGTTTGCTGGTTATTTAATCACTCTGCTTGTATCACAATAGCAATGTGTATCCTTTCCAGTTAGGTGAATCATTGAGGGTTCAAAATTGGTTTGCACCACAAACAGGTTCCCTGGCCTAGATCATGTCCGAAGACCGCTTAGAATTCTTGGCACTCTAAAGTGTATGGGAGAAATTCCCACAGTCAAGCATCAGCAATCACTTATGTGGGTAGCTTGGGATTTTATTTTGAATGGAGCGAGCTACAGACTCAAGCTGGCAGGAACAGCTGCAGATGCAGTTTAGAGAGTGACCTTCATCACTGATGATAGAACAGTCTTTATTCCTGCTACTTGATTGCTTGCTCTAACCTTTCCCTCAGTTCCTTCATGTCAGCCACTCCAATTCCCTCTGTTCCATCCCTTCATCCCCTTTCCTCCCTTCCTGTATTTTTCCTTTCAGCTAATTATTTTCTGTCTTCTCATCTCTTCTACTCTTGACCAATTATAAAAAAGAACCCCCACTCAACTAGCATAGCACTTGCACTCCATAACTCTCTTTATGTTATACTCCTTTCCCCCCATCCTTTGTCTGTCTTATCTAGTTAGAATGTAAGCTCTTTCAGACCATGGCCATCTTGTACTCTAACACAATAAGGCTCTAATCTCAGTTGCAGTCTCTATCTGTTACTATAATACAAATAAACAACATATCTCAGAGCCTTTCCAAAAGTCAAGAAGACAGAACCAGAGAAAATAGGTTTGTTAAATTAAGTTGAAATTAAACACAGTAAATTAAGTGGTACATTCAGGGGTAGTGAGTGGAAAAAGGAGTCTAATGATGCACTCTTTCGGCAATGCAGATACTTTCCCCTATTGTATTCCTACTCTATGGGGAAGTGGCATAGGAATTATTTCATCCACCGAAGCCTTAGATACAAGCCACTGGCCCTAACCCACCAAAACAGCCTGTGCTGTGGCGTGCATTGCTTTTCTCTGAAAATTCTCTTCTATTCACCTTGACACATCTAGGGAGCTAGCTATCATTTGCTAATTAAGCCATCTCCTGGCCAGCCATTTGTTCTAATTGCCTTCTAGCTTCAACATAAGACCCCAAGCTTTTGGCACTGTGAAACAGAAAATGACATAAAACCCCAAAACAATTTATGAGACTCCTTGGGCCAAATTCTTGTTCATCTGAAATCAATAACAAAACTCTGACTTTGATGAGCCCAACATTTTGCCTTATGTGCAGTGGAGAAGCACCAGAAAACCAGACTTCAGGCCAATGGTAATGCCAGCAGTGGCAAATGCAGCCATCAGGAGAAAGGAAAAGAATTGGGGAAGGGGCATTTTTTTTTACTGAGGCAGATACATAAGATTCACTATTCCTTTTGATAATTTTTTCAAGAATTTAAGAATGCAGACACTTTAGAATTAACTACCCTTGCCAAAGTACATTAATTGTGTGCATCCCTTGTTGTAGTTTGCCCCCTGTTGCAACAACTGTTGGGTTTGTGCTAATCTAGAATATTACAGCAGCCAGTAGACCAAATGGTCATGTTTGGCACATAATGAATAATGTGTAGCAGTTATTGTTAGATTAACTTCTTAGCTTTCAGTTTTTCCTATCAGTTTCTGACATGCCTGATTAATCCTTGCGATAGTGTAACTATGAAAAGCAAAAAGCCCAGCTTGTGCTCTAAATTAGATATTTAAGACACTATGGTACTTGGTACAGAACACATGAATAAATGAGAACTAGTGAACTGGAAAACAGTCTCACCAGCCCTGGTACTAAAAAATAGGGTAAATACCCTGTGCCATTATATATGCTGTTATAGGCCAGTTGCACCTAGATTAGAGGCTCAGCATTGTAGGTAACTTCTTATAAAAATGTTTGCCAGCTGAACCTTCAAGGTACAGTTCAAAGTACTCCTCAATACTGTCCTCTGGAGCACAGTAAGGAGAGTCTGCTTTAATGTAATGCCAGGAGATGGCACAATTATTGATCAAACTCCATTTCATATACAAATGTCTGATACTGACTAGTGGAAAGAGATACAGGGAGATCCTGGCCACACATACATTTTCCAAACAGACTACAGGCAAATGTAGGGTGATCATCTCATCCAGACTCACTCTCCTAAGCACACATCTGCATTTGCACAGTGTGCAGTGCTCTTCTTCTCCATCCCACCTCCCCCCATCTCAAAGAGGTTACTAGGAGGAAAGGGCTGAAATGGAAAATGGACGGAGAGAGTAAGAGAATGCAATGAGAGGACCAATAGTGATAGATAGAAACAAACATTGGAATGGGGGAGGGGAAGAAAAAGGAGATAGAGGGGGAAATTTAATATAGGTTTGAGGTTACTGTTTAGCGTTGCTTTGGGAGAGCATGTTGAAAGAATTTAGTGCTGTTTATAGGCAGTAGCACATGCTTAATGTGAATACCTAGAAATCCAGTATGGTGTCCATATTACCATGAGTGATGGCATTAAGGAGAAAAAAAAGTAACAAATTCTTTCACAGGTTGCTGCTAACCTCTCTTTTTATATGATAGCTTGTACCTGCACAAGCTAAGGCTACCCTGGTTTCAAGTCTCAGACCCAACTTCCCAACAGGAAAAATGCTTGCAGGAGGCTAAAGAGACAATGACTGAGCTAAAGATAATTTCTTCAATTTCATTGCCGAAGTGCACATAATTAATAGCATTCCATGTGTAGTTACCATTTCTCAGTTTATTAGCACCAAAAAACCCAGCATGTAACCAGAATCAGAGGATAAGGGTATTTGAGTTGATTACCTGTCCACTGATCACAAAAGAGACTTATCTGACCATAGACCAATTACAGGAAAATGCTTGTATCTTTGCTACCAGCCTCCCCAGCCATTACTCCCTAGTAACAATTTAGAAATGTATTATGTCATTATTATTACAGCAGTTCATTCTGCATACTCCAGTAACCTACAACATATTATGGTCTCCATAAATAAACTTCTGCCTCTATGTATGCACAAACATATCCTGCAAATTCCATTACAAATTGCACACATGCATAGATGCTTAAACTTCTGTAACACCAATAAGTTTAATAGATCTACATTGTGTTTTTTTAAAAAGATGAATGTGAGACACCAGAAAGTGAAGACAATAAGCATTCTTCTCCGCTTATTTACATATAGCCTTCCATTCAACAACTTTCTTTTTAACCTATTGCCTCTCCTCCTATAAAATCAGGACATTCTATAGCTGGAAAATATATGTATTGTTGAAAATAAAAATTCTGAAAACCACAAATCCAGCAGTCAACATAGTATCTTGTAGATATGGAATATTTAATTCCTCTCAGAGAGAAGCATTGAGGTACTGACAGTTCTCATGTGGGTTCTATTCTGTCATTTTTCCTGTTTGTTGTATGAATGAAAACCCTAGCAGCACTACAGTATTTAGACTGGTCTGTAGTGCCAGCAGAAATCTGATGTCACTCAGCTCTACGTTAGTGTTGTCAGTCCCATGGCACAGTCCTCATGTTCCCACATCTGGCGGAGAGTGGCATTTATAATCAAATATTCTCAGTCAGACAGTAGGGGAAAAAGAGAGCAGCTTCACTGTGAAACTGGTGTAGAGCTGAGTGACTGCTGATGATGCCTAATCCAAATACAAGAGCACTGGTTGATTGGAAGGAGTGACCAGAACAGATATCTGTCCCTTTCATTCAGGGAATGAGCCTCTCACTTCTTATCAAACTTTAAAAGCTAGTAATCCTTTTGAACCCTTCCAAGAAGAATATCGTTTCTCTGAATAGTTTTGGTCTAACAACAAACATTGTCTTTAAGTGATTAGTTTAATCCAGCAGAGACATATTTATAGCAAACTTCACTGTATTTGAAGATGTAGCTAACCAACGTTATCATGTAAAATGAAAATATGCATTTTTAGTAAGCTCCTGGAAAATAGGACTAACGATATCCAAAATGTTCCCTATCCCACTCAGTTTAGGGCTTTTCCATCAATCAAATCAACCTGCTCAATCCACTTCCCTGGAAAAAGCCTGTGGTGGGGAAAAAAAAGATGATTTGTAGGGTGACCTGAAGGCCAACTCATTTGGGATCTGGTGGAGCCACAGCAAGAAAGCAAATTTCAGAATATATCATCCTTCCCCAAAAAGAGGCTGTCCCAGCTGGACTAGGCAGCTGTTACCTGAGTGCCTCAGCTGACTATGATTGTTATGGTACCACCCAGGGTGAGAGCTGACCTCTTAAGTCTCCAGGATTTAAAACAATTTAGGTTGTTCCAGACCACCACACATCCTAGATACGACCATTGGAGGGGTTGGAGTGTCATCAACATTGGTTGTTAACTGTTCTGTTGACTAATATCTAGTCAGGGTAAATTTGATTTACTCCACCACATTCTACTCTATGATTCTACCATACCACATCACAGCACAGACATTAGCATCCATAGTCATACTTAAGGCGTCATTTGAATTAGTAGAAAATGGAGGCCCAACTGCAAGAACAATTTCTCCCAGCAGTGACTTCCATCTCTCTGACTCATAAATGGGGCTTACAGGAGACTGCTTCCAGGCTTGTCTGAAAGGGGAACTGATTTGCCTGCATACTTTATTCTCCGCAGCAGATATATGTCTGAGACTGAGTAAATAGGAGGAAAAAAATTGTGCTATACAAAAATCAAAACTATATGGTGACAGAGGAAGAGATGTAGGGAATCTACCAGATGTGCTACTAGAATGGTAACTACAGGACAAACACTGATATCCCTCCTCTGCCCCCCACCAACTCCAGTCACCACAGGCCCAGAGAACCTGCCCCAAAGTTAACAGGTGCTATTTACTCTGTAGAGAATAGGCAGGATTTGAGGACCACATGCAAAGGGAGCTTATCATGTATACCATAGAACCCAGTTCTCTGCAAGGTTGGTATGCCTCTTTGTGGGGAGGATTCTGCATGCCTTTGCTCTGTGTGTGCGGGGGGGAGTATACTGCAGAAGATAAGGGGTACAGAGACAGAGTAACTGGCCATTGCCTCTGTTTAGGGTGTTGGGGAGTGCAAGCAATGCAAGATAGAAACTTCAGGTTGGGGAGGATTTCTTCCCCCCAGGACTCCCCACTTACGCTCTGGGCAAAGAGTTGGGCCTCTCAACAGGTTGCACACACAAAAATGAGCAATTATAATTTATTCTCTTTTATTAAGATCAACACACCAAACATACTTTAGTATTAAACGAATACATTCATACAAATTAGATGTAATAACTCTGCAGCCCAAAGTAATTCAAAAATAATCACAGCAAAACATACATAATTAAAAAAACATGATGCAAGTCAGGACAAAACACATAAATAGATAGCTATCACTGATATATGCATTGGTCAATCAAGTTCCAATGGCAGCAACTAAGCTCCTCATTAAACTCTAAGAGGCACCATACATACTTCTGATTCTAAACAATATTAAATCTGTGGTGTAATTACTACTGCCCACAAACTGGCACTGACCTACTAAAAAAATTCAAACAGAGTATAGTTGCAATTTAATAACTTGTTTTCTTTACACACCCTGCTGTACATCTCTGAATTAATAAAAACATATTAGGTTATTCAGCACATTTCTTGTGGCTCCTTTAGCACACCCTAGCTATCTTTCCAAGAAGAAACTACAAAATGTTTTTTTCTTTACCTAGTATGTTGCTGTTTACTGTGATAAACATCCGGAAATAGCTAAATGGAATGATCTGCTGCTAGACTGACAAACAAGTGTCTCACTGTCAAGTTTTGCTGTCTTTTTATATCTTCCCTTTCAAATGAGACCTGGATTCTATTTATTAAGAACGTGGTCTAAGTGAAACCAAAATTACTTGCCTCCATTTTCAGTCGAGTAGAAAATGCTTGGTTTGGAAGTACTATTCGATACATTCTTCACAGGTTTTCCTTTTCTGCAGGTGTGTACAATTTAGTATAAATGGTAGCTGTTATAAGTTTCACACAGTGTACCCTGTATTGTTTTGGATGGGTTGGTGCAATATTTTTTTCTTTATAGTAGTAATCCCAAATTTTGAAATACATTCAAAGGGCAAGCTGAGCATAAAACAGGTTCATAAACTGCATTTCTTGCAGTAGCATCTCTATTACTCACACCTATTCATATATAATCTATATTCTGCCATGCTCAGCATGATGTATAGGACATGGTTGGTTAAATCCAATAACTCAATATACTCCGATGTTGTCAGACTTCCCAAATCTTCACTTAGAAGAGGGCCACAAGCCTCATCTCTTGCTTAGAGGTCAGTGACTCAACTGCTTCCCCAGAAAGCCGTAGGGTGTATTTATAAGATAGTTGCTTCTCACACTGGTACAATCCATGCTAAATCATTTTAAAGTACATTATATGTGGAAAGCCCCATTAAAAGCCCAATATTTGACACTTTGCAGGGATTGTAATACCACGATCTCTTATTCTAAGTGCAGGAAGCAATCACAGTTACTTAGGTGTTGGGGGTGAATATTGAGTTTGTAATACTGCCAACTCTATTTACATTTACTGGAGATTCATTACAATATGAAAAAAGTTGATAGCAGTTTTCATATGCACTTTGACAAAGTGCTAACTGAAAAGTTATAGTTTGTTTTGTCCACTCTCATTTCATATAGTGTCTACTCTTCACTATATGATTAGTAAACAGAATTCAGAATTATTTCTTAAAATAAAAATCAAATCCCACCTGATTTAGGTAAAATTGAAAACTTGGTCACCTGGGAGTCCAGCTTACCACCACTCTATTGCCACTAGAGCAAATTTTGAATATAGTTTTAGCCTATTTTACCCTTCCTTCCAAAGATTTTTCTGCAGAAGATACAAACCAGGCACTTTCCAGGGTGGCATTTTATTTTTATATATGCTCCCTAGAGGAGTGACCTATCAGCTTCCTTAAGATAAATGCTAGATTGACTATTGCATGAGTGTGAAAGAAAGCATAATTTGGCCCTCTGTGTATTGTCATTTTCCACAGCATTTTTCATATATCCAGTCACCTTTATAACACATTTTTAAGTGCAAAGGTTTTTATTCACCAAATAGTTTTTCTTTTCACTTTAAAATTGGAAATGTTCATTTCAATTGTAACATAATTCTATCATCATTACATCCGGCCTGCTGACAAAACCCCAATTCTAGTAACCCAGAGAGGTTTGAAGTCCTCATCTCCTATTTTAAATCTGACACAGAAGACAGAGAAACAGTTTGCTGATTATGAAAGCGAGTGTCATACACTTTTCTCCTTCCAATTTATCAGAAAAATATACTAGATATTATGATTCATATAGTGAAATGCAATTTATTTAAGTTCTAATGAAAAAATACAGCAATGCCTAACCTCCAGCAGAGCAGAACTAATGTAGATTTTGCATTTCTTCTTTCTATAGATGTTGCCTTGATTGAGGCTACCCACCCATTTTTCTTGTTCATGAGAGTCTCAAAGATAGATAAATGATACGTAATGGGCTGGCCTGAAATGTGATGTTTAAGCCCTAGAGCAAAGGAGGGCCAAAAACTCCTCAAGTACAAAAAAATTCAGAGTTGATTTATATCCATTATACACCCCTTCATAACTCTGAGAAGGAACTACAGCTCTTGCATTGTAAGGCATTTAAATTAGGATTAGAGTTGTGATGAATTCTAAACTATGCATGAATGGGTGAAATGAAAGTTTACTTACACAACCACTATATTATTACCGATTTCTGCAAAAGTCTCTTTCACAGATTAGAAGAAATAGCTTTATTGTTTCCAATTCAGGATTTTAATATTTTTACAAATGTTATAGTTTAATATAGATATTAAATACGCAAAGATTGCTTGGCATTTAAAAGAATCATTAATTTCAGTGGTTGCAAAAAATGCTAATTTACTAGCTGGAGGGTCAAGTCCTCTCCAAGTCTTGTACAACATGGATATGGACATTTTTAACCCCACAGATGTGCATGGAGCTTTACCAAAGATATGAAGATGTATTTCTTGCCCTGAAGCGCTTCATTAAAGTTAAATTATTCCTCATTACTTTGTCAAGTTGTGTCCAGCATGCCTGGGAGGAACCAACTCTGGATTAAGAAGATAGTTTATTTTCCATGTCCATTCTGATTTTTGCCACTTTACTGAGATAGCTGTAATTATGCTGGCAATCTGCTTCATAACTGGTAGTGGTTTTCAGTTGTGGACCCTGGTCTATTAGGCACCAGTTTGGGAACAGTCGTTAAATCTAATATATGCTAAACCCTAAATGATGGCCACTTCAGGCTCCAACTCACTGTCAGTTTGGACTGTACCTCAACAGACAAAAGGCTCCATATCCTGTTACCAATCCCCTGAGTCAGGCAGTCAATCTTTCCAAAATTTTAAATTTGTCTGCTTTATCTACATTATACACTTTTGCACTTCCAGTTTACAATGCTTTCCTTTGTTGGCTTATCAGGAGTTGTAGAAGTATAGTTTAGATAGCATATCCTTCACAGGTCGTATAAATATGTATCCAATATTTTCATGCAAATTGAAAATGATATCGTAAATAATGTTACTTTGAAACACAGCTGTCAGGATTCATTTCATGTTAGGACTCGTACCATAGAAAGAATAGCATGGCTGAATACTCTTTAAACATGTAGCTTAGATACAAGTGATAGTGACTTGATCACATTTGTAATGTGCAAACAGAATAAACCAATAATATATAAACTTGATGCTTTAAAATGACCAATTTCACAAAGCTGAAAACAATTATGAGCCAAATGAGCTTGGATGAAGAATTGAAGCAAAAACACTGTGAAGAATAATAATAGGAATTGTTTAAGATCACTTTACTCAATGCCCAAAAGCCACAGTCAAGAAAGAAGGTTCTATTGGTTAAAAAGTCAACCTGGCCGAGAGGAAAAACTGTAACAAAACAAATCTCTAACAAATGAAACAAGTTGATAGTAATGAATATAAATCAGAAGCTAGGAATTGTAGAAAATTGATAAGGGAAATTGATAAGGACACAAGGATAATGTAGTGGCCAGCAGAGCTAAGGATGATGAGAAACATTTTTTTTAAGTTGGGAACATAAAGAATCTTAACAATAGTATTGGTCCATTACTAGATGGAAACAGTAGAATTATCAATAATGCAAAATAGATAAATAAATAGGCAGATGCCTCAAATAAATATTTGTATTCTGTATTTGGAATAAAAGGATGGTGTAGTCAAACCACGTGACAACAACACTTTCCATTCCCTACTAAAGTTAGACATTTTAATATCAGCAGGTCTGAATAACTTTGTTTTTAAAAAGCCATTGGGAAAGTTCACTGGGCTATTAATGTTGATTTTTAGTAGGTCTTGGAACACTGGGGAAGTTTTAGAAGGCTAGAAGAAAGCTAATGGTGTGCTGATATTTAAAAAACAGGTAAATGGGATGACCAAGGTAATTATAGGCCTATTAGTCTGACATAGGTCCCAGGCACAATAATGGAGCAGCTGATATGGTGACATGATTTAAAAAAAAGAATTAAAGGAAGGTAATGTAATTAAGGCAAATCAACATTGGTTTATGGAAAACATCCTCACAAATTAACTTGATATCTTCTTTTGATAAGATCAAAAGTTTGGCTGATAAAGGTAATATCGATGTACTACATTTAGACTTCTGTAAGGTGTTGACTTGATACCATACAACATTTTTATAAAAAAAACTAGAATGATACAAAATTATCCCGGCACACATTAAATGGATTAAAACCGAGCTAACTGATAAGTCTCAAAATGTCATTGTAAAATGGGGAATCAGCACTGAGCAGGTGTGTTTCTAGTGAGATCACACAGGGACTGATTCTTGACCCTATGCTATTTAACATGTTTATCAATGACCTGGAAGAAAACAAAATCACTGATAAGGTTTGCTGATGACACAAATTGGGGCATGGTAAACAGTGAAGAGGACAGGTCACTGGATTGCTTCATAAACTGGGGATAAGCCAACAATGTGTGTGTTAATGTGGCTAAATATAAACATCTGAAAACAAAGAACATAGGCCATATTTACAAGATCATGGACTGTATCCTGGGAAACAGTGACTCTAAGAGATTTGGGGGTTTGGGGAATAATCAGCTGATTACGAGGTCCCAGTGTGATGCTGCAGCCAAAAGTGCTAATGCAATCCTTAAATGCATAAATGCTAGAATCTCAAATAGTAGAGAGGTTATTTCACCTCTGTATTTGGCATTGGTGCAACCGCTGCTGGAATGCTCTGTCCAGTTCTGGTGCCTACAATTAAAAAAGGACATTAATAAATTGGAGAGTGCTCAGAGAAGAGCCATGAGAATGATTACAAGACATGCCTTAGAGTTATTGAGCTCTTTGAGTCTATCTGTTTATCTTAACAAAGAGAAGGTTAAGGTTGACAGACACAGTCTGTAAGTATCAACAGGAGGAAAACATTATTCGATAATGGGCCCTTCAGTCTAGTAGACAAAGAAATAAGTTCCAATGACTGGAAGTTGAAGCTAGCCAAATTCTCAAAAGAAATATGACAAATTGTTAACAGTGAGGGTAATTAACTATTGGAATCACTTACCCAGGGTAATGGTGGATTTTCCATCACTAGCATTTTGTAAACAATGATTGGATGTTTTTCTAAAATATTGCTGTAATTCAAAAGGAATTATTTTGGCAAAGTTCTATGGTCCTGTCAGGATCCTACCAAGGGCAGTCTGGACCCAGGGCTGGGTCAAACCTGAGACGAGGAGAAGAGTTCATAATCAGGTTCCATGTCAGGGTTGATAGCAAGGGTCAGACATCTGAGTCAGGGTCCAGGTCAGAAGGTGAGATCCAAATCAAGCCCAGGTCAAAGCCAGGGGTTTAGGAGCAGGAATGGTCATGGCAGCTATTGGAGATCCACACGGCTGCCTGGACACTTCCTAAAATGCCCCCTGGGTTTATGTAGGGTGGGGAGTCAATCAAGAGCTATGAGGCTGCTGTCTGTCAGATCCCTTGAGGTGGGACTTCCCATGGTCTGGGTCCATAGTGGGTTGTGAATAGTGGAATGCAAGCTAGTTACAGTTGCTACTGTTTGGAAGCATAGAAATGACAGCTACCTGGCCACTTTGCAGGCCTGGGTTCCAAATCCATGGGGTCCCATAAGTCTGTTACAAAGGAGGTCAGACTAGACAATCATATAGGTGAATTTTGTTAAAACAATGCTACTAATATTAGTGCAGACCAGAAAACACAAATTCTATTTCACACAAAAATTGAGGTTACAGAATTTGTTGTCATTCTGCATTGGAAGAAAAGTCTAAGCTCTTATCTCCACCCTCTCATAAAAAACAAGAGACACCAATAAATAGTCCAGCAGTTGGGACCTCACCTGGGATGTGCGAAGCCCATGTTTAAGTCTCTGTTCTTGCTGATTCAGAGAAGGGACTTAAACCTGGGTCTCTCACAGCCCAAGTGCCCGAACCACTTGATTATTTGCTATTCTGGCTTTGCTCGCTCTCTCTTTTTCATCCTGGACCCGAGAAACCTTCCAAATAGAAGTTTTGTTGAAACCACTGTCTGCATGCAAAAAGTTTTGGTTTCAAAGAACTGGCATGAAATCACATAGGAACGCAGCACAAGAAGAGTCATACTGGGTCAGACCAATGGTCAATCTAGCCCAGCATCCTGTCCTCTGACAGTGGCCAGTGCGAGATGTTTCAAAGGGAATGAACAGAATGGGTGATGAAGAACTATTATGCTGTCCTGGAAACAAGTGATGAGGAATCACCCCTGAACGTGGAGGAGGACAACCCATGTCCCCTCAAGGCTGGGAGAATCACAGCCACCACTCCCAGGAGGAAACATAGGGTAGTGGTGGTTGGTGACGCTCTTCTGAGGGGAACAAAGACACCCATCTGTCAGCCAAACATGGCATGCCGGGAGGTATGCTGACTGCAAGGGGCCTGTATCCGAGACATTGCAGAAGGATTGTCGAGGATCATTCAGCACTCTGACTACTACCCTATGGCTGATCACCTATGTGGGCACTAATGATACTGAGAGGTATGACCCTGAGCCGATCAAAAGTGAGTACGGGGCTCTGGGAGTAAGGGTGAAGGAGTCGAGGGCACAGGAAGTGTTCTCTTTGATCCTTCCGGTCCAGGGTAGGAGCCTAGACAGAGACAGATGTATCCTGGAGATGAATGCCTGGCTGCGAGAATGGTGTTGCCAGGAGGGCTTTGGCTTCCTTGACCACGATATGCTGTTCCAGTAAGAAATCCTAAGCAGAGATGGGTTACATCTATAGAGGAAGGAGAAGACTGGCTAACCTAGTTAGGAGGGCTTTAAATTAAGTTACAGTGGAACAGATTATTAAAGCCCACAGGTAAGTCAAAAACAGAGAAGACCTGGGATAAAGACTGGAATCTGGGGGAAAGCATGAGCAGGTATAGCAGGGATAAGGGAGATAAAAGAGAGAACATGGGGGAAATCAAATCAGTATCTTATAAGTCTATACTAATGTGAGAAGTATGGGGAATAAGCAGGAAGAACTTGATTGGGGTGTTGGCCTTGTTTTTGACTGTCTACCCTTAGCTAGGCTCTCACCATCATGAGTCACTGCAGACAGCACGGCACAGGGTATTCAGACTCCCATGAGAAACCAAAAGTCAAAAGGTACCTTAATCACGCTGCTGAGTGTTTGAGAATTAATGGTTAGCCTAGTCATGCCAGTTTACCAAGGGCACAGCACCCTAACTTCACCTGGGCACTGACAGTATAGGAGAAACAGAAGCTAAAACTAGACTATATTTATCTGAAAAAAATATTTATTGAAAACTTACTTGAAGCCAGCATTCAAAAGCTAATGCTTTCCTTATTGATTTCCATGCAGTATGAGTTTTATTTACTGTCTTGATTTCTATTACTTCCCTGTCTTGTAATCAGGAAACGGGGAACTGCCATTGCGAAAGCCATAAATGCTTTACCCTTTTGTTGTGCACTGAGTGCTGGTGGAACCTGTGTGGGAGGGGGATGCATAGGAAGAAAAGGAAGGCATTATGGAAATATTCCTTTCCCAGGGAGCCCTTAGACAGGGAGAAGTGATGATTACCAATTGAAATGGTGTTAGGGGGCAGGGCAGGAGGAGGATTTTGCATTTCCGCCCTCGTTGAGGCAGCGACCATTGCTTCAGATATCCAGGTCTACATTAAGGCCTTCTTCAGTAGCATTAACGCAGTCTTCATGTCTCTCAAGGAGATGAGGCAGGGTGTTCTATCCTAGCTCAAGGTTGTTGCCAAAAAAGCAGCATGTCTCCAGCAGGGGTAGAGCTGCCAGGAGGGAAACGGCCAAAGGAATAGTCTGAAGAAAGTCATCCATCCTGCCATAGATCCTGTAGGACTTGCAGCACCCCATTTTGTCTCCAAGCACTTCAAAGCCCCTCCCCCCTCAATGCACTAAGGAGCCAGTTTGAATAAAATTCTACATGGTTCCACTGGCCCCTCTCCCAGCTTTCTCAGCTATCTGTGTGAGAGGGTATGAGTCGGCCTCACATTATGGCCTCCTGCTGTGTTTCATATAAAGTCTACAAGTCTTGCTGGACTGCTGGAGTTTTCCTTTACAGCACTGTAGCTACAAACAGAGTTGCCGTGAAACAGAGAAACAAAGAGCACTGTTAAAATATCCACCCATGGGAGAAATTTATGGTAGGAGAGGGTTTTGGTTTTTTTAGTTAAACCTATTCTAGGTCTAGAGATATTTCCAGACAGTCTTCACCGGCTGGAATCCCTTCATGGGCGTGGGTGTGCAGCCCAAGGCAAAAAGAGAGAGAAGAGGCCAGATGTATTTCCACCCCCAAACCTGCTGTAGACTCTGGAGAGAAGAGCCCCAGGCCCATGGTCATTAGGAGTTTGATGGGAGGGGAGCCCCCTTTGTAAGCAACTCCTAATATCTGCAGGAGGGAGTCCATTTCCTGATGACCTATAGAAGTTAACAGGAATGATACTCCCTTTTTGCAGATTTTAGGAGAGCTGCAGTATGAAAGGACAACAGAATCATGGTTGGAGACTGGTTAGAACAAGAATCTGAGGCCAGGGGATCAAGGTGGAATCGCAAAGACTGCTCAATTACACCATCCTTCTTGTGAGCCTTCCAGGGTTTCCTGAACCAGGGTTCCTCTCCAGCAGAATTTAGTATTAAAACAAAGACATTTTTTACACAAAACATGTTAAGATGAGGTTTAGGCTGCAGGTGCATATCGCTGCTGGGGTGTATATTGCTTTTCAAGAAGGTTTGAATTAAAAAACTTCTGACATATTAGAAACCTGAGAAATTTAGAGTTATCATTGTACTTCTCAAACAAAGCATTGGCTCACATTCAAACTACCATCACAATCCTAAATCTGCCCTGTTAGAGACAAGATCTCAATTGCTGACTTGATTATCATCATTCCAATACACTAAATAGTTGTCATCAGCATTTGCTAGCACAGTGCTTGCAATGAAATAGTAGAAACAGGATAGTGACAACACACTTCACAATGCATTCAATTGCAATTTCACCTACCAAACTCAAGTTCATAATACCAAACTTACATTCTGTCATCTGGATACAGCAGAAACCATTTTCAAAGCAGAAATTTGCTCTGTTGCTTTTTCCAAGAGATATAAAACTGAAGGCAGAAGCATTATAGAGCCTTAATTGAGAAAATCCCTTGCCTTAATAGTGATCTAAATAGCAAAAAAGCACATTTTTAAGTGCACAGGTCATATTTAAAGCCTTCTGCTATCACAAAGGTTTTGCTCATAAATATGTGGCTAAGTTATGTAAAACAAACAATGGATTATGGTGACAGTCATTTCAAAATTAAAGGTACCCACCTACTATTACTTAAGGCTTGAATTCACTGAAAAGCCATAAAGACTAAATGCTTATAAGGAAGATGTGCACAGTAAATCCAGTCAATTATAGCAGATAATCCCTCTCTTTTATTAACGTACTGCTCATATTTTCAGTTATCCAAATGAGCAAATACACATCCTTAAGATACTCAGTGTACAATATTTTCTGTTGTATTGTGAGAGTAGCACACGGTTGCAACTCTGCTTGAAAAGAGTTAAGGCTCTGATTGTCATGAGTGCAAGTTAGTGCATTGTTTGAGAAGTTCAGCATTAACACTAAATTTGTCGGATTTTTAAATTGGTTCATTATTTTTAAAGCTATAATATGCTGGAAAAGTACTATATGCTCAAGCCACTGACATTTCTGCAACCTTATCGTCACATTAACTAAGCTGTTGTTCAGGGGGCTGGAAGAGAAGTGGGCATTTACTAAGTTTTGAGTAATTTCAGTGTAAAAAAACCAGAGTTCTAAAATATGTAAAAAGTTGTTTGAACCTTCTTAATAGTTACAAAGGTTTTGGAGTTCTTTGCTATCACATGCACCATACATCTCTCTACAGCCATGAAGGGGAGAATTAATCCCAGATAGATATCTTGGAACCTCAGTCTTTACAATTTAATTTGAACTAGTGGAAATTCAGGCTTTCCCATAATAGGTGCAGAATTGTGTACACAGGAAGGAGGGGGGACATGAGGGGGGAAACTGGCTGAACTGAAACAATAAGAATGGTTTCTGTGCTGTTTTCCTCCAAATGGGGCTACATCCCTTTTCTGCATTCTTAAGAGAAAATAATATCTTTATGAGGTGGGGAAAAACATAACACTGATGGAAGAGCACAACTATTGTTCAGACACAAAAAGTAGATCAATTAAATCAAATTGAAATAATTCAGACATTTGTATCAGATCTTCAGAGACACTGTAGCTTCCAATTTTAAAGTAGATTTCAAGGGAGCTTAATATGATTTTAATATACTAAAGGAAAGGTTGCTTTCAAAAGGCACTCAAACTATGGGCTGAGAGTAAGCTATAAACTAGCTGACAGCTTGGCATGTCAAGTGTCACTCTTAATAGGAAAACACTCATGCTAAAATGCAGTATTTTATTTGCCAGCATCCTTATGGATGTAACTGTAGGTGCAGAGCAAGCTATTTTTGTACAATTAATCCAAACCAAGTTTTAGATTGCACAGTGGAGCAAAGCAGAATTTGTCCCGCATTATCAATTTAAAGCAATTCAGCTATTCATAAAATGTCAAGATTATTCTTCCCATTATCTTTAAAGAGAATTATCTACCAAGTGTATTTCTAAAGTGCTTGTCATCTTGGTATCTATGTGTTGAACAAAATGATGCTGTTGAACATTCATGCAGCAATAAAATTAGAATAAATCATTTAAAACCTCTCTTTGTTATTTGCTATTATACTAAGTAGTCCAGTAGTTTTTACTATGCTGCTGCTGCATACATGAGGTTCTAACTGTTAACGCTGAAAAGAAAAAAAAATACTATGGTTATTTTATTCTATATGGAATGTGTCTTGCAAATGAGAAAAAGGAATGCTGTGAACTGATAAAGGCTTATTTACTATATGATGGTACAGATTAGATACCTTTTACCAATTACACTATACTTAGGCAAATAGAAAATGCTATTATGTGGCTGATTCACTTTTCTACTGGTAAGCACTCCCTCAGCATTCAAGTGTAGTTTGTGTCTCAAAAAATCTAAGAAAGTATTAAAAAACCAAAAAGCAACACACCACTCTATCCTGTCTTTGCGAAACCAGAGAACCAATGCTCTTGTCCTCACCGAGGGTGAAATCCTTGCCCTAGTACACTTCCATTGCCTTTAATGAGGCCACGATTCAACCTCTATTCTTTTAAGCAACATTGTGGTGCCTAGCTTCCAGCAAAGAATGTGTCAACATTGGTGGTAGGTTGCAACCAACCTTCTCTGTTGCATCCCTATTTTAGGGCATGGTTGTCTGTCCATCAGCCTCAGGGTTGTCAAGATAACTATAAACTTGTCAATTTAAAAGTGAGTATCTTCTCATTCTTTAGGCAAAAAGCAGTGTCTCTGAACTAAACTAAAAGCATAGACTAAAATGCTACAATACATATTGTATGTAGCACTGCTCACATGTCTGTCGGCACTCTAAAATAAAGTTAAATGGGGGTCAGCGGGAGGCAGAGAACAATCAACTAGTCACTAACCTACATGTAGAAGCAGGAAGAGGATCAGAATCTGAGATTAGAAGATAATGAATTCCACAAACCAGGTACACAAATGGAAAAAAAAAACCAGTGCACTATTGGTCTAATTTAATCAGACACATATAAACATGCCTGGTGTGGTGGCGTGTGACTATAATCCCAGCTATTTGGAAGGCTGCGGTTGGCGGATTGTTCAGGAGTTCTAGGCTGCTGTGCGCTATGTCAATCGGGTGTCCGGTGCTACTGACAGCCTGTCCAGTGGGTAGTTGGAGGACTGGCTAGAGCAACACATCTGCTGTGTTGTGATCGGCGCTCTCTCTGTAAGGGCTGATAGACCGATCAATGACAGTGACATATAAACACCGTTCAAGGGGACTACAAGGGAAGAAGATAGAAACACAGTATGCAATGAGAAACAAATTAAACATATGGAAATAAAGAGCAAGCCTACACTAATTAATAAGCACATATTCTAGAATGTATTTAAAAATTGAGAGAGGTATCAAAAACAGTACCATGGCTACTTTCAATCCATTTACAATTACTGAGCATGAGAGCTCATGAGATGCAGTTCTTAGACCACAGGGCATCTTTTCATATATCTCCTTATCATTCCAGAAATCCAGCTAGCATTGTTGAGAAAAAGTAATTTAACTAAATGTAGAAAACTCTGCTTTGTTTGGCTCTAATGTATAAATGAAATGCCAGGAATTTGGTATATAGTCTATTATGTGCGGGTGATGCACATTTGAAGCTAGCTAGGAATATACAATTATCTGCTATGTGTTAATGAAAACCGTTAGTAGCATCATGACCCTTTTTCAAATCCACCACTATCATTAATAAGAATAGCATTTTTGTTACAAAACATATGTTGGTGTCTTTAAGCCACATAAAGGTTCAGTCAACACACCAAGAGTGTGGCCAGATGTTCAGCACCTAGAATTTAGAAAATTAGGAGATAATTAGTACATTAAATGCTTGTGATTAGCACTTTGCAATAATTAAATAATTGTTAATGATATCATAGCCCTGTAATTAACATCAGCAGGTTTATATGATGTTTGCTACTCTTCTTAAGATAATTTAATTGAATTCCAAGAAGCAGTTTTAGACAACTTGCTAATTTCCTAATCAAAACACTGAAAATAGAGTGCTGAATTTTCACTTAAATTCTGACTGTTTCCTAGTGCATTAAACCACAAAGAGTATATTGGTTTTAGCATGAGCTGCTCTGCAGTGCCACATGTGTTGCACATCCCTTGTAGGGGACCTTTAGCTACTAGTGTATTCTGAAAAGATCTGTCCCCCAGTTAATTGGCCTGGGAACTGTTTCCTGTGCACCAGTTTCCAACTAAGGAAGTTAAAAGAGCAACAGTTAGAAAGGCACATTTCTGATGTAGTTAGTTCCCTTGAAAGACGCTGCTATTCAATCAATTCCTGAGCATTCCATAGTATAACTGGAGGACTGCCAGCCAGAAAAGTATAGCTGCCTTTTAGTTGGACTCCAAACAAAAAGGAATAAGTGGGTATTGCTTCCCCAGTCTTTTGGGAGATCAGAAGGCAATGCAATAATGGCATGGCTTGTATAGGTTTTGTTTTTAAATGAGGAAGGAATTTGATTTATAATCCCTTTTGTTAGCAAAGCAATATGGCTAGTGCAATATTTGTACATATTTCACTGTTCCCTGCAAAAAGGCTTAGGAAAAACAAACCGTAGGCTCCCTACAGAAAAGTTTTCACAATGGGTAGGGGGGATAGCGGGATTTTTTTTTAAGGCGCACATGTTAAATTAAACATAGGATTTTTTGTTGTGGATGCAATCTTTGTTCCTCAACATCTATCTTACATGCCAGTTACAAAGGACTTTGAACAGGAGTGTACCAGACATTAACTTGTTCTTCTTGGTTAGCTTTCTCTCGTTTATATAAAGGAAAAATACTACTGAAACTGTGGAACTGTGTTAATGGGTCATGCATATTCCAGAAAGCAGCAATTTAGCCCTCTCCAGAATGCTCTACTATTGCCTCTGCATCCCAAATTAGTTTGTAATTTTGATTGCATATAACTTGTTTGTTGTAGCTTTACTGAACAGTAGCCAACTGCTGAACTAAAAGTAGATTTAATGACATTTTGTTTCTATAACTCTAGAATTCAAATTTTGCAGTAAATCACTGTTGACTCTGGGCTGATCTAAGACCACCCAACTTCTCTCTATAAATATTTGACCCACATGTGAAATAGTACATCTTTTCACTCAGGCATAAGCGGTTTTTCCAACTTCAACAGTGGCCAAGGGCACTTTAATGTGGCAGCACAGACTGTAAAATGATTCCTACAATACTAGAGTTTAGATCTTAAGAAATTTTCAAGAAAGCTATTCAAATATTAAACTGAGGAAGATGAATAATGTTGAAAAACAAACAGGTACAAAGTCTGACTGGACAGCAGCACAAAGAAATTAGAGAATACGGGACTTATGTACCAATCAAATCTTCTGTGCGGCTGATATTGGAAAAACAAAATTGAAAATTAAAAAAAGCTTGTTTGTTTTCCTCTGGCAAGCTTTTGATTTGAAATTCCACATGTTCAAGCCAAGACCAGAAGTGATAAAGAAATATGATTTCCAAATAATGTTTTCCAAACTACTAACATTTTCAGTTTCTTCATCATATGGGCACCAGGAAAAGTAAATCAATCTTTCAAACCATACTCCATTAATGTCTTCAGAAATGGCACCAAATGGATTAATTATTTTCTTGATATGATTGTCATCACCCATACAAAGCCTATTCTGATTTTTAAGAGAACATTCATCTTTCAGGAACGCTCAACATTCAAGAGAAGGTTCACCTTAAAACCACTTAGAAACTTTACTAGTTGTAAAATGGATGTTGATAAATTTATGAATGGGATTATACCGTGGGATTGCTGGTGATAGCAAGGGATCAGACTCAGTGACCTAGGAAGTCCCTTCTAGTCCTATGTGCTTGTGCCCCTTGTTATTATAAAAAGGTAAAGAAAGCATTCCTGATCTGACATTAGAATTAAATCTAAAATGTGTGCAGTAAAAAACGTTGCTTTCAGTCATATGAAAATTGATTATCAGAAAAGATTTTGCCCAACTATAATAAGTTCTTACTACACATTGCTTCCATTTTTTGTGGCTTACATACATTACTGGTAGGAAAATACAAAACAAAAGTAGAACAGGTCAACTAGGTAAAGCGTGCAGTTGTCCTTTAGACTTGGGTCTGAAAATTTCTTAAGCAAAACCTATTCCATATAGATACTCTTATTAAAAACTAAGAAAGTGCTGCAAAAGAAATAATCACCTACACTGAAACTGTTAACTTTTTGTCATCTGTGGTATCCAGTGCTGTGCATCCAAGAAATAGTTTTTTAAAGCAAGCCATTTTTAGAACTGGTAAGTTTCAGGCCCTTATGAGGCATACTTATGCATGCCCCTGTTTGTTTAGGGTGTATTTTGGCAGACTAGTGGTGGGGAGTATTAGAAAGTGAGCTAAAGAAATAAGGTATTACGAGAGCAAGAAAATGACATGGTTAGTCACATGTTAGGAAGGAGAGGAAGAGGTAGGGGCAAATTTGAAATTTTTTTAAGAAGAGCAGAAAATTGGTGTAAGGTCCCATGGAAACCATATTTGATTTCAGAGAGCGAAAGTTTGGCCAAAAGCTTTCCTTTTGGAAGTTTGAGCAAAATCATTTAATCAGTGTTCAAGTCATGAGAGTTGTGGGGGAGGGCAGGGAAGAATCACCACTTCTTCCATTGGAAAAAATTCTAGCCTTCCTTTTCTTTTAAAGACAAAATAGCTGTAATTTGGAACTTAAAACTGTCTGCATTAAGTCCTTAACATGGAAAGAAAATGGGTTGTGTGTAAAAGGTATGGCCATTTGAAAGTTACATATTTAGCATGTGTGGTAGAAAATGTTCTTAAGTCTATAGCTATGCATTTAAAAGTAGATGTGTTGCACTTGCATTTGCTGCTAGTTAAATATACACTGGCAGGTTCAGGAACTTCAAAGCTCCTCAGGTCAAGAGCTATTGAAAGAGGAGCTTGCAATTTCTATAAGCCAAACAGCTGTGGAGCAAGGGGCTTAGATGCTCCATTGGCAAAGCCAGAGACGCTTGTTAGCCTGCCTAGCCTAACAGTAGGGCTGGCGAGAGGTAATATTTGTTTCATGAAATATTTTGATGTTACAGAATATGTTTTCATCCAATACAGAATGAAATGTTTCAAAAATTCCCATGAAGGCACTTGGCCACTGGATTATTGGCTGTTCCTCTCTCTAGCGCTCTATTGTATACCTGAGGGGCCTTCCTGATTAATATTTTGTCACATGAGATACATTTAGAAAAAAAAATCTGTTTCAACAGATTGGTATTTTCAGAAAAAAGTTTCATTGGAAAATTCCTGACCAGCTCTACTCAACAGTACTAGGTTTGTTGTTTTTTGTTAAAAAGAAAGAAAGAAATCCCTAGGCTCCAATCCTGTAGTCAAACCCACACAGGTGAAAGTCTTCAGGTTTAAAGACCACAAAATTAGGCTGACTTTTTAAAGGGGCTTATGGGAGTTATGCACCCAACTCCCATTCAAGGTCAATAGGATAATTCCCTCAGGCATCATTGACAAATTCCAGCATTGAATTTGAAAACTTGAGTTAGGAAAGGACTGGACCCCATTTTGCTCCTATATAAATAGCAACAGTGGTCCTCTTTTTCTAACTTCGCTTGAGTCAGTTCATTACCATAACACTCAACTACTCCAAAAGACGATCCACAAGATGAGGGGAACACACACACAAAGAGACCAGTACCATCACCATTTTTCATGTCTTTTTTAATATAGTGTACAGATTACTACATGAAGTTAAATCCCTGTTTCATAACTGAAATCCTCACTGCCTGTAAAATCCCATTTTTCATCAACAACAACTGTGGACATGGCTTTTAAAGAAGTCACAGTGAAAAAAAAAACCCTGCTGTTTCAGATTACAAAAACATTTAGCAGGGACACTCCAATAATGAGCATCAAGAGAATAGCATAATGTTTAGAGGCCTGATATTTTCTCACTACCCTTAAGCAAAAAACAAATGCTACCTAATCCAGTAAATGTATACTGTAGTAGTTATGGGATTGGGGCAGGTTTATTTCTTTCACTATTTTAAAGTACATTCCCAGTCATGTTTTTTTACAGCCTTCTGTCCTCTCAGCCTCTAGCTGTGAAAAGCAGGGGGGAAAAACAACGGTTAAAACAAAACAACCCCCCCCCCAAAAAAAACCCAAACAAACCCAAAACATTCTGGCTAAAACTTGTCAGAGACAGGAATTTGGGGGACTTATCTGAAATGTATTTTTCTTTAAACAAATCAAAAATTCCTTTTCTTCTATTCTTTCTGCAGTTCCACATTCTTTAAAGCAGGGACTCCTAAACTTCACCTGATGAAGGCTACATTGGTGAATTGCAGAATCCAGAAGTCCTAAATAAGATAAACTGACCCTCTGCTCGCCTAAAGCCAGATTGTGATCCTCCCTCTCATGAAGGTGACCAGCTGCTTATGGAGAACCTGCTTCTGGAAACCAATTAAGTGTGTACTTCAATTTATCATCCCTATCCAGAAAAAACACTTAAGCATGTGCTTAAGTATCTTTGTCTTTTAGTTAAGCACATGCTTAAGTACTTTCCTGAATTAGGATTGCAATGGGACTTCATTGATACTATTCATGTGTGTAATTGATCCTGATGCAAGTAATGGGTTTATAGTCTGGGTCAGAGTTAACATGGTTCAGGCATTTAATGGTCCATGATGATCTTGTCACATGCATTTATATTCTCTGTGGTATGTACCACAATACTAAAGATGAAGATAATGTGGGACACATTGTATTGCCCAATGGGCTGCATTAGCTTCTTCACTTTTAACATCTCCTACAAGAATAATTTTTCTATTCTCTTTTGTTTTATTTCTACTTCATTGTCATTCTACTCTGAAATTATTCCAGATTCAATTGAGTTGTAGCACTTTTACACATACATTTAGAAGTCAGCAGGAAATCTCTCAAATACTTAGAACACAAAAACCTCCAAGAATATTTTATTGACTTTCTTCAATCAACTAAGGAAAAGAACCTTTAAGTGCTTATTCCAAAGGAGAGGTTTTATTGAAGACTAATATGAAACCAACAAAAGAATTGTTTGTTTAAAGGTCATTTTCATCTGGTTTTCCCAATGGCTATCAGAAAATAGAGCACTTTACACCCCCCAAAATAATTACATAGGAAGACAAAGTGCACTTTAGTTTTGATGCTTTGCATGGCATGTAACAATGCTGTGTTTGGAAATAGGCTTTATTATATTGATTCATAGATTATCTATCTAGTCATTTGAACAAAATATAGTAGTTTGCAAAAAAAATATGGTGACACATTTAACTCTTGAAGACCTAGTTTTGTTGGTTTAAGAACTAATTACACTCTGATTTGGTCATCCCATTAACGTATTTGGTTACCAAACTTCAGTGCCCCGCAGATGTTCACACATCTACGATATTAGCCTTAAGAGCATGACAAGGTGTTTGAATGTTTTCTTTTCCTCTTCCTCTTTGAGTGCTCTAGTATTTCTGTGGACAAGGTCCCTTGCAGTAACATGCATATCAAATAGTAGCATTTTCCCCTGTTTTATTTACAAGTGTCCAACTAGTATTCTGGGTGTTTTCACAACTTTTACAAATTTACAATAAGGAATTAATTCCCAGCTACTTGAAAGACTTCCCAGAGCAGGAGCAGGAGAATTACTAGGCCACAACAGAGCTACTCTGGTATCCTGTCTCCAACAGCGATCTGATGTATATTTATTGAACTTGGCTAATCAGAACTGAACACACTATTCCAGCTGAAGACCCACCATTTATTTATATAATGGTTATATATTATTTTAGAATTATTTATTTCTCTATTATTCCTCATGAATCCTAATATTTAGTTTGCTTGTTGATTACCACAGCACACTGACTAGGAGAAACCCCTCAGAGCTGACTATGACCAGATTTTTAAAGGTTGCTAAAATTACAGCAACACGATGCAAAGTCAGGTTTAAAACCATGTTAGCTAGCATGGTTATCCTAGTCTAGGAACTCCTAAATTTTTATATATAGTTCCTGGTGACAGCTGCCCTTGTTTAAAAGTCACAGGGAAAAGTAATTACATTTAAATAGATGCCCCAGCATCTCAATGAAGATATATAGTATGCTGATAAGATATTTAGAAATTAAAAAACCTTCTCAAACACAGTCCCTCTGAGGTCTCCCCTTCATTGTCTTTATGTGAATACTACAGTTCTTTTCTGTACATATACAGTGGGATTCTCTCCTGTGCCTCTAGGAGGTGCAGTTCACAACATGCAGCCCAAGGAGAAAGGTGAGGAGCAAAGCCATCTTTGCTCTTCTATTCTGGGGTACTGCAAGTGACAAATAGCCCTCAACTTATACTAGAGCAGAACTGCAGTAGCCCAGAATCACCGTATGCACTATGGGGCTCTCCCTCCTAATACCAGCACGCCCTAACCACACCCCAACATGTCTCCCATGCAAGGACTTACAAAGGGGGTATATGTAAGGCAAGAATTAATTAAGCATAAGATAAATCCGGAAGGGCACCACATTAAATTTGCCTTTCAGAGAAGTCATTAAAACTTGGAGGCCTAGCTCGCCCTGTCTGCGAGTAGATTTCTTTCATAAAACTGTTTCCCTTCAGAGACCCTTGGAGCACTACACATGGCTTCTAGGATATTTGAAGATGACTTCATATTTGGTCCATGACATGGAGGGCCAAAGCCAGAAATAGTCTGCTTTTTCCAATTTACTTATCGGAATTCATATTGCGTGCACACATACTTCTTACCTTAACCTCTCTTAGGAGAGATTGCTTCCACGGAACCAGGCTGCAACCATTTGGTACAATTTTATTTTCACATGAACAGCCATCTTAAATGTATGAAATTCAGGCCCTATCCACGCCTTTCACAAAAATCAGTGCTCTGAAGTTTTTTCTTGCCAAGAATGAGATTTTCATGGCTTTTTGTAAAAATAAAATAATAAAATAAAATAATAGTAATAGATAATAATATTTTTTCAATGTGATGGGATGCATCACTCACTGCTTGTCTGGTGCCTCCTCCTGGTCACTCAGGGGAATGGTTCTCAAGACCAACACCCCCTTTCTGTGTTGGCACATCGTCATACCATCTCTCTCTCAGGTCTGTAGGTCCTCTTTCATCCCTGGAGCCACAGCATCCTCTTTGTTACTCAGCCCTCTAGCTAGGTCACTCAGCATTTCCCCCCCTTCCAGAGTACAGTTCTCCAAATTCTCTGTCACTCCCAAAGCAACCCAGGCAGTCTTCCAGTTGACCGCCCCACTGGTACCACTTCCCCAGTGGCAGGTAAGGGAACCTGGACCTGCCCACTACTCCAGATTCCAGTAGTGAGACCCTCAACTTAGCAGTTCTGGGCTTTTCCCTCTTTGTCTTCACTGCTTACCCCCTAGACTGATTCCTGCAATTCCTAGTTTCCCTCCTTGCCCTTGATTTCCCAGCTCTAAACCCTCCTCCCTGGGAATGACTGTTCTTCTCCAGCAGTAGCCCCTGTCTGTTGCCAGCTTCCTGGCTTTATAGGCCCCATCTATTCCTGCACATCTGAACGAGCTTACAGTCAATTCCCTGCTCCCTGGCTCTTCCTCCAGGTTCAGCCTGTGGCGTTAATAGGCCTACCTAGCCATCTTAATCCTTTCTAGTCCTGTGTGGAGTGAACACCCTCTCAATCAAGTCCAGAGCAAAAATTAATCATTCTTAGCAATAAACGTATTTTTGTTTCAAAAATTGGCCATTTTCCACCCTGGGAGAAGGCATAACATTTCCTCAGACAAACATTCACCATTTTCATTGCAAAGTCAGTTTTTCTCCTGCCAAAAGCCTTCTTTTCATTCTTGTAAGAAACATTGAAATTCTCCAATATTTATAAATAAAGAAGCCCAAATATAGAATTTTTTTTTGTCTCCAATGATTTATATCTTACATATTTATGGAACTTTATTGAAGTTGAACAGCTGGTTTCAGCCACTCAAGAAATAAAACAATTGCAGCACTGAACAACTTGGCCTGATTCAAAGCCCATTGAAATCAATAGAGAGACTCCCATGTATAATCTATGTGAATCTGGTTTGTCGAACAGGCTAAAATCCAACTGTGACATGCAGGACTGAACTTAAGTCTTTTCCAGACTCATGTCCAAATCCTGTACTCCTTTCTAAGGCAATAACCCTATATCGCTCATTTCTAGAACACATCAGAATGACCATGGGAGAGACAAAATGTGAAACACCTTCTTGTTTAATCTTTCCCCTGTAATGGGGTGGCCTACCCCTTTAAGAGCTGGAGGCCTGGAACTGGTAAACCCCAGCCAACTAGTGCTACCCACCAGACCCAGGATAGGGCCTGGAGTTTAGCTAGTAGAACTAGCTGGATATGAGGACCTGCTTCCCCTACGAAGAGCAGCAGCAAGGTACAGAGAGAGACAACTAGCATGAAGCTCGAGTGGGACTTTGGTAGAGGCCTGCCAAGGCAGGATATGGGTGCTGGGAGGGAGTAGGCTCTAGCAGGGAATCCTGAATCTTCAGGGAAAAGGCTCCAGGCAGGGAAGTATTGGGAGTCCCCCCAGCAGGAAAGACTGGGAGTATGGATTTGAGGAAGCGTTGGGAACTTTACTTTGGGAGTCTGGGGTTTGCAAGCTCAATCCAGCCATAAAGCAGGGATTTGCTGATTCTTGGAAGGGTTTCTGTGGAGTTGAGGAATCTGGAAGAGGAAAAACTGAAGCAGGCTGCTTGCAGGGCTGCCCTGGAAGAGGCCACACTACCACACCCATAATAACGCCACACAAATGTATCTTTGAATCTGGAGTATGAAAAAAAATAGATTGAAATCCTAGCTATTTCTTTCATAGAAAAATGTGGTAAAATAAACTTTTCAAGGAAGAAAGTTTAATAAGTTTTCAAGAGGGAACCCTCCTCACCCCTAGAGGTTCCCACTGCTGCCTCTTCATCATCCCTACAGATTTGGTGTTGAATGCTAACATCCCACTCAAAGGAAACATCTCTGATTCTACAGACTCTGATATAAGGGTGGATGATAGGGTACACCCAGCAAGTAGAGAGAGATATTCATGTGAAATCCTGGCCACACTGAAGTCAACTGAAGTTTTGTCATTGACTTCACTGAGACCAGAATTACATCCTCAAAATCAACAAAGAGTTAATGCTGGGAAACACAAATAACCTGCATAAAAAGAATGGGACAAGTGGAAAGGAAATACTAACATGAGAATGGCTTCAGCTAAAGAGTAGTGGTCCACAACTGTCCATATGTACCTTCATAAGAGACAACTATTTCAATCTTTTATATCAATGGCTTCTCGTTCTTCTGAAACTAATAAATAAATAAATAAATCTGCACCATGGGAGGTGACTCATACTGGCGAGAATGTGGAAAGCAGAGAGCTTTATTCCACATATAGTGAAACCAATAAATTATTCAGGAGTTCTCAGGTGAGATTTGTGAACAAGTGAGGCAGATAATAGAATTTAAGTTAATTAATTTCTTAATTTAATTTACTTTGATTTATACAAACAGCACCTCTCTCTAGAGTCCTAAGTACTGTTACACAAATTTAACATAAACAATCACTATAAAATAGTTAAAACTGCAGACTCAATCCATATAAACAAGCATATAATTCCCAACTATATAAACAAGACAGAAAACAAGACAGACAAAACAATATTAAAGAGAAGAATAGTCTGTCCCTAATGACCCTCTAGCTCTGCTTGTGGATTCATTTCTATGGGGAAAAGGTTCATTTAAACTACATAGTGCCTCATCACATCTTCCAGAGGAAGCTAGATGCTTAAGTGCCAATTACTGGAAATAGAAACCTCTTCCAGACTAATGGCATCTTACTTAAAAATTTTTTTAAAAAAAGAACGAGATGGTAGTGACTGAGTAATTGATAGATCAGCTTAAAACCAGAGAAAGCCAGAAAAAATTGTTTGGAAATGTGGCTAGAATTACTGAATTCTTGGATAAAGAACATTCAGTAGTCATAAATCAAAAACTCTTGTATTCTTCCTTTTAATATTAAGTTTGGCAAGTTTGGGTATGTCACAGGATTCATTCACCAGAGGGGTGTTCTGGGGATTAGCACCTTCTCAGTCTGATATCCCCTTGAGTTGCTTGCTCATGCACTCCATAGTCTCACTCTGCAACTCAGGACACTCTCGCTCTCTGGCTCGGGCCTTTGGCCAGGTCACTATGTGTTTCCCCACTTATGGAGCATCCAAGTCTCACAGGATGAACCATCCCAGTCAATCTTCAGATCTACTGCCCTGACTCTGGCACTTCCCCAGTGGCTGGTAGAGGAATCCAGGTCTACTCACTACTCCAGGATCCAGTCCAAGGACCCTATGTCCAGCAACTATGGTCTGCGACCCCTACATACCTGTTGCCATTTCCCTGAACTCCTTCCTACTTCTCTGCTCTATCTTCTGGCTCCCCTCTCTGAGTTTTAAAGCCCAAATTCCCTCCTCCCAGGGAATAAGACTGACTCTGTAGCCCAAAACACAACTTGTGTCTCATAGGGAGGGAGTGACTGTAGACTACTTCCCATCGCCCTCTTCTGTTCTCAGCTTGCTGACTTTATACAAGCTCAACCTTCCCCTGCCCCACTTCATCCTCAACTAGCCTTTCAAGACTTGGCTTTCCCCGAGGTGCAACCTATCAGGTTAACTGACCCAATTTAACCTGCTCTGCCTTTTGTGGGGTATACACTCAATCATAGGGTATACAATAAAAGGTAAGAGCACTGCCTTCAGGATCCCCAGGAGCATTAGTTCTGATTTTCTGACATCCCTCTAGAGTGGGTAACAATTAGACTTGTTTATAATAGTACAATGGAGTTCTAGTCCTTCAGTGACACAAATTAATAAAAATTGTGGTAGGACTCAGTGGGATGGCTTTGTCCTGTTTGTCCTAAATGTCCAGATGTATCTGTGTTTAACCACATTGGCTTTGTATTTTCAGATGCACTTTTATCTAAATAAAACCATATTAAAACAGACCAACTGAAATTCTCCAGATTCTTGCATGTATTCATGTCTTCGTCAGCACTTCCTTTGTCAGACACAACAGCAGAATAGTAAAATCAGCATCCTGTTTTATTGCCATATAGTTATTTATTTACAGTTGAGACCATTTTAAAAGATGGACTTTTTTATTCTTTGTAAGAAAATTAAGTGATCAAAATATTGTACAGGTATTACATTTTCCCTTTAAAAAGAGCGAAGGAAAGGGAACATTTCCCCCACAATCCTCTACCTTATTTACTCCCCAGAATCACTGAGCATCCCTTGGTACACATATAAACCCACTGAGGCAGGCCGGCAGCCCATAAAATAACTCTTAATCATGTTGAACAATTCAGGTCACACTATTTCAGCTAGAGTGTTGTCTTCAAGATCCAGCCAACATTGTGAAACTACTATATTTTTGAATTGCTTTCCTCTTTTTTTCTTTTAATAGACTGCTATTCCTGTGATAACTCCTCGGAGTCTGACAAACTCTTGCCAGGGGCTAAAAGGTAAGTTGTAAATAAACAGACATCATCCTTACAACCCTGGCCCAGCTCTAGGTTGTTTTACTTCTTTCATGCACAGAGTTTGGGCCAGATGCCGTGAGGTGTTCATCACCTTGCAGCATCAGGCCAAAGGTTTCCAGGAAACTATTTAGGTTTCCAACACCACCGCAGGTTGGAGAAGTGTCGATTTAGGGATTTCTGGGAACAAGAACAAACTCTTTCTTCTAATTCTGATTGATCCCTGTTAATCCCTTCTTTGTATGGTGTCCTCAGCTTCCACATTTTGAGGGGGGTAGAGTTTATAAAATCCATAGACAACAGCACAGGCGCTTCCCCAAACTTACCTTTGGGAGACCAAATGGGGCAAACTCCGAAGACTCCTCTTCTGGGTCAGGTTAGAGGTGAAGAAGGCATGTCACACCGCGTAGTGAACTTTCTGGTCTAGCCTGGCTGACAGCACAGCTTCAGTTAAACTCAGTGCAGCAGAGCAGTCAGGGCAAGAGTTTTACCATGTGGTCACAAAATATATTTACATTCTTTTTCTCTGACTACTCCATTGAAAAAGAATAGTCTTACCTGGGATAAGATGCTGGCAGCTAAGCCTTCCCCTTTGGGTCACAGCCCAAAGCAATTATGTCTCCTGCCCCATGCAGATTCATCTCCATCTCCTCCCTTGCATCCCCACCTCTACAAACCAACCTTCTCCCCAGTAAAGATTCCAGCACTGACCTCCTCACCAGACTAGAAAATAGCCTTGCAGGGGACAGATGGGGATGGTTTCAGCATCCTAGATAGACTGCTTACAATGTTTAATCTGTTTAGCAGCAAGGACTAGCACTATTTGTATGCTTGTTATAAAAAAAAATAATAATAATATAAATGGAGATATGCCAACCTCCTAGAACTGGAACAACCTTGAAAGGTCATCGAGTCCAGTCCCCTGCCGTCACTAGCAGGACCAAGTACTGTCCCCTGACAGATTTTTGCCCCAGATCCCTAAATGGCCCCCTCAAGGATTGAACTCACAACCCTGGGTTTAACAGGCCAATGCTCAAACCACTGATATTTTTCTTGTGTCCTGTGAATGTCCTTTTTCATGAAGAGATCTTTTGTACAGACAAGATTACTTATGTTCTATATAGATTGTGGTATTTGCATACATTAGTGATATCATCCAATTCAAAGGTGAAGTGCTGATGTCTACTATCATCTAGTAATATACATTTTAAAAAAATCATTTAAATTATTTCTTTTATAGACTTATTTTTTTAGGCCTGTTCACAATACCTCTAATTAGATCTTGGCAAAAATTTTGAACCACAACTTTTTGGGGTAAAAATGCAGATTCAGTGACACCTAAATACTTTCCAAGTTGGTGTAGATTTTGTCAAACCACATTTGCTGGGGGGGAGGGGGACTAAAAGATAAAAAAGTTTTGTTTTAACAGTTTCAAAATGAAACATTTCAATGTGAAATTATATTTTGTTTTGAAGTGTCCTTTATTTTTTTTAAATGCCCATAATCTAAACATTAAAGTTTAGGTTAAACAAAACATTTCCTTGGATCCAAAACAATTCCCCTCTCCCCTCCATTTTTTGGAATTGCCACCAAACCAAGAAATCCATTATTCACCCAGCTCTACTTCTAATATGAAAACAACAAGCTTATGCCCAAATAAATCTGTTAATCTTTAAGGTGCCACCGGACTCCTTGTTGTTTTTGTGCATACAGACTAACACAGCTACCCCGATACTTGACACCTTCTAATAGGAGACATTTTCATAATGATCTGTTGTTTTGTACTACTGATTAACTCTTTTTGTTTCCTGCACAGCTCAAGATAGGAGAATAAAAATACCACATAGATTTGTTCATTACACTCTGTAGTGAAACTGCCTTACTTGGTCTGGCTTCAGGTTAGCTACTGTCTCAGCTTCCCTCCATCCCAGGGACCAATCTCCTGCTTACATTCTCCCAGCCTTCCCAGGAAGGACTCAATGCCACACCCAGAGCCTTTCAGGCCCTTCTTTTGGGGCACTATTTTATTAATTCAAACAAAACTCTCAATATAGGAAACACAAAATCAAAGACCCAGAGGTTTTTCACTCAGATCCTCTGCTCAAGACTAGATACAGGAACCAACCTCCCTCCTGCAGTCCCTGTTCAACTAAACCCCCTCAGCCCTTTATATAAAAAACACCTGACCTCTTCCTCAGGTGAGTCTGATAAATTGAACAGGGCTGTCCTCAAGCCCCCTGGCTCCCTACACTTCACTATGCACAGACTGCCACCATTTTGAAGGCTAAAATGAGCATGAATGGACATCCATTCTGTTCACTTAGAGGTGGGCAAGGGGAGGTGAGGCCCTTCCTTCCTCTGAATAGTGGCATACTTGGCCCATACAGTTTTATACCTCCCTCAGAGTTTCAGCTCAGTTGACAGCTCAGACGGTGTGTGGGATGAGAGATGGGAAAAGCCACTCCCTCAGGACCCACAGACAGATGGAAACAGCTGTAAGTATGTATGCAGGCAGGTAGGCGGGCACTTCTTCCCCAGCCCGCCTCATAGTTGTTTTAATGATTACACCCTCTCCTAGGATCTGGTTTAATCAAGTATAAAACATAGTTTTGAGCAATTACCCAGGAAACCTCTCCCATCCTAACAGATCCCTCAGGGCTCCTTCTCACCACAGCAGTCTGTCTGCAACTCACTCTCCCCCCCCACGGGGGCCTCTCACCTGCCTTAAGACAGGTGGTTAAGGAACCAGCTATAGCAATGAGTCAGCATCTACTTAACCTGTCTTTAGCCAGCTTCCATGCAAGCATGATGGTCCATTAGGTAACATTGTCAGCCTCTTATAATATTTATCTCCCTTACTGCATAGAAAGTAATCAGCATTCTCCATGGCACTTCCTCATCCATTCCAGACCTCACAGATGATACTGTGAATCCAGGGATTTATACATGGGGAAGGTGTGAAGCTCGGGAGATGTGCATAATCTCCTTTATCTGCCAGACATTAGCAACAAGTCTGCCTAGGAGTTCACATAGCTTGTGGCTGTTGTTTTAAATTTTTGACTAGCCTTCTCCTTCATGGGGAAGCAGTTCCCTGGGACACCCACTTGTAGAAGAAGATCTGACTGTGGGATGCTTACATTAACTTCACATTAGAGGAAGAGGGGGGAGACAGGAATGCTATAGCCTTTGTGGAGGCAGATACTGCAAGTTCTACATAAATTCTCAGGTGATCTGTAAGATCTGGGGGCCAAATGTCCTGCTTATTCTGTGAGGAAAGGCAAAGTATATGTATCTGATAGATATTTTTTCACCAAATCATTCTTCAAGGTACTCCCCTGACTTGTCATTCCCTAAAGTCCATTCCTGCAGGATTTTCAATGGGAAGGGTGTGGAAATTCCACCCGCCCATTAAATATTTGTACCCGTGAGAGAGTGACTGTAGTAAGTTAAGAGAATTCAATGGACATTTTTCTAGTTTGACACCTGACTCTTCATTAGCCTAACTGCACTGGAAGGTGAATTGAAGCTGTACAAGATCTGGAATAGAACTGTAAGATGTGTCTTGACTTGTTGCAAATTTGCAATCAATGGAGGAGACATTGGCTAAGCATATTGGCTCAGCACTAGTTTAAGTGAAAATAGCTGTCTGCCTTTTTAGCATGCTTCAGTTCCAAAGGGAATAATTGGTTCTGTGAATTAGAAATTAGCTCTTCATTCACAGATCCCAAAATGAACTTTAGATTGAAAAAGTTGTTTAAAATAGATGAATTTGTAGACACTACTTTGCACTATAGAATCATCCCATTTAATTAAAACCTTAGTTGTCACTCTCTATTTGCTCAGTAACTCTTAGTTCTGGTTACAAGGATGAAATGACAGATGTCACTAGAACCTTTAATTATCTGATTCAACTAGACTTTTACCAGTGAAGCCCAGATTCTTGGGAAGGAGCGCATAGCCCAGCTCAAAGGCATCACAGGGCAACTCAAAGGTGGCCTCTGTGCTCCACAATCCTGGGCTGGATGTGGGTTGACCTGATCCCCCAGCATAATTTAGAAAAGCCCTTATGCTGCAAATATGTGACGCTGACTAGTTGTCTGTGTGGGGACTGTTGGAACCAACCTAACAACACTTGCGATTCTTCTTCCCCCACCCACGAGAATCTTTGTTAATTACGACATTTTCTCTATCGCTACAGAGACTCAATCTTTCTTTAAATCAGACCCAGAATTCATTGACCATTGGGATCAGCAATGGAACTCAAACTCCTTCCACACCTTACTCTGTTGCCCGTGAATTGGCTACATGGATGGACTTCCCTAACACCTTTCCCTCATGCAATGTATCTGTCAAGGACTCTTACCCGTGTCCTCTCTCTACCTTCCTGAATTCAGTGTGGACCCTTTCTGGAACAAGAATTAGGTTTCTTTCTAAGGCACAGAACTATCTTCTGCCTTAGGAAACTCCTAAATACTGGTGATTTTCAAAGTAGCCCTCTTGTCCCAACTCTGAAAACTGCACATAATCATAAGCTCTTATATTTATTCCCCACCCCCTAAAGTTTTAGTACTTTCTACTAAAAACAAAAGGCTTGATAAATCCCTTACTACTAGCATGCAGGGTTTGCACATTTTCCTTTCACTCATAACTCTCTAGGCTGTTTTTACGTGCTTGCTTCTAACCTCTGGCTTCTCAAATATATTGTTCCTTTATAAAGTTCATCTGGGAAAATTCTCACCTCTCAGGACCCAATCAGTTTTCACATTAATCAGACCAAATGGCAGTAGGTTTAATTCATTTCTTAATTATGACTGCTAGCACTTTGTTAGAACAAACTATAACCTTTTTTAAAAAACCTTGTTATAATAGCCTTTAAAAAAAAAAACCTTGAATGGTGAAATTGAAGAGAAGGAAAAGGGAATTCAGCAAAGAAAGACCAGTATGCATGAATAAACCTATACTTCTGGTATGTGACATATATACACACTGGAACATAAACGGGGGAGAGAGAGACCTTCATCTCATAATCTATTCCCTCTAATCTAATTCTCTATTTCATGCTCCTTGACTGTATCAAAATACAATCCTTGACCTTTTTCTAAAACTGAACGTCCTTGTTAGATTTATACATCATGCACATCTGATCTCAGTTATATCATGCCTGAATATTTAAAAAAAGCCCATCCCAGCTAAGGACTGCATCCAAAGATTAATTTGATTTAATATTAATTTTTGCTGTATTTTACTTGTTAACTGCCTGAGTGCTGCCGACTGTAGCTAGTAAGTCCTCTGAGTAACCAACAATCCTATAACAGTGCCAGCATTTAAACGAATGCTAACAGAAATTGTAGCAGACTTCAGAATAAAAATTACACCCACATTTTATAACTGTGCACATGGTCCATATGATTGAACACATATTATATGGGCACTTTTTACCCCTCGGGTGTTAGTGTTTATAGCCACCCCTTCACTACCATAACTGCTTATGCCTCCTACTCAGTGCTGCCACGACCTACCACACAGTGCCCATCCCTGTGATTCCAGCAATTCTTGGGGTCTCCATCAGACATTTTACCACTGTGAGACATCTCCTTTGGGCACAGTACCACATACACCTCTGAATGCTACCTTCCCAGATGGTGCCAGAGGGCATCTATTCTCAGGCAGTCCTACTCTCTCCTTATTGGTCAGCCACGCAGCTGGATGACCACGTGCATTCCAGAACCTGAAGTGCTGCTGGTCTAGGGCACCTCTGCATCTGTTCCTGGTGGTGGCAGCAAGCAGCCACCACCAGCACCTACACCCACAATACGGAGTGCATATCACACAGCTATTTCTTCCATTCTCCTCTTATGCCCTCTTACCTCTGAGGAATAGTTCATTAGTATTTCCGTTAGCTGCAGAAGAAGCCAACAGTGCTTGTTGGCGCATGCCATCGTGGAACCAAATGAATGTGCCTCGGAGTAATGCTGATTTATGGGCTCACACAGCACTCCAAGGTGGCAGGAATGCAGTATTGCAGCTTTCCATGGAAACGAATGGGGACACTGCAAGGTACTAACTGAAATTTGTCTTCTTTCTCTTAAATTTTTCATTTAAATTGTCATGGGTAGTTGGTGTTGGTAGCCCATATTCCTGCCAGAGAAAATTAAGATGTTGGATTTGGTTTTAATGGTTAAAACCAGCTGTTAGATGGCTGACTGGCAGAAACTAAAAGGAGATGGAGCCAATGGCCAATAAAGCTGGTCTTTAGGGGTTATGCAAAGCACTCCTGAGCAGAGCGCTTGTTAGGGCTAGAATTTAATGAAACCAGGCCCTCTTGGTGTAAGAAATGATTACCTGAACTCACATAAAATGTTTCACTCATTTTGTGAGTTTTTAAGTAGAAATATATTATATTTGAGATACAGTGGAATCCTAATGATCTCATTGTTCCATGAGGAGAAAAAGGAAAGAACTACTACCCATGGTTTCTATGCTACGGTCACAGTGTGACCCAATTATTCCATAATACTATATCTACAATTTATATTTCTATTACAAAAGGGGATCAGATCAATACAAAATCTCCACATATTTTCTTCCCTAGAAAGTTTCTTAAAAATATACTTTGGCTATTCTGCAAGGAGAGAAGGATTCACTTCCCATAAGCACTCATTTACAGATGTTATAGCGTCTAGGTTTATATATGGTGCCCACAACCCTGGCATGTGATGTCCCATTGAGATCTGGACTGAGGTGAAGAGGAGGCATAGCACACTCTGACTGTCTCGCTAATATAGTGCTTTACATCCTCAAAGAAATGAACAAATATTAACAATCAATCTTCACAGCACCACGTAAGGTAGAGAAACCAATATTACTGTACAGAAGGGGAAACTGGAGCACCACATTTAGTAGCAGCTATTCAAATATGGTGCCTTAGTTGAACACGGGGCACTAAGGGCTGGTCCACACTAACCCCCCGGGTCAAACTAAGATACGCAACTGCAGCTACGTGAATAACATAGCTGAAGTCGAAGTATCTTAGTTCGAACTTCAAAGCACTTACCGCGGGTCCACACGTGGCAGGCAGGCTCCCCCATCAACAGCGCTTCCTCCTCTTGGTGAGCAGGAGTTCCGCAGTCGACGGCGAGCGCTTCCGGGATCGATTTATCGCATCTAGACAAGACGCAATAAATCGATCCCAGATAATCTATTACTACCCGCCAAATCAGGCGGGTAGTATAGACGTACCCTTAGACTTAAGAGACAGGAAAGTACCATTCTGAAGAGATGGATGTCAGCCCCAGTTGGCTGGTAATGATTGAGAAGGAGTTAGTTTAAGAACCATGAATCTAGAGAAACAGGAAAAGGTGCTATAAAACTTCAGATCCATACAGAAGTCTGCAGGGTCTGTAAGAAGAGTGCTTTTTCCTTTCTGAAGGGCAAAGGAACCCTGGAATGAGTTCATCCTGAGAAAAGGACTCAAGGTCCTGAAAATGTGTCAGTTCTTTCACTGCTCCAGAAGTCTTTGAAAACCCTGGCTGGTGACTAGGACACACTTAAAAGAGACACAAGTGAGCAGAAGAACTGGAGTTCAGAAGTTCCTAGCTCCTAATCCCATGCTGCTTCTCATGTTTCATGCCTTTTTAATTATTTGTTCCTATTAATCAATTATTTTCACTCTTGCTAGATAAATACAATTAGAACACAGATTTCAGATATAACATTACTTTGGCATTGCACTTCTTGATAATAATTTATTTCAATTTTAGTGACAAAAAGAGTAATTTAATTTGCAGTCAGAGAGATCTGGAATTTTTCTCCAATTTGGCCTGCAGCCATGCCACCTGGGATTGTGATCTCAAACTAAGAAGTCACAGGCTGGATTACTACTTGGAAAACTGAATTTTTTTGGAAGAGGCATTAATGATATGGAAGTTACACTCTTCTTTCCAAGTTACCATTGACCTAATGCCTAAGGAAGGCATAGGGAACGCTGTCCTATTAGAAGTGCCATGATTCAAATGGACCATTAAGCTGACCATTTTCAGTTATTAAAGATCCCTTGACATTTTTTACAATGTTAACTTTAGTGCCTGAGCAAAGGTTCCCATTTACACAACTCATTTAGGCCTGATTCTTCAAGCTTCTCCATGTGGGTAGGCCTCTGGAAGAGTTTGTAGGATCAGGGACTTAGTTGCACTTGGAAAAGTTCTTCATTTCTCATGCCTAAAACTTTTTATTGGCAATGCTACTGGTGCAGAATGTCTATCACTCAGAGGTGGCTGCATTCATTTATTTTTACTTATTTTTTAAATTGTCTATAATACATTAAAATGGACATATAAAGAGTTCTAGTTATTTGTGATGTACAAATAATTATTCCGGTACACGCAAGAATAACTTCAGTAGCCTCCCCAACACACTCTCTCTCTCTCTCTCTCAATGCACTTTGGGATTTTTTCAGAATGAGCAGCATTATCCAAGCACATAATTCCTAACTATGTGTATCTGTGGAATCATTTTTGAATCTTTCAATCAATAGGGTTGTAGTTTGCAAATAAACAGGATGAGAAATAGAGAGGATTGGGAGAGAGGAGAAAGATGACTGACTGACTTGTGATGTCAAAATCTCATTGGGTAGTGTAGATGCTTACTAGAGCAACAGAAGGGAGTTCTTCCACCACTGTAATAAATCTACCTTTCTGAGAGACAGGAACTAGGAATAGAGGAATTCTTCCATCGACCTAGCACTGTCTACACTGGGGCTTAGGCTGACTTTACTACATCTCTCACAGATGAGAATTTTCACACCTCTGAGTGACCTAGTGGGTCAGCCTAACTTTCTAGTCTAGATCAGCCTTAACTACTGAAGTACTTACACAACCCTTATCACTGTAGTGCCTGAGGGCCATATTTTCAAAAGGTATTTAGGTGTCTAAAGATGCACATAGACATCTAAGTGGGATTTTCAAAAGCATGCACTTAAGCATGTTAGGAACCTACCTCTCGTTGATTTCAATGACCTGTGGTTGAATGATTATAAAACCCTGATCAAGGGCTGAGGGAGGCAGAGTGGTAAAAGTGACCCTGTGCTGCCTATGTCAAAAGACAATCATTGCAAAAGCTCCCACATAAAAATGTTTCATGCATTTTCAGTTACGTTTTTGTTAGAGAAGTGTGTAATAAACTGTTAGTCAAATGTATACGAAATAACATTAGACAAATGCATATTATATACTGTATAAGAAAATATAAAGGATTTTTTTTTGCTTTTTTGTATGTGTTTCTGCTAATCCAGCACTTCAGATTTTGCTGAGATTGTAAATCAGAAAACTGATTTGAGTCTCTTATCTGTAAAATACTTGGCTTGTGCAGATAACAAGGTAAAGCAGAGAGAGAGAGTCAAGAGGGAGCTGTTAGTTTTGCAGTAAATCAGGTGCATACAAACCCCTCCCAACAAGACAAGCTAACAAGTAAAAATCCAAGGCCACAAAAACAGACCCAGTAAGAACAACCGCTGTAAGATAAGAACCAAGTTGATGGAGCCAGTGGGAGCGAGACAAGAGAATAGATATGTTAGGGATCAGACAGATAAGTAAGTATATAAGTATACTTATATACATATACTTATTAATACTTATATACTTAAGTATATAAGTATAGATAAGTAAAAATGTATTAATTTAGGTTAGTTATTGTGATGTACTCATAAGAATGTTTTAATGAAATGATTAGAGTTGAATGGATATAGATATGGACAGAGGAGGTAGCTTGGTAAACTGAGTCTGTGAAAAGTTATGGAACGGGGATAAAAGATAGATGATTGATAATAATAGAGTGGAGAAGATACAGGGGAAGAATAGCTAAGCACAGCAGAGACCAGAGATTTTAAAAGAGCAGCCAGTCCCCAAGGAGGGTAATTAGATCATTTACTTTTCTTGCCTTCTCTGTATTTGCATATATATGTAATTCACAAGGGATAATAGAATTGTCTTTAAGTGTATACAATAAAGGCTAAAAGAAACTGTTTATGCCTAATTTGTTGAGGATGTTGTTTCTCACCCAACGTTTTGATTGTGTGATTGATTGTTTTATATAATAAACTGATTTTTACTACCAAGACTTGCTCTTATAATGACATTTCAAAAAATTTAATTCAGTATAAGAAGGGTTATGGCACAATCTCACTGAGAACTATTCTAGACTGAGGACTTGTCTACACCTAGAGTTATTCAGGAATTGCTATTGAGTTTTAAAACTCACACCCTACCTTAATCCAAGTAAACTTTCAAGTGTAGACCAGCCCTGAGGAGGACAATTAAAAGGGATGATGGCACGAGGGGGAGAAAGGGAGAGTGACAACCGTCTAATTTATTTCAAAACCCCAGTTGAGCAAACATCACAGCACCATGCACCTATTCAAAGGCCAGCAGGAGAGGGCAGAACTCTCTTACTGACTATTTTCACTTGACACTCAGTGGTAGGAAGAACTTATGTATTATTTTTTCCTTAGCCAGGCCATTTTTCATAGTTTCTAGTACCAGCCAATTTAAATGTTGGGCCAACTCCTCAGCTGATGCACATAAATGTAGCTCCACTGATGTCAGAGCTGATTTACACCAGCTAGAGATCTGGCCCATGTCTTTGAACCCAATGTAATATCACCAGAGATGAAGACGGTCCCTTATTTTTTGGCTTTCTATGCAGTTCAGTTGGATGCATTTCTCCATATGTATTTCAGAGATGAAGTCAGATATATTGAGTTTTTCTCTACATGATTTTTTAATTGTATGTTGTCACAGTTCTTGAGTAGCAGATGGGTGCTTCCTCCTGGGAGGGGACTGAAAATTCCTTAGGGTGCCCCCCCCTCGTCGGCCTAAGTAGGGGTCTCTATGATACACATTTTGTTAGATAATCCTTTTGGGTTGATGAGGATGGGGCTCTTAGCACCCACTCCCCTAATTCCTTTTGTCTGTTCTCAGATTCCCTAACCAGGGGTGGAGGGTAGTGGCACCAACCACCTAACCGGCTTACTGATCCTATCTTACCCAAACAGTATGCTAGAATCATTGTCTCCTTGTAGGCACAGTGGGGGCTGGTAAATGGCCTGCCTGAGACCAGTTCCCCGAAGGCCTCGAGGAGTCTCTTTTGGGAGCTATAGAGCCACCATCTCCCAGAGCTACCAAGCAACCACTGGGAACTTCCTGTTTTAAAGTCCTTATTCCACTTATTTGACAGGGCTGGAGAGGTGGGGACAACCTTTGCTGACAAAAGCTCTCTAACCTTTCCATCACCAGTGCAGGGTTTATATGCCCCATCACATATATACATTGGCATATCTGAATAGGAACATTTTCATAAATGAAGATAAAGAAATAGGAAAGACAGATAGATGATATAGAATGGTCAGTTATAGATTTTAAAGTATTTACTGGGATAAAAAGGTTAACTAATTGGAAATTAGTGATTGGCACACAGTGCATATAAACACTAGCAAAAGTTATAAACGCAGTGTTAATGAGACAAACATCAACAACAAAGTCCTTAAGAGCCCTAAAGATTATTCTCTCTTTAAATTGTTCAAAAAGATGGTTGTGTGTATGGTTTCCAGTACAAATGTACTCAGGTAATTATCATGCAGTATGAAACTCAGAGCCTTGACTCAACTGTGTAACAATCACCTTGAGTAACAGTTACTCATGTTAGAAGCCCCACTTAAGCCACTGGCTATCCAATGTAAATCAAGTCTGCAGAACCAGGCCACATATCGGTACAAAACACATAAAAAATGCAAAATCATGTAAAATGGACAGTTTGAAGGATTTAAAGGTCACTTTTCTTAAGGAAGACTATTTGGCAAAAGTAGATTTTAAAAAATGTTCTCCCAAGTGCCCTAGTGAATCAACCTTACAGAAAATATACAAGGGTTCATTGGGGAAAACTAACTTCACCAATGGAAGGCCATGATTTCTGGTCCTTTCATAATTCCAAGGACATTTACAATGTTAGAGAGACCATTAGTGTCTTTACTAAGAAGTTTAGGAGTAAGATTAATATACTTAGACAATATCTTAATAAGTATGAAGCCACAAGAGAGTCTCTCTATTCATATTCAGTCTGTTCAGCATTTACTCTCTGCCCTCCGGTTTAATGTGAATTTTATAGAAGTCACTTCTGCCCCCGGTACAACAGTAAGGTTTTAGCTTTTATTGTATATAAATTATACTAAATAAAATGGAAATCTGTTTTCTTAGAAAAGGAACCAATATGGTTACAATTGGACTTAACTTTAGAACAAAACAAAAGTGTCACAGGTACAATTAGCTGCAGAAGTATCCAAGGATCATTCTGTGATTGTATGCATTGTATGTTTTGAGGTCACAGTGACCACAAGAATTTCTGATTCAGGTTCTGCTATCTACCAAAAAAATATTAAACAACTTAAGCTGCAGAACCCAAACTATTCAACAAAAATGAATATTTAAATCTATCAAAGCATGTGAGTTATCATCATCACTTATTATTTTATTGTGCCCTAAAGCAGGCTAGACACCTTACAAATAAACCCTGCCCTCAACAGCTTATAGTATAAGATGAACAGAAAAATAAAGGTTTCAAAGATCGGACTGGAGGACAGCATGACAACTCAGCATTATGCACACCCTGAACAAGACACAGTATTTGTGCTCACTCAGTGAATTCTGGTGATGGCAAAGGAAGTTTATTGGGGAAAGAGGCTGGGGATTATTTTTGCCTTCTTTATACCATTCATTATTTTATGGACATCTATATATCTTCCTATTTATCTCCTCTCGTGGGCAGCCAGAACTAGGAGTCAGAGGTATAGTCACAAGCAAGGAGTCAAGAGTCAGCTGGGTTGGGATCTTGGAAGGTCAAAAGCAGGAGAGAAACTGGAGATCAGAACCACAAGTCAGGAACCAGTCAGGCCAGGTCAGGATACCAGGAGGGCAGAGGCAGGAAACAAACTGGATGTCACGAACCACAAATCAAATGCCAGAAGTCAAGCAGTGTCAGAATGCCAGGGATCAAGCCAGGGAAGCAGGACCAGGCAGCAGACATCAGGAGCACGAAACACAAGGCACACTGTCCAAAACAGAGTGGAACCTAGTTCAGACAGCTTCCCATTCCTGCTGCTGGCTTAAGTAGGGCCCACCAGGCCATTCAGCCACTTTGGGACTCCACCATTAGGAGCTCAGGAGAGAAGCCTCACATTGGGAGTGGGCCTCATGGGTATCAAGTAAGGTATTGCTAGCAGACTGCCAGGTGGACGGTTGACATGTGGCTGCTCCCATGAACCTTGCAGACCCATGCTCATGATTTGAGGATCATGACATCTCTAAATTATGAAGCTTAAATTTTTCCAATCTCTCTTCATATGGAAGTCCACCCCGCCCCCATCCAATCATTTGTTGTCAGTCTCTGCACCTCTTCTATTTTTGCTCTATCTTTTTCTGCTACGGTGACCAGAACTGAACACAGAAAAGAAAGCACCAATGATTTATGTGAATACATTGTAATATGTTCAGTATGATTTTCCATTACATTCTTTATACTACCTAATATTTACCAAATACATACTACACTGAGCTCTCCTATACTACACTGCCCAAAGCTACAATAAAATAATAGTAAGCAGCTCAGCTAAGGAATGATCTAGCTTGAAGACATGAAGGTGAGGTTCAGTTTGCTCTCTAAGGTGGTAACAAAGGAAATGAGGCAGTTGGGTTGGACTCTTTTATATAGACCAGGGATTGGCAACCTTTGGCATGCGGCCCGCCAGGGTAAGCCCCCTGATGGGACGAGACGGTTTGATTACCAGCCACATCCGCAGGTTTGGCCAATCGCAGCTCCCACTGGCTGCCGTTCACCGCTTCAGGCCAATGGGGGCTGGAGGAAGTGGTGCGAGCCGAGGGATATGCTGGCCGCCGCTTCCCGCAGCCCCCATTGGCCTGAAGCGGTGAACCGTGGCCAGTGGGAGCTGCGAACGGCCGAACCTGTGGATGCGGCAGGTAAACAAATCGGCCCCGCCTGCCAGGGAACTTACAGTCCCCAGTGGACGTGGCTTCTCAAGGCAGTTCTGCAATTTGACCCCCTGGGTACTCCATCCCATAAACAGGAATGCAAAGAAGCCCTTGAAGAAGAAGAACTAGTTTTCTTTAGACTATTATTGCTAAATCACAACTGTTTGAAAGAAGTCGATTGCTGAAAAGGTTTTGGACAAGGCAATTGTTGCCATTACAGACAAAGCATGGCTCCTTTCTGTTTGGGTTTTCAAATCCCTTTTGCTGAGCTCCAAAATTATGTCTTTGTTGGATATATATGTAAATGTTAATCCTTTGTGAGAGGTCTAAAATGAATAGCTATTTCTAGCTATACATTTTCCAGGGGGTATATTGCTTTCTGATCCTTATAAAGATCATCCTTCTAATCCAAAATCACAAGGTCATACATAATTATGCACTTGACCCTTTGCATCTATCTAAATTTGCCCAGGCACAACAGAATAAGTTCATACAATTTTCTATTGAGAATGACAAATTCAGACAGCAACTATACTATACGCCACCCACTCTACATTCATTTTGTGCATACTTCAAAGGAGTGCTGATTCTAAATACTGCATTCATGTCTAGTATTATGTGGGACTAGGTATGCAAATATTCTCTCATTCCCCAGATTTTAGTCATACATATTTGAGGAAAAGTATCCCACACTTTTAATATTAGTTTTATATATCTAAGACTTATTTATATCAAAAATTAGTTGTTCTCTCCTTTTCCAATCTTGTGCTGAGTGCAGCAACTGCAGGGAGTCAGTGGGTATCAGGCAGCTGGATACAACTTCCTGATTCTCAGGGTGGCTTTGCACTGGTCTGCTCCCTGCTGTAGGTTAGAGCAACGTAGTGGCTGCTCTAGCTTATGCCACCTGACTGTAGTTCTTAAGGGCCATACTCCCATCCTTCCCATCTTTGACCTGCTAAGTATGTCAATTCTATGCAAGCTGAGGGCTCCCTGACACCGTGAGAGTTCTCAGCTAGCTGCATTCAGCTTTTTTAGAGCCCCTTTGAGCAAAAGAGTTGCAATGTGACAGAGAATTATATCCAATAATCTTTAATGTTATTCTGCTTTATGGGCCTAATTGGTAGGTGTGTTGCATTGACTTTAATGGCAGTAGAGCATATTCAAAAGCTTATACACACCAAGCATCTTACAGGATCATGTTCTAAATATGCACACACATGCTAACATTTCCACTGCTTGCATCTGAAGAAGTGGGTATTCACCCACGAAAGCTTATGCTCCAGTACCTCTGTTAGTCTATAAGGTGCCACAGGACCCTTTGTCACTATTATTATCCTGGATTCTATTCGTAGTTCTGCCACTGGCTTACTGTGCGACTTTGGGCAAATCAGTTCACTGCTCTGTGCCTTGGTTTCCCCATCTGTCAAAGGGGATAATGATGGTCCCACATGACATTCTGATAAGTAAGCTGGAGAAATATGGGCTCAGCGGAACTACCATTAAGTGGATACATAATTGGTTAAACAACCACAAACAAAGCATAACTATTAGTGGAATCGTGTTGGATTGGAGGGAGGTCTCAAGTGGTGTTCCACAGGGATCTGTTCTGGGTCCAGTGTTGTTTATAATTTTTATTAGTGACCTTGGATAGGATAGGCATATTAGTGTCATTTTAATCTTACTACCCCATGCCACAAACACACCTTCACTTGCACTGTAGACATAGGCTGAAAGTGTGATGATAGTGTGTGTGGTAGGCATACCCATGCCGGCTTTAATCCACCTAGAATGGGTAACAATAGCAGTATAGAGGTGGTGCCATGGGCTTCAGTGCAGGCAAGCAACCAGAGTACATACCAAGAGTCCCTGGAGGGCTTGAATTTGGTTTGCTAGCCTGTACTGAAGTCTGTGTCACCACTTTTACACAGCTACCATTACCTGTGCTAGCTAGATTAATGTTAGCACAGGTATAGCTATCATGCTACATTCACACCCTCATTTGCAGTATAGATATACCCTATAACTCTACAGAAACTAATGGCATTATCCCGAATTATATCAAGCAGAATTTGGTCCATAGACCCAATTGTTAACTCAATCTATAAACAGTCTTTCCTCTCAATTTAGAATAAATTTCAGATGTCATGTGTGTTCCCCCGGGAAAAGTGACACAATCATCTCTGGAGGATTTACTATATAATCACCTGTTTTATGTCAGAAAGTTTCTGCAAAGAGACTTTCTCTCTCTCTTCCTCTCCCTCTGTCTCTCACACATGCAATCCTCTTGAGGTGCTGTCAAATTCTCTCCAAACCTGCAAACAAAAATAGATAGTTTATTGGGGATTTTTCTCTTAAACTAAAATTTTCCCTGAAGAAGGGAAATGATAATGATGAATGTTCATTAGAAAAATAAAATTGGCCTTTTTTGCATTCTTGATTAACTTTTATGGTTCTGCTCTTTCATCTGTTTTTTTCCCTCTTTATGTTAATTTACTAAGATTATAATCAGGTTTGAAAAACAGATTAATAAACACCAGCATACCCAAAGTATGCTGTAATTTGCAATATTGATATTGTTGTAGATCACTTCATTTCTGTTAATGATGAATGCTTCTTGAGAGTATTACCATGAAATATAGCTACTAAGATGGTTCTTAACTGGGCTTCAAGGGCTCCCAAGTTTAGACTCATTCAGATCAATGAACCATAGAGTCCACCTGAGACTATCAAGCAGTAGCATGATAGTGGCATTTAGACCTAATTATAATAATAATTGGAGATATGCCAATCTCCTAGAACTGGAACGACCTTGAAAGGTCATCGAGTCCAGTCCCCTGCCTTCACTAGCAGGACCAAGTACTGTCCCCTGACAGATTTTTGCCCCAGATCCCTAAATGGCCCCCTCAAGGATTGAACTCACAACCCTGGGTTTAGCAGGCCAATGCTCAAACCACTGAGCTATCCCTCCCCCCTTTTCATTGATCTATGTGCTAACAGCCTGCTCCTGATTAGGAAACAGGTGCTCCAGCCCTTCTGGAAAGCACTGTTGCCAATTCTCACAAGCCTTGCAATACTTCTTGTTTCGAAAGCTGATGGAGTCAAGATAATAGGTAAAAGCGGAGATTCCCATTCCCATTCATGAAAACATGAATATAGGAACTGAGTGCATCCTAACGGCTCAGAAAACAAAGAGAAAACCTCCAAAATTTGCTTTTTAACATCTCACAATTTCTAAATCAATCTCATAATGTTTTGGTGTTTGGCGTTGGCAGTACTGCTACTGAGTGTTTATGAGTAGGAAGTCAGGACTCCTGGGTTGTATTGCAATTTGATACTACCTCAGAAGATACTACCTTGGAAGAATCACATAGCTTCTTTGTGTTTCAATTTATCCATGTGTACATGGGTACAATACTTACCTATCTCCTTCGGATGTTGGGAGGCTAATTTAAGTGTTTGTAAAACATCTAAACATCTAAGAATAAAGGTTCTACAGAAGTGCAAAGTACTGATAAATCAGTAACTATGGAAGACACAGATTAGGTTCTCAATGGGTGAAGAGTAGCACGCTGTTTTGTGAATATAGAGATTACAAAACCCAACACACCAAGGCTAGGGTGAATAAAAGACTAACTTTAGTTCCTGTTTACATAGACATTTGCCTTGTTACTTTATGCCTCCAGTGGATACTCTAAATATTCCACCTAACACCACATCCCCCTTTCTGAAAAGGGAAGGGTGATGAAATCTTTATCCAAACTTTACATAAAACAACATATAACAGGAATAAAATATCACCAGAAAACAAGAATAAATACCCCATATGACAGGCAGGGTAGACTGCCTTAACCTTCAGCTTAGTGTCAGGGATTTATCCTTCCTTTTTAAGAAGTTTAGCTACAGTCCTTAAATTATGAAGATTGTATATCATCCTCCAGGAATGCAGTAGGCCATCTTTCTCTTATCGGATGTCTCTTTGTAGGGAGGGGATCTGGAGAATATGCTGGTTGTTCTGAGTGGATGGATAGATTGTTGTTCACAGCTTCAGTCTCAGGGTAGCAATCGGTTGTATTGGAAGTTGCCATGGTGACACAACATGACACCACAAATTCAGACGGATGATTCTTGATGACACCCTACCAGAATAGGATTGAGGTTGTCAAGCTGTTTGGAATGGCTCATGACTATGAATGCCAACCTCAGCGCTGACTGTCAAGAAGCAGGGCACAAACCCCAAACTGGGTGTGTGTTCTATACTTAGATTTCACCAATCAAGTGAATTCCTCAAGCACTATAAGAGCCTTAACAGGGAGTCACTTGGGCACTCTGGTCTATCTTGCCACCCAGGGCATCCTGCCTTTTTGACAGATGGTCCCTTACACCAAAAATACCAAAAATATTCAGGTTACTTGCAGTCCCAAGGACCAGTCACTTACCCCAGGTCAACTGCCCCCAGATCTCTCACAAAAGATAATGCTTGTATTCAAACCTGTAATAAACTAACTAAAGATTGATTAACTAAGAGAAAGAAACAAGAGAGTTATTGACAAGCTTAAAGTAGATAAACATACAAACCCAAATGAGTTACAGTCTTAACTTTCAAAAGATAATAGAAACTTCTATAATAAGAAAACTCTGTATGTCCGTTAGGGCTAACCCAAGTTAAACAGCTGGGGACCCCTTCCTTATGCTTAGAAATCATCACCTCAGAGTTCAAGAAGCATAGGGATGAAGCTCCTTCTGGTCAGGAATTTTTAGTCCCTATTCCCAGAGTTCAAACAGATAGGACAAATATGTCACCTATTCTTCAAGTGTGTGTGTGGGGTGGGGGCAACCAACAAAGTCTTTGTCATTTGATGCTTCACAATGGCTCGTTTGGTTTCATTAGGTGTTCTTGTGTGTAAATTAATGCTGCTTTTATTTTTCGTGAGTTACAATTACAGAGGTTTATAATGCAAACACTCAATTTTACTTTATACCAGGGACTACAGAGTTTATAGGTGAGATCAATACATGCAGCATCCTACAAGTATTTCATTAAATCTAAACACTAAACACATTCTCATCAACTTAACATCTATTTTAACAATGCTAATACCAGACTGGTTTCCAGCTATGCATTTGTCAGTGTTCAGTGAGGCCTCGGGCCTTGGCATGAGCTGGTGTATGGCCTGCCTGGGTCACAGAGGTGTCCTGGCAGATCGTGGGACTGTCCTCATTTCTTGAGACTTTTTTACCCATATGATCTCCTGGATTCAGTACTCCCAAGGATTTAGCTTTATCATATCTGTCAAAGTCCCTCTTCTGATGGATTTTATATTGATCTTCCTTCTTCAGTGGCCTCAGGAAGTCAAACCAACAAGGGTCTAGTTGTGATGGGATGGTTGTGATAAATCCTTCCCAGGAACAGCTCCACAGGGCTGAATCCATTTGCTAGAGGTGTTGATCAGCATGCCACCAAGGCAAAATGAGGATCTGAGGATTTAGAAAGAAGTTGTTTTATCATCTTTACTCCATGTTCTGATTCACCATTCCGCTATGGTGAACTATGGGCTGAGTGTGAGATGAGTGAAACTAAGTATCTTCAAATCTCAATGTTCTCAGATAAACATGGGGTTTATCTTCTCCGTAACTGTACTTGATGTGGTTTTGAGCAATCTGGCAACTTCAATGAATCTTGAAAAATAATCAAGCAAGCTAGGTTGTATTATTCAGACACACATGATCAATCCTGATTTTCTGTCACAGCTTGTCTGGTCGAGCAGATGGTAATAACAGTTACAGGGGGCTGGTTCTCATGTGAGCACAGATATCACATTTATCATCTCTCTGTTGTGGTTGTTTGCTCAGCCAAGGCCACCAAACAGACTATTTAGTTCTGTCCTCACATTTTGTAATGCCTTGATGTTCCTCATGTAGTCTGTCAAGGATTTCCTGTTGCACAGATGTAGGGATAACTAGTCTGGACCCCGTCAGCAGCAGACCCTAGTTTATGGTCTGATCCCTGGAAACCACTCAATACGGTTTCATAGAGGTTTCCGACTTTGTCTATTGTGACCAGACTTCTTTGCAGTTTGAGTCACAAATTCATCTGCCTTTTGCTTCTTTTTCACTTCTTGCAAGCATTTTTTCTGTGATTGGTAAAGGAATACATACAGCATCTACCAAACCTTCTATGAGCAGCTCCTCCTGTTTATGCCCTTACAATGGTGTGTCCGGGAATGGGATCCTGGAGAGTCTATCAGCTGTGGCAAGAGTCTTCCCAAGTACATGAGCAACTGAGCCCTGGGCTACACTAGGGGGGGTGGTCGATCTACGATACGCAACTTCAGCTACGTGAATAACGTAGCTGAAGTCGACGTATCGTAGATCGACTTACCTGGCTGTGAGGACGGTGGCGAGTCGATCGCTGCCGCTCCCCCATAGACTCCGCTTCTGCCTTTCACAGAGGTGGATTTCCGGAGTCGACAAGGAGCGCGTTCGGGGATCGATTAATCGCGTCTAAACGAGACGCGATAAATCAATCCCCGATAGATCGATTGCTCCCCGCCAATCCGGCGGGTAGTGAAGACAAGCCCTGAGAATTGAAACCTTAAGTCTCATTTGGCAAGTGTTGTATCCTAGATGGTAACTCATCTAGTTGTTTGTTTGTTCCTAACCTAGAAGAGTGACTAGTGATTTGTGGTCAGTCGCCACATGACTTTTTTTACGAACTAGAAACTTGTTGAAATGTTCACAAGCTCCTGTAGTGGCTAGGGCTTCTTTTTTTATTTGCGCATAGTGCTCGTGAGGCATACACTATTAGGCACCACAGTGAAAGTGATTGTTCCTGAAGGAACATCCTGCTACAAAATGATTGTACAATCACTTATGTCAGCACCTGTGTCTATTTTATACTTTCCCAAGATGATCATGGTGATCCATGGTGGTTTTTTATGGTCATTCCTATGGCTCCAGGGTGTGCAATATTAGTCTCTTGTGTTCTCTTCTTGACAAACATCTGCCAGCACACATTGAGACTGGCAGAAAGCTACATAATGTGCCCCACCCTTTTAAAATATTTTTTGTATGTAACATCCCTTGCTGGACAAAGCTGTTTGTTATGAGGTGGTTTGCCCCCTCATGGATATTCTTTCATGCTCTTGTTCTATTGTTTTTCTTTCCTCCATGTTAGCATAGCCCTCTCTGGATCCCTTTACTTATACTAGTCTGGTTGGATACTGTTTTGGGGCATCCTGAGGTATTTTCCTTCCCATGTTTATGGCTTCTACAGTTTGTTCCTCAGCAAAGTTATTCCTGAGAAGAGTCTGTTGCTTTTTGTGTGTGCTGATTTTGGAGGGCTATGTTCTTGGCTGTCCCAGTGTGAAGTTAGGATCATTTTGGGATCTGATAGTTGATTGTCTCTCAACCCTACAACAAGCCTGTTTCTGGTGAGTTCTTTACTCACTTGCCCACAGGCAATGTGTGGGATTAGGTTGTACAGGGTTTATGAGATCATTCAATGATTTGCTCTTCTCTTGTTTCCATAAGTGAAATAATGCCTGCTCAAAAAAAAACCCACATTCCAGTTTAGCAGGAAATGCTTATCCATTTCTTCTTTACCTGTACTGAACTATTTCATCTGAGCAGCTGTGAGGCTTCGGGAAGAGATAACGTCCTGTATTGAAGGTCCCATTGTATAGAGCAGGGGGTTAATTTGTTTCTCCTCAGACTGCTGATCTGAACTAGATGCCTGACAGAACCTCTGAATTGACTTACTTAGAGCGGCCATTCCACAGGGTACTGGAAATCGAATTCTGCTGCAGGTGGTATTAAAAAGGCTGGGTCAGATGTAGCCGTCTCTGCTGTTTTACCAGACCATAGATTCCCTCCATCCCCATTTTACTTTGTTGCCTCTGGGTGGAGTAAAGTGGTTTGGCCCTTTAAGGAAGAAAACTGGTATTGCTGTGTTTTAGTCTTCCTTACTTTCCTAGTCTTATTGCCTGTTGCAGCCTGGACTCATCATAGCAGTTCTCTCTGCACTTTGTATTTTCAGAAAGGCACTTTCTCTGCCTATTTTGCTGCTAACTTTGTGCAGCTTTTTGCTGTTCTGGAAGGCTTGTATGTCCATTCTCCTTCCCCCCCTTTTCCATTTTAGACGGGTATTCTGTGGTCTCTTGGATCTTTATTCCCTCCCATTCTGACCCCATACAGAGATTACAGAGACCCAGCACAGCATGGTTGAGGTGAACGCAAGACCGCCTTTATCTTATGTTTACCCAGACTCTGACCTCTTTGCTCGAAGCCCTCTAGAGATCACTCTAAAGGTTTACAACCAACACCACAGTGAACATGCCACATTTTCACCTGAGAAAACCAGAAGCCAAAACATCCACTACCAAGGCTTGGATGACTCACAAATATTACTGCTCAGTAATATGGAACCCAACACGCATCATCAGTCGTGCATTTTCATGACTACAATTTCTCACTGAGCTGAGGGGAGTATTATGTTTCTAAGGAAAACTGTCACAACCTTAACTATGGAGTTACCATCCTGGCTCCATAATTATTTTCTCATTTATTATTACTATTGTCCTGAATACCCAGCATGTACTTTAATGACCACAGCAGAGAGCAAAAGTAATTTTTGAGATGTGCATCCTCTATTACAATTCACTGCATTTCATCTTTAACTGGCTATTGAAGCTGTGAAATAAACTGCTCTCTGAGTTGAATATCTAAACAGCAACAAGCATCATTCTATTCAGATGGTGAGCTGAATTTGGAGGTTGCTGAGTTAGGAGTTTTGTTTTTTTTAATACATCATTCAGTCTCCTGCAGGAAACCTAGAATTCCACAGGGAAATGAGACTATGCTGTTTTATCCTTTCTGATTTAAAAACATATGAAAGTTTATCAGGGACGAAAAGACCTAACAATGTCTGTTTGGTTTCAAGATGCAATAGAAAATCTAGCTTGTGACGCAGACTAAATGTCCATGTAAGGAAGTAAAGAGGAGTGATAAGTGAACCCACGCTTGAGTTCAGGTGACTAGGCATAAGTGAGGCAAGTAGCCAACTTATTCCCTCCCAGGAGAAAGATGGGGAGAACCTTGTTTCCATCTCCTTTTACTTGCTGGAAGGAATAATTGACCCAGTGCAGGGGGTCAGAGGTAGCTTATTGCTGGCACAGGACAGCAGCAACTCACTACCCCCTGGACAACAGAGGAAGCAAGGAAGAAACTGTGGTCCAGAAGAGCATCTGAGTCGTCATGCTTCCAAGGGCTAGTCCTGTGGTGGAGCATTTTACACACGGCCCCTTATTCAGAGCTGTAACTAAAGTGACAAGCTAACTCTAAATAATAAAGTATTATTTCACCATTGTCTGATAGTTTCCTCACCTTGGTTAAGAGCTCTTAAAAGAAAAAGAAACAGGGCCTGTTCCTGCTGCCATGGAACTTAATGGCAAGATTTCCTTTAGTGGGAAAGGGAGCTGGATCAGATTGATAGAGAGGTCAAGAGAGGGTGGGATAAAAATATAGAGGGGAAGGACAAGTAGAAATATGAAGTCAGTCCTAGATGCAAACTTGCTCCCTTATCCCAGGTTATGAGCATTTCATTTGAAGGAACTGGGGCTGACACATATTGTGGATATGCCATTGTTCTATTCCTAGGTACTAGTTCAGGGCCATCTGGATTTCTGACCTCAATCAGGCTGAGTTACTGCTGTGAAATAGTAAGTGATATTTTAATATTCACTCATATTTTATTTAATGTTACGTGATCCTTTTATTTTAAGAGACAAAGCTAACAGAGAGAGCACAGGAACAGGATTATGTGCTTCCCAAAGACCAAGGAAAGGAAGCAAAGAAAATGGAAATTAGGAGATGAGAGAAAAAGTGATCCCAGAAGGAGAATGAAGTATATAGATTTTTATGAAAGTTCCTTTCTAATTAGCCAATTAATTTTTAATATATTTAAGGAGGCAATCTTTACAATTGTAATAACTCCTACATGTTATAATGATAAGAATTTTAAAATATTGTGCAATACTTATATCCTTCTTCTCCTTACAGTAAATTATAGCTGTTACCTCAGGAATTTCACCTCTTAAAATGATGCTATCTTGGCCTCCAGTTTGGATACAGATGTTGAGTGCTCCAGAGCTTGAGGGGGAGGGGTTTACAAAGGAGTGTTCGTAGGCAATTCTTTTAATCCATCTCATAACAGAGATAAGGAACAAATGGGAAATCTTCCGGGGCTGTGAAACAAACGTATCTCTCATGGAGATACTCAGCCTCCAGCCCAGTCTGGGCATGGAGAATAAACTTTTAAGCAATTATACACAAAGTAAAACAAATAAGGGAGGATTGGAGATAAAGGGAAATAGATGGGGGTTAAAAAACCTCAACAAAGAGGGAAACTAGGAATTGATTTTTAAAAGTCTTATGTTGCATTTCCCCTACTCACTCCCCCCCTTTTTTTAAATTGTTTTCTGTTTTAAACTCATACGGGCAAATGCCTGTCTTTGTACATATCTGTAAAAGAGACATTCACATCCATGTGTTACCCAAACAACAACAATACTGAGCATGACCACCTGGAAAGGAAACATAGTCAAGGCTAAAGGATTTGCATCGTATGGTCCCTGCTAAGAGCAGCATTTTAAAAAAGTAAATTAAGAGCAAGCAACCTAAAGCTGCCCAAGGCAATAAAAAAAGTTCTTCTTTTCCTCTCCACACATGAGAGCACAGCCATTAGTAGTGATACTGTGGATTCAACTCCTGAGGGGATATTGCACTTGCAGAACGGACTGGTTTCCTATTGACATATGAAATCTACTTGAGCTTATTTTTATTTGAGTTAGTGTAGGTACCATGTCCATCGCAGAGTCTTATTGTAATAGATTATGTCTTTTCTGAATAGGATTTCTGTTCTTTTTTTGGGGGGGGGGCGGGAATTGATATTTCTATTGAGAATAAATACAACTCTTTGATCACTTTTGATTCACCTCTGCTCATGCAGATTATTCACTCTAATGAGACACAATGCTTCTGTCCCAGTACCATTAAGTACTCATGCAGTCTATATCCATTTCTGAGCCAATATTATCAGCTGCTTTACACCATCTCTTTGATTAGCATAACAGGAATCTTTTACCACAGAAATGGTTGCTGTGATTAAATCTGTCTGCTGTGGATGTGGAGTCCACGAGCAATAAATGCAGATACTTTACTGCATTTTAGGAAACATCACTTTTTTTTTTAAATGTACCCCTTCCCCACTCACTAACAGTGAGATCCAAATCCCATTTGAGGTCACTGGAAAGATTCCCACTGAGTTCAATGAGCTTTGGATCAGTCCCTAAGTGCCTTTAGATTTAATGAGTTGCTAATGTGAATTTTATGCTGCTATATGTACGAATAATTTTTTCTCAACTTCGTCTCCTCTATGCACTTTCAATGCAAAGAAGATTGTATGGTCTGTTGAGGGTGGTGGGGAGGTGTGTATGTTTGGTTTTTGTTGAGTTTTAAGTGCCTGTTCAAAGAGAGGATTTGTGTAGCTCACTTATTTTCCAGAAGCTTCTCCCTCCTTACACCCCTTGAAAACAGAATCTTTCCAAGGTGGATCCCAAATTGTAGGGAATGTTATTCACCTGCAGTAATCTAAATAAGATGGAATCATTGTGCTACTGATCTGTCTCATTATTGTGTTAAAATGTGGCTATAGGGAAGGGCAAAATTAAGTCCTGAGGGTACACAAAACATGTGAAATATTTGTAGTAATATACTTTGTTTATTTCTCCATCTGGTGGTGAATATTTGAATGACAAGGCAGCTCACATTGTGAAAGCTGAATTACATATCCCTGTAGATGATAAAAGGCAACGGAGAATGAATCCAGCCAGTATTTCCAATTTCAGCGGGGCCAAAATTGAGCTCTAGTGGGGTAATGCAGTTGTGACATCACTGATTTGGGCACCAGTAAACCTGACATTCTAGACAGGGTGATGAGAGGATGTGTGTACTGTCATTAAATCTGTAGCAGGGAATCAGACAGGATGGAGTGGGAATGTTTCTAGGCAGAAACTCTACAATGAAGTGGAGAAGGACAGGGTAGCTTCGGGATAATACTGTTGTCCTCATTCTAATAAAGTTTCTTGATCAGTATTCATTAAAATGACACTTTCTGCAACTCTCTACCATTTCCACAGAACAGGCGAGAAGAAGTTTAACATCCACACCAGAGGTGGAGTGAATCCAGGGGAGGCAACATTTTGAGTCTTGGCCCACAACAACAGAAAGGTTAATCCTTCCCTTCTTGTGGCTAAGTTACAACCTGATAGAAATTTATCGGAAGTAGATGGCTAGACTACTAGCATTTCACCTCTGAAGATCTGGGTTTAAATCACAAATGAAAAGGAAGTGTAGTGGTAAAGTCCCAGACACTTATGGCTATTTTTATGTGTAGCAAAACTTTCTGATTGGCATTTTCGTCTCAGAGGTTCAATAGTAGATGTGTTGCAGGTCATAACTGAATTGTGCAAGGAAACATATGCAGATTTGCCCACACTATCTCTGATTCAAATCAGTTATTTTAAATCTCCCACAATCACACGCACTACATTCACTCATGGATGAACAGAACCATCCAGCACAATGAGGAAGACCGGACATTTTGGCAAAAGCAATTAGTTCTGAATCCTACTTAAAAGACTCTCATCTGATTTTCAGACCTATTATTTTACAAAAATCATTAGGGCCAAATCCCTGCTTTCCCAGAGATCAATGACAAGATTCCAATTGATTTAAATGGACCAGGATTTGGCCTTTAATATAGAGCCAACAGAGCCACATTTTGTAAGATCTCATGCACCCAACCCCATCGACCACATACACACACACACAGAGTGAATTTCAATGAACACAAATTGTCTGCCTTGAGAAGGGAAAAGTTGACCCTCTGGGGATTGGAACCTCTGGTGCAAGACAGTCTAAATACTCAACACCTCAGAGGTGGCAATATCTGCAACTTTCATAAGCAACTCCTCAGTAGCCCCTTGGGAGAACTCCACTATTGTCACACATTGTAACTATAAGAGTTCACATTTGATTTCCCCCCCCACCTGCTCCTGTGGTAGGGACTGATTGTTAAATGTCAATTAGCTTGGTTGCAGTCTGGGAAATTCCCATGTTAAATATTTTTCACCTTGTTTTTTCCTCATAGGAGTCAACTGTTGAGTTTCTAGAAGAAAATAAGAAAGAAAGAAATCCTTGTGGCACCTTAGAGACTAACAAATGTATTTCAGCATAAGCTTTCGTGGGTTCTTTACTTTCTTTTGATTGGGTGATTTATAAATGCACCCAATTACTAAAGTCTGAAAGGGAAAAAAAACAGTTTGACACAACAAATGACTTTTAAAAACAAAAAACGCCCTCAAACTAAGATTCTGCAACTGCAGCCAATACCTTCGAGCCCAAAAAGTCTGGGAAAAGAGATAGGCCTTGTTCTGTTCCTTTATATAACAAACCAAGTGCAGCAGGTAAGTAAATTCCAGCGTTAACTTGAATGCCTCATTTCATCTCAGCTTTGGTGGCAAATGTTAGGAGAAAGGGGCAAACTTCCCCAATAGATAGGGGTCAAGTTAAGTACATTCTTTACAAAACACATACACTTTAACTGGGGAATCAAACAGCAACCAATACATTAGTCATATGCCCTCTGCAGTCAGCATCACCAAGTAGTTCCACCTCGAGGTTACAAAGGCCTGGGTAACCATGGCAAACTCCAGATCTGGAAGGAGTGATCTCAACCATCTTGTCAGTCAGATAAAAGGCACTCATGGCTCCAACATTACCTATATTAGCAATAGCATTAATATATCTCCAGTCTCAACATGTCTGACACTGGTTTCAACCATCATTTAGCACTTTTAATCAGAAACGTACACCAGAGAGAAATAAAGCAGTGCACAGTTATCTAAATGCACAAGCTGGCTGCACATGCTGCTGGGTATAGTTTATTTATTCAGTTAATTCCAATTTGTGTGTTACACTTTTGCCATCTATGTTATGAAAACAAAAAAAAGCGGGGAGTGGGGAATGAACTCAGGCTGACAGGCCAGAAGTTAGTTGCAAAGACAAGATTAGGTCTTAGACTTGTAGAACAAGAGAATATTCCATGTTTTGTCATAGCTGACTCAGTGAGCAGAGAATACTTACAAGGTGTAGGGTTTATGTATGGCAGATAGACACAAACTAGCAGTCACCAAGAATGAAAAGGCTATTTAAAAGTAAAGGTGTGTACAGCTTCTCGAAAGGAAATGTTCCCCTCATCAGGGATTGGAAACTCTAATCTTATTTACATTTCTCATAGAAGCAACACACATCTCTCACACTCTCAGCCCTAACTCTCCAGCTAGTCTCACTCTCTCACAGAAGTCTGAAGCTGTGCTATACAGATAAATATTATGGGATTCTATGGATTTTAACTAGGTCATTGCCCACACAGGTGATTTCCCATTCCGCCCACTCTACACTGAGAACTCTTTGTAGAAGCCGCTATCAGAGTAGTAAACTCCAAATCCAATGTCTGGTATACTCTGATTGTTACAACTGTCAGGCTCTTTCTATGAAACAGTACTGTTCATTTGTCTGCTTGAGCAGTGGTAACCTCTCTTTTCTATAAAATAACACAAATAAAGGCAAGATAATAAGCAAAGGGAAGGTAGAATCAGATGAAACGGTGCACTGTATAGGATGTTAGGAAGTCACTGATGCTGTAAAATATAACTTGGTTAATTACAGGCTATCATTTAAGACCTCTTGCGTGGAGCTGCTTAGGAATTTCAATGGAACATGCTGATTTGTCACAATCAAAACTTTTCACAGAAACATACCAGGTTAGATGAATAGGTTTCTCAGGTCCAGGATGGAATTTCTGTTTAAAACCAGAGAGAGCACATGCCCAGGATTGCCAATAGCCTGGTGGTTAGGACATTTGGGAGACTCACGTTTATGTCATTGGTCTTTCCTGGGGAGAATAGGGACTTGAAGCTGCTACATTCCACCAAGCTATTGGCTATTCTGGGATCTGCTCCTCTCATTTTCTGTCCTAAAAGGTCTCGGTTTTGTCCTGATGCAGAATAGGAAAAAGTTGAAACGGTGAAAATTTTCATGGGACTGCTCTATTGATGTCACATACAAGAAATCCCAAACATGAACTTTTATTGCTGCAAACAAAAAACCCCACCATGTCAAAATACACATGAGAAAGGTGTCAGAAAAGCATATTTTATTCTCATTTCTCATCATGGTTTATATGTAGAAGTACGCATAATGCTGGCATTAAAAGTAATATGGCTTCTTCAAAAATTATATTAGCATTTAAATATTCTATGTCAGAGTTAAAAATGTATGCTTCAGCTGATGTTATTTTATATACATAACATTCCCAGGCACTCATACTAATGCTTGTTGCAATAAAAATGAACCCTGTGCTGCTTTAAATTCTCTCTAAAGCTCTGTTACTTGGAGTGCTAGAAGACAGTGGCTTTGAATCATGTTCATGTTCAGGAATACTTTTTAAAAGAAATACTTTCAACTGCTAGTTAGAGATGAGCAAATGGTCCAGATTAAAATCCAGTCAGTTTGATGATCACACCTTTAACTGAGAGTTTAGTTTGCTCAGAGAGCTTTGTTCAAGAAACTTCAGTTCAATTCTTAGGGACACTAATAAGGTCAGGAACCTCAAGCATAGTAACAAGGAATGGAGTATTTGGATTATGATGAGCCTTTACCATGGTGTTATTTCTCTTGGCAGCTGTTCCAGAGGGAAGGAATTAAAGAAGTTCTCTGCAGTGGAGGCAGCTAACCCTATTCAATAGATCACAGATTGGAAGTGGCGGGACTCACTGAGACAAGAAGTCATAGGGCAACAGTGTCATCTCCATCAACAATATCACATGACATTGCAATTGCAATATAACCCGATGCAGCAAGGCAAATAAGGAAATGGAAAAGAAAAAAAGAGCAGAAATATAGGATGGAAAAAAACCCTCAAAATCAAATGCAGATGAAAATTTCTGGTTGCATCTTTTCCCCCACAACAGATTTATTTTGTCTCATTCCAGCTTTTCTATGTTAGGGAATAATATAATATGACATTTACAGAGAGAAACAACAGGGCAAAGGCATCATGTCATCTTCCCACCAAAGAAGCCATTTTACATTATTTCTTCCCAGTTAGGAAGTATGTATTTTGCTTGTATTTAGTACTACCATGAAATGTGTCTCTTGGTTCAGGATTAACTACTATGCATAATGGAGATTAGCTCTTAGAGCAGGATTACAAACCCTGTGGGTTTAGAAAGCACAACTTTAGATACTACAGCATTTTGTTACAAAATGTTTCCACCAAAATCCTTGAAGAAAATGCTAGCTGAGTGGATACATCTTCTGGCAATTAATAAGCATCTGAATGGTTACCACATAGAACATACGAATTACAAGTGAAAACAGAAGCAGCATAGGGTTTAAGGACAAAAAATAATATTTGTTCAGTTTAATATCTGAAGTTAGACTATTTTAAGGTGCAGAGGCAGGGTGCAATTCTTGTAAATAAAAGCACCATTTCCACCAACAATCATATTCCCTCTTGGTGATCTGCTGCTCCGTGTTTGATCATTCTCTTTCTCTCTTTCTCACACACACACACTTTCACAAAGCACTACATCTCACTATAGTGGATGCCCTTAACTGTAGTCTGCTGTATATTTTTTTCTTTCAATAAGAGAAATGAAAAACAAAACTCTCTCTCTGCCTCTGCAAATACTGAACCAAATCCTTACTCAGTTTTTACTCTGGCAAACTTCCACTTGGTAAATACATCAGAATTTCGCCTACAGCATAGTCCCCCAAGTATGCCTCAACCGCTCATTCATGATCCCACCCACACCAACTATCCAAGAATTAGAAAAGTTAGTGCCTATTAACGGTTTAGTTTTGCAATACACAGGAGGCTTTAGAACTGCAGGTGTTGCTCCAGTTGCTACAATAAACATGTAGACATGTTTAAAAGGCTCTCCATCAGAATTTTACCTCTACAGATTGCAACTTTATCCTACAGGAGAAATGCATAATAGTCAGTACAATGTGTAGTTCTGGTCCCTGGTTCTTTTCATGCTCTTATCAGAGAGTCTCTTTTTCATATTATGCACCTATTTTAAACTAATTCAAACATTACTGAAGATGTCCAGGCATAAAGGACATTTCATCAATGTCTAGAAGACATTACCAAGAGAACTGGTGAAGGACTGTGGAGAGTCTTTGAGCAGAGAAGCTAGCTGTCTATAGAACTGACTGCTTGTGAGAGAGAATCCAAATAGCATGAATATGATCATCTCTGGCCTCTAATATTCAGATTACAAATGATTTGGGACTACTCACTGCCTGGGTCCTCTCCACAGCCTTTTATTATCTGGCTCTCATTTCTTCTTTTCCACTTGCCAGTACAGTCTGTTCCAAAGGCAAAAGGCAGAAAAATAAATTAAGAAAATGTTATGGGAACAATGTAGAATGCAGGACTGTAACATCTGATGGTTAAAAAAACAAACCAAGCCTAAAAAACAACCATTCCTCCCTTAGGTGAGCAAACAGAATAAAGAAAGCCTAGATAACTTAATTCAGGTGCATTTCCATAGCACATTGCTGGCTCAAACAGAGAACTTTGTATGAACTAGGAATGCAGCATGCTTGATTATTAACTGAATTCACCAGCATTGCAAGAATTGATATGTTTGTGGTAATACTGATGCTGTCTGGGCTCCCTCTGGTGGCAAATTTTATTTATGACTGTTCTGTGGGTTCTTTTCATTTTTCTTCCTCTCCAGTCACTTTGAGTCTTGCAAATACAGGTTGTTGCTTTTCTTCTAGGTTTGCTATGGTTTGAGTGTTCAAAATCTGTGGACTTTTGTTTTCAATAAACTTTAACTTTGGACGTGGGGCTGACAGCAGTGCTAATGTAACCAGTGCTGCAGTTCTAATATGCTGATAAATGTCTACATTTCAGCTTGGTAATGATTGTCCACCATTCAGGAAGCAGGCAATACACAATTACTGCCAGCTTGCTGCCTCCCCGAACGGCGGACAATCATTACCAAGCTGAAATGTAGGCATCTATTAGCGTATTAGAACTGAAGCACTGGTTACTGTAGGACTGTCACTTTCCTTTCATAAAATATTACTCAAAAATTTGCCTGCTATTTACAAAGCATTTTTTTCATCTTGGTTTGGAGATTTAAAACAAGGCAAAGCAAGTTTCTGGGGAACAACATTTATATTTTTGTATCTTTGAAGTAAATCTTTATTTTCTTTTTCATTTCCAATATGCAGTTATTCTCCATATATATTAAACATTTACGAGTTTATATTTTTAATAATTTATCATCCACTCTTCTCCCATTTCTGACACAACTAAGTGCATTCTTATGATACAATGGGATTTGGGGTTTGCTGCTTTTGCTTTAAAAAACAAAGCAAAAAACACATTTTCATTCTCATGCTTACTACTTGCAAGCCTTCCATTTCCTTCTTTTCTGTCCAAATTCAAAGTCTCTGACAAAATGTAGTGCTCAGGAAAATGAGGGGCTGTCCCATACCAGGTAAAGTTCTTCTCTCAGCTCTTCCAAGACACTTCAGTCCCAATGACTCTGCCGGATGAGGTGCACTATTGCCATCCTGACCGTCTCCAATGGATTGACTTCATAATAAATTCTGCCGTTTTTTTTTGGTGCTGTAGACTGTTGGAGATGAGCAGGAGACCACCACTAACCTTCCTAATCCAACCTTCCAGAGCTGCCTCTGATTTTTCCAAGGAAGTGACTAGAAACAATTGGTAACAAAATACAAAATCATGGTTTCATTAGTTTTGTCAAACGTCAGATAATTTAAGGTTGAACTAAAAAGGCAGTTTTCAGAATAAAAAGCTGTGTCCTGGTAAAAATATCCAAATTTTGTCCTTCACCAGAATTTTTCTTGTGTGAAGGATCACAGGCCTCAAACTCACAGGTCCGTGGGTCCCCCGGCAATACTCAGACTGTGACAACCACTCAGCAGCTCACCTGAGCCTGTAAAGCTCTAGCTTGCCAAGGGCCCCACCATAAACTTCCTGATTGGGGAGATGTCCAGCCCCACTGATTGGCTGGGATGAACTACTTAAACCAGAAAGAGGGACAAGAAGTTGTCTGAGCAGCTAGGTGAATCCTTGGCTGGCTGCTACTATGGATTCTTCTTACTTGCCCTACTCCTGAACCCTGCCTTCCCACCTGTTCCTGTCCTCCTTATTCTAGACCCCTCTCTGTTCCCAGTCCCTGCTTTCCTGCCTCACTCCAACTCCCTGAGCCATGCCCTACCCCTACTCCTGACGCTGACCCTGGCTCTGGCCTTTGACTTGGCACCGCACTCTGGCTCCAGTTCCAGGTTCCTGACTCTAACCATTAGGCCTGACTGCCCACACGCCAGTCCCTGCAGCTAGTTTTCTCAAAAATATCTGGATTAGTGAATGAACATTTCATAAGTGCAGGAGTTCTCAAACTGGGGGTCGTGACCCCTCAGGGGTCTCGAGGTTATTACGTGGGGGTCACAAGCTCTCATCCTCCACCCCCAAATCCCCGCTTTACCTCCAGCATTTATAACGGTGTTAAATATTTTTAAAATGTTTTAAATTTATAAGGGGGGGGGTTACACTGAGAGACTTGCTGTGTGAAAGGGGTCACCAATACAAAAGTTTGAGAACCATGGCATAAGTGACATGGTTTGCTTTGAGACCTTTGTTTGGAAAGGCACTTAAGCACACATTTGAGGGTATCCCTATATCAGAAAGCACTTAAGAACAGATTTAAAGTCAAATGCTTGCTTGAGTCTGAATGACTCCAATGGGATTTAAGCATGTGCTTAAGCATTTCCCTGAATAGGGGTGGTTTCCTGACTAAGGGTCTGAGTTACTTTCATTTTGGTCTGCAGTGGATCCAGGTCACCTACGCCTAACTCATTGGTTTTCATGAGATTTCAAAAAGCATTTTCCATTAAGGACTATACACCACTGGTGTGATGTGTTGTGTTTTTAAAGTTGCAGTGTAATGAATATTTATGTACTGTATGCTAAATATTTTTAATTAAAAATGCTGTAACATTACTGAGTAATAGAATGTGACAAAGAATTTGAATCATTGGGCTCTCATTGTTTTAATAAATTTTCAAACCTGAAAAGGAACTGCAGAGAGAGACTAAAACACAGATTAAAAAGTATTACAAAATGTTCACTTGCAAAGCACAAAAGAATATCTTTTCAGACCAACCACCCCAGCTTTTTATGAGTCAGGTTAAGCCCCATAAGGCCTAAACCTGAAACCTTTGTTCCTACAAGTAACAGTACTGAAGTCAGTCAAACCTATCTGCATGAACAAAGATGTGCAGAATTGACCCCCTAGCCTGTTCCCCTGCTTCTTTTTTCGGTAGAATTGGAATCCAGATATGTAAGTCAAAGAGGGTTACTACGTCTGCTGATTTGCATGTCAGAGCTGTGGACGGACAGTGAACCAGTACAGATAAAAATAGAAGTATTAAACAAAACTGGAACCTAACAAAGCTTTTTAGATTTGAAAAGGTTTGGTTAACTTTGAAAAAGCAAAATACTTATCTTTGCTTTTCCTGGTTTTCACTGGGACTAGAAATTAAAGTGCCAAAATATACAAGCCCATCCCTATGAGATTTCTAGCCAAGATTTTTGCAGAATCTTGGATGATGTTCAGATAAGCATCCAAATATTTGACTGAACATCTGAATATTTGAGGGTCTCCACCTCTAGACAAATCACAGAAAGTTCTTTCTACTCTCAGCTTTCAGCTTTGAGCTATAACAGTGTGAGGGAACAAACTGATAGTTATTCTTATGCATGCATCCAGACATCTTTTTAATAGGCTTTTAAATATCTAATTATATTTGCAGATGATCACCTTCCCAGGTGAACTACTGAGAAGGCATACTCTGTCATTTTGTTGGAAGATATTAGCCTTGTATTTTTTTCAGCAACACCCATGGGCTGATTGATTTGTAATATTGATAGTCCTAGAGAAAGAAAATGAGGTGGCTGAAATTGGGAAGAAGGAAGGAGTTGCAGAAACCAATTTGCAGCAGTAGCTACTCCAGCATTACGTACCATCAGGAGACAAACACGGCTACCACTCTGAAGCCATCAGGAGAGGGTTCCTCAAATTGTATTATGATCGGACCATTTTAAAATAATCTTATCTTCTTTTCAAGCATCTCTCCTCCCAGACATGGATCCATTCACAAACCCACGCCCCTCTTGAAGCAAGTGCAGTACTTGCTTATATACAAAAAGAAAACAAGAAAAATACCTGTGGCACCTTAGAGACTAACAAATTTATTTCAGCATAAGCTTTCGTGGGTTAAGAATCCACTTCATCGGATGCATGGAATGGAACATGCAGTGAACAGATATTTATACATTCAAAGATACATGAGAAGGTGGAGGTGTCTATACCAATCTTAAGAGGCTAATTAATTGAAAGGAACTGTTATCAGTAGAAACTTTTGAAGTGATAATCAACAGGGGCTATTCCAGACAGTTGACACAAAGGTGTTAAGGGGGAAATACATTCAATTAACATAATGACCGAGCCATCCACGGTCAATATTCAAGCCTAAGGTAATGGTATCTAGTTTGCATATTAATTCCAATTCCGCAGTTTCTCTTTGGATTCTGTTTTTGAAGTTATTTTGTTGCAAAACTGAAACTTTTATATCTGTCATTGAGTGATTAGGGAGGTTGAAGTGTTCACCTACTGGCTTTTGAATGTGATGATTCCTGATGTCAGATTTGTGTCCGTTTATTCTTTTGCGTAGAGACTGTCCAGTTTGGCCAATGTACATGGCAGAGGGGCATTGCTGGCACATGATGGCATATATCACATTGGTAGATGTGCAGGTGAACGAGCCCCTGATGGTGTAGCTGATTTGATTAGGTCCTATGTGGTGTCACTTGAATAGATATGTGGACAGAGTTGGCATCGGGCATTCTTAAAACTACAATACCCACCTGCTGAAGTGAAAAAACAGATTGACAGAGCTAGAAGAGTACCCAGACGTCACCTACTACAAGATAGGCCCAACAAAGAAAACAACAGAACGCCACTAGCCGTCACCTTCAGCCCCCAACTAAAACCTCTCCAGCGCATCATCAAAGATCTACAACCTATCCTGAAAGATGATCCCTCACTCTCTCAGATCTTGGGAAACAGACCAGTCCTCGCTTACAGACAGCCCCCCAACCTGAAGCAAATACTCACCAGCAACCACACACCATACAACAAAAACACTATCCCAGGAACCTATCCTTGCAACAAAGCCCGATGCCAACTCTGTCCACATATCTATTCAAGTGACACCACACGGACACAAATCTGACATCAGGAATCATCACATTCAAAAGCCAGTAGGTGAACACTTCAACTTCCCTAATCACTCAATGACAGATATAAAAGTTTCAATTTTGCAACAAAATAACTTCAAAAACAGGATCCAAAGAGAAACTGCGGAATTAGAATTAATATGCAAACTAGATACCATTACCTTAGGCTTGAATATTGACCGTGGATGGCTCAGTCATTATGTTAATTGAATGTATTTCCCCCTTAACACCTTTGTGTCAACTGTCTGGAATAGCCCCTGTTGATTATCACTTCAAAAGTTTCTACTGATAACAGTTCCTTTCAATTAATTAGCCTCTTAACATTGGTATAGACACCTCCACCTTCTCATGTATCTTTGAATGTATAAATATCTGTTCACTGCATGTTCCATTCCATGCATCTGATGAAGTGGGTTCTTAACCCACGAAAGCTTATGCTGAAATAAATTTGTTAGTCTCTAAGGTGCCACAGGTATTTTTCTTGTTTTCTTTTTGCTGACACAGACTAACACAGCTACTACACTGAAACCTGCTTATATACAGTTAATGTCACTGTGATGAATGTGGTCATATTTTTTTATTCCAATACACATCACATTTCCCTCTATGTATGGCATTGCTATGCACTGATTGTAAAGATCAGGAGAAATGAGGTGTTTGTCATGTAATGGCCTGGGATAATATGTATGGGTCACTAAGGACTGGCTGGGACACTACTGAGACAATGAAACACCAATGACTGGACAATTAACACCTATCAGTGAGAGGGTTCCAGCAGGGCTGAGTGGAGCACACATGAATTAATGAGGAAAACAATGAAGGGAAATGATAGGAGGCAGTAAGAACTGGGATCAGAGACACATGGGGGATCTTCTGGAATGAATTTTTTAAAAAAGAAGGGGAACCAAAGTGGTTTCTACAGCAGCATGGCTCAAAGACGCCTGGTGTTGGCCAATATGGATTATGTCTTAACCTTTGTTTCTCTATGCTAACCTAAGGACTTCCTGTTGCCATGTTCCAGTTGACTGATAAGCCTTACTCTGTTTTGAAAGGCTGCCTAGGGTTACTGCAAATACTTGCTACGGTGCTTTGATCCCTGCAGTGGGGAAAAGTCTCCAAACAGAGGTCTAGTTCAGGGGCACTTTCTCGGCAGAGCTCACCTTTTGAAAGAGGAGTGTAGGAGCTGGAGGGTGAGTCTCAGAGGCCTACCCTTGTGGAAAAATGGGACCCCTTGTGTAATGAATATTTATGTACTATATGCTAAATATTTTTAATGAAAAATGTTGTAACATTACCGAGTTACATTGATGGGATGCTGTTTAAAAACTGGAACATAACACCTGTCACAACCATTACAATCAATTTTTTCCCCCAAAAGGGAACCCCACTATCTTTTTCCTTTACACTCCTTAGCCCATCAGTTCATTCCAACCTCCTTCAAGCCTCAGCACCTCTTCTCTGCCAGATTTCTTCTTTTCTTCCCCACTCTCCCTGCATGCTCTCTGCCCAGTTTCCAGCTGTCTTTCCCTGTTTAACTCCCCAGAGCCTCCTCTAAAATCCCAATATCACTGGGTTCCAATTTTGGGTGCCTCAACTTTTCGATAGCCAGCTTGAGACACCATTGGTTTGATTAATAGGAATCCTGAGCACCCACAATGCCAACTGAAACGAACAAGAGTTGTGGTGCTCAGCACCCCTGAAAACATGAGTTCTTGATCGTTAAAACACCTAAAATTAGAGGCTATTTTTGAGACCTATAATGGCCAGCAAGAGCTCTGTGACCACCAGTGGGTACTTTGAGAAGCACAGTATAAGTATCACTGTATTGATATTGCATGTGTAACTGGTGTGAGAACCATGAAGCTCTGGAATTCAAACCTCGAGAGAACACTATCCTACCATATACTGCAGAAAGGGTACTGCCCCGTGTTAAAAATGTGCTTAAAAATATTTAAAAATCACTGAAGAAAGCAATTTCAGCCCTGGGCTCCTAGCTAACAATTTTAGTGTTATATGATCTGAATGATACAGAGACCGAGAAGACATTGTGAGCCTAAACATGTGTAATTCAGAACTATCACTTAACCTTATCTGCATTTTTACTATTTTGCTTATCTTTCATTTTTTGTAAATGTTGTCATCTGAGAAATTAAATGCATCAAGCAGTTGGGCTTTTCATATTGAATGCCCTGAGCAAGAACACATGTCCATCATAACACTCTTTTTTCAGAACTATTTGTACAAGCTAGACACAAATTTGGACAGGCTTTTCATTTCACACCACAGGCTTCCAACCAAGCATTTCCATTCATCATACATTTTCCTTTGTGTCCTATTAATGTCTAACGTTTTCATCTTGTCTAGTCAACTGCCACAGGCTTCAATATAGATGAAGCTCAGGCTCAAATATAAACATGATATAACAAGAAACTTAATGAGACAGAAAAGTAACTGCCACAGTTTCTGCTGTCTTCACATCTAGGTTTCTGCAACCTCCAGCAAATTGCACTGGACAAATATCCTCTCACTGCTGCCCCATGTTGCCCTCTTTACGTGGATCCACCTCCCATTGAACCGGAATGGAACCAAAGATTAACTCAATCAGTATTGCTCCCATGTAAGGGAAGGTAACATGCTTTGCCTAATATCAGTGGGAACTGTCCATTCACAAAACAGTCTGGATGGGTGGCTGATGCCATTATAGTGAATCAAAACAAAGGGTTCACTGCTCTTGACTCTATCAATAATAATGTATTATATAGAAAAAGGTTTTTTATGTGACAGATAGGAGCCAAATGACCAGTAAGAGATGGAGAATCCTGCCCTTCACGGAGTGGCAACCAGCTTGTGCATGCCCAAGAATGACAACTTTGGAGTGAGATAGTGCCCCCGCTCAGAATCTGCAAGTGACTGGGGGTGACTTCCCTCCAAATTTCCTGCTTCATATGCATTAGCAGCTTAACTAAAAGAAAGAGAAAAATGAAACCTGCACATAGCAAAAAGCAGTGGGTTGTTATCCATTGGACTTTTTTACTAAATGTTTGAATTACTTTTACAGCATCGGAAATGTGTACACAAGTATCAGGCAGGCACATGATAGGCAAAGCAGATGTTGTGCTGACCTCTGCTCATAAAATCTGTTTGACAGTTTTGTTACACTTTTCCACTCAACTTTAAACTAAAGAAAATCAGTACCCACCCATCTCTTTGAAAGAGCTCCAAACCCAGTTTGAGATACAGCAGTAGTATTATTAGCTCAGAAAGGGTTTCAAACTTATATAAAATGTGAAGCAAAACATTTGAGAGATAAATGGGATTATAAAACATTGTTTGTTTCCAAAACATTAAGACTTTCCTTTCTGCACAAACACTGATAATTAGAAATAGGATTTTAGAAGAGCGTAGTCGGAATCATGCCATTATCAGTTTTCCCCTTCTCAGACTTAAATTAATTTTTTTTTAAAAAGAAACACCTATTAGCATTGGCCAGAACCAATCTGGTGTGTGTGTGGATTTGTTTTGTGTGTTTGCTACAAACATCTGAAACAATACTTAAACAACAAAGTGTTTTCAGATAATTAAACTGTGGCCTTGGCTACACTCACGAGTTACAGCGCAATAAAACTGCCTGCAGCGCTGTAACTCACTAACTGGCTACACTCGCAAGGCACGTGCAGCGCTGCATCTCCTCAGGTACAGCGCTGCATGTACTCCACCTCCCCGAGAGGAATAACGTTTGTTGCGCTGCTCCTGGTGCGCTGCGGCTCCAGTGTGGTCACCCAATGCGCTGTTATTGGCCTCCAGAAGTATTCGGAAGTATCCCACAACGCCTGTTCTAGCCACTCTGGTCATCAATTAGCACTCTACTGCCCTGGCCTCAGGTGACCAACCGCCATTCCGACCCTTTAAATTCCCTTGGAATTTTAAATATCCCCTTCCTGTTTGCTCAGCCAGGCGTGGAGTGCTCTCAGCGCATCTTTCCAGGTAACCATGCCTCCACGTGCGAGACGAGCCCCAGTATGGAGCAATGGCGAGCTGCTGGACCTCATCGCTGTTTGGGGGGGAGGAAGCTGTCCAGTCCCAGCTGCGATCCAGCCGGAGGAATTTCGATACTTTCAGCCAGATATCAAGGGCCATGACTGAAAGGGGCCATGACCGGGACGCAATGCAGTGCAGGATAAAAGTAAAGGAGCTGCGGAGTGCGTACCGCAAAGCCCGCGAGGCAAACAACCACTCGGGTTCTCCCCCCAAAACCTGCCGATTCTACGAAGAGCTGGATGCAATACTTGGGGTTGACCCCACTACTGTTCCGAGCACCACCGTGGACACGGGAGAGCGGGAGGAGGAGGAGGAGGAGGAGGGAGAGGAGGAGGGAGAGGAGGGGGTTGAAGAAAACAGAAGCGAGGGTGCTGTGGCTGGGGGAGACACCCCTGACTCCCTGGGTGCATGCAGCCAGGAGCTCTTCTCGAGCCAGGAGTAAGGGAGCCAGTTGCAGCAGCCGGTACACGCTGGGAGAGAGAGAGAAGAACAGGTTCACGGTAAGCAGCTTTTATTTTCGGGAAGGAGTTTTTTCGGTGTGGGGTCCTTGGGCGAGGAGGGTTTGGGCTGCATGCATGCCTAGATGCGGAAGAGCGCATTGATGTGGTCTATCACATCAGAGAAATCGGCCACTGTAATCTCTTCGAAAGTCTCAGCCAGGACGTGGGCAATGTGCTTGCGCAGGTTCATTGGGAGAGCCACCGTGGTCCTTGTCCCATTCAGGGTAACGTGTCCGTGCCACTGTGCCACGAGGGGCGGGGGGACCATTGCTGCACACAGGCAAGCTGCATATGGGCCAGGGCGGAAGCCGCATTGCAGTAGAAGACCCTCCCTTGCTTCCCCGGACACCCTCAGCAGCGAGATATCTTCCAGGACGAACTCCTGTGGAAAATGTGGGGATAGTGTTCAGTGTAGGTTCCCCCTGCAGCTGTTGGCTCTCCCCAAGGCACAGAAACCCGTCGGACAATACATCCGTGAAACAATCAGTCCCCCTTTACCCTGAGCTTACTCACCATTTTGGGGCTCCCGTGGGTTCTGTGCGCTCTGTTTGGGAAGGGAAAATTGTGCTGTTTTGGAGACTGTGTGTGCCCTCCTTAAGTGTGGGGGAATCATTGCTCTGTCTGGCATAAAACAATGATGCCTCTGTTAAATGTTGCATTTTGCCTTCCAGATGCAACCTTGAGATCTCCGCCATCCTTCTTATCACCGGCTGAGAGACTACAAAGGCTCAGGAAGAGGCCCAGAAGAACGAAAGAAGACATGCTGCAGGAAGTTATGAAACAGTCTCTTAAAGAGAATCAAAAGGCTCGGGAGTGAAGGGAGAGCGAAAGCAGGCTCCGCCAGGAAAACGCAGCGCAGAGGCAGCAAAGCATGCAGCTCCAGCACGAAAGCACAAAGGAACTGATTAGCATCATGGCGCGCCAAGCGGACTCTATCCAGGCGCTCGTCGCCATGCAGGTGGAGCAGTACCGCACCCGCCCCCCCCCCCCTGCAGCCAGTGTCCCAAAATACTTGTGCCCCCATGTCACCACCTGCCCACTTCACCCAACATACAGGTTCTTATCGCCCACACCAGATGCCCCCAACACCTGTAGCTTCACCAGACAGCCCTGGAAACTATGACCCTTACCCACTGCACTCAACTCCCATCCCGAATTACAGACATCCTGAGGTCCAGCACTCACTACACAGCACTCCAGACAGGAAGCCCGAGTATCAAAGCAGGACATACCATACCCTGTGATTGAACCCTTCCCCACACCACCCACCACCCCCTTGCCCTTTCTGTCTCACAAGCAATTGTGTTTCTTTTTAATATATGTATTTTCTCTGTAATAAACGGATTCTTTAGATGTGCAAACAGTCTTTATTATTGCATAAGGAAAAAAGATACCTTAGCCCAGGAAAGAAACAGGCAACGCAAGTGAGCTGAGCAAACACAAATCAGCTTAGCAAAGACAGATAACTGATAACATTGGAACCACTTCACTTCAGGGTCATGCAGGGCAGCACACATTACTGGTGGTTGTCAGCCTCAAATTTCTCCCTCAAGGCATCCCTAATCCTTGCAGCCCCACGCTGGGCCCTGCTCTCTGCCTGTGCAAATTCAGCCTCCAGGTGTTGAACCTCTGAGGTCCACGCCTGAGTGAACATTTCACCCTTCTCTTCACAAATATTATGGAGGGTACAGCATGCGGATATAACCGCGGGGATGCTGTGTTCAGCCAAGTCCAGCTTCCCATATAGAGATCGCCAGCGGCCCTTCAAACGGCCAAAAGCACACTCCACAGTCATTCTGCACCGGCTCAGCCTGTAGTTGAACCGTTCCTTGCTGGTGTCAAGGCTCCCTGTGTAGGGTTTCATGAGCCACGGCATTAAAGGGTACGTGGGGTCTCCAAGGATCACAGTGGGCATTTCAATTTCCCCTACCGTGATCTTCCGGTCTGGGAAAAAAGTCCCGGACTGCATCTTCTGGAACAGGGCAGTGTTCCGAAAGATGCGTGCATCATGCACCTTTCTGGGCCAGCCTGTGTTGATGTCAATGAAACGCCCACGGTGATCCACAAGCGCCTGGAGAACCATGGAGAAATACCCCTTCCGATGAATGTACTTGGATGCTAGGTGGGGTGGTGCCAGAATAGGAATATGCGTCCCATCTATCGCCCCTCCGGAGTTAGGGAAACCCATTTGTTCAAAGCCAGCCACAATGTCCTCCACGTTACCCGGAGTCACGGTTCCTCTGAGCAGGATGCGATTAATGGCCTTGCAAACTTGCATCAGCACAATCCCAATGGTCAACTTTCCCACTCCAAACTGGTTCGCTACTGATCGATAGCAGTCCGGAGTTGCGAGCTTCCAGATTGCAATAGCCAACCGCTTCTCCACTGTCAGGGCAGCTCTCAATCTCGTGTCCTTGCGCCGCAGGGCGGGGGCGAGCTCCTCACACAGTCCCATGAAAGTAGCTTTTCTCATCCGAAAGTTCTGCACCCACTGCTCGTCATCCCAGACTTGCATGACAATGTGATCCCACCACTCTGTGCTGGTTTCCCAAGCCCAAAAGCGGCGTTCCACGGTGCATAGCATGTCCGTGAATGCCACAAGCAAGTTAGTGTCGTATGCGTTTTGCGTGACAATTTCATCGTCATCGTCATCGTTGGACTCCTCGCTGTCACTGTGGATCTTAAGGAACAGCTCAACTGCCAAACGTGACGTGCTGGCGAGACTCGTCAGTATTTTGCTCACCAGGTCGGGATCCATTTTCCCGCTGACCGAAACGGAGCACAGATCGCGCTACAAAGAAACCGTTGAAAGATGGCGCAAACTGTGGCCGGAAACACAGGGATTGCTGGGATGCGAAGCGATGCATCACAGGGCGTTGGGACAGGACCCAGAATGCACCCTATCCCACGCCCCCTTCCCACAACCCACGGCGCCAGAATTGGAAGAGGTGTTCTGTGGGATACCTGCCCATAATGCACCTCTCCCAAAACTGCTGCAAATGCCGCAAATGTAGCCACGTTACTGCTTGTTACTGCGCTGGCGGCTGCCAGTGTGGACAGGCTCCAGTACTTTCCCTACTCAGCTGTACGAACACGGGTTTAACTAACAGCGTTGTACATCTGCAAGTGTAGCCAAGGCCTAAGTAATTGAGCTTATTACTGATAATAGGATAAGAGCCACAGAAGAACAGAAAGCACTGGAGAAGCACTAAAGTGTTCCATGGAAATAATCAGGACATAGAGAGAGGGTAGCAAAGAGCATTAGAAGAATCATTGAAGGGCCGGGGCAGAAGAACAGAAGATCAGATGGGCCTTTTGGGTTTGACTGACCTATGGTTGAATGAGTGGCAGAGGGTTATTTGCAGTGGAATAAGCAGCGGAGTATTAGGTGCCTCTAGGCTTTGTATGGTTTGACACAAGAATATAATGTGGCCCTCAAAAATAATTCAGAGAGAAAAATCTCACTAGATGCCAGTTAGCTTTTCACACTTGCATAGGCAGCAGACAACTGGCTACCAGCTTTCTATTCCCAGTGGAGAAGGAAATATTTCTTGCTGTGATGTTTTCTCAGTTTTATTTGCCCCAGGAATAAGGAATGGCCTTTTCAATTTTTTTAAAATCTAAAGTGGTATCACGGTCAATAGGTATAATCAAAATACAATGAGTTTCTGCTTGTCTGAAAAGGATCTTTTTGTAGAGGAAAGAGAGCACCCAAAGAAGGCAAGTACAGCCGCACCCATTGACTTAATATATTAAAACTGTGTTGCTGTAACTTTTGACTTTTCTAGGTTACTGAGGTAAGGTGCTAGAAAAAACAACACCACACCTCTGACAAGGAGGGGTGGGGAGTGGGGGTGGGAGTGGGGATTCTTCTGTCGTGAGTATCCTGCACAAAGAAAGCAGTATTTGGAGTGTACATAGTAATAAGCATGCTCTGTTGCTGCTCAGAATTAGTATAGCAACTGCCATTAAGGGTAGGCTTGGGGTGTCTCAAGTGCCAGCTAGAAAGCTTGGAAACATCAGAATTCAGTGAGGTGCTGTAGTCTGCAGTTTGAAGACAGCTACCCAGTAATCACAGCAAGGAGTCTGCTCTAAGGGAAGTGACAAGCAAACAACTTTCTAAGAAAAGAGGACTTTGCCCCAGACACCTTTCATTTTATTTTCCTACTCAGTTTTGCTACCTTCTCTACAGATTGCATTTAATTCTCAGAGAAGAAGGCCGGAGAACAAGGGAATTGAAGGTAAAAGTGTGCCACACATCACTAGTGTTTTGAAAGGATTACATTTTCAGAAAGCCCATTTTCCTTCCATTTGAGATATATTATATAATCCACACTCTGGCACTCAACTTTGAGAGATTGATTCCAATGAGGTTTTAAGTGTCATTAAACAATACATTTATTTAGGCAACTTCCCTCTTTATGGAGTTAATTTTGATAAATGGCCCTAGAGTTTTTTGGCCCATTTTCAAAAGTTCATGCAATATATCTGGAGTGGGTTTGCAGAGGTATAAAATGAGATCATAATTGAGACCTTGGAGTGCAATTTCATTTCTGAAACCTCACCTCACTACACCCCAGTGGTACCACTCCCACTTTTATTTGCAGCCTGAAAATTAAATGAAAAATTGTGCTGCAGCCTGCAATTCTTTGGAGCTGTTAAATAAATCAAAATATACTGACTTCCAGATGACACTTGGCCTTTTTGTGGGTCATGAGCCATAAAATGGTAGAGAACAATAGAGATAAGGTATGCAAAGTATAGAAGTAATGTGAAGTTTTATTTCTTTTTAGAAAAGAAGAAAACTGATTGCTCCTATCAGAACTGTTTTATTATACTACTAATTCATGCATGGTACAGGGGAAATTCATTATGTATTAGTTTGGTGAAATTCTATTGGATTGTAGTGTATTTTTGTTTCTCTACTAGAAAAGTAACATAGGCACAGTCCATCTAAATCCCTGATAGCATCAACATACTGAACATGACAAGCCAATTTGTAAATAGGAAAGGCCTAACAGCTGGAAGTCAGAAGGCCAGTTTAGAGATCATCTACGTGTGAACATTAAGGTGTTTGCTGAAGGTGAGATTTTTAGTCAAGACCATCCAAATAATAGCTGTCAGTCTTGAGTCTATGCATCACTTCTCCATCTGATTCCTGAAATAGCATGGAAGAATGACCAAAAATGCTTCTGCAGCCACAGACATTTTCAACGTAGCATATTGTCTCGTAGGGAAACAAAAGGAATTCTAACACTCACTGGTCAGGCCTCAATGTTTCTTTTCTAACAAAGGCACAACTTTGCTAAGTGGAAATATGAAATATAAAGACATTTTATTATTTTAAACAGAATATATGGGCCCAAAGAGTCAAAGGTGTTACCCAATCACTGTGCAACATGAAATAGTTTTGTACAAAGTTCAGGATACAGAGACTTCACCCGTAGTACCATAGCCAATATACCATTAAATTTTTTTCAACCTTTTATTAAAGATACATAAAAGAAATTGAAACAGTCAAAGCATTTGAAATGTAAAGTATTAAGTAAGGGTTTTAACAACATCCCTTGTTCCCTTTAGCAGTGAAGAGGCTTTAGAATGAAAAAAAACCAAAACCCTTATTTAGCAGTCTCTTAGCTGGTACTAAAGATGGAAGTATTGTTCCTTTTATGGAAAAGAGAGGAAGTTAGCAATTTCTTGGAAGACAAAACAAGACAAATGCACAACAGGGAAGAGAAAAGAATTGCAAAGATAGGAAATGCAGCTTTGGTCTCTAGTGTTGACCTCACCTGCAACATTATTGCTAAGGGAAGAAAAAAAAAACCAAAAGGCTCAGCACACATTCCCACTAGCCACTCTGAGAGCTAGCAAACTTGCACCACCATTGGGTTGTCCAAAACATTCTACTTTAGTTGTCTCTTTCTGTTCACAGGCCTACAATAGTGCCGCAAAACATACAGCCCTTGCCAGCTGAGCCAGACTCTCAATAGACTCTCAGCAGGTTTTTTTTTTAAGCCAGAAGGAAAAAGGAGAGGGATGTGAAAGAAACAATAATATGGGGAAGGAAAAGGATATATGCCGGGAGGGTCGGAGGAGTGTGAACATGGAGTCCCACATTCCAGGTGTATGGGATTTAGCCACTGCCAGTAAAAGTGGGTGGTATCATCTGGGTCCCTCTCTCTGGCCCAGTATGGTCAGAACTTGTTTTAGGACTAGGACGAAGACAGTCCAGGATCCCAGGAGATGATGGGGATGGCAAGCCATGATGAAGCCTCTCCCTCCCATTCAGTCAGACAGCATTGCAATAGCTAGCTTTTCCTCCCAAAGTTTTTTTTGTAAGGACCCCAAACAGGAGTGATGGAGGGAATAGCCCTCATTATTTTGTTCACCAATTAGGCCTGATCTTAACACAGTCCTTGAATTATATCAATAGGCCATTTTGTTTAACTCATTTGGTCCTTCCATCTCATTTTTGCACCTTTCCCCCCATCAATATTTGTTGTTAGGCGTTATTATGACACTTTAGGAACTTTCATATACTTTTTACAGATAAGTTTACAGTTAGGCCCAATTCTCACAATAGACATAATTCGTAACAGTATTAGGAGAAAAAACTGGATTAGTTTGGTTTTGTTGGAGCCACAAAAAGTTTGATTTCAGTTAAACTTGCCCTGCCTTCATTGCACAACAGGTATAAAAGAGGCAAGGAAGCCATGGACCTGAAAAAACAAGCACATGTCCACACACTGTTTATGCGATCTCTTGAGTCATCTGCAGTCTGTCCTGGAGAATTTCTTGCAGGCTATTTGGTTGTCTGTCCTCTTGCCTAGATTATATTAAATTTGACTGTGAACTCACAATACGTTTTGTTTCTGGGAGTCCCTGTGACTGCTCAAGCATTTTTATTTTTTTTTACATAAACTGAAAAAAGCTTCAATGTGAAGCCAAAACCAGCTCTCAGTTCAGCAAACTTTAGGTTCTAAGCTACTCAACTGTTTTTCCATCTTAACAGCTGGGATGGAAGAAAGAAATGTGTTGGTTTTTTGTACTTTTTAAAATCCTTCTTTTAGTGTCCCCATCCCTCAGAAACATGCCTGTTTCTTCCTTCTTCTCCAGTCCATCCCTTTCGTTGGACCCATTCCCTGAAGGAATCAGTGGTTTCCTTCCTCAAGACCCTCAGTTTGGCTCCCTTCCAATCAACCCTTAGGAACTCTCTCCTGCCTCACTCCTCCTCAGGAACACCTAAACCACCACATCTTTCCTTCTTTCCCCTTTATGTTCAAAGAACACTCTAAATCCACTTTCTACCTCTATTCGCTTTGAATTGGCTTCTCTCCCAAACGAAATTAAAATAAATTCAAAATCAAATCAAAACAATCTCTGCTGCCCTATACCTCTCTGTAAGACTTTTGCTGCTGCTATCCCTCTTCCTAATGCACTCTCTCCTTTGTGCCCCAGCTCCTTCACCAGCTGCTATGATTCTTGGTGTTCCTTCTCCCCACCAGTCTGAGAAGACTACATGGCTCCAGCCCCATTTTTCTCACCATCCCCTCTGTTCTTCTTAAAAGAGCAGCTACTTAGACGTTTATTTGCTCTTTCACTCCCCTTTACGGTTGCCAATTTTGGCTGGATGTATTCCTGGAGCTTTCATCACATGACATAATCTTTAAATAAAGATTATTCTTTTAATTCCTGGAGACTGCAAAACAATCTTGCAGGGTTGGCAACCCTGCTCCCCCTCTCCTAAAGAAAGCTATTCGGGAACACAGATTTATTTCATAATCAAATACACATTTTCATAATACAGTCCTCAAAAGCAAAAGCTAAGGAGCCCCAAGAGCCAAAAGTAGCCCCAGGTCACATGTTGGACACCTCAGTTACACATTCATCCTTAATTTTGGCATTTCCTAACTTTTGCCTTCACTTTGCATTGACACAGTTGTTAGATGGAGCTATGAGTGTGACGGTGTACCCCATAAGGCTTTATGGGAAGAGGCTTATAAATGTATATATGATGTAACTGGAATATGTTTTATGCTACATGTGCCATGTAACATATCTCTGTAAAAGTTATGATCTACTGAATCTATTCCTCCTGTTTGTATGCATGTATCATTGTTGTAGTTGAAGTTATGAATATTGGTTGTATATTTGCTGGTTTTATACATAGCCTTTGTAAGAGCATGGGAGAAAGGAATGTGCAGATAAAGAGGCCAATCAAGAAACACTTAACAGACAATAGAACTTGCAGACACCAATCCACATCTGAGCTTTGCCAGGAATGTGGTGAGTTGTGCATGGACAGGTGACTTGCCCATGTGATCCCAAAACTCCAGGGTAACATGATGCTACACAGGGAGTGGGGAGAAAGTCTATTTAAACCCTTGGAAGACCCCTCAATTTTTTCTTCAGCTGACTAAAGAGAGAGGCTTTCCACCCCCCACTGACACACCTGAAAGAGTCTGGAACAAAGGACGAGGACAATAGGGGGTGTGAGTGATTGCTGGACCCAGGCTAGGCAAACCACAGCCTGTAAAAGAAAGAGACCGGAACTGGTGAGGTTTTTATCTGTGTTGAGTTTGATTGGACCTAGACTTGCATGTTTTATTTTATTTTACTTAGTAATTCACGTTGTTCTGTCTGTCACTACTTAGAATCACTTAAATCCTACTTTCTGAATTTATTAAAATCACTTTTTACTTATTAAGTTACCTGGAGTACGTGTTAGTACCTGGGGCGGGGGGTGGGAGGGAACAGCTGTGCATATCTTTGAAATAGAAGGTGAACTATTTATGAGTTTACCCTGTATAAGCTTTATACAGGGTAAAACGGATTTATTCAGGGTTTGAACCCCATTGGGAGTTGGGCACCTGGGTGTCAAAGGCAAGGGCACTTCCTGAGCTGCTTCCAGGCAGGCCTACAGCTGTTAGTGGACGTGGTTCAGACCTGGGTCTGGGTTTGCAGCAGATCAGCAGTATCTGGCTCAAAACAGACAGGCTTCTGGAGTCCTAAGCTGGAAAAGGCAGGAAAGCAGGGGCAGAAGTAGCCTTGGCACACCAGGTGGCAGCTCCAAGGGGGTTTCTGTGATACCAGCCCGTCACAATGACAATGAGCACCAAGTTTTCACTCAGAAAAAATATTCTATAACCATTTCAATATTTTTTCAATAAAACAATGCAAGAGGGAAAAACTCAAAATATAATATTTTGAAAAAGTTTGTTCCATTTTTCAGCCACTTATCAAAAAAGAATTTAAAGAATAGCTAGCCAAAGACTGAAAAATTAACAGCAAAATTTTGTTAACTACATCAGAAGCAGGAAGCCTGCTTAACAACCAGTTAGGCCACTGATGATCGAATTGCTAGAGGAGAACTCAGGGGGATAAGGCCATTGTGGAGGAAGTAAGTGAATTATTTGCATCAGTCTTCATGGCTGAGAATGTGAGGGAGATTCTCTAGCCTGGGCCATTCTTTTTAGGTGACAAATCTGAAGAACTGTCCCAGATTGAGGTGTTGTTGCACCTCAATCTGCTGCAAAGCACCTAATTAGCTCCTGCTCAGCCAGCTCCAATCAAGGGAAATAGATTGGGGCTGGTGGAACAGGCCTGATGCCTGGCCTGGGGATTGGCTCCACCTGCGGGCCTGACAAACCAGCAGCTAGAAGGGCTCGGAGCCAGTATAAAGGGAGTCAGCCAGGTGAAAGATCAGCCTCCTGGCTGAGGGCTGACTGCTTGGGAAAGAGGGAAGTGTGTGTGTGTGTGTGTGTGTGTGTGTGTGTGTGTGTGTGTGTGTGTGTGTGTGTGTGTGTGTGTGTGTGTGTGTGTGTGTGTGTGTGTGTGTGTGTGTGTGTGTGTGTGTGTGTGTAAATAAAGCCATGGGTGCTGCAGCATAACAGGAATAAGCCTCCCTGTGCTTTATTGGGCCAGCCAGTGGCCTGCCGGAAGAGGAGGGGGCAGAGGACCTGTTACAGGTGTCATTAGAGATTTTGGAGCAAATTCATAAATTAAACAGTCATAAGTCCCCAGGACCAAATGATTTTCATCCAAGAGTTCTGAAGGCACTCAAATGTGAAATTGCAGAACTACTAACTGTGGTATGTAAACTAACATTTAAATCAGCTTCTGTACCAGATAACTGGAGGATAGCTAATGCAATGCCAATTTTTAAAAAGGCTCCAGAGGCGATCACAGCAATTACAGGCCCGTAAGTCTGACTTCAGTACCGGGCAAAATGGTTGAAACTATAGTAAAGAACAGAATTGTCAGACATATAGATGAACATAATTTGTTGTGGAAGATTCAACATGGTTTTTGTAAAAGGAAATCATGCCTCATCAATTGATTAGAATTCTTTGAGGGGGTCAGCAAGCTTGTGGACAAGGGGGATTCAGTGGATATGAATCCCCGATGAAGTGGGTATTCACCCACAAAAGCTTATGCTCCAATACGTCTGTTAGTCTATACGGTGCCACAGGACCCTTTGTCGCTTCAGTGGATATAGTATATTTAGATTTTTCACAAAGCTTTTGACAAGGTCCCTCACCAAGGGCTTTTAAACAAAGTAAACTGTCATGGGATAAGAGGGAAAGTCCTCTCATGGATGAGTAACTGATTAAAAGATAAGGGTAGGAATAAATGGTCAGTTTTCAGAATGGAGGGAGGTAAATATTGGTGTCCCCCAGGGGTCTGTACTGGGACCAGTACTATTCAAAATATTCATAAATGATCTGAAAAGGGGTTAAACAATGAGGTGGCAAAATTTGCAGATGATACAAAAATTCTCAAGATAGTTAAGTTCAAAGCAGACTGCGAAGAGTTACAAAGGGATCTCACAAAACTGGCTGACTGGGCAACAAAATGGCAGATGAAATTCAGTGTTGAGAAATGCAAAGTAACGCACATTGGAAAACATACTTCCAACTATAGATATAAAATGATGGGGTCTAAATTTGCTGTTACCATTCAAGAAAGAGGTCTTGGAGTCATTGAATAGTTCTGTGGATAGTTCTCTGAAAACATCCACTCAATGTGCAGCGGCAGTCAAAAAAACTAACAGAATGTTGGGAATCATTAAGAAAGGGGTAGATAATACTAAAATATCATATTGCCTCTATATAAATCCATGGTACGCCCACATCTTGAATACTGCGTGCAGACCTGGTCACTCCATCTCAAAAAAGATACACTGGAAATGGAAAAGATTCAGAAAAGAGCAACAAAAATGACTAGGGGTATGGAATGGCTTCCATATGAGGAGAGATTAATAAGACTATGACTGTTCAGCTTGGATGGCTAAGTGGGGATATGATAGAGGTCTATAAAATCATGACTAGTGTGGAGAAAGTGAATAAGGAAGTGTTATTTACTCTGCCTCATAACACAAGAACCAGGGGTCACCAAATGAAATTAATAGGCAGCAGGTTTAAAACAAACAAAAGGAAGTATTTTTTCACATAACGCGCAGTCAACCTGTGGAATGCCTTTCTAAAGGATGTTGTGAAGGCCAAGACTATAACAGGATTCAAAAAAGAACTAGATAAGTTCATGGAGGATAGGTCCATCAATGGCTATTAGCCAGGAAGGGCAGGGATAGTGTCCCTAGCCTCTGTTTGCCAGAAGCTGGGAACGGGCGACAGGAGATGGATCACTTGGTTATCTCCTGTTTTGCTCATTCCTTCTGAAGCATCTGGCATTGGCCATTGTCGGAAGACAGAATATGGGCTAAACGGACCTTTGGTCTGACTCAGTATGGCCATTTTTATGTTCTTATGATCAGTTAAGCTCTGAACCATTACACTGTGTACATGTTGTGATTCATAGCATTAGATGAAGAATGCCTCTCAAGAGGTCTGGAGGTTAAAGTTCCAGATTCATTCTCCAGGTGATTGTTTCAAGATCATCCAAACTATTTGCACTTCTTGGAGGCTGCCTTGCTGTTCCTTTCCAAAAGGCTATTTCTCTAGCCTCTTCTTGACTCCACAATAGCCACTTCCAACTGCTTTTCCTCCCCACAACTTTACAGTACCAAGTACAAAGGGTTATTAGTGTGTTAAATTGCATATGAAATAAGGAAAAAGGAATGAATGAGATGAGAATCCTCTCCTCCTCCTCCTTCCCTACAATGACCTGTATGCAACCACCCATGTCTACTGCAATTTCATGAAAACCTACCAGAAGAGGAAAGACAAATAACCTGACATCTTTTGTAGAAGAATTTTATTGAGAAGTAACTAATTAGAAGACTGCAAGATTCATTCTTATAGTACACTGAGGCATTACATGGAATAAGACGGTTTACTCTAGTTCTTTCCAGTGTGACTTTCCAGACTAAAATTATTATAAAGGGCTAAGAAGACATCATGTGGAAACCTGTGTTGCCACTTCACTAGTCTCATTGCTGATGCTACTGTAGCCCCACATCCCTCTTAGCAAGGGGGCTGTGCCCTAAGTGAGTCCTGCACTATTGACTTCCCCCAAGCAGCTGAAGGGAGGGGGGAATGCAACCACCCCAGTTACCCAGGCAACCTTACTTCCTCAAACAATGGAGAATTAGAGAGCAGAAGACAGACAGGCAGCACTGCAAGCAGTCAAGAGCCCTGGCCGCCTGGGAAAGCAGAGGGAGGCTGTGAACAGTCCAACTTTTCCTGCAGGCAGCAGAGACCAAACGAGGTGTGGAGGGGAGGAAGGTCTCCCTACATCCTGCCTATCCAGCACTTTTAGGCCCTAAACCTTGCCTGACCATGGGACTTCCAGGCCTAGACACTGGCCTGTCTTTCCCCTCATCATCATCATAGGGTATTCTCCTCGATGGCCTGGCTGGCTGGGGTTAAAAAAAACAAACCAACAGTCTGAGGTAGACGGAAGGCTTCACATCTGAGTCCTGTAACAAAGACCATTGAGTAACATGGTGATTGAGCCCAGACACAAACATGGAGGGTGGGGGCTTTCAGAAAACCAAGCTTGTTTGGGAATAGAACTGAATAGACCAGGAAAGAGAGTCTCTAAGGCAGGCATTGGCAACCTTCGGCACGCAGTTCGCCAGGGTAAGCCCCCTGGCGGGCGGAGCTGGTTTGTTTACTTGCCATGTCCACCAGTTCGGCCAATCGCGGCTCCCACTGGCCGCAGTTCACCATCCCGGGCCAATGGGGGCTGCGGGAAGTGGCACGGGCCAGGGGATATGCTGGCCACCGCTTCTCACAGCACCCATTGGCTGGGGACGGCAAACCGCGGCCAGTGGGAGCAGCAATCGGCCGAACCAGCGGACACGGCAAGTAAACAAACCAACCCAGCCCACCAGGGGGCTTACCCTGGCAAACCGCGTGCCGAAGGTTGCCAATGCCTGCTCTAAGGGAATGTCCTCACTTCAGTTAGTCCAAGGGATTGGTATCTGGCACTGAGCATTCTGGTTAATCTAGCCCAGGTGTGAGACCCCCCCCAGCAGATACTATCCATGCTACTGCGCCCTTAATACTTCTGCACTTGCCAGTGTGTGTCTGGGTACTTTGCATTGAGATGCTCTAGGGCTCTTTTCCAGTCAATTGCAGGAGAAGTCATCCCTCCTTCAGGAGGAATTGTAGGAAGGCACTGGAGGACTATCAGCACTCCTGTGGGTTAGTCTGTGTCCTCATAGCAAAGTGAGTGGGTTCCAGCCTGAGACCTTATCTATAGGCCCCAGACAGGTGAGCTAGCCACAGCTTAAAGCACCTCAAAACCTAGGTCAGGCTCTGCATGGATGGTACAGGGTGTGTGTGCGCGGGAGTAGCTGAGTTAAAGCCTGGATAACAGCCCAGGTTAACAGTGAAGACCTATCCTAAGAGACAAACTGAAATTAGACCGAGTCCCAGGAGCTCGGTTCTACTCTTAAGTGAAAGAGTATCTAATTTTGTTTGTAATCATGCATAGGATTAGATGAGACTAAAAGTGTGTAGGCCGTTTTGGAGTCATTTCCTCCTATACTTTCTTGCTACTGCTAAATGAAATATCTAATTTTAAGAAGCCTGTTTGTCATTCTCACTGATTGCAGGTGCCTGAAGCCACGGTCAAGCAGGTGCTTAAACCCCAATTTGGCCTGCATGGTAATAAGTGGTTGTCATAAATAAGGTGTCGTACCCAGACCCCATTCTAAGAGTGGGAAAATTGCAAGGCTACACCCCAAAACATATAAGGGCAGAAAGCCAAATACCCAGGGGGGTGCACTCCGATAGACTAGAAGGGGAACAGAGGTGTAGCTAGCCCTGTATCCATTACAGATAGGCATAACTTTTCATTCAAAATTGAGAGCACTAACCTGTTTCACATAAGCCACTAAATAATAACAGTAGTATAGCTTTATACTAGTGGTGAAAGGCTCTCTGTTCCATTGCAAACATCCTAACCATCCAGTCCCTTTCATTGCAGTTATCTGGATTGTTACATCAACCCTTGTCTCACAATTTACTTCATATAAATGGAATAATCTTTTACATTAAAGCTAACCACAGCCACAATAAATTTCTCAAAGGCAAGTGAATCATGGATTTCTTTTCCAGCTGACATCTTAAGTACCAACAATTCTGGATCTAGTTTGGTTCTCTAGATGCTCATACCTCAGTCCATTTTAGATTAGACTTTGCTAGTGTTTAAGCATGAGGAGAGCTCTCCAATGAATTTTCTTTTACCTCATTAATATTTTCCCCAAACTCCGTTCATTGTCTATCACCCGTTTATCCACTATGCTCAGTTTAGCTGCCACTACTTCTCTTGGGAGGTTGTGGAGCTCTGTAGCTTATCATTCCCTTGACATTTATTCTTCAATTGTCTGTTTAACTGAGGGTTTCCTTTCCACGAGGATTCAGCATGCCTGGGACTACCGGGTGGCTGGTGTTGACAATGTATTGGCTGCTGACAATGCAAGGACCTTGAGGAAATTCATGCTTTCAACTTTCCTTTTTCCCCTCCTCTCAGCATTTTGCTTCATATTTCTTCAAATGTGATCTAGTTTATTTTTGAGAAGTAGCACTCGCCAAAGAAAAGTTATTTCTGTGGTGGACAAGGAGGTGAGGTAAAATATAACAGTTACAGCAACTGTATTGGCAGATGCTGGAAGCTGAGCAAGGGACTGTTAAGATCATGAGCCTCTGCTCCAGCTAAAGTGCCAAGCTGCACAGGTGGAGGCTGTCACAGACTTTCATCCTCCATGGACTGGACACAAGGGGAACTCATAAACATACACCACATTACACAACCACTCTGCTAGCTGGCATGCTAGCAGAGGTCCCCTATGTTTTTTGTCACTTGATGAGGATGTGCCATATGTTAGAATGCAACCAATTAATCATGTGCCCATTTTTCTACATGTGCCAGATACTGAGAGACCCCCAAGCACCTGTAGCTCCCATTGGGACAGCAATTTCTCAGCAGTAAAGCTGTCCAGAAAACAAATTGCATTTCATGGAAAATGTCAACGTTTCAGAATTTGTTTTCATTTCCCATCAAAACAAAACAGCGACCTTTCATGAGTTTTTTCCTCCATGAAGACATACACAAGAGACCCACCCACCCCAGAATAGTCAATTGCCCAGGGGTTAGGGCACTCTCCTACATCCCAGGTTCAATTCTCTGACCTGCATCAGGCATATCATGGACATGAACCTGACCTCCCACATCCTAGCTGAACGCCCTAAACACCAGACTATTGGCTACTCCGGAGTCTCTCTGGATCCAAGACAGTTCTGTTGAAAAATCAGCTTCCAGAAAAAGTTTCAGGTTTGATGAATCAGCATTTTCTGACCAAAACACATTTCATCGAAAAATTCCTAATCAGCCCTAAAGAGCACCTCTCAAAATTGGTGCCATATTAATTCTGCCAGATTGTTACAGTTTTTACATGTCTTTTTACCTCCTCAGAGCAAATGCAACTTGCCTTTCTCTTTCAAGGAATCAGCAACACTCCCTTTCATGTCTTCCCCACCTCATACTTGGGGGGGTCATAATTTTTCAGAACTACCTTTTAAAAGGACCTCATATAACCTTCCTGTATCAGACCACACACCTCATGATCCTGCTTAAAACTTTCAGTTAACGCAATAACTGTCCTGGGGCCAGTTTTGTTCAACATCTTTATTAATGATCCGGATGATGGGATGAATTGCACCCTCAGCAAGTTTTCAGATGACACTAAGCTGGGGGAAGAGGTAGGTACACTGGAAGGTAGGGATAGGGTCCAGAGTGACCTAGACAAATTGGAGAATTGGGCCCAAAGAAATCTGATGAGGTTCAACAAGGACAAGTGGGAAGGAAGAATCCCATGCACTGTTACAGGCTGGGGACTGACTGGCTAAGCAGCAGTTCTGTGAAAAAGGACCTGGGGATTACAGTAGATGAGAAGCTGGCTATGAGTCAACAGTGTGTCCTCGTTGCCAAGAAGGCCAATGGCATATTGGGCTGTATTAGTAGGAGCATTGCCAGCAGATTGAGGGAAGTGATTATTCCCCTATATTCGGCACTGGTGAGGCCACATCTGGAGTATTGTGTCTAGTTTTTGTCCCCACACTATAGAAGGGATGTGGACAAATTGGATAGAGTCCAGCAGAGGGTAACAAAAATTATTAGGGGGCTGGGGCACATGACTTATGAGGAGAGGCTGAGGGAACTGTGGTTATTTAGTCTGCAGAAGAGAAATGTGAGGGGGGATTTGATAGCAGCTTTCAACTACCTGAAGGGGGGTTCCAAAGAGGATGGAACTCGGCTGTTCTCAGTGGTGGCAGATTACAGAACAAGGAGTAATGGTCTCAAATTGCAGTGCGTAAGGTCTAGGTTGGATATTAGGAAACACTATTTCACTAGGAGGGTGGTGAAGCACTGGAATGGGTTACCTAGGGAGGTGGTGGAATCTCCATCCTTATTGGTTTTTAAGACCCGGCTTTACAAAGGCCTGGTGGGGATGATTTAGCTAGTGTTGGTACTGCCTTGAGCAGAGGGTTGGACTAGATGACCTCCTGAGGTCTCTTCCAACCCTAATATTCCATGATTCTATGAAAAGACTCATAATTTAAGTAGATGTTATTAAAATGAACTTTTTTCCTAATCAGTTCAATACACTCATACTATACAGCTGCACATTCCTACATGCCCCATATATTGATAATGAAATATACACTACTTAACACCAAGGCCTTGTTGTGAAGTGCCAATGGATTAGCATCAAATCAATACATTTTAGTAACAGAAGAATGCAAGCGAGGAAAAAAAATACCACATTTTTTCCATTGATTTTTGCAGGTTTATTGAAGCTAAAAAATGTACTGATATGTGTATATTAAACCCATGGATTATTTTAAAGAACATTGTTCATAAACCCAGCATGGTGTTTCACTGCCCCATTTGCATTTAAACTGCCTCATTTCTGTGGGATAATAAAAGATACTATGTCAACTCTGAAAGCCAGGATTCCTAACTCAGGAGAGAGACAGAGATTTCACAAACTTAGTCAACATAGTCTGGTGTATAGCAGAAAGAGCAAAATAAAGAGGAAAAAATAAAATCATATTACCTGCAATGTTAATAGGCTACACAAACTATATACATGCATATGCTATATGAAAAATACCATACCCACACCATATAGTCTATTTTGCATTTTGCTGTGCCACTATTATATAATTACTCCTATACCACTACACCTTGTACAATTATTGTACTCTTAATATAAAAATAAATAAAGGGAAAACTCCCATATGATACCACCCTAAATACAACACTGAGACAGATTTAAAACCAAAAAACCAAACAAAAAAACGGAGGGCTAGATTCACTAAGAAACCTAGGCAAGGAGATGCTCAGCGTCACCACACCTAACTTTTAGGTGCCTGGAAAATCACTGGGATTCACAAAGCCTGAGGATGCCACCTAGGCTCCCTGTATAATCAATGGGGAAAGATAATCAGCTCAGAATGTGATTGGAAAAGCCTGCACAATAGGCATCTCCTCCATTAAGCTACCCAATGGGAGATGCCAAGCCAAGGGGTGTGTGCTAAGCCCTGGCCCCTTCCTCAGACAGTCAACTAAGTCTGGGTGGCAGGCAGGCACCTCCCTCAGCTGCAAACCCTGCCTTGCAGTAAGGTACCTATGCCTTTTTAGCAAGGGAGAGGAGAACATCCTTCATAACATTTAGTCTAAAGGTGAGAGTACTCACCTGGAATGTGGGGACACCTTCTTCAAGTGCCCTGTCTGCTTAAGGAAAGAAGGGATTTGAACTGGGACCTGCCTTCTCTAAGCTGAATGCCCTAACCATGGGGCTACAGGATATTCTGATGGGGGAGGGGCAGTGGTGGTGGTAGTGGCGGTGGCTGCACATCCTTCAGTCTCTTCTGTTGAGCTGTTCCACCATGGATAAATAATTACAGTCAGAACAGGGGGCGTGGGATTCTAGGTCTCCCCATTTCCAGCTCTAACCCTCAAGCTACAGAGTCACTCATGCTTGTGTGCTCTCTCTCGCACCCAATGATTCTTTCATTATTTATCCACAGTGGAACAGCTTCAAGAGGAGAGACTGAGGTAGCCCCTCATGCCACATCCCCTCAATCAGATCATCCCATACCTCAGTAGTTCTGACACTAACCTGAAAGGTGGCAGATCCCAGTTCAAATCTAAAGTCATCTTGTTGAGTGCTGTAACCACTGAGCTTATGAGGGAGGTCCCAACACATTGATAAACTTCTCATTAGGGGGCTAATCTGTCAGGAAGCTCTGAGCATGCTCACCTGATTGGACCCTGAAGACAAATCAGGCAGAGGAACACTTATTTCCCCCCCTGTTCATGAATCATTCTGGGGCTTAGACAGCTGGATGTCTGGTGTTGGGTTGCGTTGTGCATGCTCAGAGGCAGCGACATAGGCACCTAGAGAATTCAGACTGCAAAGATGTAGGTGCTGAGCAAGTTTACGTATCTGCAGCAGTTGAGTGGGGGCTTTGTGAATCCCAGTGGGGCCTGAACCTAGGATTTAGGCACAGAAAGTGGTAGTTAGGCACATAGATCCTTTTGTGAATCTAGCCCAATGAGTACAAAGCCTGGTGAGTGTGAGATTCCCACATAGCTGATATCAGCTAGTCTCCTGGGTGAGCTGGATGTTTGGAGCTTCCTACTCTGCCAACATCTCTGTGTGGGAGACAGGGTGATGGCACATCCATAAGAGGCAGCAACTTCTTTTACCAATCCTTTTAACAAGATCACCAGAGAAAGAACTGTGTAGAGGGGTCACTTGCTGGTGCACTCTCTCCTGTTCAAACACAGCATAGCAGCCTCTTTAGCTCTGGTAACCGCCACCAATGTTCACTCCAAGCTTAGGGTAACTTGCCACTTTTCATGACACAGCCCTCTGGCAAAGTTGCTTACAGTCCCCACCCAGGGGTGAAAGTAAGTCTAGCAACTTACCGATACGGGGCTGGGCTGGGGCCAACTCTGGCCCCCTGAAGGGGCAGAGCCTTAGGTGGAAGGGGTGGAGCTGAGGGGGTCAGAGCCAGCCCCAGCCTGCCCTGTACAGGTAAGTTCCCCCCTCCATTCCCCTCCTCCTCGCCCCCCCCCCCCCGGTAGCAGCAGCAGCCTCCGGGGGCTCCGAGGGTTATTTAAAGGGCCTGGTGCTCCTGCTGCTTCTACTGCCCCGGCCCTTTAAATAGCCGCCGGAGCCCTGCTGCTGCTACCCCAGGGCTCCAGCAGCAGGGCTTTGGCGGCAATTTAAAGGGCCTGGGGCTCCAGCCACTGCTGGGAGCCCCAGGCCCTTTAAATTGCCACCTGGGGAAGCCGGGCCGCCCTCGTATGGCACACCGGCTCTTGCCGGTATGCCGTACCGGGACGTACCATCTTACTTTCACCTCTGTCCCCACCCCTTCTGGAATAATAAAGAGTCAAATAAAACAGAAGTTCAAATACTCTGTCCTAAGTCTTTCAACCTCAACCTGGGTTTGATAGTCCTTGCTCTCTTTGTGGCAGATTTCTTTTTGCAAACCTCTTTGAGAGTCAGGGCCCTCGCTCTACTTTGAGTTCCAATGCAGTAGAGCTAGGGTCTGCTTCAGCAGACTTGTTGGTGTTTCCCTGGGCCACTTCCTACCTTCAGAATGATGCAGAGTCCTCCAAGCTCCATACCAGCATGCAGCACCTCACAGGCTAGGCCTCCATCCAGGTATGTGTTAGCTCTTCCCCTAAATTCCTTTTTTTCCCTGAGAGCTCCTCCCCTCTGGAGACTCCTCTTGCTAGGGAACTTCTTTTTCTAGAAGCAGCCATTTATCCTTACTGCTGCTGGTCAACCACTTAGTCACGTGGTAGGGAAGCAGTTGTTCTGCCCTTTAATCCTCTTGTGGCTGCTACAGGATGGAGTTTATACACCCCAGCATAGTTTGAGACTATAAACAAAATATTTGTACCACTTGAAGGACTCTTGCTCACCCAGCATGTTATGTACTTGAACGCTGCCTGCACGGTTTAGAATGTGCACTTCTTGGAGCACAACTAATGTTTTTTCCAGCACTAAGTAAACTGGATGGAGATTGGCAAATGAAAAATAAAAGTACACAGATGCAGATACTTGGGGGTCATTGTTTATGCTGTGGCATTTTACAGAGGAGCCAGTGAGTGTCTACTGTAGGATCTGCTAAATAAGGTAAAGATACTATTTAAGTACACGGAGTGATGATTCCCCTACTTACTCATGGTATTTGGAGCACTTCCAACAGTCTAAACCAAATTTGACCATTTACTTCAGGTCAAATTTGTTTGCCATCAAAACATTTGACAAAGTGACTTTTTGACCAAAATTTACATTTTTGCAAAAATTTACATTTTGGGTTGAAATCATCAGGGGAGGACTGATGGAAAAACTCGAAAATCAACCTCTTGAATTTTTTTTTTTAATTATTTTATTTTCACCTAAACCTTTGATTTGAAAAAAAATCAAATTGTGTTTCTTTGAGAGTCAGATTATTTAAAAACAAAAACAAAAAAAATGAAATTTTACCCACAAATTGTTTTCCAAAAAATCCTTGTTTAAAAAAATCTTTACTTTTCTGTCAGAAGAATTTTCAGGGGAAATTTAGAAAAAGAAACAAACTTCAAAGTTTCCAGTGAAAAATAATTGGCATTTTTTCAACCAGTAGTTGACCTAAGTCCTCTTTGCACTTTTGTAAATCATCCCTGTGGAGCTAAAATTATCAGCCATAAGTAAGTAAATACAATTTCATAAACAAAGTCTGTGGTAGATTAGAGCTGGGGTATTTTAGGCTTCCAAAATAATTGCTGTACACTTGAGATTTCTGCAGAAATCTGATCCATTTTGATTGGATCATGTAATGCATGTGTGCATGCAGGTACAAATACGCACATACCCTCATACATTATCTGCCTGTACATCTCATTTGTAACTTTGAAAATCATTCCCTGAATTCCAATATAACAATTATTACACATTTCTGATTTTACAGAAAATTATTGCACATTACCTCATAAAACACACCTTTTTAAATTTAATTTGGGTTTGGTTCAGACTGGTTGAAGTCCATTTGGATTCAGCTGTTTGGGTTATTTCTGGCCAATTTTGCTCAGTTTAATGTTAATGCATAGCCAAGATGTAATCAGTTCAGGAGGGCAATTAGGGGCTACCTACCAAAAGAATCCAAACAAGTGTGTCCAAACCAGTAGAAGTGCATGCTGGGCAGTGTCTATGGAAAGTGCAGGACACATAATGTCATACAAGACTAGACTTTCACAACAGTTCCACTACATTATTCTTCTATACCCCTATCTCCTTGGGCATACAGATCTTTTCATACTGAAGCTAAAGCCAGTTAGGGAGACCAGACCCATCAATTTCTACCTCTCAATAAAAGAGTCTCTTTCCCCTCAGAGGGAAAGGCTTTTTGTTTAGCAATATACTACATGCTTTAGGAGGAGGCATTTGTCAAGCTCCCATTAGATTGGCGTGCAGATTTTTCCTTTAGTGGCTAAAATGACACAGTCGGGTTTAATGAGTCAATTAGAATGTCTATGTGGGAAATGTGATTCTGAGGCTGTGGGATTTGGCTACAGTCTTGTTGCAATTTGGATGGGATCAGTCTCTGATGTAATTAATTTTCAGTTTGGTGTTGCTACAATACACGGCAGAGCCTTTTTCTATTTGTTCTTGTAATCAGATTCCCGAAATGGCTTGATTTAGAGGAACAACTTGAATTAGATAGAGATCTGAGCAATTGTGTAAGGTAATAATTTCTGCAGAGAAATTGCATCGTGTCTTTGAAGTTCCTTGTGAATCTCAGATAAAAGGAAGGGTGAACATAGATGAGGCACGACATTCATTTGTCATGCAGACGGATGGGATAACACAGTGCATAAAACTGGTTGAGGCAATCAGGTGCCAGTTGATAACAGAATGCTGAGTGTGATATTAGTTGTTGCTCAATGGTAGCATAGCAAGTATCCTATTTGCTCCTGTTCCTGATTTGTCTTTGTTCATCTACAGCATTAAAGGCATAAGTATTGAAGATTTAGGATTTAAAGAAAGGTGTTTTGGGAGGGGGAGAGTAGAGACACGTTCAATAGACACAAAATATCAAGAGCAGAAAATAAATGGTTGTCTATCAAGTATTCTTTAATGGTAAAGGGTTATTCATCCTTCACTCTGTGGAAGCATAAATAGAAAGTAATTTACAAACTGCACATGGTGAAGAAGCCTCTATAAATTTAGAAGAGTTCATTTAATGGCACCTTGAATCATGATGTATGTAAAAGTTCTGCCTCAGACTCATCTTGACATTTACCAAGAGGAAGGCCAGGCCCCAGAGGTGTGGAGAAAGCAGAGGTGTGTCACCACCTGCATTTTGTAAAAAGAGAACAGACTGTTAGCAGACTGCCATGTGGGAATTTTATGAATATAACAGCAGGTTATTAAATGTTTCCACATCTTGCCAGGCAACTTGGTAAGGTGGAAAACATCAACCTCATCTATCACAGTCAGACATACTTGCCACATCAAAGACAGATATAGACAGAGTAAGAGTACCATCTTGGGCAATGACTTGCTAGTGCTTTCCTCCTATACAGTTGTGGAGAACAGGGCACACAGTTAGAAGACATTCGTTTTTCAGTGCTATATATCAAAAGCTCAATTATACAGACAATTGAGCTCATTAAAAAGGAGTCCTTCAAGCCTTTGCACTGAAGCTAATTCTCACATGGCTTTGGCTAACTGAATTAGTCACCACTCCCCCATACATGAAAACACTTCCTCTGAAATATCAGATATTGGTCATTGCTGGGAGGGAGGATCCTTGACTTGTTTGACTAATGGACTGATTAGTATAACATAAGTATGATGAATTCACTGTGCTTATGGATAGCAGAGGACAGAGCACTGCAAACACGTGGGATTCCCAACCAAAGAGTGAGTCATTTTCACGGAATTCCTCCTCCTCTATGGTCATGGCATCAGCTGCCACTTCTTCTGGAGACCTAGTTGTTGGCTTGGAGAAATCACTGGACCAAATCTAAATCACAGTGTATTTTACAGAAAATCGGAAGCAGTTCCTTTGGGTTTATACAGTTTTGGGGATTACGCTCATGCACCTTCAGAAAGTATCAGTAGTATCAATGTCTATAGCGATAGATATCAAACTGAAAAGGTCTTCCATTTAAGGCAGGAAAAAACAAGTCAGTTAAAGATAAAATCTGATGAGGACTATTATGTGAGAAAAAGCTATAACATCTTGAAATGAAGCTTAACAGAGTGTTGTATAAAAAACAACCTGTAGAATGCTGGAATAGTAGTTGGCCGGACAGCATAGTGGTTATACTTCACATTCTAGGGAAGGGCTTAAAACAACTGTGACAGAGCACAATATCCTGGACAGATGTTAATGAATTAAGTTAAACCTCATTGAATTAAGTAAGTTAATTGTATTAAAAATGCAATTGATTATGTGTTATTGTTAGATTGTATGTAATGTAATTCCTCTGCTTACCAGCCCTTTCAGCCACCCCTAGAAGAGGTTCATATATAGTAGTTCAAACTGGATTCTCTGGGTACCAACAGACAAAGAAAGGATTTTTGGATAAATGGCTTGGTTTTAAACAGGCTCATGGCTTTCCTCATGATCTAGCAAATAGGCAGGACTTATGGTCCATGGAAGAGTTGGAAAGAGTTGGCCTACTGAAGCCCCAGAAGACAACATGCTAGGTTGAGCTGAGGCTGTTATGAACTTGTGACCATAGAAGTCTCTGTGGGGTTTGAAGGACTAATCACCTGCCAGATCCCATGTCAGAGCTGGGTTGCTCTGGGGTAAGCTTATTAGCATGCATGTAGGTTCTTTTATTGTTTGTAATGTTTTCCTCTGTAATGCTTTCACTCTAAGAATAAATAAGCTTGCATAGAAAGAGTTGTGCAATAAATTATAACTGCAGCAATTGCACTATTAACAGTCTCTGAAGAGAAAGGCAAAGCAGGTCTTCTTAGGCAGTCTGACTTTCCTGGTGAATTCACAATATAATCAGGCAGCAGAGCAACTTGTAAATACTCCAATCAGAAAGGAGCAAGACGCATGTCTCCGCCCAAGCAAGGTGAGGGCCAGGAAAGCCAGAAATCTGAGAGAAGAAGCCCTTGCTGTACTATAGAGCAGGAACACAGGTTTAGTTGCTCTGAATGGTGAACCCCCTCATTTTGTTGTTTGTGTTCGTGGCGAGATTGTAATAACTGTAGAACTGAACTCACAGAGGCTATTTGCTGCTGTGTTTGATATTTTACTTCACTCTTTGTTCGTATTTAAGCTTTACCTTGTTTGTTAGCTGGATGTATAAGGAGAAGTAATCTGATGGGGAGTTTGCTAAAACTCGAATACCACCAATTTTAAAAAGCTATATATCTACGAGTCTGTGCCCTATTCTTACTAATTGGATGAGACAAGATTCTCCTGACTTTTCACAGGCCCTATTTCAAAGGTTTAAGTGGATGGAAGTGGTGCATAGTCCTTGTTCTGGCCTTCTGTGTAAGGGAACATTTCACCCAAGCTTCTTGTTGAGCATGTGGCTGTGCAGACTCTGTACACCATACAATTAATTTGTACCTTCTGCTGTCAAAAATGGGGAGATCCATATTTTCAGGGGAATAATCTTAAATTGGACATTAGGTAAAAATGTTCCTACCCCCCTTTCAACAATGTCCTGTTTTAGGGTTCTGAAAAATTTAAGACATTGGCTGTATGGAAAGGAAGTTCTGCAGATTGTGACATGGTAGAAGATAGTACATCTGCTGTTTGACGGAGATTAATGAAAGGTTGATAATCACCTGGAGATCTGAATAAAATCTCTGGGTAAGATTTCGTACTTGATTTTGAAAACAAGGCTGCTGAGTTTACATCAAAACAAATGTACCAGAAAGTATTACTGCTGGACTGCAACCTCTATGCAAGGCTGCCAACAGTGCATATTAGCTTTTGGCAACACATCTACTCACATACTTCAAACATGTAACAGCTCTCCAGATAATGTGATTTTTAGTATAAGATGAGTGAGTTTCGATTCCACTAGCTCAATTTCAAATTTGGGCAAGTAAATAGGACATCTGAGTACTGGAATGTGGAGTTTACATGACTTCTGTAAATCCAGATTTAAACTCTTAAGTATGCAATTTGGACCATCTAATTAGTTTTCAGCATTTGAAAACATGGTTTTGATGTAGCTATATAGAAAATCGCAGCTGCACTTTTTACACCCACACACAAACCCACACACACACCCTTCTCCTGTTAAGATCAATTTCTTTTGGTCAATTTTTTTTTTAAATTAAGAAATGAATGAATGGTCATTGGGTATAGATGTACATTTGAGATTTTAAAAGGTATATATAATGATGCACAAATATTGCACCTGCTTGAAATGTATTTTCCTCTTCCATATCCATCTTATATTGCTTATCTTATTAGAACATAAATTCTTTAAGGCAGAACTGTTTCTACCTATGTTGGTGAAGTGCCCAACAAAAGGGAATCCTGATCCTGGTTGAGGCCTCTGGTTACTACAACAATAAATAATATTTTCTTTTAGCCTGCCCTGCTTATGAGAATTATCTGCTTTTTCCCTGTAAAGTCATTAAAACCATAAATGTTGTATTTGTTTTATCTGCTGGGAGGAATGGGCTTACCTGAAAATATAGCTTAACAGTGTTTTCTCCTAGGTGCAAAGATGATATCTAGTTTCCTTGCCCTAAGGGGAGGCAAAACCATATGTGCAAAACCACACTAGCAACAAACCACATGTGACCAAGATTTGGAATCTTGCTACATTGATAGTGTCTTTTAAGTCAACCAATATGGATTCAAGCTGGTAGCACAAAGCAAGAGTCCTTTTTGTTTTCTACAAGACAAAGTAGCCAAAAGGAAGAATGGATATTTCCTTATCAGAGAAATAAATGGAGTCTTAACTCTAGAGATGTGCAAACTAGGTCTTCTCATTTATCAAGTAAATTGATGCATTAAAAAGGGTTGTTTTAAAAAAAACAAAACACAAGATCTTTGTTTCTTCATTTGATTGTGTTAGAAGAACAAGTTTATTTTAATCTGTAGGCTGAGTTTACAGCCACACAATCCTGTTGAGAGAAAATTTTTCAAAGTTTGATATTTTTCAAACGTGATTCCAAACTTCTAGAACTAATACTACTGTGTAAAAGTCATTTGCTACCTTTTTATATAGTACACATTTGCAATGGTCAATTTAAAAACTAAGAGTACTCCATCTCCACAGTACTTAGTTTGCATATTCTATGATGGCAGAGATTTGGAAGGACATGATTTTTTAATGACAATAGTACAAGTTTTATTGAGTAAGACTGTCAACAAAGGAATGTACCTCTTTTAGGCTGAGGGACATAGGGGTTCCACAGAATTCTGGAAAAAACACCACATCAATTGAGTGTGCACATGTGAGTATGCAGCATCTGCAAGAAACTCTGAAAGGAAGTAGAGATGTTGGTGTTAGGTTGGCACCATCCAAGAGCAGAATTTGTCCCTAAAATTAGAGAAGGGGTTTTCAAAGGGATAAAACTTTAAATAGAAAGCACAACTTCATAAAGATTTTTAGATCCTATTCTCCTGTACAGAAGAGATAAAAGTCACCCATGTGGAAAGAGCCTGCAGAAGGTCTAGGTAGCCCTGAAGCTTCACTTAAGAGGTGTTGGGTCTTCTGCACAGGGATGAATTTCACCCAAGATGAATGACAGATAGGGTGAGTGACTGTGCCAAGGCTGTGCAGTCCATACAGAAGAGCTGGGAATGCAACTCCTGTCTCCTGACTTGCAATCATGTAATGTAGCTACTAGACCACAGGGGTCCTTTTTCTTCGATTAATATTGTAGTTCGGACAAGGAAGTCGGTGTGCGTGCCCGTGTTCCCTAGACAAAGTACATTCTTACAACTTTGTGCCCTGCCCTTTAGAGGGCTTCATGCTTTATGAAGAGGCCTTGCAACGTTAGGATGCCACAACATGACAGGATTATGTCACTTGCGAAGACATGAATTTGTCTCACCATGATGCAATGTCACAATGTGAGGATACAGAGCATGGTGCAGTTGTTTGTCTCACATGATGGTAAGGTGAGATACCTAGATGTTGGGGGCCCTTTTAGGAAAATTGGCCCTTTGTGAACAATTCAAATAGCAGCAAACAGCTCAGTGACCAAATTCCTTTATAATCTTAGACAAGGTAATATAATTTACGACCTCATTTCTTCCCCCTGCCAATCTATAAAAGCGGGATAACACTTAGCTAGTTCACTGAGTGTTAGGCTACTTTAATTAATGATAAAGATTTAGGCTGTGAGCTGCATAGGGGACTTTAAAGCCCAAATCCTGTGCAGATTGTGAAAGCTAGATTGAAGTCAGATGAACGTTGATTAACTACCTTATAGTGAATGCCACTACTGCCAGTGTAACAAGTGCCTTTCATTAGCAAAATACTACTCCTATTAGGCTTAGCACTTAAAAATAATTTAATATATATTTTGCAATGTATGTATGGTAAAAAGTGTATATTACCACATGAACATTCACACTTATACAGACTAAGGCTGATTGCAGTTTTCATCTAACAAAGCAGTGCAGGTCTATTTTTGTTTTTTGTTGGGTTTAAATCAGAATCTAAACATTTGAGAGACCTCTGTCTGTTGTGACAACTGATAGGTTTGTTTAGCTATTTTCTCCCCTGAAATTTTCTGAATTAAAATGGTCTGAAGCCTTCTGCATTAATACACATTCTTGCTTTTAAAGTGCTGTTTTACCACTGGATGGTGCTCTCGACACACAGTAGACCTGTGAATCACACATTGCCTGAGGAGCCAAAACACAAAAAACATTTCCAAGTGCTGTTCATTTGAAATTATTTTAAAAAGAGGAAAAAGATGGAAGCCAAATGCCCCTCCTCCCCGCCTTGAGGAGAGTGGGGAAAGAGTTTGGTCAGACTAGCAGTGGGATGGCCAACTCTTGGGAGTGAGAGGGGAGAGCTCACACTTGTGTGTTGGACCTGAGTCCCTCCTTGTGCCTCACAGCATACATGGGAACATGTGTGGGGAAGAGGCTTCTGTCTCCTGTTAACCAGCCAGAAGGGCGTAGGTCACAAGGGGACTGATTGATTGTCTCTCTCTCCACTCTCTATTTAAAGCCTCCCCAGGCATCTGGGGGTCATCTTGCCACTATTACTGCCCTGCCTCCCTGTTGCTGAGGTATATTGAGCTGCATTTCCAGCATGCTGTGGGTCTGACAAATCACCTATTGCTGATCAGGAGGGAATATTTTTTCCAGCTGGGCCAAATGGACAAGGATCTGGAGGGTTTTTAATAAAAATATTTCAGTCTGAAATTCTGAAACATTTTGACATTGTCAGAAAAATCTCTTCATCTCCCCTCCCTGCCCCACTTTCTCAGCAACATGATTTTGGCAAAAATCAACATATTCCTCAAAGCATTTCTGTTTTGATGAACCTACATTTGCCATCAGAAAACTGTTTCAGTTGAAATTTTCAGACCACCTGTAGTTAAAAAGAATAAGTATTTTACTGTTACAAAGCAGTATAGGAAATTTAATTCATTGCAATTTGAAGACAGTGTTGATGAAGGCCAGGTCCCAGAGGTACATGAGACCTGGGACATGTCTGTGGATCTTATCTGTAAGGAGAAGGGGAGACGTGAAATCTTCACAAACTGAGGTCTCCCTTGGTACCATCCACTGCACAGGCCCACTTAAATCCCTGGTATGTTAAGGGAAGGGGAAGATAACATGGGGAGGGACACTAAATTAAAGTTGGGGCCTGCTGCTTTACTCCATCCCTGGGTCTGTCTTTCATTCACCTGCATGTCATGATCCGTATGTGATCATAAAAAAGTAGTGGACAAAAATAATCATGGATCTTATTTAACGTTTTAAAATAGGATGTTCATTAGTCCATGCAGGATGGCAGCATGTACAGAATTTCTGTACAGCCCAAGGTGCCCCTTTTGTAAACCATAAACTTTATGGTTGCACATAAAGAGGTTAAATCAGAAATCTTTGAAGGCAGGAGATGAAGAGTCAGGGCTAATGGTATTTGTGTGCTATAATAGAAGGAACTTTTCAATTTTCCTTCTGCCAGACATTTTTTTATCACAGCTTCCAGCAGTAGCATGTGGCTTACTCCAAGGTTTATTTTTAGAAGTCACCATTTAAGTTTGGCTTGACAACCTAAAAGTGTATACCACGTATCTCTCAAGGCTGCTGAATCTGCACAGGTGACACTTGATGGGATGTGTGGATTGCAGTTTAAGGTTCTGAAATGAACACATGAGGGAACTGTGTATCTTGAGAAGACAGCTTTAAAAATAATCCAATGAAGCACAGTATGGAGCATATGGACATATTGTCATAGTGTACTGGTAGCATTACTATTTCAGTTCTGCTATGAAAGAACACGGAAGACCTTCTTTTAGTTTTTTTTTTCTCTGAGGTTTATGGTGGGTTTTTTTTAATCAATATTCATTTCTCCACTTTAGTTCCCTAGCCTCAACGTGATCTAACTGTTTGTTCTTTGGTAGTGGCCCTGCACTTGTTCAGATACAGCAGGCTTAATAGCCTTTGATAGGATGAAAGATCATTCTCTATGCAAGTGCAAGTCTTTATTTCCCATGACATTTTTGTATTTCCTTTTCCTGGCAGCATTGCCATTTCAGAAGGGAATGAAGGCAAGAGTATTCACATGGGGTGAAATTTAGCCTTGTATACTTGAGTCGCAGTCAGGTACTAAAACAGAGCATAACTAGTGCATTGGCCTTGTGCTTATTCTCTGTGGGATGAATTTCACCTATAAAAATGTGACATTCCCCTCTGGTGTTACCTGGACAGGTGATTTGCTAGTTTACCCCAATCCTTGACTCTGGGAGCCAGCCTTACCCTGCTCTGCTGTGAGAACCCCCACTCCTGGGCTGTTCAAACACAGCCTCTGGCATGTAAGATGCTCCTTGGATAGTGCAACCAAATGACACTAGCCAATATCTCTGGTCCCAGACACAACCCTAGGAACCTCTGTCTTGCAGTGTCCAGTTATGCCTGCTGGACGCAGCAAGCATATGAGTTTGTCAATTTAACAAAGAAATTGATATGCCCCAGGCTTGTTATCCCAAGGGGAGACTGACACGCTGTAAACCAAACACTGCTTCAGGTAGAACACACACATTTATTAACTACAAAAATAGATTTTAAGTCAAAGCATAACAAGTCAGATTTGGTCAAATGAAATAAAAGCAAAACGCATTCTAAGCTGACCTTAACACTTCCAATGCCCTTACAAACATAGATGCTTCTCACCACAGGCTGGCTGGTTGCTCTTCAGCCAGGCTCTCCCCTTTAGAGTCAGCACTTCAGTCTCTTGGTGGTGGTGTCTGTAGATGTAGGTGGACTAGAGAGGACGAGCATGGCAAACGTTTCTCCCTTTTATCATGTCCTTTCTTCCCTCTTGGCTTTGCCTCCCCCCTTCAGAGTCAGGTGAGCATTACCTCACCGCAGTCCCAAACTGACCAAAGGAATGGGGGTGACTCACTGAAGAGTCCAACAGATCCTTTGTTGCTGCCTAGGCCAGTGTCCTTTGTTTTTGTAAGGCTGGGCTGGTCCCATACATGCCCTGATGAGATGTGAACTGCCCCTCTGCTCCTGGAGAGTTTTGCCCGGGCCTGCTTTAAGCCATGAGGACACATATTTGGCCTCATAACTATATACATGAAATTACAACCTATAACATAGCATTACTATAACAACAATGTTCAGTGCATCATGAGCCTTCCAAAGACACCCGACATGACAAACTTTGCATTGGATACCATGCAATCATATTATAAGGATGAACATAGGGGTGCAGAGTGTTCCCCTGAGGTACCCATCTAGGAGTTTCTGGTATTTCAAGTGATATATTGTAGAACTCTAACTAAGGTCAGAGTGCAACCTCTTAATGTCCAATGCTGGGTTTTTTTCACATGCCAATATAGTTGTCCCAAATCTCCATCGGGTTGCATGAAATATTTGGCTATGTAAGCTTGCCTGCCTGTGTGCTGGAGATCCTTCTTCCCTAACTGAGCCCCCAACTGTGCCAGCACACGAAAGGCAGCAGCAGAAGACAATGACTCAGTGAAAGCACAGGATGCCAGGAGCATGCTACAACAGCCACTGCAAGGCTCAACCCTTCCGCTTAAAAAACAGTTTCTTTCTCCTGTGAGGACTTCCCAGTCACTGATTGAAGGCCCCTGCCCCTTTTTTCCTCTGTGCCTTTAACACACTACATAAAGAGCACAAATTCCTGTAGTCATGGGTCCTGTGTTAGGTTTAGGCTTGGTAAGATTAGATTTGTATTGGTAAATGCTGGTAAACAATTTCACTGCACATACACACAGACCAACAAAAATATTTGCATTTATGATCATCAGAATTTACAGATAGGCAAAGTAGGAGAAACTCCTTGAGAATTTATTGGAGTTTGAGTTAAGGATATTTACTTTGTGTATTTTGACTTGTGCTGTTGATAATGTGTTTTAACAGTTATAAAGCTTTAACATTTTGAATCTCAACCTCTACTATCATTAAATAATTGTTGTCCAGCCCCCCTAAACTCCCACAATTGTGAAAATTAAAATCCATAAAAATGCTTTAAACCCATAATTTGGTGCAATTATGAAAATTTAAATTGATAAAAATAGAAAAAAGTTTAAAAATAAACATTGGTATCTGTTGAAATTATAAAAAAATAAAAATGGAATTCTGTCAAGCCTAGTTATGTTTATTTAACTCACTACTTCTGTTGATTGGATGTTTAATTTTAAATGCTTCTTCCCACAGCCTATTTCATACAATATAGCTCCTGGTGCTCCTGCAAGGAGGAAGTGGTTTTCTGGGGCTACCTCCTCCTGGCAAATGCAGGAACTGGAAAGCACCTGGGGCCATCACAGTCCTCCTCCACTGTCTCCTCTAGGTCTTGTCCATCAGGGGAGGTATTCCACATTGTATGGATATGTTACAAAATATACAGCATGCCAAAATTATCCTATTAACCTTTTTAGGGCTGTAGTGTCAGAGGTGCTACAACTAGGGGTGCTTCTGTACCCATTGACTTGAAGTGGTTTCCATTATATACAAGGTTTACAGTTTGGTTCAATGGCTCTCAGCACCCCCACTGTAAAACTTGTCTCAGTACCCTAGTATACTGTGATACACTAGGTGGATAAGGACACCTCCTATGCACCTTTAGGAGGCCCATGGTCTCAGTGGCTGTTCTGATTTTGTAAGCACAGTTATGCCATCTTCTGGAGGAAATGCAAGGGTAGACAATGGGAGTCAGGATGGTACCTGTCTATTTTGTGAAAGGGTGAAATGTTATCACGATCATCAGCCTTTACCATAAGCAGTATGAGAAAGGGAAGAAGGAATGGGAGGCCAGAACTAATGTTGGCTAGGGTTCAGGGGCATCTTTTACCTAGCCGCCACCCTCCATGAACTCATCATTGATGAAATGCCTACACAGACTATTCAAGGAGCAGATGTAGGAGTTGAACCCTTGCTAGCATGTTTGAAATGTCCATACCTAATTTGAAAAAGGCAATTAGGTATAGAATTGCTAACATCATAGTGCTAGGGTCAAAACATGGCTGGAACACAGCCATAGCCTTTTGATCAGTAATGACTGCAATTCCCCAAAGTGCAGAGCTCAAGGCCTACAGGTGCTTAAGGTATTTAGAAAATGCCCATAGGTGCCCAAAGAATAAAACCTGGCAATGGAAGAAAAATGGGTGCCTAACCATGGCCTACTTCCACTTATGAAAATAGCAGGCAATTTAGGCATATTAACTAAGGTGCATTATTAGGTGCCTAAACAGTAGAATTGGTCAAAATTCAGGTTTTCTGGTGTGCAGGAAAATTCCTGCATTTTGAAGTTTCCTTTAGCCATGAATTGGAGGAAGGAAAGGTCAACTTCTGACATTCCCTGCCAAACAAAGCTTCATTTCAGAAATATCAAAGGTCAAAGTACTTAGTTTCACCTTTTTTTATAATATCAAATATGAAACAAGGCACTTTGAGCTAATCAAAATGAAGTGCTTCAGTAATTGTGTAAACTATCACTGAAATTGGTACATTTCCATGAAACATTCCAATATTGTAGAAGCAGCATTTTCTGATGGAAAACTGTTGGGTTGGAAAGTTTTTGACCAGTCTCTTAGGGAGTTTGTTAATCAGACCCTGAGTGGTTTGACCAAGGTGTCAGAGGTGGCATATGAACTCCTACTGTCAGTTGCCCAGTCCCACAAAGCAACTTCTAAATGATATGGTGTCCTTTTTCTTACATTAATATTTAATTTTGTGCAAGTGAACTCACTAGGAAGTCAGCAGATTTGGCAGCATCCCACTAGCCAAAAATACATGGACCATTTCCAATTTTTACAGTTTTGTTCCATGTCTTCAAAGTCACACATTTTATAAGAAGGCCTCAGCACATTTAGAGGTCACACTATATCATCACAATGTCACTGTGTGAAGAATTGAATATATTTCACCATTATGCAATGTCATAATATGAGGATGCAGAGAACATGGTGCTGAGTGCCATTACTGAGATACCATTACAGTCTGGCACAACACCCATGCTCTTTATTCTCAAAAGGTTTCCCCACCACCAGTTCCCAACTAGATACAGGCTTCACAGCTACTTTGCCTACAACAGCACTGGCCAGCAACAGATTAGGAAGCTCACACTTCTTTCTGTGCCTGACCTTTCTCTTTCCCTTTGTTCCCTGGCTTCCTCCCAGCCTTTATAGCTCTGGGCTAATAAGACTGGCAGGTGTGGCCAGTTACCAGGTAGGCACCAGGCTATTCACCCAGCCCCAATTCATTCTCCTTGATTGGGGCTAGAGTTGATCTCAACCAGCACCCTGCCACAGTGTACAAAGCTCCTTTTAAGAACAATTCCAAAAGTGGCAAATAACAGCTCTGTGACCCGACTCCCTCTGTGGCTTTAGACAAGTCATTCAATAGGGCACTATATTTCCCCACCACCACCCCCATAGAATGCTGGTCACTGAGTGTCATGCCATTAATTAGTCAGTGATTATTAAGCTTTAGGCTGAGATTTTCAAAGCCATCTAGAAGATCTTGATGTTCAATTTTCAGTGCCTCTGAAGATTAAAAATACTAACACTACCAATGCCCATTACAGCACAAGTGCTTTAGCTAGCCATCCTTCATCAGAATTAATCATTGAAACCAGTTGGCTCAAAGAAGAGTGCTACAATTCAATATCTGTAAGGTGACTGTAGCAAGGTTGAGACTCACTGCCATGGTGCCTCCTGCTGGTCATTCTGGGAATTAGCTCTTTCCAGCCTTTGGAGCACCCTCTGCAGGCCAGGGTCCCTCCCAGACCCCAGTGCCTCTTTACCCCAGGGTTCTGCCCCTAGCAGTACCCCCTTACTCTGGGTTTCCCCTCTCAGGGGAACCCCCAACCCTCTAAACCCACCTTGCCTCAGTGGCTACTGCCAGTCATCATCTAGCCTCCTTTCACAAGGGCAGACTGCAGTCTGTAATGGCCACTCATCATTGGCAAGAGGTTAGGACCGGCTGCCTCCACCTATTCCCAGGCTGCACCTTTGAAGGGCTGCACCAAGGCCTGCTGCCTGAGGGGTTTACCCAGCTGGAGCTCCCCAGTGCTGCTCCGCTTCAGGTACCTTACTCCTAGACAGCTAGCCCTTCCCACTTCAGCACTAGAGTGCGACTCCTCCAGCTTGTGGCCCCCAGCCCTCTTATAAGGGCCAGCTGGGCACTGATTGAGCTGGCCACAGCTGTGGCTCCTTCCCCAATCAGCCTAGTTTGGCTGTTTTATCCCCTGTGTTGCAGGAGTGGGGCAGCTGCCCCACTACAGTGACCTTGTAAATCAGCAGCATAGAAAGGATTTCTATGTCAGAGATTGCACATCAATTTCTATTTTCATTCAATACTGATTTATTTTTTAAAGAATTTGCTCTATAAATATGGAGGGTCGTGCTTTCAGTCATCCACCTATCATATTATTGTGTTTAAATATTTAAAAATTAAAACTCTTCCAATGGATAACCCTGAATTAAAGTTGTATGAAAATTGATTTAGTACCTCATATGCTGAGTTCTACTCTGCCAGAGTAACAAATAGCACTCTTCAGCAAAATGACTACTGCTATCACTGAGCTTAGCAATAAGAAATCTATATCTTTTGCAATTTGTACATTGTGAAGAGTGTATGTTATTACATGCACATTCATATTATTGTTCAGGCCAAGTTTAGGTGTACTTTTCTTCTAACAGAAATGTGCAGATCTAATTCTGGATTTTTTTAATCTTTATTGTTACATTTGGTAGGTTTAAAATCAAAATCTGAATCTTAGAGACACTTTTGTCTGTTCTGACAACTGGTAGGTTTGTGTAGCTATTTTCTCCACTGAATTTTCTCAGTTAAAATGGTCTGAAACCTTTTGCATTTAATACATGTCCTTGCTGTTAAAATGCTGCTTTATCACTGGATGGCGCCCTCAACATACAGTAGACATTCAGTCCCAGAAATGCACCACTCTCACAGTCCCTGATTTACCCAAACCAAAAAACAAAACCAAGTTCTATAGATTTGAAATGTTCACAAGCCATAAACTATCTCTGCAAGTATTCAGGGGGCTAATATGAAATCTCAGTAGACAGATGAAAAATCAGGAACAATGGCTGTTATAACTTTGTGTTATGTTCTTTCTATCTTAGGTCCTTATACGGCCCGTTACTGTAGAATCCGAGCACTTCATAGTCTTTAATGTATTTATTCTCAACACCCCTGTGAGGGAGGGAAGTGCTGTTATCGCCATGGTACAGCTAGAGAATAGAGGCACAGACTAAGTGCCTTGCCAAAGTCACACAAGAAGCTCATGGCAGAGCAGTAAATTGCACTAGGTCTCCCGAGCCCCAGAGGTAGCACCCTAACCCCTGAAACATCCTTCCTCTCATAATGATCTCTGCGCACTCCAATAGAAGGAACTTTTCAACTTTCCCTTTCTCTGCCCTCCTTGTCACAGCTTCCAGCAGTATCATATGGCTCACTTTAAGGCTTATTTTTTAAAATCACCATTTAATTTCAGTTTGACAACTTAATCGTATGCACAGAATAGCTCAAGGCTGCTGAAGCTGCAGAGGTGACACTTGATATAATGTACAGATGGAAGTTTAAGGTTCTGTAATGAACACATGAGGGAGCTGCATGGCTTGAGATGACTTAGATATTTAAAAATGAACAGGTAGTAGGAAACTATAATAAATGCAAGATGTATGGCACATTTTGCTTGTGGCATTACCTTTTTCCAGTTCTGCTATAAAATAGCATGGGACAGCTCATTTTAGCTATGTTCTGGTTGAAGCTTAGGGTTTTCTTTTATCAATTTTTTTTTGTACTTTAGTTCTCCAGCCTCAAACTCGGCTCATTTTTTCCTCTGTGATCCTGCACTTGTTTGGAGATGACAGGCTTAATACCATTTGATAGGATGAGAGAAGATCATTCTCCTGTGCCGTTCTACAAGTGCACTCTTATTTCTGATGACATTTTTGCATTTCTTCTTCCTTTGTAACAAGAGCATCCACAATTCACAGAGGGTGACATTCACTTCAGTACACTTGGCCAACTCAAGCTGCCAAAATAAGTAGCACTTAAGTGGTACATAGACCTTGTGCCGGCCCTCTGCATGGAGCGAATTTCACCCACAGTCACGCTGCAGAGAACCTTAGGACCTCTCAGCAGACCTCTTTCTACCTTCCTACTTTGTGCCCTGCCAATAAGCATCTGTTCCCCACCAATAAGTATTATTCAGTGGTCTCCTGCCCTCTGATCCTCCCTACATTTGAAGAGCTTATTGAAGGACTCAGATTAAACAAATATTTTATGTACTCTGAAGCCTGCAGAGCAAAAATATTAATTTACATGTTTCATAGCAATAGGATAATTTGCCAGAGCGGTTGGGCCCCATAATAAGAACTTCAAAAGTAGGGTATTGGGGGTGGGGCAAAAGAGAGAGATGCAGTGGCCAAGGGTCTATCACAGAGTCATGGGATCCACTAGTAAAGGAGACAGTCAACTATGATAGGATTGCAAGCAGGGAGCAAGGAGCCATAAAGGGTTTAAACATGCTTCTGTACCTTTCAAAGTTTGCTGAAACCTTTCAGTATCTTTGGTCAACAATCACTCACTGTAACTCAATTACATTGGGAAACTATTGACATTAAAGTCAATGGGTCCATAGACGGCAGGAGGACTCTAGGCTAAGTCTGCATGTGTAATCCTACAACAGGTGCCCTACTGGTACATTTGTTTGGATGTTATTGGACAGACAAAAAAATTGTTTTTGGTGAGTAGAAATGCTAAGTTTGTTGAACTGAAGCTAACAAGGGTGCTAACACAAACTATACCATTTAATAGGGTGTTTACACCGAAAACTAACAATGGACAAGAGCAGTAATGTATTTCCCCTGATTGCAGTTCATTGTTCTTTTATGGTGGTGGAAAAAACCACACATTTCTTGCAAAAGTTCTGATGTTGTGAGTTACTGAAAGGTATTGATGGTCTGGGTTGGTTTAAAAACAAACAAACTACTCAGTTCACAGGCAATGGTTGTGCCTAGCAGTTTATAGCACTGGATCCAAACTCTTCTGTATCTTATTGTTTGTCATTGGGGTTGTATATGATGCTAGGCAGTGCAGAATCTGGAACCTGGAGGATGTATGTTTGGTGATAGAGTGATTGTTTGGGATAGTTCAGTTACAAATGTTAGGGTAGGTCTATACTTACGCGTCCCGTCGGAGGCGCGCGATCGATGTTCTGGGTTCGATTTATCGCGTCTTGTCAAGACGCGATAAATCGAACCAGGAAGTGCTCCGTCGTCGACGCTGGTACTCCAGCTCGACGAACGGAGTAGGCGGAGTCGACGGGGGAGCCTGCGCGCCGCGTGTGGATCCCGGGTAAGTGCTTTTTCATTCGAACTAAGGTATTTCGACTTCAGCTACGTTATTCACGTAGCTGAAGTTGCGTACCTTAGTTCGATAGGGGGGGGTAGTGTAGACCTAGCCTAAGTGTCTAAAGATGCAGCCTCCCAGTGTAAATATTTCATCTATTTCCATATGGGGATTATGTGGTGAATCCATACTGAGTATTTGATTACTTTTACCACCTGAAGTTGTTTCTATAGTCTTTTCTTGTTCATTAAGACCACCAAGCTTCCCTTATCTACTGGCTTATTAGTTTTTTGATATCTTCTCAGAAGTGTCATAAAGATCTTTTTAATCTATTGATATTACTAAAGTGCCCTTCCCTGCAGCTCCACAGCCTACATCTCGAACAATTTAACCACCCAAAATAATTCTATGGTAGGAATATTTGTGCAATTCTATAGGGCTTTTCCAAAAAAATGACTTCAGAATTTTGGGAGATAGTAGTATTTATTTTAAAAAACATTTCTATTCACTTTTAAGTGAAGAGAGACCTTTTCTCAATACTTTGGGATAAATTGTCCTGTGTTACCCTAGTGCAGCTCCATTGAAGACAGTGAAGTTGTAACTTGAAACTGAGAATTAGGCCCCCCCGCTCTAATTTAGACGTATTTAAGACTTGCATGAGAGGTTAACTACTATTTGATCACAATGGTCCCTCTGGCTTTAAAACCTTTGAATATATGAATGTCTTTTCATTCTGACTGTTTCTCTTCATCAGAGAGCTTCCATTTGTTTGAAATGTAAAGACCAAAGTACAGATGAGAATACAATGTCTGACTGGCTGAGATGTCAGGAGACTTTACGTTTCAGTGATCAGTAACAATGTGATTTCTGATGTCTCTGTAATGGTAGGAAAGGCTTTAAAAGCTTATAAGTCAGCATCAGGTATGCTTTTTTAAAAAAATGAATGCAAACTGCAGTTGTTTCATAGCATTTGGTGACTGGCATGTATGGAAACCCAAATGATTAGATCACACATTCTAGCCTACTAACATTGGTTTCCACTGATGCAAATAGTTAAAGCCTAATTTGATTGATTGCATCTGCAGAATAACCTGTTATTTCCTTATAACAGGAGGAACTCTCAGTAGCAACAAAGTGAAGTCAGTCTGAATTAATCAGGCTACACACTAATCTAAACAAATCTATCGATCAACACTTTGAAGATGTTACTGTAGGCACAAAGAAACAATTTTCTGCCTTCTCCACAATCCAGACATAAGAAGCCAAAATGGACTTTTATAGCACAGCTGATGAGCTTCAGCACAACACACCCATCAGTGACACCATAACCATCTTCTATCATGCTTCATCTGTTATGGGTCATTCATAAAACCATGGTGATTTGTAATGGTGAACCGGTTGAAAAGCACCTAACAGACACCGTAGCTGGTAAAAAAGAGTCGTCGTAAAATGCTAACCAACCTATAAAGGTGAAGAGTTGGCAATACACTCTCTTCCCTCATAGTCCTCTGGAGACCCTCTGGATCCATTTTCCTCCCAGGGCAGATCATCAGAACCATGTCTCTTAGACCCAACCTGTAATCTTAGAGCTTTTAAAGACTGATGAGATATTTGAGCAATAGAAAAGACCATATGTAAAATGGACTGTGATTAGCAGATTACTTGCTTCTCAGTTTGATTTGCGTTGACTTAAAATACAGAGCAGTATGACAAATATTCTATAAGACGTTTCACTCTGTGATGCTAGGGGACTGGTTCAGCTCTTTGTGAGTTCACATTGAGTTCATGATATACAATTTCCCCCATGAAAAATTCTACTATTTCCAGTTTTATTTCCCACCTCTGCATGGCAATGCTGTTAGAACTATTGAGATCTTTCTAAAGAGTACATGTTTTTAACAGTGCCAGTGTATAAACATCCCAATGTTGTGCTGAGATTTCACTGGGCAGGTTAAGGGACAAAGACATATTAAGGCCTCATCTACAAGATTGACTTAGCTATGTTGCTCAGAGCTGTGAAAAATTTCATGCTTTGAACATTGTAGCTAGGTTGACCTAACACCCGATGTAGGTGCAGCTAGGTTGACAGAATAATTCTTCCATTGAACAAGCCACCACCTCTTGGAGAGATGGACTAAATGCATCAATTAAAACACAATTCGTCGATGTAGGATGCATCTACACTATGGCACTACAGCGGCACAGTTGCAGTCCCATACCTGTGCTGCTGTAGTGGTTGAAGTGTAGACATATCCTTTAGACTGCAAAATTTTCAGAAAGAAGCCTTTTATCTTAAAAAGTACTTAATTGAATGTAAAATTCAGAAAATATTCTATTGCTCAAGTAAACCTACACATCAACATTTCTTCCTTTTGTTTGGGTGGTGACATAAAGTGGGTAAAAATCTGATTTATAACGGGATTGAGAGTAGTATAAGGGGCCTATCATCAATCAAACATAGGCCCCGCCCCTGAATCCTCAGGTCCTGCCCACCTGTCATCATAAGATCCGCCCCTGAGAGTATTAGTTCCGTGGTCAATACGGACACATGACCAGAAGCAAAGGGTGTCATGTGAGCAAATACTACATCCACCGCCCTCTACCAATCAGGATTGGTTTAACCCCTTTAGGACCACCCCAAGAGGAGATTTGACCAATCAGAGGGTGTTCCAGGATGGGTGACTGGGCTGGAAGAGGGTCGTGGGACCCCTCTAAGAACTCCTCCCACCACCCTCTACTAATCAGAATGGGTTTCAGCCACAGAGGACCTCCCCGAGAGCAGATTTGACAAATTGGGGGGAGTTCCGGGGCAGGGTGATCTGCCCAGAACAGGGTCATGTGACCCCTCTAAGCGCTCCCACTACTGGGCAGCTCTAGAGGGCAGAGCGCAGCACTACTGTTGGTCTTTATGTGTTCCTAGAGACTAACTCTGAAGGATGTAGCAGAGGTGACTTTCACTCTGTTAATCTTGAAACTGTAGCCGTCAGAGCCGGACCTACAGTGGTGAAATACCACATTACAAAATTCACTTTGAATAAAATAAAAGGCTACAGTAGGTTCTTAGAATCTGACACCATGTTCCATGCCCACACAAATAAACAGTCCCTACACATACAGTACTGAAGCCTTAAAATTTATAGTAATTTAACAAAGAGGCCAGGGTGTTATCCATGAGAATGGTAGTTGAAGTATTTTCATAGACTTTGGAAAATTTGGTCTTGCATTTGAGAACTATGCTAAAAGGTAAGTCAGTACTAACATCTGAAGCTGGAATGTGATGTGATGCATGGTAAAGAGAACCAGCTGTTGGAGCCATTGGGAAGTTTAGGTATTTAAAGCTGTTATGTAATTATTAAGTCCCAAAAGTCTCTTTTCAGATTTTCTTAATATGGCTAGTTAATCCTGGATGAGTTATTTTCCTCCAGACAACACAATACAGTGTACACTGCAAAATATTCATGAGTACAAAGGGTACTGAGAAAGCATCAGAGTATGATGAGTGCTTTCACCATAAAGCAAGAAACCCATCTCATATTACAACTAAACCATGCTTGGTGAGCTATATAGATTGAGAGAGCATGTGGCTGGTAGAACAAACATGACTATTTCTGGTTGAAACAGAACTGTTTTAATACAAACTGGGTACCTTTTCAAGTGTGCCAGCAGGGTCTGTATCGGGCAATTAGAGCACAGCACTTTGCAAAACACACTAGAGATGTATAAACCAGCCCTCAGAAAGACATAAACAAAATTTAACTGCATTTTACATATTTATAAATAAACACACAGTGTATGAAAGTTATTCTTCTATTCTGTAATCAGAACAGATCTCTGCAACAGTAGTGAGTAAAAGGAATGCTGAATGGCTGAGAGCCAGCACCTGGGGAGCTAGTAGTAATCCAGCCTCCCTCAGATTCCTGCTTCAAGGCTTTTAGGTTGAATACTCACCACAAAAGATGGCCCCATCAGTTTAAACAACCGTGAAAGCTTGAAAAAATGTAATTGGACTATTCTTAAGCACATGCTTAAGAGTTTTTTTAGATCAGCAACTGTGTTAGATCTCATTGAAAGATTGCGTTCACCAGAGGTCTTGAGCCAAAGCACTTTGCTCTTCAGCCTCTGCCCTTCAAATAACCTCTGAGCAAATGAGGTAGTCTGCAACAGAGCTGATCAGAGACATTTAGACTGAATCATATTCCTATAGAAATATATGGTTCCATAGAAATCAAGATGCTTTGTGAAATCAGGTTGATTTCATCAGAAATTTGTTTTGGAAGAAAACCAGAAAAAAAATAATTCTGACAATGTCAAGTTGCCTCATTTTGACATTTGTAGTACAAAACATTTTGATATTTCATTTTGAAATGGTTCATTATAATATAATGCAACATTTTTAAATGGTCAGCAAGTTGAACTGAAATGTTTTGATTCACCCAAAACAAAATTTGGGAAGGAATTTTGCTGCAGAGAATTCTGAAGTTTTCAGTTTTTATTCCAATTCAGAGTGAAGCCAAATTTCAAAATCTTTAAATCCTTCACCAAATGGAATATCTATCCTCTTCGCAGCTCTGTTCAGCAACACATCTTCCAACTGGTCAACGTTGCTGATAATAGCATCAATTTAACACAATCCTAAAGATAAAGCTCAACAGAACATACAAGTAAAACTCAAGCAGCTCCCTTTGTATGTTGCATGTTGCATGTTGCATGTTGCAGCTCCCTTTGTATGTTGTATGTTCAGATAGGACTACATTAGAGTGAATTTAGGACCTCTAAGTTGGTGCTTGCCACGTCCACACTGGGGACTTACAGTGCAGCACATTGGCGTGCATGGCATTTCACACCCTTGCAGTCTGAACTGTGGGGCATTGTAGACATGCCCTAAGGCCCAGAAGATCCATATGATTGCAACGCTTTTTATGCCTATCCTCCAGTTACATAAACAACAATCTCCATTCTGTTTCAAATATCTAACAATTTTGTTTTCACTAACAATCATATACCTATTTCCTTAATGGAATTCACATAAAAAATCAGAATAAGAGTTAAAGAGAGGGTGAACATAGACCAATTTCTTCAGTATTATTATTCAACATTCATACAATGATTGTGCTGAGACCACTTCCATGATGCTTGGCACTGTACAAATAGAGGGAAAGACACTCTCTTCCCCAAAGTGTTTATAACATTTTCCCCTCACACATATCACATATTATATAAGAAGGAAAAAAAGAGACAGGGAGATAATTAAAAAAATCACTTAATGTTTCCCTCCATTGACTGATCTATCTGGAAGATGCTTTTGCTTTAAAAATACTTTCACAGAAGGTGAGTTTTCCAGTTCTCCTAATCCTGACATAACCCTCCAACAATATTTTCTGACTGAAGCCACACTTTAACAAGAAAAAAAATCCTTTGAAGAGTGTGACACTTTGGTTACTACACAAGTAGCTCAATTCAAAGAACACAAGACAAGCTGCACATAAAGTTTGAAAAAGGTGTTCCTAATAACCTATTAACCAGTGAACTGAAAAAGAAAATGGATCTTAATTCATTTAATGGTCAGTGTGCCAGTAAGTACTGCACATTGGCTGGCTGTGGGTTATCTGTTTTCAATTCTGAAATGCATCTTGTAAAAATCTTTACATGACTAAAAGTGTTTCTGACATCTTCCCACTCCCCACCAACCACCACCTTGTTTCATACCTTCACCTTAAGATATGCAGTGCAAGCCAGTGCTTATTAGCACAGCTTTTTCCTTGGAAACCTAATATGAGGATTCTGGAAGTGATAGATTCAACATACACATTGCACATTTATTTTCTGGCTTATGGGGAAAGAAATGACTATTTTTCTTTCACTAAATGAGCTCATTGAAGGCACAACAATTAAAATGACTATTGAACTAATAACACCCTAACTGAGTTTACTGTACTGAGCTGACCATCCAAAAGTTTCCATTTACCAACTAATAAGTAGGTGTAATATGGCTTATAAGCTGTATGTCACTGCAATAATAGGAAAGGCTAAAAAGCCACCTTTGTAATTACTTCTATATTCTCTAATTAGAAGGTTACTAGTAATTTAATAGCCCAGTAAATATTAATGGTGGGAAACTGTGACCTGCCCAGTGGTAAGTTTTATTGTAGAGTTGTAATTCATTATGGCAGATAAAACTGTATATTCTAAATCACTATAAAGAGCAATATTTATCTAGTATGTGTATGATAAGAATTTAAGATTAATTTGTTGTGTGTAACTTAGATTTAACTTATGCGTTCAGAAACTCAAGTAACAAGAAATTATTCTCTATGCTTTATTCCATATTCAAAATGTTATACTATTGCATGCACAGTAGGGGGGAATTTCAGTGCCTCAGGAAACATGCAAACAGTCCAAAGGTTATGTCTCTCAACTATGTATTTAAAGTTCAAAATTCATGTATAAAATCTTGAACTAGTTTATTCAACCCAGACTTGTAATATATACCAGGACTTTTTTTTCATGCTCATTAAATGTGCTATGTGGCCTTGGTATTTTGACAATATTTTTCTTCCTAAATTGGGAAGTAACGCCATGTTTCTGGATGAAAATATTTTTTTTACAATACATTGTTTAGATGTTTAAATAACAATGGGGCAGTTCACACCTCTCAGAGATAAATGAGATGAGAGCTAGTGTCACATCAAGATATGCTGGATCCATAACAAATAATAAACATGGTGTAAAGGAAGTACCCAAACACTGAAGCCTGGTCTAGATCTAAAACTTAGGTCAGCCTACCTATGTCACTCAGGAGCATGAAAAATAAACACCCCTGAGGGACCTAGTGAAGCCAACCTAAGCCCCGATATAGACACCATTAGGTCAACAGAAGAATTATTTTGTCAACCCAACTACTGCCTCTCAAGGGGGTGGATTTACTACAGTGTCACAAACACCTCTTCCATCACCGTAGCAAGTGTTTAAGCTACAGCCGCATAGTTACACACTGCTGCTGTGCCCCGGTAGCATATGTAGTGTAGATCTAGCCTGAATGATGTATACATATCTTTGATAAAGTTGGATTAAGGCAGAGGGACTATAGGCCAGTAACCAGGGCCCCAGCTCCTGGAGTCACATCATGAGAGCAGAATCAAAACTGTCATTTACAAAAAAGAATAAAAGTTACTATGACTCAGTGATTTACAAAAAAGAGGCTTAAAAACATGACCCAAGGATAACTGATGTCTTCCTGAGTCTGCAGACAGCATAAAGCAATAACTCAGAGATGTGAACTGAGCAATTCATCTTAGTTCTAAAATCTGCCACCAGCGCAAGAAGGAGTGGAGCCAGGGCAAGGGGGTGTACATAGGAACCCAGATTGCCTAAATTTGTCCCTGATTCTTAGGGCTTGTCTACATGGGATGTTACTGTACACTGGATTATAGTGCATGGGCTGGTGCATGGTAGATAACTCACAGCAATAGTGTCCACATGGACAGCTATTTTCTGTTTCAATCCATATAACTGTGTACACGACAGGGTCTTTGTGTGGAGTAAGCACGTGGCATTCTGAACAGGTATCACATGGTCCTTTGCCTCACTCCTGGGCTCAGTTCATTTTGGGTCTTTTCTTGTGGTGCATTGTGGGATACATAGCAGAATCCAAATGGAGGCCAGTGGAATTCTGGGACTTGAAATCAAACTCCAAAACTCCCATGATTCATCTCTTTCTGGGTGGGTTTGTGCCATTTTGAGAGAAAATACCATTTTCAAACTGCTGTCAGCCAGCTTGGAGAGAATAATGCACCGCACTGTGATCCCAACATCCGCAAATACACGGCGCATGGGGCAGATTGAGACCGTGACTCTGGGGTGGCTTTAGATTTCAGCTGATGTGCTACTGAACAATCTCTGCAGATGCTTGCAGCTATACCAGCAGCAGCAGCTGGAGGAACAGGAGGATATAGAGCAACGGCTACTGTATGAATTTTGCAGCACACTGGGCTTGGGAAACCACCAGTGAATGGTAGGAAAGGCTCATTCTGGAGACCCAGATGACCAGCAATGGTGCCAGAGCTTTAGGATGACAAAGGCAACGTTCCTAGGGATTTGCACTGAGCTTGACACAGGCTGTAGTGGCAGCACACCAACATGTGAGCTCCCCTCCGTGTTCAGACACACGTCACCATTGCCATCTGGAAGTTGGCTACCCCAGCAGTCACCAGTTAGTAGCTAACCAGTTTGGCCTGGATAGATCCACCATTGAGACCATTGTGATACTGGTGTGTGGTGGTATGCAGAAGGTACTGATGCACTAGCTCATAAAGCTTGGCAATGTTCGGGAGGTTACTGATGGCTTTGCATGCATGGGGTTCCTGAATTGTACTGGGGCAATTGATGATTCCCATTTGCCTTTCCATTGCCCCCTGCTCCAGGCCTCATAAATAGAAAGTGTTATTTCTCTCTGAATACGCCAAGTCCTGGTTGTTTACCATGGCGGGTTCATCGGCCTTAATGTGGGGTGCTCTGGAAAGGTCCATGCCGCCAGGATCTTTCAGAACTCACCTGTTTGCCTTAATTAATAATGGAGGATTTATCCTCAGGATCACTATGGAAATCAGTGAGATCCCTCCTGTTATTCTGGGAGACCCAGCTATGCTCTGCTTCCTTGGCCGAAGAAGCCATTTACAAGTCACTTGGCTAGCAGGAAGGAACTATTTAACTACTGCCTGAGTAGCTGCAGGATGAAAATGAAGTTTGACTGTGGCAGGTCGAAGAGTAGGCAGTGTTGCCTGACCTACTGATTGTGTATTGATTGCTTAAGAACTCCCAGTTAGCATTCTGAGATTTGGTAGGTTCTTGTCCCAAGATCAGGTCCAGTATGATTAAAATTACTGTATAGTTGGGAACCCTGATGTGCATGATTGCAACACACACTTAGGAAAACCTTCTGTATTTGTAATAGTTTTATTAGCACAGTTAGCAATGTTACAAATACTCCAATCCAACAAGGTAGATAGGGATAATAAACTGTGAGGCTGAGCAGCCATATACTGTACTCACACCATCTCTTGCGAAAGAACCCAAAATGTTAGTCATCCTCCTCCTCATCAGTTGTCATCCTGGCATCTCCCAAGTGTCATATCTCCCAAGGCACCCAGGCCCAGGGTTCAACTTTTATAATGTTACGCGGATGCCATTATGCCTAATGCATATTCAGTAGGAGCTTCAGCCCCTTTTCCTTAATTGTAGGTCCTCACCCTGCTAATGTTGGGATGCCCTTCTGCCACAGGTTGCCAGTCTGTTTACCTCAAGCTTATTAGCATTCATGTCAATTATTTACCACTCTTGTGGTCAGACATCTGTTGCTGTTCCTACCTTAAAATATCCCAAGACGGTATAAACCAGCATCTGTCAGCAGTTTATTTGTTACAGCATTCTACCTTGTGATAGCTCTTGATTAGGGCCCTATCAAATTCCCTGTCTGTTGCTATAGTGTCCTTGGTCAGGTCAATGCTCTTTTGGGTCAGCTCAATGCTTTCCCAGACCAGGTCCCTGGTGTGTCTAACCAGCTGCCTATCTTTCTCCTTCTAAGCCAGCAAAACACGCTTCCAATCTTCAGTGGTTTTGAAACTTTTCTGGGAGGCTGCCAGGAGATCACCAAACATTTTTTCTTACATTCTCCATTTCTTCTTCCTCAGAGTTGCCAGATACTCAGCTGCTGATAAGGGCCCTGTCTTTGGGAGTCTTGCCACTTCAGGGGCAGTTACTGGGGGAGCACAGAAAAAACCAAAGTAGTTATTGTTCATATTAGTGCTGTTTCCATGGACACAATGATAAAATACTTTCCTCCCCCTCTATTTTTGAACTGTATCTTCTGAGTTTCATCTCAGTCTTGGAAGACCTCAGAGTTGCTAAGTCCTGTTCAGCCTTACTCCCCTTATGCCTATTTGCCCCAGTGTAAAAAACACAGTTTTAATCCTGGGATGTTCGGGGAGGTGGGGGGCACTTTGGGGTTTGCAGTGTGCTGTTGCTTGGCACAGCACTGCAGCTATGATTTGGGTGGGAGTGATGAACTGGGGATCGGTGAGCAGAGTGCAGTGGGAGGACGAGGGGATGGGGTTTGTGGAGGTGGCAGAATAGCAATTGCCTCTTTAGATAGTTATTATTCTTGATGATGATACACTGATGAGGGTGATTAGAAGCATTTCTACACTGCCCCACAGGGCAGGTGACAGGGACACCGCTGGAGGTCTGAGTTTTGTCCCTTGTTTTCTCATCAAGGCATCTGAGTTCTTAGCTCTTGATGTGACACTGCATAGCATCTCAACTGTGACCGCTCTCGGCCACCTGTTTAGCAATGGAATCATGAACCTCCTCATTGCAGTGGTTCCTGGTAAGGGCTGCCTGCATCTTCACTTCTCCCCAGATCAATGACCTCTGCACAGCTCCAGGCTGATACAGGAGGCATGGTGCAATGCTGCTGTAATACTGCTGTAATGCTGGGTTTTAGTAAATGGCCCGATCCTGGTGTCATTTAAATAGGAAGATGGCATCCAGTCAACTTTACCTTGGAGGGTGCACAGGTAAACAGACAAGTTGTTCCTGGTGACACACACAGCAGCATGGGATAGCAGTTGGACTGCCAAAATAGTGGAAATGAGCAGGGTGTATGTGACCACTGGTCCACACTAACAAAATATGCAGTGAATTCACTACGCTTTCATACCATAGTAAAGACTATGCTTTAACTGCTGAGCTACTGTGCTTTAAGGGTTTGTGTCATGTATATGCAGATCATTTTAATGTTCACAAACCCCAATTAGTGCATAGTAACCCCACACCCTTGCGCACACACTACCACCGTGTAGACAAGCCCTTAGACTCTAAATCTAGATCTCCTGATGCCTGAGTTTTGTCTACTTGTGATGGAAAGGAGCATGGACCCTATACTAGATAGAGTGTGAAATTCTGAGCATATGCCTAGATTATCTCTTTACTGATGTTGATCTCAGTGGGACTATATAAAAGTAAAGTTATTCCACCATTGCTCGCATGAAGTAGTATCTGGCCTATAGTCATCTTTCAGAGGAACAGCAGATAAAGCTGCTTATTTTGCTTTTTTATACAGCTGATTTAGTCTCTTAGAAAGATTTTTTTTTCTTGTAATAGACTTGTTTCTTTAAGAAAAGGTATTTCAATTCACATTTAAGCCCTACACAGGCAAATCCCCTTCTGGTCTACTCAAGTGTAAACCTGAGTCTTTGTTTTAGAGAAGGTGGTAAAGATTTATTGCTTTTGAAAAGTGAATGATTTAGGAAGACTATTGGGGGGGAAATAAAGAACCTGTTTATCTCTAGAATAAGCTGCAGAAAGGTGACACCTTTGTCATATCAGAGTCAAACTAGATGATTGCAATGGTCCCTTTTGGCCTCAGCATCTATGAATCTTGCTCCTCATTACTATTAATTTGCACTGGCCTTGATGTCAATTGACCATTCTCTGTTTTAATGAGAGGAGTGGGTAATTTTACCCAAGCTGCCGCAATCAGTTTTGATTCCATTCAAAGGAGCGAGGCAATGCTTGCATGAATATTTTATTGTATTTTACCTCTCGACGTACTTCGCTGTAAAAAAGCCTATTCCAGCCTTAAAAAATGAATAGGGGATGGCATTTGAGGTGGGATCTTGACGTAAAGAAAAGGATAAGTGATAGAGACATGCTCCTTGAGATTAGTCTTAAGAAGAACACCTAAGGCATTTTTAAGCAGTTGGTGCATATACTTGTACAGTGCAAGTACATAGGAAATTCCCAGTCAGTATCTGTATTTGATGAGACTGAGGGGAGCAAGGGAAGTGTACTGGTTTTAATTGATCTTGACTCTGTTATTTAGACTGTAGAAGTGTACAGCCTAGTTCCTGTCATTTTGGGTAGGGCACTTTACAAGGCTAAGTTTGTTGTTCTGGTGTAGCACGCTAATTGCCTTCCATCATTCTAGGCCCCGTATTCAGATGTTTTAGGGATGTTCTTGTTTTAAAGTTTATAAATAGCCCCCGATTACAAGTCACAGGGTGCATGTACAATAATACAAACAATGCATAGGACATGTTGTGCAAGGATAGAGAGGGCACAAGTAACCCCCACCTCTCCTGTTAATGTCCCTGTGCAGGGGTCAGCTACAGTGTGTTGGGGAGAGAAATTACTGTGCTAACTTATTGAAAGGGGAGGGGTCTGGAATGGGAGGGGTGAAGGTCAGACCACAGTGTCACCCTACTTCTCAGCAACCAGTAGAACAGGCTGGGGGCAGGGGCATACATATATGCATTCCTCCTTGAAACACGAGGATCTTTTGTTACAGCATGTCCAGCAGTGCCCTGGGAAGCATTCTGGAAAAGTCGAGGGTCCTCCACTGGAAGCATCCTGCCCCCAGACATTTACGTTTCAGGAACTGTGACCTTGAAAGCCTGTCCACCTTAAGGGCAAGTCATTTTAGTATAAGCCCTGCTTTATAGCAGTGCAGTGCATCTACCCGGGAGGTTTGCACAAGTTTACCTAGAGGGCTGTAGTGATATGTGAAATAACCAAGCAGTTGTGGCCTGGATTAAACTGATTTTAAAATACATCTGATTCTTCGTATTCCTCCCACCCACTCACACAGTGGTGCTACAGGAAAGAGTTAAAGTTGTTTTGATGCTGCTGTAACTGGAGATTTCTTATTTTAAGAAGTTTGGATTTCTTTTAAGTGTAACCTTAATTCTGAATTTCCTGGGTTTATAATGCTTGGTTTGGGGATAATTACAGCATCTCTGTAATAGTTTAACCCTAACAATTACTGATACATATTCACAGGCTCAGCTCCATCTTAATGTAATTTGTCTGAGAATTTATTTTTCAGTTTTACAAAGCTTCATACATGAACACTAAACAAGAACCGCAAAGAATGCTATCATGCAATATTTCTAATTGTGAGAAGCTATGCAGTATCAGCTTTAAATATTTAATGTGTTTAAATTTAAAGGGCAGGTAACCAATACGCCAAAGCATAGCAAACAGCCAGAGTGTACCAGCCACTTAAACTGGGTTTGCAGCTGCTTTGCATTGAAAGTTCAGCTGTTTTGTGCTGATGTGCCCTAGTGAATTTGGCCCTTAATTTGCAATTGCATTGTTGCTTTAGAGGGTTGTGTTAGTGGGCTCTGCACTATGTGAAATGGGAGGCAGGCATAGAAAGCCAAATATCTGAGCCCTAATGCTTTTATATTTCAAGGGTTCCCTCCCCCATTAACTCAATAATAATAATGGGGGATTTCAATTATCCCCATATTGTCTACATGTCACCTCAGGACAGGATGCATAGATAAAGTTTCTTGACACCTTAAATGACTGCTTCTTGGAGAAGCTGGTCCTGGAACCCACCAGAGGAGAGGCAATTCTTGATTTAGTCCCAAGTGGAGCATAGGATCTGGCCCAAGAGGTGATTATAGCTGGACCGCTTGGTAATAGTGACCATAATATAATTAAATTTAATATCCCTGTGGCAGGAAAAACACCACAGCGGCCCAACACTGTAGCATTTAATTTCAGAAAGGGGAACAACACAAAAATGAGGAGGTTAGTTAAACAGAAATTAAAGGGTACAGTGCCAAAAGTGAAATCTCTGTAAGCTGTGTAGAAACATTTTAAAGACACCATAATAGAAGCTCAACTTAAATGTATACCCCAAATTAAAATACATAGCAAGAGAACCAAAAAAGAGCCACCATGGCTAAACAACAAAGTAAAAGAAGTCGTGAGAGGCATAAAAGCATCCTTTAAAAAGTGGAAGTTAAATCCTAGTGAGGAAAATAGAAAGGAGCATAAACACTGGCAAATGAAATGTAAAAATACAATTAGGAAGGCCAAAAAAGAATTTGAGGAACAGTTAGTCAAAAACACCAAAAGTAATAGCATTTTAAAAAAAAATACATCAGAAGCAGGAAGCCTGCTAAACAACAAGTGGAGCTACTGGATGATCGAGGTGCTAAAGGAGCACTCAAGGATGATAAGGCCATTGTGGAGAAACTAAATGAATTTTGCATCGGTCTTCACAGCTGAGGATGTGAGGGAGATTCCCAAACCTGAGCCATTCTTTTTAGGTGACAGATCTGAAGAACTGTCCAAAATTGAGGTATCATTAGAGGAGGTTTTGTAACAAACTGATACATTAAACAGCAATAAGTCACCAGGACCAGATGATATTCACTCAAGAGTTATTATGGAACTCAAATGTGAAATTGCAGAACTACTAACTGTTGTCTGTAACCTATCATTTAAATCAGCTTCTGTACCAGATAACTGGAGGATAGCTAATGTGACGCTAATTTTTAAAATGGGCTCCAGAGGTGATCTCAGCAATTACAGGCCCGTAAGCCTGACTTCAGTACCGGGCAAACTGGTTGAAACTATAATAAAGAACAATATTGTCAGACATATAGATGAACATAATTTGTTGAGGAAGTGTCAACATGGTTTTAGTAAGGGGAAATCATGCCTCGCCAATCTACTAGAATTCTTTTAAGGGGTCAACAAGCATGTGGACAAGGAGATCCAGTGGATATGGTGTACTTAGATTTTCAGAAAGCCTTTTCACAAGGTCCCTCATCAAAGGCTCTTATGCAAAATAAGCTGCCATGGGATAAGAGAGAAGGTGCTCTCATGGATTGGTAACTGGTTAAAAATAGGAAACAAAGGGAAGGTATAAATGGTCAGTTTTCAGAATGGAGAGAGATAAATAGTGGTGTCTCCAGGGGTCTGTTCTGGGACCAGTACTATTCAACAAATTCATAACTGATCTGGAAAAATGGGTAAACAGTAAGGTGGCAAAATAGTTAAGACCCAGGCAGACTGTGAAGAGCTACAAAAGGATCTCTCAAAACTGGGTGACTCGGCTACAAAATGGCAGATGAAATTTAATGTTGATAAATGCAAAGTAATGCACATTGGAAAGCATAAGCCCAACTATACATATAAAAAGACGGGGTCTAAATTAGCTGTTACCACTCAAGTAAGAGACCTTGGAATCATTGTGGATGAAAACATCCACTCAATGTGCAGCGTCAGTCAAAAAAGTGAACAGAATGCTGGGAATAATTAAGAAGAGGATAGAAAATAGGACAGAAAATATCATGTTGCCTCTATAGAAATCCATGGTACACGCACATCTTGAAAACTGTGTGCAGATGTGGTCGCCCCATCTCAAAAAAGATATATTGGAATTGGAAAAGGTTCAGCAAAGGGCAACAAAAATCGCTAGGGGTATGGAACGGCTTCTGTATGAGGAGAGATTAATAAGACTGGGACTTTTCAGCTTCGAAAAGAGATGGCTAAAGGGAGATATGATTGAAGTCTATACAATCATGACTGGTGTAGAGAAAGTAGATGAAGAAGTGTTGTTTACTACTTCTCATAACACAAGAACTAGGGGTCACCAAATGAAATTAATAGGGAGCAGGTTTAAAACAAATAAAAGGAAGTATTTCTTCACAACGCACAGTCAACCTATGTAACTCCTTGCCAGAGGATATTGTGAAGGCCAAGACCATAACAGGGTTCAAAAAAGAACTAGATACATTCATGATGGATAGGTCCATCAACAGCCATTAGCCAGGATGGGCAGGAATGGTGTTTCTAGCCTCTGTTTGCCAGAAGCTGGGAAATGAGCGACAGGGGATGGATCACTTGATGATTACCTGTTCTGTTCATTCCCTTTGGGGCACCTGGCACTAGCCAGTCAGAAGACAGGATACTGGACTAGATGGACCTTTGGTCTGACCCAGTAGAGCCGTTCTTATGTTCTGCTCCTGGCTCCGTTGCCCTGGCAGTGCTTCCTCAGTTCACAGTGGAGCCTAAATAGCAATGCCATGAGGAGCTTTTCAAGTGATGATGCCCAAAGTTAAATGCAGCCATGGACACTTTAAACAGCCGTGAGAGTTAGGCCAAGTAATCTGCCAATGGGAAACCTAGACATAAGTCCAGTTACCTTCATACCACTGAGGGCTTGTGCTACATTGACGTAGCATGTCTGATGAAGGTGAACTATGTTGATGGGAGAGTGCTCTCCTGTTGACGTAATTACTCCACCTCAATAAGAGGTGGAAGCTTTGTCGGATGGAGTGTATCTCCTGCTGACATAGCACGGTGAAGACAGCGCTTGAAGTCAATGTAATTTATGTCACTCAGGGGGATGGCTTTTTCACACCCCAGAGTGATGTAAGTTACATTGACTTAAGTGGTAGTGTAGACGAGCCCTGAGTCATTTCAACCATAGAACTGTTAGATGTAGAAGAGGGGTAGTGGTAGGTTGAATTCTCTGATATCACAATTACCCTGCTTAAGATTTACCAGAGCTGTTAACCTGTGTTCACGTATAGCCTACATAGCAAGTTAGGCACCCAAGTTTAAAAAGTCCATCCCTACTGTATGTTTGAAAATATGGCTCTGCACATCTTTTTATGTTAGGACTACCTTTAAAATAAAACTGACTCCCAACACAATTAAAAATTCACCAGAAAATGTGTTTCTACTTCATGTAAAACATTTGGTTTCTCAAAACAGCTTATGGAAAAGGAATTTGAATTCTGTACCTCAAATTTTGTACCCAGCTTGGCGCACACACAAAGACATCAGCAAGAAGAAGCAGATATGCCACACACAAGAGACACTGTCTAGATCACACAGAATCAGATCTGGAGCCAAGATGACTCAGCCACTCCTGATGACTAGTCGCATATGCAAACCACTAGACCACTGCACTTTCTGACAGTAAAGACAGATTAAAAATGCTCCAATTTTCTCTCTTCTCCCCCTCCCTGCCACATTTTCTGTATATTTCCAGCACTGAAAAATAAGGGTATGGTAGAATTAACTATACGTGCATCCTGATTAGCTGACTGCCATTGCTAATGTGATGGGTTCACACCTATGTAGAGGTCAGTAAGTGAATGCTAATTTGGATTTATATGCTTGTCTGAACCTGCTAGAGCATGTTCTTATAGAGTGTTAACATTCCTCTCCATGAAGTTTGGAGTTGACTCACTAGAACAGTTGCCAACTTTCGCGTGGTAAATAAGCACCCCAACTTTCACAATAAACCAAAGATCAAGCTAGTCCCATTTCAAAACAAGGCCAAAACAAGCCTAAGAACCACAACACTCTGTGACTAGATCCCTGCGGCGTGCAGTCTGGGACTGTGGTGGGCCCGCTGTGCACCCCTGACTCCTCACCCCCCTTTGCCCCTGCTTGCCCCTTGCCCCTGCTTGCCCTCCCCCTTGCTGGGAGATGATCAAAAAAAAAAAAAAAAAGCAACAAGCTACAAGCTACAAGCCAAACAAGCTACAAGCCAAAAACTAGCCAACAAGCAACTCACAAGCCAATTAAGCCAAAAACAAGCCCAATCTCTGCGTTTTTTTCATGGGTTTGGCTTGTCTGCTCACTAGTGCACTTTTGTTATATAGGTTTCTTAAACCTTCTTTCTAGTTTGAAATATACTGATCATGTCTCTATTTCTGCCTTCCTTTCATGCTGTTCTTGGAGTCAGGGAAACATTCCTCAGGGGCACCACAGATTTTGCAAACAGGTAGTTTCTCTTATTCTCTTCACAATCTTCTTTTTGTGACAAACACTACATTTCCTTTGTTTTATTCCTGGCTGAACAGAAACATCACTTAAGCCATTTTATGAGCACAATCTGGAGTTGTTTAGAAAAGATCTGGGCTCCAAAACTACTTGTATGCACCTGGATTATACTTGCTCTTACTCTGCAATACTGTTTGTGTCTAGAGTTACAACTGCTCTGTTCTAGTTATTCGGGCAGCAAGCTGGGTGAGGGGTAACTACTAGCGATAAGGTAATATAAAAACAGCAGTAAAAGGTTCTCTCACAATAAATAAGAAAAGTCTGTCTTTACGAATTAAGAAGTTTGTTATGTAAAGCTCAAGACAAAAAACCCTTCATCTCCCACAAGGAGAGCATTTCTAAACCCCATTGCTTGACCCCTTAAGTTATTATTCTGATTCTATCTCTTGTGTGCTTTATCTTGCAATTTAATTAGGTGCTTATTTTAAAGAATTATTTAGTAGCCCCTTAATCTGCAGTCCTCTCTGATATGACTGTGTAGCTGCAAGATGAGTTCCTAATTATACCTTATCAACTGTTCTATCTGTTCAGTATCCAAAGGAGGAAAGAAGTTTGAATGATATTATCCTTCATTCTACTTTACAGTTCCTTCTCTAAGCTCCCCAGAAAAGAAATGCTAATAATGTAGTTCAGACAAGCAGGTCAGTAGATTTGAGTACATCACTTTCCCATTTCAAATTTGCAGTTCTTTTGTGTCTACCTACAATGACACCAAATCAACATTTGACACTGGTTCTTGTTATTTGGCTCAAATCATCAGGAAGCCATACACCTCTGCTGAGCAAAAAGTATTAATAAGTGTCCGTAACATTTTTATTGCCAGCCACTGGGAGAATGGCAGCAGCAATTGGAGTGGGTGAGTGACAGGAAAAGATAGACATTTTGTGGAATAAGGAAACAGGCTTAAACTATAAACTGACAGTTTTTGTGGGAGCTAAGGGAAATGATCTTATTATTTATCCCTTTCTCTATAAAGCTAACAGTATTATTTCAGAAGTCTTCCCAGAAATGAACCGTAGTGTTAGTAATGTGAATACACATACTGTAATTTAACTGGTCTTTCACACTAGAGATTTATTGTATTACATTTTCCTACTTAATGATTAGCATAAAAAGGGCTATTAATGTAATTATGAGACCTGAGTTCACAGTATGTAGACAATAGAGTTGGCATGATGTCACTAAACTTTTTATTTCATCCACTAATATTTGTAGTGAAGAGTATCTTATTTTTTGTATTAGCGAAGGAGAACACTCATAGTGAGTCACATACGCCATCACAATGCAACAAATGTTTTTACAAGCAGATTTTCCTCAGAAGTACTATGTGATGATGAATTAACTGCAGGAGCCAATAGCCATGACACGCAAAATGCAGGTAGCTCTGTTTGAGAACAGAAATGTTTTCATGTATTTTGATTAATCTCATGTTAGTAATATTCAAGGCTGAATTGAAACTGGCCCTTTGTTGGTCGACAAAGTGGAGAGTGGGCACAAAGAGCTTCCTCCATCTCCAACTGAAGCCTTTGCAAGTACAGTATAGCTGGAAGATGCAGGTCATATGTGAGGCTTATACTAGCAATAGCCTCTCCAAAAGTGACATAGTGGGATGGGGCTGAGATGCTGGCAGACCAGTTGCCAGCTCATGCCACATCCTCTAGGCCTCACTGAACACTGACAAATGCTGGAAACCAGTCTGATTCACCTGTGTGTTAGTATTCTTAAAATAGGCATTAGATTTATTAAAATGGGTTTAGTTTTTGGACTTTATGAAATGCTTGTGAGTCGCTGCATGCATTAATCTTACTTATAATATCTGAATCCCAAGTTATCAGGTAACATTTAAGTGTTTGCTCTGAAACTGTTAACTCCCCCTGCTCACCAGTCTGGAGAGAAGCATTACCAAGTATGAAATACTGGTTTTCCAAAAGATGTGTCATCTCCAGCCCAACAAAATAAGGCTCATACACACCAGACAAGCCATTCTGGATTCTGGAACATCAGAGGACAAAATACTTTGTTGATTGTTTCCCCCTACACCCAGGAAGAGGAGACATACAGGTGGACTCATCCCATCAGCTTGAACTCTGGAGGAAAGGAATAAAAATCTATGACAAGAAGGAACTGTCTCTTTTTATGCTGCTTGCACTCTGAGGGGCAAAGATGTCTAAGCATATACAAGGGAGCCCTTGTATATGCTGCTTAGCTGCTTAGCCTGGGTTAGCCCTAAAGTACACATATGATCTTGCATATCACAGCAGCTTCTATCACCTTTTGAAACCTAAGTAACTCGTTTTGTATATATGTTTACCTGCTTCAACCTTGTAAATAATTCCTTTCTTTTTCTTAGTTAATGACTCTTTTGTTAATGTATTATAGGATTTGCTACAAGCATTGTCTTGAGTATAGGATCTAAGGTGCAATTGACCTGGGGTAAGTGACTAGTCCTTTGGGACTGGGAGTAACTTGAATATTGTTGTGATTTTTGGTGTAAGGGACCATCTATTACAAAGACAAGCTTCCCTGGGTGGCAAGATTAATTGGGACTATTCAATGGGACTGCCTGTGACTCCATGTTGAGGCTGTTACAGTGCTTGAGGAGTTTCACACTTGATACTTCATTAGTGAATTCTAAGTATAGAACTCACAACCAATTTGTGCTTCTTCACAGTCTGCCCTGAGGTTGGTATTCATGCTTGTGAGCCAATCCAGGCCGTCTTGACAGGGGCCTTTTCAAAAGGTGGCAAAGCTCCAACTGCATGTGTTCTCCAAAGTTACAAAAAGGATTCTGGCCAACTGAGCGGAAGTATTCCATAGATTCCTGCTATAATGAATCCTCCTGTGTCCCATGTAGTCCAGGCCTACTCTGTAAAAATCACAAGCTAACCCTCAAATATTTTTCCATCTTTCAGCACGCTAGCAAATATTCATTAGTTCCAGTTCCTCTATTTAAACTAAACTGTAACACCTTTAGATACCAACTCTGCAGTATGTTTAATTAAGGGAATCTACTGAAACAAAAGGTGGATTTCAAACTTTCTTTTGTCTGAGCAGCTCTTCCACTATCCAACTGCTCCAGGGTGCTTCAAGAGGCAACTTATTCCTTACTACTCCCTTGATGCAGTTACAACCCCTGTCTATGTAGGGAAGAGAAAGAAGGCAGGTCTTATTTCTAATGTTATATATAAATAAAAGAATGTGCACTACCTAACTTCTTTCTCAGGAATGTATATAGAGAGAGTGCGCATGTGTACGCCACGCAGACACGGATGGGCCACATGCATATGATCTAAGAAACAAAAATTCATGCTACCATTAAAGACAATTCTTCAGCTAAAAATATCAGTAAGTAGAGGCTCATGTTCTTTAAAGGAAAAAAACATGCTTTAGGTACTGTAACTAGCATTTACAAGCTCTGAATCGTAACAGCAGACAGACGCATAGCTCTTATCTAAGAAATAACTATGGCTAAGAGACAATTGATTCATTTGTCTCTTCTCCTGCTCTCAGTAAATTCAGCTTTACCCCACACAGGCAAAAAGATGCTCATTCACAGTTCCCACTGAAGCCCAGCATTCGCTGTATTAAACTAGTGCTTTGGTTTGTCATTGTCATGGTGAGGTCTGCCATTTCACAAGGCACCTATGGGAGGTAATTTTCAGTTACACACTTTTTTTTTAGTTCTTGAGCCCAGCAAGTCTTGTCTTGACTTCAGTGGGAGTTACATGCACATTAATTCTGCATGATTGGCCTCCCTATTTGACTTCTTGCTTTCCTTTAGTCCCCTGATGCTATACAGTATGAGTTACTGACAGCAAGAAGTGCATACGAGTGCCTTTTTCTACAATTCATCTAATCTAAATAGTCTTAACGGTATGTGCTACCAACAGAAGCTCCTTATTAATGCTTCATCCTGAACAGTGCTATATGAAATCTGTATATATTATATATATATATTATTTATTATAATATAATAAAATCTGTATTGCTTCTGGAGAATGATTTATCAATATTCAATTCAAAATAAAGAGAAAAGCAAAGTGGTTCTCTCTCTGGCCAGAACATGATTAAGGCACTCTCTAATTTTACTGTAAGTACCTCCAGGAACTAGGATGAGGAAATCCACTGCAAAGCAATTCTCAATTAGGAAAACATTTTCTCCACATTTTTTTTTAAAGTTACAATCAAGTGGCTAAGAAAAAATCTGTCATTCACACTCAAGGTCATCCAAAGTGCTTTACCAAGAAACTGATTAGACATGGGTAGTAGAGTGTCTGGAGAAGGGTGGAGTGGCCATTGTGCAATCAGCATTAAAATGACAACTTCTTTTATGCATGCAATGATAGTAGGCAGAAATATATCAACAAAGACAGTTCACTGCCTGCTGCCAGCCCTCCCCCAGCACACACATATACTTTCTATGTCAAACTGTTTTCAGTTACACTGTAGTAAATTCCAATTAAGTATTAACAATTAAAGACCAAAATCATGCCTAGCGTCTTCACTATGGAAGAAACTCCAATGAGCCTGACTGTTTCAGCTTGACAGAATTATAGAGCGTGGAATATTCAGTCAATCCCTTTTGCTGTATCTCCTGTATTTTTTGTATCTATATATGCTAACGTGCTGATGAAATATTGGCAAAAATCCAAAGTTTCTTAATGTAACAGGGACAGTCATTATGGTTTAGCAGAAAGAAATTTGGGAGATTTTTGTCCTAAGGAGACATTTGTCTTGCATGGCTAGGGTTAATATATAGAGATATGCCTATCTCAAAGAGCTGGAAGGACCTTGAAAGGTCATCAAGTCCAGTCCCCTGCCTTCACTAGCAGGACTAAGTACTGTTCCCTGACAGATTTTTGCCCCAGATCCCTAAGGGGCCCCCTCAAGGATTGAACTCACAACCCTGGGTTTAGCAGGCCAATGCTCAAACCACTGAGCTATCCCTTCCCCCTGATTCCTTACAGCCAGAAGAGGCTTTTTGCTGCCTCTCTCACACTTGTGGGACGCACCTCGGTGGCAGAATATGTTCTTCTGATAACTTGGGACTTTAAATATGAGTCACAAGAGTTTGCTCAGAAACGCAAGTAGTGAAAGCTCTGGATTAAGAGCACTCTAACACAGAACTCCAACAGGGAAAATTCTGTATGGGTGAGGAAGAATGCTATTAGGGAAGATCAAGTAGCCAGATAGCGCTGTCCATGTAGAGCCTGTCAGCATTCTTTCTCTAGGCAGAAATTTCCCTTTCAGAGAAGCCTTGGTATTTAGGAAGCTGGTAGAGTTCTTAACAGTATTATCAAGACTTAGTGCGATTGTGTGTGTGTGTGTGTATATGGATGGATTATGATCTTGTAAGGTCTGCTTTTTCCATGTTTGGGATATTAAGGTTCTATTTCTGTTTTGAGGTATCATGGGCAGGAGCTATTAGAGGACTGCTTGGACTGAGAAGCTGCAAAAACCCTCGCATTGATCATACTTCATCAAAGGTGATCAAATGAAAGGAGTCTTGTGTTGCCAATGGTTCTGTATTGTCACAGAGGAGGAACTTTTGGCAGAAAATGTGCTTGCATTGCCAGACAGACTGCCTGTCTAAACTTATGTTCCCAAATGCATACCCTAGTGGTAGGATATCATCTGTGTGAACGAACAGTGTCATCCACATGACCATAACATAAGTAGACAGGTGACCAACAAAGAGTGGTGTTGATGACACAAAGACCTGGTTGGAAGAAATGGATAGTAATGCCGTACTGAATTTATGCATCCAGAGTAAACAGAATGTGTCATTTCTAATCTACTTCTAAACATAATTAGCTTCCAAAATTAAAAAGTAACTTTGGTTTTGCAAAGGAGCATCCAACAGCTTTTGCATGAAACCTGCTTCAGAGAGAGACTAGATCGTCTGGGGGGTTAGCCTGTTTGCCTAGAATTGGATATTGCTAGGTTCAATTCTCAGCTCTGCCTCTGACTTCCTATGTGGCCTTGTGCAAGTCATCTAGTCTCAGTTTCTTAGGTGTAAAATGGGGACAACAACTTCCCTACCTCAGGGGTGTTTTGCTGCCAAATACATCATTAAAGATTGTGAGGAACTCAGAGACTGGAAACAGGGTCAAATAAGTATTGTTAATAGATGGGGACACAGAAGGTAGAGATGGTTAAACTGCCAAAAGTTTGGTGGTTCAGATAAGTTTGGATTCTTATCTGAAGCATTTAGGTCCCTACATCAGATCCAACTGGCCTTTCTCCACAGTAACTACAAAATACCCATTGTCCAACAGGCTATGCAACTCTTTCTCCATACAAAATTGCTGCCTATGTACCCCACTTACTGCTATCAGTTGCATTTGTCTTCTTGGAGGACTGAGAGGGAGGCCTAGCAGCCTGTTACCTTCCTCTGATAAATATATTTTTCCAAGAAGAGACTAGCTCATTCATTCTCCCCTACAGCACCTCACTGTCTGCAGAAAGTGACTGGTCAGCTCACTCCCCAGCTCGGCCATTATTTCAGTCAAGGGGTGGCCTGGTAAACTGTTGTTCACCGAGGTCACATAATCTGGGAGTGGCTGAGCAACCACAGTCCATTTCCTTGTGCTGTTGCTATGTGACTCAGTCACTCTCCTTGGTCCTGTTTTCTTACTACTTTACATTTTGCCAGCACCATGGAGTAGATCTGGGCAAAATGTTTCAGTCAAAACTTTTCTTCACTGGCAAATTCAGATTTGGGTTGACCAAAATATTTTTTTGTAAATTCATGTCAGTCTCGACAAATTGCTTTGGTTAAAAAAATCAGCAGTGTCAAAAACATTAATTTGAATATTTTCTACATTTCAGGGTTTTGGGCTAGATTCATAAGCGGACTTGGGTGCCAATCACAAAACTGAGGAGAAGGATGACTTCCCCTCCCCCTACATCTCAGGGGTTGGGACACTCACCCACAGTCTACAAGATGCAGCTTCAAGTTCACACTCTACAGCAGGGATTTGATCCCAGGTCTCCTATAGCCCCCTTCATTGCCCTAATACCAAACTACTTAATAATCAGGAGGCACTCTCAATCTCTCCTTTTGAAGATGTTCCACCTTGTATAACTAACTGAATATCCATTGGCACAGGGACTGGAACCCAGTGTCCCCTTCCCATGTTGAGTGCCCTAGCCACTGCCCTACACAGTCATTCTCACACTCTGGCTCAAAGAATATTGATATACAGAAGAACAATTTCAACAGAAGAGACACTCACACTCATCACTGCAGGGTAGCCTTTAGCCTGGTGTTTAAAGCCTTTCACTGGGATAGTGGAGAGCTAGGTGTTGGAGTCCCTAGTTCAGAGGGTGAGTTGAAGCTAAGTCTCCCAACTCCTAGAAGAGTGCCTTGGGTATGGGGTGCCACCATCCCTGTCATCTTGTAAATGGCACCCATTGAAAATTTAGGCCTCTTTTCACAATTTCCTTTGTTTTTATTAAAATAATGGTTTTAAATGCCCCAAAGAAAATGTTATGTTTCAGGTCAAATGAAACATTTTCTGTGATCTGTCACTAATTTTTTCCCAATGTTTCAATTGGCCAAAAAGTCTGAAAAATTTGGTTTTGGGTTGACCCAGAACTTTTTTTGTGACTGCTGGAGAACTGAAAAATCAGTTACTCACACAGCGCTATCCTGGAGTTTACCCACTACATATTGAAACTCCAAAGTGTGCAGTTTCCTGCCATCCAGGGAGTAGAACAAATAAAGAATGCCCTATAAATCCAGAAAATGTTGTGCAAAATATATCCCTTTGTATGTTTAGAGCACTGAGTGATTGATGTTCCCTAAAACTGCTTTTAGTACCCTTTCTAAAACATGTTTTCTTAACTAAATTCTTAGGCTTATTTTCTTTCACAAGCTATACATATATACCTGCCACCTACTACTGGAGATTCATAAAATGTAATCTATTAAAATAGAATTCATTTATAATAAATCCCATAGTTCCATAAAGAATGCTTTGGCACTGTGCTGTATATAAAATGACATGAGATGACTAAAACCTAGTATCACAGTCAAAAGCAAAACATCCAGTTTATGATACATTAAAAATATTCCAAAATCCATGTTTACTGACTTAGAGTTGAAGCATTCTTGAGTTACAATGCGGTAATGCAAGTTTGAAAAAATGAGTTAGAATTCAGCCACACAGAACTTCTAGGGCCCAGAAACAACGGGTGTAATGAATGCTACAGATGGGACAAAGCAAGAGTAAGCAGTAAAATCTGGATGTGGTTATCAAGGGCTTGCTTAGGACTTTTTGTGAAGTTTTGAACACCCTCAACAGCTATGTATGTTAATTGAAACTGAGGGCACTCAGTAACCAGCAGGACTGGAACCTCAACTCCCAAATAAATGACTGATTTCCAAGGACACTCCAAACCAGATAGTCCCAGAGGGTCTCAGAACCTGGGCTCCAGCCTGAGCCCAAATATTTATGCTGCATTTGTATAGCCCTACAGGCCAAGCCCTGCAAGCCCGAGACAGCTGCCCTGGCCCAGCAGCAGCTGTCCTGCAGGTCTGTTATCGCAGTGCAGACATACCCAACAGTGCCATCTATTCACCTTTCATGGTCAGTCCATTATGTAGTATTCATAACAAGATAACACCCAGAGCCCCAATCAGGGATGGAGCCTTATTGTGTTATGTAAACACTCTAACAAGATATGAAGAAACAGGTGAGGTTCCGCAGAGGCACAGAGCATAAAACTCATGGCCCGGGAACTATATGTTGGAGGAACTATGGTGTTTTTAAACCATGCCTGTGTGCCTTCTTGATCCTGGACTGCTCCAGGGGCTGGCGCTACCTCTGGCATAATTTAAACTACCCTGACATACAATTTAGATGACTTCCCCTGGCTGCACTATGGGCTGCAGCAGTGCCTGGCTCGCCACAGCATTGTGGACTGTGGCTCTGCCTATTGCACACTCCCAGCCATCACAGTTTACATGAGGATCCTCTCAGGGCAGCCTGCTGCTATCTTCCTAAATTCCTAAACCAAGGGGAACTTCCCTTGGCTGGATCTAGGGCTTTAAGAGCCCTTCTTCACCACTCCAGCTCTTTTAACTAGCATAAAGATTAAGTAGTATATCTGGAAAATACTTTCAAGACAGCAGCACCCACTTGTTCAGAGGTTTGTCATGCTTGTAGTTGCAATACCCATTCTAGGTAGGGCTGGCCAGAAAACAATTCCTTTTTACACAAAAATTCAAGGTTTCAAAATTTGTTTTTGTTCCATCACAGAAAGAAAACGAGACCTGCAATTTTTGGTGGAAAAAAACCACAAAAACAACCAAAAAAACACCCATGAGTGAGACACCCACCCCATTATAGCCAGTATCCTGGTGGTCAAGGTACTCACCTATATGAAAACCAATTTTAAGTCCTTGCTCTGCGTGATTCAGAGCAGGGACTTTTGAACCTCGGTATCCCGCATCCCCAGTTAGTGTCCAAACCACCATGCTATTGGGTATGCTGAGATCTTTCTTCCCCTCCTCCCCCAGAAATTCTAACTTGGACCCGAGAAACCTACCAGACAAAATGTTCATTGAAACATATGTTTCCACAGAACATTTCAGTTTCAACAAAATGGCATTTTTCCGTGGAAAATGTTTTGTTGAAAATTTTCCGACATGCTCTATCTGTAGCACAGACCTTTGAACATTTCACATGAACTGCATATTCCGACCACTGGTTTTTACTTTCTTTCTTCTAGATATAATTTTTAGAAGCCTGTATTAAAAATGCTGCTGATAGTTTAGCAAAAGCTGCTGATTATACTAAAATTAAGTAGAAAAGCAGAATGTAAAGTAACAAATGGGGAATCAAGTCATGTAGCCTCGAGCATTAGACATATTATTAATGAGTCTCTGCTAGTGACTCATTTTTCATGAAAGAAGTCATAATTTAGCAACAGCATCACTGCATAGGCAAAACTGAAGCTGTTAATAATCTTCCTACCTAAAGAATACACACTACACCCCATTAATTCACAGTAAGCTAAGGAGAGATTTAAAAAATTGCTTGGCAGAAAACTCTTAAATAACTCATAAGTCTGTCAACTTGCTGCACCAGACACTGAGGTGGTCTTCTGAAGCCTAAAAAGCACTATAACAAGACTTCTAAAATATTTTCACATTGTTAGATTGGCTTCATTAATATGCAGGACTTTAAAAAAAAGGCATAATCAAAATAATAACACAGAGTTTTATTTGATTTAGATAGGGGAAGTAGAATGCCTGAGACAGAAAATAATTAATGTAAATAATGCATGGGGAGCTTTTACACTGATGCTTTTAACTGAAAAAATGTAATTAGCATTTCAGTTCAAAACTGGCAGTTTTAGGTCACTGGCCTGTTCTAGCATGAATAAAATCAGCTAGTGAAAGAGGCCAATCATGAAGAAAAAATTAAAGGAAGCAGATTTGAAAGGGAACTTTTGCTACATGGAGTAAAGAAGTTTACATTTAATACCTCATTTAGTGCCACCATTAATCTGTCAGTGCACTGAGTCAATATGTGACGAGTCAAATGGGGACTTAAGAAGAAACTAAGGGTAATGGGGCTTGTGGGCATTTGTCCCATGGCCTGATTTATAGATTCATAGATTCTAGGGCTGGAAGGGACCTCGAGAGGTCATCGAGTCCAGCCCCCTGCCCTCATGGCAGGACCAATTACTGTCTAGACCATCCCTGATAGACATTTATCTAACCTACTCTTAAATATCTCCAGAGATGGAGATTCCACAACCTCCCTGGGCAGTTTATTCCAGTGTTTAACCACCCTGACAGTTAGGAACTTTTTCCTAATGTCCAACCTAAACCTCCCTTGCTGCAGTTTAAGCCCATTGCTTCTTGTTCTATCCTCAGATGCTAAGATGGACAAGTTTTCTCCCTCCTCCTTATGACACCCTTTTAGATACCTGAAGACCGCTATCATGTCCCCTCTCAGTCTTCTCTTTTCCAAACTAAACAAACCCAATTCCTTCAGCCTTCCTTCATAGGTCATGTTCTCTAGACCCTTAATCATTCTTGTTGCTCTTCTCTGGACCCTCTCCAATTTCTCCACATCTTTCTTGAAATGCGGTGCCCAGAACTGGACACAATACTCCAGTTGAGGCCTAACCAGTGCAGAGTAGAGCGGAAGAATGACTTCTCGTGTCTTGCTCACCACACACCTGTTAATGCAGCCCAGAATCATGTTTGCTTTTTTTGCAACAGCATCACACTGTTGACTCATATTTAGCTTATGGTCCACTATAACCCCTAGATCCCTTTCTGCCGTACTCCTTCCTAGACAGTCTCCCCCCATTCTGTATGTGTGAAACGGATTGTTCCTACCTAAGTGGAGCACTTTGCATTTGTCCTTATTAAACTTCATCCTGTTTACCTCTGACCATTTCTCCAATTTGTCCAGATCATTTTGAATTATGACCCTATCCTCCAAAGCAGTTGCAATCCCTCCCAGTTTGGTATCATCTGCAAACTTAATAAGCGTACTTTCTGTGCCAATATCCAAGTCATTGATGAAGATATTGAACAGAGCCGGTCCCAAAACAGACCCTTGCGGAACCCCATTCGTTATACCTTTCCAGCAGGATTGGGAACCATTTATAACTACTCTCTGAGTACGGTTATCCAGCCAGTTGCGCACCCACCTTATAGTAGCCCCATCTAAGTTGTATTTCCCTAGTTTATTGATAAGAATATCATGCGATACCGTATCAAATGCCTTACTAAAGTCTAGGTATACCACATCCACCACTTCTCCCTTATCCACAAGACTCGTCATCCTATCAAAGAAAGCTATCAGATTGGTTTGACATGATTTGTTCTTTACAAATCCATGCTGGTTATTCCCCATCACCTTACCACCTTCCAAGTGTTTGCAGATGATTTCCTTAATTACTTGCTCCATTATTTTCCCTGGCACAGAAGTTAAACTAACTGGTCTGTAGTTTCCTGGGTTGTTTTTATTTCCCTTTTTATAGATGGGCACTATATTTGCCCTTTTCCAGTCTTCTGGAATCTCTCCTGTCTCCCATGATTTACCAAAGATAATAGCTAGAAGCTCAGATACCTCCTCTATTAGCTCCTTGAGTATTCTAGCATGCATTTCATCAGGTCCTGGTGACTTGCAGGCATCTAACTTATCTAAGTGATTTTTAACTTGTTCTTTTTTTATTTTGTCTTCTAAACCTTCCCGCTTCCCATTTGCATTCACTATGTTAGGCATTCCCTCAGACTTCATAAAATTTGAAAGTTTATGACTTAGTAAAGATGAACCAGATAAAAAATTACTACTACCTGGCTGTCATAAGGCTTGCGACTCACCACTGGGACTCCTCCTTGTGGCTCATTTGGGGATTGGTTCTCAACCAATCTGACACCCCTCCTTCAGTTACTCACCCCAGGGTCTCTCTGTGGATTCAACTGCTCCTTCTTCCTGATTCAGGGTGTTTTCTCTTCATGGACTGGCCCTCCAGGCAGGTCACTATATAGTTTTCCCCTTCTGGGATACCAGCGTCCCACTGGACAAACTATCTTCCAGCTGGGCTTCATCAGCCATTAGGCCTTATCAGCCCTGACTCTCCTTCAGGTGCAGCCTGTCATGAGGTTAATTGGCCCTTTTTCACCTTGTCAGGCCTTATGTGGGGTAGACACCCCGTCACATCACCCCTCTGCTGCCCTTGAGACCCAGGGTTCTCCCTAAATACCTGCATAATTAAAAATTATGGCATTCATCTCAGAAATACAACCCTTGGAAAAGGCATTTCCATCTCTGTGTAACAACACCAGCCAATTGGTTTCAGCTTCTTAGCAAAGCTGAGACATAGCAGCTCGATTCTGTAGCTGCTTCCCAGATGGAACATTTCGGCCCTGTCAACAGTATGAAATTGTATTTAAAAAACAATGGAGATAAGAAGAACCAAACTCTATTCCCAATTACACCCGTGGAAATCTGGAGTAATTCCACTGAGGTTTTGTTTTGTTATAAATAAAATTAAGTAACTAAGGCCTGATTCAGCCAAGCACATGCTTAACTTCAAGCACGTTTTTACATCAATGTGATTTAAACACATTTTTTGCTTTGTTGAATTGGGTCCTAGGTTATGTATTAATTGTGGCAAATGGAAATACTCTGGATATATGCTGTTGTTACACTGTATTATTTGGCCTCTATTTCATAAGAATAGAATAAACTCTGGGCCCAGTTCTCCACTGCCTTGCATGCCATGTAGTCATTTACACCTGCACCAAGGGGGTTCAAAACACTCATTTTGATCTGGTATTTTGATCCCCACTTAGCAGCACCCCAATACATAGGTGTAAATGACTACACATGGTGCAAGTGGAAGTAATTAGTATGCACCTGTATCCCTAACCATACATACAGGAAAGATATAATTTTGTAGGACATTGCAAGCTATTGGGAGGTAACTGTGGGAAAGTAATGGCAGTGAGCAGTTTGTGAAAGCAAAACGCAATCTTTCTCAGTAATATAAGGTCTTATCCTTTGGGGTGCTGAGCACTTGCTATTCCTGTTAATATGAATGTACAGTTTGTGGATGCTAAGCATCTCAGAGAAAGTGCTCAGCACCTGGCAGAATCAGGCCCTAAAATTCAATTAAAACCTGAATTACTATTTTTAACAGGGGGTGGAATGTACCATATTCTTAACAAAAAGAGAAAATAGGCTTTACAGGACCTTCCATTAAACATCAAAGGCCCTGATTCTGTTCTACATTAAGGTCCCTTTATACCACTCTGGCAGTGTAAATGGGCATTAGTGTAAATGAGAATCAGGCCTAAACTCTACAACTAAAAAAACTCAGTATAATCAGGGCTTCCTTTTTAAAACTGAAGAAATGCGACTGTCAAACAGTGCTATGGAAACGACATCCAAATAGCATAGGAATCCAAAGGCTATTCTTTAGGCTCCAGTCCTGCAAATACTGATTTCAGTTAAACTATTTTCTTGCATAAAATAAAGCGCGTGTGTTTGCCAGAGCAGGGCCCTAGTCAGATCTATTTTAGTACCACTTGTAGGTGTTCTAAGAAATTATGAAGAAGCAGGGCCCTTAGTTAGGGCCTGATGCTGCCACCTTCATTTACTCCACAAGTATCAAAGATTGCTGGAGAAACTGCTGACAAGAGTGCAGTTTAGAACATTTTATTTTGGTTTTGTCCCAAAACAATAACCTTCCGGAGAAGAAAACCCAAGACAATAGGGAACATTACTGGCCAATTGGAGAAAAAATTCCTCCCACGCGAGCTAATATATGAAGTAGACTGTGCCTATGTACAAGTAGAGGAAAAAATACATGAGTGATAATGCAACTGGTGCCTAATGAGCCACAAACTAATCTGAGTCTATCTATATATTATCTTTCTTTCTCTGTTTTTAAAATAGTAGCAGACAGTGACTGACACTGAGATCAATCAGTTAAAAATTCCAAAGAAACCTCAGAAATAAACAAGAAACAGACAAAGTGCTGATTCGTTGTAATGGTGCTCAGAGGAGCAGAGAGAGGGAGACTGTCTACCACCAATACTGCAACACACAACATTGGAATTTTTCACTTGCTCACGTAGGGGTGAGAACAGCTGCAAAATTTGTTGGTTTTGGGAATTTTTGTCCAGTTTCGCGTTGGAGGCTTCAGACCCAAGCATGGGAGCCCTGGATGGTGGTGACCAAAATTTTCAAACTTGGTGCCTAAAGTTAGGGTCCTAAATCTGTATTTAGGGACCTAACTAAAAAAGGTTTGATTTCCAAAGGTGTTGACATCATCCTTCCAATTATAGCCTTGTTTAACCAATTTAAGCGTCTACATTTCATATGCTATGCTTTTCCATTGTCATCTATTAAATAAAATCATTAAGTTAATTGCCTCCTGTGACGGAATGGAACTGTTCTTAATGTTTCTATGCCTCAGTTTCCCCGATGCATGTGTTAAGTCTCTAGGTGGTGGGAAATGGGAATAAGGAGTGATTGTTGCAGAGCTGGAGAGGGCCAGTGTGATGGGAGAATGGCTGACACCCTGTCTCCTGGTAACTAGCCCAGGCCCCCTCTGCAAAGGTGCAAGCTGAAGGTGTTAGAACAAAGTGATCAGGTGACCTCCTGGCCTGGGAAGGAGACAAAGGGAAAGGAGGGGCTAGAGGAGTGGGAGTTGGGAGCCGGCTGGAAACATGGAGGGAGGCGCAGACAGAGTCTGGCCTCCCTGCCCCCCTTTTGGAGCTGTGGGGTGGAACTCAGGGAGCCCCCAGACTGGGGTCTAAACTCCCTGGCCCCTGGAAGGGCCCGACTGAGGGGTCCTGTTTGTACTTACAAGCTCTGTTTGGACTGTGTTCCTGGCATCTCTAATAAAGCTTCTGTTCTACTGGCTGGCTGATCGCCATATTTGGGGTTGGGAAGGAATTTTCCTCCAGGGTAGATTGGCAGAGGCCCTGGAGGTTTTTTGCCTTCCTCTGCAGCATGGGGCACGGGTCACTTACCAGAGGATTCTCTGCATCTTGAAGTCTTTAAACCATGATTTGAGGACTTCAATAGCTGAGACATAGGTGAGAGGATTATTCCAGGAGTGGGTGGGTGAGATTCTGTGGCCTGCATTGTCCAGGAGGTCAGACTAGATGATCATAATGGTCCCTTCTGACCTTAAAGTCTATGAGTCTATGGGCTGGTCTACACTAACCCCCCAATTCGAACTAAGATACGCAACTTCAGCTACGTGAATAACGTAGCTGAAGTCGAAGTATCTTAGTTCGAATGAAAAGGTACTTACCCGGGGTCCACACGCGGCGCGCAGGCTCCCCCGTCAACTCTGCCTACTCCGTTCGTCGAGCAGGATTACAAGCGTCGACGGGGGAGCACTTCCTGGTTCGATTTATCGCGTCTAGACAAGACGCGATAAATCGAACCCAGAAGATCGATTGGACTCCTCTGACAGGACGCGTGAGTATAGACGTACCCTGTGAGTCTATGAATCCCAGGAAGAGGGGTGCAGGCGTGGACTCCCCCACACTCCGTGACACCTCCCTAGTAAATACTCCCTGTAATGTAAAAAATTAGTAATTGAAAAAATATATATATATATAAAGGAAGTGTATTAAATTATGCCTGGATTCTATGTGTATTTAATCTTCTAAACTCCATGTCATCAAAAGAGAGAAAAATAAAAACCTGGGCAATATGTAAGAAGTTATTGCTAATAAAGCTTTTGTTAACACTTCCTTACTCCCTCTGGACAAAAACTAGCAGGGTTTACTGTTATATATTCCCAACAACTGTCCTACATTTTTCCAATTAAGCAGCATGGTGAATACCAACATGTGTCTCTAGATTACATAGCCTTGATGACACAGTAACAGTCTAATACAGGATTCCCATAGCTCCATCACTTCTTTTGCCTTGCCTAAGGTGTATAAAGCACCACTTGGACCATGCAGGTCTTTCACAACTGCATAAAAAGGGTTATTTTTGTAACAGGATTTTTTTTAGTTTCAATAATAGTTCTTAATGATAATAGTATGTAACATTTGAAGGCTTACAGTCAAGATAATTTCCTGCTAAAGGGACTCCAAACAGTTGGACAGTTTAAAATGTCTGACATGCCATTTTTAAGCACTCATCCAATTGTTTGACCACTTGTTTTCTAACAATTTTTTTTTTAATTTTAGTGTACCCTGAAAGTCATATTTTTCCAGTTCATTGTTCAAGGGAGGAGTGAATATAGGTCTTATAAAGGAACACTGACTGCAATCTGAACCAAATCTCCATTGAACTTCATTGTGGGTATGGCTGCAATACAGTCAGGTATGTGGGTTGCAGCTCATGTAGATGTATCTGTGCTATCCCTAATCCAGTTACTTGCTAAATATAGCAGTGAGAACATGGCAGTGTGGACTTCAGCATAGGCTACACAAGCAAGTACATGTCCAGGTGGGTTTGAAGCCCACACTGCCATGTTCTTGCTGGTATTTTTAGTGAGTACACAAGAATGGCCATATAGGGTCAGACAAATGGTCCATCAGCCCAGTAGATGGCCAATACCAGGTGCTTCAGAGGGAATGACCAGAACAGGCAATCCTTGAGTGATTCATTCCCTGTCATCCACTCCCAGTTTCTGGCAGTCAGAGGCTAGGGACATCCAGAGCATAGGGCTGATTCCTGAACCACCTTGTCTAATAGACATTGATGGACCTATCCTCCATGAACTTATCTAGTTTGTTTTTGAACCTCATTATAATTTTGGCCTTCACAACATCCCCTGGCAAGGATTTCCACCAATTGACTGTACGTTGTATAAATAAGTACTTCCTTTTGTTTGTTTTAAACCTGCTGCCTATTAATTTCATTGGGTGACCCTTGGTTCCCGTGTTATATGAAGGAGTAAATAACATTTCGTTATTCACTTTCTCCAAACCATTAATGATTTTATAGACCTCTATCATAGCCCCTCTTAATCATCTATTTTCCAAGCTGAAAAGTCCAAGTCTTTTTAATATCTCCTTATATGGAAGCTGTTCCATACCCTTAATCATTTTGTTGACCTTCTCTGTACTTTTTCCTATTTTAATATGTCTTTTTTGAGATGGAGTGACCAGAACTGCATGCAGTACGCAAGGTGTGGGTGTACCATGGATTTATATATTGACATTGTCATATATTGGCATTCAGATATTTTCTGTTTTATTATCTGTCCCTTTGCTAATGGTTCCTATCATTCTGTTAGCTTTTTTGACCGCCACTCAACATTCAGCAGATGTTTTCAAAGAACTATCCACAACGACTCCATGATCTCTTTCTTGTATGGCAACAGGCTAATTTACATCCCATCATCTCGTATGTATAGTTGGGATTATGTTTATTATTAGATTAAAGCTAACTCGGGTACTTTGACATGTGCTGCCATTCACACCCCTAGCTACAGTGTAGATGTACTTTGACAGGGAGCTGGAAGACACCCACAAAGAAGATGGGAAGTAACACAGGTGGCTGTTTCTTCCAGAGATATCTGAGATCCACATACATTTGTGGAGAATCTGCAGGATTTGGGGCTAAAGAATCCAAAGGAAACTGCCATGAAGATCTTATTGCCAAGTTTTTCTTCGCCACTCTGACAACTTTTCCACAGCAGGTGCCTTTTGGGGGCCCAAATGTATGTAATCAATGTAATCTCCATTTATTAATATTTATATTAGTGTATCATTAAATAGCATGGACACACTGTGACTCACTCTTACTTATGTTACCCCTCACACATGCCTGTGTTTATTCACTGGAGTCACCATGGTGTGAAAGTGACATTAAATCACAAATAGGCCCGTCTACATATAATGCCAAGATTGCAATTATCCAATCATTCAAATAAAATAGTCCATTCAACCCAATCAAAAGCCTTCTCTACATAGAGAGACTGGGGAATCTTTAGGCCAGGGAAACTTTTGGCCAGGCAGAAGAGATGCAGTTTAACGTTAGTCTGAAACTACCTGCTGGGTGGCTATCTGCTGTAACTCCTGTCTGATCCCTAGTGATCAATTCACCGTTTGAAGTCATATACATTTTTTTTTCTATCCATACTCAGCAAGGATAAAGGATATTGAACAAAATTACACATATTCATAAATTGCTCTGTCTTCCTTCAATGGGCATTGGACCAGGCCCTTACTGAAATCTAAGGGAGCCTTTACATTGATTTAATGGGCTTTGAATCAGGCCCTAAAAACAGTATGTTGCTATATCTATCTGTCTCTACCCACACATACCCGTCTCAAAACTAAAGTTATCTCCTTTTTCAAAGTGGTAAGATGTTTGTCATACAGATATCTGCTCCTGGACCAGCTTTTAAGCTCTGAAGCATTTTCTCTTTCAGTGCATGTTAAATGTTCCTCTAGGGTCTTAGCTTCTCTCATGACAAGTTTTGGTAATGTTACTTTTGGTAAGTAATTTTGTACTTATGTTTTCCAGTTTCTGTATCATAATGATTACAAGTTCCAATAGAATCTTTGAGAAAACCCTAAACTATCTCTAGGGTCCCTAAATACTGTTCCCAAAGATTTTCTTTGTGACAGACAATCTACTTTTAACTTCCTTTTCAAAGCTGGAATGTCAATACTTTAGCAGCTTCATTCCCCCGCCCCCTTTTTTTTTCAAAAATGTTTCTTTTTCAAACACTTGATCCATCACTCTGCTTTTTCCTTTAAAAGTGAATTCAGTTCACACCTCCCACCAGCTAATTTTATATATGTATTTATACTTCCCATGTATTTATGTCCAGACTAATAATTTCTGAACAGACACCTTTATCGATCTGCCCTACAAATACATTCCACATTATAGGTGAAGTCCCAATTCACCCACTTCCTGGAGTTTGGCTTCAATAGCAAATTTATCAAAGATCAGTTCAAACTCTAGTGATCCTCCCTTACTACTCATACCACACTTTAGATGTTCTCCCCACAGAACAATTCTTGCTCATTTTATATCCAGGTGTGAAGAAGAGTCACTTGCCTCAGTGAGGCAGCAGAATACATCTAACTCTTTTCCTATAGGACCATCACCTAATTAAACAAACAAATCAAAGTTTAATTAAAGTTATTTTCCATTCGTGTCACAGTTCTTTTATATTACGTCTCATTCCCTTAGCCAAGGCCACTCTTTCTACTGTACTGGGAATCCTTCTTGAATTAAAATGTCAACAATCCACCCTTTCTTCACCTCACTACCTTTTCAAGAAGCTTCACAGACTCCTACCCATCCATATTTTAATTTAGATTCTTCCTTCTGCACATGCAATTCTTCTAAGAAAATTATAACAGGAATCATATGTTATGCTAGCTGACCAGGTGCCAGCTCATGCCAAGGCCGCAAGCCTTATTGAACACCTACAAATGCATAGCTAGAAACCAGTTTTCTTACCTGTGTATTAGCATTATCAAAATAGATATTTGATGTTAAGTTGATAAGAATGTGTTTAGATTTCATAAAATGCTTGTATTGATCTCACATATAACCTCTGTAATCCATGGTATATATTGAGTATTTGCATTGTAAATCTCTGCAATTGTGTAACTCACCAAACAGGAAAAGAAGCATTAATTAAGGTAAAGTTCTCACCCTGGATACAAGATAGTCCACTGAACATAAATGAAGTATTGTGTAGCATCAAAGGACAGAGGCCCTGTTGACTGCATTCTTAATTTCCTCCAAGAATGAGAGACATATGCATGAACTCATCCCATCAGTTTTGGATGCTAGAGTGGAGGGGATAAAAATCCCTGACAAAGGGAAACTGAATCTCTTTTATGCTGTCTGGATTCTGAGGGGCAAAGATTCCCAAACGTAACCAAAGAGATCCCCATGTTGCTCGGCATGGGTTAGCTCTGAAAGACTCTTTGCATTGACAGATTACTGGAACTCTGTCACCTTTTGAATCACAGATTGAATCTTGTTTGTGTATATAGGCTTGCTTGCTTTAAACTGTAAATAACTCTTATTTCTTTTTCCTAGTTTATAAACCTTCCGCTAGTTTATTAGAGATTACCCATTACCTGTGGTGTGAGATCAAAGGTGTAAATTGACCTGGGGTAAGTGAATGGTCTCTTGGGACAGGGAGCAACCTGACTATTTTGTGATCTGTTGTGTGACTGTTTATCACATAGTCCAGCTTGGCTGGGTGGCGAGATAGACTGAGGTGTCTATGGGGATTGGCTGTAATACTCTGGGAATTCACATTTGTTATTGGGTTGGTGAAATATAATTATAGAACATAAAACAAGTTTGTGGCGTCTGCCTTGGTTTTTGACAGTCTGCCCTGAGCTTGGCACTTTCAGTTGGAAACCATTCCAGACAGCATGGCATCATACATTTCAGAAAATCACAAGGACAAATGCAAAGTACTTCACTTAAGAAGGAACAATCAGGTTTGGGGTTTTTTTTGGTTTTGTTTTTTAGTTGCACACATACAAAACTGGGAATGACTGTCTAAGAAGGAGTACTGTGGAAAGGGATATGGGGATCATAGTGGACCACAAACTAAATATGAGTTAACAATGTAACACTGTTGCAAAAAAAGCTAACATCATTCTGGGATGTATTAGCAGGAGTGTTGTAAGCAAGACATAAGAAGTAATTCTTCCACTCTACTCCGTGCTGATTAGGCCTCAACTGGAGTATTTTGTCCAGTTTTGGGTGCCACATTTCAGGAAAGATGTGGATAAATTGGAGAAAGTCCAGAGAAGAGCAACAAAAATGATTAATGATCTAGAAAACATGACTTATGAGGTAAGATTGAAAAAAATGGATTTGTTTAGTCTGGAAAAGGGAAGACTGAGAGGGGACATAACAGTTTTCAAGTACATAAATGGTTGTTACAAGGAGGAGGGAGAAAAATTGGTCTTAACCACTGAGGATAGGACAAAAAGCAATGGGCTTATATTGCAGCAAGGGAGGTTTAGGTTGGACATCAGGAAAAACTTCCTAATTGTCAGGGTGGTTAAGCACTGGAATAAATTGCCTAGGGAGGTTGTGGAATCTCCATCATTCGAGATTTTTAAGAGCAGGTTAGATAAACACCTGTCAGAGATGGTCTAGATAATACTTAGTCCTGCCATGAGGGCAAGAGACTGGACTAGATGACCTCTCGAGGTCCCTTTCCAGTCCTATGATTCTATCTTAATTATTTTTCTTTTTTAACAGGATTGTTAATACCACCTATATTCCAACATAGGAGTTGGAAATTTCTTCTCTCATTGTTCCACTCTGTGGGCCTGGTTCTCTGATCTCACACACAGCACAAATCAGGAGTAACTTGACTGAAATAAATGGAGTTACAATGGTGCCAAACTAGTTTCATGAAGAGGAGAATCAGATTATCTGAATTATCTTGGTCCTCTTGACATTTGCAGCTGTTCTACAACAAGATATGTACTTCCTGAGTTTTAAGATGTCATTTTAACAGTAAGCAATTTTTAACCTTTTGAACTATAGGTCAAAGAATTAACGAATGTTTGGCTACCCATAAGAAAAAAGAATGAAAAAGGAGAGGTTTTCTTTGAAGATTGAACATGGCTGGCAATCTACAATGTATCTTTTCCCATTCCCTCCTACTGGAGAAACCAGGGGTGAAATCCTGCTCCTATTGATCACACAGGCCTTATATTAAAGTAAAGACAAAGCTGAAGAAGAGAAATTTAAAAAAATAGGAGGAAAAACGTATTAATTGACACTAAATAAAAAAATGTATAACTGACTAACTAGAATCTTGGTATAAATTTGTGCTTGTATCTCTTGCTTCAGAGGCTATGTAAAAAAAAGAGATTAATAAAATTGGAATCTGAAGGTTGTCTGAAACTTGTCTCCAAGAAGTCAGATTGTACAGAGATATGTACAAAGTTACTGTCAAAGGTAGTTATCTGGTGTCACAGAACATGGTTGATTTTTTCCCCCCACTATATGGTTCCTGAATGAGACAGACAGCATTCTTACTATATTTATGTAATCATCTGAGCCATTGAAATGTGCATTGCCCAGTGTAATTAATTTTTTGGCTTTGATTTGCTTTCTAATTCTTTGCTATTTATCTTTTGATTATGATGGTGAGATAAGGGATTTATTGGTTGCTCTAAATTGGTAATTTTAGAGCATCATTAATCACAAAAACAAAACAAAAAGCCATCATGATGCAAAAGTAGGAGGCAAAAGAACAAATTGAAGTTGCTCCCAGTATCTAGTAGAATATACCAAGTTTTCTGGTTTACCAAGTCTTCAGAAAGACAGTTGTGGCATGTACATCAGTGTTCTCTTCCTTTGAAGGCATATGATAAGCCTTCCCTCACATATGTGAATAAAATGCAATAACTAGGTATTAGCATGTGTCAGCGGAGATTTATATAGAGTACTCTTCAGTTCCCCTCTTGCTCCTTTTCTTTAGTGTTTCTTTGCCTCTCTTTTCTTTTTCTTTACATATTTCTGATTTTCTTACCATAAGAATCTACTTAGACTGAAGAAAAGACATTTTGTATGTAATGTGTGTGTCTAAAAATGTATGTAATTAACATATACATCTTTAGTAGTTTTTCTCTGAAAGTACAGTTAAAAAATAAAACACTCTTCTGTGTCAGTTAGAGTAATCAATGGGAGATCTGATAATGGAGCAGCTGCAGAATTCGGTCCATATAGGAGAGCTATTGGCTATTTAGAAGAGTTGCCAGAGTATTGCAATTAGACACCCATGCAAGTATGCAAGAGAGAGGGAACAAGAGATTTGACCCAGCCACAAATTGACCCAGCAACACAAAGCACAAATACTGCATCAATCTAATGTTTCCACTGATGACACTAAGCTCTTCAAAGGGGAGAAATTTCCCAATGAGCAAGTGTGAGACCATGTTTCTACATCTCACCACCCAGCAAGAGGGTTTTGGATTTGCAACGGTGGAAAGAGTGCACACTGCCAACTTTGAAAGGCAGATTTTTTTTAAATGAGTTATATAGGGTGGAGCTTGTGCTCCAAGGTGTATTTACCCAAAATACTGCCTGTAGTGGATATGTGGTGAGGGGGTATTCTGTTAAAAACCCATTGTAGTGGGGCGGCTGCCCCACTCCAAGGTAAAAGGGTTTAAGAGCAGCTGAGGGAGGCTGGAGAGGTAGTTGGCCCTAGGTGTGGCTGGCTTAATCAGGCCACAGCTGGCCTGGATAAAAGGGCTTCAGGACCAGGAGACAGAGGAGTCTCACTCTAGCCCAGGAGTGAGAAAGGCCTAGTTGCCTGGGAGCAGGGTAACAGAAGCAGAGCAGAGCAGAGCAGAGCAGAGCAGAGCAGGGCTGGGGAAGGGCAAGAGCAAGAGGAGCTGGGGAGCTCCAGCCTGGCAACTACCCAGAGTTGTAGCCTGGGGATAGGCAGAGGCAGCTAGTCCTACCCTCTTGCCAATGATGAGTGGCCTTTACAGACTGCAGTTTGCCCCAGTGAGAGGGGTCTAGATGACGACTGGCAGTAGCCACTGAGGCAAGGTGGGGAAAGAGGGGTGGGAGTTCCCCTGGGAGGGGAGACACAGCATGTGGGGGTACTGCAGTGGGCAGAACCCCAGGGCAAGGGGCACCGGAGTCTGGGAGGGACACTGGGGCCTGAGGCAGGTGAGCCACTGGCCAGCAGAGGGTGCTCCACAGCTGGAATTGAGCTAATTCCCAGACAACCAGCAGGAGGCACTGTGCCAGTAGTCTTCGACCTCCCTACACCCATGAAGAACTTTTGTGGGGATAGCAAGAGTTAAAAAACTTGCCAAAGCATGTGCAACACATGAACACTGCAACCTACCCATGGTACGCCAATACCACATTATGAATGGCTGCAATTTAAAACCCAGAATCTTTATCCTGAGATTCAAATAAAGGAAAAGTTAGAAGAGAAATCACGCCTTGATCCTTAAGGGAGAGAGAAATGTAAATAAATAAATGAAAAGTAAAATGAAATGGAAGTGTTAGTAATCCTGCTGGATATCTTAGAAAGGATGAGACAGGATGGCCTTTGAAACTGTGTTAGCTCTGTGATACACTCAGGTGCTATTTATATGCAAAATTCCCCTTTCAGCTGTGTATGGCAAATCTCTGCTCTGATATTATGATCTGCCTATATACAAAGGAGCCACCATTAATGTGAAGAGAAATTCTGTACATTTAGCAAGGGCAAAAAATGAACATCAAGATCTGCCATGTGCAGCTGAGAGGAGAATTATGTACATAAATAGAACCTGATTGTACTGCAGGGCCAATATTGTTTCTATTAAATTTTGCAATAATAGAATAGCCTTTTTCCCATAAAAGCAATTCTCATGTTTTGCAATCCTGTAGTTGGTCAATCTGAATAAAATAGACTCACTCATCAGTCTAATCATCAGGTTTGAGATACCTAGATACACTATAGCCAATGATTCAAAGCCCAGCAGGGTTGATTTATCTCTTTTTCTTTCAAAAACAGATCACAGTTTCATTCCAAAATCTTTGAATCCTCACATTCATGAGTGATTGTATCCAGGGTTTGGTGTGGCCCTTTACAGAGGTACAGGTCCAAGTTCTGCTCTCATTACACTGCGGTAACATAGGAGTGACTCCAGGATGGTTATTAATATTAATTATTGGTATTACAGTAGTATCTAGATGCCCCTGTTGAGACCAGGGCCCCATTCTGCTAGGGACAGTACAAACACAGCATGAGAGATAAGCACTGCCTGAAAGAGCTCACAATTTACATAGACAAGACAAACAAAGGGTCAGAAAGGAAACAGAGAGGTGAAGTGACTTACCTAGGATGTGGCACCTTATAGACTAACAGATGTACTGAAGCATAAGCTTTCGTGGTGAATACCCACTTCGTCGGATGCATGTAGTGGTATGCATGCATGCATCTGAAGAAGTGGGTATTCACCCATGAAAGCTTATGCTCCATTACGTCTGTTAGTCTATACGGTGTCACAGGACTCTTTGTCGCTTCTACAGATCCAGACTAACACAGCTACCCCTCTGATACTTACCTAGGATGCAGGTTCATGATACAGCCTGAAACAGATTCCAGGTCTCCTGAGTCCCAGTGCATCACCCTATCCACTATACATGCTGCCTATCCTGACACCATTGATGTCAATGAAATAATACATGGGTAAAAGTGATGTGAGAGCAGAATCAGGTCCTGCACCTCTATAATGACCACATCAACTGGAATTTGGATCTAAAGTTTTGATTTTGGCCCATACATGCTGCAGAGGAACATAAGAGTCTGTCTCCAGAATGGAATTTTTACAGAAATTAAGGAAGCTAGAAAATATGGTATAGCACAACACACCTCACAGATTCTGCCACTGATCTTTTATGGGAGCTTTCAATGGGACTGAGATGTTTCTGTGGTTTAAGAAGTGAGTCTGTTAAACAGAAGGATTAATCCCAGTGGTTAACTCACTGCTGTAGCCAGTGAATAAACCGCTCCAGGCCTCGCACTCTAAAACAGTCTTACAAGTTGTGACTCCACCCACTTACCCTCCCCTAGAAAAAAGGGATGAGCAAACCCATTCAGATTATCTAAGATTATAATACATTTTCATATTTCCCCCGCCTCTGCTTTCTGGCTAGGACCAGAAATACAATTGCTTTAAATATTATGAGAGTGTGTTCTCATGGCATTTCTGCCTGAGACTGGAACCAGTAGTACCAGAAATCTCATGAGGATGTCTGTTATTGCAAGATTTCCAGCCCTTTTCTACTCGCTCAATTGACTTGGACAATCTTCAGAAAAGCATTTAAGCTTTTGGCTGCTTACTCAAAGCAAACACAAATAATGAACATTTTGTAGTTTATCCATCACTCTTAGAAATATGCAAGCAAGTTCAGGCCTTTCATCTTGGTTAATCATGGCCATATTCAGCCTCAGTCTATCCATGGCAGCAGGTGATTCCCACAAGACATCTGGTATGATAGCAGCAGCATTTAATCTAATAAAATAATACTCAGTCCAATTGAGTCCTTGAATAATTTCATCTGGTTAGTTACAGTAATGTGTGCACTGCTTTCTGAAGATGTAAAGTGTTTATTAATCATTAATTTATTATTAATTACTATTATTATTATTATTTATAATTATCATTAAAATATTTGAACCCCCCCACATTTTTGATTGCTTGCACAGTGAGGGATCTAATTATCCACTGATATTTTAGTAATAACAGGATGGGCCCAAACAGGTCAAATGTTTTAATACTTGCCCATGAACATTGCAATAAATGGACAAATAAAATGACATTTGGTCTACAATGTATCATAATGGTTGTTTGTTTCAAACTACCAGCACAAACACACATATGTGTATGCACAAATGACTGATATACTGAGGGCTGACAAATAATTTATTATACATAAATCTGTTTTAATAAACTTTTCATAGGGATTTTGGCAAGATAAAAAATGCTGAACGTAAGAAGCAATCATGTTCACAATGGTAGTGACAATTCTGATGGTCAAGTTCTGTGAACTAAGGCATGTTTACATAATCAATTTTCTGCTTTGGAGCCATTAAAGTCCATTATGTCACACCCAGTGACAGACATTAGACATGTGGTTAGTTTACTGCATATTTACATGAATTACTGATCTTACATAAAAGCAGTATTTTTGGCTGCTAGTCTTTCTTAACATAAATCTTCGAAGCCTAACACACATCCAGCACAATGTCATTTGCATCCTTTAAGCGTTTACAGTAAAGATCTAACAGAAGCACTACAAGCTTGTAGTAGTCTTGTGATATAGCAGGAACATAACGCAAGCTCATGATGTGTGATTACAGAAGCTTTGGCTGAAATTAGTATCTTTTAAACAAAACAGCTACCTAATTGTTCTCTCCCAGCAGCCAACATTCCACATCCAGACAAATCACAGTGTATCACAACAGGGAAGAGCATTGTTTGGCCTAACTGAAGTAGACTTAAAGCTGGTCAAAAGCTCTACTTGCAGACCCTGATTCAAATTGAATTAATTTGAACTTCCCAGCCCCATTGTGGCTCTCTCTTTGTAAGCCATATTCTTAAAGACGCAAACAAACAAAACAAAACTCTCTGCCCCAGTGAGCGTGGTGCTAAATTCAGGAGCTAAATCCATAATGACTGGCTTTAACATCCTTACATGCTGCAGAAAACCATGGATCATTTCTGCTGAACAGGAATTTAAGAGATTAATTTATGTCAGCAATGACAGGTTTGTTAGGAGGAAAATCCAAGAATGTTAACCTTTCAAGCAGCTGATTATTAATGTAGTGATGACTGACTCAGTGGAGATTACCATTATCAAATTGTCTTTGACAGAGTTGCCCCTTTTGACCTGAGTGGTTGGCCAATTTGGGGAGTCTTGGAGGTTGTTTGTATTAGGGAAAGAAATTGATGATGAAGTCAGGTATTTCTCTGATGCAATCCTGTTTATTTCCAAAGAATGTACAAAGTCCTCTTTTCCTGAATAAAATAGGAGACAGTTTCTTTGCTCACAGTTCCAAGCCTCTCTCCAGATAGTGCTTTCCCCAAAAGATCTCTCTTTGGTCAGCTTTTCTAAGGGTCATGCTACAAGCCCATCTCTCTGTGTGTTGGCTTCCTTGCTGCCTTCGCTGTCCAGTTCTCTGATGTTTCTGCAGCTTCTCTTTCTCTCAGATACACACATACAGACACCAGCTTCAATCAAATTCATCACCCATTCCTGCATTTGTTATCAGACCCTTGGAAAGCCCTTGAACTGCATGGCTCAGCCATTGCCCAGGCTTGCATGTGGTCTAGTCCTTGAGTGGTAGTTTTCCATTGTTTCAGTTATCACTTAAAGTGGCATTTAATTGTTCCCTCATTTAGCGTGAATCAAAAGCAGCCACTATGCCCAGCAGCCTCAGTGAGGTAGTGTGACTGCTCAAACCCATCCGAACAACAGTTTATAATACCAGTGACTCCCCCCCCCCTCCATCTTCCTCCCCTCAAAAAAAGAAATATTAGAAAATTGTTAGCTCCTGTTGGTCATTCCCTGAAGATTTACAAATCATAATGCACATTATCTTACAAGGAGAGATTAGGAAAGGTGCACAGTGTGAAGTAATCATACCTAAAGCACTGTAACAGGTATTTCTGAATCTACTAATGAGGCAACAGGGTAGATTTAATTATATACTGAAGCACCTAACCTAGTCCCAATCTGACCCGAGCAGAGGACTGATCTGTTTTGGCATTTGGACTGTTGCTGTTTTGGTTCTCAGGAATAAATTCTCATGCTGATGTCCTGACCACTCTACAAAATTTAACCATGATTTTGGAGCTGGTTTGAGGCAGTCACCTAACCCATTACAAGTAACATAGTTCAGTGTGGCTTTTTCTAAATTGACGGTTGTCTGGAATGGGTCACCAGCTGAGAGAGCCAATCTCAGGTCAGACTGCCAAAACTGGCCAGATACTCCCAAACTGGTGACATATTCTATAATTAGATGTAATCAAGCCAGAAACAAATGTGTGCTCCTGGACCACTATACTAGCTCACCGGGAAGCCACCGGCAGTCCCCTTAGGCACTCCAGCCTATATTATCACCCAGACAAACTGGACTTCTATGGGTGAAAGGTTATTAAAACCCAAAATCACCACACATTAGGTTCTTCCAATCCAAAAGGATTAGTCACTCACCCCAGGTCACCAGACACTCAGGATCTAAGCAAAGACAACACTGCGAGCCAATTTCTTTAGTAAACTAACATCAGTTTTATTAACTAAGGAAAAAGATGAGAGTTATTTCATAGGTTAAAGCCAGTAAAGTACATTACAGATGAATTAGAGTTTATAAATCCAAAATGCTAGCAGGGATGTTATATCTGCTTGCTTCTATAAGTCTCTCTGGTTTCCCAGAATGGTTCTGGGGACCTCAGTCCTTTCTTAAAAAATTCCTTTGTCAGAGTTCATCAGTCCAGAGATGTGGTAGGATAGAGTGGCAATGGGGCCTTTTGTTTCCACTTTTATATCTTTGCTGGAAAAATCCTGACTGTGTCATGGAGTTAGGCAGTCCGTCACATATGTGCTGGGGCAAACAGCTCCAATGCCCTATGTGCTCTTTCACTTGCCCTTCATACGAATTACAAATTTTAGCTTGCACCTTTGTCTTTGCCATGCGAGGTGTCTTTGGGGACAACATGTAGATGCCCTTGTTTAAAGTTTCTTTGTTATCCTTGAAGAGCTAACCTGTGGGCATTTCTCAAGCTTCCAGCATGTTTGAGATACAAACACACAGCAAAGTTTCATAACTTCACATACAATGATGATACACATAGGTAAACAGGATTACACTTAACAGAGTACAACTTTTGCAATGATACCTCACAAGGCATACTTTGTACAAGATTTATCACAATTTTGCAACAGTGGTGACCATATTAGTGTAGATGGTCATCTTCTCTTCTATACAGCATCTTAAGAAAAACACCAGCTGTTGCACAGAACCACTCCATCCATGCTAGAAAGACTTAGTGTAGATTGCCTGCCAGTGTTGTACCATCTTGTCATCTGGACATGCTTTGTGCCATGGTGGGAGTGCAATGCTGCCACATTCCTTACATTTCTGTTCGCATATTCTGGGAAAGGATGTGACTACACTGACATCTGTAGACCAGTTGCTGGTGTGTATAAGCACCATTTTGTCTCACCTTGTTCAAAGCAGGTCTTGCAGACCTAGTGGTTTAAACATTGCTGGATGCTGGCAACCTAACCCCAATGGAGTTCTACCTTTAATAGAGCTGTGGAGGATTATTTTAAGATAAATGGTAGTGTGGTTTCTGCCTTAGCATGGTGGTAGCATTAGAGGAATGTACTCTGAGATGTCCTAACACACTGAGAACTGGGAGGAAGGGGTACAAGAGACAATTTACACAAACATGGTTCCTCTCCATACTGGGAAAAGCTGTATTCTGACTCATTTACAATAAAACAATCACACACAAGGTTAGGCCTCTGACAGAAGCAACACATTGCCAGATGTCATGGTTATGAACCAAGTTTTAACAATGTTGTGTGCAGACTCAAATCAAGTATAGACCCCCCACTCCCCTCCCACACACACCACTATCTGGGCACAGACTTGGTTAATAGCTGTAGTGGGCTTTTTTACTGTCAGGTGTTGAACTGGGCTTGCTGCCAGTGGCTCCATGCATTGATACATGGTGCTAGCATTTTGCATTGTATACTAAGCTTTAATTAAAAACAAAGTAAGAGCCCTTATGAAGTTGTGAAGAAAACCTACAAAATGTGAACCAAGTGGAATAAATGCAGTTATGTATGGGCCTGTCTATGGACAGCCTGAAACAATCATTCTGAGAGAGGTGTAAACTGTTTCTATTCATCTCAATGGGGTGTTGTCAGAATATTAAGGGTGCTGATTTTAATGTCAACAATAAATCATTTAACTAATTAAAGCACACAAAAGGGAGAGAATGATCATATTAAAAAGATCGGCACTATATACTGTGAGTGATGTCACACGCGAGTGGAATTTGGCTTGTGAGTGGAACTTGGGAGACTACCCTCTACATGGCAGGCCCAATGACAAAATGCACATCAAGAGTTTGTAAATAGAAAAAAAGCAAAATGTTCCCTCACTAGGGGGTTACTGTGAGGGGACCAAATTGAAATTTATAAAGCTGTAGAATGTATCCATAGTTTCAGAGTATAGTTTAAGATGCTCAGAGATGTCTGCCTCAAAACAATTATTGCACAAAGAGAGCAAGAAAGGTTTATTTGCCAGTACATTTTAGGAGAGTCCACGATTTCTTGTGTCCTTTCCAGTAGGGTTTATATACCTTGGCTTAGTCCCTATCTTGCAATGCCCTAAACTGGGACTACTAACATGAATCCCCTGATGGACTACATTTCCCATCTTGCACTACACTCCTCTTTCTGAGATAGAGATTTGCTTGACCCTCAAGAGCCAGCTTTATCCTGCACCACATAGAGGCAGAGCCATCCCTCAGGTAGGGCGAATTGGGGCGACCGCTTCAGGCCTCGCACTTTGGGAGGCCCCATGGGCCAGTGCAATTGGCCGGTGCGGTCGGTCCCGGAAGAGATGAATCCGTCACTTCTTCCCCAGGCCCCACACCCTCCTAGGGATTTCCCTGCATAGAGGCTATTCCAGCTCAAGCTACTTATGGGACTCTCTCCATAAATCTACTGATAACAGTATGAGCTTCTCTCTATACCCCAGACTGCTTCCCCACCGCTGTTTTTAGAGACTAGTATGGAAGGGTAGCTCAGGAGAAAGTTCTGTTAATAAACCTTGTAAGTGCTTGTACACCTCATTACACACCACATATTTTTTTTAATCTGACCCTTGCAGCAGAAGGGGAGCAGCAGAGCCAAAGGCACATCTAGGTCCCATCAAGGGAAAGTAATCCCACACAGCATCCATGATCATAATTTTGAACATCTACCACCTTTACTATAAGTGGCATCCCATGTCGGCATCTCAAATAGGTGGAGCTTATTTTGAAAGTGGATTTTGGAAGAGTGCTTTTACTTTCTCCTACTCTCACATCAAATGCGACACCAGTTTACCATTAGCGTTGCAAGTCCCCATACGCTGCTGCTCTGCCAGAATTAATTCAGGTTTGTGACTTCTACTTTCTCTCATTCTTGGCATGGTGTTAGATCACAAGAAAAGGAGTCTGAGAACAAAACCGAAAATAACGGAGCCTGTGCAAGATAGACAGGTTTGGCTGGTGAGGGATTGTCAGGAGACAGAAGGATTGAAGATGAGCTGCCATTAAGTGCAGACGGAAGCGAGACTGACAATCTATAATTTAGGAGACTTGGAGCTGAAGAGCAGTGGAGACAAAAGGGTCAGACTCTGAACAGGCTTGGGATAAAAATCATTGTCTCATGATTACTTTAGAGAATATAACAAGGATCAGCCCGTTAGCCCTTAAATTGTAGCACTAGAATGATAGAGAGTGAGATGGGAGAGGAATTTAAGCTTCATTTTAGGTAATTAAATCAACCAACCTGAAGGGCAGCAGGAGCCAGTAAATGAACAAACTGCAAGAGTAGCATGAGAGCAACAGTGGGGTCAGGGGTGTGAAGGGAACCTAAAGCAAATGAGTGCAAATGAATATGATTTTAGCAGCACATTTTAACAGCAATAGTTAAGATGTGTCAGCATTTCCATTCATAAACCGCTCCCTCTCGGTACAGAGACTGCGAAAGGGAATCTCAAAGCTCAAACCTGACATATACAGAGTCTCCTATGAGGATCATTATTGCCATTTCTATATTTCCTTTTTCTAAAAATAATTAAAATGAAGACAATGAACTTTACTGCTAGGAGTGCAACAGAATTAAAAGGGTTTCATAGTATTTTTTCACACTAGTTTACAAACCCTGAAAATGCTTTTAATTCACGACTGCAATGAAATTCAACAGGCAGTTCTTTCATATGTTCTTTAAAACAATACTTCGTATTTTAAAATCTTAATATTGCTGTGCTGAGCTATCACCGTATGAAGAGTAGCTGTCATATTCTGATAGCAGAAATATATACAGCAGAGGGCAGTAGCAGTATTCTACCAAATTGGCCATAGAGTTGCAATCTCCATCCATGCCCATCCCATTCTCCTTCCATGTTCCCCCACTGTCCTCTTGCCTCAATTTGCCCCCCTACTCTTGCTTGTATGGGAAGTTATTCCGAAGTAATCGTTGAACATTATTTAGAAATTAGGTCACCATAGTGTCCGCCTCTGTTGGATTTCTGGCCCTGCTAATCTTCAAGCTGTATATTCAGCATGCTTTTTTACATATTCTAGTGTTATATTCTATATTACATATAGGTAAGTATTTGCTAAGACTGGGTGAATACAAGGCCTGGTCAAATTTTTTCATTGAAAATTGGGTTTTTGACTTAAGGAAAAAAATTCAGTTAAAGTGTCTTTGGGGAAAAAGTGTTTTGACAGAAAACTGAAAATCCCCAAATGAAGCATTCAGTTTTGGATGAAAATTCATTTTTTCCACATAACCTTCCCCCCCGCTTCTGGCTAGTTCTACCACATACTATGTCTGAATTAAAAAGTTGAGTTCACTTTTGTTGTGCTCACATCTGTTTTATGTTCACTTTCTGTGAATATTCATGTGATGAATTTACTTACAGCAATGGGCATTTTATGTGAATAGTCAAACATATTGATGAAAAGCAAATTTTAAACTTTAATGCAAATATAGACATCAGAAATCTGATGCTAAGAATTACACCCATTTACTGGGGAACAAAAACTATACCATGTGATGTATGTGTCCAATCAAAACTAAACAACTTCTCTCAGATTTTGAATATCTGCAGTGAATTGCTTGTGAACAAAATTACAGCCCAGAAAATATTTGATGAGCAAATCCATTAAAAAAACTGTATCTTGCTTGCAGATCAATAACAAACAGAAAGATAAACATTATTCATCACTCTGTACAATGTTAACCACAAAATATTCACTCAGTTCTAGTATTTACTCAGCCTGAAATGGTTCCTCCAGAGCTATCAAAATAAGTTGGGTAAAACACTGTGTGTATGTGAGAGTAACACTGGGCCAGTAGGGATATTTTAAGTCCTGTTGTCCCTTTTCAATCCAAGCAGCGAGTGAAATTTCAGAGCCCTGGGAATGTTCCAGTTGGAAACAGAAAATTGATGGAGTCTGGTATTTTCTTTGATGCGATCTTGTTTATTTACAAGAAATGTACAAAATCCCATGTCTCTGAATGCAGAAGGAATCAAGACCAAAAGGAGCAGTTTCTTAGTTTAGAGCCCCAAACCTCTTCACCCAACATCAGACCCAAAAACACTAGCTTTTTTGAGGGTCACATTGACTCCTGTATGGGTTCAGACACATCTTTTGTTTCAAGATGTGGTGGTGGGGGGGGGTATTTTAATTAAAGGGTGACTACACACCTATCAATCTCAATGCAGTTTTAACACAACCCATAACAACCCTGCTCATAACACTAGCCTTGCTAGCACTATTAAGAAACATGTAGTCCTGAACAAAGAGACTCGAACTGTATTTGCTCTCCTCTTAGGCTATGTCTACGTTGCAGCTGGGTGCATGCTTCCCAGCTTAGGTAGACAGACATGCTAGCTCCACTTGATCTAGTGCGCTAAAAATAGCAGCGTAGCCCGGGGTAGCAGAGGCAGCAACTCAAGCTAGCCACCCTTAGTACATATCCAGGCAGTTGAGGAGGCTTTGTATTCAGGAGACTAGCCTGAACTGCTCCCCGTGTTCCCCCTGGCAACACTGTTACCTGTACCACAATAGCTCAAGCAGAGCTAATATGTCTGCCTACTCAAGCTGGGAAGCGTGCTCCCAGCTGCAGTATAGATATACCCTTAGTGACTGCACTTTCTGCTTTTTCCTTTCAGGTTCTTATACTCTGTCCATTGCCATGGTATTCAAGTGCCCTGGAGCACAGTTAAAACATTGATCCTTTTGGTACAATGTTCAGAGATAGCTCATTGTGATCATTACATGATAGTCCCTATTCTTGGCTTGTGCCACTCATACCTTGCATCAATAATAGTTGATGTCAATCTGCTTTAACTTTCTGAAACTGCTAGCCACTGATTTAATATTTTATTTGTTGCTGATATGTATTCTTATTTGACTTTCAGATTCTCTGTTTCTTTCATCAGGTTTCCCCATCCTCATAGCCTGGTATATTTATCAAGATGATGTTCAAATATAAGTTTTCTTCCAGTTTAAGTACTTTTAAAAAAAAAATTTTTGATTTTGTGCACAGAAAATGTATCCTTTATCTGCTCTTTTAACTCCACCACTATCAATCTCTTCCCGGTGCTTTTACATGTACCGCAATTTCTGTCAAGCAGGGATGTGACAGCCTAGTTCTCCTGGCTGTGCCCGTGTGACAGCTGGTCAGATGGGTAGAAATCATACTGGTATTAAGCGGTGTAGCATGCTAACCTAAAGTCTGAGTTCTTCCACATCCTGCCATATATGTCAATTTCAGTAACAAATGTCTGCAGGTTTGTCCTAAATGAGTCTTTTGATATGAGTCTGTCTTTCGCAAAACTGAAACGACAGAATTTTCTGATTTTCACTTTACGTACTGAATTAGTGTTGTTCTCACACACAGCTCTACTTGCTGGTAGGTACAGATATTCCTGTGGTGCTTTCTGAATGATGACCTAACTCTAAATGAAAAATTTATACTCCTTCCTCTTATCCATACGCACTGAGCAAACTGCGTTCACAGTATCCTCATAACCTACTGCCTACAAGCATACCCACTTCTGCTTCTCCGGTTCTGCAAGTAAAAATCCCCGTTGGAAAGTAAATTTTTAATGCTGTCTTTTTTTCTGGTCCTTTTTCTTCCTTGAGGGGGAAAAATAGAATGTAGGATTGCAAAAAGCTTTTAAACTGGTTCTTGATGCTACTAATTCAGGTATCATTGACAATTCCTCAGGGATGGAGTGAGGGAGGAGACAATTCTGCCTCTGAGTTATGTGATGGGTAGATGAAATGACTAAAAATACAAGTTTAACACAATGCACCTTTACTGAGAATAGTATTTATGTACTAGATAAACACACATCAACAACATGTAGGATTTTTGAGGACCAGTTAAGGAAGCCCAACAGAACTATTAGGATTCTATCCTAGTTCTTTAAAAGAGACTGTCCATAGCATTCAGTTTATTCACATGTGAAACTAGTTGATGCTTTTATTCAGCACGGTTAGACACCAAGTCTCTAAGGTTCTGTACTGTTTTCAAATATGCCATAATGCATCTGTTCCATGTTTCTTGCAGAGATGCAGTGGGCCATGACGTAAAATATAAATAATGATTTTTGTTTAACTGACATTTCACAGTCAACTGTTTGGCCAAAGGGCAATTCTGATCTTGTCTCTCAAACAAAACAATAACCTGCCATTTTTCCTTTTAACTACTGACAGGCAGCGTTTCTGCTATTTGGACTCAATATTTCAGTTCTCATCAAGGAATTCACAAACTACTCCATGCTAACATTCTTTAGTATCCTTTTTCCCTCAAAAAAAAATTATAAATGGGTATTCTCAAGGCCCACTTCTTCCTCAGCACTCCATTGGAATGTGATGGAGTCCTGTACTTTTCAAAACGAAAATAAGAAAGAAAAACTTGTAGCACCTTAGAGACTAACAAATTTATTTCAGCATAAGCTTTCGTGGGTTAGAACCCACTTCATCGGATGCATGGAATGAAACACACAGCAGACAGATATTTATACGGTCAGAGAAACATGATAAGGTGGAAGTGCATAGACCAACCTTAAGAGGCTAATTAATTGAGAGGAACCATAACAGCAGGGGAAGAAAAACCTTTGAAGTGATAAAGCAGATGGCCACACAGGTATGAATGAGGATTGTTAACTTAAGGGAAATAGATTCAATTAACGTAATGGCTAAGCCATTCCAAGTCTCTATTTAATCCTGAGTTGATACTATCTAGTTTGCATATCAATTCGAGTTCAACAGCTTCTCTTTGTAGCCTGTTTTTGGAGTGAATCTGTTGCAAAATTGCGACCCTCAAGTCTGTCACTGAGTGGTTAGGGAGGTTGAAATGTTCTCTTACTGGTTTTTGAATGTTATGATTCCTGATGTCAGATTTATGTCCATTTATTCTTTTGCATAGAGACTGTCCGGTTTGGCCAATGTACATGGCAGAGGGGCATTGCTGGCACATGATGGCATATATCACATTGGTAGATGTGCAGGTGAATGAGCCCCTGATGCCGTGGCGGATGTGATTAGGTCCTGTGATGGTATCACTTGAATCGATATGTGGACAGAGTTGGCATCGGGCTTTGTTGCAAGGATAGGTTCCTGGGTTAGTGTTTTTGTTGTATGGTGTGTGGTTGCTGGTGAGTATTTGCTTCAGGTTGGGGGGCTGTCTGTAAGCAAGGATTGGTCTGTCCCCCAAGATCTGTGAGAGTGAGGGATCATCTTTTAGGATAGGTTGTAGATCTTTGATGATGCGCTGGAGAGGTTTTAGTTGGGGGCTAAAGGTGATGGCTAGTGGTGTTCTGTTGTTTTCTTTTTTGGGCCTGTCTTGTAGTAGGTGACTCCTGGGTACTCTTTTGGCCCTCTCAATCTGTTTTTTTACTTCAGCAGGTGGGTATTGTAGTTTTAAGAATGCTTGATAGAGATCTTGTAGGTGTTTGTCTCTGTCTGAGGGATTGGAGCAAAAGTGGTTGTATCTTAGAGCTTGGCTGTAAACAATGGATCGTGTGGTGTGTCCAGGATGGAAGCTGGAAGCATGTAGGTAAGTATAGCAGTCAGTAGGTTTCCGATATAGGCTGGTGTTTATGTGACCATCGCTTATTAGCACAGTAGTGTCTAGGAAATGGACCGCTTGTGTGGACTGGTCTAGGCTGAGGTTGATGGTGGGATGGAAATTGTTGAAATCATGGTGGAATTCCTCAAGGGCTTCTTTTCCATGGGTCCAAATGATGAAGATATCATCAATGTAGCGCAAGTAGAGTAGGGGTGTTAGGCGACGAGAGCTGAGGAAGCGTTGTTCTAAGTCAGCCATAAAAATGTTGGCATACTGTGGGGCCATGCGAGTACTCATAGCAGTACCACTGACTTGAAGGTATATATTGTCCCCAAATGTGAAATAGTTGTGGGTGAGGACAAAATCACAAAGTTCGGCTACCAGGTTAGCCGTGGTAGTATCGGGGATACTGTTCCTGACAGCTTGTAGTCCATCGTTGTGTGGAATGTTAGTGTAGAGGGCTTCTACATCCATAATGGCCAGGATGGTGTTGTCTGGAAGATCACCGATGGATTGTAGTTTCCTCAGGAAGTCAGTGGTGTCGTGAAGATAGCTGGGAGTGCTGGTAGCATAGGGCCTGAGGAGAGAGTCCACATAGCCAGACAATCCTGCTGTTAGGGTGCCAATGCCTGAGATGATGGGGCGTCCAGGATTTCCAGGTTTATGGATCTTGGGTAGCAGATAGAATACCCCTGGTCGGGGTTCTAGGCACGTGTCTGTACAAATTTGTTCTTGTGCTTTACCAGGGAGTTTCTGGAGCAGATGGTGAAGTTTCTTTTGGTACTCCACAGTGGGGTCAGACGATAATGGCCTGTAGAAAGTGGAGTTACAGAGCTGCCTGGCAGCTTCTTGTTCATATTCCAACTTATTCATTATGACAACAGCTCCTCCTTTGTCAGCCCTTTTGATTATGATGTCAGAGTTGTTCCTGAGGCTGTGGATGGCATTGTGTTCTGCACGGCTGAGGTTATGGGGCAAGTGATTTTGCTTTTCTACAATTTCAGCTCAAGCACGGCGACGGAAGCAGTCTATGTAGAAGTCCAATTTGTTGTTTCGACCTTCAGGAGGAGTCCACGCAGAATCCTTCTTTTTGTAGTTTTGGTAGGAAGGATTCGGTGGGTTAGTATGTTGTACAGAGGTCTGTTGGAAATATTCTTTGAGTCGCAGATGTCGAAAGTAGGATTCTAGGTCACCGCAGAACTGTATCATGTTCGTGGGTCTGGAGGGACAAAAGGAGAGGCCCCGAGAAAGGACAGATTCTTCTGCTGGGCTGAGAGTATAGCTGGAAAGATTAACAATATTGTTGGGTGGGGTAAGGGAACTACTGTTGTGGTTCCTTGTGGCATGCAGCAGTTTAGATAGTTTAGTGTCCTTTTTCTTTTGTAAAGAAGCAAAGCTTGTGTTGTAAATGGCTTGTCTAGTTTTTGTAAAGTCAGTCCATGAAGAAGTTTGTGTGGAAGGTTGGTTTTCCATAAGAGTATCCAGTTTTGAGAGCTCAGTCTTAATCTTTCCCTGTTTGCTGTATAGGATGTTGATCAGGTGGTTTCGCAGTTTCTTTGAGAGTGTGTGGCACAATCTCTCAGCATAGTCTGTGTGATAAGTAGATTGTAAAGAATTTTTTACCTTTAGTCCTTTTGGTATGATGTCCATCTGTTTGCAGTTGGAAAGGAAGATGATGTCTGTCTGTATCTGTGCGAGTTTTTTCATGAAGTTGATGGATTTCCACTCCATACGGCTGAATGCAGTGCCTTGTATAATGATAGGTTTCAGTGTAGTAGCCGTGTTAGTCTGTGTGACACAGACTAACACGGCTACTACACTGTACTCACTCAGACGCTGGTTGTCTGGGTTGGGGGTGGTCAGCGTCATCAGCCTGAGGATGGAAACTCAGCCCTCTGGTTGCGTTCCTCTGGAGTTTATCCCTTTCAGTCCTCCAAGGAAACAAAAAAAGGATGACAACAAGAAGGAAAAGAAATGGGTAAACAACCAGTCCCAAACAAGCTGCCGGCTTCTCTTCATTCAGGAAGTCTTGAGTATGCCTCAATCCAGCTCAATGTTCTCTGGTAATTATTCATAGTCCAGCCTGCCTTTCCCTCAGTGTACTTGAACAGTCAACAGGCATGGGGGAAGTCTGGGCCCTCTGTCAGGCCATTCCCCAGGAGCTGAAAGGACTAAACATATATCCCACCCAGAGCTGGGCTTCTCCTCTTTTGAGCTCTTCTTCCAGTCCTCACATGCTTTGCAGGTGTAGCAGGGAGAGGCTACTCAAGCCGAGAGCACCTCCTTAAGTCCTTCCAGTCTGGCTCAGGATTTGTACACCCTGTCAAAGATAGGTATTGAAATAAATTGTCAAGCATGAAGCCATTTCCTTCCCACCGCTGGTACGTTTTATTGGTGTATGCCCCAGAGTCAAATGGTATGGTCTATTCCCCAGCCCGTAACCAGTCCCTTGGAGGTGCCCCTTTAGTGTGTCTGACCCTAAGCATCTACACAGTTCCACAGAGGCAGGTTGATGGCCTCCATGTCACTGAAACTGGGCCTTCGAGGGCTAGCAATCCCTGGCTCGCTCTCTCTGCCTCCTGGTACCAAGTCCAGCCAAGCCAGACTCCTGTGGGAGGCTTGTTCTTTATCCCTTCAGGGTACAATGCTCTGAATAAGCACCTGCAGTGACAGGAAACAGCCTTTTCAAACAAGGGAACAATTTATTAGTCTTGGTCTACACTACATACTGACTTCAATATAACTACATTGCTCAGGAGTATGAAAAATCCGCACTCCCGAGTGACACAGTTATATAGACCGTAACCCCCTGTGTAGACAGCGCTTCTCCCACTGATATAATGACCGCTTCTCACGGAGGCGGAGTTATTATGCTGATGGGAGAGCTCTCTTCCATCGGCTTAGAGAAGCAAAGGTTAAGTGCATCCGGTGAAGTGGGTATTCACCCACGAAAGCTTATGCGCCAATACCTCTGTTAGTCTATAGGGTGCCACAGGACCCTTTGTCGCTTCTAAAGGTTAAGTGATAGTCCATACTGGCTAATGCTCTTCTTGAACCATGCTGCTGTAGGAACCATCTCTACTTCCTTTTTCTTTCATAGTTTCTAGATTCTAGGGCTGGAAGGGACCTCGAGAGATCATCGAGTCCAGCCCCCTGCCCTCATGGCAGGACCAAATACTGTCTAGACCATCCCTGATAGACATTTATCTAACCTACTTTGTCTCTGTTCCTTTGTCTTAGACCCAGGTGAGACCTCTGTGAGCTTGTAAACACAGCCATGTGACACCTTTGTCCTCTTTGTCTGCTGAGTTTTTGCTGTGCTTTCCTGCTGATCTCCTCCTGGCTGATCATTGCTAGGTGTGAATGTTCCAAGCATCAGGGGTTTCTACTATCTCCTCCAGATCTTGCATTCACGTGTGTAACTTCTGTTCAGTTAGTTAATGATTCTGGTCTCCACCAGCTAGGCTCCTACATGAGTCAGATACCTTGTCCCTTTCCTTTATATTCAGTGCATAACAGTACAAAGCACAGAGAGGCACAGAGGCATAGGAATCATAAAAAATATTACCAAAATGCCTACATTCATCACAGCATGAGGAAGAGAAAAGAGGCGGACAAGGTCCAGGGTTGAATCATACAGAAAGTTTAATATAAAATTCAAGAAATATGAGGTCTCTACCACTTTGTTGTATGTGAGCTCCTTCAGACCGGATTCTGGACCCACATAGTATAACAGAGCAATATGTCACCATATTAATGGCTACGTAGGACTCCTGACATAGTAAGATCCTATTCTCAGCACAAAAGTATATTGATATAGCATTATGGTTATATCTGTATATTTAATATTCTGTTCACTTAAATTCTAATTAATGTTCTGTTTGGAGGCAGGACTGCAAGCTCAATGCTGGCACCAGTTGGAGGAGCTGTTTCATTACTAGAATAGGTCAAAAATTTTCATCTAAAAGGGTCTCTCTCTTTTAAATAAACCTTTTCAAGAAAATTATGGAATTTATCTAAATTTTCTGTTTGTTTTTTGCAAAAATGTTATGTGACACTATTACTAGATATTTATCAAAATGTCTGTCAAAATTATTATTGAAAATATTTCATTTACTGAAAACCTGGTTTTCAATCGAAAATGTTAATTTGGGGAAACACAAAATGCGGATAATGATGTAAAAATATTTTGATTTAAAAAATTGCAAAATAAAAATCAGGGAAAATTGAGTGTCAGTGGTAGGAAGCTGGGGAAAAGGGTAGGGGGAGATAATGACAGATAACTGAAAGAGCAGATAAGAGGACATCATGCCTATTCAACAAGTGAGACAATGTGTCCTCCTCCTCCATCCTTTATTTTGGGCCATCATTCATCATAGCAGCTAAGTGCATAGCTCTCAAGTCATGCTCTTTGTTTTTTGTGGGGGAGAGGGGAAGAGGAGGGAGGAGTACAGGTAGGGCTGTTGGATACCAAAGCCACCTGAAGTAAGAAGAACAGTGGAACAGCCTACCAGCCACTACCCACAGCCAGGAAGCCATGTGCAAACCTATGTGGGTCTGATGTTTAGTACAGTACCAGAAGTTCACCAAAGTAATGAAAGTTTTAGGTTGAACTTAGTATAGTCTCATCAGCATTCATTGCTATTGCCATTGACAGCATGGAAGAGAAGAATGAAACACAAACACAAGGAGAGAAGATCAAAGAAAAGCAAGGAAAAAACCCTCAGCTGTGCTGTGATCTTTTTCTCTTTCCTGGTTTGTCTTCCCAGCAACCTACCTCACTACCAACTTTTTGTCATTGCTAGGCTTTATAGCTACAGACAGTTCGGAAAGCATGCAGAGATCACACAGCTTAGGAAGTAGCTGCTTGTTCTGGATGAAAGAAGACTTTAATAAGCAAATAGTTTATATAATAGAAATGTGTTTAGATCTACCCTAATGCTATCTACTAGACACCATTAAATTGACCTTAGACTATCATGCTTCTCTCCCTAGCGTATGATTGCCTTGTTTAGATAATTAACAGAAATTATTTAAAGTGAGTTTAGTGCTTGTGAAAGCGATTGGATTGATAATCCTAGAGGTAACATTATTTTTTTGCCAGCAGAAGGAGCGTAATACAGGCTCATGAGGACTGGGTAACAGCAATAAGAACTTTCCATTACTAGGTCATCCTTAGTTTGGTTTGGCCAAGAAGAAAATGATGGAAAATTGCTACCATCCCATTAAGGGATGTCTAGCAGCCTTTGTGGAATAGCTGCTCTCACTCCACTTCCTGTCCTCAAGAAAAAAATAATTAGTATTAAATGGCACTTGTTATGGGGTATACAAACCTCTCATCTCACTGAGCAACAGGGAAACAGGAGCTGCTCTGAGCTCAGCCAGCCCTGCCCCACTGCACCCACAAGGGATGCACAGTTTGGAGGAGGAGTTAAAAGGGATCAGAACAGCTCATTTGAAGGCAGGCCAAAGAAGAGAAAGGACCTTTACCTTGCAGCTCCTGAAGAAAGGACTGAGGGAAGGCAGAATGTCTCCCACCCACAACTGCTGAAAGGTCCCTCCATGAGAGAAGGGAGGATCGGCTTCTGATTGACCCTGAGAGGGAGGCATTCCCCCCTCTCACATACTAACCCAGTTTATTTGTGTTTATTCCCTGTGTTTTGTTTATGGACTACCCCATGAAGGGGAGAGACTCAGAACTGACCTGGCCAGAGGGCCAAGCCATGAGAGGAGGCAGCTGCACTCCAAGTGAGAGAGAGTTACTATGCCATGCCTGGACACGAAGAAGCACCATGTGGTGAGCTGACCCCTTCACGCTTTCCTGTACAGACTGCAAACTGTGGACAATAGAGGGGTGGAAGGAAGTGGCCCAGGGAGAGCAGCCTTAAGGCACTTCTGGGTGTCAGACCCTTTTGTCCCCCTCACAGGCCCTGGGCTGGAGTCTGGTGGAGTGGGAGGGCCCAGGCTTCCCTACCAAAACCCCCTCTGCAGGTCGAAGGACCTAAGCCCCTGACCTCTAGGCAACACTCCCCATGAGCGAAGAGTATCTCAGCATCCTAGATGCCAGTCTCAGTAGTCTTTACTTATATTGTAGGCTTTTTAGGGCAGGGACAGTCTATATTGCTGTGTCTGTACGAGACCTAGCACATTCTTCACTGGTCTTTAAGCATTACCATAACAAACATAACAAGCCTTGTTACTCCTACTAGTGCTCTCTCCACATTAAAGTTGAAACACATTTGCGTGACAACATACCACGACTGTTTCCACCTCACCTGTTCTGGCAATCAATAGAAGACTTCAGTTTTAAGGAATGTCAAACAGGTACCTTCCACACGTCAAATGAAATTTATATATTATAATTTCCCAACTTTATTCATAACTCATAAGCAGTTTAGGTTCAATTCAAGATTTGGATGGATTCTCATTTTGTCCAAACCAATTTGTCTGTCTCTTGTTAACACTATTGAAAATGTGTAGGAAAAAAGCACAAAGAAAGAAACAAAATTGTGCTCTAAAACCTATGGGCCTGTCATTCTGCTTATGGGAGCTAATGGAAGCCTTGAAGACATTCCCCTGAATCAAGATGTACATATATCCAGGGGACAACAGACCCCTGAATTGGGAGTAATTAATGCTGAAATGGATTGTCCAAAACAATAAATGTCTCAATCAGAAAATGATTAATCTGAACTGAGAAAAAAAATTACTAATTATAGAACCAAAGAGAAGTTAGTTGCTCCACTCACTGAAATGTTGTCCTCGGAGTCTGTCTCCACCTCTGACGTACTTTAGTTTATGAATTAATCATCTTTTTCCCCCCTGTTGTAGCGCATTCAGTTTTGCTGGTCCCAAGAGTGAATAATCAACCTAAATTCTAAGTCTCACTTGGAATCATAGAATATCAGGGTTGGAAGGGACCTCAGGAGGTCATCTAGTCCAACCCCCTGCTCGAAGCAAGACTAATCCCCAACTAAATCATCCCAGCCAGGGCTTTGTCAAGCCTGACTATAAAAACCTCTAAGGAAGGAGATTCCACTACCTCCCTAGGTAACCCATTCCAGTGCTTCACCACCCTCCTAGTGAAAACGTTTTTCCTAATATCCAACCTAAACCTTCCCCTCTGCAACTTGAGACCATTACTCCTTGTTCTGTCATCTGCTACGACTGAGAACAGTCTAGATCAGGGATCTCAAACTCAAATCACCACGAGGGCCACATGAGAACTAGTAAATTGGCCCGAGGGCCGCATCACTGAAACCTTTTCATAAAATGATACAAAAGTATAGTCAAAAATGAAAAAAATGAAGAGTAATATAGTATTCTATTAAAAGTCAAGGTATTAGCTTTTTAAAAACTGTAATGCAAAGAGGGGTTTTAATAAAATATAAACACTCAGTAATGTTTGGAGCTTGGCTGCCAGTGTAGTTGGCGCGGCCCGCAGGCTGTGTGTTTGAGACCCCTGGTCTAGATCCATCCTCTTTGGAACCCCCTTTCAGGTAGTTGAAGGCTGCTATCAAATCCCCCCTTCATTCTTCTCTTCCGCAGACTAAATAATCCCAGTTCCCTCAGTCTCTCCTCATAAATCATGTGCTCCAGCCCCCTAATCATTTTTGTTGCTCAACCTTTCCAATTTTTTCACATCCTTCTTGTAATTGTGGAGCCCAAAACTGGACACAATACTCCAGATGAGGCTTCACCAATGCTGAATAGAGGGGAATGATCACGTCCCTCGATCTGCTGGCAATGCTCCTACTTATATGCCATTAACCTTCTTGGCAAACTCGGTTTATATGAAAAGGGTTTTGTCTTTTCAGAAGTTCTGATGAGATAAAAACATATTTGTGAATATGAATACACACCTTTGGTTTCCTTCTTCTCATGGTGGCCAGGGAAGCAGTGGGAGGGGGGGCAGGGGACTGTATGAATTTGACAACAATGACAAAAGGAGGAAATAGGGAAGAAAAGGCAAGGTGAGGAGAGCTCATCAGTGAAAGTATGAGTTGGGGGGCAAAAAACCCTCTGGCCACGTCAGCTGTATCAGCATGTCATGCCAAGAGCCTTAAATTTAGAAGGAGACGTGAGGTGAAAGTGATAAGGAAAATGAGAAAAGATGATGGAATGATCTGACAGCAATAGCCCTAGAAGTAGTGGCAGGGTTTGATGTTGCAAGCCCAGCCATGGCACCGGCAGCTGTAGTGAAGGCACAGCAGCAAGTACGACAGGTTCCTCTCAATCTTCTCTGTCTGAAGGAAAGGAGCAGTGATAGTCCATCCTTTTATTCTGTTCAATAAAAGAGGAGGAAGAGGATGGAATCTCACTTTGCCGCATCTGAGAGATGGGGTTTGCGTTAATGACATTTGTGTTGATTTGGTGAGCAGAGCTGCTTTGTGCTCATCTTCATTCCTTGCCAAACAAGGTAAACAGAGTAAAGCCCAATTTTTTCACCCATCTCCAGTGAGAATTGAACCTTCCTGTTTGAAGATCCATCATATGGCAAATCTTCTTGTAAGCTTTCCAGTATTGCTATACCATCTGGAATGGCAACAGAAAACTCTTCCAAGGATTCAGCTCTGGTGGAGGTTGTCACGCTGTCTGGAATGGCTCATAACTGTGAGTGCAGATATTCAGAAAACAAGGGCTGACACCCAAACTGGTGGTGTGTTCTATAATTTGATATCACCAAGCCAGTAACAAATGTGAACTCCTGGATCACTGTAACAGTCTTACCATGGAGTCCCTTAGACTCGCCAGCCTATCTTGCCACCCAGACAAACCGGACTTTGTGATAAAAGGTAACTTAAACCCAAAATCACACATCAGGTTTCTCTCAGTCCCAAGAGACCAGTCACTTCCCCCACATTGCTTGGTACTCCAGATCTTACACCAAAGACAATGCTTTGAATTGGATGAATGCATTCAAAAATTTAGCCCCTGTTTTCTTTTTGAATTTACTTGACACTGTATGTAGGTAATCCTTTTTTAATGTGACTCTCTCTCTCTTTTTTTTACTACATTACTCCCCCTTAGAATAGGTATAAAAGGAAATTGGCACCGGATGCCAAAAGGAATCTTCTCTATGGAAAAAATAGCAAAGGCAGGTCCTGATATGAGGTAAAATTTGCACAGTAGAGATACCCCAACCTGTTGGCCTTTTGCAGGTCGAGGGTTTGCTTATCTCCCCTCCCACCATCAAACCTGTTCATCCATGTCTCTTCTATAAGCATCTGAGCTGGGATTACTCCAGTAATGGACAAGAACTGCCCGATGGCTCAGCAGAGAAGATATGGGGTCTTCCCCTCCATGGAGCCCTGCTGACTTCAGAGGAGCTCCCCTGGGCATAGGGGTCTTCCAATGCGGAGCTGCTTGCAGGATCCAGGCCCATTTCAGGAATCTAATTCTGAAAGAAGAAATCTAATTCAATATACAGGAATCTAATTAGGAAAGAAGATAACACAGTGACATAAGATGATGTTGGTATTTATGTTAAGAGACTTTGCAAAATGAATGGGTTTCAAATAGAAAAGGGCCCAAGTTACAAATATGAGATTTAGATAGAGGTTTATAACAATCCCAGGGTCAGCTAGCAAGATTGTTAGCCAGACCTTGAATTTCTAGTGGACAGCTCTAGGCAGAGCACAGGAACTACATTTTTAGATTCCGTTTAGCAATGGAAAGCATGTCTGTCAAAGCAGGAACGATTTTTGAAACCACAATGGAAATACCTCATTCCTCAAGACAAGGACAGAAGAACAAGGGCAGCAGCTTTACGTTAAGCACATTACATTAAAATATGTATTAATATTTACTTCTGTATGTACAATCAAATTAGAGCCAGACCCAACCCAAGTCCCTCTTCCCCTGAGCTTTGGCACCTTTGAGACTTGCATTCAGCCTGCTGCTTTCTCAAGCTGAGTTTTCAAATGGCTTCCACTGAGTTCAACAGAAGAACATACTGTGGCTAATTTAGTGATGTCTTCAAGTTGTCCAGCACCTCCACGTAGCAGTGTGATTTAGAGCTTGTCTACACGTATGGTGCAGCTGCACTGCTGTGGCGCTTTATTGAAGGCTCTGCTACGCCGACAGGAGGGCTTCTCTCATCGGCATAGTTAGTCCAGCTCTGCGAGAGACTCAGGGGTGTGGATTTTTCACACCTCTGAGTATTGCAGTTATACCAATGGAAGTTTGTAGTGTAGACCTGGACTTAATATCAATGAGTAGCAATGTTACTAGGAAAGATCAACTTTTAGTATTCTAGCATTCTAGAACAGGGTTCTTGGAGGAGGAAGGACAGAATCAGTCACTGGGGATGGAGCTTGATCAAATTAGAGACAGATGGCGCTTGATCATCAGATGATAGTCGTGCTACTGGTACACGACAGAGAGAAGAGTATTTTTCATTCTACTACTTGAACCCAGCTGAGGGTAGGATCTGTCACAAGGAATTGTGAGATTTTAGAAACAAACACTTTTAATTAAATTCCATTGAACTGGTGGGCACAAAGAGCCTCTATTTTTCGTTGTTGTTGTTCTAAGTTTTTCTCTGTAGCTCCCAAGTCTACTTCTGTAAGTAGGAATCTTCTGCCCTAGGCAGAGCTCCATAGCTTCTATTGCCACTCTGAGACTGCCTGTGCTCTGCATGGGGCAATGGCTAGCCACCCAAATAGCAGCAGATCTTCTGCTCATTCCTACCTTATTATGAAAGAATGCACGAGGTGAGCGCTGCAGAATTCTGCCTGCGCTCTCCCCAAAACCTGTTCCCCCTTTACTGCATCTAACATGACCACAGGGGGGGAGGGCTGGAAGTGGCCCAAAGTGATGAAGGCACTAAGTGTTTCACTTTCCTGATACAGCTCTAAGGTGCTAGAAAGCAAACCATGAATGAGCTGACTAAAATTTGCTCAGGATACGGATTAAAAAATGACAATATGTACAGGATAGCTTGCAAATCAGGCAAGGCCTCACATTACCCAGCCCACCCTTTGTTTGGAAAATAAATAACTTCCACCTTAACAATAATGTGGAGCACCACAGTCTACTCTATCTGTTTCCAATTTCCCCTAAGCGATAAGCTTACTGAAAAATATAAGAATTTTAATACAGGACAAAGGATATGAAAAAACATAATTATTATTCTAGGCCTCTAGTAAGCCCTAGGAATCAAACATCCTTGAAATAGTCTGACTTTTGCAATTGAAAGCATTCCCTAGTCAATCTCACAATAAAAGTTGCACAACCTTATACCGCATTTTGGATGGAAAGAGCCTGTCCAGATTAGAATAAAGGTCATCCGATGTCCTGTTCCACACACACACATTCCCGCCCCCCCTTCCCGCCCCATGTAGAACTTCTATGATACATCGTGGAACACAAAATCAATAATGTCAAAAGAAAACTGAGAAATAATAGTCCAAAGAAAATGAGCAGGAGATATGGACAAGCCTCCTTATGCATGTAGTTCAATGGTGTAGAAGACAGTATAGCCTAGTAAGTGTTGATCACTGGTGCTGAGTCCCCAGGGAGCAGTGAATGGGCCACACCCAAGCAACTGGGAAAGCAGCAAAATCCTGGGCCATTAGGACCCAGTGAAAACATAGGAAGAGAGGAGAAGCTCACAGCCCTTCATCCTGCTGCTACTTGTTAGGACTTTCCCTTGCCCTTCCTTGGTTCATGTCATGCAGACAAAAAGTCAGAAGACCAGAGTCTGAAGTGCAAGCAATGCGATGTTTATTGGGGTTAATCAAGCAAGCATACCCATAGCTCTGTACACCAGTAGAGCTTTTTCCTGTTCCCCCTCCTCTTTCTGAGCAGGCTCAGTTATACCTATAGTGCACACCCTGGCACCACCCCTCACAATTTATGGTCATGTTCTGTTTTGGAGGGCCTTGAGTCTGGAGGCTTCACTATCACCTCATTTGGACCCCAAAGGGTAGGGGAGTGAGGTTGTGTTTTGGCAAGGGTCACTGTTTCTTTGGCTTTTAGTGTTTTTTATACCTCCCCCCGCCACATCCCATTTGCCACTCTCGACTGGTTGCTTTACCTTGCCTTGAGATAGGAGTTGAGGCAGTCGTATAGTAAACTCCCATCAAAACTAGCAACACTTTAACTCTCTTCCTTATCTTTTTTCATTGTGCTATGAACTCCATCTGGGAAGATGCAACACACGATATCTTTGTTCTTCGGTCACACGTTACTAAGGATATAAGAAATATCAAAAGTCAAATGGGTAAGCAAAACCCCAAATTCTATCTCAGGCAAATATACAGGCCTGACTGCTATGTATCACTAACACTACTGTTTTTCTAATATCTAACCTATATCTCCCTTGCAGCAGATTAAGCCCATTACTTCTTCTCCTACCTTCAGCAGACATGGAGAACAATCAATCAATCACCAGCCTTTCTAAAACAGCCTTTATCATAGTTGAAGATTGTTATAAGGTGAGGGCCGGTGCAAGGAAGTTTTGCGCCACTGGCTCTGTGCCCCCCCTCCCCAGATAACACCGCCCCTCGCCTGGCAGCCTCCCCCCGCCCGCGGCGCCCCCTTGGCTCCCGGCAGCCACGGCCAGCCACCACCCCCCCCACCGGCTGCTGGCTCAGCTGCGGAGCTGGGCGGAGGGCGGCAGCCGCGGCCAGGAGACCCCCCCCCCCCCGCTCCCAGCTCAGCTGTGGAGCTGGGTGGCAGCCGCGGCCAGATGCTCCCCCGCTCCTCGCTCAGCGTGGAGCTGGGTGGTGTGCGGCAGCTGCGGCCAGCCACCCCCCTGGCTCCCGGCTCAGCCGCGGAGCTGGGCGGCGTGAGGCAGCCGCAGCCAGCCACTCCCCGCCCCCCCCAGTTCCCAGCTCACCCGCGGAGCCGGGAGAGTGGGAGGCAGCCACGGCTAGCTGCGCCCCCGGCACCCTACGCGACTGCCTAGGGTCGCCTAGTGGGCGTGCCGGCCCTGTATAAGGTTCCTCATCAGTCTTCTTTTCTCAGATAAAAGATACCCAGGTTTTTTTAACCTTTCTTCATAGTTCTGGTTTCCAAAATCTTATCATTTTTGTTGCTTTCCTCTGGACTTTCTCCACTTCATCACATATTTCTTAAAGTGGTGCCCAGAACTTTACATAGTACTCCAACTGAGGCCTCACCAGTGCTGAGTAGAACGGAACAATAACCACCCATGTTTTACATATGATAACCCTGTTAATACACCATAGAATGATGATATCTTTTTTTGCAACTGCATCACATTGGTGGCTCCTGTTCAACTTGTGATCCACTATTATCCCTAGATCCTCTTCAGCAGTACTACCACCAAGTCAGTTATTCCCCATTTTGTAGTGGTGCAGTTGAGTTTTTCTTCCTAAGTATAGTACTTGCTACTTCTCTTTATTGAAGTTCATCTTGCTGATTTCAGACCAATTATCCAAATTTATCCAGGTCCTCATCATGTTCTGCAAATAAGTCTGTTTAGGACTCAGCTTCATTTCCTCTCATAGGGTTGTCCATGGCTGAGAAATTCTTTGCCAAATATGCCCTGAATCTCCAGCTCCAGAAATCCTGAGCACTGAGTCTTTGGAAGAACATAGCTGACTTGGTGTCTCGGTAGTTCATGAATCTGGTCTCTCAAGGCAGCCAGTTATTCTATTAAAAGCCTTCAAAATTAAGACCATAATGTTGATTTAGACCCAGAATAAAATGGGCATCTCATGGAGGACATGGAACAACAGTCCAGGTAAGCAGTCTAGGTGAGCTTTTCTGGTCTCCTCCTCGCTCCCCCCTTTTATCTCCTCTTCCTTTCTTATCTCCTCCTCCCTACCCCTTTTATCTGTTTTGTTCAGCTGTTACATCACAATACACAGGCACATCTTTATTTTTAAGCATCTGAGTGGCCCAACTGTGGGACTACTCACATACTGAGAGTTCAGCCTGTACATAAATCTTTGCGGGATCAGGACTGTGTACTGTCAAAAAAAATTTGGTCACAGACTATCTTTTTAATACTTGTCTGTACAGTGCCCAGTACAAGGGGCTCTGATCTTTTGTTAAGATTTCCTGGCAACACAGTAATATAAATAAATAATAATGGTAAGAGTCACACAAAAAGACCAGTTCCAATTGGAAGGGTAAAAAAAAAAATCAAAGGAAAACATGCGTGGAAGGTTATGTTTGTCATTGAGGATCCAAGTGAATTTGCAGCTTACCGCTCCTACCAGTTCGAAATAGCATGTCACAGATAAACAGTTGTACAAAAATAACAAATTTTACTTACTGTATGCTCCACTAGGGCTTTATTGCAGATATGCATTTTTGGAAAATTATGTGCTAAGTGAGGGGTGGGTGGGATTTGTTTTTTGTTAGTATTTGTATAATGAGTATTGTGTTCTAATATATATTTAATGTGTAACTTACCCCTTACTGCCAACCGCCCTTTAAATGAAAGGTTGCTTCTCAGTTAATAGTTCTGTATAAATATTTTATAACCCAACTAAATAAAAAATAACTGTATAACTACTTCATGTTAAATTGTTGAAAGAGTGAAAACAGTTCCATTATACATTTGCTTTATTTATTTCCAGCATTTTGCAAGGAAACCTCATTGAAGCAAAGTCTCATTTCCACTCAAGTTCATACTAAACGACAAGACAATAAGCATTCATTTTCAACCTGAATAGGAATGAAACATTAACGTACTGTGCATTCAGGGCACCTTCACTATAATTGAAAGTATAGAGTATTAGCTGCAGACTTATTGAAACCGGTATAAACACCAGTCTCTTTAACATGCAAATTTTGTGGGTCCCCAGAGTCCCTTTTAAATCAGGGTGTTTTATGCTAAAAAATAAAACATACAGGGTTATTATTTTCAATGTGAGAGGCATTAACACCATATTAAAATGAAAAAGAATCCATACTAACTAATTACCTTTTCCTCAGCATTGCTAGAAAATAAAATAATCTGAATAAAATCAAGCAAGTAAGTTGTCTTTTGTGACCAAACTGAATGAATACTGCATCAACACACTATGAAAAAAAAAAAGTTTGTCAGCTTCATGTCAATGCTATGAACCAGTAATTGGTTTTAAATGGACTTTTAAAATGTGAGACACTTGACTTATCTGAGATCTCATTCCATCCACACACAGGGAGGAAAAAGTGAAAAGCAATGAAGGGCAATGGCAAGTATTTATGGTATTTAGGGGATATGCCTGTGGGGAGAATTCCTCATTCAGTCATCTTTGTGTTTTAGAGAGAGGCCAAATAAAATTATTTCCAGAAAATTAATAAGAGAATAGGGACTAGTAGGAAGGATCTATTGCAAGATGGAAGCAAGCCCGGGAAACACAAGCAGCCACCTTGGAATCAGTGTAAAAAAACAAAACACAAAAAGATAATTTCCTCAAATCACAATTAATCTCAAACATGACAGCTTGTTGCTACTGCTGGATGTGATATTTTCTTATTTATCACCAGAATCAAAGTCCCATGACTAATATGTTTAATCAATTTAGTCACAGTGAGTAAATGGCTCAAGGGTCTATGTAGTTTCTTGCACAAAGAGAGAACCCTTATGAAAAATGTTGATAAAATGGGAACAAGATGATATTATTATGGATGTTTGGATATAGGCTATATAGCAAGAGCATCCTACTTCGCAGAAGCCATGAGAGGAACTGAGTGAATTCAAATGCCTTCAGCCACGCTTCGTGAGTGATAATTGCACTTTGTATACATAACTGTAACAAGTGCGGGTGGTAAAAAATAGAGAAAATAGTTTAAGAGACCCATTTGTAAAGTAGCAGCTCAGTGAAAATCATTAGCAGTTCAAGGACACCTTACCTTAATCCTAGTAAGAAGCCTAAATTGCATGGTTGGGAATTATCACATGGCCTAGAGTGCTTCTTATGACAGAAAAAACATACAAATGTTGACATTAAAAGCAACTTCTCCCTGCTCTGTCTTTTGTATTAGTAAGCATATCTTTCTCTCTTGAATAATCATCCGGAGAAAATGAAACTGGGAGAAACAGATGTGCTGCTTCTTTGGTAGACAAGCTCTGTGTTGTTTTATGGAATCCCACAGATAGCAATATACAAACTGCAAGCAGCCTAACTTTGTATTTGCAGGAGCAACAGGCTTCAAAATTAACCACCTGTATGGCATTTTTGCATGTATCTGTTTGTTAGCAAGGCTTCATTATACATTCGCCAAGCAGGTACCTTCCTTCCCATGTCTGTCCCTGTGGAATTACAACACCATGTTAGTTTCTTCTTAGCATGAGATGACATCATCTTGGTGACAGCCTGACCTCCCCTAGCCTACATTTCAAGGCATCCCTCTGTCACTAAGAAAGAATCTTCTAGCTCCACAGCAGCATATTCCTGTCACATTTATTGGCCAGTCAGGGAATACAGCTACAGGATATGGCTCTTGGTTTCAGGTTTGACATACCTAGACTTCTTGGAACCACACATTTAAACCCACACAGATGATGTAATGATTTTGACTCTGAAAAAGATTTGGAAGTCATGGTGGTATATATAACAGATTTAATGTAGTCTGGGATGCAGAAACAAGGGAATCTCAAGTAGAAGTAGAGAAGTAATTTTACTTCTCAATTTGGCACTGGTGAAACCAGTGCTTGCCGGTGTCCAGTTCTGGTGCCCACAATTCAAGAAGAATGTTAATAAATTGGAGCAGGTTCAGAGAAGAGCCACAAGAATGATTAAAGGACTAGAAAACATGCCTTATAATGCTAGACTCAAAGAGCTCAATCTATTTATATTAATAAAGAAAAGGTTAAGGGGTGACTTGATTATAGTCTATAAGTATCTATGTGAGGAACAAATATTTAATAATTGGCTCTTCGGTCTACCAGAGAAAGGTGGAACATGATCCAATGGCTGGAATTCGAAGCTAGAAAAAAATTGATGGGAAATAAGGTGTACATTTTAAACAGTGAAGGTAATTAACCAGTGGAACAATTTACCAAGAGTTGTGGTGGATTCTCCATCACTGACAATTTTTAAATCAAGATTGGATGTTTTTCTAAACAATATGCTCTAGGAATTATTTTGGGGAAGTTCTATGGTCCATGTTACACAGGAGGTCAGACTAGATTATCACAATGGCCTCTTCTGGCCTTGGAATCTATGAATCTGTGCAACTTTTCACTCATCCAAAGTTGATAGAGTTCCTTATAGCTTGTAATATGCACAAAAAGAAAGGTCCCTTCCTTTCCAAGTTCACATCCTTGTGTATTTGAGAGTCCATTGGGGAACAGGTTAAGAGAGAGGGAAAGAAATCCTCTGCCTAGGCCCTGAGGCCACAGCGTACTGCAATTCCAACCCCAAGTCAGTGGCATTGGAACAATTTGGATAGGGGAGTGCTGAAAGTCATTGAACAAAACTGTAAACCCTGTATATGAAGGAAACCACTTCAAGCCAAGGGGTGCTGCCACACTCCCAGCAGCCATAGCTCCAGCATGTCCCTTTGACACAAGTTGAGGAGTAAAGCAGATGGGATCCATTGGCCTGGCTCTCACTCCCACTCTTCTCCAGGCACCCTTGCTCCACAAACCCTGATATACATTACAAAATCAAGAGCTAAGAGCATACAGCCTCACAGCTGTCAGGTGACCGGGATGTGGGTGGCCTAGTGGGAGTGTAGCCATTGGGAATTGAGTGTCAGAAACCCATGAGCTAGGGTCAGAGCTGGAGGCAGTAGCCAGAAGCCAGAGTCAAGAGTCAAGCCAGAGGTCAGAAATTGGATACCGGAGCCAAGGGTCAGAGCTGGAATCACCTGGAGCAAGCAGGGTAACAGTTGAGGTGCCAGGCAGTGACCGGGCTGAGGCATGACTGGTGCAAGGCAGAGGCAGCAGGAACAAGGCAACACATGAGTAGTCACTGTGGTGAGTCTGAGCACTGAGCAGCCAGCAAGCTGCTGCTTCTGGCTTAAGATCCAGCCTGCTGGCCCTTCCAGCCAGTCAGGTGGTGTAGCCAATCAGGCAGCCTACTGCAGGCCAGCAGTGCTTATTAGGTTGTCTGGCAACTAGCTCTTCTGCAGGCCCTGATTCCTGACAACACGTTCTCCAAATCCTGCCCTGATATATGCCATCAAACTACACAAGATCCACTGCACAAGGGTGTTTGGCAAAAAACATCTCACTTGCCAAACCAATGTCTGATGCTCTGCACTCATTGTCCATTTGGCTGCCAACTTCCATCCTACACATGTGGATGAGATTTAGTAAAGTGATTCTTATACCTATGTAGGTCCCTATGCTCCTCAACGCTTCCACTAACCGAGGGGACCTAATTCTGGCAAAAGAGGCCAGGGGCTATGGAAAGGTGTGAGCACTGAATTGGTATCAAACACCTCCACATGAGCACCATTGTGTTTAGTCTCCACAGAACTTTGGAGCTGATTTCCCTGGAGTGCTCCCCACAGACCTCCTGGAAATCTGAAATAGGTATCAATAATAATGATTCAAGAAGCATTGGCTTCCACTGGGTCACCTGCACAGCTACTAGTGTGCCGCCAATGCTTCTGAAGGAGTAATTATGCCAAGGTGAAGTGGTGTTGGCACTGGAGCTGGAGATCAGCACAGAAGTCCAAGGATCCAAGGAAGTGAAAGCAGAGTTCTCGCAAACCTTGAGCTCCACGGCTCATGCCCCCCTGCCTCCTCTGCACACTCCCAAAGCCTTCCCCTCTAGCAAAGGAGAGGGGGGGTGAAGTGAAACTTTCAGAGTTTTATACCTACCCAAGGCAAAGAAAAAAACATTTTAGTTGTGTCAGAATCATTACTCATTAGATCTCACCTGCTTTGCTCTGCATCCAAGCTACCACATGACCATATTGATGCCAATTAAATAGTTATGGACAACAGTCGAGCAAAAACACAACAGAAAACAATCACTGAGTCTTCAGATTTGGTAGGATGTCCTTGTCCTGTCAGCAAGCTTCTTATAATGGCTGGAAAACTACATATTTAAAAGGTCACTGCACAAAACAGATGATAAAATCTGAGAGAAATTACAGAAAGCCAGGGTTCATATTTGGTAGTCCCCTTAAGCAGTTCTAAAAGCAGATTGCAATTCCTTATAGAATATGATATATTATGATCATGTTCATGATACATTAGGCATTGACCTTTCTTTATAGCGCAAGGGGAAAATACGTTGTGTCGCCTAAGGTTACATTTGACCCTGAAATCGTCAAGCTTTTTAACCAGTGTTTTCTCCAAAAGCAATGAAAGAAAATTAGCCCTATTCCAATGGGGATTACCACTGATTTGAGACAGATATTAATACTACGAGTACCCAGCAAGCTTCAGTTCTGGTCCTTTTACAGGCTTAGTTCTTGACTTCTCTCACAGCCATTACTCAAGGCAGCGAAGCACGGAGCCTGCTTCACAGAGGACTGCAGCCTGACACCGATGCACGATTACAAATAGTGTTCTGGATGATGGCACCTCACATGAGAGATTGATTTATGGGATAGCTGTCCCTTGTTGGGAGCAGAGGCATTAGCTGTGTTCACATCAGGTAAGCAGAAATCAGATCGGGATTCTTTTATGACTGACTCCATGTAGGAAGCTAAAGATTTCAGGAATGAGGCTCATTTACACTATGGTCTCTTTATACCATTCTGGCAGAGTAAAGAGGCCTCAAGTGGGTTACCTTCCTGCCCCCTTCCTCTCCCTCCTCAAGGCCCATTTACACTGTCCAAGTGATATAAAGGAGCCTAAGAGTATATCTACATGGGAGTTGGAGGTGTAATTTTCTGTTTGAGTAGATGTATGTGTACTGACTTCGATTTATCTAGCACACTAAAATAGCTGCCCCAAGTCTGTATTTAGGATTTCAGACAGCATTGTACAGGGACACCTAACCTGTCCTGCCACATGTGCCTCCACAGCTATGCTTCTATGTTTAGCTTGCTAACTCAAACAGATCTAGCGCAGGTAAGTCTACAGAAGATGGAAATCACACCTCTGCCTCCAGCATAGACATACCTCTAGTATCAATGCAATCCATGGTCTTCACCTTGATGAACTTATCTACAAATATAAGCATGTTTCTTAACTGTACTGTAGGATTTCTCTCTAATGGATCTCCTGCCCAGCACCCCCTAAACAAGTGGGATGCACTGTGAAGGTAACCCGGCGATGCCCTATCTACAGCTATGCAAGTCTGGCAAGGTGCTTTTGCTATTAGAATAACTAGCTGCAGAGGCTTAGCATGGATAACTCACCATTGGTATACTAGAAAGAGTTGTCCACACACCCAGGTGTTAAATGGAATAACAATCTTACTCTTCTGTGTCAGAGCGAGGGCAATGACTCACTTTCCGCTCTTGACTGAGCCCCAATCTGTCTTCTCACTGTAATTTTTATTCCAGAATAATACATCGAATCAGGCTGCTCAAATGAAGATTTTTGAGGCAAATTGTTTTGGCTGAAATCTAACAACGATGGGTACTAACTAGTTTTGCCACATTTTATTTCTGCAAAGATTCAGTGTTTCTCACTAAATTCATTGCAATAGGAGGAAGACTGAATAATGGAGTCCTTGATGTTTAAGAGAGTCCCGGGTTTCTCTGTAGATTTTCTCGGGCAATCAGCCCTAGCAGATTGCAAGGGATGCATTATTTCTAAATATTGCCTAAGTGAAATTATATAAAGTGAAATGGGTTTTCAGCTTGTCATGGCTAATGCTTTTCTTACAAAGGCAGAAAATTAGCCTGCATGTACCTGCTGACTAAATGTTGTAGAGGGTTACTCATTTAAACATGCATCAAGAGCTTGTCATCAAGAAAGCCTTGACCCTTCAAATACTCACATGTGACATGCTTAACTTTAGCACTGAAATCAGTGAGGCTGCTCGTGTTCATATTGATAAGCATGTGCTGAAGTATTTGCAGGACTGATGTCTAAAACATAAGTGGAAGGAAAAAGGGACACTTGGGAGTATTGTTCAGTAGTCACACAGGTTTTCTGAGGTTACCATTACACAGTGATACCATGCCATCCACCTCAAGATGCTCTTATTCCTGGCTTTTTTGCTATAGTGACCCTACACTTATCTTAAAACACCACCAAGACACATGATTACTTGGGGCGTTGCACTTTGAGAGGGTCACCCAGCTAGCAAGCTAGGTTAAACAATCCTTCAGTACAGCATCAGCAAGTTTTTATCCAGTTCCCCCCTGGGGGAAGAAATCAGGGCTCATCCTCTTCTTCATATCCATATAAATGCAATTTACTAATGCGTGTTTTCATAATGCCCATAAAGTCCAAGGATTTACTTCCATCACATGCCTACCACTATGATTTACAAATGCCCAGCCAGAGGTCTTGGGGCCCTGAACATCATTAATGTCAGCCTGGCTCCTCTTCTTTCCTTTACATCCGAGTTTTTAGACTGCTACAGTAAAAGGGTTATGAAGGATTTTGTCAGTTTTCAGCAATTTCCTCTGAACAGAAGGTTTGGTCTCCAAAAACAAACAAACAGAGGATGCCAGGGAATCTCCAGAGCTGTGCACCAGCTCACAGCTAGGCTAACTGGGGTGTCCCACTGAACCTGAAGCCCCACCCCAAAAGAAAGAGAATTAAGAGGATATAGTGGGGGAGAGGGAAGTTCAACAGTATGGAGAAGGGAGATGGGTAAATTAACATTATCCCAGACAGAGAAACTAATGTGAAACAGTGCAAGAATTATTAAGATTTGGTGGTGGAATGATGCCACAGGCAGATCCCACCACCCCAAAAGGGGTTTCCGTACAATCAGAGGAAGAGAGGAACCTATTAGCCTTGCCAGGTGGGGTTCTAATCATTTTGCACATCCTCCACTTGCAGCAGGAGATGTCGTTCATGTTTCTCTATTCTCCTTTTGTGTATAGTTAGCCCTGATAACTGTGTGGGCAGAGGGACAAAGTTAGAATCAGAACATTCAAATAATAAACTACACTCCATTATCAAGGAAACCCTGATCAGAGTCTGCTGCTCTCATAACACCATGGTGACGAGACCAATATAAAATCTATTTGATAGATATTACAGTATTTGTGGAGAATGGAGACATTTTTGATTTCCCAGAATATGTAGAAAATTAAGGGATAGATTCTGCCACCCTTACTCATGTCATGTTGAATAGGATCTTACTCCATGAGAAGTCTCATTGAGTTTGAAGCTGTAAAGTGCTATTTAAAGAGAGCACAGATATGAGAATCTGGCCCTAACATATTTGAAAGTTGCAAATTTTATAACTTTTTAAAATAATTTTGCCAAGAAATCTTCCTCTCCTTCTATAGAAATGGCCATAAAACATGAAAGTTTTTGTAAATATTGAATTCATTAAAGGCCTAATAATCCAGAAATGAATGGACTCTGAGTTCTCCCATTTCTTTTCTGTAATACTCCACTGCGTTTAACATTTTTGCTCAGCTATTTGTTGTAGTCACACTATTGCATATGGTGGTTGACTCCCATCCACCATTTTGAGTGAAAACAAAGTATAGACAGCAGGGAGAGTTTTTCTACTACAAGAAAATGAAAGAGAATATGAAAGTGTGAGCAGCTCTCATGTGTTGATGGATTGCTACATGATATTATAGGAAAGAAAAACAGGATTAGAGTTAACAAGGAGCTTCCTAAATGCAGTTCATTAGCCTCCCATTATTGTCCTCAGAGAATAATTCATTGCTTAAATCGGTAAACAAATTAAAAACCGTATCAACTGTACAACATGCCATTCTTTACAAGAACACAGCTTGAATGTTTGAACTGAAATCAACTGTCTAAAATGTTAATTTTACTGTCAAAATGTTAATCCTTTTCTAAATTGCTTGTTTGTACCTTGGAGTAGAATGCAGTAGTAGTGACAACAACCAATGGTAGCTCTTTTTATACTGAATGATCCCAATTATATTTCCTAAGTGTCACAAATTCTGCCTCAGGACTCTTGCACAAAGTTCTCAGTGATGCCAATAGGAAGTCTGTGTATGAAAACCATAATGCACAGTTTGGCCCTGTACAGGATAGGGAGTGAGTGAGAATAAAATATACAAGTGGAAGTACAGCAGAAATTTTGCTAGGCGCTGTATAAATACTAAAGCTGAGGGAGTATTTTGCTCCCTCTCTTTTTCTCCTTGCAGAAGTTCCATGAGTAGATTTTCTAGAATGTGCTTATTATTTGCAAGTACTCAGCAATTCCTTTGCAAACGTATTCTGTGAATTGAGTAAATGATTCATTTTGAGGATTCATTTTGAAGATCCATAAGCAAAATTCAAACTATGATGGTGAGTATTGATTATTACCTAAGTCAATGTGACCTAGAAACCTCTCAAAGCCACCTGACGAAGGTTTCAAGAATATCCTGCTCTTGGTGTGTACATTCTGGTTCATCAATGAATATCATATGGTGAGGTCTTAAATGAAAGTCAAGGTCAGATTGGTCATTAATAGTGTTGTGAAATGTATGCACAAATGCTATGCAAGGAGTTATGTATGTTCACTAAAAGTACGTTCCTAACATCTGTATCAAGTCCGAGTTGACGAACAGATTTCTGCCAGACAAAGGATGTTTTTTCACCTGTCCCTCTTGGTCCACATGTAAATTAAGCATCGTAAACTAACACAACGGAAGCCCCATTTACATACAAAATCTTCATGGGGGGATGTGAAACCAACAGGAAAGATGAACACTGGATAATAAACTACAGGGGAGTCAACCTGGTACAAGCAATACACTTTAGAAAATATAAGGAGAAGGCAAGAAAGCCATCCCTTTATCCTGCACCTAGGAAGTAATAGGACAGTGAAATTACATTCATGAAAATGAGATCTTAACCATGCTTGGCTGAAACACTGCAAAGGACATTTGGGGCGAGATAAAGTTCTTTATACCAAAGGTTAGCATGTTATAGTTAATCTATAGAAATTGTGTTATAATTTTGTTTTATATGTAACCCTTTTGTTTCCATTATCCTTGAATCTATTGAATCTAGAACCTTTGATAATAAACTTGTAGTTGTTTTCACTATAGACTATATCTCAGTGCTGTGGATACAAGTAGCTGATCCTGAGTTGAATTATTCAAGCGGATATGTTCAAAATGTTTTAAGAAAAAAAAAACTATGAACTCAAAATTAAATGCAGTAAACCAGAATACTTGTTCTAATGTTCTCAGTATTGCTTGCATTTGAAGTTCACAATTTTAAGAAATGGAAGTTTCAAAAATAAGTTGTTGGTCTTTTTAAAATTTATTTGGATTTTTTGATATACTTAAATGTTTGGGATAATTTCATGTCATCTTCCCAAGCTTTTGGCAAACTTAATGGCCGCTGACCCAACTTTGAAGCAGATCATGCTACACTTACTCACATGACTAGTCCTATTTAAATCAAAGAGGATGGAGAAAAAAAACTCATGCAAATAAACTTAGTCATGTGAATAACTGATTGCAGATCAGGCCTTAATTATATTATTGACATATTTGTTACTGATAAAGATTTAAAATAGTATATAAAAGCCTGTGTTTCAGGAATCAGAGCAGAATTACCTTTTGAGACTGCAGTTCCTAATCTGCAAGAATTTACAATACTAATTTCTAGGGATATGGCTCATTAAAGGAGACAAATTATCCATTGGAAACCAATTGCAGTATCATCTAATGGACTGAGCGCAGGCTTGGTTATATAGTCAATGTTTTCCGAATTTTGATTTTTTAATGATGAATGTTATGTTGAAATTTCAAATTTTCAACCCAAAAAACCTTGAGAAACATTTTGACAATATTTTAATGATGTTTTTCGGGTTTTGATTAGTTATATGGCTGGTCAGGCTGTTTCAATTTTTCAAACTATTTCAATGAAATTTTGAAGAAGAAAAAGAAAATTTAAAAGAAAAAAGTTTAAAATTTCTAAAAAATGTAGTTAAAAAATTAACTGGTATTTCAACTAATTGTATTTGGGAGCAGCAACTTGACTTCTAATCCCATCCCTACTAACGATTCATTGTGTAGTCTTGAAGAAACAGAGAGCGGGAGAGGGCATAAGCACATCTTTCCAACTTGGGTATCCAAAGCTAAGCACCTAATTAAGTGGCCTAATTTTCAGAGGGGCTAAATTTCCACAGCTCCTACTGAAGTCAACAGGTAATTCTGCTGCTCAGCACCTGCAGAGATACTACCCCTGGAAAAAGTTAGTTTCTAGGACTATTGATAAATATCTTGTGAGCTGAAAAATCAATCTGAGTTGGGTAATTCACTCCCATAGGTGTCTTTGGAAAAATTACAGTCTAAATAGGGAAATGTATATTATTTATTGCGTCTTAGGTCTACTAAAAAATGTGAACACAAAGGCTGAAATCCTGACTCTACTGAAGTCAATGGCAAAACTCCTATTGATTACAGCTGGCACGGACTGTCTGTTTGCACAATGCCTAGCACAATGGAGTCCTGTTCCATGACTCAGACTACTAGGTGGTATGATAATATTAATTTAAAAGGTCCAAAGCTTTCAATGAAAAAGAGAGGTGTGAATTATTGGTCACCATTGATCTGTTCTTTGTCTTAATTTTTATTAAAATATAAAATGTTTGGAGGATCAGGACACAATATATCAGAAGAGGGTAACTGGATAATACTACTGCCATCACTTTATTGCCTCTTGTCAGTTATCATCCTTACATTTACTGTTGTACCAGTGAGCATAATGTTCTCTCTCTCTCTCTCTCTCTCACCTCTTCTGTATACCCAATGAATATATAAGGGAATGTTTGGGGCTACAGTCCTGAAGTTTAGCTTAACGTGTAAGAACACACTATATAATTTAGAAAATCTTGCACAAATACTTTATGCTTAACTCATTTAAAACAGTTTCTTTTTTAATGCTTTGTGCAATCCATGTTAGATGGAAGGTTATTTCTTTTCTTATTTATGAGGTTTTTGATGCATGCTCTGAAAGCACCACAAACCCTATGATGTACTTCAGGGATACACAGCCCTGAACATGGGGAGAGAAAAAGCAGAGATGTGGCCTTGTGCTACCCTCTAATACTCATGGACAGCATTTTCTTTTAATTCACCTTGATTCTGTGGTATGAGTGCACTAAAAATAGAATCCTGAGCCAGCCCCCATGGAGGTCTATGTGCAAGGCCTTTCAAGGCGAGATTCCGGCCAATTTTTGCCTAATTGTACTAGTTACTATTAGTGCTCTCTGCATTGCAACCAAGTGGCCTTCCCTTGGGCTTTTTCAAGGTTTTTCCAGAGTAAAACTCCCTAACCTATACATCACACTGTGAAGTTTTGTGTCTGTACATGCGTGCTTACGTGTACATCATGCAATGCATTTTACAGCTAAAATGCAAAACTTCTTAATCAGTCCTAAAAGGTGTGTAGATAAAAATAGTATGCATGCTCCAAGAACAAAGGTAATATGACGCTTTTCCATGTAAATATTCATACATTTTCATTCACTTCCCATTAGGAAGGGGCAACACCCCTGCCCTCCCCCCACAAAAAACCCGTGGAACCTCAGTGCTTGAAGAATGATGAATATTTGACAGACAATGCAAAGAGCGTCTTTGGGAGGCAGAGGGAGGGAGAAGTGAAGTGCTAGAGGGGAGGGAGCAATGGAAGCACTTTCCTCCCCAGATGAGTTTCAGAAGAACTGAATATGCCTCTTCCCCAGCAAGTAGTGGACATTAACAACAGTGATGGAACACTGAGAAAAGGCACAGGTCAGATCATTTCAATTTCAATGAAGCAGACCTGGCTGTGAAAGCACTTTGATGTTACTTTATCAGTGCCAGTATTGAAATTCAAGGAATGTGTAACAGCCATATACTTTTGTAGCTCTTTTGTTATCAAGGTTTGAACATGCAGTTTTCCTTTTATTGTACTAGCTACTTCTGCATTAATATATAATAAATAGTAGCAGCCCAGTGTCAGTATTTTTGCTTCCAAGCAAAGTGATACTTCAAGGATTTTGAAAGCCCACACAATAACACAAACACCAGAGACTTTGTCATTTAAGATCATAGTTTGATTAGTGATGTCTAAGGCTCAGAGCTGTTTTTCATAAAGATTAGGGAAACAAATGGTTAAATGTTTTGCAACATACAGTGATCTGATCATTCTGTTTTGACTTTGTGTTTGCATTCATGTCATGTAAGAAATCTTGGGTTTAAAAAACCATGAGTGAACTTCATAGTGCTTCAGAATATTAAGGCTGATTAGGACTGAAGGAACTGTGTGCGTTTCTCACCTCACTTCTGATCTCTGGTATTACAAGCATTGAGTCTCCTCTTCACTTGTGTCACAAGTGAGAGAGTTGTGCTGTATGGCCATTCATCCCTAGACACAGAATCATACTCCACATAGGTTATTTCACTGTGACTAGAACACTGGGAAAAGTTTCACAACAGAGGCCAAACCAAATAACAGAGGTATCTCTTAAAATTGCAAAAACAAAAATGTTGCTATTTACATTTTGTATTTGGCATAAATCAAAATGAAAAATTAAGTTCCATTTCCTGAACATGTATACCTTTCTCCAAAAAAGGCATTTAATGAAATAAATTTCACAGTACAAATCACTAAAAGTCAGTATGCTGCATGTAAAGTGCTAGTACATTTACCAGCTTCACCTGCAATACCTGAGGATTTTTTTTTCTTAATGCACACTGCCAGCCATGCTGTATGGCAGTGAAACATGGGCACTGATGAAGAGAGAAGAGCAATGGCTGTTGGTAGCTGAAAGGGCAATGGAACGAGCTATGTTGGGAATCTCCCTTCTGGATTGCATCCCAAATGAAATCATCAGAGAACGCAGCGGTGTGAAAGATATTGTCATGGAAAGCAGACATAACAAGATGCGATGGGCGGGCCACACAGCACGGCTCACGGATAACAGGTGGACTGCAATCGTTGCTGAGTGGTACCCGCGAGAACAAAAAAGACCCCACGGTCAGCCTCCAAGAAGATGGGAAGATGACATTGTTAAACGTTTTGGACGAATGTGGAGAAGAAAGGCAAGAGTGCGAGAAGAATGGCAGACGTGTTGTGATTGGCGCAGTTTTAACGACAGCTGAAGACTGATCGATCCAGGTGATCCAGGTGGATGCACACATGTGGTCAGAAAATCTTGCAGCTGTGGAGCATATACTGCACATGAAAAAGGTACCTGAATATAGAACGTACCTAAATTCTCTGGCATACCTTTCGGATTCATTGCAACTGTGGACTAATTTTGATTCCGAACTTGTTTTAAAAAACTGTAATGATGTTGAACGACAAACAGGGAAACAAGCTGGAAAGCTTGTCTCTCTCACCAACAGAAGTTGGTCCAATAAAAGATATTACCTCACCCACCTTGTCTCTTTAAACAGGAAACAAGTCATTCAGCTACTGTGGAATGTAGGGTACATTCCACATGAATTCTTTTCCTTTCTCAAAGAATGCTGCAATGAATCACTTGGATGAAGAACAGCTGCAGCAGATTACTCTGACATAATGAGCTGAAAGTTCATAAATTCAGTCCAACAATTTTCATTAGCATGCAGTATGGGGAAGCGTTGAATTTGATTATCAAGAACCACTCTGACTTGCCTGCTTCACTTCAAAAAGAGAATAAGTAGTGCCACAATTGAACGATATTATTTAAAACAGACAGACCAAGGAGATTCACATTACCATTAAAAAAATAAATCAGATGACTTCCTGCACAAAGTGGGTGCTATGTGTGTAATCATCTACATTAATAGAAAGGCCATACTACCCCGACTTTGTGCTTAGTGGATAAGGTACTAAAATGGTTTCCTATCTGCTCATGTTTTCCTCAGATAACATCACTAATATCTCACAGACAGTTACATACAACAGGCAAGCTAGTTTAATACTTAGTAGATAAGATCTGCATTTTACAAACAATAGTTCCAGGAAAAAACAAAGCTAATGCAACAATGACTATTATTTTATGGCTTCTTGGTTCAGATGCTAACTTTAGTGTGTTGCGATACCACTGTCTTAACTTTATTTCACTCTTTCATGTAATTATTCAATATGACAAGTGTTCAATGTTTTGGTTTTTTCTTTCAATGTAATTACTACTACCAGTGACATATAGTAAGTGGACATGACTTCATGCTAAAAAACAATGGATTTCCTGTGGATAGATGGATTTCACCCATATGAGCACATGAAGAATTCAGCCTCATTATTTTTATAACATGAAATACCAAAGGAAGAATATAATGATTCATTGTTTATGTTAAAGGTTGCCAGCAATGGTTGCTGGATGTTGAATTAATTTCTATTTGATTGACCTGTATCCAAGTTCATCACAGCCACCTGGGACTATACATTTTAAAATAAAACAGGGATTTTTTGGATGTGGTATATTTCTCTTAATAGTTTTTACAGATATTCACTCAACCAGCAACTGCAAAAGGATGACAGGTTTCTGCAGCCTCAGGCAATCTAGGGGTAGACTGACTTTCCCACCCATGATAGAACCATGCCTATTAGTTAAGGTTAGATTGTTTCCTGGGAAAGTTCATGTTAAGTGATTCTGAGGCCAGGTCTACACTATAAACTTACACTGGTAAAGCTACTTCGCTCAGGGGTGTGAAAAATCCACACCTGTGGGCGACGCAGTTACACAGACTTAACCCCCCAGCGTAGACAGCACTATGTTGCCAGGAGGGCTTCTCCCATCGGCATAGCTCCTACCTCTTGCAGAGGTGTGTTAACTACACTGAAGGGTGAAGCTCTCATCTTGGCGTAGTAGCATCTTCACTGAAGCGCTACAGTGGTGCAGCTGCATCGCTGCAGCGTTTTAAGTATAGACCTGCCCCAAGTGTAAGCATCTTTACTAATGCCACTGGGATCTATTACCCCCTTAATTCTCCTGTCTTCTTCTTCCTACCGTATGTGCCATGTGACTCAGGTAGCATGTGACCAGGATTCATTACTGAATTTGGTTCGCTGGTTGGATCATTATCTTTCCCAGCTTGAGCCAAGTACTGATGGGAAGTGCGACGTGAACGCTGATCCATGCTCCCCATTCTCACAGGTAATGCCCATTAACCTTAACAGGAGTTTCACATACAGATCCAAAAGGGGATAGGTTCCTATACATTTAGAAAACAAAATCCCTTGGAACTGCAATATAGCAGCTCCCATATTTAATATTAAATTTAGCTTCCAAGAAATGGCTTTCAAAAAAGAAACAAAAACCTTCTATTGGAGACAATTAATCTTTTCTAATTTATAATGCAATTCCAATGAAATTTTACATTACTATATATTCATATTAATATAAAGAATCCAATGAAGTTAATGTTACAATGAAGACAGAACAAATTGCTGAGGAGTCGCTTGTATGTTAGTATATTGGTCAAAGTTTCAAATCAGTAATTTCCATTTGCTTCACAACTTATGAAGGAACTTGAAAATTGGATCCAGGAAATTGGATGTTTTCCACTGTCAATCTACCATTGGGACATCTTGGCACCAAATGGAGTTGCTGATACAGCATAGTAAATAGTTAGACATCAAATTAATTGTTTTCTGCAGTCACCCGTTTCTCCCTTCATGGAATGTTCATTAGTGGATCACAAAATTCTTTACCTTGTTATTCAAAATCTACATTCCCACTCCCCCCCACACACACACACACAAATTTCACTTCAAAATTCAGGTCATGTTGCACCATTGAGACTAGTTTCAGAATTCACACATTACTTCTCTTCTCTGCATGGATGAACTTAACTCTTGTAACCAAGTTTACAGTGTGAATGTTTGTGGAAAACCAATTTAAAATTTAAAACTCCTGGAAGCATTCAAGCATGAGACCTTAACATTTGCTTTCTATGAGCATTTATTATATTAAATCTCAATGGCATGGATGGAATGCAAACACAAAAGGGGTGCAAACTTGGCCAAAGCAAAGTTGTTTACAAATGCAAATTAATATTCACCGAATTTTCTTTTTTTTTTTAGATTCAACCTACCAGGAATAGTGTTCAGCAATTTACCATGAGAAAGCTGGTAAGACACCGGAGTGCCACTTCTCTGTCTGTGTCAAAACTATTACAGATTTTGATACATATATTAACTGGATCAAATCAGTTTATTATATGCCTGGCTCCTTCTCTCCCTTCTCCTAGAATCTGCACTACATCCCAAATCTTTAACTTTTTCACTGCATTGTAGGTCATCCAAAGATGCCTTCTCTTTTTCTCCTCACGTTGCCTATTATTTTAGCACTCCATAGTACGATTTCCTATCGTCCAAATGAACGTGCTTACATTCAGGAAAATGGTACTTTCAGATACCTATTCCGACATACACAAAAGTACACCCACACATGAAGAAAACAGTAATGCTTTCCTATAATGAGGACAGCAGAAACCTACCTTGATGGTTGTAATCCACTCTCAATCTTGCTAATTGGCAAGAAAATCACCATTACAGTTTTTATTTTACCTTGCTTAATTATTCCAGAGCTTTTTTTGTAATCTGCAAAGTACTATTCATTTTTAAAAAAGGAAACTGAGCCCTCTGATATCCGTGTTTATTTGGGTGAAGGACCATATTAAGATTAAACTGACTTTATAGGATTAGTTTTTCCTGATATTTGAATACCCTAGCTAATCAAGCTCAGCTTTTAATTCTAGGATTCACTCAGGGTATGCCTACACTATGGAAACTATACTGGCATAGCTAACTCAACCTAATTATGCTGACGTACCCCAAATTGTAGAGACGGCTTACACCAACGGAAGGAACCATGTAGGAACACACCTCTCCAAATGACTGTAGCTATGTCTATGGAAGCGTACTTCTTTCAACATCGCTATATCTACACTGGCAATTAGCTCAGCATAGCTACCACACTCACGGTGTTTTTTTCCCCCTTCCCCCACCCCGCACCTCTGACCATTCTCTTGCACAGCTGTAATTAAATGGAAGGCAGAATTTAAGCCAGTTTTAATTTTGGACAGGTGTTTGCAACAAATAAAAAGCGCTGCCAAGTCTCACAATTATATAGGAGTTTTGCATCATTTGGGGTTTTTTCATAAAGTCACAGCTCATGGATTACTTATGAATCTCGGTTTTCATTTTTTTTAATAGGTACATTTTTAGCCCATGTGATTATAGAGAAAAGCTTGAAAACCATGATCCCTCAAAGGCTCAAAAAAGGCAAATACAAAGAACCACAAATATATATTGTTTTAATCTCATGATTTTTAAGTCAGTATCATGACTGTTTGGGTCCTCCTGACTCATGATTTTTGAACATGGGGGTATGGCAATGAGACATAGATCTCACTATGTGGGCTTGTGGCTGCACCTAAAAAATACTTATGGACATAAGAACTCTTGCCAAGATCCAAAGCATGTCACTTAGCTATATTTGGAAAATTGAGCACATAAACAATCAATTGGAAGATGGTTTTAAATAGTTATTTAATGATAACTGGAAACCTACTATAACAAAGGTAGGGCCTATTGCTGTTGTGTCTTTTGAAGTTAAATGGGATTTTGCTATTGACGTCTATGGAAGCAGGAAAGGGCTTTAATAGATTTTAGGTTTCAGGAAAACTTACATTTCAATGTATGTGGTAAAGCAAATGTGGCTAAAGTGATTTATGCTCACGGTGGAATTCTGCATTGGCAGTTTCTGGCAGTAGCGGATTAGCCACTGGGCCAATAGGGCCTGTGCCCAGGGGCCACAGCCAACAGGGGGCCCTGGAAAAATAGGTGCCCATACATTCCACTCTGTCCGCCGGTGCTCCTGGGGAGTGGAATAAGCTCCTGTGCCTTGACCTCATTCCTTGGCAAAAGCGCCAGAGGAGGAGGGGGGCACACAGGGCCCCACAAATCCCTAATCCACCTCTGGTTTCTGGGACTTACTTCTGCAAAATATAGAATAGGCAAACTTTTCTCACTTATTGGGTGGTCAAAATATTGTGATTTCCAAATGACAAAGCCACATGCTACTTTGGACAGATGGCTGTGAATCTGCTGAGTCTTATATGGCATCATATGACATTTAGTGCTAGACAATGTCTAGATAATACTAGGTGTGGGCGTAGCAGCTGGAGAAGCCAGCAGAGATTGAAGAAGGTGGAGGTATGGGAGGGGGCTCTGAGCTGGAGGGTGGGGCCAAGGGATTCAGAGTGTGGGAGGGGGCTCTGGGACAGGGCAGGGGTTGGGATGAGGGAGAGGGTGAGGGTGAGGGCTCTAGCTGGGGGTGTGGTCTCCAGGGTGGGGACATACATTAGGGGTTTGGAGTGTGGAAGGGGTCTCCAGGCTGGAGCAGGGGGTTGGGGTGTGAGGGCTCTGGCTGGGGATGCGGGCTCTGGTGTGGGACCAGGGATGAGGGATTTGGGGGGCAGGAGGGGGGTCCGGACTAGGGCCAAGGGGTTCAGAGAGGGATCAGAGCTGGGACAGGGGGTTGGGGTGTGGGAGAGGGTGAGGGGTGCAGGATCTGGGTGGTGCTTATCTCAGGTGGCTCCCGGAAGCAGCAGCATGTCCTCCCTCTGGCTTCTAGGTGGAGACACAGCCAGGAGGCTCGGCACGCTGCCCTCTCCACGTGCGCCTCCCCCGCACCTCCCATTGGCCATGGTTCCCAGCCAATGGAAGCTGCAGAGCTGGCACTTGGGGCGGGAGCAGCACATGGAGCTCCCTGGCTGCCCCTATGCCTGGGATATGGCGGGGGGACATGTTGCCACTGCTGGGAGCTACACAGAGCCACGACAGCTAGGGAGCCTGTCTTAACCCTGCTGCGTCACCCACCGGACTTTTAATGGCCTGGTCAGCGGTGCTGACCAGAGCCGCCAGGGTCCCTTTTTGACCGGGCATTCTGGTCGAAAACTGGATGCCTGGCAACCCTAACTCCCTACCAGGGAGCTAAAGCAGGGAGAAGAACATGTCCAGCAGCTCTTTTTAAATGGCCTCCCAATTTGCCTTTGATAAACTGTCTCCTCAGAATGTGTGTCCTCTACTCCAGCAGGAATAGACAGACCTGCCTCCTAGCCCCCATCTTGTGAATCCTTCTGGAAAGTAGGCCAAAAGTAGAAGTCACAGGCTTACTGACAATAGTTCTGTTTTGGTTGAGCTAGTCTCAGTATTTGAAGAATTGTCCCAGGAAAATGTTGTCCTGGTACTATATGGAAGTCTCCTTCTTGCTCCTCTGTGCTGCAGCAGGTTCCCAGTTTTGACTCATTGGAACTGCCTCTACTGTCCCACTCAGCTGAGGAGGTGGTGGAGCTCAGTGCCAAATAGGGTCTTGCACCCTAACTATGTAGGGGGGCCATATTTTTAAAATTACAAACTGGGACATGTTTGTGGCAAACTTTTGTTCCTTTCTTCAATCTGCTCTACTGGGGTTGGAAAAGCTCCAACTAAAGCACTAGGCACCAGCTGAGAATACATTTCTATTTGGTATTTAAATAGATTTAAAGTTTTCTTTCAGAATTAATATCTATCTGTTGAGTGGATACAAAGCAATGACACCATTAACGCAAAATGATTTCAGATTACCATGGGAGCTCAGTGAGTGCCAGTGGCATGGAGACAGAAGTAAATGCACTTGAGAAAGAATTTTCCAAATGTTGCATAAATGTTAATACCCTGTGTGTGTGTGCGCGCAATTCCCAGATTTCACTTTAAAACAGTTTGTGGATAAACAACTGTAACGACTTATATAAATGGTTGCCTATTTTAAGCATGTAGCTGGGTATTGTTTAATATATCTGCAACAAAATGTAGCAAGGATAGCATAGAGCTACTTATGTAAACTGTAACTGTAAGATTATTGTCTTTAGGTTAAAAATGGTCAAGCGTGGATGTAAAACTGTAACATCATAAGCATGCTATTCCCCTGATAGCTATATTGTATTTCTTAGTATGAAGGAGCTTCTGACAAAGCAGGCTATCCAAGAGTGCAGGCAATTTTTATCATTACATATTTGAATAATTAATTATTATATAACCATCTTAAATAAGCAATGTCAAGAGACAATCCTCACTAGCCCATACATCCCAACTAGCTTTGGCAAATTCCACAGCAATCTCTCAGTCTTCTTTTACTGCATGTTGCCAACTGGTTAGCAAGTAAGCAATAGCTTAGATATATCTAATGATCTCCTTTTCCCATGCACTTAATAATGAAATTCTAGACGGCTTCTGAGCATTTTCATTACAGCCTCTTACATCAAGCTGGTGATAATTGCCCTCTATCCTTCACATCTTCTTTGTGAACTGATGCGAAGTTCTGATCTAAACCAGCATATCCTAAAAATAGCAAACACCTGTTTGAAGCATCATATGAAAGTTAGAAAATTTCTACACTCTGAAGGCAGAATTCTGCCAGAAAGTGTTTCTATGAGAAAAGTTACCAATAAAAGAAAGGAAAAACATGACTGAGTTCAAAAGCAACTGAAGAAAGAATAAAAAAAGGGGAGCAGAATTATGATCCACAAATTTAGACTACACATAAAGTATAGGTTCCAACTTCTGATCTACAACTCTTTCATCTGCCATTTCTGTCTTCAATGGAAGATAAATCAATCATTCAATAAATAAGATTATAAATTCTTCTGTGCAGGAATAAGTCTTCATATATTTTTTTCATAGCACATGGAACAAGGGTGTTCCAATTCTGGTTAGTACCTCTGGGCCCTACTATCAGAGCAAACAACTAGTAAAGAAAAGTAAAAGAGAACACTAAGGGCCCGATTCTCCTCTCATACCAATTTTACATTAAAGTTCATTGATTTCAGTGGAGTTACTTCTGATGTACATCACTGTATGTGAACAGAATCAGGTGCTGATGTTTTTCTCTTGTATTAAAAAGGGGACTAGCCATTGCAGTCACTGCCAGGGTGCAGGATAGGTCGGTGAGGGTGGGGCATCTCCTAGAATGGCAGGGTTCCACTGGCTGGACAATGGGAGCCCTCCTTTGTAAGGATCAATCCTGGATTGGTTGTAAGGAATGGGGGGTTGCCAGATATAAAAGGTACTGTGAGGTGGAAGTAGGCTTCTTCCTCTTCCTGTTCTGCCCAACCACAGCAGATAACATGGATATAACTGATGAGCCCAACTACTCTGGATGTAGTTCCAAAGAAGCCCCATTTTCCTTACCCCATGGCTCCTCAGTTAGTGGTTCCATTAACTCTGGGGGGCTTATTGTTCAGATGGTTTCCTGCGTACCAGGGCATAAGGTTAGGGGCATTGCCAGTGACCTCAGTGCTGCAGGACTGGCATAGGGCTCAGGCCAGGAAACTGAGTGGGCCTGCCAGGTGATGGGATTAAAATGTGATTGTTGGCATTCAGAAAATTTAGACTGCTCTGGATTTGAGTAGTGGGGGGCAGACAGATGTCAGTTTGGGTATAGGGGGTTGTTGCCTTTAGGGATACTTCTTGTTTTATGTTATGGCCGACTTGGCCAGTTCTAATGCTTCTGTCCATCCTCATTGACTCCTGTTGTTCATGTTGTATATTTACAGCTTTACCCTAGGGAATGGGAAATGTATTACTTTATCAAGTAGATACCTATGGGTAGACAATCACCAAATTCATTTGGTGGAGTGGGCCATACTACAGTTGTATTTATAGTCCAGGGGCTCAGGGTACAAAGTTAGAGCCATACACTGCAGACATCTATGGTGGATCTCTCCTTGATGATAATGGTAGCTTTGCACAAAGATCAAGGGCAAAACAGGCCCCATAAGTAGCAACTAAACTATGCACAATGTTGTATTCTGCAGACTCTGAACTGCAAGCAGAATTTAAACACATGCTGGAATTTAATGTCCCTAACTGCCTCAACTAGAGTATTGTGTCCAGTTCTGGGCACCGCATTTCAAGAAAGATGTGGAGAAATTGGAGAGGGTCCAGAGAAGAGCAACAAGAATGATTAAGGGTCTAGAGAACATGACCTATGAAGGAAGGCTTAAGGAATTGGGTTTGTTTAGTTTGGAAAAGAGAAGACTGAGAGGGGACATGATAGCGGTCTTCAGGTATCTAAAAGGGTGTCATAAGGAGGAGGGAGAAAACTTGTTCATCTTAGCCTCTGAGGATAGAACAAGAAGCAATGGGCTTAAACTGCAGCAAGGGAGGTTTAGGTTGGACATTAGGAAAAAGTTCCTAACTGTCAGGGTGGTTAAACACTGGAATGAACTGCCCAGGGAGGTTGTGGATTTAAGAGTAGGTTAGATAAATGTCTATCAGGGATGGTCTAGACAGTAATTGGTCCTGCCATGAGGGCAGGGGGCTGGACTTGATGACCTCTCGAGGTCCCTTCCAGCCCTAGAATCTATGAATCTATGAATAATGTAGATAAAGAGATTCAAGAGCAACAGCATCTTTGCTAATCCCCCATCCCACCTTCCTACTTAGATCAAGCAATGGCTGGGAAGGGACACAAGAAACCAATTCTGATCTTTGTAAAACAAAATATGTGGAGTGTTTTATGGCCTATGAAACCTGCTATATTTGTTTTAAATCAAATTCTGGGAAGAATTATGAATTTTTAGCGAGACAGTGCTTAGAAATGGTTAGCTTCTTACTTGTCCTGTAAAGTGGCAGGATGGCACTTCATTCTCCATTCTGGTATCAAGAACAATAAGAATTAGAAAAAGGAGAATAAAAATCTGAAACAAAACAGATGAGTCCTGGGGCTTAAACCAAAGACAGATTTAGTTATCTCATCACAATGCTAGAAAGAGTGTGGAAAGCGAGCAAGTAAAACGTTTTTATTGAATGGACTTTGTGCCTGCAAATAATTGACAAATAGCCACCAGAAAAAGAATTACCTTCCAGAAAGGCTTGGTCTTTTCCTCAGAATTTAATGCTCTACTTATCTCTGCATAAGCATATTATGAAGGACTCAGCCTACATTTTAGCACCCTCTCCTGGCTAGACTCAGGCTGGTCCCCAGTTCCCTCCCAGGGGAAATCCTCCCTGGAGCCCTCTCACAGAATTCAACCCTTCTGCCCCTCTCTGTCTTGAAGCTACTCCTTCCAGTAGTTCTTCCATCCTTTTATGAGGATCAGCCAATTAAATTGCAGGTCTTTTTCCTAGGTGCAGCAGGTGGGGCTCAGTAGTCAGCCAGCCAGCCAGCCGCAGGACTCTGGCCCCAGAGGAATACTGGCCCTTATACCTTCACAAATATTAAATCCAATAAATAGGTAAGAACACAATCTATTGAGCACCAAGGTATTGCAATGAATAGCCTTTAACATCAGTTTATGTACATCCATCCCTCGCATCAACACAGAGCCAAATTCTTCTCAATTACACCGGTGTAAATCCAGAGTGGTTTGCAAGCACTGCTATGCTGTTTACTGTACCATTCAGTTCAGATGCAGCCAAGTGAAGTCCAACAAGCCCAGAATTCTTAAAAAACATATGCATATTATAGAAGTTGCAGTAGCAACTGCTAAAGTTAAAGATTGAAGTGAAACTTTCATTATAGCCAGCCCCCCCTTTCCAGTTTCTGGTTTGATCAAGATAAAATTATCAGTGATTGGGCTCAGCCTAAGTTTAAGCAACATCTATCCAAGTGTTTTTTTGAATTCTGTATGGGTTTTAAAAAACAAAAACACAAACACGTGTTTCAATCAGAAGGTTTGTGGGAGCATAATTTACCAATGTTTGAACCAATTTTATTCAAACTTGGCTTGTTTTGTAGCTCTCCGTTTGAACTGGATTAAGCTAATCTGCAAAAAGGCCCTCTTATCCCAGCATAAGAGTGTCCACACACAGAGTTAATACGGAATAGTTAATCTGTTTTAAATTCACACCCTACCTTATTCCAGATTAACTTTAACATCAAAACAAATGCTTGCCAAAGATTAGTCCCAATACCTAACCCTCCATCACTCAACTGATGCATCAGCAAGATTGCCACAAGAACCTATGCATTCAGTTTTATTTAATATCAGTGAATTATTTATTGCATAAATATCAGTAGCTCCTAAAAGCTTGGAGAGGGTGGTTCACAGCATGTCAGCACGTTTTAAATTGCCCTATCTGTTCTGTTAATGAAAAATTGTTTCCCCTCTCCTTTCTCCACCTCCACTGTGCTATTCTAAATCTTCCTAGCAGCCAGAGAGCTGCAATATTTAGAAGACAAAACTCATCCTCAGAAGCCATATTCGGTCCAGGTTGGCAAGTGCATGGCCAATCCATCTTCCCAATCATCCGAGAATCGTAAGTGATTCTGCCAAACCATGCTGCAGCTAATGGCATCACTCAGAAGTTTGACAATCTTACTGTACTTGTCATTGAACCAACAGCAATGAAGTAGTGTCTCCAGCATCACAAGTGCCAACTCTGATTCTGGATGTTAGCTGCTGAGCTGCTTGTGCCTGTGTTGCTGTTACAATTGATACAAATAGTGTTATAAATCAGGTGCGGAGGAGGGGACAGAAGAAACTGTTGGCTGTATTGTAAATGTTGCTTCCGACTTTGGTCCACAGAGCAATGTTAATGCTGTTAATGGAGGATGGATGTGCTGACTTTTTCTTGAGATTCCTCTCATGGACAGATTTAAGGTGTAATCTGTGCATTGAATCACAATAAACTAGATGTAATACAGCTACATCCTGTTTAAATTAACACATTTTTAAAGAGCTCATTGCAGTGATAAAACTGTTAATTTGTATTTCTTCAGGATATCGGATAGAGGAAACCATTCAATAATGTCTTATAGTCAGGGTATCCTATCTAAGCTCCTCTCTCACACTTTTCTGTGAGAGGAATTAATTTAGCAAATTGAGATATGGTTTTCATTAGATCAAGATTAAATGAATGATCCAAGATTTATGCATCAACACAATTTGCCTCTAAATAGCCATTTTAAAATATCAGATTTCACAAGAATAGGTTTCTATTTTATGGCTTATTTTTCTAGAAGAAAATGCAAGCCATCTATTAAAAAAGATATAGTCTCATTTTCTTTGGGTCAGAAGCATATTCACAATGTTCTCAGTCTTTTCCGTTTCCCTTCTCTGAACAATACTCTCAGATACTACTGATACACTGCTATGGCATTCACAGGCATGTTAAAGTTATTTACAAATTTGTGGAAGGCAGATATCAGAGTCTAGTATTCACTTCCCAGAATCTATTGTTAATAGAAACTCTAGTTATAATGTCATTTCCTCTAGTTTAATCAGAGTCTTGAAACATTTGGATCATATTGTTTAATATTTTGTTCTGTTTATACAACATCCTCCCTACTTCCCTCAGTAACTGAATAGCTCTATATTTCCCAAAGGGGAGCAGCCCCTCAAGATCTGCAGAAATAAAATTAGAAGATTACAATTCATCCTTGAAAGAATAACTAGGAGCAGGATATTACCACATTTCATTTCATCTTCAATTAGAAAGCACCCTGAAAACATAAAGGAAAGGCTTTCCAGCTTACAGATGTGATTTTTGTGACTTTGCAATATTGCGGTACCTCATCCTGAACTTTTCAATGGAAATATTATCTTATTCTATTCATTCAGATAGCTGATCTGTATTGTGAGAAGAAAAACAGTTTATTTCATCTCCCTTCTGAAACAGTTTTATCAGATGCTAAAGGAAAAATGTCTAGGGAAAGAGAAAACTAGAGATAAATGGAAAGAGCCTTATGTGAAAGCTTGAGTGATAAAATAGTTTCTGGAGACAGCAAGCCCCCAACACTGCTGCAGAATGTCCCAGATACATAGGACTGAGTTCTGTGCATTGAATCAAATCTGACACTGTCTCACCGTAAAGCAAATCAACCCTCCAAAACACAGAAAAACATATTTTGCTTAGCTCTGACCCTTCAGTTCAATTATCAGGGCATCAGAGTGGGTCAAAAGCCATTTTCCTCATTAAAAAATCCTGAATATATTACTTTTATATACTGCATCACATGGTTCAGGTCAGATACACCATAATTATTATTAATGCTGCCTTTTAACAATGTTACATCTATTAAGGGAGAAAAAAAACTGTCAGAAAGTAAAAATTATCCTTCATTTAAAAAAAATAACTTCTTTGGTGATGCCCGTGAGTGAATTTGCAATTAAACTGGAGAGGGTTCAGAGAAGAGCTATGAGAACCATTATAGGATTAGAAAACCTGCCTTACAGTGATAGACTCAAGGAGCTCAATCTATTTAGCTTGACAAAGAAAAGGATGAGAGATCACAGTTCATACATACCTACATAGAAATATGAAATTTGATAATACGGGGCTATTCAATCTAGCAGACAGAGGTCTAACAGGAACCAATGGCTGGAAGATCAAGCTAGACAAATTCAGACTAGAAAGCAGATGCAATTTTTTTATAATGTGGGTAATGAATCACTGGAACAACTGACCACAGGATGTGGTGGATTCTCCATCACTGGTAGTTCTTCAGTCAAGATTGGATGTTTTTTTCTACAAGATATGCTCTAATTAAAACAGGAACTAATTCAGGGAAGTGCCATGGCCTGTGTTATGCAAGAGAGCAGACTAGGTGATCACAATGGTACATTTTGGGTTTAAGATCTAGGAATTAATTATGGTTCCAAGGTCAAAAAATAAACTCCACAAAATGTAAAAACTGGGATTCCCAGTGTTTCCTGTCTTCAGTATGTCTGTCTTTGAATGGAAGCTTTTCAGGGCAGGAATTATCTATTTTTGTGGGCCAAGGATAATGCTGGAGCTAACTAAACAGTATAGTCTTATAATAATAAGAGATATTTTAAGTGTCAGCAGAAATGTCAACAAATCTAGGCTTCCAGATTGAGGCAGAAAGTGAAGTCCAGAGTCTGGAACCCTTAACAGAGAGCACCCAGCTACCTCCCATTTAAATGAGGAGGCTTGCCATAAGCATCTAACTGACTGCTACTGCAGTATCATTTAAGGAAGAGGTAATCTCCTAGGTGACTTAGAGATGACATGTAAAAGTACAGTGTGGAGTGAAGCAACCTCACAATGGCAAAAGTACATATATACACTTAGTGATGAGGCAACCTAAACGTTTTGCATGTTTGGTTCTGATACACCATTGAACACTATCCAAACCTGTGAAGGATCCTTCCAAAACCCTTTTTCCTCTACATAATTCCTCCCCTTACAGTAAGCACAGCAATATACATCCACCCCTACCTCCACAAACCCCTTATCTAGTAGTGTTGTCTTGGGGGTTAGGGACTAGTGATCTTTTACAGCTCACATCCAACACGATGGATAGTAGGGATGGATGTTGCTTTGGGAAAAACTGCCAGGCTGGGCCATTGCCCCAAACTCAGGACAGTCTGGATCTGGAAAGGAGGAGTCAGTGGCCCTACCCCAACCAAGATGTGACATGATATAGCACAATGCCAATTACTACTGCTGCACCCAGCTCACAGGATTCTAAGGCAAAGACTTTCCCCGTAATCCTTTGCAAATGTTTCCTTGTCTATCTCAGAAGAGAGAGCACACTAAATACAAGCATCTCTGAGAAAACAAGTCAAAATGGCTTCTTCTAACCAGACTGCTGCTAGAAACACCAATAAACAGTGGGAAAAGGTCTCAGTTTTCAGTCAACTAGATTATAAAAAAATAATTGTGTCCAACTTTCAAGTTGTCACACGTGCTTAAATTGTCATCCATAAGAATGTCTGTTCACAGAAGTGCCACTAAGTCAAGACCAGACATATTTTGACTTAAAAAAAAATTCTGTTGAATACCTCACATAGCCTAGATAGACCAGGGAATCACATACTGCTGAACTAAACATGAGCTATGTTACACTGGAATGTGGTAAGAAATTCACACTGCTGTTCTGTGTGGTTTAGAAATCAAGATGTAACTGAAAGGAAATATCACCCAGGGAGGGCATAACTAGTTTGGATATGCTTGTTTAGCATATGAGGTCTTATCTACTGTGATATGAGGTCTTATCTACTGTGGCATTTTTCTTAAAATCTCCTACCATTACACAGAAACATAAGCACATGTCGTTACAGGAGTTCACTGTGTCTGCATATGTGTAAACAGTTAACAGAAAAAGTGCCAGTAGATGGTGCTCAGAAATATATAGCATAGTTACTGGGTTTGTGGGGCCAGTAAAACTTGTGCGTGCGGTGAAAAGCTCTATCTCTGTGCAGCTGTTTACATCAGCTCTTAACACCAACAACTGCCAGCATTTTAAGCACTGCTGTGTGCACAGCTGTTCTTAGCAGGGTTAGACAACATGGTGGTTAAAACATTTGAGATTCTATCTGTACTTGGGCTATGTGACAGAGAGGGTCCTTGTTGACGGGTCCCCTGTTCTTTGCAAACATCTCTTACTGCAGACCTGAAACTCACTACACTACACACAGCTTTTGCAGAGTAAGAGTAGCATGTAAAGTACCTACAAAAAGCTTGTAACTGGTCAAAATACATAGTCATTGCAAGATGTGTGTACAGGTAATATTTAAAGTCTAATGTACATATATTGAAAGTATGCTTTATGGTCTTGGATGTAAAAGTTAGTCACCACCGGATAATATGGCTCTCTGATTGCCCATTCAAGCAGGAGGGAGTTGTCACCCTGCCCAGGCTAGCTCAGTTGTGTAGCCTTGCTCCAGCCCAAGACTATTAATGGAAAACCATCAGAGACAACTGCGAACAATCAAAACCACTTTGACATAAAAAAGGAACATTACAACAGACAAGGGATTGCCCTGTCTCTGAATAGAGACAAAACACTGTTTCAGTATAACACTTTGTGGGGAAAGGCACTCTGGATCTGTCACCTGCTCCTGGTGTGGTCTTTTGAGGAGTCCCTGCTTGAGCGATTGACTAGCCTTCCTTAGTCAGCCCCTGGTCAGGGCAGTTCCTTGACCCTCACCTCTAATTGAGTCTAGCAGTCTGCTTTAGTCTCTTGGCTTTGTTTGTGGAGGCAGCCTAGTGCAGGAGGTTGGTCTCTTCTTCCCCTTTTATTGTCCCCACCCTTTCAACCTATAGCATATGGACTTGATCCCCACAGTTTCCCATAGCCAATAGCTTCCCTTTGCTGAAATGGAGCAATTTCCCTGGTAGATCTTTGTGTTAGAGGCTGCCTTCTTTTTATACTTCCCTCATTAGCATTGAAATGTAATTATCTTTGTTAATCAAGCTTTAAAGGGTTCCAGATGTCCTCTCTCAATTCACCTGACATGAGAGAGAAGCTCTCCCAAGGTTTTTTAGCACTTAAATACCTTAGAGGATCTGGGCCAAAGTACCATGCCATAGAGAGCACTAACTGGGTCTGTATCTGCCTCTCACATGTGAATAAAACCTCACAATGATTCTACATGCACACATGCACACCTCAAGAGGGTACATGTTTTCTGTACTCCAGGGAATTTTAGGGGGCAAAAGTCTAATATAGGCACAGCCTTAATGACACACTAACCATTAACTTTCTGACCCTGATAGGTCAGGAAGAAACTCTTACTGGTAATGCTAATATGTGTCTTTGTCAACATCTTTAATTGGGAGATCCCAGCTCCCAAGGTTAATCAGGAATGTGTAAGGGCAGTAAAATTCCCACTCACTTTCCAAACAGCAGGAAAACCAACTGTTTGCGAAAATGGGCAGTGTTTTGAGGAAATAAAACTGAGATGTCTCTTGACATAGTATAAAATGACTTGGCATGCTATGAATAATGTAGTGTGATGTCATGGCTGTAATTTAAAGAGAGAAAACCTTTTTTTTCTGATTGGAGCACCGCTTGTGATCTGTTTCTCATAATCCTTTGACCAGAATAGGACAAGGTTAACAAAACAGTGAAGAGTCTGCAGCATTTAGAAACTGGGTTTCAAGCCTAAGTGAATTATTTATCAGTGACTCAGCACATCTCTTCTATTTGCAGGAATATTGCACAAATTAAAAATGGTTCTTGCTTATTTTTTCATCCAAGAAACAAATCTGATTAAGATAAACAAGTAGCAGAGTGCTTTTTTTGAAAGCTATAAATAATGTCTGTAATGAATGTCTACTGGCTGCATGCCTTGAAGATATTTTTAAATGTTCCATCCTTTCACATTTCATCTAAAATGCATTATACTGCAATTAACAATACAATACAGTAAACTGCATTAGCTTCCCTTAAATTTCCTGATATCGTATCTATATCCCTGGGGAAAGGCTAGTACAGGACAGGGGTATCCTGTTTCATTATTGGGCGCATTGTGGTAATATTATGGATAATCCAGAATGGCAGGTTATTTTAATTTTACATTTTCTCTTTAGTCCTGTATCGGTTTCAACTCAGGGTATTTTTGAAAAAAATTAGACATTCAAACTTGAGCATGTTCCCTTTCCATGTTAGAAGTGATAGAATTTTTCTTTAATGTACTTAATATTGGTGAGTATTGTAGCCAAGAAACAAGATAACCTTTATCTTCTGCAACTATGGAAAATTGTTCCTCTGTATGCCACTCAGCTGCAGTGGCAACTGACCTTTTGAGATTTAAGGAACCTGTGGAATTTATATGGGGTTTCTATTAACCTGGGAGAAACTCCAAACTTCATTTAGCTCAAGAGCAGAGCAAGAAAGTTCATGGCACTGCTTGTGCATTTTAAAATCCTCTGCCACTGGTAATGAATGATCAAATGAAATAGCCAACAGCCTTTTTATATCATACAACAACTGAGAGGAATTTTCTCAAACTCATAACTACTTGGTTCTATAGTAAGATTTCCTCTAGGCAAAGACCCTGGCTGAGGATATGTTGTGGAAGACAGACAGTGCTCTGTCTCCTCTAGAGAACAGACTCTCTTCTACGGGGACGCTGCTGTTGCATCCTCAGGGGTGATATTATTGCAATTAACAAGAGGAGGAGCCTAGAGGGGAAGCTCCTCCTGAGGCCTGTCCAGAGTCTGCATCTAGTCCACACCTGGTAGGGGTGGGACAATAAAAATAGTCACAGGATATTTGATTTGGTCTAAATTCAGATTATGCTGGGAAAAAAAGCAACAAGAAACTATAAAGTATCAAATACAGATAAACCAGGTGACAGGTTAGGTGTTATATTCACTGTAGGACCAAGGGAAGCAGAAATCAGTACCTAGCTAAACCAAGATCCCAGCATTAGTTAGAGGCTATAGATGACCGTTGGTGCTAACTGTAGGTGATCTGTGTTTCATTCACACAGTGTGAAACTGAATGTAGTTTATGCTGAACACGTGGAATTTTATTAAACCATGTGCACTTCTCTGTCCATGTGGCTGAGTTGCTTCCAGCCTAACTTTCTGCGTTCCCTGTTCCACTGTTCCCTCCAGGGAATATTAGCCCTATGAGTCCAGTTCCACTGATTATGGTACACTCAGAACTCCTCACATAATACTATGAGCCTGTTTTGCCTTTCTTATACTACAAGATACTCAGATGAAGTCAATGAAGTTCCACCAGTGTAAATGAGAGGAGAGTCGGGCCATATTTTACATATATTTATGAAGATAAGTGAACTACACACTTTTTGTGGGAATCTTGATGTGCTGTTTGTGTGTACATGGTTTTTAAAAGTTCAAAAGCATTAACAAAGAAATTGCCATATGCTTAAATGGATCTGACATTTTCATTCCCCTCATCCCCATCCAAAGATATTATTTACCACCCAGATCAGGTACTACAGTCAACAGCAGTACAAGTTTCCCCACAGTGCCCACTGACAATGTACCTGAACCCCAAACTAGACAGGCAACCAATGCGCTCAGCCTGGCATGTTAATCTGGAACTCTTGGAATAGGTCAGGCCGACAATGAACCTCAATGCCTCAAACCCATTTTTGCAGCCTAGCCTTCCCACAATAACCCCAGATACACAAAATAAATGAAAAATAAACAGTCTAGACACACATATATATATATATATGAGAGAGAGAGACTTACATAACCACTATATCATTTTGAGAGGGGCTCAAATCCCATAGTACTAAAGGACCCAACCAAGATCAGGGACCCATTGTGCTAGGCAGTGTACTCACACACCTAGTAAGAGACAGTCTCTGCATTGAAGATCTTACTGTCTAAAGATGCAAGACAGACAAAACGTGAGAGGGGAAACATAGGCACCGGGAGGGGAAGTGACTTACCGAAGATCACTCAGACGATCAGTGGCAAAGCCAGAACAGAACCCAACTGTCCTGGCTTCCAGCCCAGTGTCCTATCTCCACATTGATGAGCAACATATAAGAACCTAGACAGGTCCCTCTCCCATTGAAGCTGTTCAACTATATATAAATAAATATTCATCAGAAAAAGGGGACTGCAACTCACCTCCAAGGTGAGTTCCCTAATTGCTGGATTACAGGTGTTGTGGTGTATATATTGCAATACGCTATAGGCCATATGGGCCTAGTATAAATGCTGTATGCTTGACATGAGTTCGTGAGTTCCATGCTGGCAACTGAAGCAAGGATTTAAGTTTATGAGCAGTCAAGAATTGTCTGTGAAAAACAAACTGTCATCTCCATAAGAGGAAATGGAATGTCTTGGATTATGGCGGCCTGCCTGGAACTGCTCTTCTGGAGTTATGGATGAAAGGCTTAGTAAACAGACAAAGAGCTAATGATGTGATGGACTGGTGTATAAAAAAGGTTGTTTGCTATAGCTGAAGTTGGAGTCAGACACTGACCCAGAGTCCTGCAAAAGAAGAGGTGTGTAACGTGGGGCTCCCCATGCCTTGTGATCAGACTGAATTTTGACTGGCCATCGGGATTTCCTTCAGATCTTCAGATTCTGGTGTAGTATGAAAGGAGTGTGAATGTGGAGTGAGTGGGGTTTATACTGTAATCAATAAAAATATTTAGAATATTATATACCAACACTGTGTCCAGTATCTGCCTGCTCCCCCATCCCATAGGGAGGCCTCTATCAGAGCCTGAGGCCTAGGCTACACTTGCAGATGTACAGCGCTGTTAGTTAAACCCGTGTTCGTACAGCTGAGTAGGGAAAGCGCTGCAGCCTGTCCACACTGGCAGCAGCCAGCGCAGTAACTACCACTGACGTGGCTACATTTGAGGCACTTGCAGCTGTATTGGGAGCGGTGCATTATGGGCATTCAGGTAGCTGCAACGTGCTTTTCAAATCGGGGGGGTGAGGGGGACTTTGACAGGGAGTGTTTTTGGAAAAAGAGTGGGTTTTTGGAATCTCCACAGAGTGTCAGCTCATTATTTCCACACCTCCACATCCCCTGCCTCTCTCTCAATCACTGAAAGCAAACAGCAGGGGCTTTGTTTGTTTTTAAAGAGCTGATAAAAGAGAGGAAACGGAGCCTGTGTTTAGCAGCTGTGTTTAGCAGCTCAACAACGGAGCTCTGAACTCCAACCCAGAAGTGCCGTTTCAAAACAAAGCAGCTTCCGGAGATCAGTAACTGCGGAGTTCCTGGGCTACACTGAAAGACCAACGTTCCACCCACTTCGCAACAGTTGCTATTTCTCTCGGGGAGGTGGAGTACATGCAGCGCTGTATCTGAGGAGATACAGCGTTGCACGTGCCTTGCAAGTGTAGCCAGTTAATGAGTTACAGCGCTGCCGGCAGTTTTATTACGCTGTAACTTGTAAGTGTAGCCAAGGCCTAACATTTGGTGGAGAATGTGGGCAGTGAATTGCCTGAATGTTTATAGGAATTCAGATCTTGTAGTACAAGGATTGTTATATTGGATTGGGACTTGGAAAAGAAGTGATTGGGAAACAGCTGAGGGAAAAAGTCTGGTCCAAAAGGAGGACTGGAAATGAATTTATAATTGGTTGAAAAGGAAGGTATGACATAAAGGCCATCAAAAGCGAGAGGGGAGTGAGAAATTCTGGAATGATAACGCTGACACCTTGGCCAAGATAGCAGCAAAAGAGCCTTTGGGAATTGCGGTGGTTACTAGAGCTCAGGAGATTAAGACAGAAGAAAAATGGGGAAACTGGAGGGTACAGGTGGATATGCAGTGAACAAAAAGACAGGAAAGGTAAAGTGGGTACCTGAAAAAACCCAAAGGGAAGAAATTATTAATGTCTGCCACTCCATGGCACATCAAGGAATAGAGAATATGCTTTTAAAGGTAAAACAAATTGGAATTTGGCCTAGCGTATGGGAGGATGTAGAAAGATTTGTTTTAAATTGTATAAAATGCATGGCAGACAGCAAGAAAATACCTAGTGTGGGGCCATTCTTACATCAGAGAATTGTAGGACTGTGGAGTAGGATACAAATGGACTATATTGATAAGTTGCCGAAAAATTCCAGAGGAAATCAGTATTTGCTGGTGGTGGTGGATTCTTTCTCTGGATGGGTGGAGGCAATTCCTACCCAGAACCATACTGCAGAGACAACCGCTAAGAAACTATGGGAAGTTTTTTTTAGCAGGTATGGAACTCCAAGATTAATTGATTTGGATAATGGACTGCATTTTGTGGGGGAAGTAGTGAAAAGTTTATTGAAAGCTTTAGGAATAAAGCAGCAGTTACACATTCCTTACCATCCTCAATCATCAGGATCAGTAGAGAGAAGGGGCTAGGATTCGTGATGTGACGGAGAGACTGCCAAGACTCATCAAGCCCTCAGATTGCTACCCCTTCCTGCTTCTCCACGTGGGCACCAATGATACTGCCAAGAATGACCTTGAGCATATTACTGCAGACTACGTGGCTCTGGGAAGAAGGATAAAAGCATTTGAGGCGCAAGTGGTGTTCTCGTCCATTCTCCCGGTGGCAGGAAAAGGCCGGGGTAGAGACCGTCGAATCGTGGAAGTCAACGAATGGCTACGCAGATGGTGTCGGAGAGAAGGGTTTGGATTCTTTGACCATGGGATGGTGTTCCAAGAAGAAGGAGTGCTAGGCAGAGACGGGCTCCACCTGACGAAGAGAGGGAAGAGCATCTTTGGAAGCAGGCTGGCCAACCTAGTGAGGAGGGCTTTAAACTAGGTTCACCGGGGGAAGGAGACCAAAGCCCCGAGGTAAGTGGGGAAGTGGGATACCGGGAGGAAGCACAAGTAGGTGAGTGCAAGAGGGGAGGGCTCCTGCCCCATACTGGGACAGCAGGATAATCGGTGAGTTATCTTAAATGCCTATAAACAAATGCAAGAAGCCTGGGGAACAAGCAGGGAGAACTGGAAGTCCTGGCACAGTCAAGGAATTATGACGTAATTGGAATAACAGAGACTTGGTGGGATAACTCACACGATTGGAGTACTGTCATGGATGGATATAAACTGTTCAGGAAGGATAGGCAGGGCAGAAAAGGTGGGGGAGTTGCGTTGTATGTAAGAGAGCAATATGACTGCTCAGAGCTCCAGTATGAAACTGCAGAAAAACCTGAGAGTCTCTGGATTAAATTTAGAAGTGTGAGCAACAAGGGTAATGTCGTGGTGGGAGTCTGCTACAGACCACCAGACCAGGGGGATGAGGTGGACGAGGCTTTCTTCCAGCAACTAACAGAAGTTACTAGATCACAGGCGCTGGTTCTCATGGGTGACTTTAATCACCCCGATATCTGCTGGGAGAGCAATACAGCGGTGCACAGACAATCCAGGAAGTTTTTGGAAAGTGTAGGGGACAATTTCCTGGTGCAATTGCTGGAGGAACCAACTAGCAGAAAAGCTCTTCTTGACCTGCTCCTCACAAACAGGGAAGAAATAGTAGAGGAAGCAATAGTGGATGGGAACCTGGGAGGCCGTGACCATGAGATGGTCGAGTTCAGGATCCTGACACAAGGAAGAAAGGAGAGCAGTAGAATACAGAGCCTGGACTTCAGAAAAGCAGACTTTGACTCTCTCAGGGAACTGATGGGCAAGGTCCCCTGGGAGAATAACATGAGGGGGAAAGGAGTCGAGGAAAGCTGGCTGTATTTTAAAGAATCCTTATTGTGGTTGCAGGAACAAACCATCCCAATGTGTAGAAAGAAAAGTAAATATGGCAGGCAACCAGCTTGGCTTAACAGTGAAATCCTTGCTCATCTTAAACACAAAAAAGTAGTTTATAAGAAGTGGAAGACTGGATAAATGACCAGGGAGGAGTATACAAATATTGCTCAGGCATGCAGGAGTGAAATTAGGAAGGCCAAATCACACTTGGAGTTGCAGCTAGCCAGAGATGTTAGGAGTAACAAGAAGGGTTTCTTCAGGTATGTTAGCAACAAGAAGAAAGTAAAGGAAAGTGTGGCCCCCTTGCTGAATGAGGGAGGGAACCTAGTGACAGAGGATGTGGAGAAAGCTAGTGTACTCAATGCTTTTTTTGCCTCTGTCTTCACAGACAAGGTCAGCTCCCAGATGGCTGCACTCCGCAGCACGGTATGGGGAGCAGGTGACCAGCCCTCTGTGGAGAAAGAAGTAGTTTGGGACTATTTAGAAAAGCTGGATGAGCACAAGTCCATGAGGCCGGATGCACTGCATCCGAGGGTGCTAAAGGAGTTGGCCGATGTGATTGCAGAGCCATTGGCCATTATCTTTGACAAATCATGGCAATCGGGGGAGGTCCCGGATGACTTGAAAAAAGCTAATGTAGTGCCCATCTTTAAAAAAGGGAAGAAGGAAGATCCGGGGAACTACAGGCCAGTCAGTCTCACCTCAGTCCCTGGAAAAATCATGGAACAGGTCCTCAAGGAATCAATTCTGAACCACTAAAAGGAGAGGAAAGTGATCAGGAACAGTCAACATGGATTCACCAAGGGCAAGTCATGCCTGGCTAACCTAATTGCCTTCAATGATGAGATAACTGGCTCTGTGGATGAGGGGAAAGCAGTGGATGTGCTATTTCTTGGCTTTAGCAAAGCTTTTGATACAGTCTCCCACAGTGTTCTTGCCAGCAAGTTAAAGAAGTATGGGCTGGATGAATGGACGGTAAGGTGGATAGAAAACTGGCTAGATGGTCGGGCTCAACGGGTAGTGATCAATAGCTCCATGTCTAGTTGGCAGCCGGTATCAAGTGGAGTGCCCCAAGGGTCGGTGCTGGGGCCGGTTTTGTTCAATATCTTCATTAACGATCTGGAGGATGGTGTGGACTGCATCCTTAGCAAGTTTGCAGATGACACTAAACTGGGAGGAGTGGTTGATACGCTGGAGGGTAGGGATAGGATACAGAGGAACCTAGACAAATTAGAGGATGGGCCAAAAGAAACCTGATGAGGTTCAACAAGGACAAGTGCAGAGTCCTGCACTTAGGATGGAAGAATCCCATGCACTGCTACAGACTAGGGACCGAATGGCTGGGCAGCAGTTCTGCAGAAAAGGACCTAGGGGTTACGGTGGATGAAAAGCTGAATATGAGTCAACAGTGTGCCCTTGTTGCCAAGAAGGCTAATGGCATTTTGGGTTGTATAAGTAGGGGCATTTCCAGCAGATCGAGGGACGTGATCATTCCCCTCTATTCGGCACTGGTGAGGCCTCATTTGGAGTACTGTGTCCAGTTTTGGGCCCCACACTACAAGAAGGATGTGGATAAATTGGAAAGAGTCCAGCGGAGGGCAACAAAAATGATTAGGGGGCTGGAGTACATGACTTATGAGGAGAGGCTGAGGGAACTGGGATTGTTTAGCCTGCAGAAGAGAAGAATGAGGGGGGATTTGATAGCTGCTTTGAACTACCTAAAGGGGGTTCCAAAGAGAATGGATCTAGACTGTTCTCAGTGGTAGAAGATGATAGAACAAGGAGTAATGGTCTCAAGTTGCAGAGGGGGAGGTTTAGGTTGGATATTAGGAAAAACTTTTTCACTAGTAGGGTGGTGAAGAACTGGAATGGGTTACCTAGGGAGGTGGTGGAATCTCCTTCCTTAGAGGTTTTTAAGGTCAGGCTTGACAAAGCCCTGGCTGGGATGATTTAGTTGGGGTTGGTCTTGCTTTGAGCAGGGGGTTGGACTAGATAACCTCCTGAGGTCCCTTCCAACCCTGAGATTCTATGAGTCTATGATTCTATGATCATGTCTTGGAATCAAAATGCATTGGACCATTTTCAATTATGAATAAAATGTCCCCCACTGTAGTGCAAATTAACAAGGGAAAAATGGGGAAATAGATACACACATCACAATTAAAGTTATGGCCCAAAGATTAGATGACCTTTTGGTTCATTTTACAGAAATAAAAGGGGAATGACCCAACTGCACTGGAGGATATCCTGAACACATCCTGGATTGGGAGTGTGGATAAGGTGCAACAACGTTTGCAATTGGCTTGCTGCTTATGCTCGCTTTGCTTTGCATTATTTGTCTGATGGAAAGATTGTGTTGTCTGATATACATTTTAGGAAGAAGAATACCAGAGCTCGAGCGAAGACAGAAGAGTTTAGCAAAGGCTTAACAAAAGCACTTGGGGTAGTACATTCAGAAGCACTGGACCTTATTCTTATGGAATAACGACCATGACCTCAACACAAGAGGGGTTCAAAAGTGGAACCAGAAAAGAGGAAAGTTTGCAGGGAATGAAAACTGATTTTAAAGTAAAAGTTCTAACACTGTCAGCAATGATTCGGGAAAAACAAGAAAATCAATGGCATCCTGAAGGGTGGGGATATGGCTTCTGGTTTTTATGTTTTGTAAGTATCTGGAAAAGTTTAGGGTACAAGGATATACATATGGGAGCACCTCTGAAATGGAGGTATGGATCAAAGGGATAATATGTTCAACTATCCATGGGACACAAAATCGTTAGGGGAATATACTTTTGGGGATATGGTAGGTATTTCATGTTTCTTAATCAAATACCAGTAAATAAAACAGCACCAAGAATTATGGCGGATGAATATCCATATAGAAGAGGGGAAGTAATTGAAGCCTCAACTATTGTGGACTAAACGATCTGGCTGGAGGGGTCGCAATTAAATGTGAGTGCACAACATTCAGAGTGTACGCCATACTCTTTGCCTCTATTACTAGCATGGCAACCACAATGGGGAGATGGAGCTAAAAGAAGTAAAAGAGGTATAGGACAATATATAGGGGGTGACATTGGCTCTGGGGTTGAGGTGTGGAATTTGTTTGATATTGAGATGTTACTAGGGAAAATGTCAACCTTGGGTGAGATTTTGGGAGCCATACAGATGCATGTAATACAAATTTTGACACATTATCGGAGCAAGGAATAAGGAATGTAGTGCTCCAATTAAAACTAATACAAGCCTTGGAAGCATCTTTAAATGAAAGTTTATTGAGTGTGTCAGAAATTGATAACAAGACTGCATTAGCAATATGATGTGTACAGATTGAAGCTTATAGGATACAGAATATAGGGAGCATAGTCACTACACTGAGTAATGGGCAATGGCCCTTTGAATTGTTCAAAGACTCCCATATATGGAGACAACGAATTATAGGATAGAAGAAACACCTTGGGTTTAATTGAAATCAGACCACCCTAAAAGGGGATTGAAAGGGCAGGATGCTGTTACATAACACCGGAAAAAAGAAAAGAGCGGCAATGGCCTGGGTGCTGCCGAAGATTATTAATGGAGAATTATGGCAAATAGAAATAAGTGGAACACATTTTATCCAGAAAGAGGGGGGCTATAAATTGGTGGAATTGGTAAAACATTGTGAGGCGTGCGGGCAAAACAAATGGGTGTGCCCAGAGCTAACTTGGTCTTTAGAGGGATGTCATCCGAACCATTCAAGTGGACAATGTATAATAAGTATTTAGCCCTAATGGCACAAGAGTGTTTGATTTTGGCAATGGGTGCATTTGTGTTGTGACCACTGAAAAATATATATTTTGAGGAGATATGACAGAAAAAGGTCCAATTGAGTTATGCAAATGTAATGTAACAGAGGTTATTATTGAAGGAATTGTTTATCGGGGACCCTTACTCTTAAAAATGAAAATAGTTTGGGAACCAAAAGATGGGGACTGCTCCTTTGATTTATGGGTACATTGGGAACAATGGGAGGAATTGGTTGATAAAAGTGAAGAAATAAAGCAATATGCAAAGGATGTATCTAAATCTGCCCAGTTGGGAAAGATAAGTATCTTGTTACATAATGGTCAAATTTTAAAATTATGAAAAGACGGGGAAGAATTGACAGTCCACCATTGGTACGATGTCTTTAAGGGATGGTGTCCCACGCCACAGCCCTCCTGAATGTGGCATTGTATCCTATTGTTATATTGTTCATATTAATGATTATATTAATCTTTGTCATGCTGTGTTTGTACTGTCAAATAAGAAAACAACAAGGAGTTTTGGAATGGGAAATATATCAAGTTAAGCTGCTTGCAAAATTATAAAAGTGATACAATAATCAATGTTATTAATCACGTCTCACTGTTGTGATGTATATGTTGTAATACGCAATAGGCCATCTGGGCCTAGTATAATTGCTGTATGCTTGACATGAGTATGTGAGTTGTGCTGGCAGCTGAAGCAAAGATTTAAGGTTATGAGCAGTCAAGAATTGTCTGTGCAAAACAAACGTTGTCATGTCCATAAGAGGAAATGGAATGTCTTGGATTATGGCGGCCTGCCTGGAACTGCTCTTCTAGAGTTATGGATGAAAGGCTTAGTAAACAGACAAAGAGCTAATGACGCGATGGACTGGTGTATAAAAAAGGTTGTTTGCTATAGCTGAAGTTGGAGTCAGACACTGATCCAGAGTCCTGCAAAAGAAGAGGTGTGTAATGTGGGGCTCCCCACGCCTTGTGATAAGACTGAATTTTGACTGGTCTTCAGATCTTCAGATTCTGGTGTAGTATGAAAGGAGTGTGAATGTGGAGTGAGTGGGGTTTATATTGTAATAAATAAAAATATTTAGAGTATTATATACCAACACTGTGTCCAGTAGCTGCCTGCTCCCCTACAGAGCCTAACATTGTGTCATTCCAACTCTCTCTCTAGCCCAGTGCCTGCTTCAACAGGAGAGATTGAGAGCAATCAGCCCTAAAACAGTAATAGCCCAGTGATTAGAGCACTCTTGTGAAGAAGGGATTTGAACTTGAGCCTCCCCATCTTCCACATCAGGCAGAGGTGGAAATTGACCCCAGGTCTCCCACAGCCTGGGTGAATGCTATAACCACTGAGCTAAAAGCTATGAAGGGACACCAGCAGCTCCTGCTATCATTTTGTGTGGGTTTAGATGTTCTCAGAGCATGCCTACTGGATTGGGGCTAAACTGCAGGGTATGTGGAGCATGAAGGAGCCGTGCTAGCTATAGATAAACTAGGCAGGGGTCTCAGGTGGAAGATTCTGCCTAGGGCAGCAGGAACAGCCAGACAGAACCTGAGTGGCACTGCGATCCCATGCTCGAGGCTACAACACCACTCACTCAAATTTGGATGGCCACCCCCATTATGATGGAGGGACAGCTCGGCCAAAACTGAGTGAGTGGCGCTGTAACCTAGTGCTTCCCCATCGGAAGGCTTGCTGTGCCCCCCCACTAAGTCCCCCCAGGTTGAGAACCTGTGTTCAAGAGTGTAGGAGGAAGGCAGAAAATTGTCTTGAGTGGCCTCTGAGGAACACCTAATTTGCGAATCCCAGTAGGGCTTATACACCAAGCTGTTGGGCAGTGTCAATTTAGGCACTTTAGGGGCTTTTCTGGCAGAAACGTAGATGCCTAGGGACTTTAAGTGACAGCTGAGCAGTGATTTTGTGATGCCAATGACACCTAAATGTTGGACTTAGGTGCCTAAAGTGGCAGTTAGGTGCCTAAATTGCTTTGTGAATCTAGCCCTCTGTCTCTGCCTCCAGCTCACCAATAGCCAGCACAGAGAGCTCTTTGTCTCTAGAGCCCTAGCCACAGACTTAGGCCTTGGCTACACTTGCGAGTTACAGTGCAATAAAGCCTCCCAGAGCGCTGTACCTCACTCACTGTCTACACTGGCAAGGCACGTACAGCGCTGTATCTCTTTGGCTACAGCGCTGCTGGTACTCCATGTCCCCGAGAGGAATAACAGCTGTTGCATAGTGGCTGAGACGCTGCTGTTGAAATGAAGTCGCTAGAGTACGCACTGACTGACCTCCGGAAGCTCCCTTTGTTTTGAAATAGCACTTCTGGGTTGGAGTTCAGAGCTCCGTTCTGGGGGCTGCTTATCAAAAAAACAAACACAGCTAGTGTTTGCTTTGAATGAGTGAGAGCCAGGCAGGGGGGCTCTGTTAGGAGTGCCGGCAGCAAACGGTAGCTTGGAGAGGCGGGGGGGGGGGGGGGAGGGAGAGCGGGAGGGGGAGGGTTTGGGGTCGGCTGCTTATCTGCTCTAAAAAAAAAAAGCCCCTGCTGATTGCTTTAAATGAGTGAGAGAGAGGCGGGGGAGGTGAGGGTGTGTAAACTTAGGAGATAATGATCTGACACTCTGTGGATACCCCCAAAACCCACTCTCTCTCCCCACACGCTCCCTGTCACACTCCACCTCACCTCCCCGCCCCCCATTTGAAAAGCACGTTGCAGCCACTTGAACACTAGGATAGCTGCCCACTCTCAATACAGCTGCAAATGCCTCAAATGTGGCCACAACAGTGCACTGGCAGCTGCCAGTGTGGACAGACTGCAGCGCTTTCCCTACTCAGCTGTACGAAGGTGGGTTTAATTCACAGCGCTGTACAGCTGCAAGTGTAGCCTTGGCCTTAAAGGAGCAACATCCAAAAGGAATGTCAGAAACCAAAGAGTGTTGTGTGAAAAGAAATAGACTAGTAGCAAGGGGACATTTGAACTCCCCAGACAGAAACTAGGACACACAACAGTAAATGCAAGGATAAAATCAATGAATCAATAACTTTGTGGACTATTGCCTAGCACAGTATATAGAAAATAGAACTAGAAAGAGAGAGATTATATTATTAACTTTTGGATAATACATGGGGATACAATTCGAGCTGTAGAAGCAGGTATCCATAATTAGGCCAACTTTGTAATTAAGACCACAGTGAGTCTTGCTACTGTGAATATGACACAGATAACTTTTAACACAGCAAGTTTTGCAAGACTTGCTGGGTAAATCAAATAAAGTAAATCAATGCAGGCAAAGGGGCCCAGAGGGGAAATCTATATATAATTTATTTTTTATACAGGCGAATTGGGGCACCTCAGTGAAAAGAGAAAAATGTCAATTAAGCAATCATCACGTTTATCAATGGCTCAGAGGACTACATGGTGCTGGTACAGCGTATATCCTTTTTTGTTTTATACATTGCTTCAAAAATAAGCTCTGCACAAAGTATCTTAGAAACCATATTAATTTATGATTAATTTGTTTAGTTTTAGAGGCCATAACAGAGCTGAGAAGAAGAATTAAGCACTCGGCAAACAAGAGGGGCCACACAGCAAGAGACATATCCTCTCAATACCAATTTGCACCTGTGAACTATTTCAACAAGGCTTGTAGACAACACCAGGTGTGCCATTTAAATTGATTTTTCACAAGCTGGTGTGCCGGTTAATCATTGGTTAGGGTCACTGAAATGCATTGCTTTAAATATATCCCCTGGTGTGCCTTTATAAGGATCCCAATTAAGTGGATTCTATTGTATAGCAACCTTCAGACAAGACATCACAAATCATTCTGAGACTCCCATACAAGCATTTGTTTGTTGTGTCTGCTAATAAGTACAGTGAGTTTTTTAAAATTAGTGTAAATTTCATGTATTTATTTAGATTAAATAGATTAAAAAGATTGTCTATACAAGATCTTTAGGCACCCTGTCATAATTTAATGGTGCAGCAAGGTCAGAACCCCAGCGGAATTAAGAAATGAACACACAACTGGAACAAATAACTCAATTCAGTGGGCCATCTATAAACAAACAAACAAAACCACGCTTATTTTCACCCCCATCATTGTGGGAACATATCCTCAACCCCCATGAAAAAAACAATTTAAATAGATGGGTTTTGCAGCATAGCTGGAAGGTCTCCAAATTCAAACTATGGGTGAATAAGGCCTGCAAAATATAATAAAATGTCAGAAAAGGAGAATATGGAAGGCTCTCTTTAAAAAAAATTAGTAAGACAAAAAGGAAGCTGGGCAAGAACCCAGTTTACTGTGAGTTTGTTATACCGTGACTGACCACTATCTTTCAAGACTGTCTCGTCTGTCTTGTGGCTGAAATGAGAAAAGGCAAACAAGTAGTTTGCTTGCAAACAACTGATGCACACTGACTGTTTAGAAACACTGCATCATGTAGCATTTGAGTCCTACACATCAAAACAAACACCTTAAGAATGAATGTTTCTGAAATGTAATTCCTGCCGCCACAAGAGAAGGGAAGATAACTGGCCATTGAAAGAGAGAAACACAACACTAAAGGAAAACTCTTTCTAGGGCTCGATCCTGTTCCTGATGAAAACGATGAGAGATACACCATTGCTTCAATGGAAGCAGGAGCAGGCCAATCCTCCAGTGGGAGATGAGTGCACTACATACCTCCCAGGAAACTCTCAGTACATTACAGGACTGAGCCCCAAATATAAGAAGCAGAGTGGTAAAAAGTCACAAAAAATAAACATTGGTTATTACATTGGGGAAGGACTGTAATGGGGAAATATGAAAAGGTACACAAAGGTGCCAGGTAAAGATGTTCACAGAGCCAATTTACAGCAGCTAGCAAAAATCATACTATATCTATACCTGTTAACTTTTTTAAAAAAATAAAAGCTGTATGCTACAAATCTACCAATTTAAATAAATGTACATGGAATACTTTGTAAAATTCTCTCACCGGCAGCTATATGCAATTTTGTTTATGTATTTTTTTCAGATTTTCCAGACAACCCAAGCCCATTTATCTGGATGTATATTGTTGTTTCATTGTTCTGTAAGGACCTGATCCTTTTTAAAAGGTCCAAAATTCACAATAGAAAACATTGCTAAATTGCCTTAATAAGCAGGTAAACAACCACAAAGAGATAAAAGTAAAACCTTCTAGTTAGTCAGCAATTCAAACCCTACATGATACAGAAAAAGTCTATATGATTAGTGACCAAATGTGTTTGTATTCAGTAGATTAAAGGAGATTTCCCTTTCTACAATATAATTTTGCCTGAATTTCCTCCTATGAATTGTCAAGCATTACCACTGTTCTTTGGCTATTAAATCAACAGCTTCCTGTCCACACATCTATGCTTCCATAAATCTACCTTAGACCAACACCAAGATTTTAAAAAGTAACTGGTTATTTTGGGTGCCTTCATTTTTGGATACCCAACCTGAGAAAGCTTGATGGGTTTCATGGATAGGTGCTCAGCACATTCTGAAAATCAGGGCCCCTTACGGTGTTTGGACACCCAAAATTTGAGACACCCAGAACCATGAGTCATTTTTGAAAATCATGGTCTGAGACTTTTCAAGAATGGGTGCCTAAATTTAGGCTTCTAAATCCATATTTAGACACTTGGTAAGTGACCCAAATATCAAAAGTGCTACACACACAGTCGCTCCTGTTGACTTCAAGATCAAAGAAGTCGGTTTTCCCATAGGCATAGCATGGTCAGTGGAAGAGCAAACATCACCATCTTGGCCAGCTAATGTACCATAATGCTGGCCTGGAAGGACAACTTCTATAGTTGACAAAGAAGCTCATTTTCTCATGGACTTGATTTCTCTGCTGAGACTGCCAGGTGGGGTGCTATTAGTACCAGTTGTGGCAGTGACTTAGTAACATTAACACCTGTCCACTGGAAACCAGACTGCAGACTCCTAATTCCTTTCACATAGGACACTGAACAGCTGTCTGAAGGTAACGATTTCTTATCATTTCTGACTTCAGTCAGATATGAATGGTTGACCTACAGATAGAAGGCTCCATATTAAATTAACAAACATCTGAAATATCCAATTGCCTTACTGCATTTCCTTTCACTAAGTAATAATCCTTCACTGTGAGCATTTGCATTTACATTGGGACTTATTTACGATAACCAATGTGTCACAGAAGATTAAGGTTTTTCTGTTAGAAGATGTTCAGGGGGGATGGTAGCAGAGTTTTTTTTTTTTCCTTGATAGAAATTCTAAAATGTATTAGGAAAAAAGAAACCAGAAGTTTAAAGAGAGAAAAGCAAAGAGTTAAAATAAGTTGAAAATGATTGCTGCTGTAATTGCACATGCCTTCCTACTGGAGCAGCAGGAAGCTAGACCACTGCTATTTGCTAGGCAACAATTATATAAATAGAAGTAAAGCCCACAAAAGTCTTGGCAAATATCATTAAAATAGATTAAAAATAAACATAATCCATATCATAAATCATGCCGGAGGGAAAGTGGAGGGGGCAATGGGAATTTATAAAGTATTCTTAACATTTTATGAAGTGCTGTAGGCATCAGACTGCAGAGTCCTAGCCACCTAGAGGAATAGGGGGACAGATTTTTCTCTCAGCTCAGTCTCCTTCAAGCACACTTGCTGAAGAACAAGAGACTAATTAACCCTATAACACTGACATTTAAAAAAATATACAGTAAATTACAAGCAAGATGGGAAGGCCAAAATGCAGGCATTTAACTGAATTGTTTATAAGGTGCCATTTTAAAAAAATGCTGAACATTTTACCATAGAATCATAGAAATGTAGGGCTGGAAGGGACCTTGATAAGTCATCAAGCCCAGCCCCCTGCACTATGGCCAAGGAAACCTAGACCATCCCTGGCAGGTATTTGTCCAACGTGTTTTTAAAAGCTTCCAATTATGAGCCCTCCACAACCTACTTTGGAAGCCTATTCCAGAGCTTAACTAACCTTATAGCAAGTTTTTCCTAATATCTAACCTAAATCTCCTTGCTGTAGATTAAGTCCATTAATTCTTGTCCTACCTTCTGTAGACCTGGAGAACAATTGATCACCATCCTCTTTAACATATTGGAAGACTTATTGGGTCACCCCTCTATCTTCTTTTCTCAAGACTAAACATGCCCATTTTTTTCCATCCTTTCTTCATAGGTCAGGTTTTCTAAACCTTTTATCATTTTTTTGCTCTCCTCTCGACTCTTTAGAATTTGTCCACATCTTTCCTATATTTTGGTGGCCAGAACTCGACACAGTGCTCCAGCTGGGGCCACACCAGTGCCAAGTACAGCAGGACAGTTACCTCCTATGTCTTACATGCAACACTCCTGTAAATACACCCCAGAATCATATTAGCCTTTTTGCAGCTGCATCACCTTGATGACTCATATTCAGTTTGTGGTGCACTCTAATTCCCCGATCCTTTTTGGCAGTACTGCCAACCAGCCAGTTATTCCCCATTTTCTATTTGTGAATGTGATTTTTCCTTCCCAGGTGAAGTACTTTGTACTTGTCTTTATTGAATTTCATCTTGTTGAATTCAGACCAATTCGCCAATTTGTCAAGGTCATTTTGAATTTTAAACCTGTCCTCCAAAGTGCTTACAACCCCTCCCAGCTTGGTGTCATTTGAAAATTTTATAAGCATACACTCTACTCCATTATCCAAGTCATTCATGAAAATATTGAATTGTACCAGACTCAGGATTGACCCACCACAGAACCTCTCACTAGATAGGCCCTCCCATCTGGACAGCAAACCATTGACAACTACTTCTTGGGTATGGTCTTTCAACCAGTTGTGCACCCACCTTATAGTAATTTCATATAGATGACATTTCCCTACGATGCTTATGAGAATGCGCCAGAGAACTGTGTCAAAAGCCTTATTAAAATCAAGATATATCACACTTATTCCTTCCCCCCATCAAAGAAGGAAATTAAGTTGGTTTTGCATGATTTGTTCTTGACAAATCCATGCTGACTAATCCTTATGATTAAGGCTGTGAGTCTGTCATGGAGGTCACGAACTCCATGACTTTCTAGGACCTCCGTGACTTCCGCAGCTGCAGGTGCGACTGGCCCAGGGACCACCTGAGCAGCTCGGCCAGCTCCCAGGCCAGCTGCACCGGCCACTGCTGGAGCAATCTCAGGCCACCGTGCCCCCCCCCCCGCCAGCAACAGCAGGAGTTCAGGTATGAGAGGGGGGTCAGGGCTCAGGCAGGGGGTTGGGATGCAGGAGAGGGAGGGCTCTGGGTGGTGCTTACCTCGGGGTGGCTCCCTGGAAGCGGCCGGCATGTCCGGCTCCTAGGGAGAGGTGCGGCTACGTGGCTGCACATGCTGCCTCCACCATAGGTACCACCACCCAAGCTCCTACTGGCCACGGTTCCTGGCCAAGGGGCACTGCGGAGTGGGCACTGGGGGCACGAGCAGCGCGTGGAGCCCCCCGGCCGCGCTTCCGCCTGGGGCAGCAGGAACTTCCAGGAGTCACGCGGAGCCAGGTAGAAAGCCTGCTAGCCCTCCCAGCTTCACTCTTCCCCCCCCCTCCAGCACCAGCAGGGGTCCCAGGCCACGGACCACCACCCCGACCCCCACCACTCCTGCAGCAGCAGCAGGGGTCCCAGGCTGCATGCCGCTGCATGCCCCCCAGAACCAGTGGCGGTCCTGAGCCTCTTCTGCCTCCCCTTCCAGAGCACCCAAATTTTAGTTGGGGTATATATTGCAAGTTATGGAGAGGTCATGGGCCATGAATTTTTAGTTTACTGCCCGTGACCTGTCCATGATTTTTACTAAAAATACCCCTGACTAAAACATAGCCTTACTTATTATCTTCCAGGTGCTTACAAAATTGATTGTTTAAGAATTTGCACCAGTATCTTTCCAGCTCCTGAAGTTAGGCTGACTGCTCTATAATTCCTTGGATTCTCCTTGTTTCCCTTTTTAAAGATAGGTACTCTGTTTGCCTTTCTCCAGTCTTCTAGGACCTCTCCCATCCTCCAGGAGCTCTCAAAGATAATTGTTAATGGCTCTGAGATTGCTTCAGGCCCTGCTGACTTCAATACGTTTAATTTATGTAAATATTCTTTAACATTTTCTTTCCCTATTTCGGCTTGTATTCCTTCCCCCTGGTAGTTAACATTAATTGTGTTGAGTATCTTGTCATCATTAACCTTTTAGTGAAGACAGAGGCAAAATAGACATTAAGCACTTCAACTTTTTTTTATTACATCAGTTATTGGCTCTCTTTCCCTGCTAAGTAGAGGGCCTGCACTTTCCTTTGTCTTTCTTTTACTCCTAATGCGTTTGGAGAACCTCTTCTTGTTACTTTTATGTTCTTTGCCAGATGTAACTCATTTTGTATCTTAGCCTTTTTGATTTTGTCCCGACCTACTTGGGCTGTTCTTTTTTACTCCTCCTTATCAATTTGACCATGTTTCCACTTTTTGTGGATTCCTTTTTTATTTTCAGGTCATTAAAGAGCTCCTGATAGAGCCATATTGGCCTCTTGCTATTCTTCCTACCTTTCCTTGGCATCGGAATAGTTTACAGTTGTGTCTTTAATATTGTTTCCTGTTATACTGTCTCTTGTTATATGCTAGACACTTTTAATAAGGCAATGCAAATAGGAATTTTCACAAAAGACGCTTGCAGGAGATAAAATTGTAAACTATTAGGTTCAGGATTTTACTCCTTGCAACAAACAAATATTCCTTGTTAATTAAAAGCAAATGTTCATGCAAGGAATGTAAATGCTTATACATGAATTCAAGAAAACAATTAGAAAAATAACTCAGAGTAAGAAGACTCAGTTGCAGTTTAGTCACAGAGTTCTAAATTAAATTATTTGAAAACCCTTTATTTTGGAATGCTTCAAGAGCTGTCTGGGTATAATAAAATCCTTTGAATTCAAGATCCTCAGCCAGGGTAAACTGTTGTAGCATCATTGACTTCAGCTGACACTAATTTACATTATCTGAAGATCTGGCCTGGTTATTCTAGACATACATGTAGATTCCAACTCAGTTTTAAGAAAGTGTGATTCCCTAAAGCCAAATCAGGACAAAGCACAATCCATGTCATTCCAATTTCCAGCTTGTTACGATCTTCCTCAGTTCCCTTAACAGCTGCTATAGTGTCAATCTGCCTGTGTTTAGAATCTTCAATTCTAAAATCCTTCCACCTCCCCAGCCCTGGATTAGCATGATTATTAAAAACTGTTTACATAGTGCTTTAATTAAAGGCGGCCCTTTATAAACATACACAAGTCACGTTCCTTGCTCTTTTATTCCTTATGAATGCTAAAAAGGGATATTCAACTGAATGATTCTCACTGGCTAGCTATTCAACAGTTTCCTTCAGTTCTCTTTCAATGGCCTCTTACAGTTTTACTGAATTTCTGTTGGATTTCTTGTGATACAAACTTTCAAACAGAGCAAAAGTTGAAGAACAAGGATAATTTTCATAAAAAGGCCAATTCTGCTCTCTGTACAATGCTAGGGCTGATTATGGTGAGCAAGGAAAACCCTGCTTGTGGATAGTAATTTCTAAACCTAATCCACATCATGGATGGAAAAAATACCCAAACTAGCCTGAGGATCTGTTGGTGGGAAGAGTTTGAGTGAAATTATAAACTGGGGGAGACACTCACACCACCAGAATATGGAGCATTTTGACATGGCTTCATGTGTACTGGACTCCTTAGTTAAAAGCCTTTAGTCCTACTAAAATGCACAAAGCAGTCCAAAATGAAAACAAGGCTATGGTGACAATCTGGGAGACATGCCTGTGTATGTGGGATCCTGTTTTCATGCACCATACCCTACTGTTACCGGGATTTAGGGCCCTTATATTCCTACTGTGAAGTGCAAATTGTTTTTTGGTGAGGTTTTGTTGTAGCTCTTTTAAGGATAGCTGCTCCTCCCCATCTGTGCAGCACACAACTGAGACTGAGACCACTATTACTGTGGGCCCTGCAGAGCCAACACAGTGCATAGAGAAAAATTAGCTTCTTTCCTCCTTGTGCATCTTCAACAGATTTATTTTCTAAATTCAACTCAGCTATACTTCTGGAGATCTATTCCATCTATTTAGGTGATTATATGGTCCCCATTATTGTAGTATCTGAGCACCTAGCAAACAATGTTTTTAGCCTCACAAAGCCGACATCTTCCCCCTGGAAATAGAAAGGTATAGTCTTATCATCCCTGTTGTACGTCTGGAGGAAGCTGAGACACAGAAAGGTTAAGCAACTTGCTCCCGGACACACAGGAAATTTCTGGAAGAGGCAGGATTTTCATTCATGTCCCCTAACTTCGAGTCTAGCACCTTAACCACAAGGCCATCTTCTTCTGTCTTTTGAAAGCACTGCGTGAAATGTTCAAAGCACCTAAGGGAGTTGCAATGGCTGTTGGGAGTCTAACTCTATTAGGCTCTTTTCAAAAACCCACCCAATGGGGGTTCACAAGTGAGTCTAATTTAGCCTTCTGAATCTTTATTGCAAGTGATTCTGTGTGAGAAGGAAAGAGCCTCTCTTAACTCTCATATCCCAGGGTAATCTGGCAGTTAGAAAAAAAGCATAATTTTTACTTGTAAACCAGGGATCGACAACCTTCGGCACACGACCCATCAGGGAGCTGCAGCTCCCATTGGCCGGGAATGGCGAACCGTGGTCACTGGGAGCTGCGGGGGGCCGTGCCTGCAGACGGTCAACATAAACAAAATGTCTCGTGGCCTGCCAGCAGATTACGCTGATGTACTGCATGCTGAAGGTTGCCGACCCCTGTTGAAAACTAAACAAATGTCATCTGAAATCACTAAGACACAGCAAGCATGGAACCTCACAAGGCCACATTTACAGAGTCATCTTTCGGAGCACAGCCACACTTTAAGCATTGCTTTCAAATCACAAGACCAACCAAGGAGCCAGGGGTGCTACTGACTGAATTTCAATGTTACAAAACAACAACAAGGTTTCTTAAATCTGTATTTCAATGGGATGAGTTGGCCAGCAGAGAGGCACATCTCCAAACAAATGTATAAAGCTATATTCCTGCTGCTGTAAAAGATATGAGGAAAACTCTTTACTATGTAATACAAAACAACAACAACCCCTAGCTGTTGACTGGTAATGATAACTGTTTTGAATGCTTTAGTTAGAATAAATTATCTCTACCACCTGATTCCCACAATAAATTAAATATTGGATCCATTTGAACTGTATGCTTGTGGGGGAAGATCGAAATCAGCAAAGTGTGACCACATCTTTAAAAATGTGTAGGTAGTTCTCATCTTAAAATTATATGGGCTTGCAAAGATTAGATGATGTGCTAGAGTGGTTAGGAGGGGATTGGGAATCCTATCTGCTGTACTTCTTCAACAGGCTCAATTCTCAAGCTGACCTGTTAATAAAGGAAGCCCCTGGACCATGGAGAGAGTTGCTGAGGCATAGCGAGTTGTATTGGCCACGTTCAGCATTAATGCCAATTGTGAATCACCTATTATGCAAGACTAGCAGGAAAGGAAAAGGATATTTCTACTGTTAAGTAAATAGGGGATTATTCATTTGTTGATTGACTCTGTATGACTAAGGGACATTTACTTCTTCCCTTTCAATAATCAGCCAAAGGTATAAATTGCTCTTCTAAGCTTACTGATATGAAGCAGCAGACATTTTTCTTAGTAAATATCAAGGAGACACACTTGAGGAAAAGAAAAATTTTAATGTAAGAAAAGGATTTCTTACTGATAAGTTAAGTAAGAGAAAGATCAAGATTCAGAAGAGGAGGAGAGGAAACTGGACAAAACTGAACAAACTTTAGGGATGTGTTCTCATTTGTGCAGTACCCGTAGCAGCCGTAAGCTATGTGTATGAGGTATGTGTGATGCCACGTCAAATAATCTGTGTGCGAGCTTGTAATCGTCCCACTTGCGTTTATAAAGGCATTTGGCTTGTCCTGCTTGTGACTGAAGGCAAATGAAACATTATAAACCAAATACAAATACAACAGTATATTTCAGTTGTTCACTTTACCCAGGAAACAGAACTCCCCTAAAGAGTACGATGTCTGGGCTACCCAGTACTAATAAACCTACAAGAATCAGGCCACGTACAAAAAGTAATTTGCACCAGAGTTTTATGAAGATTTATATTCAGCTGTAAGCATGTACGATAGCAGGGAAGCTGTGGGATAAAGATTTGAAGTGGAGTGCACAAAACAGGAAAAGCTACAAAACCCTGGTTAATATACATAAGATAATAATTAGTATGCATTGAATCCTTGGGAAGAAAGCCGATGCACAAGCATTTTTATTGTAGATAAATGAAGTGTGGCTGCTGCTGAATGTAAACCACAAAGGGCAACTTTTTCTTCTAACTCTTAGTCATGCTTGATGCTTTTGCAGCAGTTTTGGATGAGAATTAAGTAGAGATATAATGGAAATTAATGTTTCACCTAGTCCACTTAATCTTATTTTCACGATGGAATGAAGTAAAGCATCTTTGTTGTCTGAGAGGCAGTGAGAAGATGTAGACCTAATGATTTTTGGCCTTTGACTGTATGAGAAAGTTGTAGAAAAAAAATCACACAGAAAGCCAGTTACCACAACTGGTGATCAAAATAATAATAAATAACAGCCATTCCCCAGCTTTCTCTGCTGCAGGCTAGGAATTTCTTGATCACTGTACTTCTGTGATAAACTGAAATACCAAAGAGAAGAGTAGACATCTAGCATTTTGAGATAAAGAAGTCTGAAGCACTGTAGTGCCCCCAAAATCTACAAACACTTCCTTATCTCCATGAAAATGCACAGAGAAAGAATTTTAGTGCCTAGTTTCCACTACTAAAAGCCAGCTGGAGTTCTGAAGCAAGTTTGGGCAGCTCAAGATCCTGCAGCCAACTTTGATCCATCCCCACCTACTCCCAACTTTAGTAACTGAATTGATGGCCAAACAGTGCCTGGACCATGGTCCCTTACTGTTGAACTGCAGAGTTTTCTAACTGTAGTGATGCCCATGATAGTCTGAAACATGGTCTTTGCGATTTGGCATGTGCCAAGATTTGGAGTGCCAACAACCCATTGTTTGCTATGGTGCTCCACAATTCAAACGGTAAGTATTGTGCAGGGCCTTAACAAAGATACAGCCTGTGAAAAGGTAAAACGGCCAAGAAAGGAGTAAGGGCTACTTACCTGTTACATGACCCAGCCGGAGATTGAAAGGAAAGGTGTGTCCTCCTTTAAGGGCTGCAAAAAGGCAACAGAAAGGCCTCCACAGCTCGGGTTTATCAGGGGAATTTCCTTGGGGATTTTTTAAATCATGAGTTTTTGTGCTTAAACAATAAATTGTGGCCTGGGGAAGGCCCTGAAAATGGGCTTGGGTTGACACTCGTTCTTTTTTGGACTGTGAGACAGCCCAGCATCTTACACAGCCAAAGTTCAAGATAACTGATTGCTGGTCGCAGTTCCTGGGTAAGAAGGTACTAGTGAGCAGAGGTACGGTGGCTTAGGAGCAGGGGAACTGAGTTGGTGAAATCGAACCCAGTGTCAAATCTTGTGTTTATAGGACTTTATAAATGTGTATTAATATACATCATGGCAGGAGGCATGCCCCACTGACAAGTGCCCCATCCCAGCTCTCAAAACTGTCCTTCGCCTTCCCTTGCAAAGCCAACCTGGCCACCTTTCCACTTGCCCAGACAGCATGGAGATAAGTGCAGCATAGGAATCTGAATAGAGAATCGTTCCCCAATTCCTTCCTAAAAAGCCACCTCGGTTCTTTCTATCCTCCCTCCCCCCCTGTTTCTAGAACCCTCTCATTCAGCCAATGAACAGCACCCTTACCACAACTCCCTAAACTTGCCAAAACCTTTCCTCCTCCCAGTGATGATCATCCTTAGCCCACTCCGTGCCTCAGGCCATTCCCAGAAGCACAGATCTCAGGCAGTGAGTCTAGAAACACAGCGGAACTTAACTGGCATTCAAAAGAAGTACAAGTAGCTACATGCCGGCTGAACAGCACTGAGGTGCTTCTGAATGCACCCGTACTCTAAAAATAACACATTTCTTAAACCTCATCAGTCAATTTCCAAAACAAAGTGATGCAGCAGAATGGGGCTGAACAGTACTAAAACCAAATCCAACCCTCAGCAGGGACACCTCATTTCTCAGCCAAGAGTCAATAGCTCAGTACTGCAGTGAGGACTCATACTTCAAATATCTGCTTGTGTGAGTTTTTTTAAGTATGCCCAGGTACATTTACTAGGACATTATAATGTTTTATCATGAATAATTAATCCTAAACTACAGCTCTCTCAAAAAAAGAAGCGAGAACAAAGTACATATTGTTATGTATTCGTCTTGAAATTTAGGGGCAGACTGTACTGGGAAGACACTAGCCTTTGTAGGAGTGTTGCCCTTCCCAGTAGCACAGAGTATAAAATGATGCATAGTATTCTCCTCTCTTAGCCCATCTAGGTAGGCTTGTTGATAAAAAGATGGAGGTTGGGGTAGGGCCATGGTCCTTGATCCCCTACTCTTCCCCAAAGTCCATGGGATGCCTAGCGCCCCTTTGGGTGCTTGGACAAAGCAGTCTCTGTGTTACCCCAAGTGAAGGGACTGGGACTGGCACGTCTGAACAGTGTGAAATAGGGTTGGAGATGTGCTTCCCCCTCCCCACATCAGGATAAGGCACAACCTAGCCTTTTTTGCATGTGTTCTGAGTTTGGGCAGAATTCTGCTCTCAAATTACTTCCATACAACCCATTGAAATCAAGACATTGTGTAGACGTACCTGGGAGCAGAATTTGCCCTATAGTGACTATTCAGTGGGTCTCCCAAACATTAGTGATGTTCTGTTGTATACATTTTCCCTTCAAAAGTCCTATGTTATGTTAGAAGAGGGAACAAGAAAGTATAGGGTTTTGATACTAAGGAAAAGATCAATGTTCTCCACTAAGGCTCCATACTCCCTTCAGTGGGAACAACCTCTGCAGTGACCTAAGTCCCAGAGTTTCCTTTGAATTCTTCCAAGGCTGGGGGAAGAAGTAGGAAATATCTTTTCTGTCCATGAAAGAAACCAGGGGTCTGTTCCCGTGAATCTTAGATCGCTTTTGATCTGCATGGAAGCAAGGAATATCCACACTTGCCTCCATTCTACTATCTGGTCCCTCTGCCCCCTAATAAGGAAGGCTGAGTTCTTCAGATCTTTCCTTTGAACATACATGCAGGTGGTTAGCAGGGAGGGTTTCCACACTGAACAAGTCACAACAACAATTCTCGACTTCCTCTCCTCCTCAGCATGCTTCCTCTCTCTTTCTTTCTCCTCCTCAGCCAGTAATTTGTTCTGGTAAACCCCAGAGCTCTGAGAATTATATGCCTACCCACCACAGCTCTGAACTATACAGACCCCCTGCATGGGGTCTTCTGTAGGATTACTAGGAAGGATGAGGATGCTACAAAGGCTCCCATCAGCACACAGACTTGGAGGGCAGCATGTGACTCTCAGGCCACATCTATACTACAAACTTACATTGGTATAACTATGTTGCTCAGGGCTGTGAAAAATCCACACCCCTCCACGATGCAATTATACCACCCTAAACCCCAGTATGGATAACGTTATATCAATGGGAGAGCTTCTCCCATCGACATAGCTACCACCTCTCGTGGAGGTGGATGAACTATGCCAATGGAATAAGCTCTCTTCACTGAAGTGCTACAGCGGTGCAGCTGCAGCATTTTAAGTGTAGACCTGCTCTTAGTTGAATATATTTCTGTCAGAGATGCTGCAGTAAGTTGAAGGTCGTGGTTATAACTATAGCACCTGTGGGGAAGGGAAAGGATATCCTTCTTTTTTGCTGCAGATTGTGTAACCATTTTATACTGATCATTATAAGCTTACACAGTGCAACATGTTGGCTACATGGGAGTGCAAGCCTCATTCTTATTATATGTTACTGTAGTGGGGTGGCTGCCCCAGTCCTGGAGAACAGGGGTTAAAAGCAGACAAGCTAGGCTGATTGGGGAAGCAGCCACAGCTGGGGCCAGCTCAATTAGGGCCCAGCTGGTCCTGATAAGAGGGCTGTGGGCCAGGAGCTGGAGGAGTATCATTCTAGCCCTAGAGTGAGAAGGGCTAGCTGCCTGGGAGCAAGGTACCTGAGGCAGAGCAGTGCTGGGGAAGGGCAAAGGGAGCTGGGGAGCTCCAGCCTGGTAAACCCCCAGGCTACAGGCCTTGTTGAAGGCCTACAAAAGGTACTGAGACTACAGAGGTGCCACCTGGGAATAGGCAGAGGTAGCAGGTCCTAACCCCTTGCCAGTGATGAGTGGCCAGTATAGACTGCAGTCTGCCCCAGTGAGTGGAGGATAGATGATGACTTGCAATAGCCACTGAGGCAAGGTGTGCTTAGAGGGTTGGGGGTTCCCCTGGCAGGGAAGACCCAGAGTGTGAGGGTACTGCTGGGGCAGAACCCCAAGGGTAAGGGGCACCAGGGTCGAGGAGGGACATGGGGGCCTGAGGCAGGCGAGACACCAGCCACCAGGAGGTGCTCTGAGTGCTGGACGAGCTTATTCCCAAAACGACTAGCAGGAGGCGGCATGCTGGTGCATCACAGCCTTGCTACAGTTACATATTTGGCCTGATCCAAAGTCCATTCAAGTATTTCCATTGGCATTACTGGGATTTGGGTCAGGCCCATACATTACAATGAAAGTTATATTTTACTTACAAATCAATATAATGCAAAACAAAATATTCACTATCAAACCCATTCTGCTACATAGGTCTACCGTGCAAATGAGGTGCCCCTAACTGAAGCCTTGCATTGACCAAATGAAACTTTCTGTAATTTGTATATGTTCATCAATGGTCATTGCTGATACATTGATTTCCTAGGGTATGAAATATCCTGCCATCTGGCTTTATTATATGCCCTTATTTTAGTTTCTCAGAATACAACCAAATATTCTCCAGCACAGAAACTAGACAGAAAACACCCTTCTTTTTGATGACTGCCCAATGAAATAGTACTAATTGTAACCTGTATTAAAGAAGAGTGGATGGAGTTCAAAGAAGGTGCACTGCTTTATAAGCTACAGATAGATAAAATGTATAGGCGTTGGTCCCAGAATATGAAAGAGACAGGGTAAGTGAAGTAATACCTTTTATTGGACCAACTTCTGTTGGTGGAAGATACAAGCTTTCAGAAGAAATTGGTTCAATAAAAGATATTACTTCACCTATCTTGTGTCTGTCAAAATCCATAGGAACAGATACTGACTTCAGTTACACTGCATAACCTAGGGTAGCTAGTCAGTAGAGCTCCTCTGATTTGTCTCTATGCAGCTAAGATCAGAATCTGACCTGTAATAAATACACACGTCCATATACTACTCATAGAAGGAGAAGTTTGGAATTAGGCAGTTAAGCAAGAAAAGATACCTATGTTTGGTTTCATTTCTTCTTCCTGTAAAAAATGAAACTGAAAATAATACTTTTCTATGAAAAACATCATTTTGATGAAACCCCATTTTTTGATTAAACCCCCAGGAAAATGTTTCAGCCAAAATTTTTGAGCAGCTGTAATCATCAGTCGCATTTGAAAATCTTGGCCATTTCCTTCCTCTCGTCAAATATTTGTGGACTGTTACCATGTCCTGTCCATTTAATAATGTTTTAGTCAATCTCTTTATAAAATTATTTCCCCCAATTCACTCCCTAGAGTCCTCTATTCATTTCCATATATGTCAATACATTCCCATATATGTCACTAGACATGTGGTGTTTAGAAATGACCACAGCATTCAAGTTGCACTTGCACCAGAATTGTATGGTGAGGAACTATGACTTTCTTTCTCCCTCTTGTGATGTCTGTGCATCTACAATGCAGAATTGCATTGATCTTTTTTAATGCCATATTGCATTGCAAACTCCTTACTAATTTGCTGTCCTTATCAATGGATCTCTCAGTTTACTATTTTCCTGAGATGTACTGGCTTGCATGTTTCCAAGATGAATCTCATTTTCTACCTATTCTCTTTGTACGTCACTTCTTATCATTTATATTTCTGGACATTGAAACTCCTCCTAATTCAGTAGAACATATCTACTTCTTTTTCTACTGTAGTTTATTGATGAAGATGTTAAATAAACCTGCAATCCTGAAAACACTTCCTACTGAGCCCAGTGCTCCCCATAGTTAGTAGCCCAATTGGATTATAATACAGCATTTGATGGATTGTTTCATGAAATATTACTCTCAACATTAATTCATTTTCTGTTTGGATAGGAACACTGCCATGTAGATTGAAAATAGGCCTACTGGCTGTAAACAAGCAGTAATGCGAAACAGTAGATTAAATAAGTCTGGGGAGAGATGTCTAGTGGTATGCCACAGGGGTCTGGACTAGGTCCAGTTGAAAGGCCTAAGCACAAGTAGTCGTACTGAAGGCAATTCAGAAAGAGTTAGCTCTACTCCTTTCAGTATGTGTTTGCAAAATCAGGATCCTGGTGGATAAGAGGAAAGCAGTAAATGTAACAGCTACCTTAAATTTGTAAATCTGCCAGGAAAAGCATCCAATTTTTTCTGGCGAGATCTGCTTTTAATCAACTCTGTTTATTGCCCAGATTACCTTCTAGAAGTTCATTTTTTTTATTTTAGAAAATAATTTTCCTCATTCTATTTATTAGGAATATGAATTAGACTCAGGGGCCAGTCGATGAGTTTACTAATGTGAGTATCTTAAGAAATGGCACATTTCAAAAGAATATTAGAGAATTTTCATGGAAAACAAATTTTGAACTCAAACTCAAATACTGGTGTGAACCCCAGTATTCACACCAAAACCATGATCCTACGGGTTATGCTCATCTAATAAAGGAACAGAAACAGCAATGCCATGTGACTATGTCTCCAGTCAAAAATAACCAGCTCCACTTGAATTCTGAATATCCAGTATTCACAGTGGATTGCCCACACTCAGTCTATAGGCCAAGAATTATTTGTAGAAATTATTTGGTGAATAATGTTGAAGTATGAACTAGTATCCATGCTCTTGTCCTCTAGAAGAGTCAGTACAGACTATATGAGGGAGAGATGCATGGCACAGCAGTAACTGAATCAGCTCCTATATGTACTTCACCAACTTTTTTCCTATTCTCTTTACTAGGATACAGCATTTTCACTTTAATAAATTCATTGCTGAAGGATGTTCCTGCCCAAACTGTGTGCTCCTCTCTACCTGCTGGCTTTCCCCGAACCCTTAGTTTAAAAAATCCTCTACAAACTTTTTAATTTTACATGCCAGCAATCTGGTTCTATTTTGGTTTAGGTGTTACCCATCCTTTCTGTATAGGCTTTTTATTTCCCCAGTTTCTAATAATCCTAAAACCCTCCTCCCTATACCATTGTCTCATCCATGTATGGAGACCCTATGTTCTGCCTGTCTTTCTGACCTTGCGTATGGAACTGGAAGCATTTCATAGAATGCTACCATGGAAGTCCTGGTAATCTCTTATCTGGCAGCCTAAAATTGGCCTCAAGGATGTCTTTCCTACCTTTCCCTATGCCATTGATACCTACATGCACCCATGACCACTGCCTCCTCCCCAGCACTGCACATAAGTGTGTCTAGGTGTCTCGTGATATACCTGCGTACCTGGCAGGCAATTTATCATGCAGTTCTCCCAGTCATCACAAACCCAACTATCTATATTTCTAATAATCAAATCCCCCATTACTATGACCTTGCTGTTCCTAGTAACTGGGGTGCCCTCCTGATGAGGGTATCTTAAGTGCAAGAAGATTTCATGACACCATCTAGAAGAAGGATCCCAACTATGAGATTGTTTTCCCTCTACTCCAGATTGATGTTCTCCTTCCCTGAGGCTTTCAGTCTCAACAGCACAGTAAGATTCTCCTGGACTGGAACTTAGGATGTTCTAGGCTGCTGACACCATTACCTCACCACTGGAGGCTTAGACAAGGTTCCTACAGGAGGACCCTGTGAAGCTGGGCCCAGCAGGAAGAACCACTCAGCAGGACCTGAGTGGCAGCTCCTCTTAGCCCATTCATTGGCTGGCACTGGTACTTAATCCAGGAAGCTATGATAGGGAGTTGGCTGACCAACAGTACAGACTGCTTGCCTGTCTTCCTTCAGACTCTGTGTGTGAGAGATCCCAGACTCCGGCTTCTGACTCAGCCTGACTCCTGCCCTGACTGCCCACAGCTTGGTTGAGACACAGATGCTGTCACACTGGGCCTGGGATCACTCTACTGTGTCCCTGAAAGTCTCCTCTATGTACCTTTCGGTCTTCCTTAGCTCCTGCCGTTCAGCCACTCTGGCCTCAAGAGCGTGTACTGTGTCTCTGAGAGCCATTAGTTGCTTGCACCATATGCACACCTATGCCACCTGCCAACAAGGCAAGTAATCATACATGCTGTGGTCAGGGCAATAAACTGGATAGACCCACTCAGCTGCTGGATTTCTGCCTGCTTTATTTTTACTGTTGCAGGTTGTTGTGGTTTTTTTTAACTCTTGCAGGCAGTTATTAGCCTAAGTGTAGGTGATGTTGGTTAGGGGTATTTGCCTCTCACATTCACTCTTTAAAATCCCTTGTAAAACTCCCCAGTTTGCCACACACCAGCTGCCATCAGACCACACTATAATCTTCAAGCAAGCACAACAAATAAACTAACAGACAAACTCACCCCGTCCCCAAGGATGGCATAGTCTCTCCTTCGTTTGCAGAACTCCCTCACAAAACTCCCGTTTGCTACTCCTGCCTGCTATGATTTTTAGCTATTCTATTGCCTCCTAAAACTGAAACCAACTACATTTCCAGAGTCTCATTTGGAAAGGTTTTCAACACCAGTGTGTGTGAGGGGGTTTGTCCTTTATCTGTCTTCATTTTACCTGGCAAATAGCAGTGAACTCACTACCGTGTTTGCCAAAGTTAAGGTCACTGCAGCCTTAGTTTTAAAAAAAATACCCTTTTTCTGTTTGTTCTGTTGGCCTGAAAAGACCACACATTACCCTTCCCAGCTGAACAGTTTAGCCTTTGTACCTTCTCCTATTAATCTGCTAGGCTAATAGCAAAAATGTGTGAACCTCTACTATGCCAGATGATTGACAGGTAATTAGCAGCTCCTAGAGAACCAAGGCTTTGAATTCAATAGATATGTTTGGATCTGGACACAATGGCTGCTACTCTGACTTTTTCTGGTATACTTTCATTGCGTTACTAAGAGTAGTGTCTCTACAAGAAGCAACGTGACTGTCCTCAATGATTTCAGCTTCTGGAGTGGCACTGAAGCGAGTCAGTGTAACGCAGAGCTTTGTTTAGGTGGGCTTTGCCCTAAGCAAATCATTAATTAACCAATCGCCATTCAGCTCTCACAGAAAGGAGGCCTGAAAAATGCCTTGTATACTTGCTGTCTGTCAATGGCATTCATGACCAAATTTGCTCATTTTACCAGTAAAGTTATTCTTGTTTATATTTAACATCGGTCCCTGTAAACACAATCCGGGATTTGCCAATCAAGCTCAGTTTTAACGTCTCCCTGGGCAGATTCTGCCCTCACTGGGGTGACCAGACCTCCCGATATTATCAGGACAGTCCCGATTTTAGGGGACTTGTCCCGCGTCCCGACCTTACATCGGTCGGGACGCCCTTTGACCCGATATCGGGACCGTCCGGACCGCAGCCGCGACACCGCAGCGCCGCTGCTCACCGCTTCCTGGGGCAGCTCACAGCGCCTGCCCGCCGGCAGGAGCGCCGCGTGCTGCAGGGGCAGGGCTTGCAGGTGCCGGGAGTGGGCAGAGAGCCCTCCACCCGACCCAACCCGACCTGACCCACAATCCTAGGATGCTTCCCAGGACAGGAGCTGCCCCAGGTAATCACCACCGGGACTCCCCACCTCGCCCCCTGGCAGGTCCCTCTGGCTCTTAGGCTGGGGAGGGGGGGGAAGGCTCTGCGTGCTGCCTGCACCTGCAAGCCTCGCTCCGCAGCTCCAGCAGCTCCCATTGGTGCTTTTTCCCGGCCAATGGGAGCCAGGGAGCTCGCGCTTGTGGCGGGTGCAGCACGTGGAGAGTCTGGAGACTCCCCTCGCCGCTCACACCCTAGGAGCCAGAGACCTCCCAGCAGGGCTGGTGAGTGCGGCCAGGGAAGGGGGCAGGGTGTGACGGTGAGTATCTGGGAGGTGTGTGGGGGGGGGGGGGGCGCTGGGCTGTGGGGGAGGTTTGTGTGTTTTGGGGTGCTAGGCAGTGGGGGCCTGTTGTGGGGTGCTGGGCAGTGGGGGAGGTTTGTGTTTTGGGGTGCTAGGCAGTGGGGGCCTGTTGTGGGGTGCTGGGCAGTGGGGGAGATGTTTGTCAGGGCACTGGGCAGTGGGGGTCTGTGTGGGTCATTGTGTGGTTGTGGTGGTGAGGCTGTGGGGAAGGGCACTGGGAGGGAGAAAGGGAGGGAGAAATCTGTGTGTATAGGGAAACTAGCGAGTGGGGGTTCTGTGTGGGGTGCTGGGCAGCTGTGGTGGGGCTGTGGGCAGGGGGACACTGGGCAGGGTGTGTGTGCACAGCACTGCATTTGTGGTGGAAGGATTGTGGGGAGGCTCTGGGCATAGTGGATCCAGGGGGTGCTGGGCAGGGGAGCTGTGTGGCGCAGGATGGGCCCACCCCCAACAGGAAGGGGCATGAGTCCTTGTCCTGTGGCTTGTGGCACGAGCTGCAACAGGGGCCGTACACCCCTCTTGCAGCTTCCTAGGGCTGTGTGCCCCCTCTCATGGCTCCGGTCGGGGCTGTGCACCTGTGTCTGTCTTCTCCCCCTTCCCCCCACCCTCCCGCTCGCCCAATGTGTCCTGATATTTCACGTTTGCGATCTGGTCACCCTAGCCCTCACTCACACCTGTGCAATCTGTATTGGCTTCAGTGGGAGAATTGTTTCTGAGGCTCACCAAAACTGATACAGTCACCTTACATTTTCCAACTCAAAGTGAGGCTGGGACTCAGTCAGCTACCACTCACTAAGACAGCTGCCAAGCTGGGGATATACCTTCCATTGCTCTGGCTAACAGGCACCCCTTCTCCATTCCCCAAGATATGTGGGATAAATGATGTAATTGTCACGCTCACACTCCAATGGCATATATAGCGCAAGAAAGGCAAGTTCTCAATGGGAGACCTGCAACCAGTGTCTACATGCCTAGCTCCAACCCAGAGTTTGAATAGCCAGTAGTAGAAGAGAGCTAAGGCCTTTAAAGATGTTTAGGCACCAACTCATGCTGACCCAGGCCTGTCAACAGAAATTCCAGGCTCCAGGGCCATCCCTGGGGGGACAGGGCTTGGGGTGGAAGTGACGACTATGTCATTTCCGGGACCGCCCACACTGGCCTGTGCCCTGTGGCCCACCCAGGCAATTTAAAAGGGCCCGGGGATCCCAGCCGCCGCCATGGGCCCCCAGGCCCTTTTAAATCACCCGGGCCCCAGAGCAATTGCCCCCTCTGTCGGCGGGCCTGTGCTGACCTAAATATTTTTGAGACTCTGGACCTAAGAGCCCTGTTTCTCCGACTCCCCCTACCTGATGCCTGACAGATAGGGAAGAGCCCACCTCGAGAACCAAAGGGGCCACAACGCATCACCACAAGATACCCACTCTCTGGATGACCAGTCACCTGTCAGCACAGCTGTTACTGCGAGGAACAGCTGCAGGTAGGGGAGTGATCTAGAAATACCCCTGTAAAGTGCACAGAAAGCATGGCGGGTCAAAGATCACTGAAACGGAGGGGAGAAGAGTATAGGATTAATTTTGGGAGGGGCAGTGTGAATGGAAGGAAAAGGATGCATTTTGGGCCTGGGAGTGGTGCAGAGGCAAACGGAACACCCAGTATCACTGACCGAGGCACAACAATTTTGAGAGAGCCATTAGTAAAACATTGGCAGCACATCTCTAGTTATGGATGCTCTTGGAACTTATGAAATAATGTTAGCATTCGTTGCAGTTCCCATATCTTGATGTGAACAGGAAGCAGGAGAGATGAGTTCCTTACTATCTTTTTTGTATATATACTGCAGACTGTTTGTTGCAGGGCTGGTTAGCAGACATCTGTTTACACTGTCTAGGCACATATTTGCAACAGAAAAAAAAAAGCTTGACACTTTTAAAAACAATAGCTTAACATGCATAGAATTTTCCAGAAGACCATTCCATTTTTTTTTTTTTTTGGTGCACAATTTTTGCCTGTCAGTGTTAGATTGTTCTTAGGATTGTGTCGTGTGTGCATTTCAGTGACCCCATTACAATCTTCTTCATGCAAATTGTCCTAAGAATCAGTAGTTGATAAGCAGCAGCCCTCTACAGCTATCAGGCTAGGCAAACAGAGTGTGCAGTGATACCATGAAGTTTGTGAGGTTTCATTAGACTGCAAACATCTTAGAAACCTACTGAGCATGCTCCAAAGTGTTTTTGTAATAATTTGCAAAGTATTTTTAGCTCTCCCCAGGAGTACCGAGTCTCATGCCAAGTTCCAAACTTCAGGCTCTTTTGTAACTATTCAAGAAAAGGCAGGATTCAGAACTTTTTTACCACACAATGGGAAAAGTTTTTTAATCCCCACTCTCCTGTAAATCAAAAGCAATGGAATGTGTTTTATATTCGAACTTTACCCAAACACACAAAATCACACTGTTGGACAGAGATCACCATAGAAAATCTTATAGCCGAAGGTGAATGCCTCAGTAACAATTTTGAAAACTTCGCTATAGCAATTATTAACACAGTCCTATAATAGCAGCACTAGCCTTAAGGAACTTCTGGTGTGGGGTGCCTGTTCCAAAGGCACATAGCACAGTATAAAATAGCAGGGGAAAGAGAGGGAGAGTTCATAAGACAATCGGGGCAAAAAACAACAACCCCACAACCCTTTTCTCCCCAAAAGTGCTATACATTCTTTATGCCTGTGCAGAACAGACAGAGTCTCAGATTTTAAAGAGGTCCACACAGAGTAAACGGCACGGAATTCAAACTTCTTTGCAAGGATAAAGGAATGAGCTGACTGTGTTGGGATTTGGAGCATGCTATAAAAACCTATATAGAATAGAACAGAACCTGTGGTTTCAGAGCGCCTAGGGTATTTAAAAACTTGAGGATTAAATCACTATGCTGTCCGCCTTTGCTTGCTTTAAAAACTGCCAGACAAATAAAAAGGTGTACATGTGTATTAGAATTATAAGATGTTTGGTTCAGAATATATTTCCACTGCACTTAAATCAGGTAAAGGCTGTCTGCAAGCAAGTGGAGTGCAATCTGTTCACACATATCTTGAAAGGTCTTCCCCCTTTCTTGCAAGTTGTTTTAATTCACTGTGTATGATCCACTTCTCAGAAAACACTTTATGCTTCTACTTTAAACATCAAAACGGCTACTCAATGTTGGATTTTAAAAAAAGAAAGAAAATGTACTGAATTCAACAGCGACAAAGCTATTGAAATGTTTCACACTTGAAATAAGTTTTTCCATGCAGGACTTCTTGTTTTGTTATATATAGCTAGATTTAAGGTCTTTAGGAAGCCCTACCGGCATCTCCTTAAGCAATCTTTATTGAAACAATAATTTAAGCTGCTTCCAGGTAGGCTTCAGAAATTACACGACAACGGTTTCCTTTAGAAATATGTCAGCTTAGTTTTACAAGTGCTTTGTTACACCTTTTTATAGCCCCCCACACTTACAGGATTTCTGTTAAAAAAAAGTGTAAGAAATATTCCTTATTTTATGGCAAGGAGCATATAAATAGAAAAAAATGTTTAAGGGGTGCATATTTCTCTGTTGCTAATCCTTTTACTTATTATCAGACGTTTTTGTAATTAGTTGAGCCCTCAACTATGTATTGCACAGAGCTAAAACTTCTCACTGAACCCCATTATACGAAGATAAAGTCAGCATTCCATTTTCTCATTCCAGCTTTCTCATTTTGTCGATTCCCAAGCAGCTCACGCTGGTTTCTCTCTTTCCTGTTGATGAGGAAAATAAATAAGAAGCTGAAGAAAAACACAAAATCAAAAACAACCAGTGCAGCAGCATTATTTTTGAAACAAAAGTGGTGTAAAGCAAAAACCCCGAAAAGAGTCTTTTAAATAAGCATTTAGACTAATAGAAATGTAGGGCTGGAAGGGGTCTCAAGAGGTCATCAAGTCCAGCCCCTGAGCAGAGGCAGGACCAAGTAAACCTAGACTATCCCTGACTGGTGTTTGTTCAACCTTAAAAACCTTCAATGATAGGGATTCCACAACCTCCCTTGAAAGCCATTCCAGTATTTAACTGGCATGGGGCATGGATCAGCATTCATGTCGCACTCTTCGTCACTACCCGGCCCAGGCCAGGGAAGCTAATGATCCAGCCAGCAGACCAAATCTGGTGATGAATCCTTGTCATGTGTCACCAGAGTCATGTTGTGCATACACTAAGAAGTTCTTAACTATCCTTATAGTTGGAAAGCTTTTCCTAACACCTAATCTAAAGTTCCCTTGCTGAAGATTAAGCCCATTTACTCTTCTCCTACCTTCAATGGACATGGAGAACAATTGATCACTGTCATCTTTATAACATACCTTGCAGTATTTGAAGTCAGTTATCAAGTCTACCATGAGTTGTCTCAAGACTAAGCATGCCCAGTTTTTTTAAACTTTCCTCATAAATAAGGTCTTCTAAACCTTTTCTCATATTTTGTTGCTCTCCTCTGGACTCTTTAAAATTTGTCCACATCTTTTTTGAAGTGTGGCACCCAGATCTGGACACAGTGCTCCAGGTGAGGCCTCCCCTTTGCCAAGTAGAGCAGGACAATTACTTCCCTGTGTCTTACCTACGACACTCATGTTAATACACCCCAGAACACTAGCCTTTTTAGCAACTGCATCACATTGTTGACCCATATTCAATTTGTGGGCCATTATAATCCAAGAGCCTTTTCAGCAGCACTATCACCTAGCTAGTTATTCCCCATTTTGTAGTTGTACATTTGATTTTTCCTTCATAAGTGTAGTACTTTGCACTTGTCTTTATTGAGTTTCATCTTGTTGAATTTAGACCGATTCTCCAATTAGTCAACATCATTTTGAATCCTAATCATTTTGAATCCTAATCCTATCCTCCAATATGCTTTCATCCCCTCCCATCTTGGTGTCATACTTTCCACTCCATTAGCCAAGTCATTAATGAAAATACTTACTAGTACCAGACCCAGGACAGACCCCTGTGGGACCTCACTCGATAAGTCCCCCCAGTTTGACAGCAAACCATTGATAACCACTCTTTGAGTATAGTCTTTCAACCAGTTGTGCACCTAGCTTAAAGTAATTTCATCTAGACTGCATTTCCCTAGTTTGCTTATGAAAATGTCATGTGGGACTTAGTCAAAGGCCTTACTAAAATCAAGTTCTAGCACGTCCAGCTCTTCCCCCTATCCAGTAGGTCAGTAACCCTGTCAGAGAAGGAAATGAGGTTGGTTTGGTATGATTTGTTCTTGAAAATATATATGTTGGCTACCATCTCTAGATGCTTACAAATTGATTGTTTAATAATTCACTCCAGTACCTTTCCAGGTATTGAAGTTAGGCTGACTGGTCTATAATTTCCCAGGCCCTATTTATTCCCCTTTTTAAAGATATGTACTACGTTTGCCCTTCTCCAGTCATCTGGGACCGCACCCATCCTTCCTCAGTTCTCGAAGATGATCACTAATGGTTCTGAGATTGCTTCAGCTAGTTCCTTAAGTATCATAGAGTGCATTTCATCAGGCCCTGCCTACTTAAATATATCTAATTTATCTAATATTCTTTAACCTGATATTTCCCTCTTTAATTAACTACTATGAGATCAAACAGAAACTGGCTTTAACTAAAAGAGATGAAGGCAATGGTTCTGATTTTCTCTCCTGCCACAGCTGTACTCAGCACAAGAATTTAGCGTGTTGGGGAAGGTGGGTATTTCATCCCAATGTAAATTAGAGCTGTCTCAGGGCTACTCTAATTTTTCTATTATCAAGTTATATACTTTCATGGGACACACACTGTGACATTGACAAACTGCCCAACTTGTGTATGATCCATAACAACATAACAAGAGGCATTGAAATGTAATCAAGACAATCTACTGGTATGTGAATTTCAAAGAGATGTCCCAGACCAGCAATCATTAACCCATTTATTTGTAGTAATATAAATCAAGGGTAGATGCTAAGTGTATTTGTCTGTGTTTACCCATATCTTGTTAGAAGTTTAAAAATGTGATCTAATTAGCTGTAGATGCTAAAATCCTGTTCCTATCTTATAATGCTTCATTACTATATTCTATTGTCTCAAAGATCAAAGATGTAAGATACTACAGGAACTAATAATATTATTTGCATTGTCTTCAGCTTAATTATGTATTATAATGAACTGCCTTGATTGTTTGAATGGCTAATTGCATTGTGTTAATGAATACAACTAGTTTACCCGTGAACGCATAGGAAATAGAAGATTAGCTTCAAAGCAACATTCTGCACTGTCTATTCTTCATCAGGGAAAGGTCCTGCTGTGACAATTGCTGTCAAGAAGTTTATCAGCTTGTTAGAAGACTATAAAGAAAAGGCCTGCTTAAACTTTGACAGGGAAGGACTCAGGCACAGGACTGAGATCTCCAGGTTTTACTCTGGATTTACCCTGGAATTCTCATGGAAAAATTTGAACAAACTCTACACCTGGATTGCCTAGTGGACCAGAACCTTATACATTGATTCTGTCTTTGCATCCTCACCATCTCAGCTATGAAACTGACCAGAGGACTTTTTACATATCTGTGTGTATATTGATATCTTAACCACTGCAATGCTCTTCCTTCTTTTTCCTTTTATTATTAAAACCTTCAGTATTAGTTACTAAAGGATTGGCATCTGTGTGATTATTGGGTAAGATTTGAAACTCATACTGACCTGGGAATCAGTGTCTGTCCTTTTGGACAGGTGGACCTAACATATGGTGAATCTGGTTTTCAATAACCACTCACTATATTAGACTAGGCTCTCTAGGTGGATGTCAAAATCTGGCATGCTTAAAGGGGACTGTATTTGGCTTCTTGATAACCAGCGTGGTACTACCTAATCTATTTTGTTACTGGCTTGGTGAATCTAATTATCGAATAAACCACCAGTTTTGGGGTTGTCTGCCCTATTCTTTGCGGTCTGCCCTGAGTATAGCATGCTCAGTGTGGCCCATCCAGTCACCCGGTCTCTCTCTCTCTCTCTCACACACACACACACACACTCACCATTGTAATATCTGAGGACTTGTCCATTGTATGGCTTTTTGTATCCAGTCTAGTGCAAACCCCAGTGTAGATGCACTGCACTGATGTAAAATGAATTTTCACTGCTGTGGCTTATCCCATTTTCAAATAGTTTAACACTGATGATGCAGAGACAGAAATTTCTCAGGAGTCAACTCAAGATTGTAGCTTGAACTACAACAAAAACTAAGACCCATCACAAACCTCACCACTTTCTGCTCTAAGTGCAAGGTGCATTTCTTTGATTTTGCTTTCTCTACCATAAATATATAGCAACATGTAAATAAAAAATCCAGAACAAGACACTCCACCACACTCTCCTTCCTCTGGGGAGAGGATGAAAACAAACATGTGACAGATGTTAGTCCCATCGTTTGCTGCAGTACTGAAAGACACTCAGATACTACAGTGACAAGCATGGCATAAGAACCAATAGAGAATAGAATTGAATCTACACTGGGGGGTTTGTACTGGTGTAAACGTACCTGATAGACAAGTTTTAAGTGCATCAAACAGATTAATGTATTCATCCTCACAACACTTAGGATGTCAGAAAATGCTATTACCCCTCACTTTGAAGATGGGGAAACTAAGGCACAGAGAGATTAAGTGACTCACCCAAGATCAACCTGGCAGTCTGCTACAGAGCCAAAAGGTGAACCCAGGTATGCTGAGTCCTCTTCACCTGTCCTAGAATACGTTACAGCAGCAGAGATTGGAGCATTCTATCCCCCTCCTCCCGAGCACACATCATCTGCTGGGGCTGGTAGGATGGGTGATGTAGAGCCAGCTTTGCCATCTCTCTGTCTTTCCGGGAAGGCCCTATGCTGGGGATTGTCCCTGGTGGTGACATTGTGGCCCTTCTGGCCCCTTTCCACTATCAGAGCAGCATAAACTCTGCATTGGTCCTAAAGGAGGAGAGAAAAATGAGTGAAAAGAGAAGCACAATACAAAATAGGAGATGGGGAGTGTAATTATTATAACATTTAGCTGGAGGGGAAGGTTCTTTGTATGTTTATATTAACATTTGAGAACTCATTCACTCATTACAGGAGATGTAGTTTAATAAAGCTTCATAGATTTGTCATAAAAACCCCTCGCCCTACCCCATGTCTCCCTCCGCCCGCCAAGAGTGGTATAATTGCCTCATCTGCCTGACACTATACAATTTGCCAGAAGATTGGCACATCTATATCAGAATGGCCCCCTTAGCAGGTCAAAACATTTGTTGGAGCTATTAGTTGAATATGTAGCACTCCTGTGAGAGATAATGCAGGGTCCTGTCAAACTTCAGCGGCCCTTTAAATTTCCAGTGGCCACTTTGAAGACAATTTGTTTTTGAAAACAAGTTGCTGACTATTGTATTTCAGTAAATGTGAAGGAAAATGGGAGGAATGAAATAAGAGACACAGAACAACACTCTCCTATATACTCAGTGAGAATGTCGTCGTTTCCACATCGTGAACCATGTGGTGGGGACGTACACCCAAAACATATAGAAATAAGTTTTTTGAAGGGGCACATTTTATGTAAAATAATTCTGAAGGGCATTTTTCATCATCTCTTTGGGGTTAGGAGGACACGCTATTGGGGTTGGAAGGACACACAGCATTTCACAACCCAGAATCTTTTGTTTCCATGTTGCCATCTCGCACTTTAGTGGTATATATGTTCTTGTTTCTAGTGTACTATTACTACCTTCCTACTACCCCTCGGTACCTCTCTTCTAAAATTCAAGGTTTTAAGGAATCCCAGTCCTCCTTTATTGGCCCAGTTTTCTCTTCTGAATTATTTTCTCACTACTTCATTTCCACACCCTCTCATGTGCCCAGATGGTAGTGCTCATCAATGCATCCATACTCCATAAAAGCAAAAAAGGCCTGCTGCCTTTCAAATTATTGAGGGCCAGGTTATCTATCCCTTTCTTGCTTTGGAGAGCAGTTACTCAGGATATGCCTGCACTGCATAGTGTGCCCTGCTCTGGGCATCCAAGCCCGTGAACCTGCACTTGCCAAGCTCACCTGCTAACATCCACGCTGCAGCAGTATGAATGCCTCACTGTCTCGGAGCGAGGTACAGTTCTGGAACAGTTGAGGCACCTGATGTGTGCTGCCATAGCCGTGGATTCTCCACACAGACTGGAGTTTCTGAAGCAGGGTCACAAGCACAGACTTGTGGGATCTCATTGTCGTGGGGATGTGAGATGACTAGCAGTAGGTCCAGAACTTTTTCATTAGGAAACACACCTTCGTGTAGCTGTGTGAGGAGCTTGCATCAAGTCTCCCGTGCGAGGAGACACACATGAGGGAGGCCATACCACTCCAGAAGTAGGCTGCTGTGGACATCTGGAAGCTAGCTACCCCAGACTACGACAGACCCCAAGTCAACTGTTAGCGTGGTGGAGCCTTGTGATGCAATTAGGACTGTGGCTTACCCAAAGGTGGTGGGCAAAACTAATGTGCCCAAAATAACTGCTGGCTTTGTGAGAATAGGCTTCCCAAACTGCACCATGGTCACAATTGCTACACATGTGCCCACAGTTTTCCCACCACAAGGAGGAAGCAACTATGTCAACTCTTTGGTCGGCCAAGGCGTGCATAGCAATGGAGTAGTATCCGTTGTAGGATACTACTCCATTGCTATTAGAGATGTAAAAGGTTAACTGGTAAGCATTAGGGTTACTGTTAACTGGACCTTAGCCGTTAACCCTGGTGGCTTGCTGCGTCTGGCTGGCTGGCGTGACCTTGGCCAGTCGCACCGGGCCGGGCAGGTTGGAGAGACCCTGGCCATGCCAGCAGGATCCCAACCCTGGCCAGTGAGCTGGAGTGGCCCTGGCTGCACTGGCGGGGCCCCGGCTCTGGCCGCACTGTGCCGGGGGGTGGGCTTCAGCGGCCTCGGCCGTCGGCCACAGTGTGCGCCCTGCCGCCCCGCGCTGCCCCAGTGGCGGAGTGAAATCAGTTAACGGTTAACCAATCAAATGATATAATTTTAATCCTTTAACCAGTTAACTTTTTTAACCGATATTTACATCCCTAATTGGTGTGCAGGCCTTGGCCGACCAAAGAGGCAGGTTTGTGGACACCAGTGCAGACTGTATTTGCAAGGTGCATGATGCCACGGTGCTAAGATCTGGCGTTTACCAGTTTGGACAAGCAGGGACCTTATTTGCTCCAAATAACACGATTATCAATGGGGTCTCTGTTCCCATTAGTGACAGTGGACCCTGCTTACACTGTCCTGCCATGGCTCATGAAACCATACCCTGAGCTCAAAGAATCTGGCAACAGAAAGCTCAATAAAATGCTTGGCAGCTTCAGGCTGGTGGTTGAGTGCACATGTGGCAGATTCAAAGCAAGATGGTGCTGCCTTCAAAATTGTTTGGATGCAAGCGTGGCAGACAGTCCATCTTGTTGTGGCATGCTGCACACTGCACTATGTTTGCAAGGTGAAACAAGAGCCTTTTCACATGGAGTGGATTCAAGTAGATGTCAGCTTACCAGTGTGAGAAAGGGGTTGACAAGCTATAACCTGAATGTTATGGAGATCATAATACATGTTTTCTTTATTTAAACTGTGCTTTTTAAGACACAGTTCAATACTCCCCTCCAGGTTAAAAGGGAAGAATAGTGTAAAAGATTATTCAAAAAGTGAAAAAGTAACCCATACTTCAGGTTCATACAGAAAATAGCACTGTATAATCTGGAAATATGGAAAATATTGAATATGTCAGATTAAGCTACCATTGAAGTAGTTGGAGTGGTACATTCTGAATGCCAATACACTGCTTTTTATTTAACAAGTTAAAGGGCTCTCTCATTCAGATGTTACAACATTTTGCATAAAGGCATTTGGGGCTGACTAGTGCTGAGATGTATGCCACAGTCAACCTCACAGGATACTAACTAGGGCAGAACTTGGCTATATTTTTTATAACATGCCCTTATTGTGATATCTAAGTGCCAGACAAATTCATTAAGTAAACACAGAGTTCTGTTTCTTACTCTCCCTAACAAAAACAGCAGCAGAACTTTTCAGTGTTTAAATATTCTACACAGGGCAAAACAAGTGCATTTTGTTAGGGTAATCTTTTTTTTATTTTAGTTACTTTTTCACATATAACTTCATGTAAGCTACAAAAGTTGTGAAATGCAAAAATGGTAATAAAACAGCAAACTTAAAACAGTTTAGATAAAAAACATGTGTCTTTTCCCCCTAACAATGACCATTAAAAATGAACCACATTTTGATGGATTCATTCAATAAACATACCATACACTTTTCAAAAATAAACAGAGAACATTATAGAAACTAATACCATCAACAGCATGAAGTATTTAGTTGATTGATTTGTAAAGACAAATGAAATCTCTAGGCACAGTTTTAGGCATTATAGAGGACACAGAGGCAACAGGTTAGTGTGCACTGTTCTGTACAAAAATACAGTCTGAATAAATTACACATTGCTAGCCATAAGATTAGACTTCACTTACCAGTTAGTTCATTGCATGTTTAATAATATACAGTTACATGCTAATCCATATATCATTCATATTTCAAACACATAGGTCTCTATATTTAAATTTACATGTTGAACTTACAAAAGCTAAATGTAGTTGTGCAAGAAATTGAAAAGAGTGGGTTGGTACTTGTTGCACCGGATAGTATACTTTAAGCTTAAAAAATAAAAATAACTAGCCCTGCTTGCAAGTTCACTGTATATATCTGGAAGAGAAACAATGGGTTTGTGGTGTGAAAAATTACCTTGCTAGTGAGATAAAGCCAAATGCAACTGAAATGATGAAGGCATGATATAAGAATAATATATAAAAATGATAAGTCTATTGTATATACACTCCAACACAGGAGTGTTTTATTCTATGGGTAGAAAAAATATTTCAGCTTTACATTGTATTTACTTTTAGTTTGGTGCCAAAACATACAATATTTGGCAATCTTGGCCATGGTAGGGAAAAAAGCAGCAGCATAGGCTAAAATTAGGTGTCTAATTCCACCACTTAGGTTCCTAAATAAAAAGGACCTGATTCTGAGAAGTTTCCCCACACACAAACCCCACTGGTTTCATAGAGTTTAAGGCCAGAAGGGACCATTAGATCATCTAGACTGACCAATATAACACAAGCCATTAAATTTCACTCAGATGCCTCTGAGTTAGACCAAAACATTTCAGTCCTCAGGAAACTAAACTTTGTCCCACAGGCAGAGAACAGAAGAGACCAATGTCCACAGCCCCTGCAATGGCAATGAACTGATTATGTGATTATGTGCTGATCACCGGTAGATCCCATTATCTTCAATGGAAGTTGCAGGTATTCAGAATCTCTGAAAATCAGGCCCTGACGTTCGATGCCTAAATATGGATATAGGGTCCTAACTTTAGGCACTCAAGTTTGAAAATTTTTGCCTAAAGGCCTTTTATGTTATGAATTGTGTGTTTTCCAGTATATGTGCAACTTATGTGTATATGCATTAGCCCACTGAATATGTTCTCTCTAGCTATCCAGAAAGAGAAAGAGAGAGTTTATTAAGATTAGTAGATAAGACATAGGTCTAGCATTGTACGGCTTCCTCTCCTTGTACTAAGCAAAGTGCTGTGTAATTGTCAGCACCAAAGCACTGTTTCCCCTAGAAAGGAACAGAGATCCACGCACAGTAGACTTCTTAAAATTAGCCTAATTCCCATTCCATTACACAATGTTCCTAATGCTGCTAAATAAGAGCAGTGTTACACTGCAGTCCAGAAAGATTTGCAGATAACGACATTCCAGGCCTCGGCTTTAAGTCATGTAGGAAAAAATGCAGAGTTCCAAATACTCTCAGCTGCCTGTGAGATAAAGTGAAAGGTGCTCTCCTCCTTTCCCTCATGCCCTTTTGCCCTCGCTCTTCAGTAGGCCGCACAAAAACATTTAAGTGAAGCTATCATTTTGCTCTGTCATCCTAGTCTAGCTAATCATCACTGATCCAGGGAAGAGTGCTGATGCTGACTATTCTCCTGTGATATTTATACACTCTCTCCCAGAGAGGCCTAGGTTTGTTAAGAACTGGGTCTTATTTGACAGAAATACTTTAAAGAACAACAGGCTACAAGCAGGTTTATGCTTCTTTTATACCTATTGCTGAATTGCCTCTCTCTGTAAACTGTGGCGAGTACATTTAATACTATAGGATGTGGTCCTAATGTTAAGTAATTCTGCAATCCTTTTGCAGAACCAGCAACACATGAACCATACAAATGCATTTTTACAGCTTCAAAGTCCCTGTTCTTACAGAGGCCCAACTAGGATATATTTTACATTTCTCCATTAACAAAAATAATTATTTCTAATGTTGTATATTAGAATTGTATAAAAATATGTTCACAATTAATTAAAAGTACCCAAATAAGTAAATATTAAACAAAAATAAAAGTTATGCTGTGTAAGTCAATTTAAAAATTCCACCCTAGTTTAACTTGGATCTCATTTCATTTGTATAGTCTCTGGAAGTTTTAAGTGGGAAACATTCAGCAAGTGGTAAATAGATGCATGTCAATCAACCCTTTACACTCAGAGAAAAACAAATATTTGAGTACATACTGTACTGGTAACATTTTTATACTGTACATAACTAGATCTCAGCTACATTATTTCAATTAGAGACAGAAACTAACTGGTTTTTTAGAAAGTGGCAGTCTCTCTCCATTAAACAGCTTTTTTTAAAAAAAATAAAAAAAATACTTGTAATAAGTACCAAGCAACTAGTTATTTTAGATTTAATTCCACCTCAATTTTATATGAACTTTTATATATGTCCCATCAAAACAGAGCATAAGGGCATAGAGAGAGAGCAACCAATTTTAAGATGTTTATTTTGCATTACTGACCCAAAATGGAGATAGCAGTCCAAGACTCTTAAGAAGGCATACAAACTTAGTGCTTTAATCACTGCACCACAGCAAATATTACCATTTTGAGATGTAATGTGTTTCTTCCTCTGCGTATGTTTATATATATATACTAACAAATGCCTTCTATAAAAATAGTTGGACTTGTTATTTATGCATTTTTACTGTACAGTTTGGAAATTAAAAGGGCATGAAGACAAATGCAGCTTGTACCTGCATTTTACTTGTCTCAGGGAAATTCGAGGCCCATTACACCTCGCCCCACCCCACATTACTCAGAGCTGAGACAACTCCTAGCCACATAATTAGAAGCATGTGTTTCCAGGTTTTGACTTCCCTTCAGGGATCTGCTGCAGTTGGCAGGGAAAATGTGGTTTGCCAATGCATAAACTCCCGGGTTTTTTTTTCAGCAGACTGTCCAATGCAGATATTAGGAAAGCCATTGATCATTTACATTCACTGCCCCCAACACATGGTAATTTTCAACTAATTTCTCAAGAGCTTTTTCTAGCAAGTGGCCAGGGCCCAACAGCACTTATTGATATAAGATGGCACCGCCGGCTTATCATGACATCTGAATCCTCCATGATATAAGGAAACTTCTAAATGGAGATTATGCCAGCTGCTCCCCTGCAGGCGATGGCAGATGCAGGCACTGCGTTTTCATTCCAGCAACGTTCCTCACAATGATCGCTGTTATGTAGATCCTTTGCTTGTTGTCAAGAAAAATGACATTAACGTATCAGCAGCTTGCAACTTTTGCCTGTGTATAATCAGTAATCTTAATTTTTGCAGTTCTCTTAAACGGATGTAAAAGCTAGTTACAGTATTTGCAGCCAAAAGGCAAAGGCTATTAAATCAACAGAGCAGACTGCTTGGTGCTCCACAAGTATTCTAAAAAACAGCGAGTTAGAAAAGATGGAGTAATCCTTTTGCTATTTCTTTTCTTTTTCCCAAACTAAAGTGGTACTAGTAGTAGTCTTCATAGATCTTAGGGTTCAGGCAATAAAGGAGGGCACCCCCAAATGAAAATATAGTTGCACCCCAAGCCAGGCCATAGCCCCAGTTGAACTCATGGTATATTTTCAAGTTGACTGTCTCGATGAACTTGACTGGATAAAGGACTAGGCTGCACGCCTGAAGAACAACTGAAAGAGAAATTAACCGAAAGTCAGAAGAGGGTTTTACTCGTTTACATAAAACACAAACATTACATTACCAACACTCACATTAAAAATGTCTTTGGTTACCTGAACCTATCTGAGTAAGCAGCGAAAGAAATAGCAGATTATCGATGTAGAGAGCAATTACATGAATTGGAAGAAATTTGGGTCCCGCTTCTTGATACATTTGGGTAAAGAATGTTGAGATAGCTCAAGTAATGCTAGACTTCTGTTCCACCTGGCCTCTCCACTTTTCCCCTCCCTCTGTCCGTCCTCCAATCTCCTCCTTCCCTTTAAAAATTGTTGCCCCCCCCCACACACACACACACACTCCAACATGCTATTTCTGTGTAATACCATCTGATTTTGTATTGTTTAGTCTTGCAGCTTTAACAAGTTGTTAAGTTGCATAACTGCATACTTTAATTGGCTATCTTGTGAAATGTGAGGTATTTGGTAATATATACAAGCAGCAAGTAATTTACCTTTTTGTATTTTAAAAAAAAAACTCTTTGGTCCAATTTTTATTTGTATATATTGCTCTACTTGTATAGAAAAATAAACTAACACAAACTTTATTTAATCCATAGAGAGTATCGCAACTCCAATATATTCCCCAGGAGATGAACAAATGTTATTGCTATTGGATAATGATATGATTCTGTTTGTTCCCTGGAGAATTGAAGTAACAACAATCTCTTCCCAATTTCCTTTTCTCTACTATTTTTAGTCTGGAGTTTGCATTTTCTCTGTAATAAAACTAAACTGACTAATCTAATGGATACTATAAATAGAACACATCGAAGATGAGGAGGAATAAAGGAACCTGAAGAAATACAGTCCACACTCACCCAATTTATTCTAAACGAGGAGTAATATGTGATGTTAATTAATATGTCCTATTACAATATAATTCTTATGGAATTATATATTATGTAGACATCACCTACTGTAATCAGGATTCATAATATTATTATATGGATTACCAAAGGAATTCATAAAGCTTTGTCACCTATTGTAAAGTGATATTTGATGCATACAGTGAATACAGAGAGGAAAAATATGTCTGGCTCTGGCTCAAAACTGATGAAACAGAGCAAATTCTAGGAAGCGATATGCTTAAAAATCATTATTTTCTATGATACTGAGAGAGTCCGAAGATTTCATACAGCAAGAGGTATATGCTCCAAACACATTTGCAATGGAATTCAATAAGCCTGGTAACTATTGTGTTGTATCCTGACCAGATGTAACATGCTTACAGTGAGAGTGCATTGTGTGTGCGTGCATGGATGAAGAACCTAATTTTCTATTTGGAGATCTCAGTTTTATATGGGTCCATTCTTCCCCAATGCAGGTATATAACTTCTATTAGCATAAGTGGGATAAACAGTTATTGGGTTCAATACAAGGATAAATGGGTGAAATTTAATGGCCTGAATTATGCAGAAGGTGAGACCAGATGATGTAATGGTCCCTTCTGGCCTTAAACTCTATGAACTGCATGTGCACAAGAGGAGAAAAGACACCACAGCAATGTGATTTCCAGCCTTTTCTTATCCTAAATACACAATGTGCCCCTGATCTCATGAACATTTAAGTAGCTGATTAACTTTGCGCACAGGAGCAGTCCCATGATTTCAGTGGGACTGTTCAAAACCACAATGATAAGCACACGCTTAAGTAATTGCAGAATTGGGGCATATATTGTTGAAAGCACAGAGCTATCTGATATGATAGCTCATTTTTTTAAACAAAGAAATGTATTAAATGTAATAAAAACAAAAAAGCTAGTTAGAGATAATTCTCTTTGAGCCCAGTGCCAGATTACAATTACACTAAAAAAATGACTATTCTGAATTACAGAATTCAGTCTGAAATTACATTGCAAAATTATAGTAAAATGAAATACATCTTAATTGTATTACCCTGGTGTTTAAACATTTATTGCACAAAAATCATTTTCATTTTGCTTTTTATATCCTCCCTGTGCACTCTTTTCCTCTTTTAAGTAAATGGCTTTAGTGCTACCAAAAGATGCCAATTTGACTGCACTAGAGACTAAAGCCTTCGATTTACTGGCAGAACAGGAATTGCAACAACAATAGCGCAAAATTGTCCTGCCAATGCATCTCAACCCAATACTGTCTCATAGACTAAGGCCAGAAGAGACCATCATGATTATCTAGTCTGACCTCCTGCACATTCCAGGCCACAGACTCTCACCCACCCACTCCTGGAATAAACCTATAACTCTGGCTGAGTTATTCAAGTCCTTAAATCATGATTTTAAAGACGTCAAGTTACAATGAATCGATCATTTACTCTAGTTCAAACTAGCAAATGACGCATGCCCCATGCTGAAGAAGAAGGTGAAAAAATCCCCAGGGTCTCTGCCAATCTGATCTGGGGGAAAATTCCTTCCTAACCCCAAATGCAGTGATCAGTTAGACCCTGCGCATGTCAGCAAGACCCCACCAGCCAGACACCTGGGAAAGAATTCTCTGTAGTAACGCAGAGCTCTCCTCATCAAACGTCCCATCTCCAACTATTGGAAATATTTGCTACTAGCAGTCATCGTTGGGCCACATCCCATGGTAGGCAATCTCATCATACCATCCCCTCCATAAACTTATCAAGCTCAGTCTTGAAGCCAGTTAGGGTTTTTTTTTGCCCCCATTGCTCTCCTTGGAAGGCTGTTCCAGAACTTCACTCCTCTGGTTAGAAACCTTCACCTAATTTCAAGCCTAAAACTTGTTGATGGCCAGCTTATATCCATTTGTTTTTCTGTCAACATTGGTGTTTAACTTAAATAACTCCTCTTCATCTGTGGTATTTACAGAGAGAAATCATATCTCCCCTCAGCCTTTGTTAGGCTAGGCTAAACAAGGCAAGTTACTCAAGCCTTCTCTCACGAGGTACGTTTTCCATTCCTCTGATCATCCTAGTAACCCGTCTCTGCACCTATTCCAGTTTGAATTCCTCTTTCTGAAACATGGGAGATCAGAACTGCCCACACTATTCCAGATGAGATCTCACCAATTCCTTTTATAATGGTACTAACACTTCCCTTTCTCTACTGGAAATACCTCGCCTGATGCATCCTAGGACTGCATTAGCTTTTTTTGACAGCCACATCACATTGGTGGCTCATAGTCATTTTGTGGTCAACCAATACACCCAGGTCTTTCACCTCCTTTGTCGCTTCCAACTGACAAATCCCCAGATTCCTTTCTCTGCTGCTTTCTCCTTTCTTACGTGATTTTCCTCCTGCTCAATGTTAGAATCAGGTGTGGAGACTGCATTAACATCTCCCAGACACCTCCCATGAATTCCTAGTTTAAAGCTCTTTTAACCAGTTGTGCCAACCTCCATCCCAGAAATCTATTTCCCTCCCTATTCAGGTGGAGTCCATCCCATGAGAACTGTCCTCTGTCCATGAATGCCTCCCAGTGATCGAACATCCCAAGGCCCTCCTTATAGCACCACTGCATGAGCAATCTGTTGATCATCATAATCTTTTCTCTCCTTCATTCTCCTCCTTAGGGACAGGTGGAATCCCACTGAATATCACCGGAGTCTCCATTTTTAATGCATCTTCCTCATCCTGGCATAGTCTCCCTTGATGCATTCCAGTGAGAATCCAATTGTGTCATTTGTTCTCACATGAAGGACAATCAGTGGATTATTTCTTGCTCCCATATCTTAGCTCCCAGCAAACAACACACCTTTCTGCTCTCCAGATCAACTCCGGTGACAGGTTCCTCTGTCCTTCTTAGAAGGATGTCCCCAATTACATAGACCTGCCTCTTCCTGATGGTTGCAATTTTCTGGCCTTTCTCCTATTCTTTCTGGCTGCAAGTCTTCATATATTTTGTTCTCTCTTGCAATCTAGCCTCCTGGGGCTCTGAACTCTGGCTATCTCTATTGACTTTTCCTCTCTTCTTGTAGAACTAGCTGCTCTTTTCTTCCTTGCCTCCCACCTTCTGTTACTGCCTGCTGTGCCCCTTCATTTTCCAACTCAGCAAACCTGTTCCTGAGCTCTATTTCTCCTTCAGTAGCCAGTCTTTTCCTCTGGCTGATTTTCGTAATCACATGCTTCCACTGGCCACTTTCCTCATCCAACAATCTACTCTCACAGTTCTCCAGCCCAGCTTGCATCTGCCAGTCCTGAGTTTTCCCTTCAGCCTCCTCTCGTCTTCCAGCGATCATCAGCTTAAATCCCCTTCAAAACTCAACCATATTTTCTACCTGAAAATCCAAACCTCAGCCCTTCGTTACCATCAGCTCTATCAGGCAGCACGTCATACAAACAAAGCACTGTTCAGGTACCGCTAAAGGATAATGTGCACGCCACAGTTCCACATCCAGTCATCTTCATTGTCGCTTCCATTCCTTGAGTCACTACCACTGCTGCTTCTGTAGCTGTGACAGGCTTCCCTCCTAAGCTCCTGTGAAGGAACCACCCTTTACCCCACATACACACCCCACCATAACCACACAGTCCCTCCCCCAAACTCCTGTTTTCAGATCCGTTTGCTGGCTCCTGAGCTACTGCTCCTGTCTTGCCAATGCATCCAGATCTGACAGAGACCCATTAGTAAGAGGGGTTTTCTTGGCCAATCAGTCTTTGGCCTCTGTCTCTCTTTAGCCACTGTGGATACAGGTTTCTGTGACATGGATGTGCATCCACTAGGGATTGTTCTTGGGCCATCAGCTATCAATAGTAAAGATCTTCTGTTTAGGGTGATCACCTTTTCAAAAGGCAAAAGCAGAACACATGCAGGAGCCCCACCCCCTCTCTGGCCCCGCCCCCTGCTCCTCTTCTTCCCCGAAGCCCCACCCCCAGCTAGGCCAGAAGCCGGAGGGGAGAGGGACCTGGGGGCCCAACAGTAACCCCCAGCCCATGTCCCCCCACCTCACCCCCAGGGGCATGCCTCACAGGGCAGGTGGAGGGTCTAGGCTATCCACAGTGGCTCCATTGGCAGCTCTTACTACTGCCTGGCTCTGGCTTTTGGCCTGGCAAGGAGGAGCTAAGGCTCACCTCTCCTCTCCCACATTGGCAGGAGGCTGGCACCGCCCCTGAGCAGAGAGAGCACCGCAGGGAATTGGAGGCAAATGCTGTCCCAGAGTCATGCAGCCTGGGACTGGGACTTGAACTCTGCATTTCAGGACTGTCCCACCCAATTCAAGATGGGTAGTCACCCTACTTCTATTGCTCCCAAACCACTGGAACATTGTACGGACAGAACAGTCGATGCATATAGATCCAATTGCTGGATCCAGTCCTTAATCGAAAGCACCGAAAGAAATAAAAGATCCACACTATTCCTTGAACCAACTGGTCCCTCAACATTTAGGACTTGATTGTGATACTGCTACTCACACTGAATTATTACCACTTACTCAACACTGAGGGCAATGAGAGCATGAGTGAAGTATGGTACTCCACAGCATGAGCAGAATTATCACAATCATGCCCTTAGCTTTTAAAAGAAAACTATTTCTCACTCTTCTCAAGTTTGCTATTCTTGGGTCTAATTCTAATCTCTCACTTGTTTTAAACTGGTGTAACTTCACCAACTTCATTAAGTTGCCTTGATTAGTTCTTCTGGGAGTTAAACAACAGGCCCCATGGCTACAGCTGTAAAAATAGCAGCTTAAAGGTAGGTTCGTAAATCCATATTCAGACCATGAAACAAGTGGCCTAATTTGTAGAAGTGCTGAGCATCCAGCAGCTCCCTCTGAGTTCGGTTGTCACTAACTGTGTTTCCAGGTGGTTGTTGCTGCTCTCTTCAATTTAAGGACTGTCTTGGTGTATGAGTTTGGGCTGTTTCACTAAGCTTACAATCAGTACGCTTAGGAAAGTTTCTGTCATGACTCACAGGCCTCAAACACAGGTCCACAGGGATTACAAGAGCAGCCACATTTTAGCCCTCAACCTGGTGGCTTCTGGCAATGTCTGACCCACGACCCACAAAGCTCACCCCTAGTTAGAGATAGACATCCCATTGGCAGAGTTCCAGAGCAGCCAATTGGCCCGCTGACGTTACATAAGCCAGAAACAGGAACAGGCAGCTGTCTGAACAACTGAGATCCATCCTGCTTCTGCTCTTGTTCCCCTGGTCTGACTTCCTGGGATCCTGACCCGGCTTGGCTCCAGCCCTCTGACTTGCAGTTCTGCTCTCTGGTTCAGTTCAGCACGCTCTAACTGATGACATCTGCATATGCCAGCTACCCACACAAGCTGCTAATTGCTCTCCCTAACACAACTTTTAATGCTATGGCTACCCAATGTTAAATCCTTACATTCCACACAATTGAAATAACTGTATTAGTTAAGAACTGAAATAACATTTGAATAGAATTACTTTCAGAAATTCACAACCAATATCCAGTTACTCTGAAGTCATCGGATTATGGGTTACTAAAAAGAATATTAGAGCCTGAATCTCATATTCAGATATGAGTAAGGACCAGGACCTCAAGAAATAGAAGAGACAGAGATCTGACACACTGAAAGGGCAGGGGCGAGTACAAGAAATCAAATGTGTCTGTAAAAGAAATCAGTTTAATCTAATTTGGAACACACACACTAAAATGCCTCAATAATATGGTTACTGCATTGCATCCTTATAGGTCAAAGTTAAGGTTTTATGAGTGCCTTAACCATGCATTTCTATATCTTAATGTTTGGACTTCTTTTAAGCTTAACCTTAACTCAGAATTTTCTGGGTTTTAATAAATTTGTTTTGGGATAATTGCAATTTCCTAATAATAGTTTTTATCCTTAAATTACTGATATGTATTCTCACTCTGCACTCCATTTTAAAATAGTTTTCTGTCTGGGAATACACATGTATAAGAATTGCTTCACCACTGAATCACATCATCATTGTGGTGAAAGGCCCCAGCCAGTTCACAGCATGTGGGTGGGAGGGAAAATGTTGACCAATGACACCTGTGAAAACTCACACTCTTACAAAAGAACTTTATACCCAGATTTAGGAGAGCAACTTTTTTCAGAAAAGCAGCTGAACACATTTAGCTTTTGAACACATTTTGAAGTCCCACTGAAGCCCTTTTCCTGAACTGAGCCTCAAAATGCCCATGCTGAGTCATCTGGATATTGGTTTTTAAAGAGGAGACACACACACACACACAAGTAAACTGCATGGAAGTCAATGCAGTAGCGTAGCCAGGTCTTGAGCACAGGGGGAGCGGCGCTATAAAAAGGCGCCTCCCGCTTCCCCTGTACTCACCCAGCGGCACTTTAAAGGGCCTGGGGCTCCAGCCGCTGCGGAGCCCCGGGCCCTTTAAAGCACCGCCGCGACTGAGCGGGGAGACAAGGGGCGGCTTCCTGCGGCTGCCCGCTGCCTCCCCGCTGAGCTGGGAGACAAGGGGCGGCTCGCCGGGGCTGCCCCTTGCCTCCCCGCTGAGCTGCTGAGCGAAGAGATAAGGGGCGGCTTGCTGCAGCTGCCCCTTGTCTCCCTGCTGAGCTGCTGAGCGGAGAGACAAGGGGCAGCTCGCTGCGGCTGCCCCATGTCTCCCTGCTGAGCTGCTGAGAGGGGGCTGCCCCTTGTCTCCCTGCTGAGCTGCTGAGCGGGGAGAGATGGGGCAGCTTGCTGCGGCTGCCCCTTGTCTCTCTGCTCAGCAGCTCAGCAGGGAGACAAGGGGCGGCTTGCTGGAGCCGCGGGCCTTTTAAAGCCCCCCCCCACCCCCCCCCGGCCCGGCTCTGGCAGCGGGGCTGGGGGTGGAGGGGGGCTTTAAAAGGCCCCTGGCTCCCCGCAGCGGCAGGAGCCGCAGGCCTTTTAAAGCACCACCCTAGCGAGGCTCTGGCGGTGCCTTAGCACCGCTTTTCCTCATAGGGGGAGCGGCCGCTCCCCCTGCTCCCCCCCCCGGCTACGCTACTGCATCAATGTATAGGCCTTGCAAAGAAAAAGAGATGAACCGATCCCACTGAAATTGAAAACTGTGGTTAAGGGAGCTGTATCTACATTAGTTTTTTTTTCCTTAAGATTTTTTGCTACTACAGATCCAAATGGGAGCACTTGTTGTTGAAACTACTGTATTGTGTAACCCTGCGGCTGCTTCTCACTAGCTCCTTCACCATTGTTCCCGCCTTTGCAGCTACATAGGTGGATAGCAACAGTTGGAAGTGTTAAGAACACTGTCTAATGGAGACAAGTCTACAGAGGCCAGGCACGTTAAACCTGATGCTTACCACTACTGAACCATCCCCTTTTCAGCTGAATTTAAAGGGCCTGAGTTTTATGTACTGTGACGGGGCAAGGCCAGAGGGCTATAGGAAAGTGGTAAGGAACCAATATGTTCTTATTGGGATCCGGGAAGTGGGCGGGCGTAAGCCCGCCCACTGCTAAAGGATCCCCCCCTTCAGCCTAAGGGGAGGGATCCACAGGACCTGGATACCAAATAATTCCGGGGGACAAAAAATGAAAAAACAGGAACGGGAGTGCGGTCAAAGGGTCAAACGAAGTGAACCAGAAGGGGACACCGAGCAGAGAACCCCGGACAGCGCCCACTGCTCCTCAAAGGTGTCAAGGGAGCCAGTGGATGCTGCCCAGAGGAACTCTGCCCGGATGCGTGAACGAACAGAGGATCGAAAATAGGCCCCACAGTCACAGAAGCCTCCATCGGCCAACCTTCTCACCCTGGTTTTGTAGATGGCCAGTTTAGCTATGGCCAGGAGGAGGTTGACCAGGAGGTCCCGCGACTTCGTGGGGCCGCGGATTGGAAGTGCATAAATAAAAAGGTGAGGGGAAAAGTGCAACCAAAACCTCAACAAAATGTCTGAGAGGAGCCGGAACAGGGGTTGAAGCCTGGCGCACTCCAGATAAATGTGCGCCAGGGTCTCCCTCACACCGCAAAAGGGACATGTGTCGGGAATAGGGGTGAACCGCGCCAAGTACACGCCCGTGCTCACGGCTCCGTGAAGGAGCCGCCAACTGACGTCCCCGGCGGGCCTTGGGACTAAGGAGGAGTAAAGGCTGGCCCACCGGGGCTTCTCACCCTCTAGAGGTGGCAGGAGGTCCCGCCATTTTGTATTGGGGCGGGACGTGAGGGCGAGGAGATGAAGGGTGTGGAGCACGAGCGTGTATAGACGTTTCCTTGGCGCGGTCTGGAAGCGGACGGGTTGTAGTTCGTGCAGCCGGCTCACCGTGAAGGGACAGGGGACCCGGTTGGGTCCACGGGGCAGGGGGCCAATAAAAAAGGTCCGGAGGGCTTGGGGTGAAGGGAGGGCGGGGCATACCCTCTCGCAGGACCCGGTCGAGGTAAACCCGAGCAGCGGGCGGCAAAGCAGCCTTCACCTCCTGAAGTACGCGCCGGGGAGTACGAGGTCTGGAGAGCCCCATGCGCTGAGCAAGCGTCAGGGGATCCAGCCAGTCTCCCCGGTCGTAGTCCAGGAGGTCTCCGACCCTAGTGACCTCTGCCAGGACCAACCTCTGGCGCACCGAGGGGGACTCCGCCACCTGCACACGGAGCTGGGGGTTGTGTAGCAGGGGCTCCGCGAGGAGATCTGCCCCCTCGGTGGCCGCCACGGACCTGGTCGCTGAGAATAGCTTCCAGGTCCGGAGGAGGTCCTGGTAGAAGACCGGCAGCCCATAGAGGTCTCGCGGAAGACCTCTCGGATGGAGATAAAGGAGCTGCCGGTCATATCGGAGCCCTCGGAAGCGGCGTAGGAAGGCGTGCGCCAATACGCTCCACGCCGGACTACCTGCACCATAAAGGAGCCTCTGCAGGGCCTGGAGACGGAAGACATGGACCTGAGTGTGTGGACACTTCAGGCCCTGCCCACCCTCCTCCAGAGGAAGATGGAGAACCCCTGCAGAGACCCAGTGCAGTCCTGACCAAAAGAACTCCAGAATCGACGTCCGGAGGTTGGCCAGGAAACCCGGGGCCGGGACCAGGGTGTTGAGCCGGTACCAGAGCATGGACAGGACTAATTGATTGATTACCAGTGCTCTCCCTCGAAAGGAGAGGCACCGGAGTAGTCCTGTCCATTTCCGGATCCGCTCTATCACCCTGCCCTCTAAACCTTGCCAGTTCTCCGGCGGGGATGGATGCGTGGCAGAAAGGTAAACGCCGAGATAGAGCAGCGGACCCGCGCTCCACCTGATGGCCTGAAGCGCGGGTGGGAGGGAGCTCGCCTGCCACCCGTCCCCTACCACCAGGCCAGAGCTCTTGACCCAGTTGACCCGGGCAGAGGAGGCCGCCGAGTAGATCGCCTGGCAAGCCTCCACCCGCACCAAGTCGCCCGGGTCCTGGACCACGAGGAGCACATCGTCGGCGTACGCCGACAGGACCAGCCGCAGCTCCGGCTCTCGGAGCACCAACCCCGTCAACCTCCTGCGGAGGAGACAGAGGAAGGGCTCGATCGCCAGAGCGTACAGCTGGCCCGAGAGGGGGCACCCCTGCCGTACTCCTCGCCCGAAGCTGACCGGCTCGGTCAGGGTCCAGTTGAGCCTGACCAGACACTCTGCGGAGGCGTACAGCACCTGGAGAAAACCCACAAACTGGGGCCCAAAGCCAAACGCTCGCAGAGTGCTCAGGAGGTACCCGTGATCCACCCTGTCGAACGCCTTCTCCTGATCCAGAGACAGGAGGGCGAACGACAGACCATCCCTACACCCAAGCTCCAAGAGATCCCGGACCAGATACAGGTTGTCGAGAATGGTGCGGCCCGGGACGGTGTAGGTCTGGTCTGGGTGGACCACGTCCGCCAGCACGGACCCAAGCCGCAGCGAGATGGCCTTTGCTATGACTTTATAGTCCGTGCTGAGGAGCGAGACGGGACGCCAATTCCGTAAATCGCGGAGGTCCCCCTTCTTCGGCAATAAGGCGAGCACGGCTCGCCTGCACGAAAGAGGGAGGACCCCGCCCTGCAAGGACTCGGCCCAGACGGTGACAAGGTCTGGGCCGAGGACGTCCCAGAACACGCGGTAGAACTCCACGGTCAGCCCGTCCAGTCCCGGAGATTTATTAGTCGGCATGCGATGGAGGGCTTCCGAGAACTCGGCCAGAGTGAGAGGCAGCTCTAGCCGGTCTCGGTCGCCCGTGCTGACCGTAGGGAGTTCGTCCCAGAGCACTTTGCAAGCGTTAGGATCGGTCAGATCCGGGGAGAAAAGGCTCGCGTAGAAGGCCTTGGCCCTCCCGCACATCTCCACCGGATCCGTGAGGGGGGTGCCATCTTCTGCGAGGAGGCAGGTGACGTGTTTCTTAGCCCCCCTCTTTTTCTCCAGGGCGTAGAAGAAGCGGGAGCCGCGATCCATCTCCCGAAGGAGACGGATGCGGGATCGAACGAAGGCGCCCCGGGCCCGATGATCTTCCAGTTCCCGGAGCTCCTCCCGCTTCTCCCGGCACGCCCCACAGAGGGATGGATCCTCAGGGCTGGCGGCCAGACGCCTCTCCAGCTCTAAGACCTCCCGTTCCAACTGCTCTATCGTCGCATCCCTCCGTCGGCTGGCGCCCCGGGTGTAATCACGGCAGAAGAGCCGGGCGCGTACCTTCCCTAGATCCCACCATCGCCGCGCCGAGGGAAAAGCGTGCCGCTGCCCTCGCCAGGCCAGCCAGAACTCCCGGAAGGACGCCACGAAACCCACATCCTCCAGCAAACTGTTATTAAAATGCCAATAGGCCGGCCCCGGCCTCTCCGCGCAGAGAGAGGCCGTCACGGTAGCGAGATGATGATCAGAGAACGGGGCCAGCCGGACGCTGGAGGAGTGGGCCCGCGAAAGGTGAAAACGTGATAAATAGATGCGGTCCAACCGGGAGTGGTGCGACCGATGGGCCTCCACCCGGACAAAGGTGAAGGTTGAGCTGTCGCCCGGATGGTGGTCGCGCCAGACGTCCACCAGGGAGTGATGTTCGACAATCTCCCTGAGGACGTCCACGGCGGCCGGGCACTGCTCGATCCCCGAGCGGTCCCGTTTTTCAAGGGTGTTGTTAAAGTCCCCGCCCAGGACCAGGCACTCGCGAGGATCCAAGGTGCCGAGGAAGGTGGACGCCTGCTGATAAAAATGAAGTTGTTCCGGGCCCGGTGTCGGGGCATAGATGTTGACGAGATTGACCACGAGCCCCTCCATACGGACCCGTAGGTGCAGCAGGCGGCCCGGCACAGCCTCGGCAACCCCCAGCACCTCAGGCCGTAGGTCGGGGGAGAACAAGGTCGCCACTCCAGCCTGGCGAACAGAGAGATGGCTGAAGTAGACTCTGTCCCCCCATTCCAGCCGCCAGCTGTCTTCAGCGGCTGGATCCGTATGGGTCTCCTGCAGGAACACTACAGAGTACCCCCCCTCCCGAAGGAAGGAGAGCACCTGGCTCCTGCGGAGACCCATCCTACAGCCCCGGGTGTTTAATGTTGCAAAGAGGAGAGATGCCATGAGGAGGGCTGGGGGGGATCCTTGCTGGCAGACTCACTCACGACCCCCATCGGGCCGCGTAACAATCCGTGACCCACCCCGTAGCTGAGTAGTGAGTCACGGAAAAGGCGGACCCGTTGGTAGGCCGTGGCGGCCTGCTTCCCAGTCCCTTTACCCTCCCCCATGAGGGCCCTCGCGGCCTGGAGGATTTGGTGGAAATCCCCCCATCGCTGGAGAGCGAGCTGTACTTTGTTGCGGGAGCCCCGGACGTCCTCCAGGAACTCCCGCAACTCCTCTCGCAGCGTATGGGGGGCCGGGGTTACTGGCTCCCGGCTATCGGAAGAAGGGGCCCCTGACACAGCCCTATGGCCCACCGAAACAGACAGGCAAGGGGCGGACCCTCGACGCAGCTCCCGCTGGGCCGGCACCTTAGGGCCCAACCCAAAATTCAGCTTAGTTGGGGGAGGCGGTGGAGGGAGAAGAGCAGCCTCTGGTGGGTCGGGACGAGGAAAGACTGGAGCCGCTCCCTGGGGGTCATCCTCAGTTAAGGGGAGGGAGACAGCCCCAGGGGCGGCAGTGTCACCATGGGAGGTGTAGGAGAGTGGGACGGCATCAGGGGCAGGGCAGGGATCAGAAATAGGGGCAGGGAAGGGGACATGAGTAGGGCCGGGCTGAGGAACGGGTAGAGGATCGTGAGCCGCAGGAGCTGGGCCACTGGGAGGTGGCCTCTCTTGGTGTGGCTGAGGGATCTGGGAATTGGGAAGGGGACCCCCCACGATGCCGGGCTCTGGTATGATGGCTCGTGTTACAGCCACGGCATCGGGAGGTGGACAGACATTTGCGGGGTCCCCGCCTGGGAAGGAGAACCGTTGTCCCACCCCATTGAGGGGTACCCCCTGGGGTTCGGGTCCCGGTCGCAGGGCACCGGCCGTCGCTTCAGGAGGCTTGGCGGCCGTCAGCGAGGTGTCACTTGCGACCGGGCAGGTGGAAGAGCCCAGGGGATCCTCGGAGGTGGGAGCGGAACCGACGGTCAAGGGGAGGGAGCATGGGGAGAGGGGGGAAAGGGGCACCGGGGTGAGGTCATTGAGATCGAGGCCTGCTGCTAAAGGGTCGTCCTCCCCCTGGGTGATTGGGGTCAGACCCAGGGCCTCGATCTCCTCGTAGATGGAGGGCAGGTCACCTTCTGCCACCCCGGGGTTCTCTCCGCCGGCACCTGAAGCGATGCTCGGGTCAGGGCGCGCAGGGTCGACAAAGGGGGCAGAAGGGGCTCCTTCGGGGGCTTCCGAGGGAGGGGCGGTAATACCTTCCGGTGCTGCCACGTCTTTCCCAGCCGGTTCTGGCGGACAAAAGCCGCTCGGGGGCAAAGCGGAAGGCTCGGCATCAGTGCCCCCCTTCCTGGTCTTCCGGGGGGCTTCCGCATCAGTGGAAAGGAGCGGGGCTCGAGCCTTCCGCTTGCCCCGCTTCCCCTGTACTAAGGCCCAGTCCTCCATGGCTTCAGCTGGGGGCTGGCTAGTAAGGGTCGGGTCAAGGGGGAGGGGCGATTTCTTAGGGACTCGGGGAGGTAGTGGTGGGGCAGCATAAGGGAGGGAAAAATCTCTCTGGGGCGGGCCCTCTCCCACGCCCGGCGGTATCCCTGCCTCACCCTCCTCCACAGGCCTCAGCAGACTGTTCGCGGCGGGCCTCTCCCACTCGTCAGGGCACACTGGGGGAGGTACTCCCAGGGCCCGAGTGGGAGCAGCGGTGGACTGGGAAGGAGGAGGGGCGGCTCTGGGCACCGGGCATTCAGGGGCGCCGGCGATGACAGGGCCGACGCCCTGCTGGGGCTCGGGGGTCTCGGATGCTCCTCCTTGCCGGGCCAAGGGACAGTCCCTCCGGACGTGTCCCATCGCCCGGCAGAGGTAGCACCGAGCCTCCCCCGTGGAATAATATACCCGGTAACGGGCCCCGTGATAGGGGACCATAAAGGACCCCTCGAGCGCCTCCCCGTCACGTGCAGCCGGCGGCATTTGGAGCTGCACCTGCCGGCGGAACGAGAGGATGTGACGGAGGGCGGGGTCTTTGCAGCCCAGTGGGAGAGGGCTGACTACAGAGATGGGTCTCCCCAGGGCGGAGAGGGCAGGTAACAGGGCGGCATTGGGGAGGAAGGGAGGGACGGAAGTGAGGACTAGGCGGACGCCCAAGTCCTCCAGCGGCTCTAGTGGGACGAACACGCCCCCCACCGCCAGGCCCTTCTCCACCGCCTCTTGGGCCGCGGCCTCCGATGCGAGGAAGAAGACTACCTTTCCGTACATTTTGGAGGCCGCTACGATGGCTGTGGGCCCCACCACCCTCGCCAACGCCCGCACATAGGTTTCTACGTGGGGCGAGGCGGGTACCAGGAGGCAACGGACGCCATGCCTCTTGGTCAAGGTGGGAAAGGGGCCCCGGCCACTATAGATGGTAGCTGAGGCGGTGGGCGGGTTAGGTGATGTTGCGGCAGGTGGGGGGGTTGCCGCCACCTGGGCGTATGCTCTGGGGGCCGGGGGTGGGACACCCGCAGAGCTGGTAGAAGGAACAGCAGGGAAGGATGCCGTGGCGGTAGTGGCTGCCTCTGCCATGGAGGGCTTGGCCTTTGTCGCGGGGCCCTTACCCTTCTTTTTACCCTGGCCCTTCCTGCCGGCTGGGGGGGCTCCCCCAGGATCATGGGGGGCGAGGGACGTGGCAGCAGCGGAGGTCTCTTCAGTGTCTGCCGCTGCTGGTGCCCCAGCGGGGGCGAGAGCAGGTGGTTCGGCAGCGGCGGTTAAGGTAGAGGCTTGGGAGGGTGATGGGGGAACAGGCGGAGGAGGGGAGGCCGTGCCATCAGGAGGGGCTTCTCCCTCCATATCGCCTGCCATGATGAGCAGGGGGGGAAGGGAAAACTCTTGAGAGGGGGGTGGGGAGAGGAATTGGGGTGACCACTCCTCCCTGCTAGGCTGCAGGCAGGTGAGGAGGGCACAAAAAGTGGGGACAGGGTTCAGGGTTGTCTCGGACTAGTGCGGGGATAGGGTTCAGTCACCAACTCAAGCTGGGAAATCCGGCTCCTCTTGTTGTACTAGGGGAGGGGAAGATATAACAGCAAGGGGGTGCAGTGAGATAGGGTCAAAATTAAACAGGGGAGGGGCACAAGCGCATGGGAGGGGGCATGGGTTCACAAAAGCGGGGGGCTAATCAGGGCAAATGGAGCTTCAGGGGGAGGGAGACAACCTTCTGGGAATGGGGCAGAAAACCAAGGGACTAGTTTCAGGGCTAGGGCAGGGCAAACAAACAAGGCTGCAGAGGGAGAGAGGCGGGGCGGGCAAAACTGAAACTAGCAAGGGGCTGGGACCAAAAAAGGAGAGGGGCCCAGATAGCTGCAAGGGGAAATGGGGCAGGTGGCAAGGGACAAAGCAAGGGGCGTGCTGATGGAGGGGGAGGGGCAGTCCAAGGGGAATGGGGAGGGGCACGTGCACCCACGTGCGCTTGTGCAAAGTCAATGTTGGGCTGGCTGCTGCTTTAGGCCCAAAAGGTGGAAACGGGCTCAGCTAGCCAGGCAAGCGGCTGAGTCCAGAGGCAGGAACCAGGACAGACGGTGAGCAGGCAGCAGAGGTGGTGGTGGTGGAGGAGGGGGCAGTGGTGGTGGTGGGGGTTGGAGGGGGCACAGATGAACCAGGGGGCAGGCTCTATGCCACACCCCCTGTGCCCCTGCAAACACAGTCAATACCCCCACCACTAGAGCACAGTTCGAAAAATTACTCAGTTCTTGGAGGCCCCCTCCACGGTGGTCTGCAGAGTCTCCGCCGACGGTCTTCCGGGTCTTCCTCCTCTGGGTACCAGCAGCTTCCTGGCAGCAAACAGGGCAGCAGCAGCAGCTCCAGCAACTCTAGGCGGTGGTCCGGTGGTCAGGCAGGACCCCTCACAGATGGTGGTGGTGGTGGTGGTCACAGCAGCGGCTGGAGCAGGGGTCCCTCACACCCCTCCTCTGGGGAGAGGGCCAGCAGGCCCCCTCCCCCCCAAGGGGTTGCTGCAGCAGCAGGAGTAGCAGCAACCAAGGTGTTGGGGGGGGGAGGGGGTTCAGCTGCCAGGCAGCCAGCAACCAGAGAGTAGAGTAATGGGAGGGGTGCCTGGCCCAGCCAAGGGAGAAGCTGGAGCAGCAGCAAACAGCAGCTGGGAGGGTCCAGGGCCAAGCAGCAGCCCCAGCAAGATGAGCAGGAGCAGCAGTCCCCTACCTCCTTCCCGGCCAGAGGGCTATAGGAAAGTAGTAAGGAACCAATATGTTAGCCCCAGGCTAAACAAATCCCTGATACCTTATGGCAGTTGTTCCAGCTTAATCAAGACACCTGGGGCCAATTAAGAACTTTCCAGAAGGCAGGGAGGTTGATTGGGACACCTGATGCCAATCAAGGACTGTCTGGAACTAGTTAAAAGCCTCCCAGTTAGTCAGTGAGAGGTTAGGAGCTGTGGAAGGAGGTTGCGTGTGAGGAGCTGGGAGCAAGAGGCACTAGGAGCTGAGAGTAAGAGGACGTACTGCTGGAAGATCCTGTGGTGAGGATAAAGAAGGTGTTGGGAGGAGTCCATGGGGAAGTAGCCCAGGGAGTTGTAGCTGTCATGCAGTTGTTACAGGAGGCACTCTAAACAGCTGCAATCCACAGGGCCCTGGGCTGGAACCTGGAGTAGAGGGCGGGCCCAGGTTCCCCCCCAAAACTCCCAACTCCTTATCAGACACAGGAGGAGCTGATCTGGACTGTGGGTTCTACCAGAGGGGAAGATCTCTGAGGCAAACAAAAATCTGCCAATAAGCGCAGGACCCACCAAGGTAGAGGAGGAACTTTGTCACAGTACCCTTGTTTATGCCTGTATACACACTATGCTTTCAAAGGCACCAAATCGTTCAGTAGCCCAAGAAAAAAACCCAGCTTAAAATAAGCTCTTGCTACTCAAAGTGTGCTAGTGCTCGTTACAAACTGAAATATTCAAGTCCAGCCCACAGTGCAGGGCTTGTTTTTATGAAGTATTCTACTGCACTCCCAACACTTCTCTCCTGGAAGTTGCATTTGAACCAGCATTTTATATAACACTGAATATGCAGAAGAACAACACTTCTGAAAATAGGAAAAAAGTAATCCACTAGCTTTTTTCATCTTGTTCAAAAATGTTAGGATAAGAAGATTTTGCTGAACAACAATCAATGCAGCCTTCTATTTGGAAAATGTTTATGAAAATGGAGGTACAGTGAAACCCTGCTATAACGCGATAATTGGGGTCCTAAAAAATTCCATTGCGATAAATGCGAGGTGGCATTATAGGGGGGTTACAAAAAATTACTGTTTCAAGCCGGTCTCTTCTCTTCTGGCCAAAGCAGAGAAGTTTGACCAGCTTGAAACTGACCAGCTTGAAACTTCTCTGCTTTGGGGAGAAGAGAGGGCTTGAAACTGACCAGCTTGAAACTGACTAGCTTGAGTTTCAAACCGGTCTCGCCAAAAGGGGAAGCGGAGGCACGGGGAAGGGGCAGGGGGGAAGGAACAGGGAAGATAGGGAGGAGATGGAGCCAGGGTCGGCTCCAGGCGAGGAAGCACGCTCTGGACACTTTTTTTTTTTTTTTTTTTTGCTTGGGGGCAGTGGGAGCCACCTTATGATCGTGTTTTAACAGAATTCGCATTATGGCGGGGCACGCTATAGGGGGGTTTCACTGTACTTCTATGTAAATATACTTCTTCTTGCCTCTCTCCGCACCCCACCCCCCCCACACACACACACTGAGTAATAACTGCGAGGTGCTATAATTTCATACGATATGCAACTAAGAACAAAGTCAACCAAATCCTGTGCATCGTGCCTTTATAGTCTCTAGATTTGGATTCTAATGAGCTGAGAAGGGAAGTGAATTTCAAAAACATGAGTCCTCGGAGAGGGAGCGTGTGCCCAGCAATCTGTCATGAAGTGTTGAAATGCAGTCTCTGAAAGCAAGTGTTTCCTAACTGATCTCTGATCTCCACTGCCTTGGAATTGTATAAGGCAAGAGAGACGGGTCTCTCAGCTAGAACTGGTCCCAAACAGTCTGAACAGGGCCTTAGGGTACTATTCAGAGTGTTGGTGGTGGCCTTTAAAGAAAATCCCAGTCATAGTCCTAAAATTTATCAAAGGGGTGGGATTTCCTGCCAGTTCCCTAGCCAACCATTGTCTGGGAGCAGAAGGCTGACCCTTCTTCTTGCTGCCCAATCTCCTCCAACTGGAAGAAGAGATTATGCAGGGTGCAGGACAAGAATCTGATCTTTGGGCTGGGAGACAGGTCTCTAGGTATGAAACTGTGACAGTGTGTACCCCTATGTTCATGCCTTTTAGAGGATCATGGTAAAACTTGTACAAAATATGAATTGTGAGGGATTATTTGAAAACTCATGACTTGCTGATCATTATTGTCTTGGTAAAATATGTGTGGCCACATAGTATGTAAAGTTATAAGATTCCATTGTGTGATACATGTTCCAACATGTTCTGAAGGGCAGTCACAAACCACTTCCTCAGAGACAAAAGGCTAGCCAATGTCTCAGCCTCACTGATTAAGTGGCCACTCTTCGCCATGAGAGAGGCTGTGGGCAAAGAATCTGCATTTTGACAAAGAAGCAACTTGAGGTTCCTGTCCACACAGACTTTCTGTCTCCTGAACCTCAGCTGGAGATGATTCTTGCACAAGAGAAATAACTACAAGATGACAGAGCAAATGCCCTACATCATCTCTTCCTTTCTCTCTACCAATGGCATCAAAAACACCTGAAGAACAAAGGAGCAGCATTGGACTGGGGAGGGATCCTGACTGAACGATTCAGTCACTAAGACAGTTGGAACTTGTGATGAGAGAGACCTTTACTTTGAATTCACTTAGCTTGTTAAGTTAGGTATTAGTTGTGTTTTACTTTTTATTTCTTTGTAACTAATTCTGAATTTTATGCCTCATTACTTGTAATCACATAAATCTATCTTTCCATAGTTAATAAATGTTTTATCTAAACCAGTGTGTTTGGACTGAAGTGTTTGGGAATCTTCATTTGAGATAACAGGATTCATGCATATCATTTTCTAGTAATGAAATGGACATTATATGAGCTTGTGTTGTCCAGGAGAGTGCAGGGCAGTGTAAGATGCACATTTCTGGGGGAAGTCTGGGACTAAGAGTTTATAAGTTACCATAGAGATAATTACTCCAGCCAGGAAAGGTTAGGTATTTTAGAACTCACTATTCAAATTATTACACATAATTATTATTGTATTATTACTCATAATTAAATTTATGTGTAAGGGAGAAATAAAAATTATGAAATGCATAGGCCAGTTAAAAAAAAAAACCTAAAATAACACACTTTGAAAGACTAAAATTACAGAGAATATATGTGGGTTGCAGGGAGTACCAAGAAATAACAAACAACAATAACACAAGTATGTGTTGGAAGGTGTGTGTGTGTATAGAGAGAAAGAAGAGAGTGCATGTGCTGGGGAAGTCTCTGAGAGACCGTGCGCGGTCTCTTTAAGGTAAAAGCACTCACTCACCGCCTGGAACAGCATTCAGACCTCAGACCCTCCAGGCTGTCCCCCTCCCCTGCTGGAGTACAGGGGCAGGAGGACACCCTGACATCAGAACCCCCCTCCCTACCCGCTCTGCACAGCCAGCAGGAGAGTCCCAGGAGAAGCAGGGGGCTCCAAGGCAGAGGGCAGGAGCAACATGAAGCAGCGGGGGGAGAGGCACCTGAATACATGCTGCCGGCTGGATGTGAGCGGCTCTGCTAACCAACTGTGTGGCACATCAATCAGTCCTGGGAGGACACCTCAGCGCACAGCTTAGAGGAAATACAGGCCCTGGCGCCATGACTGAGGGACTGATGTCAAAAGGGCACTTGGACTGTGTGTTTGCTGATAAAGGTGTTGCAGTGATTTCAGGGTGAATTCCTGTCTCTCTAAAGGCTGTAGGATGGGTCTCTGCCCCAAGACAAGCGGTAAGAGTTTGGAACAAGTAGTTACCTGAGAGGGGACCCCCTACCAGGGACTGTAATTCAAAATACAAATGAAATATATATTATTCTAAAACTAGATCGTGCTTACATACTCACAATGAACTCCTGCCCTACTATGGAAATCCCTTTGGGGACACTCGTCAAGTTTCAGTTTGTAGCACTTCTGACACATCCTGAAAACAGGGGGCAGCATTTGCCTGCACACTTTATTAGTAGTTTCTTATATTTCCCAGTACTCAAAAGCCACTATCTGGATGAGAGCTCCATTATAGGTGCTGCATACAGGAAGAGACAGCCTCTGCCCTCAAGTATACAAACTAAAAGGCCGAGACATACCAAGGGTAGCGGGATACACAAACAAGCAAAGTGATCAGGTGACAGACTCATAGACTCATAGACTTTAAGGTCAGAAGGGACCATTATAATCATCTAGTCTGACCTCTTGCATAATGCAGGCCACAGAATCTCACCCACCCACTCCTGGAACAATCCTCTCACCTATGTCTCAGCTACTGAAGTCCTCAAATCATGGCTTAAAGACTTCAAGATGCAGAGAATCCTCCAGTAAGTGACCCGTGCCCCATGCTGCAGAGAAAGGCGAAAAACCTCCTGGGCCTCTGCCAATCTACCCTGGAGGAAAATTCCTTCTCAACCCCAAATATGGCAATCAGCTAAACCTTGAGCATGTGGGCAAGATTCACCAACCAGACACCCAGGAAAAAGTTCTCTGCAGTAACGTCTAACATCCCATCACTGACCATTGGTCCTAATTTACCACTGATGGCAATTAATTGACCTTTGACTAAGATCATGTTATCCCATCAAACCATCCCCTCCATAAACTTATCTAGCTTAATCTTGAAGCCACATAGATCTTTTGCCCCCACTGCTTCCCTTGGAAGGCTGTTCCAGAACTTCACTCCTCTGACAGTTAGAAACCTTCATCTAATTTCAAGTCTACACTTCCTGATGGCCAGTTTATAGCCATTTGTTCTTGTGTCCACATTGGTACTGAGCTTAAATAATTCCCCTCCCTCCCTGGTATTTATCCCTCTGATATATTTAAAGAGAGCAAGCATATCTCCCCTCAGCCTTCTTTTGGTTAAGGTAAACAAACCAAGCTCCTTGAGTCTCCTTTCATACGACAGGTTTTCCATTCCTCGGATCATCCTAGTGGCCCTTCTTTGACCCTGTTCCAATTTGAATTCATCCTTCTTAAACATAGGAGACCAGAACTGCAAACAGTATTCCAAATGAGGTCTCACCAATGCCTTGTATAATGGTACTAACACCTCCTTATCTCTACTGGAAATACCTTGCCTAATGCATCCCAAGACCGCATTAGCTTTTTTCACGGCCACATCACATTGACGACTCATAGTCATCCTGTGATCAACCAGGACTCCGAGGTCCTTCTCCTCTTCTGTTACTTCCAACTGATGCGTCCCCAGCTTGACTACATCTGTTGATTGACTACATCTTGTTTGCTTCACAGTGTTTTGTAGAGGAGGGGCTTGTTTTGGTTTTTATTTTTTTTAAATATAACTTGTCCTCAATTGCTCCTCTACTTACCCATTGTTAATTTCAGATGTGTACTAAAATGTAAACTATCCCTATCTGCTGTTCTAGCTAACCTTCTGCCCTGTGTTGGTCCACTCTCAATAATTAGCCAAGGTTGCTTCACATGGGGTGGGCTGATTCCCATCCTTACACATTCTCATCTGCCCCCACCACACACAGTCAGTGGCTCTAGGCACTTATTTTGTTCCGCCGAGTAGATATCTCCATCTGAAGTGAGGGGGAATAAATTCTTAAGCACAATCATGCAGGTTCCTGGAGCTGGGACCCTCCAACCTCTAAAATATTCTCAAATACACAAAGGCAATCTGAATCTAGAGACATCTGCATGGAGGGAAAACACCTCTCTGCTCCAGCCTAGATGTCCCCAATAGCATCACAGGTCTCACAGGTGATGCCTGGCCCCTTGTCCAACTCCAAAGATAGTTGAAAGAAGAGCTGTGAGCCTTAGGAACAAGCATTAAATCCCAAAACCATTCCCCACAGATTTGCCAGGCAACGTTGTTGCACAGGGCAGCTCTTCTCAGCCTCACCATATCCCTCCTCTCCAACACATTGGGCCATGGCTCTTAAATACAAACAAGCTAGGGTAAAGGAAATAGATAAATTATCTTCCACATGGTAGAGCATTAATATAGTCATACTGATGTAGGTAAGTGTGAAGAGCAGAATTGTTGTAATAAACAAGCAAATTTATTTTAATCCCAGTGGAACACATTGGATTCTTTCTGCCTCTCTCTCTTTTATAAAAGCAAGGCTTTTATAAAAAAAAAAACCTACAAATGTAATTACATATTAATTAAGCAATAAGTCACGAAAGACAGTATATTTCTGGGCAATTACTGCACAGTATTATGAGACATGGAGTCAAAGGCCAAATGAGAAACCACCAGAGAAGTACAATAATCCTATTTCCCTAGAAATTAACTGCCTGGAGTGTTTTATAATGTTATGGTTGAAGGTGAGTTTAAAAAAAAGGTAAGAGAGACTAGTGCATTCATTTAGTGGGTATGTGTCAGTTAATTCACACACCGATCAAAAAGATCCATTTCTATTCAAGATTTTTGAACCCATTTTACATTTTCTCAGTAAAAGCAAATGAGACAGAAAACAGTAATCTTGCATGCATGCATAAAAGTGTGCCCCTATCCCTGCTAAATTGCAGCAGGCCAACTGTATTAATACATACAGCAGGGGGCAGCAGGATCCTTCCCCAGAGCTTTGTTTCAGCTCTAAATACCCTCCAAATTCTGAAGGCCTATCTTTTCATATCCTTGAAAATGGCTTTTTTTTAAATCCATCTAGCAGACTAGATGTATCTGTCAGTCTCTTCATTATGGGCTATCAGAGAGGCTTAATCTGTTGGCTCCAGCACAGATATGATTGACAGAATGAAGGGAAGCCATGCTTGGTGTATCTCAGGGGGAGGGAAATATATCGTTTACTGGCCAAGCCGAAAAACACCAGAATGCATAATAGCACAGGATTTGGTATGGCAATTATATACTGTATTACAGAATTCTTGGAGCCTATTTGTTTTCAAAGGTCTTTCTTAAGGTCTCCCTGTATCTCTGCATAAACTGTTCCACTTTCGTGCTTTGAAAATCAAAGAAAAGCTTTACAGTATATGACAACTGTTAAAATTAATAACTAAGAGTTAACCAACGAAATTAATTCCTCTGGTGGTGCAGGAACAGAAATAAACACCTTTAAAATGTAACCCTATTTATTTTCATCTTTATGAATTCAAGGGCTCATTCGCCCTTATGCATTGATTTTTCAATCTCAAATTTTAAAAAAGAACATTAAAACTTATCAGAACAGGCTTCAATAAGAATAAAGGGGGACATGAAGCAACACAAAATAACCTATTCAAAAAGCTGATACTTTTGAGTTATCCCCTGCAGTCCCTCATGCAGCAGGTACTTCAGATAATTATTTGTTTGCATTGGATTTAGAAGCTCCAAGAGTGCAAATGTAAAAGTGATTAACATATTATAAAATTGATATCCCCAAAATGCTTAATACTATTTAGCATAAGACAAACTAAATGTCTCTGAACTATTATGACTACAGTGGACATTGACTGCATGAAAGTGAAGCTGTACTAATAAAAATGTAAACATAGTTCTGGAAGTGATTCATTTATTTACCTGCTGCAAAGAGCATGACTGCGAGTGGTCTGTAGAACCGCCTCCGAGACCCCACACAGATAGAGATCAAACCAATCAGGAAAGCTATGAGAATGATGGTCGCACCGCCCAAAAGCAAAGCGAGAGTCGCTATCTGCCAGTCTAGAAAGAGAAAGAAATAAAAACAATTGCAGCAAAACAACAAACACTTGCCCCACAGAGGAAACGGAGAACCATGAAGGGTACAGAGCATATCAAGACCTGAGGAAACTCACAACCATTTTTTTTTTTTAATGAGTACAAATCCTTCTGGAGTTTTTAAATGCTTCATGTGATAGATGCAAGCTAAAAGGCAAATCCTGCAATCCTTTCATAGAATCATAGAATATCAGGGTTGGAAGGGACCTTAGGAGGTCATCTAGTCCAACCCCCTGCTCAAAGCAGGACCAATCCCCATTTCTCAACATTCAACTGGGGGTTTTGCCTGAGTAACAACTGCAGGAGTTGAGTCTTTGGCTTTGTCCAGTTTAGGAAGATAGGACAAGGTTAGGTCAGGATTAGTTAACATGTGTTATCTTAGTCCAATCTAAATCACAGCTTTCCCCAATGTAGAATAAAGGTGAATATTAGGGCTGACAATTAATGCGATTAACTAAAAACAATTAATCGCTATTAAAAATTAATCATGATTAATCTCAGTTTTAATCACATTGTTAAACAATAGAATACCAATTGCAATGTATTAAATATTTTTGATGTTTTTCTACATTTTCAAATATATTGATTTCAATTACAACACAGAATACAAAGTGTACAGTGCTTACTTTATATTATTTTTCATTACAAATATTTGCGCTGTAAAGATGATAAAAGAGATTATATTTTTCAATTCACTTCATACAAGTACTGTAATGCAATCTCTTTATCATGAAAGTGCAACTTACAAATGTAGATTTTTTTGTTGTTACATAACTTCACTCAAAAACAAAACAATGCAAAGCTTCAGAGACTAAGTCCACTCAGTCCTACTTCTCGTTCAGCCAGTCGCTGAGGGCTGGTCTACACTAACCCCATAATTCGAACTAAGATACGCAACTTCAGCTACGTGAATAACGTAGCTGAAGTCGAACTATCTTAGTTCGAATGAAAAAGCACTTACCCGGGGTCCACACGCGGCGCGCAGGCTCCCCCGTCGACTCCGCCTACTCCGTTCGTCAACCTGGATTACCAGTGTCGACGGCGGAGCACTTCCTGGTTCGATTTATCGCGTCTAGACAAGACGCGATAAATCGAACCCAGAACATCGATCCCGCGCCTCCGACCGGACGCGTAAGTATAGACGTACCCTAAGACAAAGAAGTCTGTTTACATTTACAGGAGATAATGCTGCCCACTTCTTATTTACAATGTCACCAGAAAGTAAGAACAGGCATTTGCATGACACTTTTGTAGCCAGCATTGCAAGGTATTTACGTGCCAGATATGCTAAACATTTGTATGCCCCTTCATGATTCGGCCACAATTCCAGAAGACATGATTCCATGTTGATGATGCTCGTTAAAAAAATAATGCGTTAATTAAATTTGTGACTGAACTCCTTGAAAGGGAATTGTGTGTCTCCAGCTCTATTTTACCCTCATTCTGCCATATATTTCATGTTATAGTAGTCTCGGATGATGATTCAGCACATGTTCATTTTAAGAACACTTTCGCTGCGGATTTGACAAAACGCAAAGAAGGTACCAATGTCAGATTTCTAAAGATGGCAACAGCTCTCAACCCAAGATTTAAGAATCTGAAGCCCAGTGATAATTCACAAACATCTTGGCAGTCTGAAATCACACATTTCTTTTTACACTGTAAAATCTACCCCTATGCGGAGGGCCAGACAATCCTAATTTGAGGGTTTAATCCAAAATTGAGGAGGCCTTGTGCTGACCATCTGCAAAGAAGTAGATTTCAACCTTAGTCCCATTGCAACAATATGGATCAAGCAAGAGGATCATAGCAACATCTCCAGTCATTCAGAACTAGAAGAGAGATAATCACCAACACAAAACCCTACAATGAGTTAGTGGGGAGAGAAAGAGCTATAGATACTTTGGATCTCTCACTGCCTGGCACATCTAGTGCTGATATTTCAGTTGGAATAGAATAGCAAAGTGTATGACTGGTACAAAGTTAATAAAGAACTGTTTTAGGACCTTATTCTCAGCATGGATTTAGAGATCAAACTTTACCAGAATAAGATCAAATCAAGAAGAATACATTGCCCAGAACCCTTAACTTTTTTTTTAAAAGGCAAACAAGAAAAATATGTTCAAAATTAAGCACATTTGGGTTTCAACAATTATTTAGAAGGACACCTACAGTATGGATGATGGATGAAAGAAATGAAGAGGAAGTTGTGGAAAAGGAAGTTTGTGAATGCATTTCTAAATTAAAACAGTATTGTTTTTTGAAAAGCCATATTTGTTCATGTATGTGTTTTATTGTCATGCTACTTAAATGTTTATGCATATATTTTGTCATTTTAGTAACTGAAAAATACCCAAATACTATTTCAATTTATTTATTCCTTGTTTTCTTAGCTAAGCAATCATTAGGAAGACATATGCTCAGGTGATACTGTGAATTTGAGTTTCTTGCACATAGAAATCTTGCATCTTAGGCCCTGTCTACAATGGTGAAGTTTGAACTACTGTAACTACACTGATGTATTTATGCCATTGTAAATACATACTACATAAAAACAATATATACATACTACACAACTGATTCAAACCCATAAAGTAGACACTCTGCAATAACCTAAAGAGGGACTTACCACCCGCATGACTTAACCCAGTAAATCACCAGTAAGTCATGTATGAGTGGAGCATCTCTTTGCTAATGAGTCTGCGCCAGTGTAACTATATAGATGCAGTCACATTAGAGAAATTTGCAGCAATGAAGACAGGTCCTTGGTGACCGAGGTTCAGATATTGGACTGTCTAGGCCTGGGAACCAGGAACTCTTCAAGTCTCCTACCCTGACTCAGTATGCAGTTAAAGAAGTCATTTACTCTCTCTCTCACTCTCTCTCTCTGTTTTACTATTAATGAAATGGAAATACTGTCTTATCTATCTACAGGAGTGCTACAAGGACTGATTGATTAATGCTGATATGACAATGAAAATTGTAAATGATTATAATTTTTGTTAAATGATTATTGTTACTGATTTATAAGACACTCTCCCAACAACAGAGTGCTGTATAAAATGAATATCTAAACACAGTAACACCTACAGATATCAAATGGAGGAGCATCCCACCAGCATGGAACCACATCAGAGAAAACCCTACACTTAAAAATTGCTCAGGTACAAAGACAAGACATGTAATTCATCTCACCCAGAAGGTAAAGCCCACCCAAGAGTGCAAGTATAAATCAAATTGCATACACATGGAGAAGCTAAGGAATGAAAAATTTAAATGCTTACAAATAATAAGAGATTATATGTTATCTTCAGGATGATCAGAAGTCAGAATGTCTCTTTAAATAAAGATGTGTGACACTGGAGCTACAAGGTGATGAGAAAGTTAACAATGCTACTGCTTTCCAAAGGGATTGCAAATGGGTAATAGAAAGGCAGGAAGACCAGTCAAGTGGTAACAATAGTCCAAATCCATGATGTGAATTTGAGCTAACATCTTAGCCACCAGCTCGGACACATTATGGATTTTGGAAAGGTTAAAAACGATACCACCATGTTTCATTACTGATGTGGGCTCTAAGCAGACAAATCAATGTTGACAAACACCCATTTTCCAAACTAAGATATTTGGACTAGTCAAGTGGAATTGACTTCCAGGACATGGGGACTGAGAATGTGGTGCTGACAATCAGCTCAGACCAGCAAAACTTCAATTTTGTCTATTCATTCCCAAATATTAGTTGAGGGACAGTTATTTTAACTACAGACAGTATTCTGGACTCAAATGTACCGGGGAGAGGTAGAGATTTCCAACAGGAACTGCCTCTTTTCTATCTTGGTTCTTAGAGTCTTCACTCACAGGGCCATATAGTAACATCACTTTTTAAGCAGAACTCCCCACTGGACTCAATAGGGAGTTCTGTTTAAAAACCGATGACAATACGAAACACAGTCAAATTATATGCAGGGCACAAAATAATCTTGGGTTGAGATTTGCATACACTAAACGAGAGTGATGCATCAAAACCCCCTTAGAAAAATCTCAATCCTCAAGTTTTGAGGGCTATTGCAGCTAGTGACAAAGGAGAGCTTAAATGGGACTTAAGTGAGCGTGGGCCTTCAGAGGAAAATGTCATCCTACATGCATAATAGTATTTTTAAAAGGAATATGCTGACTATTGGACCTCTTTTATACAGAAAAACAAAAAAGGGAATAGATGCCTTTAAAAAGGAGAGTTTTATGTAATAAATATATGTTCCGTTTTATAAGGAACTTTTTTTATACTACATGTATCTATAAAATTGCAGTGAAATAATTTATAATAAATTGTAGCAAAGCAAGAACATCAGTTAGGAAGATTTCTTCTCTCTGTTTCTTCTATCTATATCACTAGTACATAAAGAGTTGATGTCACATGAATGCATTACCAGTACAAAATAGAATAGTATAAAATTGCTTCTTTTTAAGCTTCATTATTTCATAGCATTTATTATTATACATATGAAATGATTAAGAGTGATAACTCCCTGTATTACACTACAAAGCCTATTTTAGAGATATGCAAAATTTGCTTCCTCAAAGACTTAAGACCCAATCCTGCAAACATGCACAGGAGTTATTTTATATATGTGAGTAGTTCCTTAAATTCAGTGATTGCTCATATGTATAAAGTGACGGACGTGACTGAAAGTTTGAAAATTGAGACCTTATTGACCAGTATTAGTTTTATTGGTTCTGAAACATGATCTACTTACATTGTAATAGTACAATACATCATAGCAAGATACGCAATGTTACACATCAACCAACAGAGCAAGACTTTGGTGACTACAACAAAGTTGTTAGAAATTGTGCTAGTCTTTTCACTATGCCTAAATGGTACACATCTTATGTAATTTGGGATTTAAAAGAATGATCTCCTCAAATCTGAACCCAAATTTAGATATTTAGATTTTGAAAGAATAGCTTTTTAAAAATCTAACCCCAACTGAAATATTTCCAGGGTATTTTTAAAGCTTAAAAGAAAACAGTTATTTTTGCTCATAAAGTGTTTGCAACCCAAACACTGCAACACTGAGAACCTGAAATTGGTCATGAAGAAAAGTGAAACTGACTTAACTGATTTTCATTGGACAAACAGAGAGAAATGCAAAAAGAAAAGTAATAAGTCAATTAGGTTTTAAAATTCTTTCAGTTTTGAAAATCTAAGTTGTTAGTAACAAGTACAGAATTATTACATTAAATGTGTCCTTTAATTTCCACCTGCTTCATTACAATTAACATACTTAATATGTAACTAGACATTCCTCATAAAATGCCTCTGGGATTGATATGCTAAGCAGGACTACAACTCCCATCAGCCCTCTCCCCACCTCATATCTCCTTTCCCCTGGCCAGGAAGGGGGAATGGTCCTGAACCAGGAAATGGCTGGGCTTGATTTGGAAGTGGCAGCTATATGGCCACTGAGGTCAGGCAAGTTGAAGCAAAAGTTGCATGGCTAGCCAGGTTTCAGAGTAGCAGACGTGTTAGTCTGTGTCAGCAAAAAGAACAGGATTACTTGTGGCACCTTAGAGACTAACAAATTTATTTCAGCATAAGCTTTCGTGGGCTAGAAGCTGCAGAGAAGCTAAATGCAGAGAGAAATCCCCAGGGACTGTACACAGAGCCACCTGTGTCCAGGCTGGGATGCTGGATGATAAAGCCAGGTGTAGGTCTGCATGGTACTTATGAGGGAGAAGCAGCAGCTGAGCAGAGAACCAGTGCAGAGAGGCCCCTGTGAGAGACAGTAACTGAGCCTGGCCTAGAACCCTGCAAGCTCCTATGTGCTCAAATAGAGACTGGACTGGAAACAGCACCTCAGGCCGACTAGGCCTGAAGAGCCCTGACTCTCGATTTGACTGTCCCAGGACCCAAACAAGAACTGCCATTGCTCACTAGAACTATAATTGTTTAAGGGCTTGTTTACACTACTGCTTAAGGCAATGTAACTTACGTCACTCAGAGGTGTGAAAAAGCTACCCCCTGAGCGATGCAAGTTACATCGACCGAAGCACTGTCCACACCAGCGCTAAGTGGGCAGGACACTCTCTCCCATCGACATAACTTCCCAGTAATTATGCTGACAGGAGAGCGCTCTCCCATTGCCATAGCGTGACTTCAGCAGAAGCCGAGCTGCTGCACGAATGTAGCACAGTAATGTAGATTAGCCCCCGGGCTGTGTGCCTCAGGTATCTGCAACCTCTCCCTTTCCTGACAGTCCTAGTACTTCCTGGGACCCGCCAGGGCTAGCACCTGCAAGGCCTAGCTACTGAGGCACCAACAGTGCTTGCTCCCAAGTTGTGGTGCACTTGCACACTGCATTTGGTGTACTGAGCAGCCCCAATAATTACACTTCTTTCAGTGCACGGCTACTAATGTATTTGAAAATCTAGATGTAGATTTGTGCCCTTAAGGAGACATACTGTACATGCCATAGGAAACAATCACCCCTACGCTGATCCTGGAGGGTGTTTTTATAACTAAGAGATTTATTAATAATTTTATTATTTTAGGGGTATCACAACATTTGCAAAGTCTATGTGATTTTTAACCAGAAGAATTTCATACATATTTTCATCATCCAGAATGTGCCATACAAAGCAGAAAATGAGCCTTTAACATACAAATGTTCTTCTCAATTAAATAAAATAAAAATAAGTAGTCCTGGACCCTTTTACATGAATCACTTACTTGCAACTCATATTTAAGTCTTTGCCTTTTCCTGTCTGAGGATAGCTTCAGTTTCATATCTATTTAGAAATTCTGCCAGTTTCTTAGCTATTTATAAGCACCGTGTTAATTCGACCTTGAAAAGTATCACCCTCCTCCCTGCTACCCTGTAAAGTGAAGTGAACCTAAGCACTCAGCTATATCTTCATTCTTAATTAAAAATAGCTTTATCTGCTCAACTTCTTTGCCAAAATAATACTTCAGTTTTAGGATAACATCAGCAGAAGTCATAAAAGAAGGATAAAATGTCTCAAAGTTCCAAGAATAAAAAATGTAGTTCCTGTTAATAAAGAGGCCATTCATTGTAAATATGTGAAAGAGCCATGCAAATGTTTTGTGTTTCAGTACTTCAGTGTTTTGGGGCATTCCTGAAAAAGAAAATATTTTTCTCTCCACAGAATTCTGAATTGAAAGCAGTTGTGAAAATACATAATATACTGAATATTAACATACAGTAGCTCTTTCATATACTTTAAGTAAACTTAGTTAATCTCTTTTGGAAAACAAGATAAAGCCAAGGATGCTTCCTTTGATTTGTATAAAAGTTCTCCACTGAGCCCTCTGCTTGTAAGGAATGAAATAAGAGAAATTATTTGTGTCATTGTCACAGTGGTAATGAAACATTGGAAGAATTTCTTTCTTCCAATGATGAACAAGAAGAAACTTTATTGGAATAAGGAAAATCGTATTTTCTCTAACACTATTCTCTCAGCTTCTCAGTAGATCTTATACCTAGGACACATCCCAGCCTCCTCCTGTTTAGCACCCTGCTACAGATTTAAAGAACAGTACACATCCTCAGAGTCTGTAATACAGAATTTAGATCAAAGAATGATGAACCTGAAAGAATGTGCCAAATGCAGAAAAATTATTGACACACGTATACCAGATGCAAAAGAAATTAAGTATAGCTCACTGAGTGTTATAGCAATTAACTAATAAAGCAAATAAGATAATGAGACATTTCTAATTACTTTAAAATGTCAGCAAGTGATTTGTGCAGTTATAAATAGCTATATACCTCTTCTTTTTGCTACATTTACAAACCTCCACAAACAAATTAACCATAAAGAAACATAAATCATCATTAAAGCATACTTTAGTATACTTTAATAGTATACTTTCTAAAAAGTTATCTGACCAGCAAACTTGTCATCTCTTTTCTTAACATTATCCATATGCAAAGACTAACATGCTAGGCCTGATTCTCTTCTCATACCCAAGTAAATTAGGAGTAACTCCACTGAAGTCAGTGGAGTTATTGGTGTAAAAGGAATATTGTGACCACCACAAAGCTCTTGTGATGAAATTACTCCATCCACATAGAGACCAAGTATCTGGGCTCTACATGAGTGGCGCACAGTACGTGCAAATAATTTCTTGGAATGTTTATTTGGACTCTCTGCCGGCAGAGTGCAGAGCTGTTAGGGACATGAAATCCACTCCCTACCTTTCTATCCCCCAACAAGCCAGGGCCAGGCCATAGGTCTGCTATGCAGTCCGTCTCCCCAGCTATGAGTGCAGAGTACTGGGGCCATCAAGATCAAAATAAAGATGGATGTGCAGCCTCTCTCCTTATGGCTCTCTCACAGAGATCCTTTGCACATCTTGCAGAGGTTCCCAGACACCCCCGTGAAGTCACTCCATCAGCAAACCTCCATAGCAGTCCCTCACACAGGCACTCCATACTATATAGGTGACTTTTCTGTGCTATTTACGTGCTTATATTGTTCCCATCATCATGCATCACTGGTGCTGCCCCTTTTGATCTTTGCATGTTGTCACAGATTCTTAGGCACTTGGGAATATTTTACCTAAGGCCAATCCTGTCTACATGAAGCCATTGTCTGTGAACCAGCACTATTGTGGCTGTATAAACAGTTTTCTTAGGGTTGAATACAAATACTTTGTTGAGTCATTGCTCTGTTTGTGACATGAAACTGCATTTTGGCACTCAGTACAGCTATCTAAGTCTACAGATGCACGGAAAGCAGCCACTCATGGGAAAATACAGAAGTATTTTTATAAACCAAATATCTAATACCACCAAGTTCTGCTGTTATCTTAGAACAAGAAAACTTGGAGGCAATAACTATTTTATTAAATATCAAACTCCAAATAAGGCATATTAAAAGAAAAATATATTTATTAATTAATTGAACAAAATATCCCAACATATATTTTTGTACTTAAGACTCACAGCTAAGGGGTGGAGAGTTATCATTTTCATAGAATCATAGAACTGGAAGAGACCTCAAGAGGTCATCTAGTCCAGTCCCCTGCACTCAAGGCAGGACTAAGTATTTTATACACAAAGATCCAAATATTACTTGTTTTACTCACATAAAATGCCAGTTAAGGACCCCATTCTACAAACTGCTGTTGTGATAGTTGGATCTACAAATTTAGCCGAACTGTGAGCTCAACTGTAAAAGATATGTAAAAGTTCATAAAATGTCAACAATAATCTATAATAAATTTTGATGGGAATAGTTGTGGAAGGGAGAAAAAACTGAATTAATCCAAACAAAAAGATCTTCTGATATAATTCAAGACTGTTAAAATCATAGTAAACAAGAAAATGAGAACTAAAATCTTAGTAAATGAGAAAAGTGTGAAACCAGAAATCAGTGAACCAAATTGTTGTGTCAGAGACTATGTCTGTCTAATTGGTAGAAAAAATGAGGAGAGAGACTATTCCATCCATCACTCCCTTTGTGGGTCCTTAAACAAAGAGACTTTGGGGAGGAAATATGGAAAAACAGATGGAGGCTACTGGAGTGATCTTCACTGTCATCCCCACCATTTGCTGTGATCCCAGACCTTCTTCATCCTAATTCTAAGAGATCTCCCAACCAGACCGGGCCAGAAAGAGGGACCCAGATAACATTGCCACCTCTACTGGCTCCAACTTAATCCCAAACACCACCTGGGATGAAATGAGATCGGACTGTAACAACAGCAGCAGCTTCAGCTCATCTTAACCAACTTCTTCTCTCACAGTGGTTCTCAACCCATTTACCATTGTGGGTTGCATATGCAGCTCTTTGTGTGTTATCTGAGCCTCTTCCACACAATACATATACTACAGGTATGGCCCTGAGAATGTCACATGGGACGCAACTGTGTGCTGATTGGGCTGCAAGTGACCCGTGGGCCAAGGTTGAGAACCACTGCAGGTGGACAGTTATTAGTATCTTGAACTAGGATTGCCAACTTTGTAATATTTAAAATCCGGACATTCCAGCAGGAGTGGCGGAACCTCCCCTGCCCCCTCTCTTCCCCCGAGTCCCCACTCCAGCCCTTTCCCTTCCCCCTGAGGCCCTGGTCCCGTTCACTCCTCTTTTCCCTTTCTCCTGTTGCTCACTGCTTTTCCTCTCTCTCCCCCACCTCTGCCTGGAATGGGAAGGACTTGCCTCCCTCGCCTGCAGTAAGACGACTTTGGGTGTCTGGTTAATAGATCTGACCAGGCACTATCAGGTCCCATTTTTTACCAGACTTTCCAGTTGAAAACCGGGCACCAGGCCACCCTATCTTTAACACCATCAGAAAGACTGTCAAACTAGGGTTTTTTCCTTGTAAGATTATCTCCAGCCAAAGGGAGAGAGAATAAGGAATGTTGTTAAAATAAAGGTCTTATTTTACATTCTAAATGCTTTAACTGGTTTTCCTTATTTTCTGTATCTTTAATAAAACTTTTAAAAGAATTTTAATAGTTTGTTTGCCATAGTGCTAAGGTCTTTGCATGCCAAACCTTGGACCATATTTAACATGGTTTAATGTTTGACAGTGACTGGGTTACGTTAACACATTTTGCCCATTTATTCCATCTAAATTAATACAACACTGCCTCATACAGGCAGCACAGACCCCAAAATGGCACTGTAATCAGTGGGGGTCTGTGCAAAGATCCATTTGCACAAAGCAGCTTGCAGGATCAGGGCCTAAGTCAATAGGAGTTTTGCATAATACAAACAGGATTTGCAGTACAATTTTCAAAAGCACCTAGATGACTTAGGAGCCTAAATCCCACTGATTTTCAATTAGGATATGTCTACACTGCAGTCATGGGGTGTAATTGCTGCTTGTGTGTATATATCCAACTAGCTCTAATTGTTTACCTTTAGTCTTCATAGAAGAAAGTCAAACCTATCCCAAAGATACTAACATCTAGTAGTCTGTAAACAATACAGGTTTTCATGTAAACAAAAAAAATGGCGCCAGGATGCATAAGTTTACAGATGTATAAACAACTTGAGATGTATCCTACACTTGAGCATTTGGCCATTGATTTATTGCTCCCGAGCAAAGTAAAACTTAATTTTTATTTAATAAAAAAAATCCCCCAAAACAATTGGATACAACTTTTCCTTTTTAAGACAGCTGCTCTCGCTTTTCCAACCTCACTGAACACAAGCTTCTGAGACCTTGTGGGACTACTCTTTCAATGATGGAGAAGAAAGTGTTTTCATCAGATGAAAGAAGATATACTTGATGTGAAATGCTTAACACTGTTTTTAAAAGGTGCTATACATCAGACATTACTTTAGCCAACCAATCATCAGACTACAAGACAAGCACAGTATTACAGGAAATCATGTAATCTATAATTTATTCACCGTGTAATGTATGCCTAGGAATTTTCTGCCCCAGAAACATAACCTTGCTCTGAGATTCATATAGAATGTTTACTATGTTAAAACTAATTACTGGGCATTCATTCCAATAATTATAGAAACCTTAAATTACATGTAGCTAGTGCAGAGAAAGGGAGGGAGACAAAGACTGAAGACATACTTTTCAAGGTAAAAAGAATCTAATCTCTCCTTTTCTGAGCTCCTATATACACACCACTGCATTTGGCTTGTAATATTTCAACTAGAAATGGAGGTGGGGAAAATGAGAGAAATACACTTCACATTGCAGTATGAATGTCATTATTTGCCAGAATTATCATTATTTACCAGAATTACCAGAGTGCTTAAAGCTAACGGGCAATTTTTTCCCTAACATTTGTGAAACTCATTCCAATGCATGCACACACACTCCTTGTGTGTTTGCTTAGTGGGAGTATTGCTAGGTTCCACGTATATGCTTCCCACTTGGGTTACTGGAGAACATGTTTGCCTTTGTCATACCAAAAGGCCTGAAATAGTGTGTTTCATGGTATGCTGTAGTGGGAACACGTGTGGCCTAGAATAGTGAGCATAGGATTTGCTGTGAAAAGATCCTGAACTGTAATCCTGGTTCTGTTAGCCAGAGCAGGGTCTTGGACAAGTCACTTTGTCAGTTTTCCCTACCCATAAAACATGGAACATATTTACACCATGGGGCTGTTGGGATGATTAATTAGTTAGTGATTCTAAGGCATTCTGAATATGTTTCAAGCACTATATAAATACTAATTATTATTAACAGAACTTCATTAGTGGCAGATTTGAAGTAAGCATTTTACTTTTGTACTGAGTCCACGTAAACTGCCAATTTAAAAGAGGTGAGTTTGTTGAAGGATGGATTAAATAAACCAACAGGCCCCTTAGCTCCAACCTGATCTATTGAATTACTATATGAGGATTAATGTTTTTCTACCACTGACAGAAAAGAATGCTGAAAATGTTTGTATCCTTAAAGGTCAGTATTATTCCTCTGGGGGGCGGGGAAATGTGTATGTTCTGGAATTATGGAAATCTGTAAAGAAAAATCACTAAAAATCAATTTTCTGTCAAGGCAGAAGAAAGAATTATGCTGCACTTGCATTTTATTTAGTTTGGCATATAACTTTTTTTGGATACATCAGTAAAGCACAAAAGTTTTCATGTTAGCTATGGGACTAAGTATGAATTTTCCATTCCTGTTTAACTACCTTTTTTTTAGACTTAATAAAATTACATTTGTTCTGCTTATGCTACTTTATAGCAAGCCAGAAGAGAGTACTCTAGTGACTACCTACCATGCTGAGCTTTTTGCAAATATGTGTCAATACCTACTCACTTAGAGCAAAGATCCATAGCTTCCAAGGACAAAGTCACTTTTGAGCTAGCAACTTTGCTTTGAAACAACTGATAAGATTCAAAATAAGCATGCATGTGTCATCCAAGACTACTGACCATGTTAGTTTAGAAATTTTCACCTAGTGTATAATTTAGGTTAAACTCATGCAAGTGATCTGACACCAAACAAGGACAGTCAGTTCTACTTTATTTTTTTAAGAACAGCTTATTACATTAGAATAGGATTGTAAGCATAAATCTACAGTTAAATAATTTTTAATATGCACAATGTTCCAAGTTAAGGATGGATTATCAGCTTACCTTCAATGACTTCTGACTACTAAATTTAAAGATCTATAAAGACCTTGTTGTATTTATTCCCTTGAGGTTGTTTTGTCTTTTAAACCTTCATGAAAGGTTGTAAAGAGTATAATTTTCTTAAAGGGAATTAAATGTTGCAAATATGTGTATTTAGGTGGTTTACTAAAAAGAATATATATGTGCCCTATAAACCAGAAAGGCTTTACCCTTGTTAACTATATTCATTTATATTCATAAATACTTGTATGTGCATTATTGATGCAATAAGCCATAATGCTCCCCTCCCCAAGGAGCCATTTTGGTCTATGAAATACATATGTATGAATTTAAACCAAAATACAAAATGTTTACCTGATATAAATAGTTCCTTCAGAACTGATCTGTTTACCAGTTCATATTTATGTATTTTTGATTTGACAAACTATACTGGCTACGGTCTACTGTTAAAAAAACAAAACAAAAAAACAAATATCACATGGTTCTGCAGAACAAGCTATATAGATGTGCCATACCATTTTTATATAAGATGCATTTAATTATATAGAAATGTCATGAGAAATTAAGTGTGCATGCTCAATAACCCCTATTTAAACATGGACTTATTTTGCCTTAAACACATTAAAATTTAAGAAGAGCCTAACCCACATAAGAATAATAATCTGCAAGATTCTGTTTAAAAACAAAACCAAAGAAAGCATCCAAATCCTGTAAATCCTTGCTTTTAGTCCCACATATTTAAAAATCAGGATGACTTTTTAAAAAAATTTAGACAGATTTGCACATAGGCAAAACCCTGCATGTGCCCCAGACAAAATTTGTATTGCAGCACAACTCCTAAAATACTAAATTGGCGTAACCAACCCTTACAATTGTATTGCAAGTCTTGTGATACTTTGTGACTTTTCCTTAAAGCCCCAGCTTCTGGAGATGTGTGGTTGGGTAAGAATAATATCAGCTTTCATTTGACAACTAAATTAAGGTTCTAGCCCTCAGGGTTGCTGAGAAAAATTTGAAAACATGACCCAAGTGAACCCTAAAGACTCAAAAGCCAGGAGGAAAATACAAAAAACCCTAAAAATTTTTTACATTTTTAAAAAAATCTCATGCTTTTTAAAGCAATCTCATGATTTCATTGGCCTGACTCATGATTTTTTAACACATAGGGCTGGCAACACTAGGAAGTATTCACACAGCTCTAAGTATAACAATGCTAAGGAAGACATGGGGTGCTTGGTTAAAATTATTTTTTTTAAATCCTCAAGAATAGATGTATACTGTATGACAAGTGATGGAAGTATTGGCATGGATGAAAACAGGCAAAAGGGATTATTTTCGGCTACAGCCCATGCAATCACTCTCGGTAAATTCCTTGCTACAAACACAACAAAGTTGCTCTTTGATAGCAATTGGGGACCCTAAGTCTAGTTACGACAAAAGTTTCCAAAATATACTGCTTATTATATTCTTCATGTAGTAAGAAACTGCACTTCAAATATTAAACAAGAACACATGATGTCATGGAATATGGGTCTGATCTAACTCTCACTGAATTCAGCGGGAGCCTTTCCATTGACTTTAATGAGTTCTATCTGGCTCTAAAGAGAAGCGGGGCAGAGAGAACAGCACAGTTTCTCATATTTCAGGTTCCCTTTGAGAGCAGGATCATGTGCCAAACATGAGGAAAGTAAAGGTCTTGTTCTAGTCACCTCAAATAAAACAATCATTCATTTCTTCCCCAGTAGCTTGTGAAACCTGGCTCTCCTTAAAGGAAAATGAGCAAAGCTGTTTCAAAGAACTGGAATAGAATCGAACAGCCAAGAATTTCTGCAAGGGGTGGAGAAAGGGTCAGGCGAGGGCAGCAGATCTGCTCTGATTTTTAACATGCACTGTCCATCCACTGTCCTAACCCATCCCCCTTTCTCCACCCACCTGCCTCCCTCTGTCTTCCAGAAAAATAGAAAAGGTAGATGACTGACAAAGCAATTAGAGACAGATTAACAATCCTCAAATTTGCACTGTCCAGCTTCTTTTAATTCTCCAGATTCTTTTGTGGGGAAGGGGCAAACACACGGTGAAAGAAAAGGGGGGAGATGAAGCCATCTGAAAAGTCTTTATGCAATCAAGGGGAGATTATTTCAGGAGACAGAGAAGGGGCAAAGGATTCACGTTGCTAAGGAGACACTTCGAAGCTGACATTCCTACATAAATTTACATTTATACTAAAGAAAGAAAAGAAAGCTGTCCTCCAAAGTTTGTTTAAATTCCCTAGTAACTGAACCAAGATGACATTTTTAAGAGTAATTTGTGCATTACACAGTCTAAAACAAATAACACCAAACCCCACCAAATGTTACCCCAGACACTGACAATGAATAAAATAAATTAAGACAACCAACGAGGGGAATTCTGTAATATTGTTTTCAAGCAGAGCTTAGATTGGTTCTGATAAGTATAAAAAGATTTCAGAGAAGCCAGGAAAAGAAGAAATCCATGCATTAATAACATAGAGTACAAAATCAGGCAAACAGCTAATGATCTCTTCCCTGCATGGTTACCAAAAATCTGAGGGCAAAGACTGACCCAAATGGATGCTTTCGCAGTTTTCTGTGCGGGTTTTGATTTAACTTGTAAATGTTTCCATTGGGACTCCAGAAGTTTTTGCAATGAAGCCTAGACAAACCCGTAAAAGAGCAGGTTTTTTAAAATGAGTGAAATCCAAGAGGCAGCTTGTTTGTTTCATTCACAGACCGTTTGTGAGGATCCCAAGCAGTTTTTAAATAGGAAAGGTGTCCCCTCTCCCCCCATCCATGAACAAAAGAGGCAAAAAGCTGAAGAAACACCAATACACCAAAACGAGAGAAGTGATAATAGGGCGAAAGGAGTATGAAAGGAGACGAAAGGCAGGGGTGAAAGTAAGATAAAAGACTTGGCGGTATGGAGGCCCGGCTCCGGGCGGAAGGGGCGGGGTTGGGAGGTCAGCCTCCCCCAGCCAGCCCCTCTACGCTGCCCGGTCCGCGGCAGCCCGAGCTCCGGAGGTGATTTAAAGGGCGGAGCCCCGGCCCTTTTAAATCGCCGGCCCCGGGGCAGCTGTCGCCTTTGCCCCCCCGTCGCCGGCCCTTTGGGGGCAAAAGCTCAGAGTCAGGACAAAGTAAAAAAAACCCAACTATTTCTTGTAAGCTCGCTGATCTGCAGATCACTGGGTTGGAAGCCCCAAACTTTACAGGCAGATCTTGCTGGTCACTTTGGAGGGGAGAAGTGATATAAGCCTTATTCTTCAAAATTTGCTCCTTCTTTGGTGAACAACCGCGACCAGACAAAAACCAGAACTAACCAAAACTCAGAACCTTTTGGCATAACAAAGACAAATGCAGCCACCTGGCTGATTTACCCATTCTTAACCCGCTCCTGCCTCCCTGACCACAAAATAGAGAAAGGGCAGGGGAACTGTGGCGCTCTCTGCATATATGCATTATTTGCACACATCACACTTATCTATCCATTTGCAACTAGCGAGATGGATGGGTAGGAGCAGAGGTGCAGGACTGGGATGCAGTATGGCAGAGTGGGACCTGGAAGGCAGCGCTAAAGGAGGAGACGAGGGAGACTGGAATACATTACTAGACAGAGGGGAGGACTGGGATTGGGATGCAGCACCGAGGAGGAGAGGCAGCAGAGAGGGAGACCGGGATGCAGCCTGGCGATGGAGGGGGAATGGGATTTGGAGACAATGGTGGCAGATAGGCAGGCAGATGAGGATACAGTTCAAGGTGGAAGGTCAGGGGACTGGGTAGTATATAATGGGTGGGAAAGCTGGGTATGGGTGGGGTGCTGGGGAGGGGTGGATGAAGGGTGGGATGGCTAAGTCGGAGTGACTTGGGGTAGAGGTGCTGGCTGGGGAAGGGTGGACATGGGCGGCTGAAGAGTGGGATCGCAATGGGTGGCTGAGGGGTGACATGGCTGGGGGGGGAGGGTGGCTATAGGCAGCGTGGCAGGGCAGGGGGAGATGCTGTAGCTCACCGCTGCGCAGGGTGGACTCGCAGAGCCAGCTGTCCAAGTTGCCGGGCTTGCGGCAGGACTCCCACAGGGACAGGTAATACTGGTGGTCGGCCGTGACCCAGGCCGGGCTCAGCACGGCTCCCAGGTCCAGGCACAGCGACAGGAAGATGCACATCAGCCCCACCAGCTTGAGCGGGGTCAGCACCGACACGCGCACCTCCTCCATCCCGCTGCCGGCTGAAGCCATGGGGGCCGGGGCAGAGCCGCCGCCGCCGCCCGCTACACCGGCCCGGCAAGCGCAGGAAGGGAAGAGGGGGAGCCGCGCCGGCGAGCCGCAGCCAACCCAGAGCCCCGCGGCGGGGAGCGGTGCCGGGCGGGCGGCTGGACCCCTGCTCCGAGCCCTCCCCTGTCACAACGCACCAGGTGCAGCCGCCGCCGCAGCTCCCGCCAGTCCCCCGGCTCTCTGAGCGCGCACAGCCCCGCTCCCCGGCTCTGCCCAGCTCACTCCTCCCCTCCCCCTGGCTGGGGAAGGGGGGAGCGTGCACCGGCCCCCCCCTCCGAGCCACGCACGTCACGCCCAGGGCTTCCTCCAGGGAGCTGGGGGAAGGAAAGGCTGCGAGCCGCCTGGCCCTCCCCTCCGACACACGCTGCTCTCCCCAGCCAATTGTGGGGAGAGTCGCCCCAGCCTGTTGCCTGGCTCCTGCGAGTGCCGCGGTGGTGGGGAAAGGGATGTTAATGCAGATTAACTCCCCCTGTCGGCTCCCGCGCCTGGTTCGCTGCGATGCCCGCCTCTCCCTCCCCCCCATAAAGTTTTGGGGAACTTTTAGCTCTTCTCCACCTCTCCAACCAGGGCAGCCTCCCTGCTCACCCCCTCGCTCCCACTCTGCGTCCTCTTCTCCCTCCCCCCTCTCTTCTCGTCTGTGCCTGGCAGCCCCTAGAGATCTACTCCCGGGGGCTATTTGAGCCTGAGCAGTTTGGAAATCAATTCGCAGTTTCCAAATCAATCCTGTTTTCCAATTTACGCCACCTAGGGGTTTTCTTTCTCTCTTTTTAATTTGGCCGGATTCATTTCTTTAGCAATCTGTTCAGACACAAAACAAAACCCTTTCGGGACCATACACAAGGTTTCTCTGGGGAAGGTTGCCAGCCCCGCTGAGAAACCGTGCAAATAAAAAAGTACAGCACCGTGCAGACGAGATCTCTCCTTCGCACCCCACCCGGGCAACCCATACACGGAACTCTCCACTCATAACTTGGGTGGGAGGTGACCTCGCTTTACACCTATGATCTCAAGCATCTGGGATGCATGAAAGTAGATTATGCAGTTGCTAATCTAGTAGTTAGATTTTTTTAACCCTAAATTTGTTTTCATGAGAACTAATCCACCAAAACCACACTTGAAAAGATACCGCGTATGGTGGGATTTTTTTTAAAGAATGCTGGGGGGCTTGTCACAGTCTGGTTCAGATTTGAGGATTTCCCCCCTCCCCTTTTTTTTTTTCTGGGACACTACTCGGAATCACTTTCGGGGAGGGAGGGAAATGAACCCAGCGGACAGGCACGAAAACAAGAATGTGAGTGAGGAGGAATGCCTTTGAAGCTATGTTTGGAAGTAAGGCTAACAGTGCTCAATTGGTAGGCCTACTTCAAACATAATTATTTTGCAAAGTATATTAACAAAGAAATGAAAGAACACTTCTGGTTCATGATTAGCAGCGAAGGGTGTCGACTATAATTCATTCTTTTAAGGATGAAACCCTCTGCCACTTTTAAACCCCAAAGGGCAGGGGGAGGGGGACTTTCAAAAACTGAAACATTAAATCTTTTCTTGCAAATGTAGGCTAGTGTTTTCCATTTCCCTCTCTTTAACTGAATCTCTGACCCCAAATTTAGTCTTAAATTATTGGTGCTGTGGGGGAGTTTTGTTTCTGTTTTGTTTGTTGTGTTTAATTAGCACTATAGTGCTGTGAATGTCAAGGGCATATGTTTTAGAGTCATTATTAAACATTGATACTGGTCCTATTCACTTCACTTTCCAAGTCAACTCACATACTATTTTTTAATAAACTGATTAAAGTCCCAGATTTTTAAAAAATATATTGATTATATATCATTATATGTATATTTGAGTTAGGACTATGAAAAATGGATAGGTGGGAGAAAGCACCTCAAGGAAGCAATAATCAGACTCTCTAAATACAAGGAACTGTTCCCTAAGCCATAATAATTATTTTGCATGCATGTTATCCATCTTTCTTTAAAGCTCTTTTTTTTCTCTAAAAGGCCTCCTGCTTCTTTTGAACTCCATAGGAGTTTTGCCAATGACATAATAGGTAAGAGATCAGAATCTAAATCACAACCTAAAAAAAACCCCTCCAGATTCCTGTTTTCCTCCATACATATATCCTCTTGAGATGTTTCAAAAGCCATTCAGATCAAAGCACACTACCAAACTTTTAGGCCTTGGCTACACTCACGAGTTACAGCGCAATAAAACTGCCTGCAGCGCTGTAACTCAGTAACTGTCTACACTCGCAAGGCACGTGCAGCGCTGCATCTCCTCAGGTACAGCGCTGCATGTACTCCACCTCCCCGAGAGAAATAACGTTTGTTGCGCTGCTGCTGGTGCGCTGCGGCTACAGTGTGGCCACCCAATGCGCTGTTATTGGCCTCCAGAAGTATTCGGAAGTATCCCACAACACCTGTTCTAGCCACTCTGGTCATCAATTAGAACTCTACTGCCCTGGCCTCAGGTGACCAACCACCACTCCGACCCTTTAAATTCCCTTGGAATTTTAAATATCCCCTTCCTGTTTGCTCAGCCAGGCGTGGAGTGCTCTCAGCGCATCTTTCCAGGTAACCATGCCTCCACGTGCGAGACGAGCCCCAGTATGGAGCAATGGCGAGCTGCTGGACCTCATCGCTGTTTGCGGGGAGGAAGCTGTCCAGTCCCAGCTGCGACCCAGCCGGAGGAATTTCGATACTTTCAGCCAGATATCAAGGGCCATGATTGAAAGGGGCCATGACCAGGACGCAATGCAGTGCAGGATAAAAGTAAAGGAGCTGCGGAGTGTGTACCGCAAAGCCCGCAAGGCAAACAGCCGCTCGGGTGCTCCCCCCAAAACCTGCCGATTCTACAAAGAGCTGGATGCAATACTTGGGGGTGACCCCACTACTGTTCCGAGCACCACTGTGGACACGGGAGAGCAGGATGAGGAGGAGGAGTAGGAGGAGGGAGAGGAGGAGGAGGAGGAGGAGGGGGTTGAAGAAAACAGAAGCGAGGGTGCTGTGGCTGGGGGAGACACCCCTGACTCCCTGGGTGCATGCAGCCAGGAGCTCTTCTCGAGCCAGGAGGAAGGGAGCCAGTCGCAGCGGCCGGTATGCGCTGGGAGAGACAGAGAAGAACAGGTTCGCGGTAAGTAGCTTTTATTTTCGGGAAGGAGTTTTTTCGGTGTGGGGTCCTTGGGCGAGGAGGGTTTGGGCTGCATGCATGCCTAGATGCGGAAGAGCGCATTGATGTGGTCTATCACATCGGAGAAATCGGCCACTGTAATCTCTTCGAAAGTCTCAGCCAGGATGTGGGCAATGTGCTTGCGCAGGTTTATTGGGAGAGCCGCCATGGTCCTTGTCCCATTCAGGGTAACGTGTCCGCCATAGGCGCCGACTTCGTGGGTGCTCCGGGGCTGGAGCACCCACGGGGAAAAATTGGTGGGTGCTCCGCACCCACCGGCAGCTCCCCGCCCGCCCCGGGACCCGCGGCCAGCTCCCCGCCAAACCCGGGGCCCGCCACCATCTTACCTTAGCACCGGGAGACGTTGCGGGGCCCCGCCCCCGACGCTGGGCGACGTTGCGTCGGCGTCAGGGGCGGGGCCCCGCAACGTCACCCGGCGTCGGGGGCGGGGCCCCACAATGTCACCCGGCGTCGTGGGCGGGGCCCCGCAACGTCACCCGGCGTCGCGGGCGGGGCCCCGCAACGTCACCCGGCGTCGGGGGCGGGCCCCGCCCCCGACGCTGGGCGTGAGCTCCCATCGGCGCCACAGGAAGTCGGCACCTGTGGTGTCCACGCCACTGTGCCGCGAGGGGCGGGGGGACCATTGCTGCACACAGGCAAGCTGCATATGGGCCAGGGCGGAAGCCGCATTGCAGTAGAAGACCCTCCCTTGCTTCCCCGGACACCCTCAGCAGCGAGATATCTTCCAGGATGAACTCCTGTGGAAAATGTGGGGATAGTGTTCAGTGTAGGTTCCCCCTGCAGCTGTTGGCTCTCCCCAAGGCACAGAAACCTGTCGGACAGTACATCCGTGAAACAATCAGTCCCCCTTTACCCTGTGCTTACTCACCATTTTGGGGCTCCCGTGGGTTCTGTGCACTCTGTTTGGGACGGGAAAATTGTGCTGTTTTGGAGACTGTGTGTGCCCTCCTTAAGTGTGGGGGAATCATTGCTCTGTCTGGCATAAAACAATGATGCCTCTGTTAAATGTTGCATTTTGCCTTCAAGATGCAACCTTGAGATCTCCGCCATCCTTCTTATCACCGGCTGAGAGACTCCAAAGGCTCAGGAAGAGGCACAGAAGAACGAAAGAAGACATAGAATCATAGAATCTCAGGGTTGGAAGGGACCTCAGGAGGTCATCTAGTCCAACCCCCTGCTCAAAGCAGGACCAACCCCAACTAGATCATCCCAGCCAGGGCTTTGTCAAGCCTGACCTTAAAAACCTCTAAGGAAGGAGATTCCACCACCTCCCTAGGTAACCCATTCCACTTCTTCACCACCTTACTAGTGAAAATGTTTTTCCTAATATCCAACCTAAACCTCCCCCTCTGCAACTTGAGACCATTACTCCTTGTTCTGTCATGTTCTACCACTGAGAACAGTCTAGATCCATCCTCTTTGGAACCCCCTTTTAGGTAGTTGAAAGCAGCTATCAAATCCCCCCTCACTCTTCTCTTCTGCAGGCTAAACAATCCCAGTTCCCTCAGCCTCTCCTCATAAGTCATGTGCTCCAGCCCCCTAATCATTTTTGTTGCCCTCCATTGGACTCTTTCCAATTTATCCACATCCTTCTTGTAGTGTGGGGCCCAAAACTGGACACAGTACTCCAAATGAGGCCTCACCAGTACCAAATAGAGGGGAATAATCACGTCCCTCGATCTGCTGGAAATGCCCCTACTTATACAGCCCAAAATGCCGTTAGCCTTCTTGGCAACAAAGGCACACTGTTGACTCATATTCAGCTTTTCGTCCACTGTAACCCCTAGGTCCTTTTCTGCAGAACTGCTGCCCAGCCATTCGGTCCCTAGTCTGTAGCAGTGCATGGGATTCTTCCGTCCTAAGTGCAGGACTCTGCACTTGTCCTTGTTGAACCTCATCAGATTTCTTTTGGCCCAATCCTCAAATTTGTCTAGGTCCCTCTGTATCCTGTCCCTACCCTCCAGCGTATCAACCACTCCTCCCAGTTTAGTGTCATCTGCAAACTTGCTAAGGGTGCAGTCCACACCATCCTCCAGATCTTTAATGAAGATATTGAACAAAACCGGTCCCAGCACCGACCCTTGGGGCACTCCACTTGATACCGGCTGCCAACTAGACATGGAGCCATTGATCACTACCCGTTGAGCACTACCATCCAGCCAGTTTTCTATCCACCTTACCGTCCATTCATCCAGCCCATACTTCTTTAACTTGCTGGCAAGAACACTGTGGGAGACTGTATCAAAAGCTTTGCTAAAGTCAAGAAATAGCACATCCACTGCTTTCCCCTCATCCACAGAGCCAGTTATCTCATCATAGAAGGCAATTAGGTTAGTCAGGCATGACGTGCCCTTGGTGAATCCATGCTGACTGTTCCTGATCACTTTCCCCTCCTTTAAGTGGTTCAGAATTGATTCCTTGAGGACCTGTTCCATGATTTTTCCAGGGATTGAGGTGAGACTGACTGGCCTGTAGTTCCCCGGATCTTCCTTCTTCCCTTTTTTAAAGATGGGCACTACATTAGCTTTTTTCCAGTCATCTGGGACCTCCCCCGATTGCCATGATTTGTCAGAGATAATGGCCAATGGCTCTGCAATCACATCGGCCAACTCCTTTAGCACCCTCGGATGCAGTGCATCCGGCCCCATGGACTTGTGTTCGTCCAGCTTTTCTAAATAGTCCCGAACTACTTCTTTCTCCACAGAGGCCTGGTCACCTCCTCCCCATACCGTGCTGCGGAGTGCAGCCGCCTGGGAGCTGACCTTGTCTGTGAAGACAGAAGCAAAAAAAGCATTGAGTACACTAGCTTTCTCCACATCCTCTGTTACTAGGTTCCCTCCCTCATTCAGCAAGGGGCCCACACTTTCTTTGACTTTCTTTTTGTTGCTCACATACCTGAAGAAACCCTTCTTGTTACGCCTAACATCTCCGGCTAGCTGCAACTCCAGGTGTGATTTGGCCTTCCTAATTTCACTCCTGCATGCCTGAACAATATTTTTATACTCCTCCCTGGTCATTTGTCCAATCTTCCACTTCTTGTAAGCTACTTTTTTGTGTTTAAGACGAGCAAGGATTTCACTGTTAAGCCAAGCTGGTCGCCTGCCATATTTACTTTTCTTTCTACACATCGGGATGGTTTGTTCCTGCAACCTCAATAAGGATTCTTTAAAATACAGCCAGCTTTCCTCGACTCCTTTCCCCCTCATGTTATTCTCCCAGGGGACCTTGCCCATCAGTTCCCTGAGAGAGTCAAAGTCTGCTTTTCTGAAGTCCAGGCTCTGTATTCTACTGCTCTCCTTTCTTCCTTGTGTCAGGATCCTGAACTCGACCATCTCATGGTCACGGCCTCCCAGGTTCCCATCCACTATTGCTTCCTCTACTATTTCTTCCCTGTTTGTGAGGAGCAGGTCAAGAAGAGCTTTTCTGCTAGTTGGTTCCTCCAGCAATTGCACCAGGAAATTGTCCCCTACACTTTCCAAAAACTTCCTGGATTGTCTGTGCACCGCTGTATCTCCCAGCAGATATCGGGGTGATTAAAGTCACCCATGAGAACCAGCGCCTGTGATCTAGTAACTTCTGTTAGTTGCTGGAAGAAAGCCTCGTCCACCTCATCCCCCTGGTCTGGTGGTCTGTAGCAGATTCCCACCACGACATTACCCTTGTTGCTCACACTTCTAAATTTAATCCAAAATGAAAATAAGAAAGAAAAACTTGTAGCACCTTAGAGACTAACAAATTTATTTCAGCATAAGCTTTCGTGGGTTAGTACCCACTTCATCGGATGCGGTACTAACCCACGAAAGCTTATGCTGAAATAAATTTGTTAGTCTCTAAGGTGCTACAAGTTTTTCTTTCTTATTTTCATTTTGCTGACACAGACTAACACGGCTACTACACTTAAATTTAATCCAGAGACTCTCAGGTTTTTCTGCAGCTTCTTACTGGAGCTCTGAGCAGTCATACTGCTCTCTTACATACAACGCAACTCCCCCACCTTTTCTGCCCTGCCTATCCTTCCTGAACAGTTTATATCCATCCATGACAGTACTCCAATCATGTGAGTTATCCCACCAAGTCTCTGTTATTCCAGTTACATCATAATTCCTTGACTGTGCCAGGACTTCCAGTTCTCCCCGCTTGTTCCCCAGGCTTCTTGCCTTTGTGTATAGGCATTTAAGATAACTCACCGATTGTCCTGCTGTCCCAGTATGGGGCAGGAGCCCTCCCCTCTTGCACATGCTGCAGGAAGTTATGAAACAGTCTCTTAAAGAGAATCAAAAGGCTCGGGAGTGGAGGGAGAGTGAAAGCAGGCTCCGCCAGGAAAACGCAGCGCAGTGGCAGCAAAGCATGCAGCTCCGGCATGAAAGCACAAAGGAACTGATTAGCATCTTGGCGCGCCAAGCGGACTCTATCCAGGCGCTTGTCGCCATGCAGGCGGAGCAGTACCGCACCCGCCCCCCCCTGCAGCCAGTGTCCCAAAACACCTGTGCCCCCATGTCACCACCTGCCCACTTCACCCAACATCCAGGTTCTTATCGCCCACACCAGATTCCCCCAACACCTGTAGCTTCACCAGCCATCCCTGGAAACTATGACCCTTACCCACTGCACTCAACTCCCATCCCGAATTATAGACATTCTGAAGTGCAGCACTCACTGCACAGCACTCCAGACAGGAAGCCCGAGTATGAAAGCAGGACATACCATACCCTGTGATTGAACCCTTCCCCACACTACCCACCACCCCCTTGCCCTTTCTGTCTCACAAGCAGTTGTGTTTCTTTTTAATACATGTATTTTCTCTGTAATAACGGATTCTTTGGATGTGCAAACAGTCTTTATTATTGCATAAGGAAAAAAGATACCTTAGCCCAGGAAAGAAACAGGCAACGCAAGTGAGCTGAGCAAACACAAATCAGCTTAGCAAAGACAGATAATTGATAACATTGGAACCACTTCACTTCAGCGTCGTGCAGGGCAGCACACATTACTGGTGGTTTTCAGCCTCAAATTTCTCCCTCAAGGCATCCCTAATCCTTGCAGCCCCACGCTGGGCCCCTGTAATAGCCCTGCTCTGTGGCTGTGCAAATTCAGCCTCCAGGTGTTGAACCTCTGAGGTCCATGCCTGAGTGAACATTTCACCCTTCCCTTCACAAATATTATGGAGGGTACAGCATGCGGATATAACCGCGGGGATGCTGTGTTCGGCCAAGTCCAGCTTCCCATATAGAGATCGCCAGCGGCCCTTCAAACGGCCAAAAGCACACTCCACAGTCATTCTGCACCGGCTCAGCCTGTAGTTGAACCGTTCCTTGCTGGTGTCAAGGCTCCCTGTGTAGGGTTTCATGAGCCACAGCATTAAAGGGTACGTGGGGTCTCCAAGGATCACAGTGGGCATTTCAATTTCCCCTACCGTGATCTTCCGGTCTGGGAAAAAAGTCCCGGACTGCATCTTCCGGAACAGGGCAGTGTTCCGAAAGATGCGTGCGTCATGCACCTTTCCGGGCCAGCCTGCGTTTATGTCAATGAAATGCCCACGGTGATCCACAAGCGCCTGGAGAACCATGGAGAAATACCCCTTCCGATGAATGTACTCGGATGCTAGGTGGGGTGGTGCCCGAATAGGAATATGCGTCTCATCTATCGCCCCTCCGCAGTTAGGGAAACCCATTTGTTCAAAGCCAGCCACAATGTCCTGCACGTTACCCGAAGTCACGGTTCTTCTGAGCAGGATGCGATTAATGGCCTTGCAAACTTGCATCAGCACGATTCCAACGGTCGACTTTCCCACTCCAAACTGGTTCGCTACTGATTGATAGCAGTCCGGAGTTGCGAGCTTCCAGATTGCAATAGCCAACCGCTTCTCCACTGTCAGGGCAGCTCTCAATCTCGTGTCCTTGCACCGCAGGGCGGGGGCGAGCTCCTCACACAGTCCCATGAAAGTAGCTTTTCTCATCCGAAAGTTCTGCACCCACTGCTCGTCATCCCAGACTTGCATGACAATGTGATCCCACCACTCTGTGCTGGTTTCCCGAGCCCAAAAGCGGCGTTCCACGGTGCATAGGATGTCCGTGAATGCCACAAGCAAGTTCATGTCATACGTGTTTTGCGTGACAATTTCATCATCATCGTCAGACTCCTCGCTGTCACTGTGGATCTTAAGGAAGAGCTCGACTGCCAAACGTGACGTGCTGGCGAGACTCGTCAGTATTTTGCTCACCAGGTCGGGATCCATTTTCCCGCTGACCGAAACGGAGCACAGATCGCACTACAAAGAAACCGTTGAAAGATGGTGCAAATTGTGGCCGGAAACACAGGGATTGCTGGGATGCGAAGTGATGCATCACGGGGCGTTGGGACAGGACCCAGAATGCACCATACCCCACGCCCCCTTCCCACAACCCACAGCGCCAGAATTGGAAGAGGTGTTCTGTGGGATACCTGCCCATAATGCACCTCTCCCAAAACCGCTGCAAGTGCCGCAAATGTAGCCACGTTAGTGCTCGTTACTGCGCTGGTGGCTGCCAGTGTGGACAGGCTGCAGCGCTTTCCCTACTCAGCGGTACGAAGACGGGTTTAACTCACAGCGCTGTACATCTGGAAGTGTAGCCAAGGCCTTAGTGTGCAGAGTCCACACAGACACTTAGTGCATTGCAGACTACTGCGAGTTAGATTTACACCCCAGTGTGCTGTGAACTAGGTGTTCCTATAGACAAGCCCATAGAGAGAGATGGCGGGGGGATCATATTACTTAGATTGTAAATTTCTGGGGGGCAGAAACAGTCTTTTTATTATAGGTATGAACAGCACTTAGCACAATGGACTCTGGTCCTTGACTGGTGACATGTAGGTGCCATTGCAATACATATAATTATCATATTTTGCAACCATTTCTAATTTTCAAGGACAATCTCTAGAATTTCCCCTGTGCCTTAGCATAGCATTGTCAATTTCAAAATGCTCAAGCTGAAAACCAAATCATGATAGTAGAATTAAAAGGGTTATTTTTAAAGGTTGTTAAGATTTTTATTTCTAATTGGTCTATGTAGTAGAAATTTGTGTCCTTGTGAAGTACAGCTGAAGCCCATTAATCTCGGCCGGTCATTAATCCCAAGGAAATACCCTGTTTTGAATCATTTTGCTATTTTAAGATGAAGTTGGAAGGGAGTGTGAAATAGGTGTATGGATTTTTTTAATGACTGGGGTCATTTCAATTAGTAGGTAAAATTCATTTATACATTAGCCAATCAGATTGCTTGAACATCAGCATTACATTCATTTTATAATAATTATTAATTAGAAGAATATGGGAAATATAATTAGAAAATGAGAACAGGATTAAAAATTGATAAAGAGTGTACTTGGGCCAAGCTAGACACACTGTTCCAAACCAGGATGATATGAAGAATCACGGCTCAGTGTTTCCCCCATGATTTCATGAGAGTGGGGTAAATGTCAGCAGAATGTTAGCAGCACAGAGAAATTGTGTGTATTATGGGTGGAGTAGGTAGCACTGTCTTTAGTTAAGGTTGCCTACCACAGGGGTTCTCACAACAAATTTTTTGGTGGCCTCAGAGTGACAATTTTTCCTAAAATACTTAATTAACTTTAGGAAAAACAAATATGCAAATATACATGTCCAAATCATCATAATTTATTGATGTAGAATTTCTTTTTGCAAACTCAATAATAAAAATAATGTTCAGTTGTCTCTATTCTTTACTGGATCTGTCAGGGTTCCCTCCCCACTCTGAACTCTAGGGTACAGTTGTGGAGACCCGCATGAAAGACCCCCTAAACTTATTTCTACCACCTTAGATTAAAAACTCCCCAAGGTACAAAATCTCCCCTGTACCCTGAGAAAAGGTAATCGCTGCCACCACCAAGTGATTTAAACAAGAACCAGGGAAAAGGACCACTTGGAGTTCCCCTTCCCCCCAAAATATCCCCTCAAGCTCTTACACCCACTTTTCCTGGGGAGGTTTAAGAATAATCTCCTAACCAATTGGTACAAAGTGACCAAAGACCCAACCACTGGGTCTTGGAACAATGGAAAAATCAGTCAGGTTCTTAAAATAAGAATTTTATTAAAAAAGAAAGGTAAAAATCATCTCTGTAAAATCAGGATGGTAAATATCTTTACAGGGTACTCAAATTCAAAACTTAGAGGATCCCCCTCTCTGGACAAAACCTTAAAGTTACAGAAAAACAGGAATAACACCTCCCTCTAACATAGGGAAAGTTCAAGCTACAGAAAACAGGAATAAACCTCCCTTTTAACACAGTGAAACCTTCACACGCAAAACAAAAGAAAATCTAATACGCAATGTCTACCTTACTTGTTGTAATATTGGAGATTTGGTTGAGGATGGATTGGAGATGATTTCTTGCCTGGTCCCTCTCTTAGCCCCAGAGAGAGAACACAGACAAACAAATAGCACACACAAAACCTTCCCCCCTCCCAAGATTTGAAAGTATCTTTTCCCCTTATTGGTCCCCTTGGTCAGATGCCCGCCAGGTTACCTAAGCTTCTTAACCCTTTACAGGTAAGGAGGAATCTTAACCCCTTAGCTATATGTTTATGAAAGGATCTAAACAGAACAGAAACACAAATAAGGTGCTTTGCACATTCTTGTCTTTTTTGTTGTTTCTTTTGCTTCTTTGGTTGCTTTTTAAAAAAAAGACTTGCTAGCTAGTAATATCACTTTTAATATCACTTTTCACAGCAGACTTACTAGCTAGCTGGGAGGCTGTGAAAAGTAATATTAACGAATATGCAAATATCAATTTTCACAGAAGATTTACTCAACCCTGGCAAACCAAGGGACAAATTAAGCCCTGGATGGGGAGGTGGGTAGGGAGACAGCACAGGCCAGCGGCGATGCGGGGGTGGTGGTGAGCCAAGGGCTAGCATCTGTTGCCATGTGGCTGGGGTCCAGGGCTGGAGCACAAAGCCCCTTGACTGAAGCCTGGTGCCCGCCACCCCAGAGCTGAAGCCCAAAGCTGGAGCCTCACTGCCCCTGGGAAGGTGGGAATTCACGGACTGCCTGCTCCTCCGGTGTTTGTGGCTCCACAAGGGGTCAGGGTCCAACCCCTGCCGGTGACTCTCGGGGAGGATTCAGTGCTCTCTCGATTGTCTCTCTCCCCCCCCCCCCCCCGCCAAAGTGACTGCCCAGGAGGCTCTGGTCACAAGAAAAGCTCCTGGAAGTGGCATAGCCAGGTTTAGAGCACAGGGGGAGCGGCGCTATAAAAAGGCGCCGCTCCCCGTGTACTCACCCCGTCGGCTCTTTAAAGGGCCCGGGGCTCCAGCAGCTGCGCAGCCCGCGGGCCTTTTAAATCCCCACCTGATCCTGGCTCCGGCAGTGGGGCTGGGGCGGGGGCACTTTAAAAGGCCCGCAGCTCCCTGCAGTGGCAGGAGCAGCGGACCTTTTAAAGCGCCCCCAGCCGGGTCCAGAAGCGAGGCTGGGGGGGCGCTTTAAAGGGCCGGTGGCTCCCACAGCGGCAGGAGCCGCCCACCTTTTAAAGTGCCCCCCCAGCCCGGGTCCAACAGCGGGGCTCGGATGGCACCTTAGCGCCGCTTCTCTTCAGAGGGGGAGCGGCCACTCCCCCTGCTCCCCCCTGGCTACGCTACTGGCTCCTGGTGGCCGCATTTGAGAAATGTCGGCCTAGTGCTTTCCATTGTAAGACCTTCTTTTGAGTTGCTTATAACGTAAACAAACTTTAACAGTTTGGACTGAACTTTTCCATGTCAGGTGTCTGTCTCAGTCTGCCTTTTATTTTTTTATTATTTTTTTAAAGTTTCAATTAAAATGGTTCAGCCATTTCCATTAATGAGATATGGAGGGGGAATTGTTTTGCCCATGTTAAAAAAAAAAATTGTTTCATTGAGAAGCTCTAGCACCTCCATGCCTGTGCAGGGTCTTGAAATGTTAAAGAGAAATTCTCCCAGGAATGTGCTTTTTATCATCCCCATGAAAATATGGCCAAGCGGTAAGGTTTTGAAAAGTCTCTGTTTGCACATGCTGCATAGAGACTTGCTAGTGTTTAGCTAAATTCTCTGAAGATTCCATATGCACTGACTGTGCTCCCCTCACAACTCCTGTCTGTGACTGTATAGTGTTGTGCATGAACAACTGAGCATGCTCCATCCCAGGGCTGTGGCGGTTCTCCTTTTCCTGAAATCGCCCTTCCTGGCTGCTGTAGTATGGGGCTCTGGAACGGAGAGTAGGGAAACTGTCTTCCCTGTACTTCCAGTGGGTCCCCGTGAAGTGCCCAGGAGAAGATGGAGGAAACAGTCCCAGTGGAATTCAAAGGGATGGGGAAAGAAGGGTAGAATAGAAGCAGAGGGGGTGAAGGCAGAAAGACAGAAGCTGGGTGGGGGGTGGATAGCAGGAGAGGATGGCAGGCACTGCGATGGGGGAGATAGGAGTAGAAGGGGCTAGAGACAAGCTTGGAGGTGGGAATGGGGGGAGGAAGGAAGAAGAATCTAACCATATCACATTCCCGCCAGATCCTGGAATTGAGCCCAGGAATCCTGTGTCAATATTCTTCTGCTGTCAGCAAAAAGCTGAAGTGATTTACCTGTACGTACACCGCAGAGGGAAACTGACAAAGAGAGATATCCTTTTCCATCAAAGTTATAAGCAAAACTCATATTTACTTCAGGAAAGTAGCACTTGCCAGTTAGTGTCCACTCCAGTAAGGTGCTAAATGCACTCCACTCCTACTGAGCAACACCTTGTATAACGACTGAGTGTAAGAAGTAGTCCTGCTAAGAGTCAAGTCTTGAAACACTTACACAAGTATTGCTCATGCAAGTAGTTCTATTGACTTCAGAGGGGCTACTGGCATAAGAACTTCACAAATGCATAAGGGTTGAAGGATTGGGCCCTAAGATGGTAGTAATAGTTATTCTAAGGTAACAGTAGTGTTCAGTTTTCCTCTGCATCTGGTGCCATGAGTAAAGTGCGTTTGTGTTTCAGTTACGCACTACTTGTGGCAGATATTGCTAGTGCTTGTTATACCACATTAGATTCTTAAGCCAAGGAGCATCCAAACAGGAAGTGTGCTACCAGCTGGAGGAGTGCCATGTTTCTTACCCATGGTAAATCTATCACTGCAGGCTAGATGGGGAGCCCTTAGAGTATTAAATGGTGTCATGAAGAAGAACTACTGCCTTTTTTGCTTATTAAAAAAAACAACCACCAGTTTTGGATACTAGTGTCATACTAATGACATATGAGCAAAAACAGAGTGACTCATCAAGAAGAGGCAGAAGTACTGAGAAAAAAGTGTAGAAAATTGTTAGCATAGGATGAGCATGGAAGGGAGTAGAAAAAAAATACATAAGGTAAACTGTCACTTGAAGACCACGATGAAGTCAAAGCATGTCTATCTTGTGAAAAGAAGAGATGGAGTATAAACTATCCTATGACTGAAACAGATAGAAGTCGTAGCAAGGATAGGAAATGGTTAAGTTGGTGGCTTTGATGGAATGAACCCTTGTATTCACCCCCTACACACTACTGTAATAATCTTTGTACAAAATGTGCCTTGTAAGTAGGGCTGTCAAGTGATTAAAAAAATTAATCACAATTAATCGCACGATTAAAAAAATTAATGGTGATTAATTGCACTGTTAAACAATAATGGAATACCATTTGTTTAAATATTTTTGGATGTTTTCTACATTTTCAAATATATTGATTTCAATTACAATACAGAATACGAAGTGTACAGTGCTCACTTTATATTTATTTTGTATTACAAATATTTGCTGTGTAAAAAACAAAAGAAATAGTATTTTTCAATTCACCTAATACAAGTACTGTAGTGCAATCTCTTTATGATGAAAGTGCAACTTACAAATGTAGATATATGTACAAAGAAATCCACATTCAAAAATAAAACAATGTAAAACTTTAGAGCCTACAAGTCTAATCAGTCCTACTTCTTGTTCAGCCAGTCGCTCCAGCAAACAAGTTTGTTTACATTTCCAGAAGATAATGCTGCCCGCTTCTTGTTTACAAGTTCACCTGAAAGTGAGAACAGGTGTTTGCATGGCACTGTTGTAGCTGGCGTCGCAATATATTTACATGCCAGATGCGCTAAAGATTCATGTGTCCCTTGATGCTTCAACCACCATTCCAGAGATCATGTTCATGCTGATGATGGGTTCAGCTAGATAATTATCCAAAGCAGTGAGGACCAACATTCATTTCATTATCTAAGTCAGATGCCACCAACACAAGGTTGATTTTCTTTTTTGGCGGTTTGAGTTCTGTAGGTTCTGCATCAGAGTGTTGCTCTTTTAAGACTTCTAAAGCATGCTCCTCCACACCTCGTCCCTCTCAGATTTTGAAAGGCACTTAAGGACATAAGAACAACCCTACTGAGTCAGACCAAAGGTCCATCTAGCCCAGTATCCTGTCTTCCAACAGTGGCCAATGCCAGGTGCCCCAGAGGGGATGAACAGAACAGGTAATCATCAAGTGACCCATCCCCTGTCGCTCATTTCCCAGCTTCTGGCAAACAGAGGCTAGGGAAAACAGCCCTATCTGTCCTGGCTAATAGCCATTGATGGACCTATCCTCCATGAATGTATCTAGTTCTTTTTTGAACCCTGTTATAGTCTTGGCCTTCACAACATCCTCTGACAAGGAGTTTCACAGGTTGATTGTCGGTTGTGTGAAAAAATACTTCCTTTTTTTTGTTTTAAACCAGCTGCCTATTAATTTCATTTGGTGGCTCCTAGTTCTTGTCTTATGAGGAGTAAATAACACTTCCTTCTTTATTTTCTCCACACCAGTCATGATTTTATAGATGTCGATGAAAGAGGCTCTATCATATCCCCTGTCATCTCTTTTCCAACCTGAAAAGTCCCAATCTTATTACTCTCTCCTCATACGGCAACCGTTCCATACCCCTACTAATTTTTGTTGTCCTTTTCTGAACCTTTTCCAAGTCCAATATATCTTTTTTGAGATGGGGAGACCACATCTGCACACAGTATTTAAGATGTTGGCGTACCATGGATTTATATATAGGCAATAAGATATTTTCTGTCTTACTATCTATCCCTTTCTTAATGATTCCCAACATTCTGTTTGCTTTTTTGACTGCTGATGCACATTGAGTGGATGTTTTCAGAGAACTATCCACATTGGCTCCAAGATCTCTTTCGTGAGTGGTAACAGCTAATTTAGACCCCATCATTTGATATGTATAGTTGGGATTATGTTTTCCAATGTGCATTACTTTGCATTTATCAACATTAAATTTCATCTGCCATTTTGTTGCCCAATTACCCCATTTTGTGAGATCCTTTTGTAGCTCTTTCCAGTCTGCCTGGGACTTAACTCTCTTGAGTAGTTTTGTATCCTCTGTAAATTTTGCCACCTCACTGTTTACCCCTTTTTTCAGATAATTTATGAATATGCTGAATAGGTCTGGGCCTAGTTCAGACCCCGGGGGGAAACCACTATTTACCTCTCTCCATTCTGAAAACTGACCATTTATATCTACCCTTTGTTTCCTATCTTTTAACCAGTTACAAATCCATGAGATAACCTTCCCTCTTATACCATGAAAGCTTAATTTGCTTAAATATTCATGCTTAAATCTTGGGCTGAGTGCTGTAGCTGTCTTTAGAAATTTCACATTGGTATCTTCTTTGCATTTTGTCAAATTTGCAGTGAAAGTGTTCTTAAAACAAACAACATGTGCTGGGTCATCATCTGAGACTGCTATAACATGAAATATATGGCAGAATGCAGGTAAAACAGAGCAGGAAACATACAATTCTGCCTTAAGTTCAGTCACAAATTTAATAACACATTCTTTTTTATTGAGCGTCATCAGCATGGAAGCATGTCCTCTGGAATGATGGCCAAAGCATGAAGAGGCATATGAATCTTTAGCACATCTGCACATACATATCTAGCAAAGCTAGCTACAACTAGGATGACCAGACAGCAAATGTGAAAAATCGGGACAGGGGTAGGGGGTAATAGGAGCCTATATAAGAAAAAGACCCCAAAATCAGGACTGTCCCTATAAAATCGGGACATCTGGTCACCCTAGCTACAACAGTGCCATGACAATGCCTGTTCTCACTTTCAGTTGACATTGTAATTAAGAAGTGGGCAGCATTATCTCCCGTAAATGTAAACAAAATTGTTTTGCTTAGCTACTGGCTGAACAAGAAGTAGGACTGAGTGGACTCATAGGCTCTAAAGTTTTACATTGTTTTGTTTTTGAGTGTATGTAACAAAAAAACCCTACATTTGTAAGTTGCACTTTTGTGATAAAGAGATTGCACTACAGTATTTGTATGAGGTGAATTGAAAAATACTATTTTTTTGTTTATTTTTATAGTGCAAATATTTGTAATAAAAATAATATATAGTGAGTACTGCAAATGTGTATTCTGTGTTGTAATTGAAATAAATATATTGGAAAATGTAGAAAAAGTCCAAAAAATTTAATACATTTTAATTGGTTTTCTATTGTTTAACAGTGCGATTAATTGCAACTAATTTTTTTAATCATGATTAATTTTTTTGAAATACACATTTTGGGGGTGAAATCCGGGACTATGAGTGTGTTGGCGTCATCCTGTATGTGGTAACCAAGGCTGATGGAAGCCAGAGTGTAACTGAAGAGTTGCTGGGAAGCTGCACCTACACAGAGACACTTAGGTTGTGACTTGCATGCTGGAAGGCTGTTTGTGAGTGGCCTAGGTGGGACCTACAGCAGGATGGCATTGTGAGGCACCCAAAGTTGCAGGGCTGGGGTTTCCCAGCCCCTCATTGGTCTGAATCAATCACTGGAATGTTATAGTGACACATATTGCAAAGTGAATATCCATGGCTAATCCATAATGGGGATGATTGGCAGCACTACTATATATTTTGATGCTTTTCTTCTGCAGAGGCTGTGATTATAAGGAGTCTATTATCTCCTGACATATCATCACCCCTTATGGTCAAGTGCATTATTATGAATCCTCATAGTCAGCACATTTAAGAAAGAGCATTTGTTTTGCTCTTTGATCCCTGTTGGGATTTCTTTCGCAATGTTTTAAATCTTTCCCCTATATCGTTGTCATTTGTATTTCTGACAGAGCACATTTCTTCACTCATATATCAGCACTTTTTATGTGTCTGTAAGCAGGAACAAAAATGTATTTTTCATTGGCTGAATTGATGTTGCTCTGTTTTTGCCTGTAATTCATTTGTTTTCTGGTGTTCACTTGCTATTAGAGATGGCATGGCTTTTAGAAACTCCACGCTTGTTTATTGTTATTTTTTTGTTTTTATAAAAACAATGCCTTAAAGTCTGCAAGCTTAGGGTGGTCTAGTAAAAGGCAATGAGAAAAAAAATTAAGAACTTGAATAAAGTACTATGTGTGAACTCACAAGTAGAGCTGGTCATGAATTTTTTAATGTAACATTGAATTTTTGGTCAAAACCAGAGAGAGAGAGAGAGATCAACCCATCTTAGAATAGCCAATATCCTTGCCAAACTGAATTCTTGTTTTCCAGCCAGCTCTACTCACAAGACATGGATAGAAGCCAGAAGCTTAGAGTTTTCTTCCTGGCTCTGCCAGCTAACTCATTGTATAGCCTTGGGCAAGGCCCTCACACTTCTATATCTCAGCCTTCTCATCTGTAACTCTTCTCATCACTCTTACATCCTAGAATACTCAAGGGGCTGACTGAGGAGATATCTGAGCCATTAGTGATTATCTTTGAAAAGTCATGGAAGATGGGAGAGATTCCAGAGGACTGGAAAATGGTAAATATAGTGCCAATCTATAAAAAGGGAAATAAGGCCAACCTGTGGAATTACAGATCAGTCATCTTTACTTCAGTACCCTGGAAGAAAATGGAGAAAATAATGAAGAAATCAATTTGCAAATACCTAGAAGATAATCATGCTGACTGTTATTTATCACCTTGATTTGTCAAGAACAAATCATGCTAAACCAACCTAATAGCTTTCTTTAACAGGGTAACAAGCTTTGTGGATAGGGGGGAAGAGGTAGATTTGGTATATCTTGACTTTAGTAAGGCTTTTTATACTGTCTCACCTGACCTTCTCATAAAAAAACTAGGGAAATACACCCTAGATGGAGCTACTATACGGTGGGTATATAACTGGTTGGAAAACCATTCCCAGAGAGTTGTTATCAGTGGTTCACATTCAAGCTGGAATGGTATATCGAGTGGGGTCCCTCAGGGATCAGTAGTGGGTCCGGTTCTGTTCAGTATCTTCATCAATGATTTAGAATACATAATGGCATAGAGAGTACACGTACAAAGTTTGTGGATGATACCAAACTTGGAGGGGTTGCAAGTGCTTTGGATGATAAAATTAAAATTCAAAATTATCTGTACAAACTGGAGAAATGGTCTGAAGTAAATAGGATGAAATTCAATGAAGACAAATGCAAAGCACTTCACTTAGGAAGGAACAATCAGTTGCACACATACAAAATAGCAAGTGACTGCCTAGAAAGGAGTACTGCAGAAAGGGATCTGGGAGTCATTGTGTATCACAAACTAAATATGAGTCAACAGTGTAACACTGTTGCAAAAAAAGCAAACATCATTCTGGGATGAATTAGCAGGAGTGTTGTAAGCAAGACATGAGAAATAATTGTTCTGCTCTAACCCGCACTGATTAGGCCTCAATTGGTGTATTCTGTCCAGTTCTGGACGCCACATTTCAGGAAATATGTGGATAAAATGGAGAAGGTCCAAAGAAGAGCAACATAAATGGTGAAAGGTCTAGAAAACATGTCCTATGAGAGAAGATTGAAAAAATTGGGTTTGTTTAGTCTGGAGAAGAGAGGGGACATGATAACGGTTTTCATGTACATAAAAGGTTGTTACAAGGAGGAGAGAGAAAATATATTCTCCTTAACCTCTGAAGATAGGACAAGAAGCAATGGGCTTAAATTTCAGCCAGGGAAGTTTAGGTTGAACATTAGGAAAAACTTCCTGACTAGCAGGGGTGTTAAGCACTGGAATAAATTGCCCAGGTAGATTGTGGAATCTCCATCATGGTAGATTTTTAAGAGCAGGTTAGACAAACATCTGCCATGGATGGTCTAGATCAGGGGTCTCAAACTCAAATTACCACGAGGGCCGCATGAGGACTAGTGCATTGGCCCGAGGACCGCATCACTGACCTCGCTGACCCCGGCCCCGCCCCCACGCCACCCCTTCCATTAGGCCCTGCCCCTTCTCCGCCTCCTCTCCTGTGCGCACGGCTTCCCGCTCCTCCCCGCTCCCTCCCAGAAACCGCGAAGCTCTTCCCATGCAGCCCACAGAGCTCTTCCCTGCGGCCCGCCGGGCTCCCCGCGTCCCCCCCTGCCCCCCCATTTTATTTATTTATTTATTTTTTACCCCTAGGCAGTTCCCGCCGCCGACTGCGTGGGGGTAAAAAAAAAATTAAATTAAAAAAAAAAAAAAAAGGGGGGGGGGCGCACGGGGAGCTCGGCGAGCCGCAGGGAACAGCTCCTGGTCTAGATAATACTTAGTCCTGACCTGAGTGAAGGGGACTGGATTAGATGACCTCTCAAGGTCCATAATTCTTTACTGAATGGCTGGAAGAGAAAGCAGCACTTAGATTTCTTTTTAGAGTACTCTTCCTCTTGTCAGTCTTCCTCAGAGTGTCTCCCTATATTCCCCATCAATCAAGTTCACATTGTAAATTCTGCACACATTGTAAATTCAGAATAAGATAACTAAGAGTCCTACAACTCTATTTTCTGACTCCTTTTTCTTCCACACGACAGTCATCACCTGTTTTTTGACAGAGTCCATAAATGGTAAATTGCATCACTAGTTGCTATCCTATTCATAGTAAGGCTACTAATAAACAAGATTCCACTGGATTCTCTCAGTCATATAAGAAGTGGTAAAAATAAAAGTAAAGGGAAATTTATCAGTACGGTGGCTAAAAATCTATGGTGATAAAATTGTAAGGTCCTGAAAATTTCCAAATAGACTCAAATACAAAGTTTCAGCAAGTATAGTCTTTAGGGAAATGAGATCACAAAAATGCTTTGTCATCTCTATCTACTTTTTAAGATCTTTATTAACCATCAGTCTTTTAGAAAGGGTTCTATTTTCAGGGTTAAACATTACCAACAAAATTCAAATTACAAAACTGGTTTTAAACCAGAAATTAGATGTGTGTGAGTCATTTTTCCATGTAGCTAGCTACTCAACTCATTTGTGTTGCTTACTGAGGAGATTTCTCCACTGTCCATTTACGCATGTAGCTCAAATCTCCAGCCATTTCATAAAGGAAAGGACTTCAGCTGGCCATGGAGAATCCCCTAGTATCACCAATAAAGCAAAGATACATTTGATCTATCATCAATGAGGCCCTCTTCCCGTACCTATCCTTGTGTTGTATCAATAGAACAGCTGCATCAAAAATGCCAAAGACCAGAAGGGCAAATTCATTAATTCTGTAATTATTATTTGAAAGAGGGGATCAAGTAGGGAAAGTAAGTTTGGTGGAACGTTTTCCCAAACTCATTCCCCTCTAGGAGTCAAATCCATGTGTTGTATGTAAATATTATTGTTTAAAAATTAGCATAGACTTTGAATGGAGGGAACATTCACTGAAGATGAAACTGATGCCAGATGTCAACTTGTTCCATTTAGAAATGTATTTTAATCATTGTAGTTCCTTGAAGTGATCACCTTTCCAAACCCCTTAAAATGCAAGTGTGACCCAGAGACCCCTTGGCAAAGGATTCCCTGTTCTTTGCAAACAACTCTCATCTGAGACATGTCAAAATCACTACACCAAACATATCTTGCAGTGTATTTACCCATAAAAGATAACTTGTAAGTATAAGTCTCTCCCTTTTATCATGTTCTTTCTTTGCTCTTGGCTTTGGCCCCCCTTTCAAGGACAGGTGAGCATTACCTCATTGTAGTCCCTGACTGACCAAGGGAAGGGGGGTGACTCACTGGAGAGTGCTACAGATCCTTTGTTGCTGCCTAGGCCAGTGTCCTTTGTTCCTGTGAGGCTGGGCTGGGTTTGTCCCATACATGCCCTGATGAGGTGTGAACTGCCCCTCTGCTCTTGGAGAGTTTTTGCCTGGGCTTGCTTTAAGCCATGAGGACACATTCTCAGCCTCATAACTATATACATGAAATTACAACCTATAACAATTACTATAACGAGAATGCTCAGTGCATCATGAGCCTTCCGAAGACACCCAACATGACAAACTTTGCATTGGATGCCACAGAATGATATTATAAGGATGAACATGGGGGTGCAAGGTGTTCCCCCGAGATACAGAGTGTCACAGTAAGGTATCTACAGAAAGCGTGTAACTTGTTAAGACTCAATCATTGCAAGATGTGGGTATGAGTAATATTTAAGGAATACCACAGCTATGTTGAAAAAAAATATGCTTTATAGTGTTGGATATAAAAATTAGTCACAGGGCCTACGTCTCAGTGATGGTCCATTCAAGCAGGAGGGAGTTGTCACCCTGCCCTGGTTAGCCAGTGATGTAATGCAAGGCTCAATTGTCTAGCTGTGCTCAATCCCAAGACTATCAGTGGAAAACCATCAGAGACAACTGCAAACAATCAAAACCACTTGGATGTAAAAAGCAAACATTTCAACATTCATTGCCCCGTCTATGAATACAGACAAAAAACTATTTCAGTGTAATACAGAGTGGGAAGAGGCACTCTGTATCCATTCACTGAATAAAGGTCTTCTAGAGTGTGAAAGAATGCATACTGGTTCCTGGGAAGCCAGCTAGACCTGCAACAGACTGATCTAGGTGGGGCGGGAGGAGGATGGAGAGGGAGAAACCTACTTTATTAGTTAGGAAAGGTAACTTAATAAGGTATAGGCCCTATGTGGTGTTTTATGTTTTGTTTTGTATTTGTTTTTTCCAGCACACTCTCATTTCAAATTGAACCTTAATTCTTTCTTAAATAAACCTACTTTTGGTGTTTTATAAGTGCTCACACATGCTGTGTGTTATACAGGAGCAGTTATTTAAGGTAAAACTGGTAAACTGGGATACATTGCTCCTTTGAGTAGCCAGTGTTAGGGGCTGGATATCAGAGGGGAATGATTCAAGGAGACTCGGGGACTCTGGTGCACCTATTATTAACCTACAAGGCAAAGAAAGGGCTTGCATAGTCCAGAGGAGCGTGCTTGAGTGGCTAAAAGGCTGATGTTAGGGAGCTGACACCCACTTACAACAAGCAAGACTTCCTAATGCTGGAGCCAGAGGGTAACAAGTTGACACAGTCCTGAGTACCTCGAGAACTGTCACAGTGAACCCAAGAAATAAAGGAATTAATTCATTGCTGCACTGCTCCAGTTGCACCATGCTCATGTGACTCCACTGAAGGCAACCAAGTTGCACTAACATAAAACTGGATTAATGCAGTGATCAATCCAGCCCAACATGCTTTCCCCCACCTGCGAAACTGAAAACTGCCGGTGTATCATCTCACTAGTTTTTAATCTGCAATCCAAACAAAAGAAAGAAAGCAAAGAGAACTTGAGTAATAGTGAATCCTGTGCTTCTGTTTCTGGGAGAGGATGGGATCCATGTCCAGATCCCAGCTGGGAAGTGCGGAGGAGAAGGGAGGTTCATTTTTGTCCCATGCTCCTCCTTCCACCTCCGTTTGCCAAAATCCTCCAACCAGGGCTCTGCAGAGTTCCAGTTCCACTGTTGAGGACAGAGCAGAAGAGGAGAGCCTGGGACTGGGGGCCAGTTAGTGCCATCCCAAATCTGCAGGGCAAAGCAGCCCTCCAAGCCATGACAAACAGGAGGTACTGAAAAGCAGTAATATCTGGGAGAGCCCATGCCGCACAACACAGCTCTTCTGGAAGCCTTAATGTCAGAGAGCAGCTATGTGGAGGCAAGATCCTTCAGTCAGAAGTCCTCTCTCTCCCCTCTGAATATTAGGGTCTCTCTGGTCTGCGGTATATGGATGTTCAAGCTGCATGCCTCCCAATACAGAAGTCAGGAGAAAACCCTGAGTGCAATTTGGAACATTTCCTTTTTCCTTCATGGGTTATTCCCAGATAGAGGAACAAAGGAGCCAGGCACAGTCCCTGTCTACTGAGATAATTCAAAGCACCCTTGGATATCTTCTCCATCATTGTACATTTGTCGAGGAGAAGAGTTAACTGGCTTTTATAGAGCCAGAACACACAATTAGCAAGGAATCTGAAATTAAATGACTCATTTTAGTACAAACCAACTTAAAAGGGAAAACTGCTATGCTCCGGTGCACACATGTATCACAAGACCGGGGCAGTGTAACTAATCTGCTTTCAAAGGTGCCACTGGATATACTAAGTTTATGGCAGTCATTGACTGAAAGCAACGTTACTGACACACAGAATATATGATAGATTGAAGAAAAATCACTATGACTAGCATGGAAATTAAAGCACATAGATAGGACCTGATCCTGCATTCCTTTCACACCATGAACTCTTATTCGTTTAAACAGTTCTGAGCATGCCAGGAATACAGGATCAGGCCCATAGCACAGAATGAGGAGAATATGACGAGATTTCTGCCGTGTCATTGCATTTTTGACTTTTGACTCCAAATGACTGGCATTTTTTTTAATATAGAAGGAATCATCAAATATTCTCTTTAATTTCCAGTCTGCATTGAGTTTGTTCCCTTTCCTTTATCACTTACAGAAATAATATATTTTTCATCCTTAAAACTTTATATTCTTATGGGATTCCCCTGGACCATGGCCAACTGTTGGCACCAGTGTTGCTGGTTTTGCACTCTCTCTCGAGTCTTGGCCGGAGGTAGTGTATTCAAAGGCATGCTAAGAACAGATGCCTAAGGTAATCTGTTCATTTTGAAATTAACCCTGGTTATTGATCTCGTGTTCTGTGCTTCAGTACAACCACACTACTTTGTTTGAAAGCTGTCTGCAGGACAAGAGTGTGGTCGGCAAGAACAAGCCATTTTATATGGGGCCCTTCAGTATTACTAGGTAACAGATAATGGAGTTCTATTTCTGCACAGATATCAAAAATCTTAAAGGAACATAGAGCTAGAGTCTTATTTACACCCAGGTGTCTTTGCACCACTCTGGCAGCATACAGTGGCATCAAGGTGCCTTAGGCTATGTCTACACTTACACCAGCATTTAGAGTATAGGCACCACACCCTGCCCCCAGCATGGGTATAAATAGCAGTGTAGACGGTGAGGGACTACCTGGGTGAGTAGAGAACGGACATGCCAGAACTTTAGGTATGGCTCTCTGCATGCCCAAGCAGTGCCTCCCACATCTACACTGCTATTTTTAGCAGTGTAGCATCCCAGTGCCTCCACGCTGTTGGAGCCTTTCCCCACCATCTTCCCCCAGCCAGAACTTTTCACTGCCTCATGTAGTTACACACCACAGTGTGAACACAGCCTGATTTTCACTGTGGCATGAAGCTACACATACCCTACTTGCCACCACCAAGGCCTTAGTAGAAATGAGAATCAAATCCAGAGTCTCCAGTGAATGACAGCCCCTTTTGGCTTTGGGGGAAAGATTTTTATAGTTACCACAGCTAATAGGAAACAACTGAACATGTATGCCTCCATTCACCAAGGTATTTATAAGAATATGCCTAAATTAAGTACAAGGAATCCGAGGGAAATTAGTGGGACTATTCACATGCTTAAAGTTTGACAATCTTAAATGCCTTGGTGAACCAAGTGCAGGTTACCCTGGTTGAACAAATATAAAGTTGCTGTGGAACACTGTGGGAACCAACCAATAGAGTACACAAATATAAATTAGCAAAGAACAGAAACATTTTAGAACTTCAGAATATAGCTTTATCATCATCAATGAAAATAAGCATGAATTTCAAAGTTATTTTCCATAATTCTTGATTAACATTCTTAAGAATGACACTGTATCTAATATGGAGATCTAAAGCAATCCCAAGTTTTTAATTTATGAAGTTTTGTAAAATTTCATTTTATAAAAAATGAATAACCCTGTGTTATCCTGTGAGGCTTGGGATCAAATCCAAGCTGGCTGTGCCATAATTATCTTAAAGCCTCATTGAACTGTGAGACAACTTTACCTTAGTGCCGATATTTCTGTTTAGCACAGATGGTGCTGTGTATGAACAAAGGTAAATGGACATAATAAACTAGCATCTTCATATTGACCTGGAGTCACTCCATGTCCTTGGCTCCAAAACTATGTACATTAAAGTTTGTCATGTTAAATTTATTTGCTGTGCCCACTCCAGCTGAAGCAAAAGATGGTGTGTTTCAAAATGTATTTCGTTTTTTTCAGAATGATTTCTTATTTAGAAAAAGCTCTTAATTTTGTAACTGTAGTTATTAATTTTACTTAAAACAGTAGAAGGAGAAGGAGCTGGCCTAGTGACAGTGCTTGCACTGATATGAAGGAGACCTCGGTTTAATTCCTATCCTTTTAGCTGGTAGGGAAACTCACTCAGACCTTTTGAGAAAGAAAGAACTAGAACAATGCTTCCCGCGTGGGATGGGACTGTTGTGAGGATTGGAAGTGGCAATGAGATTTGGAGGTGATTGCTGACAGATGTCTAAGAAACAGCAAAATAATCCTCCCAACTGTCCCAGATGTCTGTGACTTCCTCTCCAGACATTTCCACTTGTGTGTTTTAATTGGCTGTGTTCATTTGTGTTTGGTTGATATTATGCTTTATTTGCATTTGATATTTAAACCGATGCTAGCCCATTTGGGGCCCTAAGCAAGAATACCTCTCCCCACAGTACTAAAATAGGCAAGTTCTTATAATAAAAAGTGAACAGAGGCCCCCTTGAGCTGCTTGGGGCCTGTAGTGGGGCGGCTGCCCCACTCCTGAAGAACAGGGGGTTAAAAGCAGCCCTGGAGAGGGCTGCGGCTGGGAAAAGCTGATTGGGGAAGCAGCCACAGCTGGGGCCACGCCCCAATCAGGCCACAGCTGGCCCTTATAAGAAGGTTGGGGGCCAGAAGTTGCAGGAGTCTCACTCTAGAAGAGAGTGAGAGAGAGAAGGACCTAGCTGCCTGGGAGCAAGGTACATGAGGCAGAGCAGTGCTGGGGAAGGGCAAAGGTGTTATACCAATAAAATAAAAACCAGCAGGATCTTTTTTAAAGGGGATAAGACAAAATGTCACATTTATTGTGAATACAAAAAGAATCATAGTAAGCAGTCACTTATAGCTATAACGTTTCATTCAGTTTCACATTCATTCACACACACAGGTTCTGTATAGATGTCATAGTTACCAGCCTAGAAGTTGCTCATGCCAAGTTACTGGCCAGGTAACCTGGGCATGAGGGTGGAGCCGAGTCCTTGTCAGATTCATCTGATGCTCCTGGAGGTTGGTTGCAGAACCAGACTCAAAGTCCTCAGTATTTAGAGGCCATTCTTATAGGGATTTATTCCTATGTCAGTCTATGGGAATTGCTTCATCATGCTGTCGCTGAATCAATCAGCAGATGGCACATTCCTGATGGCATTCCTGGTGGCTCCACATTGTCAGATGTTATCTTGTTTTTCCCATCCTTTGAGATCATAGAATCATAGAATATCAGGGTTGGAAGGGACCTTAGGAGGTCATCTAGTCCAACCCCCTGCTCAAAGCAGGACCAATCCCCAATTTTTGCCCCATATCCCCAAATGGCCCCCTCAAGGATTGAACTCACAACCCTGGGTTTAGCAGGCCAATGCTCAAACCACTGAGCTATCCCTCCCCGCAATGATCGGGTGGGTCCCAGTTTACCCTCCGGGGGTTGTCTGGTTGTTCCCACTTTGATGTCGCCTTCAGCCGATGGTCACTGAATTCCTAGGCTGGCACCTCCCTGCTCATTCATTCATGTACACCAAGCATTCATCAGCAGACATACTGTCTTCAACACTTTCGGGGTGTGTACTAATTTATTTGAGACTCCCTGCCCTTTAATCAAAGAGGGTGGGGGTCTTTCTATGCTGTTTCTAGGTACAAAGCGTGCATAAAGAACAAAGTCAAATAACTTGTTTGCAAGTTTCTCATAGCAATACAGTATCTTTCTGAGAACAGATACAATCAATGGTTTACACAGACAGTAGCTTGTAAGTTTAACAAGAGATCCAAGAGATCTTTTACTTGGTAATGCTATGAGGTTTAAATTGTGGGGGACAAATTATGGGGAGTTACTTTCACTTGGGGAATCACTTTCAGTACCTTCTTTAATATCCCTACAAAGGTGTAGGGTACCATGGAAGATTGTATTACGGCATAGTAAGGGTGTGTTTGCTTTCTCATGCTCTGTCAGGGTGTTTTTTGCTTTTTCACATTCTTTTAGCGGCCAGCCACTGTAGGTCATGGCCGGCCAGCTGCAATCTGTTTTGAGCTAATTAACATAGCTCCTGCTTTGGATGGCCCTGAGCCAGGAGGCAGCCCCTGCTTGCTTCTGTATGAGATGTCTGTATATAGCTGTATGAGTCCACCCCATTTTTGGCACTCCGTACCAGGCCTGGATTATGGTGAGCTGGGTTCCCCGTCTCCGTGACAGCAACACCAGGAGTCCCCGTTGCGGATGTGTCACTTTGCCTTCAATAAAGCTAATAACTCACAGTGTGTGTGGGCCTCATTCTTGCAGAGCACCCTGGGTAGGCCCGCAGCATCCCACGAATGTAACAAAAGGGAGCTGGGGGGCTCCAGCCTAGTAAACCCCCAGGCTGCAGGCCTTGTTGAAGGCCTATGAAGAAGGTACTGGGGCTACAGAGGTGCAGCCTGGGAATAGGCAGAGGCAGCTGGTCCTAAACCCCTTGCCAATGATGAGTGGCCATTACAGACTGCAGTCTTCCCCAGTGAATGGGGGCTAGATGATGACTGGCAGTAGCCACTGAGGCAAAGTGGGTTTAGAGGGTTGGGGATTTCCCGGGGAAGGGAGACCCAGCATGTGGGGGTACTGCTGGGGGCAGAACCCCAGGGAAAGAGGCACCAGAATCTGGGAGGGACACGGGGGCCAGCGGCAGGCGAGACACCGGCCAGTAGGAGGTGCTCTGAATGCTGAAAGAGCTAATTCCCAAGATGACCAGAAGGAGGTACCTCACCGGTGAGTCTCGGCACTTTGCTACAGGGCACTAAGCAATTGTTTAGTCTGTTTATGCCTAGCACAGGCTCTGTTTAACATATAAGTAAAATAAAGGAACGCATAAGAGTAGCCACTATGGCAAATGGATACTGACCCAATCCTGGAACCATAAAGGTCTTGGTTTCTAAATGGTGGAAAAGACTAGGAAATAAGGGGAACTTTCAGTAAAGACTTGGGGAACTTCTGGGGCAAGGGGATGTTTCTCTCCTAGAAGCATGCTATCTGTGTGAGCATTCTCTTCTTCTTCAGCAACATGGTGTCAGGAGTGACTGAATCCCTCTCTCTAAAAGGAGAGCATGAAAAAAGAAAACAGTCCTCACTGCCAGCTGGGTACGCTGATGGGGAAAGTGTGAAACTCAGGGAAGGTAGTAGGGAGAAGAACTACAGCAGAAAGAAGCTTAACTGTGGGAATTGAAAGGAAAGGAAAGCCAGATATCAAATCTAAAGGATGAAGAAGGAGCCTGAACAGAAGCTGTATAGAGAAATAAATACAACTTCAAGATTGCCTACAAAGTCAAAATAAGGACAAGACCTATCTCCATAACATACTAAACATAGCAGCAAACTTAAAGGCACAGAAACTGCTAGTGCTTCAAAAAAAAATAGCAACAATGGAACGCATATTCCACAAGACTGCACCAGAGTATTCAATTGTCGAAACTCATATGGCTGGGTTAACTGGATCCAAAGATTTGAAAAATTCTAGATGGTTTAATAGAAAAGTCAGAAGAATCCCAGTTAAATGCCTCAATACTGGCCTTTGGCCAGGCTGCAGATGATATTCTACGTTTGTTACTCCTCACTGGTAACAAAAAGATAGATTACCCCCCCAGTGAATGAGGCATTTGATACCTGATTTATAGGTAGGCATAATATTATATAGAAAAAGGGCAAATTTAATAGGAGGTTGCAGGACTAGGAAGAAACAGCTGAAGTTTTCATAACAGCAGTTCACAGTCTTGCTGAACATTGCAAATAGGGAGCCTTAAAAGAAAAACTAATAAGAGATAGGATAGCTGTACACATAAGGGATAATAAGTTGTCAGAGCATCTTCAATAAACCCATATCTGATACTAGTGAAAGCTATAACTCAAGTCATAGCACAAGAAACCATAGAGAAAGAGTACTACAATTTATATGCTAGCAGCAAGGAGGCACCATATCAGATAACATTGATACAGTAAAGATGAGAAAAAACAAATGAAACGAGCAATGAGACTAAGCTCTCAACATAAGAATCGTCCAGAACTAAAAAGTGGGAGGACAAAGTATTTACTGGAGGGAATGTCAAATAAACACCAAAACCACTGTGGAAGATGTGGCAAGACACCCAGCCACACCTGGACACAATATTAAGTGAAAGGGGCAAAGTGTAGGATATGCAACAAAAAAAGTTCATTTTGTAATAGCCTGCAGATCACTGAGAACCCCAGGCAGGAGTGCTATCATCAGAGGATATTTCCATATTTATTGGGTAGATATCCTCAGAAAATCAGGAAAATAGAGGGGCAGGTACGTATAAATTAATCTAAATGGATTAAACTGGCACTGAAACAGCTGTCACTATTAAAAAAATATTCCAAGGCTGGAGATGTGCAAAGACCCAATATGATTCTACACTGGTCCAGTTTTATATGCATAAAATATCCTAAAGTCAGGGATAAGAGGGGAGGAACCAGATTAAGAGGTTTCCCTCCTAAAAGCATGGCACCGATGTTCCATTGTTCTGTTGCCCATATTACCACTGTTACACAAGTAAAAGGACACATACCCTGTTGGTTTGTGGACCCAAAGTTTTCTCCACAGAAGGCCACAAATTCTCACTGTTGCTGAGTGCTAGCACTTGATTCTGGGTCTCTAACAATTAATCAGGCATTTCCTTTATTGACTATACCCTTTAGGAAGCTCATGTTTGTTATCTACATGTGTATTGAATAATTACACTCAATAAATTAGTTCCTGATATGCCTTTTTTCAATAATAGGATATGATTAGCTGGGTCACAAGGCTAAGATCTTCATCCTTTTAAAGAAGGGGATCGTATTCTCTCAGGAAGACAGACATTAGTTTAGACAAAGTGTAACACGGACAGACCCCAGTTGTCAGCGGATGGGAGTGGGCCTCTGGAGCTTAGTACATGAGCCTCTACTGAATAAGCTAAAAGCCATACTGCTATTAGCTAAGGCTGTAGAGCAGACTCATTAAAATCTCTCTCTCTCTCAAGCAGCAGTCTGTTGGGCTATGTTGAGTTATGTTTTTAAAGCACACCATCACTTGCCTATTTATTGTGGAATGTAATGGATATCAAGGGAGTTTCTCTTCTTCTTGGTCTTGTCTTAACTTAGAATGTATGGTTTTTTTGGTAAGGAACTCACTTCATCTGTATTTCTTTGTAAAGCAACATGCACACATGTAGTGCTATGGAGCTAAATAATATTAATAATATTTCCATCATTTCCCCCTTCGGTGAGCCCTGCTGTGTTGCAGCATCAAGCGTATGTTTCATTTTTAGTCTGGTTAAGATTAATGGGTATACCTGAGTGGGACAGCTCTAATATGGCAACATGTATCCAGCTGCAGCACCTGCTGTAAGCTCCTGTTAAACAGTGCATGTCTGAAGTTAATTTTTTCATAATTACATCCACAGGCAATGGAATTTAACATAACTGTATTAACCTTGATGCAGTTCAGAATAAATAAATTAGAAGATATAGGAATGTGTCTACAGTGCAAAATTGTTTGTTTGAGCACAAATATTACTTGGTATGTTAATTTGGAACACGTAAAGGCAAGTAAACAAAATAGCTTAGGCAGACTGAAATGTGAGAATAATGAAAAATGAGTAAATGTATTTATTGGAATCTCAGTGTCCCTGTTTGAGCTCTGTGTGTGAATAACTGTTTTTGGTATGCTGACAATTCTGGGGGGGAAATTCTCACTTCAGGTCATCTCAAAACTGAATCTTTTGGGAATTTTTGGCAAATCAAAGAGTTGGGAAACATTTCCTCTTGGGTCAAAGTTTTGCTTGACCCAAAACATTTCATTTCAATTTTGGATTTCTTTTTTTTTTTTAAACAAATGATAGCTCAGGCTAGATTTACAGTCAAAGCACATGGGAATTCTGTTACCACCAATTGGCCGGTTGGATAGGGGACTCAGCTTGGAGATGAGACAGCTGGATTCAGATCCCCACTCTGAAACAGGGATTTGAACCTAGCTCTTGTACATTCTGGGTAAGTACCCTAACTCTCAGGCTATAGTGTGGGGCTCTCAGTTTCTCCTGTTGAAGCATTTCCATTTTGTATTAAGTATTTATATATTTATATTTCTATTTATATTGAGAGAGAGAGAAATGACTCTGTGATCTGGTGTCTAGGTCACTCACAGAAGGGGGGGGAAGCTAGGTTCCAGTCCCTGCTCCAATAAATATGTATTTATTTATTCAAAGTGGAACAGCTTCAACAGGAAAGACAGACACCCACCGCCCGAACACCCTGTACTGGTGGTCGGGGCACTCACCTAGGATGTGGGAAATCTGGGTTAAAGTCCCTGATCTAAAGAAGGGACTTGAACCTGGGTCTCTCACATCCCACGAGAGTGTTCTAATCACCAGGGTGTTCGGTGGGGAGGATACTACCAAAGTTGACACGAATTCATGGAGTGTTTTGGATTACCCGAATCTGCCCCAAAAAAATTCCCCCATCTCTAGTCACTGTGTTTGGCAGTAGCAGTGGGTTGCTATCATACCTACTCATTTGAAGAATGTGAACTGGATCCAAAAAGGGGGCACTGAAGGTATGTCACTGAAGACAATTGCTGTGCCTTAAATGGGCAATTTTTTTGAGGACCACACAAACAGCTTAACCTCAGTACTAGTATAGCTAATGTCAAGGAGTCCTACTATTGTTACAGCACTTCAAGCTATTCCTGCAAATTAAACCTTATTACAAAGGTTGCTGCTAATGTTAACTTGAGCTTAACTTCAGTGCCCTGATATCTGCTATAAGTTTATTATGGTCAGTGATTGCATCAGAAATGCTTAGTCATGACATTAAGAAAATTTAAAAAATTGATCCCCTTTCATTTTAGGTTTCATCCACTAATGATTTATGTCTCTAAAAATGAACAATTTTAGAAGGCTCACTTTCCCACATCTGGAATCCAACAGTGAGTATCCCCTTTAAAAAAGTCAGTCAGTGTTTGTGGGAATGAGGCCACTGTGTTGGCATCAGCATTACATTTTTTTTTCCCTTGGTGGCAATACTTGTAGATCTGTAAATCTCTTGGTCAAACTACCTAGCTCATCACTAAGCCTATTTTAATCCATTTCCCCAAGGTTTGTTATAGCATTCTAAATCTGAGCAGATGCAAACAGCTGCCATTAAAAACAAAAACAAAACTCTCACACTAGAGAAATCTTTTTCTTTCCTCGCAAATATCACCTGTAACATTTCTCTTATCTGAGGTCCAGAGTGGGCAGTAGAGAGTCCTACACCAGTGGCAGGTCTAAAGTCTAAGTGGGAGTTTTATACCAGTGGAAAGAGGCAACTTCTGGTTTCCAAACTGATCAATAGCCCTTGCTTCTCACTTTGGGAGGTCCCATGAACTTGCACATTAAAATCACATTGTTAGGTATAGAAAAGCTAGTTTAGGTAATATTTAGAGTTTTTAAAAAATCGGTAATATTTCTCTCTCCCTCTGAGACCTGTACAATTAGACTTAGAGCAAGATGTGCAAAGGAATTTAGGCACCTAAATCCCAAATGTGGATCCTCATAACCCATGCTCAGCTGCCGCTTACCCCTGGATGTGCCTAAATTCCCAAAGCACCTACATTACTGCTTCCAGAGTCCCACAGGCACCTAAATTTCTGCTGTGGGGCAGGCACATAGCCATGTACATCCTGACACCCAGGGCCTAGTTCATGCCTAAACCCTGGCAGGATTTTCAAACTAGGCATTTCCCTTCCTATGTCACCTGCAGGGCCTGATCCAGTAGATGTGCTCTGAGAACTTTGGAGCACAGCTAGTGGATTGGGGCCTGCACAAAACAGTGGTAGCTCTCCCATGTAGGTATGCCATCCACTCTCTACGTGGCCTAATGAATATGTAATTAGATATACAAAGTGGAAGTTTTTCAATGGGAGAGATTGATAAAAAAACAAGCCCCAAATACTCTGTAGCCCAGGGATTAAGGCACCCACCTCGGAGGCAGATACCTAGAGTCAAGTCCCTGGGCAGGCCACAGAGTGGGAAGTTGAACTGGATGAGTGCTCTAGTCACTGGACATAAGCAGGGGCACTGCCATCACCACAGTTTTTGTAAGAAAATGGTGATCTGCCATAGATACCTAACTCTAGGAGAGGATTCATGGCTGTGAATCTCAGCTACTATATAAAGAGCCTGGGCACCTAATGGATGGCAGGGTCACTAAAAATTAGGTGGTGCAGTGCTGAGCCAAGGTCCCCTTTGTGGATCTAGTCTATGGTAACTAAGGGCCTTAGCCTGCTCAAACTAAACAATGGCAAAACCCTAAATAATTTCAATGGAAGAAGGATCAGTTCTGAGTGGCTTTACAGGTGTGTACACTGTGACAAAGTTCCTCCTCTGCCTTGGTGGGTCCTGCACTTTTTGGCGGATTTGCTCACCTCAGAGGTTCATGGCAGCCCTCAGTTTGGCCACTTCTGCTAGAGGCTCAAACCTGCCGTTCACTCAGCTAACCTCATCACTGGCCAGTATGGGGGCGGGGGAAACGGAGAACAATCTCCGCAGTCTCTGTCCCACCTACTGGGTCAGGGACAGGCCAGATCCCTTTCCAAATTAGACCTTCTTTTCTGGTGTTGCTCACAGACCAGTTTAACTCCTCCTGTGTCCGCTCAGGAGTTGGGGGGAAGGGAGGAACCCAGGCCCGCCCTCTACATCGGGTTCCAGCCCAGGGCCCTGTGGATAGCAACTGTCTACAATGTCTCCTGTATCAGCTATATGACAGCTACAACTCCCTGGGCTACTTCCCCATGGCCTCCCCTCAGCACCTTCTTTATCCTCACTGCAGGATCTTCCTCCTGAAGCCTGATCACAATTGTACTCCTCAGTCCGCCAGCAGCACGCCTTCTCACTCCCTGCTCCTTGCACGTCCTCCACTAACTGATGGGAAGTCCTTTTTTAACCAGGTGTCCTGATTAGTCTGCCTGCCATAATTGATTATAGAGGTTCCTGATTGCTTTAGAGCAGCCCCTGCTCTGGTCACTCGGGGAACAGAAAACCATTCATCCAGTAGCCAGTATATTTGGCTTCTAACAGACTCCTCTGGTCTGGGTCTGTCACAACACACACACACAAATCACCTCATCCATCACTGAAATGCAGTTGTCAGTGTATGTCTAGAACACGTCCATTCAGCATCATCTTTAGCAAAATGCATTTTTATTTTTGCCCTTTCAGAACAATCATCCACATCCTAGTTGGAATCACAGCTGGTCTTTCAGCTTCCTTGTTAAATTATGTTCTAACATCCTTAAGTGTACCATCTTCAAACCTAAGATGGTGGTGTACTATCTAGCAATATAAGAACCTATAACTCCTGGAAAAGTGGCACTCTCTTTTCCTGAATGTCTGTAATGACCTATTGTATCCCTGTCCCTGAGCTGATCAAAAAGATAACCAGAGTCTGATGGTGTAATCCCTACACAGACAAAGAGTGCTCCAGTTCTTCCTCTGGTGGTGCAAATAGGCTGCAAAAGGATCTTCTCAGGAACAAGCCTTATCTTAAGGGGGTCCCCCATGGACAGAGAAGCCCCATTCCAACCTCCTGAGCAGCCCAGAGCGTACTGGGTATGGTTTTGGTGGGGGGCGGGAGAGAGGGAACGTAGTCAGAGTGTACAACAGAATGAAACAGTCCATAGCCAGCCACACAAGACAGCAGTAAGATACAGCAACCCCTGGGGATGCTCTAAGTCGCAATGATGCCTGAGGAGGACTATAGCCTGGCACAAAATTTGGTGGACACAAAGGTGGCATAAATCCATCTTTGACCCTGCCGAGGCTGCCCCTTCTGAGTTCCATTCTGTGCTGTGCCTCACAGAATTTCCTAAGATAATACTTAGTCCTGCCCTGAGAGCAGGGGACTGAACTAGAAGACCTCTTGAGGTCCCTTCCAGTCCTACAATTCTATGATGCTACCCTCACTCACACTGGTGAGCACTTAAACAAGCAATCACACATCAGTGTCACTGAAACAGCTCAAGAGTCACACAATCTACCCTCACTATGGGACTATGTAGTACTTTCACCACTTTTAAAGGAGGGTATTTTTTAAAATTCAAGAGACTATCCAAAAATAATGGAATATTTTTCAAAAGTGTATCCACTTCCTGTTCTTTCAGTAAATCCCAGTATTCTTAGATTGCAACTTTTATTATTTGCTGGAATTTCAATTTTTATATGTAACAAAGAATTGTCCTTTATCTGAACATTAGAAAGAGCTTTTAAACTATCAACCCTAGCTCAGGTGGTTTAGGTATTATTGCATTCAGTTTTGATGTCTACTTCAAGTGTTTCTATTTTCTTCTGACCATCACCCTCCTAGTGAATAAGCTTTTCCTAATATTCAACCTAAAACTCCCCCACTGCAACTTGAGCCCATTACTCCTTGTTCTGTCATCTGCTACCACTGAGAACAGTCTAGATCCATCCTCTTTAGAACCCCCTTTCAGGTAGTTCAAAGCAGCTATCAAATCCCCCCTCATTCTTCTCTTCTGCAGACTAAATCTCAGTTCCCTCAACTGCTCCTCATAAATCATGTGCTTCAGCCCCCTAATCATTTTTGTTGCCCTTCACTGGACTCTTTCTAATTTTTCCACATCCTTCTTGCAGTGTGGAGCCCAAAACTGGACACAGTACTCCAAATGAGGCCTCACCAATGCCAAATAGAGGGGAATGATCACGTTCCTTGATCTGCTGACAATGCTCCTACTTATACAGCCCAAAATGTATGTAACCCTTCTGCCAGGACGAGTTGACAGCAGCAAGGGCCAGGTTCAGTACATAGGGGTTCCCTTCTCAACAACGCAATGCAAAACCGGCTCGAGCCCCTGCCCAGTAACCTGAGAAAATCCTATACACACCCCTAGGCGCCTTGAAGAGGCAATACTTCCCCTCTCACAAGCACAGAGCCTCAGTGTAACAGAAAATCTTTAATAGCAGCAGGTAAACGACACCAGCCTTAAATTGGGAAAACACCGCAAGTAGGATCCATAAACCAAACTGTGAGCAAGACCCACCCCAGCCAATTGGGCCATGTCCTGTCCCTTGGGTTCTTGAGTCCAGCAATCCAAAAGTCACCCAAAGTCCCAGAACCCAAAAGTCCAGTCCCAGAGTTCAAAAGTTCATCTGCAGGGTGCTACACGCCACCCACCTGGGCAGCAATGGGGAGGGGAGAGGTAAGGGGCACCTTACGTGGCGTGAAGATGATTGCCTCACCCCTCCGTGGGGCTTCGCTCTGCTCCACCCCGCCAACAGCGCCGCTCCACCAGCCGTCCTGCAAGCTGCTCCGACTGCCCCCACGAACTGCTCCGCTCTGCCAGCAGCGCCGCTCCAACTGCCCCCACAAACTGCTCCACTTTGCCAGCAGCACCACACCATCAGCTGTCTTGCCAACTGCTCCACCAGCCACTCAGCAATTTATCTTCAGGCTCCCCCACTACTTAACACAGTGCTCAGTGATTTCAGCTCATAAGACGTTTAGCTCTTTCGTGATTTCAGCTTGTAGTTAGGGGAGCCCTAGTGCTCATTTGCACTGTTAGCCCAGAGTGATTTCAATTCAGCAGCCTGAAACCAGACTCTCAAGGAACTCACCATTAGCTCTGATATTCCACAGTGGAGAGAGAAGAAGGTGCAATTGGTGTCTCGGACCCTCACAAGGAGCCTACAGCACCATCCCCAACCTCTCTCTCAATTCACTGGGCTTTGGAACCCATGTCCCTTGGCTGGCGAGTGCTGCTTAGCTAATGGTGAGTTCCCCTTTATCCTGACAAAGGCCAAGTACAGTTCCACTGTCCATGATTTACATAAGCAGTATAACAACAGTTTATTCTTCCTTCCCCCATAACAGAAATTCCTGCCCCAGTACAGAAAACTGGGGATCCTACAGCAGCCCAAAGTGCCCATTTGGGCCACTATCATTCGTACCAGGTGGGGTGGGTGTGCCTATGCAAATGGGATCAGCCCCTGGAGTGCTTTGCCACGACTCACCACGAGATGTCAGGGTGGAGCTCATCCTGACTCTGCTGACATGTCATTAGTCTTCTTGGAAACAAGGACACACTGTTGACTCATATCCAGCTTCTCATCCACCGTAACCCCTAGGTCCTTTTTTGCAGAACTGCTGTCCCACCGGGCAGGTGGGGCTCATTAGCCCTGGAAGGCAGCCCACCTAGGAGAAGGAAAACTCTGGTTTAAAACCTCCACTGCCTTGTGGCAATACCCACTCATGGGAAAGGCTAAGGGAGTCAACCCTGAAACCAAATCCGGTGTTGGAGTCCCGATGGCGGTCTGACATTGTCCTCAACGTCATTCCGGCAACTCCTGCAATGCCACTGGTGCCAAGTTGTATCGACATTGTCTTTCCCTTGGATCCATCAGTTGCGTGGAGAGGGGGGTTCTGCTGCATGGGCAACAGCTGTTCCTCCATATCACCCTGCCCTGGCTTGTGCCCTGGAGAGGACACTCCAGCTTCGCCTCACAGTGTCGACACAACACGGGAAGCAACAGTTTACCGGTTATAAGCCTCCTGCTCAATTGGCGTAGAGCTGTTGCCAGGGGTTGCTTCCCACGGTGGGAGGGATCACCACGTCTCACTGGACAACTATCGCCCGCCTCAAGCTGGGCAGCCCCCAGCCAATAAGGTGTTGTCCCGCCACAGTTCACCTGCTTCACTGGGTGTGTGGGGCTTAGTGTACATGATTACCTGACAAGTGGACTCCGAACCATGCACCAGGCAACAACAAAAACATTTAAGAAACCAGGCATCAAGTTAGGATGCTGGAACGTACGGAGCATAACAACTGGCCTATCACAAGATCTTCAGGTAATTAGCGATGTTCGGAAGACTGCAGTCATCAACGATGAGCTAGCATGACTCCAAATCGACATAGTCACTTTGCAGGAGACACGGCTGCCAGACGCTGGGACTCTCAGGGAAGAGAACTATATGTTCTTCTGGCAAGGGAAGAGTGCCGAAGAAATCAGAGAGTGTGGTGTTGGATTTGCCGTGAGAAATTCTTTACTGGGGATGGTGGAACCTGGTCAACAAGGAACTGAAAGACTGTTATCACTCCGACTCCACACATCTACTGGACCCGTCAACCTGATCAGCGTGTATGCACCAACACTCGGCACCACCAGGGATACCAAGGACGAGTTCTATGACCAGTTAGACATGATCATCAGGAGTATCCCTAAAGAAGAGTACTTGATATTACTGGGTGACTTCAACGCCAGAGTGGGCGCTGACCACGACTTTTGGCCATCCTGTCTTGGAAAGTTTGGCGTTGGAGAAATGAATGAGAATGAACAACGACTTCTGGAACTGTGCTCGTACCATGACCTCAGCATTACCAGCTCATTCTTCCAGACAAAGCCTCAACACAAAGTGTCCTGAAGACACCCTTGCTCCATGCACTGGCACCAACTCGACCTGAGTATCATCAGGCGGTCTGCCTTGAAGTGCGTCCTGCTTACTCGCACCTTCCACAGTGCTGACTGCGACAGTGATCACTCGCTGGTGTGCAGCAAGATGAGGCTACAGCCAAAGAAGATCCACCGCTCTAGATCAGAGGGCAAACCCCGCATCGATGTGAGCAAGACCGCACACCCAGACAAGTCAGAGAAATTCACCAATGAGCTCTCCGAGGTGCTGAACTGCATGCCTCCCGGTGGCTTCACCAAAGAGAGATGGGGCTACATCAGAGATGCAGTACACAGCACAGCCATGAAAGGTTTTGGAAAGAAACGAAACATGAACAATGACTGGTTTGAGGCTAATTCCGCCACACTCACTCCAGCCATTGAAGAGCGCCGCGCTGTTCACCTGGAGTACAAGCGTTCCCCCAGTCAGAGGACTCTACAAGAGTATCGATTTGCCAGGAGCAAAGTAGAGAGACTAGCTCGACAGTGTGCAAATGATTACTGGCTCCAGCTCTGCCAGAGCATTCAACTATCTGCTGACACTGGAAACATCAGGGGAATGTATGATGGCATCAAGAAGGCCATGGGACCCACAAAGAAGTGGAGAGTGTCACTAAAGTCTGCAACAGGCGAAAACATCCAGGACAAGGGCAAGCAGATGGATAGATGGGTGGAGCACTACTCTGAAGTGTACTCCAGGCAAAACACTGTCACCGAAGCTGCCCTTAATACCGTGGATGGTTTTCTCATTGAAATTGAGCTGGACGAGAAGCCCACCATGGAAGAATTGAAGAAAGTCATTGAGAACTTGTCCACAGGAAAGGCTCCAGGAAAGGATGGCATCCCACCAGAAGTTATCAAGTGTGGCATCAATGTCCTCCTAGAACACCTCCATGACCTCCTCTGTCAGTGCTGGGATGAAGGTGCAGTACCTCAGGATATGAGAGACTCCAACATCGTGACCCTCTACAAGAACAAGGGTGATAGAAGCGACTGCAACAACTACAGAGGCATATCACTCCTGAGTGTTGTGGGTAAAGTCTTCGCACGCGTGATCCTGAATAGACTGCAGAAGCTTGCTGACAGAGTTTACCCAGAGTCACAGTGTGGGTTCCAAGCAGGGAGATCTACAACCAACATGGTTTTCTCCTTAAGGCAGCTGCAAGAGAAATGCAGAGAACAGCATAAGCCGCTACTCCTTGCCTTCATAGACCTGACTAAAGCTTTCGACCTTGTGAACAGAGATGGGCTGTTCAAGATCCTGGCAAAGATTGGCTGCCCACTGAAGTTGCTGAGCGTGATCCAGTCTTTTCACAGCAACATGAAAGGCACAGTACTGTATGATGGCTTGTCCTCCGATGCCTTCGACATCCACAGTGGAGTAAAACAAGGCTGCGTTCTCGCTCCCACGCTCTTCGGCATCTTTTTCACAGCGTTGCTGAAACGTGCCTTTGGAAATTCCACAGAGGGAGTCTATCTCCACACCCGGTCTGACGGGAGACTTTTCAATCTGGCTCGACTAAAGGCCAAAAGCAAGGTACGGGAGGCAACAATCAGAGACATGCTGTTTGCAGACGACGCTGCCCTGGCCACCCACACAGAAATCGATTTCCAGCGTCTGACTGACCTTTTTTCCAGAGCTTGTGAAGAGTTCGGGTTGACAATCAGTCTTCAGAAGACCAAAGTTATGGCCCAGGATGCAGAACATCCAAGCATTGCCATCAATGACTATGTGCTAAAGGTGGTCAGTCAGTTCACCTATATCGGATCTACCATCTTGGACAACCTCTCACTGGACCCTGAGATCAACCGTAGAATCGGCAAGGCCTTCACAATTTTGGCCAGTTTGTCACAGAGAGTATGGAACAAGAACATGCTGACCATCAACACAAAGGTCGCTGTGTACTGCGCATGTGTGCTAAACACTCTTCTCTACGCCAGCGAAACTTGGACTCTCTACGCTTCGCAAGAAAAGAGACTGACCGCCTTCCACATGCGCTGCCTCCATCGCATACTCGGGATCACTTGGAGTGATCGAATAACGAACAACGAGTTGCTGGAACGTGTCAAGATCTCCAGCATGTTCACTCTCCTCCGTCAACGCCGCCTCAGATGGCTTGGCCATCTAAGTCGTATGGAAGATGGACGGATCCCCAAAGACCTGTTGTATGCTGAACTTGCCTCTGGAAACAGAGCTACAGGACGGCCCCACCTTCGCTTCAAGGATGTCTGTAAGAGGGACCTGAACACGGTTCAAATCGACATCAACAGCTGTGAAGAGCTCGCCCAGGACAGATGCAGATGGAGACACGCTCTGACCACTGGATTGAAAACTGGCGAAGACAAGCTGCGACAGCTTGCCGAGGAAAAGCGGGTTCAACGAAAAAGGAAGCAGCGGCTTCAACCCACAGTTGACACCGCCTTCAAATGCAGCAAATGCAATCGAGACTGCCACTCTCGTGTGGGGCTCTATTGCCACAATAGACGCTGCACAACCATCAACTAAACGTTCCCCATGGGCGCATATCCATCGTCTCTCAAGACTAACGGACGCCAACAATAGCTGCCTAGCCACTCGGTCCCTAGTCTGTAGCAGTGCATGGGATTCTTCTGTCTTAAGTGCAGGACTCTGCACTTGTCCTTGTTGAACCTCGTCAGATTTATTTTGACCCAGTCCTCTAATTTGCCTAGGTCCCTCTGTATCCTATCCCTACCCTCCAGCGTATCTACCACTCCTCCCAGTTTAGTGTCATCTGCAAACTTGCTGAGGGTGCAATCCACGATTTGAGAGGCTAGACAGTTGGTGGAAAAGCTGTTGTGATTTATCCATACATTTTTAAACCTATTGATACAAATAAGCATTTTGTAGTGTAACATGATTCTGAGGCTGAGGAGAAGAGCTTGGTGGAGTATTGTGACAGAAGCCCACCCACACCTGAAGGTCCATCCCCAGCCTAAGGGGAGGAGCTACTGAACACAGGGCTTAAATAATTCCGGGGTCAACAAATGAAAAACAGGATCTTGTCCTGTCACCAGTATAATCAACTAATTTATTGTTAAATTTTCATATGTACTCGTTCAGAACTATTTGCCAAGTTCTTCAGAAAACAAACTTTAATGTTCTACCAATTGTTCAGAGTTTGTTGCGAAAGTTTGAACTCACCCCATGATCAAGTCAGACAGACAGTTATTGTTCCCTGACTGGATGTCTGCTGCAACTAATCATATGCAGCACACATTTCACATTGCATATTCAAATTTGCAGTTCAGCATTTGAACTGATGGTTAGTTATGCAATTTGAAATTCCTGCTTTTGTGAAATGTGTTCTTCAGTAACATTCAAGCTGAGATGATCTTTTTTTAACACGAGTTTTGTTGTTAGTGAAACTAATTCATTAGTATGTTTGTTAGAAGAAAATAGATGATTTTATTTAAAAATTTGAATTAATATTTGAAAAAAACCCACCTGTTTTGGAAGAATTCACTCAGCCCTGTTGAAGACTAAATGTAACCCTTGGCTTCAACAGAAGATTGGCATCGAGAACAGCAGGGCTGAACTTGTTCCCTGTCCAAATCTTTAGGCTCTGGTTAGCTAGTTGGTCAGACTTGTAAAGTGTATGTCTACACTTGGAGGTAGGGATGTGTTTCCCAGCTTGCATAAACATATTCTCAATAGTTCTCATTCAGCTAGTGCCTGAAAAATAATAATGTAGCCAGAGTAGCATGGGCAATGGCAAGGATTAGCTGCCCCAAGTACATACCCACAGTGGCCAGGCATTTGTACTTAAGGAAGCTAGGCCAGGCCACTGCTCACCACTGCCTGTGCTACTATGGCTGCACTATTATTTTTAGTGTGTTAGCTTGTTTTGAGGTAGCAGGAGTGTGTCTGAGTGTGCTGGGAATCACATCCCTAGTCTAGATGTAGTCTTAGAGCGGTTACAGCCAAGGTTTTCTACAGTGACTGATGATTTGGGGACACAGGCATCAATTTTTGAGTGTCTGTCATGTGACACAGTGAAGGGGCCTGATTTTCGGAAAGTGTGGAGCATTCACCCTCTAAATATCAGGGCCTTTTAAGGTGTCTTAAGTTGGGCACCCAAACTTACTAATCACCTTTGAAAATCTTATAGTTTTTTTTACTTCTAAATAGGAGATTAAGGAAGTCTTTTACAGGGGTAAAATCAGGAGTAATGGCCTGAGATTAGAAGTGGAAAGATTTAAGTTAGATATAAGAAACCATTTCTTAGCAGAAAAAGTAATTAGCAAATGGAAAAAGAAAACTGTCTACTGAAGGAGCTGAGTCACCTTCATTAGCGATGTTCAGAACTAAGTTAAATACATTCCTAGTTGGCTTAGTGTATAGGAAGATCATGCTCCACACAGGAGGTTGGACTGCAAGATCTGAGATTAATGCAACCCACTAATCAAAGATTTTGTAAGTAACACAAAGCATGACAGAACAGTGAACTCTCTTAATTATTATTTGACTGAAATATACTGTAACTGCAAAACATACAATTTAACAGAACCTCGCCAGTTCTCATTTTTCTCATGCAGAAATCTGATCATTCTTATATATGGACTCAGTGGTCTCACCCCTTTTCTTAGCATACATTTAACAGGAAAAGTGCTATAGTGAAGGTTTCTATTACTAAAACTTCATTACTTTTACAAATGATACTACAGGGTGTTTGCTGGGAGGCTGTCAGTACTATTGTAAATAAAAACGAAACTTTTTTTTTTAAATAAAAGAAGAAATTGAGTAGTCCAGACTCACTAAGGGATCCTATTCTTATTGTTAGCTTAAGCTCCACTATAATAGATTGAAGACTATGTCAGAAGTTAAAGAATATGAATGACATGAATAGTAAATGCATGCTGGAAAGATGATTTTGTCATAATATTGTTAGTGACATATTGACAGTGTGGTAAATTTTCAAAAGGGCAAAGCCCCAGCTTCCCTTTTCTCAGGCCTATTTTGTGCCCATAAAACTTACAGCTTCATTTCTTGCCTGCAAATCTAAATGCTTGTGCCTCTAACTACCTAATATGCATGCACAATCAGGTAGTTACAGGCGCAACAATTCAAAGTTGCACTTCCAATCCAATTGAATGTATAGCTTTTTTCAGGTGGCAATTGTGCCTTCAAAAGAAGAGGCCTTCCTTTTGAAAATTCGTCCCGTGTGTGTGTGTGTGTGTGTGTGAATAAATATAAATATGTATATACCTTATTTTTACAATTTGGTTTATTTTTTCAATTTTTAAAAATTTAGTAATCACATTTCTGATAAATAATTGGACAATGTATCTTTTGTGAGGTTGTATTCTTTTATAATATCCATTTGCTTTCATTGGTGCATTTACAGTAGTCTGGTAATATAAATTTCATCTCAGACATTAGTGCCAATTACTGAGGTTCTCCTGCACTCTATGAAAGTATGGTTATGTCTTGTGAAAGATATTAATAGCAATGTCAAAATATAATATAATTATGTGATCATGACTAACACAAAGAAATAATAGCTAATAGCAGCACTTATGGATTCACTAAAATTAGGGATATTATTAAGGCCTTACTTCAGTTGCGATATTGCAGATCGTGCAATATTAGATTTCCACTGCAATTATGATTTTAATTAGCTTACTTTGCACAGTCCACAATTTTGCATACATTTTGAGTATGCAATTGGTATGACACCAATATTCAATGCCTATAAAATGTAAAAAGCTAAAGTGACTGAACTTGATTTCTATAGCAGTTTTGTTAAGACTTTATCTTCTGAATTTTATATTGTACTTGTCACTTTATTTTTTAAAATGAATGTAATGTAGTTCTAGCAAAATGTCTGATTATCAAAATTTTTTAGCAGGGATAACATAATACTTGAGGGTTTAGATCATTCCAGCAATTTTTTCTTAAACAAATAGCGGTAATTTGGAGAAGCCAAAGTAAACCTATTAATAAAGGTCCATTATTACTTTTCTGTGATTTTCCATGTCTTGTCTGCAACTCAGCCACAATTATTTGAAGAGCATCCCATGATTCAAGTAGGACCATACATATATACATACACACACACACACACACACACACATATATATAAAGTAGGCCAGATCAATCGATAGGCTATGATTCAAGTAGGGCCTTAGATATTATATATCTTCTTTCTTGCCACTTTCCTATTCAGAACTGGTGACTTTTATAGCCTTCTTCCAAAACTTCTGATCGCACACAAGGCTGTCATGCAGATTGATCTTTATGAGGGCTGCTGATATCCAGTCCATGTACTGAGTCTTTGGTCTCCCTTTGGGTCATCTTCCATCCACAATCAGTGCAAGAATCTTCTACCGATATAACTCTCAAGTCTCCACTGGATGTGCCCATAACAACATAGCCTAGTCTCCCTCAACTTGTCTTCAATGGGAGCAACCCTCTTTAGGCCTCTTACAACCTTATTTTGTTTTCTGTCAAAGAGTGTCCAATCATTTGGCCATCTCACCATTGTCATTTCCGTAGTGGAAAGTATATTGGTTTCTTTTCTAGTGGCTGGCCAAGTCTGTGTTCTGGACATTAGGATGGATCAAATTACAGTTTTATACACTCTACCTTTTAACTTTATCAGCATTGTTTTATCACAAAGAACTGGGGTCAGTTTCCACCATTTGCACCACACAGCTTTAGTACAATACCAGGCATCACTCAGGAGGGCACCATCATCAACCATTGATCCTAGAAGAATGAAAAAATACCTAAGCTCTTTGCCTGTAATATCCTTTATGGGGAGTCCTCCTCCCTCAATCATGACAGCCCGTCTTACCAACATTCACTAAGTCCAGCCTGCTCAGAACTATTTTGCCACTATTCAAAATTGGCTTGCAGGGTCTCAAAATCTACTGCACATATCACTAAGTCAGCAGCAAACAGCATGTTGCAAGTCAGCTCCCTTCATAGATTCTCACTTGTTACATCCATGACAATCACAAACAGAAAGAGGCTCACCATTGCCCCGCTGATGTAGGCCAACTTTTACTTTCCCTACTTTACCCCCATTGAATTTTGACTACTGTAGTCATTCCATCATGCATACCCTGGATGAGATGGATATATCCTTGTGGCACACCTCTCCAATACAAACTCCACTAAACTAGTTCTTTGTGGACCTGGAAAAGATGTATGATCATGTACCAAAAGACCATGCCAAGTTGCTGTTCCTTTTCTTTGAACATCTCCATGAGAATTCATAGCACAAATATTGATCATAGAATCATAGGATCGTAGGACTATAAGGGACCTTGAGAGGTCATTTTGCCCAGTCCCCTGCAGGACTAAATATTATCTAGACCATCCTTGACAAGTGTTTGTCTAAGCTGATCTTAAAAATCTCCAATGATGGAGATTCCACAACCTCCCTTAGCAATTTATTCCAGTGCTTAACCACATATAGCATCAATTGTGCTCCTTCCTGGCATGAACCAATACTGACCCTTCCAAATTTCAACTATTCCATGCAGACACTTTTCAATAATCTTCTCCCATATTTTCATAGCATGTGACGTCAGCTTAATTGGGTGATAATTAGCACACAGTTTAGTATCTTCTTTCTGGCTAGGTCTACACTACCCCCCCCTGTCGAACTAAGGTACGCAACTTCAGCTACGTGAATAACGTAGCTGAAGTCGAAGTACCTTAGTTCGAATGAAAAAGCACTTACCCGGGATCCACACGCGGCGCGCAGGCTCCCCCGTCGACTCCGCCTACTCCGTTCGTCAAGCTGGATTACCAGCGTCGATGACGGAGCTCTTCCTGGTTCGATTTATCGCGTCTTGACAAGACGCGATAAATCGAACCCAGAACATCGATCGCGCGCCTCCGACGGGACGCGTAAGTATAGACCTACCCTAAGTTTAAAAATTGGCACCACAAAGCTTTTACGCCATTCATCCAGCATTTCCCTTTTCTTAAGACTATCATTGAACAGACTTGTAAGATACTTGAAGCCTTCCCTTCCCAATGACTTCAGAGCATCCACTAGTACTTCATCTGGCCCTCTTTTCTTGTCACAGGCAATACTTTTAGCTAATGAAACACTTCCGTTGGCCTCCTTTTTTGCCTTCATTTACACCACTTTATCACTGTTCAAGCTGTTGACCTGCTATTTTTTTAAGATTTCCTTTTTCCCCCCTCAACAGAGTCTTTAACCTGTGGATTCCACCCATCAATGCTGTCACCCTCTATGATGCAACAAGGCTATCAGTGTGTTGCATTTCCCAAGGACACGTCTCCCAGATCATGAACATTCCCTTTTCCATGAGACAAGGGACACTTTTCACTTGAACCAACCCCTGCAATGAAGAAGAGTGTCTGAGTGCAATCCCTCTTCACCCCAACACAGTAGAATTAGGTGCTTCAGAGTCTGAAGAAGAAAAGTGGGAGGGCAACAGAAGAGGAGGGACAAACAGAAGGAACTTTGCCTCATTCAGTGCACTCTTGACAATGTATGTTCTGGTGTCTACCTATAACATCTATTTTTTTAAAGCATAGGAAATTCCATACAAAAAGCCATGTTAAAATAATCTCCTGAAAATTTGGAAATACAAAAATCTAAGGTTGCCAGCATAACCTGAACTCTTTTTTTTAACATAAGTATTAGCACACTGTCTTTAATTACATTATTATTTCCATTATAATAGCACCTAGGGATCCCATTCAGTGCCCAGGAACCTGTTCTGCTAGTCATGTCTATATGAAAAGTATATTGTATATTACTTAAAAGAACATACCATACAAGTATAACAGAGTGAAATTTGTCTGGCCCATCTAAATGTATAAGGAAGTTAGCTAGTCCCTGAATTCCACCTAAGGAAAGCTCTAATGTGTCTGTGAATGCAGCTACGCTATCTTTGTACTTATATGGTGTTATATGGGAGATAACAATTAAAGACTGTGTGATAATGCAAATTCACAAAGAAGCAGAGTTATGGTTGTACATTTAACTTGGGTATTTTCTAATGTGTCTTTACCTGACCAAACTTAACATTCTTTTAAATAAGTTTATGCAACACTATTTATTATTTATTGTTTTTACAGTACCAAAAATGAGCTATGCATTGTACTTACCATGGGGCTTGAAATATATTGAGATACAGATAGATATGGTTTTCTTTTAACTTTGAGGGCAGATAGTAGGTTGGGGGAGCCAAATGGTTTCTGCAGCTAGGGCACCAGTGCATGTAAGGTCAGCCATATATACAAATATTCCAAATAAACACCAATCTAAGAGACAATTCCTGAGTTAAAACATATTAAACTGGTTGTATTGTCAGGTGTCAATTAGCTTCTGTTCATAGCAAAGTGTTCTTTTCTGATTATTCTGGGGCTGGATGATAAGATCAAGGAAAAAGATTATATGCAGAGAGAGAGAGACACCTTATCCTCAGTTCCAAATCTTTAACTTCACATACGAAGCCTAATCCACAATTCAAGATCTTCATTTTATTTATAATACACACACACACACACACACTGCACATATATATATTTAATGATTACTATATTTAGGTATGGATTTGTCTTTTAACACACACTTAAGCAAGCAGTATTTATAGAACTACATTGACCATGTAACCTGCAGAAGAACTGCTAATCAAGTGGGAAAAGAAACCCTCTAGTATTTGGTGATGAAAATTGCTTTACATTGGGTGATTGTGCTAATCAATCTTCCCCAAGTAAATCACCACTAAAAGATAATTATAGGATCTTTCACAACTGAGTAAGAAAAGGAATAAAAATAAACTCTCAGAAAAGCCACTCTCTTCAATAAACATTCCAGAATTTGCTTTGCTTCCAATGCGCCGGAAAGAAATTTGGACAATGTGCCCAAGTTGTCTTCAGCCTGTCAAAAAGCACTTCTTAGATTAACCAGGACAGAACTGGTGGAATTGTTCATTGCAAATAATGTAGCCAACAAATATAATAGTTCTTTCTGTTCACAAGTTATCCAAAACAGGTTGTAATCTTCATTTGCTCATTAGTTGAAACTATTCATCAGTTATTTTGTATGAATAAATTTTAGCCTATGAGTCACTTCACGTGGTTGGTCATATAAGCTGTTCCCTGATCGGATGACTTATGATTTCTAGAGAGGAGGAGTCCTTTCCCCGCCCCTCCATTTTGCAAAATTATCCACAGATAAGTAAGAGCTTGTAAGACTGTTTGTGAAAGCATTTCCAGTGTGAATACTTGTATCATAAATACTGATGCCTGTACTGAACATTCTTGCTTTCTGTGAACATTCTTTTGAATAAATACATGCTCATCCGATGTATGCCAATAAGCAAATCAACAGAGCTGCAAATACCAGAAAAGCAAACTGTCAGGCTGTATTGGCAAGATGTCACAACATCTAGAAAAATCAGCCCCTGAAAAGCAGATGACAAACATGATAGAAGAAGCTATACAGAATAGAAATCAGTCTTAGCAAGACAGACATGATGCTGGTTGGACAAGGGAACATTTCTGAACTAGCTATGTCACTCTCATCCCCTCCATGAAATGCATTGTCAAAGTTGGGCAACGCTTTAGCATTTTATTAGGCTTGGTGTTTCACCTTGATGACCAGGTAGCATCAGAGACAACTGTCACTTAGCACACTGGAAATGGAAGAAAACATCCATGCTTCCCCTTCACCACTGACAAGTATCTGGCAATAGAAATTCAGACATTTTCATCTCCAGATTTGATAATTGTAACTTGGTGTATCTGGTTTGAAGGTGGAAGTAACACAGAGGTGGCAACAGCTCATATATGAAGTAGCCATCTGCAGTCTCAATGGGATAGGCTGCTGCAACCTTACTCCTGTACTCTCATTGCTCCACTGTCTCCCAGCCCATTTCAGTTGTCAGTTTAAGGCCTTTGACCCAGATCTGCCAAGGTATTTAGGCACCTAATTCTCATTTAAAGCAATGTGAGTTAGGCACCTAAATACCTTTGAGGATTTGGGCCTTAGTCCTCATTTTCGAGGCCATCAGTGAGTCAGCACCAAGGTGACACATCTCTAGCCATAACTTACAAAGGCAGGTACAGTCTGTGACGGTGTACCCCATAAAACCTTATGGGGAGATGCTTATAAATGTATACATAATGTAACTGGATTATGTTTTATGCTACATGTGCCATGTAACATATCTCTGTGAATGTTATGACCTACTGAATTTATTCCTCCCATTTATATGCATGTATCATTGTTGTAGTTGAAGTTATGAATATTGGTTGTATTTCTTGAGAAAGGAATGTGCAGGTTAAGTGCTCAATCAAGAAGCACTTAACAGACAATAGACCTTGCAGACACCAATCCACATCTGAGCTTTGCCAGGAATGTGGCTGGTCTGAGAAGGAACTGAGTTGTGCATGGACAGGTGACTTGTCCATGTAACCCCAACTCCATTTGGTAACTGGATGCTACACAGGGAGAGGAAGGGGTGTCCACCCAGAGGAGAAAAATCTATTTAAACCCCTGGGAAACCCCTCCATTTTGTCTTCAGCTGGCTAAAGAGAGAGACTCTCCACCCCCCAAGGACACCTGAAAGAGACTGAACAAAGGACAAAGACATTAGGGGGGTGAGTGATTGCTGGACCCAGGCTAGAAGGAAGACAGCCTGTTTACTGGACCTAGTGAGGTTTTTATCTGTACACAGAGCGATTAGACCTAGAACTGCGTGTTCTATTTTATTTAGTAATTCACTTTGTTCTGTCTGTCACTACTTGGAATCACCTAAATCCTACTTTCTGTACTTATTAAAATCACTTTTTACTCATTAAGTTTCCTGGTGTACGGGTTGGTACCCGGGGTGGGGGGGGTGGGGGGAAACAGCTGTGCATATCTTTCTATCTTTGAAATAGAAGGCGAACTATTTATGAGTTTGCCCTGTATAAGCTTTATATAGGGTAAAACGGATTTATTAAGAGTTTGAACCTCCTTGGGAGTTGGACACCTGGGTGTCAAAGGCAAGAGCACTTCCAGGAGCCTTACAGTTGTGAGTGGACTTGGTTCGGACCTGGGTCTGTGTTTGCAGCAGATCAGTGGAATCTGGCTCAAAACAGACAGGATTCGGGAGTCCCAAGCTGGAAAAGGCCTGGAAGCAGGGGCAGAAGTAGCCTTGGCACACCAGGTGGCAGCACCAAGCAGGTCTCTGTGACCCTAACCCATCACACAGTCCTCTGGGACAACACAGCCCAAAGAGCCCAGGACAAAACATACAATTTCTGAAGAGAAATCATTTTCAGTTGAAGAGTTTGGATGAGGAATGAATTTTCAGAGGAAAATCAGGCTAATCTGTAATCTGACCACATTGAGGGTGTACTGTAGGACCCACTTAAAAATAATAATTCCCACCATAATTAAATTAATGGGGGAATGGAGAATTGTAAAAATTTCTACGTATACCCCAAACAAAGCTGCCTCCTGTATAGCTAGGAAGGAAAAAGAGCAGAAGATTTATGAAATCCATTAGGGACCTACAGATCTAATTAACCTGAGTGCATATACATTTTAGTGATGAGTGTTCTATAAAACCTTAGAATAGAGAATTTTCACAAATAGTTCTTGGCTGTATTTACACAGCTCTATATGCATATTTCTATTATTATTATATTCCTAGTATTAGTGTATATTTGGTCCATTACAATGAGGTGGTGAGATGTATCCTGACTCTAAGAATACAAAAAAAAAAAATTTAATTGGTTTCCAAGGTTTCCGGAATGTGCTAAGATCCAGGTTACAGTTTTCTGCACGTGTAGCCCAAGATGTACCTTTGTATTGCTTCATTATTCCAATTCACTGATCCATCATTCATGAAAAAGATAGCAATTATATATATCCTATTGCCAGTTGCAGAATGCATGCCCCTCTGGCATCTTTGTTTTTCTCTCCTATGTTGCAGTTTGCTGTGTTTGAATTCTGCTGTGAAGATGCTGGGGAACCATGTGAGAGGAATTTTCAGGTAGTCACAAGGCAATGGCAGGTAGCTTCCCTCAAATGGTGTAATTTGTCTGAAATAATGCATTCCACAAGGTTTGATCATAATAATTTTTTTATGTTTCCTGGATGGAATGGGTACTACTGCTCTAGCTTTATTAATGACATTGCAGATAAAGAGCAGGATGGTGGTGAAACATTTCCACTTTTTCCATATGAAATTGCCATTTGCACTTCTTTCTTCAGTAGGCTGTGGCTGGAGCAAAAGGTGCATATGAGCCTGGTCTCCCACAACATGAGAGAGGTCTTTCCCTTCTCTTTTTTTCACTTTTCCTTTATGACGTTAATCAAAACAAGGCAGTTTCTTCAAGAAGGTGCTGTCTGTGAGAGTTTAACCACAGTTTCCATTGAAATTGTGACAGAATAACCCACTCCTTTTCCAAGTGTCTCAAGTTAGACCAGAAGGAGAAGTCCTTCCCAGCTTCCCCTCACCTTGACCTTGTGGAATAAGCTAAGCCTTGATCTTAGGAGTAATGCTCAATGCTGTCAAGACTTCCTTTTACAGTGTTTGAATTTCAACTATCAACCGATGCAAGAGTCCCGTCACTACACTGGGATGGTGACAGCACACACTACTAGATGCACCTGCCTCCACTTGAGGCTTTGCATTGTTCATAGCACTGTGTCAAAGCTGCAGCTGAGAACTGGGGCTGGAAAAGTGCTAATTTGCCAACACTTTATTGCCAGCCTACAGCTCCGATTTGATTTTCCTCATTTGGTTTTTATTCTCCTCCTTCAGCTACTCTTTGATATTGTTTTAAGGACCTCATTGCATCCTTTAAAGCCAAGAAAATTTACATTTGTACAGCTCAAAAGCCTCATCCGCTGAAGGCGCTTCTCTCACTGTACACTTATTGGTGCTTTTCCACTTATGAAAATCAATTATGTACCCTTGTCAATTATCAGACTCATCCTGCTGATATTGGCAAACAAGTCCAAAAGGCCATTTAGCCAGGCATCACTAAATGCATTAAGATAAAAATTGTTAATGTACAACAGATGGTTGATGTTGACTTATTATGCACCCAGCAAAAAAAAGGACATTAAAAGAATGACACAAAATAAGAATGAAGGAAATGCATAGTTAAATCTGGAACATCAACACTTAAGCACAACTTTGCACACGAAGAACATAACTGTAGGGGTGCTGAGACGTGTTTAGGTGCTGAAGGTTTTAACTCTAAGATCAAGTCTATACTAAAAAAATTTGTTGACCCAGCTACATCACTCAGGGGTGTGAAAAATTCACACTCCTTGGCAATGAAGTTAAGCCAATCTATCCCCCAATGTAGACAGCACTAGGCTGACAGAAGAATTCTTCCATAGACCTAACTACTGCCTCCCCTGGAGGTGGATTAACTACAGTGACAGGAGAACCTCTCCCATCAGCATAGGTGGTGTCTACACTGCTATGCTGCTGCAGCGTTTCTAGTGAAGACACAGCCTAAATATCCAGTGGTTTGTGGTGTTTTGTGTCACAGCCTTAAATTATTTAAAATGTTGTTTTACCCAGGTATATTTCCATTGTCCTCACTTCTGAAGTCCACTGTATCCTGTTGGATCTACCAGGATCGCATTGTAACACTTCCTATAAACCTCAGAATGGTCACAGCAGAGCGTCATAGGACACTTTCCTTCAGAGGGGCTGAGCATGCAGACCCTGAAGTACTATTAATGTCCTAAGAATCCATGGAGATGGATCATCAAGACCCAGATCTCTTATTCCAGTTTAGACTGCTAACCCCTTGAATTTTTATATATAGCTATACCTTACATTACATTATATCTTCAGTGATGAGTTTTAGTTTGATGGTGCTAGATTCACAAGGTAAATTTAGGCATTGTAACTCCCTGCTGGCTAGTGGAATTCACAACCTTGAATTAGGCACCCAGTTTCCCTATAGAATGTATGGGAGAATTGGGTGCCTAATAAAGGGATTCACAAAAGCCAGCACATTAAGTGGGGAGCTTCCTAAGTGAGCTAGTAGGCAATGGTAAGGAGAGGGGCATGTGTCCTAAGCCCACACCTCAAAAGGGAGGTAGGCATCCGACTCTGGGCTGGAGGGAGGTGCCTAAGCCAAGTCAGTTGGTTGTTCACAAAAAACTGATGAGCTGACACCAGTGCCCCCCATATAGTTAGCTGGCATGACCCAGGTAATTATAAGCCTATCAGTCTGACATTGATCCCAGGCAAGATAATGGAGCAGTGGATATGGAACTCCATTAATGAAGAATTAAAGCCGAGTAATGTAATTAATGCCAATCAACATGGGTTTATGGAAAATAGATCCTGTCAAAATAATTTGATATCATTTTTTGATGAGATTACAAGTTTGGTTGATAAAGGCAAAAATGTTGATGTAATACATTTAGACTTCTGTAAGGCATTTAATTTGGTACGGCACAACATTCTGATTAAAAATCTACAATGATACAAAATTAACATGGCACACATTAAATGGATTAAAAGTTGGCTAACTGATAGGTCTCAAAATGTTATTGTAAAGGGGAATTGTCTTTGAGTGGGTGTGTTTCTATTGGATCCTGCAGGGATCAGATCAGCTCTTGACCCTATGTGATTTAACATTTTTATCAATGAGCTGGAAGAAAATATGTAATCATCACTTATAAAGTTTGCAGATGACACAAAGATTGGGAGAATGGTAAATAATAAAGAGGGCAGGTCACTAATTCAGAGAAATCTGGATCACTTGGTAAACTGGGTGCAAGCAAAAAATATGCATTAAAAAACAGCTAAATGTAAATGTACACCTTTAGGAACAAAGAACTTAGGCCATAGTCACCCAATGGGGGACTCTATCCTGGGAAGCAGTGACTCCAAAAGAGATTTGGGGATCATGGGGTGGATAATCAGCTGAACATGAGCTCCCTGTGTGAGGCTGTGGCGAAAGAAACTAACGGGATCCTTGAATACAAAAAACAAGCAAATCTCAGATAGGAGTAGGGAGGTTATTTTACCTCTATAGTGGGCACTGGTATGACCACTGCTGGAATACTGTGTACCGTTCTAATGCCCACAATTCAAAAATGATGTTGATAACTTGGAGAGGGTTCAGAGAAGAGCCAGGAGAATGATTAAAGGATTAGAAAACCTGCCTTATAGTGATAGATTCAAAGAGCTTAATCTATTTAGTTTAACAAAGAGAAGTTAAGGGGTGAATTGGTTACAGTCTATGACTACCTGCATGAGAAACAAATATTTGATAATGGGCTCTTCAAGGTATAATATGATCCAATGGCTGGAAGTGGAAGCTAGACAAATTGATACCAGAAATGAGGTGAACATTTTTAATGGTGACTGTAATTAATCATTGGGACAACTTATCAAGGGTCATGGTGGATTCTCCGTCACTGTCAAGTTTCAAATCAAGACTGGATGTTTTCAAAAAAAGAGATGCTCTAGGAAATATTTTGGGGAAGTTCTATGACCTTTGTTACACAGGAGGTCAGACTAGATGATCACAGTGGTCCCTGCTGGCCTTGGAATCTATCACATCTATACCCAATAGTTAGAGCACTCACCTAGGATGGGGGAGACTGAGGTTAGAATCCCCACATTGCCCGAGTTGGAGCAAGCACTTTAACCTAGGTGTCCCACCTCTCAGATAAGTGCCCTAACCACCAGCCTATAGCGTTGCTCTCTCAGCCAATGTTTACTTAAGTATTTCATACAAAGTGTAACAGCTTTAACATGACAGATTGAGAGAGCTCTGCTCCAGGGTATCTAATAGCCCAATGGTTAGGACATTCAAGTAGGAGGTAGGACACTGTGATTTGAGTCTCTGCTTCAAAGCAGGCAGAGTAGGGATTCAAACCTCTGTCTGTCCCCCCACCATTCCCCCAAATGAATGCTATAAACCTAAAACTGAGTGTCTTTTGTGCAGATAGGTGTGCTCGGAGCACAGCTACCAGATTGGGAAAGATAGGTAGGGGAATACTTACTTAGGGTACGTCTTCACTACAGAATTAGGTCGAAATTATAGAAGTCGATATATTAAAACTCAAATTTATAGAATCGATTGTGTGTGTCCCCACTAAAGAGCATTAAGACCATGAGGTCGATTGACTGTGTCCACAGTAGCGAGACTAGCATCGACCTTCGGAGCATTGCATTGCGGGTAGCTATCCCACAGTTCCCGCAGTCTCCGCCGCCCATTGGAATTCTGGGTTGCGATCCCAAAGCCTGATGGGGCAGAAAACATTGTCGCTGGTGGTTCTGGGTACATGTCGTCAAGCCATCAAACGTCCCTCCCTCCCTCCTTGAAAGCAATCTTTTTCGCGCCTTTTTTCCGGGGTTTCCGTGTTTGCTACGGAAGCCTGCTCAGCTCACAATTACCGTACATCTCCAGCATACGCCTGGACATTAGGTCTAGTGGGGATTCAATCACGCTATAATATGGGCAGAGGGATAGCTCAGCGTTCTGAGTGTTGGCCCGCTAAACCCGGGGTTGCGAGTTCAATCCTTGAGGGGGCCATTCTGCCTGAGGCTGGTAGTCGCAGGACTACACAGCATAAGCTCCTTGTCTTCTAGCTGCAGATGGTGCAATATGCTATAAATGGTTGTGGTCGCGGGACCATACAGCAGCAGCTCCTTGCCTTCTAGCTGCAGATCGTACAATATGCTTGAAATTCGTGTGCTCCTGGCCAACAGCCTATGTTGTGGCTGGCCGGGGGCGCTTGGACATAAATGGGAGTGACTCTGGTCATTCTCTTTTTTACGTTTTGTTTAAGGGAGATTCAGCACTGCCTGGAACACGGGCAGAGGGATAACTCAGCGGTATGAGCGTTGGCCCACTAAACCCGGGGTTGCGAGTTCAATCCTTGAGGGGGCCAGGAGATGAGGATGGCTATCAAGCATATTGTACCATCTGCAGCTAGAAGGAAATGAGCCTAACCCTTGCTCCCCCCTCCCTCCGTGAAAGCAACTGAGGGGGGAGCCAAAAATCCTTTCGCGCCTTTTTTCATGCAGGCGCCATATTGCTGACACCATTGTTATCCACCCGCCGCTTCTGCTCCCACTCTGCTGTCCTGCAAACAGCATACCAGGGAAAGCATGGAGCACGATCAGATCACCGCAACTGTTATCGCCGTTATGAACACCACGCACATTGTCCAGGAGTATATGGCGAACGAGAACCAGGAGCTGCTAGAGCAACAGGAGGCGAGGAGGGGACAGCAGCACCCTGAGGACAGTGATGAGGACATGGACACAGACCTCTCTCAAAAAAGGCCCCCCCGCAAGGTGGACATCATGGTGGTAATGGGGCTTGTTGATACAGTGGAACGCCGATTCTGGGCCCGGGAAACAAGCACAGACTGGTGGGACCACATAGTGCTGCAGGTCTGGGATGAATCCCAGTGGCTGCGAAACTTTCACATGCGTAAGGGCACTTTCATGGAACTTTGTGAGTTGCTGTCCCCTGCCCTGAAGCGCCAGAACACCAAGATGAGAGCAGCCCTCACAGTAGAGAAGCGACTGGCGATAGCCCTGTGGAAGCTTGCAATGCCAGACAGCTACCGGTCAGTCGCGAATCAATTCGGAGTGGGAAAATCTACAGTGGGGGCTGTTGTCATGCAAGTAGCCAGGGCGATCACCAAGCTGCTTGTACCAAGGGTTGTGAGTCTGGGAAATGTGCAGCTCATACTGGATGGCTTTGCAGCAATGGGGTTCCCGAACTATGGAGGGGCGATAGACGGAACCCATATCCCTATCTTGGCACCGGACCACCAAGCCAGCGAGTACATAAACCGAAAGGGTTACTTTTCAATAGTACTGCAAGCACTGGTGGATCATAAGGGACATTTCACCAACATCAACGTGGGATGGCCGGGAAAGGTACATGACGCTCGCATCTTCAGGAACTCTGGTCTGTTTCAGCTGCTGCAGCAAGGGACTTTCTTCCCAGACCAGAAAATAACCGTTGGGGATGTTGAGATGCCCATAGTTATCCTTGGGGACCCAGCCTACACCTTAATGCCATGGCTCATGAAGCCATACACAGGTAGCCTGGACAGTAGTCAGGACCTTTTCAACTATAGGCTGAGCAAGTGCAGAATGGTGGTGGAATGTGCATTTGGCCGTTTAAAAGCTCGCTGGCGAAGTTTATTGACTAGGTTAGATCTCAGCAAAAACAATATTCCCATTATTATTACTGCTTGCTGTGCGCTCCACAATATCTGTGAGAGTAAGGGGGAAGACGTTTATGGCGGGGTGGGAGGTTGAGGCAAATCGCCTGGCCACTGGTTATGCGCAGCCAGACACCAGGGCTATTACAAGAGTACAGCAGGGTGCATTGCGCATCAGGGAAGCTTTGAAAACCAGTTTCATGAATGACCAGAATGCTGTGTGAAAGTTCTGTTTTTCCCCAGTAATGAAAAGCCCCGCCCCTTCATTCACTCTACTTCCCTTTACCCAAACTGCCCTGCCCTCCCCCCCTCGGTCACCGCTTGCAGAGGAAATAAAGTCATTGTTGCTTAAAAATCATGCATTCTTTATTAATTCGTAAAACACAGAGGGGGAACTATGGGGGTAACTGACACAGTCTCCCAGGATAGGTGGTGGAGGAAGGGAAGCACCAGGATGGGTGGTGGAGGAAGGGAAGCACCAGGATGGGTGGGGGAGGAGGGAAGGACAAGGACACACAGCACTTTAAAACTTATTGAATGCCAGCCCTTTCTTGCTTGGACTGTTCTCTTGGCTTGAGTGGTTGGGTGCATGGAGGCCACCCAAACGCATTCTTGGGCGTCTCGGGGATGAGGTTATGGGGCTCGGGAAGGAGGGCTGTTGGTTACACAGGGGCTGTAGCGGCGGTCTGGGCTCAGGCGGCCTTTCCTGAACCCTACGCCTTTCCTCAGCCATAAGCCGGAGGATTTCCGTTTGATCCTCCAGTAGCCTCAGAATTGCATCCTGCCTTCTCTCTGCACGCTGACGCCACCTACTCTCTTCATCCTGCCAGTCATTGTCTTCAGCACGCCACCTGTCCGCGCGATCAAATTCTGCCTTCCTGGACTCCGACAGTGTCTGCCTCCATGCATTCTGCTGGGCAGCCTCAGTGTGGGAGGATTCCATGAGTTCTGAGAACATACCGTCTCGATTCCTTTTTTTTTTACTTCTAATCTTCGCTAGCCTCTGGGACGGTGATGAAAGGGGTGGTGTTGAAACATTTGCAGCTGCGGGAGGAAACAAACGGGAGAGGAGTAGTTTAAAAGACACATATTAGAGAACAATGCTCCAAACATTACATATCACATGTGCATTTGGTCAAAGGTTGCACTTTGCCTGTTATATTGAGGGTCTGCCGGTTTGGTGTTAGAGATCACACAAGCAGGTCCGGCGGGCAACAGAATTTGGCTTGCTGGGAGCCATGGTAAGACACAGTCTATAGGCTTCTTTAACCTTCATAACATGTGGGAATGTTTTCAAACAGCAACTCCCTCATTTCCCATAACAAACATCCTTTGGGCTGGCAATTTAAAACAAACAGGTTGGCAATTGAAAAGGGAGGGGCGGTGGTTTTCGGGTTAACATGCAGCGCAAACCTAATCTACACCCCCCGCCCTCACAGACACACATCCAAGATGTTCGCTGTTCCCCCTCCCCCCACCGCGTGGGTCACAGCGGGGAAGATTTCTGTTCAGCCACAGGCAAACAGCCCAGCAGGGACGGAGCCCCTCTGAAGACCCCCTTAATAAAATTTCTCGTATTTCAACCAGGTGACCATGAATGATATCACTCTTCTGAGGATAACACAGACAGATAAAGAACGGATGTTGCTTGAATGCCAGCAAACACCGGGACCATACGCCGCCATGCTTTGCAAAGCAATGATTCCAGACTACGTGCTACTGGCCTGGCGTGGTAGAGTGTGTTACCACGGAGCACAGGATAAGGCTGCCCTCCCCAGAAACCTTTTGCACAGGCTTTGGGAGTACATCCAGGAGATCTTTCTGGAGATGTCCCCGGAGGATTTCTGCTCCATCCCCGAACATGTTAACAGAGTTTTCCAGTAGCTGTAGCTTTACTGGCCACGAATTAATCATTAAACATGCTTGCTTATAAAACATGTATTAATTTAACAGAGGTACACTCACCAGAGGTCCCTTCTCCTGCATCGAGCACGCCTTGGGAGGGTTCGTAGGGTACTGGCTCCAGGGTGACAAAGAGTTCCTGGCTGTCGGGGAAAAGGGCTTCTCTGCTTCCTTGCTGTGTCTGTGTGCTATTTTCAGCATCATTATCATGCTCCTCTGTGGTTTCTGATGATCCACATACGGAGTCATACCACATGGGTGGGTCAGTGCTGGCTGCACCTCCTAGAATGGCATGCAGCTCATCATAGAAGCGGCATGTCTGGGGCTCTGACACAGAGTGGTTGTTTGCATCTCTGGTTTTTTTGGTAGGCTTGCCTGAGCTCCTTAATTTTCACGCGGCACTGTTGCGCGTCCCTGTTGTAGCCTCTGTCCTGCATGCCCTTGGAGACTTTGGCATATGTATTGGCGTTTCTTCTTTTGGACTGTAGCTCTGCTAGCACGGTTTCGTCTCCCCATACAGTGATCAGATCGAGTACCTCACGCTCGGTCCATGCTGGAGCTTGTCTTCGGTTCTGGGACTCCATCATGGTCACCTCTGCTGATGAGATCTGCGCTCACCTGCAGCTCACCATGCTGGCCAAACAGGAAATGAAATTCAAAAGTTCGCGGGGCTTTTCCTGTCTACCTGGGCGGAGCATTCGAGCTCAGACCGCTGAGCGGTCAGATGTTGCACTGTGGGATAGATTCAGGAGGCCAATACCGTCGAATTGCGTCCTCACTAAGCCTACATCGATTCGGCAATATCGCTTTAAGCGCTAATCCCCTCGTTGGGGGTGGAGTGGCAAGATCGATTTTAAGAGCCCTAGAAGTCGATGTTAAGGGCTTCGTCGTGTGGATGGGTGCACGGATCAATCGAAATAACGCTAATAAATTCGACCTAAACTCGTAGTGTAGACCAGGGCTTAGTTTGTCAATCTTGCCAGAGTTTAGGCATGGCAAGCTGTTTGGTGGTATCAGAACCTAGTTGACTTTCTGTCCATGGACATGCACAAACCTAGGCAACTAGAGAGTTTAGGCTCCTACAGACTTAGGTGGCAGCTGAACTGGGGGTTTTATGATCCAGAAAACCCCCGTTCAGCTTCCATCTAACCCTGTACACACCAAAACTCACAGGGTACCTACATTTTTGCTGTAACAATTTCCTAGGTGCATAGGTTTCTGTCTCTGGGCATGTGCACTGCTGCCTCACTCCAGGTGTCCAAATGCTTATCTGCCACCTCAGCCCCAGTTTGAGCCACAAACTGGGGGATAGGCAGGCAAATTGCAGGGCCCAATCTAGAGTACACCTACTGCATCAGACGCCATTCAAAATCTGGCTAGAGGAGCAAGCGGTGGTGCCCACCTTATAACTTTTAATCCAGAGGTTAAAGCATTCACCTGGGATGTAGGAGGCCCAGGTACAATCACCTCCTCCCCACCCCAAGGGGAGAAAGGAGTTGAAGAAAGGTCTCCAACCTCTTAGGTGAGTGCCCTGACAACTGGGCTATGGGGTATTCTGATATGAGGCTCCCTCAGTTTATCCTGTTGAAACTGCTCTATTTTGTATAAATAAGTAAAGAGTCATTGGGCCAGAGAGAGCAAGAGACTAACTCTATAGCTTGATGGTTAGGGCACCCCCAGGGGAGACCCAGGGCCTAGTCCCCCTATTCCAATGACTCTGTATTTATATAAATCACCATCTAGTGTGCTGGCTTTTGTAGATCTCATTTTTCAGCACCTCTCTCTTGATTCATGCTCTAGAGACCCTAGATATCTTCCCTAACTGATGCTTTCCAAGTAAGATATTTATGCATACATCGCAGTGCATTATTATTAGGTAGGTGACTTTGACCATGGGCTTCAATTTATTTTCTGATTTAACGGTTGGCTACGTACCAAAATATCAGGTGAACTAAAGCACTTGAGCGCTAAGGATTTATCTGGTGCAAAGGCTACTAAAAAGTCAAGGCTCCCGTAGCTGGGGCTGTAACAGATTAATGTCCTTTGAGGACTGGGCACAGAAGTGGACCGGTAAAACACACACATACCAGTGGTTTAAACTTTTGCTCCAGGTGCTCTGACAGGGAGTGGGTTGGGTATGTTTTCGTATCAGCTTTGGACAGCCATTAGAAGTGCAATGTTAGTAGTTAGCACTTTATTACTGAGCATGAATAAAACAAGAAGAGATCCAGCATTGAACTGCTAACCCTACTGTTATAACCATCATGTACAGGGGAAAGAGTGTGTCCAGTTGTGGCCTAGCAACGCTGCCATTCGATTCCTTACTCTTTATTGTTGCATCAATAATCAGAAGCATAGTGCTTGTTGCTATAAAGTGAAGTGCAAATGCAGTTATTGCTATGCATTAACTGCTGCTTCCTAAAGAACACTGTAATTTACTAGCTTGCGAGTATGAGCACCACTGCCCACAACTTCAAGAGCTTCTCAACTGCAAGCCACCACTCTATATTGCTAACAGAGATTTTCCATCAGGTGAAGGTATAGAGACCCATGCTTTTGAAGCAGTAGGGTAGGAAGTCTATTCTGGCGACCGCTGGACTGTGACCCTTGCTCATGCAGGGAATTTAAGGGGAAGAAAGAGACCCTTGATGCCCCAGCACTTGCTATTAATATTGTGAGTAGGAGAACAGTTTCATCAGGGCTGCTACTCCCCCACCTACAGATGGACAGGGAAGCAGGGGGTGGGAGTGAGGAATGAGTAGAAACTTGTCTCTATCCTCTGCCCCAGAACATCCTGGCTGGTGCAGCTGAGCTGCATGAAGGGGGAAGTAACTTGTGCCAAGAACAGGCAGGCCTGTCCCTAGTTATTTTGGTGCACTACGCAGCCCCCATGGCCTCGGTGAGGAGGCTGTGTGGGGCCCCTCCCCAGGTCTCCACCGGGTGGGGGGGGGTCGGCTGGCCACTTCCTGCAGGAAGTGGAGTGACCTGGCCCCAGCCTGCTCTGCTCCCCTGGCTCCCAGGCTTGCAGGGTAGGGGGGAACCGCTCCCCAGCACTCACCAGCAGCGCCGCTGGGAGCTAGGGGAGCGGAGCAAGCTGGGGCCGGGTCGCTGCACTTACTGCCACCACCGGTGAGTGCATGCCCGACCGCTGCTGGAGTCCTCAGGGGAAAGGCTGGTTGGAGTGGGGGGGGGCGGAGCTGGGGCAGGAAGAGGCGGGATGGGGGCAGAGCAGGGGCGGGGGCTTTGGGAAAGGGGTGGAGTGGGGGTGGGGCTGGGGCAGAGCAGGGGCTGGAGCAGCATACAGCTGCACAGGGCACCAGGAAATTTAGTGCCCCTAGTGCACTATGCAGGTGCATACTTTGCGTATGGGTAGGGATGGCCCTGAGAAAAGAGCCTGCACAATTTACTCCCCCATGACACAAAGGGGGAAACAGGGACCAGACAGTGACTCATTCACAATTCAGACCCTTCCCTGCACCTACATGCAGCCACTTAGGGCATATTGTTCTAATCTAGCCCACAGTGATGTTCCAAGGAGATACAATGAGCAGACAGTGTTGTGTTAGGCCACAGATTTGTTACAGCTTTTTAAATTACCTAAATGCATTAGTGCCCATTATAGACTAATTAAGTGTATTCAAATTACCCAAATGCTCTCATTTCTTGGGTGGCAAGATTTGAGGCTGAAAATGGAACAGGAGCTTTTGAATTAGAGGTGGATCCGGGGATGGTTTGTTTGTAAAGAAAAAAACAAACAAAAAATCTTTTCTTCCTGTTTTAAACCCTTATCCTAAAATGAGCGATGCACAGGCAGACCTCTGAGCCCAGGCACAGTTCTGTGGAAGTCAAAGGGTGTAGGAGTCCACCCCTGGAGAGCTCATTGCTGGACTGGGGCCAAATTTCAAACTCTATTGTTGTTGCTGTTGTGTTTGTTTTTAAAGACAAGTTACATAAACCTTGAAAGTCTGAGATTTTATAAAATAAACAATACTTTTAAAATTTTTGTTATATCAGTATGAAGAATGATACTATACCCACTGAAACCAAATGTGTCTTTGATCAAATAACAGACTGTGCTTAAAGATTTAGACATATGAATTTTACTTTTGTTTCCTCTATTCTGTTCCTTCTAACTTCCTCTGCTCCCATGTGTCACCTTCTCCCCTATTTTCATTCGCATTGCCTTCATCTTACATTTAAACAGGATAGAGAACACTAGTCATTAATATAAACTGCTTAAATGTATTTGTTTGCTAAATATATTTACATTCCCATCTGAAATACACCAACATGGAAAATAACACAAAATTAGTACTTGGAAAAAAGTTATTTGTGTGTGAAACCTTAATACACAACAACAATTAATTGTTTTTGCATTTAATCTATGATTTTTGTCATTTTCCACTGTCATTTGTCCTTTAGAGGTCATTGAAACTATGAATGTGATAAAAGTTTAAATGAAATAAGGCTTACGTACTAATGCAGCTTAAGTATCCTATTTACATTTTTAATAACAAAGCTTATAGTGACATTGTTATTAACACTAAGTATAGAAAGTAATTAATAGCTTCATCAAGTTCACCCAAATGCAGACTCTGAGATGTCATAATAAACAATTTATCCTTCATCCAAGTTGAAGGGCTTCTATCTATTATTTTAGAGCCAAAAATTCTATCTGCCTTGAAACTTACTTGGACTTTGTTATTTGGACTCCAAACATTTTTTTTAAATCCACCAAAATATCACTGAGGTTACAATATAAAAAACAGCCACCATTTGTATAGTCCTTCAAGGTTCTATCCTATGGTGCTGCCAAGTCAGCAGAAGGAGGACAAGTTAATTAAACTTATTCCAAGACAAGCCATTTTGTTTTCATAGTTCCTTCTGATAGTGCCCAAATGGGGATGTCAAAGAAAAAAGCTACAGTATGATGACTTGGTCTCCATAATCAAACATTTTTTGGGGGAAAAAAGATACATTTCCATTTCATAATTGCTAACCATCATTGTAGATAGTATAATTTATGAGCTCTTATGATCAAAACCCAGATTGAGATCCACATTTTGCAAGTGACCCCTCATTTTATACTGGAGTGTTTCAAACCTATCAGTCTGAAAGTATCCAGACTTTATAGTGTTCATTTCATATATATATATATACACACACACACACACACATTAGAGATTGGGCTATAGATTCTATAATGCCTGGCTGAACTTGTGTTGTCAAAGTTTGTCGAGACTAATGAATATTTCCTAACGTGGAGTAATTCGTAGACAAATAAATTAAACTAAAAATGTAATAAGGTTATTCTGCCATATTTCAGAACTCTGTGGAAATGGATTAGATTTCAGTTCAATAGTTGACACAGCACAAATGGCTTCTTTGGTAACAGGATTAAAAAAATATTGACATTTACTTACCATAACAAGATTGATAATAATGCATTAGCTGCAACCATCAATAACATAACTTGACCATTTCACTGAACTTGCATACTAAAGATATTGACAAGGAAGGCACTTATTAAAAAAAAGAAAAACAAGGCAAGAAAATGGAACCAACAAATCCTGCCACAGAGCAGAAATCAGAACATGACAGGATGAGCGCAACAGCCCCCAGTGAGGGTGCACTCAAAATACTTTTAAGAAGTGCAGTACCATGTCACTTTTAAGATCTACATCTTCTTTTTCAGCTAACAATAACTCCCTTAAAACTTCTGACTAGATCTTGGAATTGAATAGGAGACCAAATTGCTTGCATCTAAAACAGAATAAGTTAGTCAGTAGTCTATTGTGCTTTAGGGAAAATTGAAGAATATAGCTCTAATTTCCCCAGTTAACACACAAGAAAATAATCTTCAGACAGTGGTCAGCTCAAGAGCTGAAGCTTCAGTTCAAAACTTTTTCCAGGGGTGGTCTGAGACGGTGGAATGAACTCCCCCAGGAATGAAGGACCATCACTAACTTCACCGCTTTCCACTCCAAGTGCAAGGCATATTTCTTTGACCTTGCCTTCTCTAACAAACACGTAGCAACAGGTATATTAAAAAACAAACAAAACAAGACACTCCACTGTGCATATTTCTTCCTCCTGGGAAAAAAAAAAGAACAAACAACAAGTGACAGATGAGTGACAGATGTATAGTCATGTTGTTGAATGTCCTACTGGAAGGCACTCAGATGAATCCAGTGTAAGAACCAATATACAATAGAAGAGGACAGTCCATTCCTATCCAGCAAAGCACTTAAGTACACGCTTATCTTTAGGCACCTGCAACTTCAATAGGATTTAAATTCACAGTTAAATACTTTCCTGAATTGGGGCCTAAAACAGCCCCAGTTTCATCTCCAGTGCAGTTGGCTGATTAAAGCATTACAGAAAAGAGGAGGAGCAATAGAACCCGTAGCTTATAGTTACACTCCCTTCCAAAGCCTTCTGAAAAATTCTCAAGTAATCATCACCTCATAATTGCTCATTATCAACCACCAAAGTTTTTTTTTAAAGGCAAAAACTACATTATAGTTTTTCTATTAACAGCTTCAGGCAAAAGTTAATGTTCTAATAAACTAGTTGTTAACTGATGTAATGATTGGTTTCCACATAGGTTATTGAGATTATAAACCATACTCACAGTTTAAAAAAATCGATAGCATGTTTAAAAAATGTTTAGTGAATCTGGATCGGTTCCCTTGGTTAACTGGTTGTTTGCTGGCAGTTAATGACTGATTTTCCCCAATTCACAAGGTGGGACATGCTCTGCTACTTTTACAATTATCAGTTTATTGCTTCTGTTTCTTTGTTTTATTTTTTAATACCAAGATACCATTAAACAGGGTTTGAAATCAAATCTCTCAGGTGCCAACACCAGGTTAGAGTCACTCAACTTTAAAATAATTGCAGAAAACTACAACAGCAGCGAATGATATTAGCTGCGTGTTAAGTTTTTCCAAGGCAGAAATCTGTCCAAAGCAAATACAAATGGAAAGAAATGTTTGCAGTCATCTAAAGGTTAAACAGAATTCCATGTACCTATTTAATGCAACATTTACAGAGAGTGCAGAGCTGGGTGACATATTAATTATCCAGGGGGTTAAGGATTTGCATTTTATTTCCTTGTACTGCTTCAGTAATGTGCTGTTCATTTTGCTTCTAAGTTAGGTTAATGTGTCGTCTAAAAGCTATTGCATCTCCTGTCTTCCCTGTTAAAATTTTTATAAGAACTATATTTCACCTGCTATCAGTGTGCCTTCTCCTCTAGAGATAGATGGCAGGAAGCTGAAAAAAACGGGGCTTGATATATTGGAGCCTGTCTTCATTTCTTCCCTCTTCCTTTTTCAACGCCCCTCCTCCCCCACCAAAAACGGGCCTAACTCTCAGAGGAGTTCAGTACCTCCTAGTAGTTTTAATGGAAGTTGTGGAAGCTCACTAGCTATGAAAAATCAGGCCTTAGATAAACAAATAAAAGATAGGGTTGTTTCCACCGCTATTTCCTGTAAGTGTGAGATCTCCACCAATGAGAACAGGAACGGGACTAATATGTTAAAAGCGGTGTCCTTACTGCGGCTTACTGTTGCTATTTATAAAGGTTGTCTCAGAGCTGCCACTTACAGAAATGCAGATTTGCAGAATATGTGGTAGCAACAGTTTCAGCAAGACAGTACTAGCTGTATTGTGTCAGAATATATTAAGTTACTCAAGCATTTGTAGAATATGATACAATTCCATTCTCAGTAGATGAGTAACCAGGAGGTATTCATGAAGATATGAAATGAGAAACATCTTCCTCTTCCAATTAATCACTGGTAAATTAATGAGCTCATGAATGCATAAATGTCTTTAAATCATAAATATAACTAGCTATAAAAAGAACAAAAATATTCTATGCCTATATTATATCTCATACTAAACCAATATATGTCAGCTTTCAAATTGGACTAGTTTGCATGATAAAAGGAACTAGGAATACTGTACATGTGCATTGTTATGACTTGATACAATAGTATTCTAACATTTTTCCAGTGACAGTTTTTAGTTTCATCATGAAAAAAACTGCATCAATATATAACTAATTCACACTGAACCCAAATGATCTCTTCTTTAAAATGTCTTCACAAGTATAGTTGCAGTGGATAATTTGTTCATGTAAGTGAGCTTCTCATCTCTTTAATTGGTAAATTGTGTTTCATTCAGTGAAGCTTTTGTTATTTGTGCTGATCACTAGAGAGAAAGAGACATTTGAGCCTTTAAGGCCATACAAATGTAAGTATTTTGCAAATGTGAGAACTCCCCAGTGGAAATTCTGGACTGTACCATCCTATTCAAAACATGTGACCTGATTCTCTTCTCACTTACAATAGTGTAAGTTAGACATGATTCCATGGCAGTCAATGGAGGCACAGTGATATCAAACTGGTATAGAGCACAGTTGCCAACTTTCACGCGGTAAATAAGCACCCCGACTTTCACAATAAACCAAAAATCAAGCTAATCCCAAAACAAGGCCCAAACAAGCCAATCCCTGAGAACCCCAACACTCTATGTGAGTGCAGTCTGCGTGCAGTCTGGGACTGTGGTGGGCCCGCTGTGCACCCCTGACTCTCTCCCCCCTTGCCGGGAGCCAATCAAAAAAAAAAAAAAAGAAGAAGCAACAAGTTACAACAAGCAACAAGCTATAAACTAAACAAGCTACAAGCCAAAAACTAGCCAACAAGCAACTCACAAGCCAATTAAGCCCAAAACAAGCCCAATTGCTGCATATTTTTATGGTTTTGGCATGTCTGGTATAGGTAGGGGAGGACTCAGACTCAACATCTGCTCATCACTTTAGAGTGTGATCTCTTCTGATGTCACAAACTAAATAGAGTAGGCTGGGTCCATACTTTGAGTGGAATATTCCAAGACAAACCCAGGTTCTCCAGAAAGTAGTGTTTGGGGTTGAGTGGGTACTACTTTTTGCTCTGACTTAGTTCTCAGCATGATGTTAGTGGAGGCTATGTAGGAATAAGTGGCCAATTTTCAACATGGCATAGAGTTAACAATGGGGCACTCCAAACTATAAGGCGCCAGGGCCAGTGTTATGTAAGATAGTCATTTGTGAGATAGGAGGGGGAGAGTTTGAAAAATGAGTTGTTTGCAAATAACACCAAATTATTCAGGATTGTCAAGACTCAAGGAGACTATAAAGAACTCCAGAGGTGACTATTATCAAGGCTTAGGCAAACGGATACCACAACAGCAGGTAATAATAGTTTTCACATGCAAGGTATTCCATTGATGGGAATAATCGGAATTGTATGTATGCACTGCTGGGTTCTAAATTAAATCTTTACCTGTAAAGTGCTTTGGACTCTCTCCTCAGATTAGGAAAGAATGAGCGCCCTGCCTAATTCTATTTCAAGACCTTACCTCGAGGCACGACTTATTGTTCAAAACACAAAACTAATGAGGAAGACCAAAGCAATTGCCCTGAGCAACACTAAAAGCTGTCCATGGAGACTTCATAGATTCCAAGGCCAGAAGGGACCATTGTGATAAGCTAATCTGACCGCCTGTTCAACACAGGCCATAGAACTTCCCCCAAATAATTCTTTCAGCAGATCTTTTCGAAAAACAGCCAATCTTGATTTAAAAATGGTCAGAGAAGGAGAATCCAATGGTTAACTGTTCTCACTGTTAAAAATTTACACCTTCTATCTACTCCAAATTTCTTTACCGTCAGTGTTTCCCTTGCCTCTTTCAGCCCCCTAAAATAGGATACATCTGTCCCTTAAATACCCTGCTGAGTCATGTAACAGGCAGATAGGCCCAGAGTTACAAAGGAATTTAGGCATCTAACCCCAGATTTAGATGCCCAAATCCCATTTTTAGGAATCACTATGATCCAGAAAACTCACTCGGCATCCACCTCGCCTATAGGTGCCTAAATTCACTCAAAGCCTAAAATGTTGCAGTAAAAATTCCCTAGGTGCCTATGTTTCTGCTTCTTGGCATGTGCACTGCTGCCTCTCTCTAGGTGTCTGGACAGCTATCTCCCACCTAAATCCCAGAGAAATCCATGAATGGGGAGAGAGATACGGAGGAGTCAAACCAAAGCCATCTATCCAAACCACAGCCCCAAATCTAGGTTTGGATCTAGATTTCCAGCATTAATCTCTCTTTAATGGGTCATATCTGATCAAATCCATGAACTCCAAAATTTGGGAGAGTTTGAATACAGATCTGCATTTTAAACCCTCAGATTTCAGATTCAGGTTTTTCCTTCATCTTAATATCAAAAAAGTTTGGTTCTAGAACTACAGTTGGGTTCTGGAGTTAGGGTCCAGTGGCTTTCTTCAGGCTTTTCACAGGATTGTTCACTTGCATATGATGCAAAATATATTTAAGGGCTTAAAATTTGAATTTTAAGAGTCCCAGTATTACTTAAAATATTAAATAAATGAAAACTTATTTGTGAAAATTGGCCTTTGAAAAGAGGGATTTTTCCTCTATAGGAAATATGCCAGAATGTAATCTGCCTTAAAAAAACAAAAAACAAACAAACCTCTATTCACTGACTCCCTGAATCTCCATCTGGCTGCCCAGGCTTCGTAGCTTGGGTGTTGAATGCCCACAGTCACAAAGATAGCATTCTTCCAACCCTCCATACATGTTATGTCAAGTTGCATCATGTCAGATGTGAAGTGATTTAATGTGCTGTGACACTGTGTAACCCAGTGCTGTGCACTGCATTACAAACTGAGAAAAAAAAAATCAAAGGGACACAGAACCACACCCACTGGTGATTTGGCTACCTCGATACACTGACAATACCAGGCTGTACTGTGCCATTGATTTTTAAGCAGGATACGGACATAAATGGGGAAATCAGCTTAAAAATGAATGGCATAATATGGACCCCTGCTTTAAGTGGTGATGAATATTTTACCCTCTGTGGCCACATTTCCGTCTTTATTTCAGATACCTTAAAAAAGAGAGAGAGAGAAAATCACTTTACACTCATAATTAAACATATTCCACGTGATATTAGAGTAGCTTACTAGTCAATCTTCACTGTAGCCCAGGTAGTAAAGACCAGATTTTTCCAGCGTTATTCACAGCAAATAATACCTTAATTACATTGATTGAAACGGGATTACTTGTTGAGTAAGTGCTGCCCAATATTTGTAAGGGGCAGAGTCTGGCCCTAAATGAGTTGAAGTGTGTTGATTACTCCACTATTGATTAGTTATTTCTAATTGGGATCAATCTATTTTGCCAGCCCTCACTGGAAAAGGAAGAGTTACAAGTCCATCACCAGTACATCAAACAGTGTCTTTCATGACAGCTGTCACTTCAGGTAGTAAATACCCAAATGCAGATCTTGCAACTAGTTAGCAGATTGCTAGATGCAGGAATCTCTGTACTCATTTTTTGTTTGCAATGTTAAATAGTGTAGTGACAGCTGTGGATGTTTAATTTCCCAATTCCCCCTCTCCACGACAGACCTATCAGCCCTTGCCATGCATGAGCCAAAAAGGAGACAGAGTATCTTTCCAAAAGCTGAATTTTCACTTGGACTGCCTGTATTAGAGAAGCTTCATAAATGCTGACACTATTGCAGATTTAACAGCACCAATAAAATACTCAAACAATCTCTCATCACTGTATGCATTGTCACCTCACTCAGGGAGAAATATAGATTAGTAATGTTTCCATCATCTTGCCAAATTAGGAATGCATGGCTTTCTCGGTGAAGCGAGGTTAACAGAGTTGTAGATGGGATGTCTCCTGCCACCTTAATATGGAGAGCGTGGTTATCCATGTGTGCTGGTTATATAAATGTAAATATATTCCCTCACACATGGGTGCCCAGAGACCTCCAAATTAAGGGCCCAATCCAGCTTCCGTGAGAATGATCATTTATGTCAATGGGAACAGGTTACCCCCTTAGAAAGTAGGGGGAAACATCTCATCTATGGTACAACTGTGTTATTTTACCACAATGTGAATTAACTATCAAGAAAAAAGCTAAGTATCTTACACCTCCTCTAGATATTTATTTTCTGTTTTAAGTTATTAACATTTTATTTGTTTATTTTAGAAAAAACCCTATATAGCCCATCAACTTTTAATGTTTGTTTCCAAAATTAACTTTTAAAAAACCAGTAAGAGTAGCTTGTATTAAATATACTTTAAACCATATTTTGGTGTCTACCTCTAGTTTTTCCAGTGTTCCCTTTCCCCCAAATCGCTGTGTATTACGCCAATTTGTCATCTGCTAATTGTGTTGATGCCGACACCTTCATCCACCACAGGAAGTCTTTAGAGAGTAACATTATTTTTAAAGTTAGTGTTAGTACTGTAGCATCTAGGAACGTCAATCAAGGAACCAGGCTTCATCATGCTAGATGCTACACAGAAACAGATGACAGTCCCTGTCCCAGAGAACTTATACAGTCTGGGTGTTGGATGGGACAGGTGGAAAAAAATAGACCAATGGGGGCAAAGATGAATGCATGGGGAGGATGAGGTAACAAAATGAGAGTTTAACAGAAACTGGAAGTCTCAGGTTGCTACTTACCTAACCAAGGTTTGTTCTGCACCTCACTGCTTCCAGCTCCGGAATTCAGCTGCTAAACTTAGATTCCTTATATGACAAGATGATGTTCTGTCTCTAGATTTCCATGTCCGCCAACAGTACCTGTTTCTATATCCAAATAGATCTAATACCTATGACTTTTATACTACGGGTAGTATTTTCTCTGGGAGAGCACCTCACTTCAATGGGACTATTCAAGTGCCTGAAGTTCAACACGTGCACAGGTATTTGCAGGACTGAGGCCTTAATGCAGAAGTGGGGTTTGAGCACAGGACCACAAGGCAGGAACTACTGAGTTTTAATCCCGATACACTCTCCACCCTTGGTCAAATCACAGCCTAATTTCAAAAGGGGCCACTGATTTTGGGTGCCTCAATATTTTGGTGCCAAATTTGAGAAATTGGCTCCCTTTGAAAGTTTTGGCCTTAGCCTCTCTGTGCTTTAGCTTCCTCCCTCTGTTAAATGAAGATAATACTTAAGGCATCACTGGTTCTTTAGTGCTGGTAAAGCTCTTTGAAGTTTAGGGTTGCCTGTGTATTGCTCACCTGTTGGAACTGCTTTGCCCTTTTCTTTTACCTTACATTTAATTCTATGGTACTTTTGTGATGAGGTTCTGTACGAGCCTCTGTAGGTCATTGCACAGTAAAAAAAACCCATTAAATTCACACACTGCCAGGAGGTGAGGAGAGTTCTCAAAGCCCATATGCTGTACAGCAGGTTTCTTACATAAATAGATCATGTAACCTGCTGCCTCCTGGCATGAAATGTGTTCATCTTTTATTTGTTTGTATAGGTGGCCAGGGGGAAGAGGGGATAAGAACCACAGGAGGGTACCTGAGAAGGCAGAAAAATATAAGACAGTGTTCGCTCTGGGATCAGGTGACTAGATGTCCCAAGATTAGGGGTTTTGTCTTATACAGGCAAATATAACCCCCCTCCCCCTCCCAGAAAAAAAAATGCCCTGATTTTTCACACTTGCTATCTGGTCACCCTCCTCTGGGGGCGGGAGGGGGAAGAGTCTGATTTTTCAGATGTAACCTATATTATGAACTGCGTAAGGTCCCTCACCAAAGGCTCTTACGCAAAGTAAGCAGCCACAGGATAAGAGGGAAGGTGCTCTCATGGATTGGTAACTGGTTAAAAGATGGAAACAAAGGGTAGATATAAATGGTTAGTTTTCAGAATGGAGAGAGGTAAATAGTGGTGTCCCCCAGGGGTCTATTCTGGGACCAGTCCTATTCAACATATTCATAAATTATCTGGAAAAAGGGGTAAACAGGTGGCAAAATTTGCAGAGGATACAAAACTACTCAAGATAGTTAAGTCCCAGGCAGACTGGAAAGAGCTACAAAAGGATCTCACAAAATGGGGTAATTGGGCAACAAAATGGCAGATGAAATTTAATGTTGATAAATGCAAAGTAATGCACATTGGAAAGAATAATCCTAACTATACATATACAATGATGGGGTCTAAATTAGCTGTTACCACTCAAGAAAGAGACCTTGGAGCCATTGGGTAGTTCTCTGAAAACATCCACTCAATGTGCAATGGCAGTCAAAAAAGCAAACAGAATGCTGGGAATAATTAAGAAAGGGATAGATAATAGGACAGAAACTATTATGTTGCCGCTATATAAATCCATGGTACGCCCATATCTTGAATACTGTGTGCAGATGTGGTCGCCCCATCTCAAAAAAGATATATTGGAATTGGAAAAGGTTCAGAAAAAGGCAACAAAAATGATTAGGGGTATGGAACAGCTTCCGTATGTGGAGAGATTAATAAGACTGGGACTTTTCAGCTTAGAAAAGCGATGGCTAAGGGGAGATATTGCTGAGGTCTATAAAATCATGACCGGTGTAGAGAAAGTAGATAAGAAAGTATTGTTTACTACTTCTCATAACACAAGAACTAGGGGGTCACCAAATGAAATTAATAGGCAGCAGGTTTAAAACAAATAAAAGGAAGTATTTCTTCACACAACGCAGAGTCAACCTGTGGAACTCCTTGCCAGAGGATGTTGTGAAGGCCAAGACCATAACACGGTTCAAAAAAGAACTAGATAAATTCATGGAGGATAGGTCTATCAATGGCTATTAGCCAGGATGGGCAGGAATGGTGTCCCTAGCCTCTGTTTGCCAGAAGCTGGGAATGAGCGACAGGGGATGGATCACTTGATGTTTACCTGTTCTGTTCATTCCCTCTGGGGCATCTGGCACTGGCCACTGTCGGAAGACAAGATATTGGGCTAGATAGACCTTTGGTTTGACCCAATAGGGTCGTTCTTATATTCTTATGGAGTTATTTTAAGTCAGATACCATAATACTACCTGCATCAAACTCATGGAAATAGACAATTTTTTTTGCGGGGAGGAGTCAGAAAGAGGGCAGCACTAGAGTTAAAAATAAAATGGTTGTTGAGTAGTTTTGTATCTTGACTATATTTTTCCACTTTTAATAGAATAAGATACATGAGCTTTTGTTTCAAAATTAGGGTCTGCATTAATAAATAAAAGAAACACTTGTGGGGGGCACTAAAGCTTCACCCCAAGCCCTCAGTTATGTATACCCAGCACATGCATTTCAAGAAAGTAGACGAGACTAAAAGGTAACAATTGTGTCAATAGCTAATATTTTGATTTTTTAAGTAGGGAGAATCTGCTGATGCTTCCCCAGTCTTTCATAGAATCATAGAATATCAGAGTTGGAAGGGACCTTAGGAGGTCATCTAGTCCAACCCCCTGCTCAAATCAGGACCAATCCCCAATTTTTGCCCCAGATCCCTAAATGGCCCCCTCAAGGATTGAACTCACAACCCTGGGTTTAGCAGGCCAATGCTCAAACAACCCTGGTTTTAGCAGGCCAATGCTCAAACCACTGAGCTATCCCTCCCCCCCAAAATGTCTCCCAGAGACATTTCATCAGAATTTTTTGAATGTTGGCTTCCTAGTATTTGAGCTGACTGAACTGAGGGACCTACAATATGTTGAGCTCCTTGTTGACTTTTGGGGGTCTGAGTTGGTTTCAATACGGCTTTATCGTCCATGTGTATTTTTCATCCACTGAAAATCACTGCTGGGTATTTGATATATTCCCCTTGCATGCTGAAGATGAGACTGATTTCAAATCCACAGCCTTGCTCTGTCCCATTGAAATGGACTTTTTCAAACATGCCAACGTGTTTATTTCAACATTATTTACAACCGTGATTATAAATCTTCATCTGATTTAGAAATGTAAATCTGTTGGCTGTTTGGTTATATAAAAAAAACTTGTAAGTGTTTATTTAGACATCAGAAACCGCACACTTTTAATTTAGTGTGTTAATATATAGACCCCCTCAAATCTAATTTAACGTACTGATTTATAAACATTAAACAAAAAGTTCAAATTGATTAATGTTAACTCTGCTGTCAGAGTTATGCTTCCTCACTAAGAACACAGCTGTACCTCATTGGTTGGTTTACCAATGCTAATGTTAATTAGTTCTCTAGCTGTCTGATCAGAAAATATCTTCTTTCCTGATCATTAAGTTCTGATTTATCTCTTTGATATATAACTATGTCTGATAATTTGTTACCACAGAGTCCTGATTTATTAACCCCATGTGTTAACATTTACAACATAAATTTGAAAAGCTCTGAACTAGGTGTAAAAAAACAAGTTGTGATTGCTTTATAACTGAAAAATAATCCTCAGAAGCACAGAGTTTTTATACAATTTTGCTGTGGAACTAAAAAATAAATTGGGAGTGTTTGTCAAAGTTTTCCTTTTCTGGTCTTTCCTTATTTTTGCACTTGCAAATGACTCCCAGAGACATTTCATCAGAATTTTTTGAATGTTGGCTTCCTAGTATTTGAGCTGACTGAACTGAGGGACCTACAATATGTTGAGCTCCTTGTTGACTTTTGGGGGTCTGATTTGGTTTCAATACGGCTTTATCGTCCATGTGTATTTTTCATCCACTGAAAATCACTGCTGGGTATTTGGACTTGAAGTGCAGCTTGGGAAGCTCGGACACTTGTAGGATAGACTATTAATTATATATCTGCTGAAGTTGTTATTTCTCTGACAAACTGCTGCAAAATTTATGTTTATCAGTTCTGTGCTCTCACCTACTGAGCATTGAGTTACTGCCCTCTGGGAGAGGCACTCATTGCCATTGAGATCCTGGAAAGGGTCAGAAAGCCTTGGACAGGGATTAGCCTAGGAGAATTATGACCCTCCAGGGCCCCTTGTGCTCAGCAAAGGGATTTTATGGTTCTCATAAATATTATACAAAATTTAGCTGATCCTTTTTGTTTATTTTTATCTAACATTCCTCCTTCTTACACCTGCTGGATTTATTGGAGTAGTTTCCCCACTACCCATTTTTTGTGAATAGGCTTTGTTTTACTTTAAGCCACTGGAGAAGGGATGCATGGCTGTCTATTCTGTTAGGACCAAATTCCAATCTGGTTGAAATAACTGATTTTAATGAGCTCAGGATCTGAATATTGAAGAAGTAGCAGCGAATTTAGAAAAAGGGATGTGATAATTATTGAAAAATCTATATAATACAGAAATCATGATCAAGGATTTGTTTTTGCTTTTCTTAACCTCACAAGAGTATCAGGGAGGAACTCCTCTTCTTCCATCAAGGTACTTTATATGGTGTTCATCACTGTAGTCTCTGAGGCACGGCTCCACAAAGGGACTTGATCATTGTGTTGCTGAACATCTCAGTGCCTAATTTTGAGGCAGCTCCAAAAATCACAGAAATAATACCATGATCCACAAAACCTGAGTTAGGCACCTAGGCTCCCTAACCAATGAATGGAGAAAGATAGGTGCCTAAGCGTGTGATCCACCAAAGACTTTGGGAAAAACAACACAAAATGGCTGTAAGAAGTTTGTTTCTGAAGAATGAGACTTAGAGAGGCAACCATTATTAAAAAATCTGTTACTATGGGGCCTTAACCTCCATCTACTGAAGTCTGTGGCTCCAGTGGGAGCAGGAGCAGGCTCTAGATGCAAGAAATTCAATAGAAGTACCGAACTCAAGCAATAAAAGTGCAGTGTTTAATTACTTGAAATAACCAATTATCTGGAAAATTTTAAAGAATATTTACCTGTCATATGTTTTTTTATTCATCTTTGTCCCTTATAACTGCTTAACATGGTATCCATGTAGAAATAGAACTTTTCTCCTTCACTCGTCTCCTGCCAGATTCATCTAGTTGATGCCATGATCCAGAGTGTGTGTGACACGAGACTCACTTCTGTTCCAAATGGTGATATTACTGATGGAAAGCAGAAAAGAGCAGTTGGATGGCTACAAAGGAAAATGTTTGTCTCTGTATATGCCTCATGATAATAAGCTGGCATACAGAAATGAGGGCCAAAAAAAGTCACAGTTCAAGGGGCTTTTGGGGGTAAAATATTGCAAATTTGAAAGTGATTTAGATTCAGGGTAGGATCGATATCTCTTCTGATAAGATTGTATGGAGTCTAGCACAATAGGCCCTAATCCCTCTACAGGCAGGGCTGGTAGCCCCAACTAATATTAAGGTTGCCCAACACTTCCTATTCTAAGACCCTGCTGTTAATTGCTTACAACGTAGCTCAGATTTAAACATTTGGGCTGAAATTTTCTACGGTGGGTGTCTATCTCAGATTGAATTATATTTTGGAAAATTTCAGCCCAAATGGTTCAGCAATTCCTGAAGACAAGATTAGGAGGAAAATGCATTGTTTTGCCCACTTTAAAAAATTCCAGTGATTTTTTTCCATTGAGAAGCTCTAGCAACTTCATGCTGTGGAGAAGGGACTTCAAAATTGATAGGGGAAGCAGGGTGCCCTTTTGCCCTACTCCCATGAAAAGCCACACAAATTTGGCCAAGTTCAAAGCCTCTGGGGGAAAAAAAATCAGTTTGCCCATGCTCAGAGATTTCCTAGAGTTTAGCAGTTAAAATCCTCAAAGATTCTATCCTCACTGAGGCCAGGAGCTACATTACAGACCTATATTGGTATAACTACCTCGCTCAGGGGTGTGAAAAATCCACACCCCGGACTGACATAGGTATACCGACCTAACCTTCCCACGTAGAAAGCGCTATTATTCACAACAGTTTCATTTTTAAACTCCCCAGATTTTTGGAGGGTGGAGAGTCATCATTAAAACATGGCAAACTATTTACAGCAAATCATTTATTACTATTTCAGTACTTTTTCTGTTAGCTTGTTATCTATGAACAGGTTTGTTTTATTAACTCATTTGTTACCAAAGTGATTCAGCAAATGCTTTATGCAAACATATTTCAGACTGTGGGTTGCTCTCAAACCTCTCACTGCACCATTGCTGGAGTATTCACCATGCATAATTTGCTGTTCCCATTAGTTCTCATGGGCCCCCAACTAAAACCTCTCCAGCACATCATCAAGAATCTACAAACTATCCTGAAGGACGATCCCTCACTCTCACAGACCTTGGGAGACATGCCAGTCCTCACTTACAGACAGCCCCCCAAACTTGAAGCAAATACTCACCAGCAACTACACACCACGCAACAAACACACTAACCCAGGAACCTATCCCTGCAATAAACCCCATTGCCAACTCTGTCCGCATATCTATTCAAGAGACACCATGATAGGACCTAACCACATCAGCCACACCATCAGGGGCTCGTTCACCTGCACATCTACCAATGTGATATACGCCATCATGTGCCAGCAATGCCCCTCTGCCATGCACATTGGCCAAACCAGACAGTCTCTAAGCAAAAGAATAAATGGACACAAATCAGACGTCAAGAATTATAACATTCAAAAACCAGTTGGAGAACACATCAATCTTCCTGGACACTCAATAACAGACTTAAAAGTAGAAGCAACAAAGAGTCCTGTGGCACCTTATAGACTAACAGATGTATTGGAGCATAAGCTTTTGTGGGTGAATACTGACTTCTTCAGATGCAGGAGTGGGTTTTCACCCACGAAAGCTTATGCTCCAATACCTCTGTTAGTCTATAAGGTGCCACAGGGCTCTTTGTCGCTTCTACAGATCCAGACTAACACGGCTACCCCTCTGAGACTTAAAAGTGGCAATTATTCAACAACAAAACCTTCAAAAACAGACTCCAAAGGGCTGGTCTACACTAACCCCCCAATTCGAACTAAGATACGCAACTTCAGCTACGTAAATAACGTAGCTGAAGTCGAACTATCTTAGTTCGAATGAAAAGGTACTTACCCGGGGTCCACACGCGGCGTGCAGGCTCCCCCGTCGACTCCGCCTACTCCGTTCGTGGAGCAGGATTACAAGCATCAACGGGGGAGCACTTCCTGGTTCGATTTATCGCGTCTAGACAAGACGCGATAAATCGAACCCAGAAGATCGATTGGACTCCTCCGACGGGACGCATGAGTATAGACGTACCCAAAGAGAAACTGCAGAACTGGAATTAATTTGCAAACTGGACTCCATCAAATTAGGCCTGAATAAAGCCTGGGAGTGGATGGGTCACTACAAAAACGAATTTCCCCCTACTGTTACTCACACCTTCTTGTCAACTGTTTGAAATGGGCCACCCTCATTACATTGGCCTCATTACCACTACAAAAGTGATTTTTCCTCCTTTGGTATTCTACTGTTGAGAATAGCATACTTCCACTTTAGTTGAATTGTGTCGTTAGTACTGACCCCCCACATGGTAAGGCAACTCCCATCTTTTCATGTACTGTGTATATATATCTGGCTACCGTATTTTCCACTCCATGCATCTGATGAAGTGGGTTTTAGCCCACAAAAGTTTATGCCCAAATAAATTTGTTAGTCTCTAAGGTGCCACAAGTACTCATCCTTGTTTTTGAGAGATTTCTGGTGCAAATACTCATTGGAATCCATGTACACACAGGTGTCTGCATCACTCCCTCATTCCACAGTCTTGCAAACACTAAACAAAAAATAATTCTCTCCTACGAATGTTCATTATAAGTAAGTGAAAAGGATTCTAGATTTATGGACAGTGGTAGGATACTGGAATAGCATGTGCTTAATATGTTACAAATACCTAGAGAGAAAGTGATGAACTTTGTAGAATGAGTTATCGTAAATCCTAGCATTATATGAAGATGGATGGAGTTTTTCTCCCTCTATTTAAAAACATAAGTAAATATTAGTGTTTATGAAATATATTGAATTGGAAGCAATTGGTCCATTCATGAGCCAGAGGATAGGTACAGGATAGGCAGTGGTAATAGAGTATTTTACCATTGCACTGCCCCAACATCCTGGAGAGACCATTTCCAGGGGCTGAAAGCTAGTTTCCAACTACGTGCCATTAAATCATTGACCTGGTGGTGTCTGTCATGATCTAGGGATTTGGTTTACTTCAGACCACTGTCTTTCACTAACTCCAGATCCCCAGTTACCTTCCTACCTGTTCCCATTTTTCTGAACCTCTATGGCCTCCTCTTCTTCAGCCCTTCCCTCCCCCACGAGTGTCCCATGGCATCCTAGCTCAGTTCTCATGTGCTGGTGAAATCCTAAGTCATGACATGTCATGTGGTCAGTACATGTGGCAATTTGTGTGATCGAGTTCATACCTTCCATAGAACTAGCTAGGGTCTTTGGCATAATTAAAGTTACAAAATATTCTCCAGTTTTTCTTACAGAGATGAATTTAGTGGAATTCTGTGGAGTTACACCAGGGATGGATTTGGCCTCATAGTACACTGTCGGCCCCTCCAGTAGCCATCCACATTGCTGCCTCTCAAGTTTCAGGTCTTCCTATAATTATGAGTTTAAAGGGTAGTTTTGCTAGATTGACAAATCTTTACAGGGATCTGTTAAGAGTATATGAATATGAACTACTTCCCACATTGGAAAGATGTGTACATTACCAGACTGCAGCGTGAAATACAACTCCTTAAACACTCCTCCGCAGCTCTTTAGCATGTTGAAAACTAGCATTTGTCTGCCCATTACTGTTTCACAGGCCCCTCCCAGGGAACTCCTAAGTTACTTTTGGATATTTTGGAAAGCATGACCAGGGCCTTCTCAAGGTAGGGTGTTAATTATGGCATACAACAGGAACCAATAATAGACTATGTAATAGGAAACCAGAGGGTTTGTGTTTAAGAACCATGCAATCATAATGCTAGAGTTAAGAGTGTCATTTTAATTATAGCTCTTGTTTGTGTTCAAGGATTTATATCTCAGTTGTAAACTTTTCTTCAGATTGCAACTTGGCATACAAGGCATCAGCTTGGAAACTAATGTTTACACTGACCTAAAAAAAAAAGGCAAAAATTTGGCATTTGAGACTTACATACCTAGGAATTCGTAACACTTTTAGAGCCCCGCAAAAAGCCAGTTTCCATCTGAATTTTTTTTTTAAATTCATCTGGCCACAAAATGGTGTAATTAAAAAAAAATATTAAAGGAATTAAACAGTCACTGCAGCTAGAGGCTATCGTAGGTTGACAAAATCATATTTTAAAATGTACTGAATATTCTGGATATCAGATGAAAATTTGGTGTGGCTATCCCTGCTCTTCTTGTAATCACCTGCGTCAGACTCCCTCTCCTTTTCCCCTTTGGAGCCTTACTGCCCAAGCCTCCACCACTGGTTTTGACCCTAAACTGCCCATTCCCATTAGCAGACTGACTTTTTTTATGCACAGTCCATGGAGCAGTGCACATCTCTCCTCAACTTGTCCCTTAGGTCATGCCCTCTGAGAGTCCCCAGCCTCAATGAAGGCAAGTCCATGGAGGGGGACAACGCTGCTGAGGTGACTGACTTCTATCTATGAGGAAATGTTCAGGGGATCCATGCCAATCTGGGTTGGCGCTCAGGGTGACTATAGACTGTAAAGACTTGTAGGATCCTTTCTGAAGAAAGGCCCTGCAACCTATTTCTACTGTTTGTTTTAGAATTTAACTTCTTGTCATCCACACTACAAAACTGGGGTAAAATCCTGGCGCCACTGAAGTCAATGATAGTTTTGCTATCGACTTAACCAGAGGCAGGTTTTCATCCTTGAACTTTAATCATGGTAAAATAGTCAAATGTCAAAATAGTCCTTTACCTTGGAATATACCATCTGTGCTTTAGGCCGGTCTTGTGACATGCACATATTTCTAATTCTAGTCTCCAAATTTTAGCAAAGGACTCACTCAACACTTTGAAGCTAAATCAAAACACAGCACAAGCCATGTTGTTTCAACTTCCAGGTTCTAAAGAGTTTGTTTCATTTGCCATTTTTGTTCTCCCTCAGTCCCAAGTCATGGATATTTGTGCTTTTGGAATGTAAATGAAGGGGTACTCATCAAATTATTCTGGTTGGCTGATCAAACGCTCTCTCTAGTCCTCTTCCTGGGTGCCTGCTGTATTTTTCCACCTTTCCATTGCATGTAAAATGCTTTTTACCTAATTTTTCATTTTTAAACAGGCACAGATACAGTTTTAGATGAATAAATACACAAATATGAAAAATAATACAACCTTACACTATTACCTGAGGTTACATTTCCACCTGAGGTTACATTTCCACCATGTTAAAATGAAAGTTGTTCTACAGCACCATCTGGTGAAGCTGAAAGGTATAATTGGTTTGGACACCGGGGAACCTTATGGGATGCAGAAGGCACCTGTTTGCCAGACTCTGGTGTAGCAGTGGAGCACTCTGCAGAGATTACTCCAAGCTAGTACCTGGAGAAATCTGTGGCCCTAGGAATCCATTCCAAGGTGCATGGGAGATCTGGAAGATTCAAGTAGATATTTTCACAGCTCTATGGGAAACGGAAAGCAGGGATTTGAACTTTGCTCAGACAGAGTAAGGACTTGAAGCTGGGTCTCCCTCATCTCATATCAGAGCTCTAACCATAAAGGTGTAAAGGACAACAGTGACATTTTCTCTAGTTGCTGGTGCTTGGAAGAGCAAGATGTCTATAGCACAGCCCTGCTCCCAACCTATGTCCCTGTATCCAGAATCATTATGGAGGCCCGTCTAATGTGGCTGCACAGGAGTATAGAAGAGGGTCTCAGTCCCCAGTGTAGCCAAAATGCACAGGGCACAATCTCTCTAAATCTGTAGCTTCTTTGAAGACTTAATTGAAACCAATGGAGTTTCCATATGCGGCCACAATTCAAATGCAGAATGCATAAAAGGTGGAGTGTCAATCTCAATATGAACGCTTTGGGTTTTGTTATTGTGCCACAGCCTAATTGCTCTTTATGTTTACTATTTGTCTGAGATAGCACAGAGGCCCCAGTTAAAATCTAACTTTTCTAGGCACTGTGCTCACATAACGTAAAGAGTAATCCCTGCCCCAAATAACTTAGTCTAACGAACGTTAAATGTAAATATGTTTATTTTAAATACACTAATTTATCCATGTTACATATCAGTATCTGCACCTGTAACTTTACGGAAAACCCTATATTATCTGTTAATGTAAAGCTGTTTTTACAGATACAGTTTTGAAAAGCTATCCTGGAGTTAAAAGGTACTCAAAAGCTTCAGTCATATTCAATTTGGTGAGATCATTTTAAGTCTGGCAATTGATGCTGTGTTACAATGTAGGAGACCTGAGCTGGATTCTAAATATCAGGGCTTAAATTTTTGGTGTATCAGATGCTCACCAAATAGCCCAGTTGTTAGTGCTTTGCATTACTATGCAAGTCAGATTTCCAGCCTGGTCATCACTGGTTACAACCAACAGGCCAAATTCTTCACTGCTGAAGTCAATGGAGATATGCTATTAGAGAGTTTAGCCCAGAAGGTGTTTTTCTTCAAAGCCTAAATATATTTAGAGAAGTTACATTACTGACTTTGGTTTAGAGCCTGACTTTAGAATATGCACAGCTGCTACAAGAAGGTGTTTTTTCCATAGTTGATAAAGTGTGCCTTTAAAATCTTTTATTTACAAAAACTTTGAGTTTGTAAAAAAAACAAAACACCACCCCTCTATTTAAGCTCTTCCAATGCATTCCGAAAGGTGCCCCTTCACAATCACGTGTTTTAGTGTAAACCAACAAATCCTAAATGGAAATTTAGAAGCATTCCGTAAATTTTCTTTTTCAAGTAAAAATACATACGTTTACAACAAGATTACCTTTAAATGAAATTCATATTTTTGGTAGAGTAGGAATGTACTCCCTGTTCAGGTTCAGGGCTGTTCAGGACCAGACTCCAAAGAGAAACTGTAGAGCTTCAGTTCATTTGCAAATTTGACACCATCAGCTCAGGACTAAACAAAGACTATGAATGGCTAGCCAACTACAAAAGCAGTTTCTCCTCCCTTGGTGTTCACTTCTCAACTGCTAGAAGAGGGCCTCACCCTCCCTGATTAAGCTTACCTCGTTATCTCTAGCCTGAATCTTCCCTGCACATTTATATTTATATCTGCCTCTGGACATTTCCACTGCTTGCATCCGAAGAAGTGGGTATTCACCCACGAAAGCTTATGCTTCAATACCTCTGTTAGTCTATAAGTTGCCACAGGACCCTTTGTCGCTTCTTCTTAGCAAAGTGTTGGAAACCTAGTTGTGTAAAACAACTAGATAAAATATATGCTGCAGGAAATGTAGGAAAACTGCCTGGATGATCTCAGAGGTTTCTGCCACCTCTAATTTATGATTCTCATACTTCCTTCTACTCTATTCAAATTCTTATATTGTGCCCCTCACTGTGGCATTTGAGTGCCTTCCATTGAACATCAAGCAACATGACTAGCATCTGTCACATTTGGTTCCTGCTACCTTCTTCTCCTGTGACAAGGCACCACTTACCACTAGTGATGCCTAGTGGTTAGGTCACTGGGCTCTAGCCCTCCCCCATCTACAGCATTCATTTCAGCAGCATGGCAGTGCCTCTCCTAGCAGATAGAACCTTGGCCCTCCATCCAGGTCACCAATTGAGTCCAACCACTTCTGGGATAACAGTCCAAAAATATATTACGTCCCCACAAAAGAAAGTCTTCAGCCCACCTCTGCACCCTTATTGTTTTGACAGATGTATTATGCTAAGTTCAGGTTTTATTTGTTACAGGATGCAAGAGTTGGCAGCAAAATACTCAAAAGGGTAATTTAAAAAAAAAAAGAAATTTCACAAAGGATTTCATGATTCTTTCTCTCTCCTCTTCCCATTTTTCGTAACCAGCTTCATGTTTTTTGTTCACTTAAGTTGTAATTTTTAAGCGTGGAATTAGGACCACACGTTAACACAGCTGCAATGGGTCTATTAAAGGCCCACTCCTCAAGCCCAAATACAAATCCATAGAGCACAACCACAGAAATGCACACCTGTCCAGAAACCTGTATAATTAAAGCTGTAGAAACTGACTCCCACATCTATATGCAGATACACGTGTATTCATGTGTACACACCTAGCATGCACTAACACATATAACTTGCACATTATTTATTATTACAATTGTTGTTTAATGCCTAGAAACCCCAACTAAGATTAGGGATCCAGGGTGGTAGGTGCTGGACATACACATAAAAAGAGACAGTCTGCAACAAAGAGTTTATAATGTAGCTAGACAAAGGTGGGGAGAAATGTATGATACATTGGCTCTTCTGCAATTACTAGTCAACAACATTCACTTTTTAAGAAATAATACATTTCTTTTAGAGTTCCCTTCTCTTCTAAAAACTTGTTATGAAATGAATATACACATTTTATGTCATCACTTTTTTTGTGCACAAGCCAGAAAAAGGAATAAAAGCGAAAGAGTTAGGCTGCAAATTTTATTCACACAGATATACACACGTGGCAATACACGCACCTCCCTACACAAAGACACACAGTCTCTTACACACATACAATGCATGCATGCACACACTTACACAGAGACACTTTTTCATATACTTTTCCAGGGACTGCCTAAATCACTCAGCTGGGAAGGGAGAAGGATGGGCTGGAGGGGAAAAGATGGGTGTGGGGGTGGAGGAGAAAGGATGGGGAGGGAAAGAGGCCAAGGACGAGAGCAGGGTGAGGGTGAAAGGGGGCAGTGAAGGAGAGAGGCAGGAGTGTGGGGGATATGTGGGGTGGACAGGAATGAAGGGGGAGGCAGAAGGCTACAGGTGAATGAGGATGTGAAGGGCACAGGGGTGTATAGGGACACAATGGGAGTGCAGAAGTGTATGGAGGTGAATCGGGTGCAGGGGTGTGGGGGGTGAGGGACATGGGAGTGGTGGCTCTGTGAGGTGGGGAGGATGAGTGGGAGATCACTGTAAGGGCTGAGATGGGTAGGTGTGGGGGCAGGATGGGATGGGATGGGGGAGGGATGCAGTGAAGGCTATGGGGGCAGGGGGTGGGACGGGGAGGAATGCAGTACAGGGGATGGAGGTGGGGGGGGGCGGGTTGGGATGGGGAGGGATGCAATGATGGAGGATAGGGGTGCAGCCCCATTCCCAGCACTCAGAGATGAGGATACACATACCTCCAACTCCTGGGTGCCGGTGATGGGGCAAAAGACCATGGTTTGCTGCAGGGCGTGTGCCATAGCTTGAGCCCAGCTACATGAGGAGAATAGGGCCAGGCAACAGCAGCAGAGGCGTGCATCACGCAACCCCACAACAGCCACCTGCGGAGCACTCGAGTGGGGCTAGTTCTGCCCCTTCCCTGACCCAGCCAATGGGAGCTGCGCCTTAGGGCAGGGCAGCACCCAAACCCCTTTGACAGCCCCTAAGTCTAGGAGCTGGATATTCCAGCTGCTTCCCGACCCCTGAGCCACGCAGTCCATGGCACGGCAGCTGCCAGGGAGCCTGCCAGCCCCGCTGTGGCGCCGTGCAAACCGAACATTCAACGGCCCGGTCAGCAGTGCTGATCAGAGCCGACAGGGTCCCTTTGGGACTGGGTGTTCCGGTCCAAAATCGGACACCTGATCACCCTATCTAGGACCTGGGCTTGCTACAACTTGCACACTTCACTCCTGCAGCCAGGTCTCCTGCTGTACCCTTACTCAGGAGTTTTAAGGATAGAATGGGAAGTCAGACCTGTCTGCCCACCTTCTGAGCTGTTTGGCTCCCTTTTAAGCCCTTCCTCCCACTTGAGCAGACTCTGCAGGTGCAGTAGGGCAGGGCCACAAACTGTCCCCATGTGGGGTTTATACACCCCGTCCCACACCCCAATGTGAAGATGTCTTCTACTCCAAGCCCTTAGCATCTAAAATTAGTGAATTGTGTATTTTTAAAAAAAAACAAGTTTGAAAATATAACAAAGTTTACTATACACTAATTGTCTTTGTTATATGTAAATCTACTTAGTACATTAATATCTGACTGGAAAAAAGCAGGGAGATACGGGGAGAAGAAAGGATATGGAGAAGAGATCCCTAAATTGACACAGTTTATTGGCACATGCTTCTTCAACATATTCTTGGTTAGAATAAGGATTCTCTTGCTTTGTAAGGGACCAATTCTACCAGGTCCCCACACTCTCCTTCCATTGAAGTCAGCAGCAAATTTTACAAGGTAGGGACCCCAAGTGAGGAACCAATCCCAGTTTTCTGCAATGGATACTAATGTGTTATATCATCTTTATATATAGACACACACTATAGCCATTTGAGTTCAGTCATATTGATGGCCCCACATTTTCTGTCCAATGCCTAAGATATTCTTTTCCACCCTAACATTCAAAGAAATCCATTTAACTGTTCATGTGGAATCTTTTTAGTGTTTGAAAAATGTGCTAGTATTCACACTATGTATTATTCATATACAAGTCCGGGTGGAATTTATACACTTTATGAAAAATGGTCTCATTCAGGTTTTCATTTGCTGCCCAGACAGAACTGATAGTGCCCACCAGAACTATATGAAAGTTCCTTAAAGCACAGTTTCAGAAGTCACCCTGGACATTTCCTGTTTTATGTTTGATAACTAAATAACCTCAGCATGCAATTTATAGTCCTTAGACTTAGCATAGGCATTATTTAGGGGCTAGGATAACCATTGCATACTCTGAAGAGTGACTCTTTAAAGGATATTGTGGGGTTGCAGAATTATTGCCTTAGTGATTTCAGATCACCTTTTTTAACTTCCAAGTACAAGGATTTGCCACCCCGCCACACACACACACACAACCCTGCAAACTAAACCTGGAATTTGAAAGACACACTGTATTCTTCAGGCTTTGACGTCAGTAATAGAAATTCTGCCATTGGAACTTAGTTCATATTTCTGCATAAGCCAGAAGACAATACAGATAGAGAATTCATGGCTTTGTCAGGTCTGCAGCCTTAACTGGAATAAGGAATTGTAAGAATTAATTTATGTTACTTAAAATAAGCAGACATGATTTGGGGAAAAAAACACAGCAAATCAAATCCAGTGAGTAAGAAAATGCCATTTCTGACTGACAGGGTGTCCAAGGGCAAAACCTTCTTAGGCCAGGAACATGTTGCTTTTCTTTCATGACGATATATATATACACAAAGGCAAGGAGTCTGCCCACAGAGATTAACTAGACACAGATAATCACCAGCAATCTTCCTTATGTGCAATTCCGAAGATGAGTGAGTTAATTACTAAGCCAACTTAGCATATATAGACCCAAGTTTGCAGCTAACAAATATTCACTATTACATTAAGGTCTTATGTTTAATTTATAGTAGATTGTTAAAGTATTTTTACTACATGCCTCGTTACAAGCTTGTCTTTCATGGACTGCTGTTCTAGCATGCAGAACAACAGCAAGAATAATACATTTATTCTGCTCCAAAACCTACTGCCACTGAAGTCAGTGAAAAAACCTGTCTTTGACTTAAATGGTAAAGGAACAGGCCCCGAATTCAACTGATCATTTATTATACTACTGCAATACTACTTACAGTATGTTCTTACTATTTTGCGTGATGACAAATATCTAATGAGCTTTACAGAGTTTTGTGAATTAGTGAATACAGTAAAAAACCCAAGCATAATCATGTGTATCACAGAAAGAATTTCTGTGTTGTACAGCCATGCTTCATAAATATTCAACAAGTGAAACTTAAGCATGCAATTCACCAGCTGGCACATTCCCTGGTAGCTAAGCATGGCAGACAGGCTCTCCTCCTTTAGCTCTCCCTGCTGATAGCCATTCTGTCCCTGCAAGGGTCTGTTGCTTCTTGCAACTCAGCCTTCTGGCTAGGTCAGGGTCCTCTCCCCCTTTTCCAGGGTACCAAGAGTTCAACAAGTTATAGTCCATCAATTTCACATTGGACGTTCAGTCTGACTCCAAGCTCACTAGTCCTTACTCTTTGAAAAGGGGTTCCACACCACCTTCCCCTGTGGGCTGGTAGGGGAACCCACACCTTCCCTCTCCACTCAGTTCTGATCCAGGGACCCCTGACTAGGCAGTCAAAACCTGACTACACAGACCCCTTGCTACCTTTCCTGTCTTGGGCTTTTGCCTCAGCCTCTTCCTGGGCTCCTAGAGTACAAACACCACTCCCCTTAACCCTCTTCCACAGGCTCCCTGCAGAGTGTCTGAGCACTTTCTGCTATCCAGCTGGTTCTGCTGGAAGGGAGCTCTCTTTGCCAGGGCCGGCACTTCCACTAGGCGACCCTAGGTGGTCGCCTAGGGCGCCATGATTTGGGGGGTGGCATTTTGCTGCTCTTGGCAGCGGCGGCGGTGATTCGGCGGCAATAAAAGTGGCCACCAAAATGCCGCCGAGAACGCAGCTTCAGAGGAGCTGCCAGCGGAGGTGAGCTGCTTCCGCGGGGGGATGGGGAGCTGCCGCAGGAGGATGGGGGGCTGCTGCAGGCAGGGGGGTTAGCTGCCGTGGGCGGGGGTGGAGTCGGCCGCCACGGGCGGGGGGCTGAGCTGCCGCGAGTGGGGGGGGGTAGTCCCCGCGGGAGGGTGGGGAGCCACTGCGGGAGGGGGGCAGTTGTGGGGGGGGGGAGCCACCGTGGCCCGCGGGGTGGGGGGCAGCGTTACCTGAGGGTGGGGGGGCGCAGGGCTGGTGCAAGGAAGTTTCGCCTATGGCACAAAACTTCCTTGCACCGGCCCTGCTCTTTACCTTCCCCTCACAGGCCAGTCTCTGTCTCAGCAGAGGAAGGCCCCTCCACCAGTGAGCAGAACTTTGGGTGGACTCATTTCCTGCTGCTTTCATTCCCAACTGCCTTGGGCTCCCTCTCACAGACTTACCTTCCCTCGGGGAGGCTCTGTCTGCCAGCAATCCAGCTCAGCTCCCTGACTCCAGCCAGGCTTCTCTTGTTGAAAGAGTGCTAGAGATCTGCTCTCCTCCCTGGTCAGCCCTCACCTGAGCTGGGTTCATCCCTTTTAAATTCTCCCTCTAGGACTGATACCTACTCCAGGTGTAGTAGGATGAGACAGAGCCTAAAGGCTCTCTTTATCCCCTTTGGGCCCAGTGTGAGGTACATAGCCTCCAATGGACAACCCCCCCCTCCCCAACGGGTACAATTGTAATCAAATAAAAGTAATTTTTGCACAATCGGAATAATGGCAAAATCTGTACAAAATCTTATGACTTATGCTGTTGAGATTCCTCAGTCTCTGGCATTGAATCTGCAATCCATTAATACGCTGTTTGAAGTGCTAACATTTAAAAGGCATGAAGAGAGCCTTTTAGTGAGCCCACAGTACTCTATAATACTTCAAGGTTTTTTGACAAGTGCAATTTATTTTAATGAATGCATGCTTTATACTATACTAGCAAATGTACAGTAGTACATATTGTAAAAGTAATGTAATCTTAGTCCTCCTTACACCACTCTGCTATTAAATCTGTGCTTAGTAATGGGGTAAAACCTTCAAGTTTGAGTGAATTAACATATTTGCAAATTACAGAAACAATTATTGTTGCTAGTGATATTTTCTTTTACCATTGATTATGGTTAATGGGCAACCTCCCTTCTCAAAGCACTTGAAAATGGGCAAAACCTCTTTGAAGGACATTATTTTCTATTTCAGATCCCAAGTTTCTATCTTTCTGAGGCCCACAATGCACTGCTCTTTTCATTGGGTGCAAGAATAACTACTCTCAAAGACTGATGGCAATACATGCATGGCAGTCATTACTAGTGTTTGTTGTTGGGCAACAAGACTATCTCTCTCCCCTTCTTTCCGGGGCTCAGAAAATGGCCAAAAACTACTTGTGAAAATGGACAAAGCATAGGTGCTGGGACTGGGACGGGAGGTGGGGGGGCTTGAAGTGGTTTCCATTGTATACAAGATTTACAATTTGGTTCAATGGCTCTCAGCACCCCCACTATACCTATTGTTTCAGCACCCTTGGGACAAAGAGCCAACTGTGGTCCAATAGTTAGACCATGGAGCTGGGAGACAGATGGAATTAGAACCCACATCTCATGCCATTGATTTACTATGGGTCCTTGGGCAAGTCACTTAACTGTGTCCTCCCCTATAAAAAGGGGATAGTTATGCCTACAGAATCTCCCTTTGGAAAGCACTTCAAAACCTATGGATGAAAAACACCACTAATGATCATTGCCTTGGGTGAACTAAAAAATCCTAACACTAGGTCTCATTCTTATGCTCCTTTCCACGCAGCATTAATGAGTCGCTGTACAGGGATGGGTGAACTGGTTTTCAAGAGATATAGGGACCATGCTAAATCTTCATTCATTTCCCACTCTGAACTTATTATTTACAGGAAAGGATTGGTAAGCCCTCACCACCTCCTCCTTGCATCAGACTAAGTCAGTACACAAAGTCTTTGAGGGAATGACTGATCAATTCACTTTTCCTCCCTCTCCACACAGATCCTCTAGGAGCAAGTCACCAGGGTAAGCCCTTTCCTGCAGCTCCAGTCACTCAGGACCTTCCTAGTATTTGCAATAAGGTCCAAAGTACTTTTGAAACTGTAAGCACTCCTGACATTTTTATAACATGGGCACTCCAGAATATAAGTAAGTATGAGGTAGTGTACAAGTCAATCCTCTGGCCAGGTCACATCAGTTCAGTCCCCTTCCAGGGTAACAAAAAGTCCAAATCAGTACCCAAACTAGCAGCCCCTCTCGGGCACCACTAAATCCATCTGCTTCTCAACCCCTTCTCCTTGTCCCTGCAGAGCTATGCTGTCTTACCTCTTCTTCAGCAGAATTCTCCTACTGCTGCCATTCCCTATGGAGTCCAGCAGCTTCCCTTAGGAATCTGCCTGATTGTTGGAGGCCCTCTCTCAGGATTTCCCTCCCCTACTCTGCTGCCTAGGTGGGAGTGGGGGGGTCTCCTTCTCCTGTTACAGGCCCTAACTCATAGCTCTCCTCTAGCAGCCTACCCTGTTTCCAGCAAGTGCCTTAACCTAACTTCCTCAGCATGCTCCCAGAGGGAAACTCCCCTAATTCTCTGTCCCAGCTTTCACTGCTTCATGACCATAGGTGGGGCCGATCTTTCTAATTAATCCCCAGGATGCCCATCTGGGGTTACTAATTAGCCCATATGTTTCCAGCTCATTAGTGAGGCTGAGAGATGGCTGTTATATCACAAGTAAGATTGAGCCCAGCTTGCCTCAGAGAGCCAGTCTACCTATTACAGGATGTTATAATGTTCCGCAAAGGATATTGGGTGCTGTAATAGAATAGATTAGATGGCCTAGTGCAGGTATTTTTCATCTTTAGTTTATTATTCTTTGACAAATATGGTTTGGGGTTCCACTATGCATCTACTGCTCTCATGCTACAGGAAGTGGGGCATCTGGTCACTCCATTCCCAAGTAGACCAGCCAAGAGAGGAGGCAGAAGAGAGTGGGTGGACTTCCCCCACAGATACCGTTCAAGAGGATGTGGCATGGGAGATTTTCATGTAATGAAGAAATTACCTTTAGAAACATAGGGCACTGCAGAGTGAGTGAGTGCAGAGAGGATAGGCTGAAGTGTCAGGGGCCCAAGTGTTTCTGAGCTTATTTTGGGTCCTGTGCTGTGTTTGTAACAGGGAGACTTTCAGGAAAAAAAGTGTGTCAACACAGCTCTTGGGGCAGGAAGGGATCAGTCTGACCAGCTCTTTTGTCTCATCCACATTCCGGAGAGCCTGCCCCTCTGAGAAATGACCTGCAGGGCTGCATTCCTGCCTGTAGATCCTGTCTGTATGCACATGGGCTGGCTTCAGCTGCCTCCTGCATGGGACAGCTGTTTAAAGAAGGATCACTCACCCAGCTCTGGTCCATGTACTTGTAGAATAATATTCATGTCCAATACAAACATCTGCATTCAAGTAATAAATTGAAGCATGCAAGTTAGGAGACTTACAACCTTAACTTGGCTATATACCCAGAATCCATGGAGTTAGTTACACCGGTGCACAGCAAGTCAAATCAGTTATTCCAAACGTATATTACATAACAGATCAGAATCTGATTTTTAGTCTTTCATGCTATTTGTCTAAAGCACAATGCATATCTATGAAGCTGCATTAATAATCATTGTAGTAAATATTCAATACAATAAATCACGTAAATCCTTTAAAGTGATCCTTTCAACTTTAATTTTACATGTTATGTTTATGTCACTAGAATAATATTTTTTGCTATAAACATAATGTATTATTGTTTAGCTGGCAGGTCAATGGATTTGAAGAACACCTATGCTCAACTATTCCTGGCATTTCAATTAAGATCTTACATCACATTTCTTCCAGTATCCATTAAAGATCATCATGAGTGCTTTTTTTTTTTTTGCTAGAACCACCTGAATGACTTCAATCAACTTTAGAGTGAAAGTCTAATGCTGTTTGCCCTGAAGTCCTGCATATGCACTTGAGATGTGGTGAATATATTACACATAGATTTTATTGAAAATTACAATGGCAAATATAGGAGAGGAAGACGAAAGGCAAATAAATTATGTGGTAAACATACAACTGCTTCATTGACTTGACAGGCTCCTATGTACAGGGGCCTAGAAAGAAGCAACTAACCTTGAGATTTCTTGGCTAGAGAGCATATGGAAGGAAGCCTATCCCACCTCTCTTATGCCTTCACCAGACTTGTTTTGAATATACTCAGGGGCGGCTCTGTGGTTTTTGCCGCCCCAAGCACAGCAGTCAGGCAGCTTTCGGCGGCATACCTGCGGGTGGTCCTCTGGTCACAGCGGCTTTCAGCGGCTTTGCTGCGGGTGATCCACCGATCCCGCGCCTTTGGCGTGCTCGCCGCCGAATTGCCACCAAAACCACGGGACCAGCGGACCTCCTGCAGACATGCCGCCGAAGGCTGCCTGACTGCCACCCTCACAGCGACTGGCAGGCCGCCCCCCACAGTTTGCTGCCCCAGGCACGCGCTTGCTGCGCTGGTGCCTGGATCCGCCCCTGAATATACTGTCACTGACCCAACCTCCCTTAGAAAGGGATATCATACTGCAGGATAACCACGGACTTGTTCTCTGGCTTGCACCAGTCTAAATGATTGTCTGTAATGGACTGACCAGTTGATCCTGGCTACATGAGACTACTTCGCACAGAAGAAGTTCATCAGTGCTGTCTCAATGAAGTGCTGCTATTCTTGGCTCCTGTCCTGTGGCCAGCTGACCCCACCCATTACTCCAATTGACACCGCTGGGTCTAGAAAGTACTCAGGGTCCAGCATGAGCGTCAGTCCCATTGAAATCAATGGATCTTAAACAGGTGCTTAAAATAAAACATCCTTAAGTGCTTTGCAGGATTGGGCTGCTGCTGACTGCAATTGGACATCGTGCTGTTGTTCTCTGATAATGTTCCAGTTCACTTGATCAGAACAGTGGTAAAGATGGGAGGCATTGCTTTTGACCACTTCCACTAATATATGTCTTTGTCTTACTTTCTTACCAAGAGGTGATCACGTGGGCAAGTCAGCAACAGTTTCCTAAAGAAACATTAAATTGTGCCAAGTAGAATTGCTATTAATTCTGCATTAAAATAACCCCACTATGGTAAATGTTGCTGCAAAAAAGTAATAATGACTTGCAATTTATTGCTAATAACTCTTTAGGTGCTTGATCATGATGAATTATTTTGTATTCACTGTCATTGCACTAATCATAATTAATGTATTTGATATCCATGTGGCTGTCATATAGAATCTCATGAGACTTCCATTATAACAGCATTAATTAAACATATGATTAAGAAGAGTATCTTAGACTTATGAAATCATTTAGTATTCATAACAATATTGATTATAATGAATTCATTTGATATTAATGTGACTGTCCTATGTACTTCTACCGAAATTCCATTGTAATTTAGTAATGATGTGCCATTATAATAAATGGTTACCAGCAGAGTGGGCATGTGATACATCTCTGTATTCACTATATTTTGACACAATACACTCACACATTGTTAGAAACAGTATAGGAGCATTTGGTATTTTTAGAATTGAATTGGAAAATACCTGCTGTCAAGCAGTGCCCAAAGGAAACATAGCGATGTTACCAAACTCACATGCTAGGAAGAACTGCTTCCAGGAGTAGGAGTGGGAAATGTTAGCATGGAATACTAGGCACAATAGACCAGATGAATCAGCTGGGTCAAATAGCATAGGTCCATTTTACGCTTGTTGAAGATTTAATCTAGTGTTTCTTGGTTACTATAGTTAGGGCATGACTGCTCGGATGGTACAATGTTAGCCCTACCTGCATAGATTTTTGAACAGTGTGCCCACATTTTTTGAAGTGGTCTGTCTCCTTTCTAATATTTATGAGCTAGCCTTTTTTTCTGTTTGCATCATTTGTAAAGGCTCTGGTGGTTCTCATGGACACAGATACTGTGTACTTACAGGGAGAGCTATGAAAACACTGCCTATTGCCTCTTCAGCCTGCTGCACTGGCATGGACAGCTGTACTCTCACATTCAATGCCAAGAGTTTTTAAATCATATCAAATAAATCATAAATATATCAGGCAAAGAGCAGGAAAGGGTTACTCTCTATTTACTGCACCTATAACTCTAAAACCAAATAATACCAAGTATTGGCAGCTGGTGCTTTATTAAAGCAAGTTATTAAATATTCACAATCAAGTAAATGCACACAACACACAATAGGCGTGCTCAGTAACACACAGAACTCATTCCCACGTAACCATGATGTTCCATCCCATTTGCTCGCTCTGATGCTGTCCTCTTCAACCACTCCCATAATTGTTATTTCGTTCTCCCTTCTCTTTGCTCCTTGTATCCTCAGTCATCACTGAGCCCATTTGTGCCTCCCAGCATTTAGTAATTTCTCTGCTCAGACCTCCCTTCATCTCTTTCTTGGTGTTCCATATCCCTTTGGAGTCTTTGCTTCTCTCCCTCCTGAAGATGCTCTCTCTTTTCACCTGAAATGCTTGGTTTTCTTCTTTTTACTTCCACATCCCTCCTTCAATTCCCCTCAAAGTGCCTTCTTTCTCTTTGTACTGTAGCTTCCCTTCTCTTTCCAAAGAGCCTAACTTCCTTCTCATTTCTGAATGGAGCTGCCACTTTTGAGTGAGACTAGCGGCTCCTGTTCTCCCTCACCTCACTCCGAGGGGTTGCAGCTGTTGAGAATTGGGGTTCCTCCCACTCCCATGATGCATTCTCTTTCCATCAACCCTCAGGGCAGCTGCTTCCACTACTACTGAGGTTGTGAGGGATAAGGTCAGCCCGACTTACTGCAAATGAGCTAGGCCTTTACTGTAATGGCACCACTAGTGGATATAAACCATGCTGACATCTCAATCCAAGAGGAATCAAATTAGTAGCCGAAAGCACTCCTCAGCATAGCTTTATTTTCCAGCCTGGTTATCTCCCTAGACACCCAGAAATGTGTCTGGAAAGAGGATGGGCAGCAAAATAAGGTGACCTATGGCCACATATATCACAGGCCTCAACAGCTAGACCTGAGCAGCAAAAGTGGGCACTGAACAATCACTGGTTTCTTTGTTTCTGCAAATATCACTTCAATAAACTTCCGAACCTACTCTTCAAAATGTAAAACAATCACTGTTTAATTAATTGTATTACAGGAGTACATAGATGCCTTCTCCACCATCAGGGCCCCATTGTGTTAGGCACTATACAAACATGGAGTAGGAAATACTCCCGGTCCTGAAGGATTTGTAATCTAAGTAGCCAAGCCAGACCAAAGGTAGCATCAGAAACAAAGGCACAGAGATGCTAAGTGACTTGTCCAAGGTCACACAGCAGATCAGAGTCAGAGCCAGGAAAAAGAATGCAGCTCTCCTAATTCCCAGTCCAGTACCCTACCATTGGACCACACTGCCTCCACAACAAAAATACCTCTGAGTATTCTGCTACTTAATGGACACTGCACAAATCTGGGGCGCCCTGGGTATTGGCTTGGTGAGCCCCAAAGGCCAGCTTTGAGAAAGTAACTATGCTCTAGGCCACTACCTGCCAAAGCCTAATGCAGGGAGTAGGAGAAATACGGGTTTGTATTTTTTCTCTTTCCAGCTGGATCAGAAAGTTCAACTAAATCATTGTGTGTCTGAGCAACCTAGTGAAAACTGTTCCTGCTGTTGTCGCTCCTGATTACATGGAATTGGTCTTGCCAACCAGGGGCACAGGAGACATACCATGTGAGTTGCCCCCTGTGACATTTTCCAGTGTACCAGAGTTCCAAATGATAAACAGAAGGCTGCTAAAATTAACAGATACAGAGACAGGGTAAAAAAAGGTCACACAAAGCATCTGTGGACACTGCAGACAGAGAGAATGCTTAAGAAAACCACTGCTGGTTTAAGGACAAAAGTTCATTTGGAGTAAATTTATAGCATGAATCAAACAGCTTACACAGCTGAACTTGGCAGCACTAAAAATGAGAGATGGGCCAAGTCAAAGTCTGAACATGGAGATGGATCCAGACTTTGAACATCCTGACGTGTACAGGTGTTTGGATCCAGGAATTTTATTCAAGCTACTATAAAAAGAGAGAGTTTCTTTGCAAATGTTGGGTTTGAATTATTAAAATGTGAAGATGTTTGGATCGGGGGTGGGGGAGATTGGACCAGTCTCTACGCAAAACACTCAACATTAATACTGGAAAATGGGAAACTAAAATAATTCATATTAGGTGTGTTGAATACTGGCCATCAGGCCACACATATAAGCAGGAAGGGTATCATTTTGCCATCACGATGTAGGAATTGCCCTTTCTCTGTCACTCCAATCTTTATCAGACAAAAATCTGGGGACCAGTGCGAAGCTGCAGTTGTAGAGGGTGCAGAAGAACATGATGCCTGAAAAGGAATTCTTTGAAAGAAATAGAATTTGTAAAAAAGAAAAATTGAGATGAAGACAATGACTAAGCAGCACACTCTCCTCTGATGCTCCTTAATAGGAGTAGGTGGGGATATTTTTCCCATTAATCTTTTCTGACATACAATTGGCAACCTAATCTAACAGATTCTGTCTGTGTTCTAAGTGACTCTCCCCTTATTCCCTACAAAGTGAAGCATGCTGCCTTGGAATTTGGGATCTCAGAATGTAGCAATGATGTTCTCTGTGATCTTCAAGTGTGCTGGAGGGGGCTCATTTTCAAGCCCGAAAGTCCATCAAATGCTACTTAAAGTATCCTTGCATGCATTTTATTTGGCATTTATTTATTTGGCAAGCAACTGGGATGAATGAAGCCGTTGAGGCAAGTATCATGGCAGCTCATTAATGACAAAATGATTGTTTACATGCTCTCTACAAAATTCCACTCAGTCTTGGAATATAGATGAGCAGACATGTGGTTTCTCCCCATCCCCCACTTTCCACACATACCATCATCCTTGGAGCAGCACTGCAGTCAGCAATGGCTTTGAACAGTTATTGAGAGGGTGGAATTCCATCTGGGCAGACTTTTCTATATTGGCGCCTCTTGTAAGATGTGATAAGCAGGAAAAGAACAGCTGAAGTGGCTTGAGGTAATTTTTATCCTTGCTTAAGAAATCATGGGCAATCAAATGAAGACATTTTTAATAAATAAATATGTAAAAAAATTAAATAAAATGCGACACATGGCCAAAAGTCCCCATAGTGGGTTACACCTACCAAAGGGATGAACCCACAAGAGAGCAATATACCAGCTACCTTTTATAATCTTCTAATTCAGCTTTTCCAACACATTTTAGTTTGGCAGCATTCAAGGCCAAACATATTTTCTGACTCTTGGATACAGAACTTCCAAAGAAGCTGCCGCCAATGTGGCCTAAGTTTAGGTCTGGTATTTGGAATATTCAGAGTACATATGTACAGCAATGCTGAATGACATCACTGCCCTGTTGCCTCGGTAGACTGGCTAGTATTGTAGTACAGTGAACCCAAGCAGGTCAACATAATTTCTGTTTATTGCATGTGGAGCCAACTGACACCAGACAATAAGAAAGATCTCTGGTTCCTTCATGCTAAGTTGGGTTAGAAAGAAAGTGATACCCACCTAGCATTTATATTTAGGAAGGAGAAAAGACAGGAGGGGAATAAGAAGCAGAGAGAGATACAATAAGGAAGTGGAGAGATATAAGTTGCAGTGGCAGACAGATATTGAAGAAAAAAATTGAGAAGGAGGAGGGAACTCATTCAAGTAAAAAAGATGAAACAAGAGCAAAAAACAGTCCAATGAATTAATGAACACAGTGTTTGGTTTAATCTTGGGAGGAGTTGCTTGACAGAAAATTGAAAATCCTGTATTAATTTGTGCCAGCTCTAGGCACCAGCTAGGAAGCACATGCTTGGGGCAGCATATTGTAAGGGGCGGCATTCAGGCCAGTCTTAGGGTGGCAAATTCCGCTTTAATTTGGCGGAGCTCTGGCATGTTTTGGGTTTTTTTTGCCTGGGGCGGCAAAAAAGCCAGAGCCAGCCCTGGTTATGGGAGTAAGAGGTGTTGCAAGAAGGGTCTGTCTATCTACTCATACATCCCCCATCACTGTAGTGTCTAAACACTGCAATATTGCTGCATTTAGCAGTGAGGTAGGGAAGTATTATACCCATTTTACAGATGGAAGAATTAGGACACAATAAGCAACTTGCTCAAGGTCATTCAGGAAGCCTGTGGAAGAACTAGAAACTGACCTCAGATCTCCTGAGTTCCAGTCCACTGCTTTAGTCAAAAGATCAATCCTTGGGAGAGTTAATTCTTCTGGAGATTTCAAGTGTTGCTGCTATAACGTTAGTTCTGTAGTGTTGAGCTGGTGTTTATTTGTTATGGTGGGAAGAGGGGCTGTTTATGGTTGCATGTCCTGAAAGCAAATAAACTTTTCTGAAATTTGGTGTAATCTAGAGACAATATTTTCATTCCAAGCAGACCAGGCTCCTTCACAGGTGGTAAAACAAATAGAGTGGTGTAAACTTGGAAAATAGGTCACAGCCTTGCCAAGCAAGGAACATTGGCCAAGAGTGGTAAGATTCTGGCCCAGCCCACACAGCATGAGGAAGAAGGCAGTGTATCCACGTTAGAGGCTTTTGACCGCAGGGCCGGCGCTTGCACTAGGCAACCCTAGGCGGTCATCTAGGGTGCCAAGATTTGGGGGGCAGTGGGCGGCTGCCTCCCAGCTCCCCGCTCAGCCACTGAGCAAGGAGCCAGGAAGCAAGGGGTGGTTCGCCGTGGCTGCCCCCTGCCTCCCCGCTCAGTGACTGAGCGGGGAGACAAGGGGCGGCTCTCCGTGGCTGCCTGCTGCTGAGCGGGGAGGCAGGAGTCAGCCGCGGCGAGCCACCCCTTGCTTCCCCACGGCTGCCTCCTGGCTCCACGCTCAGTGGCTGACCATGGAGCCGGGAGGCTGCCGGCGAGCCGCCCCCCTGCCCCATGCTCAGCTGCTGAGAGTGGAGCCGGGAGGCAGCCGCGGCGAGCCGTCCCCCTGCCTCCCGGCTCCACACTCAGTTCCCAGGCCCCGTGGGCTTGGGGGTGGGGCTGAACTCCTGCAGGTGGGGCAGCATCGCCTAGGGCGCGAAACTTCCTTGCACCAACCCTGTTTGCCCGGGCTGAGAATGGCTGCAGACAATAGTATAACAGATCCTTCAGATCAGAGTTTGTGCATTCTGACATGTATGTCTTTCTTTATTTGGATTGATGTGCCTCTGCTGCAAATTACAAAAGCAAAAATTAAATTAAATAGAAGATTACACCTTGGCAGCCAGCAGAACTCAACCGCCAACAGAACACAAAGCTCCTCTCCCCCAAGGAGGTCTAAGCCCCAACAGGTAGTGATGGGACAATGTCAGGGAAATAAGTCTGGGTTTGATTCAGGCAAGGTTTCCATACCTACCTGAAGCTTATCCAAATTATCCAGAACATTGAGAGCTTCTCTCTGCTCACCACACTCTACCATCAGGCCCTGAAACCCTCTTTGACCCCCCACATAGCCTCCACTTCCATAGCAGAATGATGTTCACACTGTTCATTCTGTTTTCTTCTGAGGATGTGGGCAGCCTATTACCCCTTGGAATGACAATATTTGATCTCCACTGGGATCACTGAGAAATCTGCATCTTCAGCAGGCCGACTAGTCTTTTCTTCTGCACTGGGCCAGGGGAGCAGGCACAGCAGAATCTAGTAATCCCATGCTGGGTTCAGCTCCTCTGCCACTTTAGAGTTAAAAGGCACTCAAGAACTTATTCCCCAGAGCAGTCCATGTGTATAGCTTGATTTTGACATAGTCCCACATGATATTCTCACAAGCAAACAGTCTAAATGAATCTACTATAAGATGGGTGCACAACTCATTGAAAGACCATACTCAAAGAGTAGTTATCAGTGGTTCATTGTTAAACTGGGAACACGTATCTGGTAGGGTCCCATAGAGGTTAGTCCTGGGTCTGCTACTGTTCCATATTTTCATTACATTACTTGAACAATGGAGTGGAGCTTTTGCTTATAAAATCTGGGAGTCACACTAAAATGGGAGGTGTTGCAAGCACTTTGGAGGACAGGATTAGAATTCAAAAGGACCTTGACAAATTGGATAACTGCTCTGAAATCAACAAGATGGAATTCAGGCAAGACAGGTGCAAAGTACTATATTTGAAGAAAAAAATCAAATTCGCAGCTACAAAATGGGGGGAAAACTGGATAGGTGGTAGTATTGCTGAAAATGATCTGGGGGGTTAGAGTGGGTAACCAATTGAATATGAGTCACCAATCTGATACAGTTGCAAAAAGGGTTAATATCATTTTGGGATGTATTAACAGGAGTGTCTGCTCTACTCCACAATGCTGAGGCCTCAGCTGGAGTCCTATGTCCAATTCTGAGCACCATACTTGAGGAAAGATGTGGAGAAGTTGGAGAGAGTCCGGAGGGAGGCAACAAAAATGATAAAAGGTTAAAAACCAGATATGTTTAGTGTTGAGGAAAGAAGACTGAGTGGGAATCTGATGATAGTCTCCAAATATGTTATGGGCTGTTATGAAAGGACAGTGGTCAGTTGCTGTCCATGTCCACTGAAGGTTAGATATTGGGGGGGGAAATGTTGTGACTGAAGCGGTAGTTAAGCTCTGGAATAGGCTTCCAAGGGAGGTTGTGGAATCCCCAGCATTGGAGGTTTTTCAGAACAGATTGGACAAACACCTCTCAGGGATTGTCTGGGTTTACTTGGCCCTGCCTCAGCACAGGAGGCTAGATTTGATGACCTCTCAAAGTCCCTCCCAGCCCTATAATTCTATGAAGCATCAGATGGCTCAATATCTTCTTTCTGGGAGTGAGGAGGGGCACCCATAAACACATGTTTTCAAGACTTCTGAAATACTTGATAGGTAGTGGGGCAAATATTGTGGAAGGAGGTGGTTTGTATTTTAACCCAACCAGCTGGACCTTCTTTACTTTGAATGCTCTGACCTGAGTGAAAGGCAGTTTAATTTCCCCAAATAAACAGTTAAATCACAATATTAAAAAAAGCAGTTTGAATACTTTTCTCTAACCTACATCTTTTTCTGAATGTCACCCTAACCACGAGCTGTTCAAATTCTTTGCCAGAGGGGGATAAAGAGAGGGAGAGAATCATGACACTACTGCATTTAGATGAAGGAAGTGATACATATAATGAGGTATGTTGTAGTGAGGGTGGACTTCATTATCAGAAAATAGAGAATAAGTCATCTAAGTGTGGGCATTTGAACACCTGCTTCCTGTACTGTGATGTAATGGGCCTGTTTCGTGTACAAACTCATCTCCCAAATGTTGATTAATTCTCCCGCATCATTTTACCAAACTGTATTCCCAACCACTCTGCAGTTACAGGCCACATTACAAACCCTATTGCAATTATGCAGACATATGACTGGTAAAAGCCAATAAAATTTTTTTTAGATCCCTGATTTCACATTTGACAGAATAATGGTTTGTGGGTTGTTGTTTTTTTCAAGATAATATTTCAGGAAGGAAAGCTTCAGGTGGAGTTAAGCGTCCAGTGAAGGTGAACTAGTGAGTTAAGCGTCCAGTGAAGTGCTAGAACTGAGCCTGAACCATAATCTCCCATCATGGTGATTCTTACAAACACTCATAGCTCAGTGTAAGCCTCTCGCTCTAATGCATAGTGAAACTTTGTTTGTTAGTAGACATGTGCCTCTGTCATAAGGATGTCTAGTTATGACTTGTTTCCTTTTCAGGTAAAAGTAATTTGTTTCTTATTTTAGGCTGCATTAAAAAGAGAGAACAAAAGAAATGGAGAGAGGATAAGAAAACAGATTTTTATATTGAGATCGCTGTAGCAACAAGAACATATTTCCAAATACCCAGAGCTAAACAGCAGTTGGTAATTGAGGAGATAGGATGCTGGCATTGTGTCAAACCACAGAACAGTGCTGCAGTAGAAGGGCGAGAAAGAAAAACCCCCTCTTAAAACTGTAAGCTTACCTCCTTCTGCGTTTATGAATTCTTGGTCTATGCCAAGCGGGAGGAACTCAAAACACCCCCTAAAACCTGGCAATGGCTTTATATCATTCTTTGGTTTTGCTTTGTTACTTTCCAGAAAACATAAAAGAAAAATCAGAAGCTTTAAATGAGGCCAGATTTGTTACATTTTTTACCCTAGCATTAGTCAAAATAAATATTTCTCAGGAAGTAGTTTTTGGCAAGAAACAGAAAAGCATAGTTATTTTTTTTCTCCTAATATGGATGTAATTATGGGCAATACAGTATGTTCTTGTTGCAATCATTGGACAGAACTGCTAGTATTTACACAATAAGTTTTTCAGAGGCATATTTCTCTTTGTGTCACAGCTGCAGTGGGAGACTGCTTGTTTAAAATGAATGGCTTTTTAAATAATTCTTAATACTGTACTGGTGTTTAGGAAAACCAAGTAACTGCAACTGAAACTTCTAACCATTGGTTTGAGAACTCTTAGAACATAAAGAATGAAGACATTTCATGTTCCTCCCTCTCTATTTTCCCTCCACCAAGTTGCTAAATGCTTTAGCTGTGTTAGCATATGCACGTGTCTATTTATATTCTGTAACAGAATGAACTTACATTAATGGCATTGCTTTCAGTCAAGGCCATTACTATGGGTGATTGCACAGTTTGGCTGACGACCCATTCCCAACCTACTCCTTTTAGCCTTCCTAGGCATGTCTAGGAGTTAAAGTAATTTTACTACATCAGTGTGCTGTTTCTACATACAGCAGGAGTAAGTCTCTTGTAATGCCTTCCCCTTGCTAGGGACTTTCCTTGAGCATCTGTAACCAGGCAGGTTTCAGAGTGGTAGCTGTGTTAGTCTGTATCAGCAAAAACGAGAAGTCCTTGTGGCACCTTAGAGACTAACAAATTTATTTGGGCATAAGTGTTCATGGGCTAGAACCCACTTCATCAGATGTATGGAGTGGAAAATACAGGAGCAGGTATAAATACATTGAAAGATGGGAGTTGCCTTACCAAGTGTGAGGTCAGTCAAACGAGACAATTCAATTAACATCAGGATACCAAGGGCAGAAAAATAACTTTTGTAGTGGTAATGAGAGTGGCCCATTTCAAACATTTGACAAGAAGGTATGGGTAACAGTAGGGGGAAATTAGTATGGGGGAAATTAGGGTTAGGTTTTGTAATGACCCACCCACTCCCAGTCTTTATTCAAGCCTAATTTGAAGGTGTCCAGTTTGCAAATTAATTCCAGTTCTGCAGTTTCTCGTTGGAGGCTGTTTATGAAGGTTTTTTGTTGAAGAATTGCCACTTTTAGGTCTGTTATTGAGTGTCCAGGGAGATTGAAGTGTTCTCCTACTGATTTTTGAATGTTATAATTCCTGATGTCAGATTTATGTCCATTTATTCTTTTGCATAGAGACTGTCCGGTTTGGCCAATGTACATGGCAGAGGGGCATTGCTGGCACATGATGGCATATATCACATTGGTAGAAGTGCAGGTGAACGAGCCCCTGATGGTGTGGCTGATGTGTTTAGGTACTATGATCGTGTCCCTTGAATAGATATGTGGACAGAGTTGGCACTGGGGTTTGTTGCAGGGTTTGGTTCCTGGGTTGGTGTGGTGTGTAGTTGCTGGTGAGTATTTGCTTCAGGTTGGGGGCAGGAAAGGGACTTTTCCCTGATGCACAGGACAGGAGGCAGTTGGACTGCTACCCTCCATTGCTAGACCCCTCTCTGGTTATGTTCACAATTCAAATGCTATAAAAGGCTTTTACTGAATGTGAAGTTTACCCCCTGTAACTATAGATTCATAGATTCATAGATTCTAGGGCTGGAAGGGACCTCGAGAGGTCATCGAGTCCAGCCCCCTGCCCTCATGGCAGGACCAATTACTGTCTAGACCATCCCTGATAGACATTTATCTAACCTACTCTTAAATATCTCCAGAGATGGAGATTCCACAACCTCCCTGGGCAGTTTATTCCAGTGTTTAACCACCCTGACAGTTAGGAACTTTTTCCTAATGTCCAACCTAAACCTCCCTTGCTGCAATTTAAGCCCATTGCTTCTTGTTCTATCCTCAGATGCTAAGATGAACAAGTTTTCTCCCTCCTCCTTATGACACCCTTTTAGATATCTGAAGACCGCTATCATGTCCCCTCTCAGTCTTCTCTTTTCCAAACTAAACAAACCCAATTCTTTCAGCCTTCCTTCATAGGTCATGTTCTCTAGATCCTTAATCATTCTTGTTGCTCTTCCCTGGACCCTCTCCAGTTTCTCCACATCTTTCTTGAAATGCGGTGCCCAGAACTGGACACAATACTCCAGTTGAGGCCTAACCAGCGCAGAGTAGAGCGAAAGAATGACTTCTCGTGTCTTGCTCACCACACACCTGTTAATGCAACCCAGAATCATGTTTGCTTTTTTTGCAACAGCATCACACTGTTGACTCATATTTAGCTTGTGGTCCACTATAACCCCTAGATCCCTTTCTGCCATACTCCTTCCTAGACAGTCTCCTCCCATTCTGTATGTGTGAAACGGATTGTTCCTACCTAAGTGGAGCACTTTTCATTTGTCCTTATTAAACTTCATCCTGTTTACCTCTGACCATTTCTCCAATTTGTCCAGATCATTTTGAATTATGACCCTATCCTCCAAAGCAGTTGCAATCCCTTCCAGTTTGGTATCATCTGCAAACTTAATAAGCGTACTTTCTATGCCAATATCCAAGTCGTTGATGAAGATATTGAACAGAGCCGGTCCCAAAACAGACCCTTGCGGAACCCCACTCGTTATACCTTTCCAGCAGGATTGGGAACCATTTATAACTACTCTCTGAGTACGGTTATCCAGCCAGTTGCGCACCCACCTTATAGTAGCCCCATCTAAGTTGTATTTCCCTAGTTTATTGATAAGAATATCATTCGAGACCGTATCAAATGCCTTACTAAAGTCTAGGTATACCACATCCACCGCTTCTCCCTTATCCACAAGACTCGTTATCCTATCAAAGAAAGCTATCAGATTGGTTTGACATGATTTGTTCTTTACAAATCCATGCTGGTTATTCCCTATCACCTTACCACCTTCCAAGTGTTTGCAGATGATTTCCTTAATTACTTGCTCCATTATTTTCCCTGGCACAGAAGTTTAACTAACTGGTCTGTAGTTTCCTGGGTTGTTTTTATTTCCCTTTTTATAGATGGGCACTATATTTGCCCTTTTCCAGTCTTCTGGAATCTCTCCTGTCTCCCATGATTTACCAAAGATAATAGCTAGAAGCTCAGATACCTCCTCTATTAGCTCCTTGAGTATTCTAGGATGCATTTCATCAGGTCCTGGTGACTTGCAGGCATCTAACTTATCTAAGTGATTTTTAACTTGTTCTTTTTGTATTTTATCTTCTAAACCTTCCCCCTTCCCATTTGCATTCACTATGTTAGGCATTCCCTCAGACTTCTCAGTGAAGACCGAAACAAAGAAGTCATTAAGCATCTCTGCCATTTCCAAGTTTCCTGTTACTGTTTCTCCCTCCTCACTGAGTAGTGGGCCTACCCTGTCCTTGGTCTTCCTCTTGCTTCTAATGTATTGATAAAAAGTTTTCCTGTTTCCCTTTATTCCTGCAGCTAGTTTGAGCTCATTTTGTGCCTTTGCCTTTCTAATCTTGCCCCTGCATTCCCGTGTTGTTTGCCTATATTCATCCTTTGTAATTTGTCCTAGTTTCCATTTTTTATACGACTCCTTTTTATTTTTTAGATCTTGCAAGATGTCGTGGTTAAGCCAAGGTGGTCTTTTGCCACATTTTCTATCTTTCCTACCCAGCGGAATAGTTTGCTTTTGGGCCCTTAATAGTGTCCCTTTGAAATACTGCCAGCTCTCCTCAGTTGTTTTTCCCCTCAGTCTTGATTCCCATGGGACCTTACCTATCAGCTCTCTGAGCTTACCAAATTCCGCTTTCCTGAAATCCATTGTCTCTATTTTGCTGTACTCCTTTCTACCCTTCCTTAGAATTGTGAACTCTAGGATTTCATGATCACTTTCGCCCAAGCTGCCTTCTACTTTCAAGTTCTCAACGAGTTCCTCCCTATTTGTTAAAATCAAATCTAGAACAGCTTCCCCCCTAGTAGCTTTCTCAACCTTCTGAAATAAAAAGTTGTCTGCAATGCAGTCCAAGAACTTATTGGATAGTCTGTGCCCCACCGTGTTATTTTCCCAACATATATCTGGATAGTTGCAGTTCCCCATCACCACCAAATCTTGGGCTTTGGATGATTTTGTTAGTTGTTTTAAAAAAGCCTCATCCACCTCTTCTACCTGGTTAGGTGGCCTGTAGTAGACTCCTAGCATGACATCACCCTTGTTTTTTACCCCTTTTAGCCTAGCCCAGAGACTCTCAACACTTCCGTCCCCTATGTCCATCTCCACCTCAGTCCAAGTGTGTACATTTTTAATATATAAGGCAACACCTCCTCCCTTTTTCCCCTGTCTGTCCTTCCTGAGCAAGCTTTACCCATCCATACCAACATTCCAATCATGTGTATTATCCCACCAAGTTTTGGTGATGCCAACAATGTCATAGTTGAATTTATTTATTAGCACTTCCAGTTCTTCCTGCTTATTACCCATACTTCTCGCATTTGTATACAGGCATCTAAGATACTGATTTGATCTTGCCTCCCAGTTTTGCCCTGACCCTCCTATCTCTTTGTCATTAGAGCCCACGCCCCCTCCTATTTCTGACCCATCTCCCAGGTCCCCATGTTCTCCACTTACCTGTGGGCTTTGCTCACCTGTCCCCGTCGAACCTAGTTTAAAGCCCTCCTCACTAGGTTAGCCAGTCTGTATCCAAATAGGGTCTTTCCCCTCCTCGAAAGGTGAACGCCATCTCTATTCATTCTATAGACAGAATGAATTTGGGAAGTCAGCATACTTGGGTCAGGAAGGTGTCCCAATACTCTTTGGAGCAGGGGCCATCTTTTTGTCAGATGTGCGCAGAGTGCCCAGCACCATGGGGTCCCAATTCCCAGTTGGGACTACTTGGCACTACACGTATAAAATAAATAATGAAAATGACTCTGTCCCTAGGCACCTGGGTCCATCACGCACGATGATGAGGTTCAGCTGGGAAGCACTGGGGCATTCTCTCTCTCATAGCCCACCCTGTAACAAGATCAGCTGCAGGGGTTGGGGAATGGCATGTACTGCACATTGGCTCACTGTTTTCACCTCGCTCTTTATTTCTTTTAGTAAGGCAGCCCACGGTCATTGCTGTAGCTGAAGCACCAATAAAGGAATAAATGTGACCAGGGTATTTTTATTGGGCTCAAAAGGAGATAACTGTTTGGTCCAAATGCTTTGTCTAGATCACTTGGCGAAGGTTAGGAGGAATGAGGTGGGACCAGCCATGGCTGCATTAGGACATAACGAAACAAACTGGCCACTGCTGACTGATCTTGCCCCATTGAAGTCACCGGGAGCTTTGCCATTGATTTGTTTGGATATAACCCCTAATCATCATTGCCTTGTTCACATTTCCCCTCTGCATTATGATGCCCCTTTGGGATTCACTGAGTGCAGTGGCTGATGGATTCCTGTAGGAGCTGTGCTGACAGAGGGCTAGAAGGAGTACAGAAGGACCAGGAGCCCAAGAAGAGGTACAGAGACTGCATACAGCCTCTGCATACATTCTTCTGCAGAAGCTATTCAATCTGCGGGTTTGGGAGGCTGAACTCTTGCTTCTTCCAATGGGAGAACATGTGAACTTTGCAGATTCTAGTGGTCGTGTAACTCCCACAGCACGATTCCAGGAAGCTGGGGGGAGGAAGAGAATGGTGCTGCATCCCCCATTCTGACTTCTGCACTCACAGGGCTGGGATCCATTTGGTTTCAGCAGCATCTGCTTGCAGAAGCTGAGAGTACAATAATTACCCTAGGAACATGATTCTGACAAACCACGGCCTGTTCCTGTATTCCTTGTTCAGTCAAGATTCCTCAGTCTAGAGTTTTCAGAAGTATCAGTCTTTATATAGGGGTAGTACCTGGAGATCCCAGTCCCATTGTGATAGGCACCATACAAACACATAAACAGTCCCTGCCCTGAAGAGCTTATTCTAAGTATAACAAATAGACAACAAATACAGTGAACAGAGCAAGCACAAGGGAAAAGTAAGATGATTATTCGGCTCAAATCAGAGATCAGTGCTGTTGTAGAGAATGCTATAAAAAAACCCTACATATTTGAGTTTAGTCTTGGTTATGTATTTAGGCCCTGATTCAACATAGCACTTAAGCACATGCTTAACTTTAAGTACCTGAGCAGTTTGATTGATTTAAGTGGAACTATTTATGTGCCTAAATAGCTTTGCTGAACCAGGGCATTAGCCCTTTGGCTATGAAAGTTGTCAGGCATCTTTAAATTATACCTGTTTTCCTTAATTCAGCTTTTTAATCACAGAAGGAACAGTGACCAGCTCAGTAGCATAGCCAATGGATTCCTCGAGCCTCATCCTCAATCCCCTGATCCTAGCTTATTGAATTGGGTTTAACAAGCAGCAGACTGTACCTGCAGTAGATTACCTCTCTGTGTCTAAAAGGAACATGAGTTAACAGTAAACCTCCAACAGTTTTAGTGCATGAAGCAAGGAGATTAAAGAAGATATAGAAGGGCCTAAACTTAAAGTCCAAATTTTTTATTTTCGTATCAAAATTAATTCATTTTATGAATCGCCATAAAAATGAGGTTTTGTACAATGACACTCCACTATGAACATATTACACAGGATTTGAGGTTTTTTAGGTTTTTCTCATATCACTCTCCTCTCCCCGCCCCCCCCCCCCCCCCCCCCGTTATGGTACAAAATATAGGCCTTCCTGATAGAACTATTTTAAAAAGCAGATGTGAAGGGGAATCTTCCTTTGAAAACATGGCACATTTTAATAGTGCCCATTATTTTAAACAGGTGGACAGGGGCATCCTGATAGTTTTAATTTTCCTTTGGATTTAGTTCCACTTGTGATTCCACACAAAAAAAACCAACAGAGCTGTCTATTCAATATTCAGTGTGCAACAGAAGGTGCCGCTTTGCCGGAGCCCTCACTTGAAATGACTGTGCAATAAAAGATTATTTTTCTCTTTCATTTCCCTGGTGTTAGATTGAGTCTCCGTGGATGAGATTGGAACTTCTGTGGGGAGACCAACCTCGGAGTATGAGAAATCCTGTGACACAGGGAAGGTATGGACAATTGGGGAAGATTTAAGCATCTGAAGAAAGGCCACACAACAATGAATTTCTTTGTTTCCAGAGGAAATTCTATATACAGCTACATAGATTATTTATGGCAACAGATCTTGCAAATATGTTATGTGACAGACATGGAGAGACAACATAAGTGTTAAGTCAATTTTCTGCCTTTGCCTCACATTTCAAAGCCACTTCCTAGCACTTAGTGCTCCACAAGAGGGAGGGGCATGGTCATTTTAGAAGACAGCCCTGCTGCCTTTCAGCCAAAAATGCCATTGAGGCTATTATCATGATCTATTATTTGTGCTGCACTAACACCTCAGGTATGGCTACACAGGATCTGGGAGTGAGCCTCCCAGTCCAGACAGACAGACTCGTGGTAGCTTGACTCAAGCTAGTATGCTAAAAATAGTAGTGTCACCGCAGCAGCTTGGGCTTCTCAAGCCCACCTGAACCCCTGGCTCTGAACTCAGCTAGCTGGTTCAAATCCCCTCTAGAGCTGCAACATCCACACTGTTATTTTTAGCCTGCTAGCTTCCTAGCCTGCCTACCCAGACTGGGAGGCTCCTACAGTGTAGCCATACCCCCTAGAGGCCCCAAATAGGTTGGGACCCTGTTACACTAGGAGCTGTACAAACAAGCTCCAGTCTCAAAGGCCCAGATCCTCAAAGATATTAAGGCACCTAATTCCCATTGAAATCAACGAGCGTTAAGTGCTTACGTACCACTGAGGATCTGGGCCAGAGGTCTTACAGGCTGTCAGGGCCAGGGCATCGGCAGCCAGGCCTAGGGGTTGGGATTAGCATCAAGCAGAGGCCAAGGGTCCAGGAGCCCCCCAGGAATCAGGCCAGGTTGGAACACCAGGAGATCAGAGTCAAGAGACAAACCAGAAGAGAGGGATCAAGAGCCATTACCAACAGTCAGGATACCAGGAGAAGGACACAGGAACAGGTAAGCACCAGAGCATCAGTCCATGGCAGGATAAAGCTTAGCTGCACAGATGATTTCCTGTTTCCTCCTCTGGCTTAAATAGGGGCTGCAGCCCAATCAGCAGCCTTGGAGCTCTCCCAATCGGAGCGTAGGGGCAGGGTTTGTGCCCTAGTTGGGCTTCATGGATCCTAGTCCCAGATACTGCCTATGAGCTGCCAGGTGGAGGATTGCAATGTGACAACTCCAAGGAACTCCCCCAGACCTGCATTTGAGACCCATGGGGCCTGACACAGTCTTAGGACTTGATCTTATAAACTGCTTTCAGCAGACGGCACCCACATGGAGCCTCCTGGAGAGTGAACAGTAGCTATCAGCCACTTCCTAAAATATTATTCCTTTAGAATAGAAGCAAGTGGGGCAGTTTGCACTATCAGGGCCTTCACTGAAGACAAGATTTAACAAGAGGGTGAAGTAACCAAATGGGGAGTGGCTAGGATAACATTTATACAAGCATTATTCACTACTAAAGGAAACCTTTGATAAACTTCTTTCACAATGAAAGAGGCTAGGTTAAAACAAATCATGAATGGGAGGAAGGGAGGAGCAAGCCAGAGGAAAAACAACGGATATACTATGATCAAATCAAAAAAAGATAAATATTTTCACAAGTAAAATTATGTTATTTAATAGCCATCATGCCATAAATGAGTTGTTTTCCTGTGAAGTCCTCTTTGCTCAGGCAACGTGCCCTTGGATGAATAATGGTTCTTTTTGCACCGAAGACTTGTGTCATTAGCTGCTGAGCGTCACCCCTTGCATCTCATAAATGGAGAAAAGGCAACAAAAGTTCTCACCATCTCCAAGTTCACCAGCCGAAAGTGATCAGCAAGTCTTGGAACACAAGATTCTCCTCTGCTTCGTTGAAAAGGAGGACAGTGAAGGAGACAGACCAAAATGATGACTCTCATCTCTGCATTATACATTTCTTTAAGGCATATAGCAGCCGACAGGATTTTTTCTTGAGTGGAAAATATTTTAAATAGGTCTCTGACTCAGACTGGAAAAATAGCTATTAATCCTTTGTGCCAGAAATAGAAAAGTTGGTACAATGATAGTGGAATCCTATTCCTTTGAATAGAGAAGGAGACAAACCTTCAGCTGCAAAATCTTCCAATATAACCGTCAAGGAGGAAACACATACATAATCATAATACCTGTCTGCTGGTTGAGACAAATCGGATTCCTGCCTCTGCTGGTGATTGCAATCCTATCAACCTGCAAAAAGTGCCAAGTCTGCTCATGCTAGCATAATTTGTGTCTGTGTCCCACATCCAGTTCTCTACAGCAGTGTTTGGCAAAGCAGAGGGAATGTTAGGAGATCTAACCTCATTTAAAAAGTTATCTGAGCCTCACAAGAGTGGAATCCACTGTTATTCCTCTGAATTCCTTCCTATTTAGAATGCAAGTTCTTTAGGGCAGGGAACATCTTCTCATGACATGTTTACAGTACGCCATGGGGTCCTGATCGCCAACTGGGACCTCTATGTGCTACCATAACACACAAAAAATAGTAAAAGTAAACGCTAAGGCCCCGATCCTGCAACAAGCTCTGGGTGGATGGACCCATATGCCTGTGCAGTGCCCAGGGACTGAGAAATCTGCAGGATCAGGGCCTAAAAGCCTACAGCCTATTAGTCACAACAATTCTTATGGGAAGTGAAAAATGGCAGACTCCACAGTTATTTTCTGGAATATACAAATCTTTTAGGGTAGTTGAGCAGGGAGCAACTTTGGATATCTTCTTCCCCCTGTGTTGCAGGAGAAGCCACATAGTCCTATCTCCTGAAGCAATGGACAGCACATCCCTTGGCCCACGCTGCATCCCGCAGCCCCCATTGGCCTGGGGCGGCAAACCGCAGCCAATGGGAGCCGCGACCGGCCAAACCTGCGGACGCGGCAGGTAAACACACCGGCCCAGCACGCCAGGGGCTTTCCCTGAACAAGCGGTGGACCACAGTTGAGAATCACTGCTCTAGGTAAACGCCCCAACACTCCTGACTAGTGCTAGTACACTGCCCTCCGTTGCAGAATCCTCCTGCTATTTTTGCCCCAATCCCAAGTGCTATGTTTCAACCCCCAGTCTCCTACTGGAGGGACCCACATGCAACCCTCGCCCCGACAACTGACCAATCCCAACTTCCCATCTTTTAAAATAGATCTAGAAAAATGTTGATGAACAAGTTGGTGAACAAAGGTGTTGACAAACAACCCTGCTTGAGGCTTTTCTTCTGCAATGCCTCTGAAAAGCCTGGACATTTACTGAAAGCTATCTTCAGGGGCAGATGAGGAAGAGCTGACACTTAATTTAAAATTATTTTTTTTAAATTGATTGCAAAGGTATGTATTTATATATTCCTACCCTTTCACCTTTTGTATGTGACACATTCTTAGACTGTAAGCTTTGGGTGTGTCTTCATATACATTTGTACAGCACTTACCACAATGGGGCCTCGTTCCTGATTAGAGTCTCTGGGCACTAATATTGAGGACCAGATCCTCAACTGATGTAAGTTGGCATAGCTCCACTGACATCAATGGAACTATGCCATTTACATTGAGGATCTGGCCCCACATAAAGAAAAAGCACCTAATAGCAACAGTTCGGTGCTGAGAGAAATTTATCTGGGAGGTTCTAGCTGGGTCAGTCTCCTGTGCTAGGAGTTAGAAAATAAGAACAGCCATATTGGGTCAGACAAATGGTCCATCTAGCCCAGTAGCCTGTCTTCTGACAGTGGCCAATGCCAGGTGCTTCAGAGGGAATGAACAGAACAGGGCAATCATCAAGTGATCCATCCCCAGTCTCCCATTCCCAGAGTTGCTGCTGTAACTTCTGGTGCAGAGAGATACCAGTACCTGAATATTTCAAGCAGGGCTCTTTTCACTCATCTTGAGATGATCGGATTTGTAGCTATGCCTTTGTCACAGTTTCTAATGATTAGATTTGTTCATTTTATGTTTCTACCTAGAATCTGTGCCTGTTTTGGTCTAATTCACTCCCTGTTCTGTTACTCCAGTTTTACATTGGTGCATATCCACTGACATCAATCAGCTGGAGTAACACTGGGATATAGGGGAAGCAATACAGTGATGAATCATCCCCTTTGCTGTAAAGCAGTGTCATTCCTGGCTGTGTGTGGGAGTTACATAACTGGATCAACAATAGTTATGGGAAATTAATCGCTACAACATAAAACAGATGGGACTTTGCTCAGACTTTCCTGCTAACCGGACTATAAATCTTTTATCTAATTTGGCATCCGCTTGATTTGAAAAGAATGATTTGTGGTTATTAAGGGTTAAACCAAAAGAAAAAAGATTAAAGAAGACTGTTTTGCCTGCTTAATATTAAAAACATGGCCGGTGATTTCCAGCACTGAAAGGCAGTGATTCTTGTACTGATACTGCAGTAAACGCTAAAGTTAACAACTTACAGATCTAGCTCCCATATTGCTTTAGGGTGAGAAATTCATGTGTTCCTGCAATTTGATCTTCTGGTGAGATGACCTTACTTCAATAAAATAAACATCAGCTCTTTGTAAGTGTTTACAGGATTGGGGCTATAATATGTGTCAGTGCTGCAGGGTTTTGTAAATGATACACTAATCTCCTCCACTTCCCCGTTCATTCGGAATCAATCCTCTGCCATTGCCCACCTCCAATTCATCTGTTTACATTAAGATCCGCAATGAAGTTTGAGCTAGGCAACAGCCTGCTCTCGTGATTAGAATCTGGAACACAATTCTATTCAAAGCCCTCGTGTCCAGCATAGTGCTCACTGTTTTATCTAATTTCTGATCTACTACAACCATTACTGACATCTGTGCATCTGGTGAGAGGTGTTGGACATCAGCTAATTCAGCCAACCTCCTAGCTTGGTTAAATAGTACAATAGTACAGGTGCCCAAAAATGCTGATAGTCAACAGCTGGAAGTTGTTACTGTATGAGCAAAATAAGCTATTCAAGAAAAAGGGCCAAGTTTAATCCTGATGTAAGCCAGCACGAGTCTGTTGCTTACATAGGGGCTGAATTTAGCCCAGACTATATTAACAAGCTTAGCCTTTTTCCAAAGTTAGATCAGCCATTTCCCTTCACATATATTCTTACTAGCCTGATATCCTTCTGAGATGACAGTGATATCACATTAAAACCTAACCTGGGTGCATGCTTGTGCAATGTATTGGCTAAGTGGATATATTTAGTACTGCTCTCTTTTTGACCGAATGTCAGAGCTCCTCAAGTAACCATGACTTTGCTCCTGATTGTTGGCAATGTTTTTCAAATGTAAGGTCCTGAGTTTGAGTCTCATTGCAACATATGCGTAGTTTACTTAAGGTAGTGTCTATTGTTTGTATAAAGCCATGGATTTGTTGCCCTTACCTTTGGTTAAACTTGATCACTCTTGCAAATAGATTTTTTAAAAATGGATGGTGTCGATCTCCTACAGTCACTTTTCAGCTGCTACCACCATCATTCAGTTGCCTTTGTGGGAATTTCTCCACTGTGTTCCCAGAATGTCCTCTGTCAGACTGAGCACAGCGTCTTTTTCAATTGTACACCTTACCTATGGCAATTAAATGGAGTAGAACTCTTTTTGCCACAAACAGTGAATTCCAAATTGATTAAATTTAGGCTACTTTTTGGCACTTACAATCTCACACCTAAAATGCACTTTACACCACTGTGTAGATCACACATGAATTTAGTCCTGACTGCTCCACCTAAAACACTGCAGGATAAGGTTTATGTTAACCTTGAATTACAAATGGTTTTGACTCTCTTACCAGTGTGACATCATGAAACTTTATGCGTCTACTCATCTCTCACATTCTGAGTTTGAGTCTTTGCTTCTTACCCCACCAATGTAACTTCTAGGAACAGGGCCATTTGGTGTTGTATTAATGATATTTGCCTCAGAGCTAGTGGGATTCCCTTCAATTTAATATTTGTACCACTGTTTTTCTTAGGCCAGGTCTACACTAGGATTTTATGTCGAATTTAGCAGCGTTAACTCGATTTAACCCTTCACCCGTCCACATTAGGAAGCAATTTATTTCGACATAAATGGCTCTTTAATTCGATTTCTGTACTCCTCCCCGACGAGGGGAGTAGCGCCAAATTCGACATGGCCATGTCGAATTCGAGGTACTGTGGACGGAATTCGATGCTAATAGCTCCAGGAGCTATCCCACAGTGCACCACTCAGTGGACGCTCAGGACAGCAATCTGTACTTGGATGCTCTGACCTGCCACTCATGGAAACCCCCGGGAAAATTTGAATTCCTTCTCCTGTCTGGGCAGTTTGAATCCCATTTCCTGTTTGGACATCGTGGCGAGCTCAGCAGCACTGGCAACGATGCAGAGCTCTACAGCAGAGGTTACCATGCAATCCCAGAATAGAAAGAGGGATCCAGCATGGACTGATCGGGAAGTTTTGGATCTGATCGCTGTGTGGGGAGATGAATCCGTCCTATCCGAGCTCCGATCCAAAAGACGGAATGCAAACCTTTATGAAAAAATATCCCAGGCTATGACGGAGAGAGGATACAGCCGGGATGCAACGCAGTGCCGCGTGAAAATCAAGGAGCTGCGACAGGTGTACCAGAAGACCAAGGAGTCCAATGGACGCTCTGGATCGCAGCCACACACGTGCCGGTTTTATGGGGCACTGCATGCTATGCTCGGTGGTGCTGCCACAACTACCCCACCAGTGTCCAAGGACTCCGACGACGGGGTCTTATCTACGGTCACGTCCTCGGAGGTTTTCGCGGACGGTGAAGATGAGGAAGGAGAGGAGGAGGACGAGGCAGTCGACAGCGCTTTCACTGCTGATTTCCCCGACAGCCAGGATCTATTCATCACCCTGACTGAGCTCCCCTACGAACCCTCCCAAGGCAGCATCCCTGACCAGGAATCAGGCGAAGGATCAGCAGGTCAGTGTTTTAGACATTTATTTGGAACACAATAGGCATGGTGTATAACCAATGTGTTAGTATTGCTTAATTGGCCTTATGCGCTTCAGCTTGGAGTCGCTTTCCCGTGCAACTATTCGAAAAGTCTGTCAATATGTATGGGGATAGAGGAGTAATCCCCATCGGAGATCTCTGCGAAGCTCTCCTGGAGGTACAGTGAGAGCTTGTGTAGCACGTTCACGGGGAGAGCGGCCTTATTCTCTCCTCCATGGTAGGATACTTTCCCGCGCCATGCAAGCTGCAGGTACTCTGGTATCATTGCCTTGCATAGCATGGCTGCATACGGCCCTGGGGTTTGCTGGCATTGACGCATCATGCAGTCTTTCTCTGTCTCGGTAATCCTCATCAGAGTGATATCAGTCATGGTGCCCTGGTTTGAATGAGTGGTTTCATTAGTATAGGGAATGCTTCATTTTTCCTTTAAAGAAAGACATCCAGCGGTTTCCATTAACGCGGGGTGGGAGGGAGTTGGGAGCCAAACCATTCGCACTTAGCAGTGCGCAGGTAGGGAGAGTTCCCAGGACCGGCCACGCGAAGCGGGGGAAAGGGTAGGCGAGCCGTTCAAACACAGCGGTTCACGGGCACTTTGGGTTCCCAGGAGCGGCCACGCGGAGGGGGGGAAGGGTAAGTGAGCCGTTCATACTGAGTGGTTCGCGGGCACTTTTGGTTCCCGGGAGCGGCCACGCGGAGGGGGTGCAAGGGTAGGCGAGCCGTTCAAACACAGCGGTTTGCGGGCACTTTTGGTTCCCGGGAGCGGCCACATGGAGGGGTGGAAGGGTAGGCGAGCCGTTCAAACACAGCGGTTTGCGGGCACTTTTGGTTCCCGGGAGCGGCCACACGGAGGGGGGGAAGGGTAGGCGAGCCGTTCAAACACAGCGGTTCGCGGGCACTTTTGGTTCCCGGGAGCGGCCACGCTGAGGGGGGGAAAGGGTAGGCGAGCCGTTCATACTGAGCGGTTCGCGGGCACTTTTGGTTCCCGGGAGCGGCCACGCGGAGGGGGGCAAGGGGAGGTGAGCCGTTCATACTGAGCGGTTCGCGGGCACTTTTGGTTCCCGGGAGCGGCCACGCGGAGGGGGGGGAAGGGTAGGTGAGCCGTTCAAACACAGCAGTTCGCGGGCACTTTCAGTCCCTGGGAGCGGCCACGCGGAGGGGGGGTAAAGGATTGGCGAGCCGCTGTAGATGAGCGGTTTGGGCAGCAGCAGTTCCTGGCCGCAGCCGGGAACAGTGATTGAGACATGGGAGTAGAGCACTGCTGTGAAGTAATCTCTCAGCAGTCCAAACTCATCACCTTACCATGGTCTTCAGAGAGCTGATTTTCAGTGTTCGGCAAAGCTTCTGGGATCTGTACACCGGGACCCCAGACACTCAGGATAAAGACCTAATATTTGACCTTGTAGTACGTGAACATGTGATAGGTACCGTGCTTGGTCCTATTCACAGGGAAAGAGTATGGGCATTGTTCTGGAAAAAGTATCTTTCTGAGGAATTCACTCCCTTTCTCTTATCCCACAGCTGCGAGTGTCTCCCGCCCTACCCGTGGTTCTCCCTCCCATGGGCTATTGCAGATCAGGCGGTGCAAAAAGAGAACCCGGGACGACATGTTCTCCGAATTGATGGCCTGTTCCCGAAGGGAGGCGGCACAGCGGAGAGAGGACGTCTCAAGGTCCGAGTGAGCAGCCAGGGAACGGGAGCAGAGGGCTGAAGCTCGCGAGGACAGGTGGTGGCAGGAAGACCAGCAGGCGACTCAAACGCTGCTGGGACTAATGAGGGAGCAAACGGACACGCTCCGGCGCCTGGTGGACGTTCTCCAGGACAGGAGACAGGAGGAAAGAGCCCCTGTATATGTAATTTCCAACCGCCCTCCCCTGCCACCAAGTCCAGTCGTCTACTCACCCAAAGTCACTAGCACGAGGGGAGGCAGGGGCCATGGAAATATTCACTCCACCCCTGCAGACTGCTCCAGTAGCAGAAGGCTCTCATTCCCAAAACTTTAGATGGGTCCTTTCCCTCCCTCCAGCCGCACCCCTCAACACTTCCCTGCCCAGGTTTCATCTCAAAACTATGCTCACCTTAATAAAAATGTTTGTTTTGTTCAGTGCTGTTTCCCTGACTTTCTTTCACAGGACGGTTTGGTTTTCGGGTTAGTGGGTAAGGGGGTTTGTAATTGGAGACGACTGGCGCCTGACCAAGGGTACAGACAGGGGGAAAGGATCAACAGAAAGTCACACTAAAAATTGCATGCACTAGGCACACTTGTCATTCTGGAAGGGGGTTTTCATGTTCTCCACGGGGGGTGGGGGGTTTAACTTTCAGGTGGGGGAGGGTGGCTGCTGATCTTTAGCTGCCGGCGATAGCCTGCATGACAGATCCATGCAGCAGGGGATCTATGGCCGCAATTTACGGCCAAAAAATCACAGAGGCCCCACCACACACAGTTGCGAATAGGAGGGGTTGATGGCTCCCTTGAAACAAGCAGTCCAGCATTTCGGACTGCTCTGGGAGCAGGAGCATGTCATCCCCCAAGCTTGGAAGCGTACTTTCCAACACTCCACCCGCTCCCCAACCGCGGTATGCGTCCCAGGTTAAAACCTTAACCGAGAAAGCAGTAATGGAGACGGTTCAAATAAACAATGTTTCCTTTATTGTACTTTTAAAGCGTTGAATGAAGGGGGAGAAGGGGGTTAGTAATTGGAGAGGATAGGCAACAGAAACTGGGTAAAGAAATGGGGGCAGGTTCAGCATCTGTTTAAACAAGCGTAACAGTCACTGGTTACCCCGCTCGCTCTGGAAGCTAGCTTTCAAAGCTTCCCGGATGCGCAGCGCGTCCCGCTGTGATCTTCTAATCGCCCTGGTGTCCGGCTGTGCGTAATCAGCAGCCAGGCGATTTGCCTCAACCTCCCACCCCACCATAAACGTTTCCCCCTTGCTCTCACAGAGATTGTGGAGCACACAGCACGCTGCAATCACAATGGGGATATTTTTTTGGCTGAGATCAGAGCGAGTAAGTAAGCTTCTCCAACGACCCTTCAGACGGCCAAAGGCACACTCCACCACCATTCTGCACTTGCTCAGCTGGTAGTTGAAGAGCTCCTTTTCAGTGTCCAGGGCTCCCGTGTATGGCTTCATGAGCCATGGCATTAGCGGGTAGGCAGGGTCCCCGAGGATCACTGTAGGCATCTCCACATCCCCAACAGTGATTTTGCGGTCCGGGAAATAAACACCCTCTTGCAGCCGTCTAAAGAGACCAGAGTTTTTGAAAACACGAGCATCATGAACCTTGCCTGGCCATCCAACGTTGATGTTGGTAAAACGTCCTTTGTGGTCCACTAGTGCTTGCAGCACCATAGAAAAATAGCCCTTTCGGTTAATGTACTGGCTGCCCTGGTGCTCCGGTCCCAGGATAGGGATGTGTGTCCCATCAATAGCCCCGCCACAGTTTGGGAATCCCATAGCGGAAAAGCCATCTATGATCACCTGCACGTCTCCAAGGGTCACTACCTTTGAGAGCAGCAGGTCAACGATTGCATGGGCTACCTGCATCACAGCAACCCCCACGGTAGACTTGCCCACTCCAAATTGGTTCGCGACTGACCGGTAGCTGTCAGGAGTTGCAAGCTTCCACAGGGCTATGGCCACTTGCTTCTGGATAGTCAGGGCTGCTCGCATCCGGGTGTCCTGGCGTTTCAGTGCAGGGGACAGCAAGTCACAAAGTTCCAGGAAAGTGCCTTTACGCATCCGAAAGTTTCGCAGCCACTGGGATTCACCCCAGACCTGCAGCACTATGCGGTCCCACCAGTGAGTGCTTGTTTCCCTTGCCCAGAATTGCCGTTCCACAGGATCAACGTGCCCCATTGTCACCATGATTTCTACGGTCCGGGGTCCCGTGGTTTGCGAGAGGTCTATGCCCCTCTCAGAGTTCATGTACTCCCGGAGCTTCCGTTGCCTCCTCACCCGATTTCTCTGCATCTGATTCTGGAAAAGGTGCACGATAAGGCGCGAGGTGTTGACAACGGACAGAACAGCAGCGGTAATCGCGGAGGGCTCCATGCTCGCTGTGCTGTGGCGTCCGAGCTGTCAATCACTGGAAAAGGGCGTGAATCAATTGCCCGCCGGCGCTTTCACGTAGGGAGGGCGGGAGTGTGGGTCAAGTGACGACATTTACGTATAACCACCCTTGACACATTTTCGGCCCCACAAGGCACTGGGGGCTACACCCAGAATTCCAGTGGGCAGCGGGGACTGCGGGAACTGTGGGATAGCTACCCACAGTGCACCGCTTGCAATGGCGATGCTTGCCCCCTTACTGTGGACTCACAAATTCGAATTAAGGTCCTTGATGTGGATTCGCACGATCGACCTTGCAATATCGGTTTCACAAGTTCGGTTTAACAAAAATCGAACTAGTCTCGTAGTGTAGACATACCCTTAGTATTTTTAGAATGCAACTTAAAAGATTTTTTTGTCTAATGTTTTTTATTTCATGTTGTTTGTCCTGTTTGATGTTGACCCAGTGCAAGCACCCTGACATGCACAAAGAGTGCTTAATCAATTCATAATAATTGCAACAACTTGCTAAGTTTTCACTTTGTGAGACATTGTCTGGGACAGGTATATAAAAGGAGCGTTTTATTGTTGTTTGCTTGTTTGTCCCTGAGAGTGGTCCATTGCTATAGATTGCTCTGAAATCAAACCAAGTGAGCTGCAAGAAGTACTAAGTTACAAATCTACCTCTTACTTAGGGGGAGAAGGAGAGTACATAAGCACTTAGGTCCAGCTCCTCAAAGGTCTTTAATCCCATAAATCCCATTAAAATGGGAGCTAGATGGCTAATTCTCTTTGAGGAGCTGAACCTTAGCTTGGCAGATTTGGTCAGGAATTTAAAACGCGTTTGGTAAGTAGCACACAAATCAATTTCTTTTCTGGCAACCTCCTCAATGAACTTTCAGACATTGCTAATGAATGTGATAGTCATTTCACTGGGTTGAATATTTTAATGAGTCCATCCTTACAAATACTTGACCACTCAGAGCACTTGTCTTTTGTTCATGGCGGCCCTAATGATTTTACTCCCCCCCTCCCACCTTCCCCCTGTCTCTTTGTAAGGGACTTGTGCGATGCTCCTGCATATTAATCTTATTCAATGTGCTGGAGCTCACAATCTAAAACCTAAACTCCTTGGTTTAGCTGTCAGATCTATTGCAACAGTTATTTCCTCTTTATTTAACCTCTCACTTGAGACTGAACTGGACACACCTTTGTATCAAAGTGGAAGGAAATCAAACTTGATCCAATACAGGTCTAGGTCACTTCTTCCTGTGATTCCTAAATCCCAGGAAAAAAATTATATACTCCCAGATAAGACCTGTTGAGTTGTTTTATTACCTAAGGCAGTCTAGTTTTCAAACAGTTCATTCCAGCCTTTCTACAAAAGGCTACATCTCTTAATTGTAGCCATAGACTCAATGTGTAGTCAATCAGAAGTCTCTCCTGGTTGGGAGAGTATTTCAGGTAGTAACTGGAGAGAGAAAACATTTTTAAAAGCATCAGAGAATGTGATTGTAAAACCACAAAAATTGGCAGGGGAACTCAGGAAACAGTGTAGTAGCTGAAACTACTATTAACTGCTGTTTTGAAATTGACTAGATTTCAAGTTTGCTGTGTCCCTTTCACATTCTTTTCTGTGCTACATGTTATCTAAGTTTACATAAGAGGAGGTAGGATGTCCTGCTTCTTCTTCCTATTATTAATTATGGAGATGTAATACTTTGTACAGAAACTGTCCTTCACAATCTGAATTTTATGTAGATAACTGAAGATTCATCTTCTTGTGATTATAAAATACCCCATTGTAACGTATAATTGGCAGAGCCATTCCACATGTAGGCATTCCCATCGGCTTACATTGCTGTATATGTTTACACTTGGTAATGCACCAAGTTACTTTCTTTCATATTTCCAGCAGCTTGATCCATCTTTCATCCTTTGTTCTTCTCCTTGGTTTGTAAAACTCCAAAGGCTAGGCAAAGCAGGTAAGCAAGCATTTGGTGTCTTAGCACCTAATAGCCAAAACCGTTATCTGGCCCTCTTAGATCATTAAAAGTGAATATTATCTAATATTGTCCTTGTTTATGTATTAAGTGCCTTTTCCTTTGCTTCAGTGTGTGCTTTTAATAGACTATATTAGCATTTAAGAAGAGTCTCACTGGGAATTCCAAACTGTGTCAGCATCCTCTAGACAGAAGTGTCCATGCAGTACAACTTCACATTTTGAAGGTAACCAGGCAGCTGGAACTGGGAATTTTGAACTGGACCCGAAAGATGAGCTGTGCATGGTACTGTTACAGCAGAAATCCCCAGGTGATGCTGTTAGACTAGTCTTCCAAGTTCTTTCATTTAGCAAATGAGCAAGTTTTGACTATTGGGAAGATTTGCTGTGTTGTTGCTACTTTGTGTAGAGGCAACTGTGCAAGCTGTAGGAGAGTTTGCTCTTGGCCCTGGACTCTGATTGGAATCAAGCCGAAAGGCAGAAATTCTCCCTGGGATCTGAGCACAGGGGTTGGGCTGAGATTCCTGGAAGAAGGAGTTGCCCTGCGTGTGCTGCTTGACCATCTCATTTTAGACTCATTGTATGCATGGAAATAAAGCAAGTTACATTTAGGATATACCCAGTTTCCACATCACTGATTTCTTCTCCACTGGGAAGCTGACCTGCAAGGCCCTGGACATGTGCTACCATTTGTCAGAGGAGCAACTGTGGTCTCAAAATTGGCTACTGGCGCCAGAAGCAGGGGCAAGTGTACATTCTGTTACTGCTTTATTGTATAGCCCTGTCACTGTTTGGCACTGCTAACCTGAATAAAACTGTAGCAGGCTGCTGCTCAGAGCAGGCCTCACCAACAAAGTTCCTAATAAAATAAAATAAACACACACACACAAGAATAATAATAAATTCCTCCCCTCAGGAGGGTGTGTTTGCATGGAATGGAAGAGGGAGGGTGTTCTCTCTCCCAGTCATTTCTCCAGATATCTGATAGGAAAGTCCCAGGCTATATCTACACTACAGTTTACATTGCCATAACTGATGTCATTCAGGGGTGTGAGTAAACCACCCCTCTGACCGACATAAGTTACACTGACATAAGCACCAGTGTGAACAGAACTACATTGGCAGGCGAGCTTCTCCAACCGACATGGCTACTGCCGTTCGCAGGGGCTGGAGTAGTTAAACTGACAGGAGAGCTGTAAACTCCCTAGTCTATCTGTGCCCCAAGACAGCAAACTGAAAAAGTCTTTGACCCAAGTTCAAAATAAACAGACCACTGAAGGTCAGGGGTTTTTTTTTTCTCTCCAGTGTCCCTGTTGGGAGCTCAGACACTTTCCTGAAATCTAGGAAACTGAAAACCATTATAATAAAGTCCAAAATACAGAAAACAGCCCCTCCCTCAGGGTCAAACCACTGAACTGATTTTCCTTATCTTTGGGACTGGCACCCAACAGCTCTCACTCCCTCCAATCTCTCCTCTTCTGAGGAGAGACTGTTTATATCTCACCTCTTCTTCCCAGCATGCCACAACTGGGAAGGCCTGGGACTCTCCTTCCCAGGAATCCTTCTGGCTGACAGAGACAAGGATATTTGCTCTGCCTCCCCTGCATTGCTTTGGTTCCAGGCTCAAGACAGCGTTAGTAACATGGGTTTTATTCAATTTTCAAACTGCTGCTGAAGGACTGCTTCCTATCTGTCAGCAGCTGTGCACAGGTAATAAGCTCCTGGGAAATGGGGTAGTAGAGCCCCCAAAACTGCCCTTCTTCATCTGAAAGGGCCCCTCATTACAAAAACATTCTCACACTTCTTCCTAATCTGTTCTGTATCTTAGAATAACCATTTATTTGCTTTTCTGAAATGTTAAGTATTTATTATTTGTATTACAGTAGCACAGAGCCCCCACCCAAGATCAGGGCTCCATTGTTTTAAGTGCATACACACACACAGTAAGAGTCAGTTTTAGCCACAAAGAGATTATAATCTAAAAAAGACATGATAGCTAAATGGTAGGAGAAAGAAAACATTATCCCCATTTGACAGATGGAGAACTAAGGCACAGAGAGATTAACTGACTTCTCCCAGGTTACACAGCAAGTCTGTGGCTGATCTGGGAACTGAAGCCAGATCACTTGAGTCTCAGTTCAACGCCTTAAACAAAATAGCAGCCTCCTTTAGACATGCTTGACAAAAAGATTTTAACTGACAGGTACTACCATGATCTCACAAATATGAATGTCATTTTTCACATGCTACATTGTATGTCTCAAAAGATCTTGGCAAAAGAAAGAAAAAGCGGTAACCCCTTTCCTTGAACACATTGGAAAATTGACTTGTGTTTCCATGTCATAATGATCAGAGCCTTTATTTGTAATGAAAATACACATGAGATCATTTTGTGAACCTCATTATTAAGGTTTTGCTGTTTGCTCTTGCAGACTCTTGTTAGAGAGTGGCCTAATTATGTCACTGATCAATTAAATGCTTATTAATGCCCATTCCAGGGTCCCTCGACCAGGCCCACAACAGTAGTTCCGGGCCCCAGGGCAAAACAGTCAGTGGGCCCCCGAGAAAGAATGGGCATGGCATCTCTTACAGTTGGGCCCAGGGGAACCTTCACTTCTTTCCAGTCTCCTACTGTCTGTGTTTCTGTGGATCATTTTCTCTAATACACATTTACCAACCACAGAGATCCTAACTTTGAGCTCTTCCCCAGGGGGTATCCATCCAGCTGCCTTTCCCATCCATCTGGGACTGGTGCAAGCTGCTTCAGAATGTATTTGTTTCTCAGATACCACCCAGCCCCTGGCCCCTTATATCACCAAAGGAGTTTCTTCCCATTAGCCTTTGGGAGGATGATGCAGAATAAACGGTAGTTTCTGTAACTGTGTCACTACCTGAAGGCTCTGTGTCTGGAACCTGCAGTGCAATGTCACAACACTGAAGAATTCCCTCTCCCTTCCTCCCCGATGCCAGGGGTAACCTGATGCCCTAGTAACCAGCCAGGTTCTGCTTTTTCTTTTTGAAAGGTATTTCCAGACAACCGGTCAAAAAACTAGGAATGTATCCAAAGGTACTTGAGCATGCAAACGCCATAACTCAGGTCCCCGTGGGGAACCATTACCGCTGTTCTTTATTTATGCATTTGTATTACAGTAGCACCTCTGGGTCCCAACTGAGATCAGGGCCCTATGGTGCAGGGTGCTGTACACATTCATGGAGACAGTTCCCTGCCCTACAGAGACTACAGTCTAAACAGACAAGACAAACAAAGGAAGGATTGCGATCACCATTTTACAGATGGGAAATTGAGGCCCAGACAGATTAAGTGATTTACTCAACGGGGCATTCTGTCCCCCCACCCCCGAACCAGAACCAGCCCACAAGCAGCCAGAGAATTCCCCTGCCATGGGCACTGCATTGTGCCATCACAGGCAGCCCTACACTGCCCCCACTGCACACTCCAGCCGTGGGAGGCAGGAAGTCTAGAGCAGAGAATTGAACACAGAGCTCCTACTGCTGTACCCCCGGGACCATCCTTCATCTCTGTGTAATAACTCTTCCCAGAAATACGTGTGAACTTCCAAGACGTGACAATAAATACACTGAAAGGCAGTCAAGCTGTTTGACCCATTCCTAAAGCCTACAGCTAAAGAACCCCCAACACTCTACATGCGTGGCACACAATTCTGCACACAATCATTTGCATATGCAGCTATCTGAAAAGGAGGCCAAGCTGAGGTTCCATTAATATTATGGCCCTTTATGCGTAAATTTAGGGAACACTTAATATAATGTTGCCTAAAGGTTAGAGCAGCACACTGGGTTCTATCGCTGTCTGTGCCACTGATTTATTGGGTTTCCTTAGGCAAGTCGTTTAATCTCCCTGAGCCAAATTCACTATGTTCCAGCTAATTTCCATCCCTCTGCCAATTTCCCACCCAGAACATGAAGGAAAATCCCAACTAAAAGTCTGGCTGAAACAAACAGAGTACTAATATATGGTAGCGGGAGGGTCCCAACATTAACCAGTGACCTAAATAATGATTAAATTTACCTACTGTGCGGTCATGGGGCTGTATAAAAATTCTCACAATAATCCCCCAAGGCTTGTATGTCCCTCTTTGACATGTTACTCGTGCACCAGTTGAAGCTCTTTTTGGAGCGTTACATTCTTATTCATAGCTTCCAAGGCCAGAAGGGACCATTGTGATCATCTAGAGAGTCTGGCCTCCTACATAACACAGGCCATGGAACTGCCCCAAAACAATTCCCACAGCCGATCTCTTAGATCTTGATTTAAAAATGATCAGTGATGGAGCATTCACCAGGATTATTATTAGTGAACATTAATAAACCCTCTGGTGAGACTCCATCACTGTTCCCTTTAGAACAGTCCCAACTGCAACACATACACACCCCCAACCAACAGCTCCCATCTCCAATCATCCCATCACCCCCAAACGATCTCCAAATACCAGAGATAATCCCCTAATGAGGTCAGCCACATGACCCCAAAGAACAGCCACCAGCCCCAAATCAAAATAGCCTCAAACCCCACCCCCCACCCCCACCAGCCCAGCGCTGTCACCGAAACACCATTCCCTCCCCCTTCCCAGACCCACCCTGCCTTTCTCCTCCCTGGCGGACCCCAGACAAAGTCCGGCCGGTGCCCAGCAGGGAGCTGCCAGTGCCTTTGCTGCAGATGTTGCTGGATCCTGAGTCCGATCTCAAGTCTGACCCCCAGCGGTCCTGTTCCCAGCTCTGCCCCCCACCCTGGCCGCTCGGCTCCTTCCCCCCAGCCATCCCGGCCTACCTCTGCGCCCCCCCCCCCCCCCGGCCCGCCCACACACGCTTTTTCCCTTCCCAGCCATTCCCAGCCCGGCTCCCCCCTCACCCACATGGATGTAGAAAGTTTTGCTCCTGGATACAAAGTTGCAGCGATTGTTGCTGAAGCCAGGCCAGCTCCTTCCCCCTGCTCTGCCCACTCCCCCCTCCCCCAGAAGAGCTGGGGGACTGCTGCCCTGACTCACCCTCCAGCCGCCCAGGGCCCCTCCTGCCCCAGCGCTGTCCGGCGGGGTCCACAAAGCCTTGCGGGCCGGGTTGGCGGAGCCGCTCTGCAGCCCACGGCAGGTGCTGGGACTCGGGAGCGCATGCCTAGGAGCCCTGCAGCCCACCTGGGCAATTTAAAAGGGCCCAGGGCTCCTGGCCGCTACCACAGCAGTGGCAGCTGCCAGGGGCCCCAAGGCCATTTAAAATCACCCGGGCCCCATGGCAATTGCCCCCTCTGCCGCCTCTCCTCCCCGTAGGCAGGCCTGCCCTCGACTCATCCGCTATGCGAAAGGACATGTGAGACAGAGAGGACACAATGTTATATAAAGATCCAAGGAGGAGAAATAGCTGCTCTCTGTTCTGAACATTTCAAGGGAAAAAAAGCCTTGCCTTTTATTATCTCTACTACATTTACAATGTGACGAGCCCCAGTGGATGAGGAACTGCAATCTTTACCTAAGAATCCAGAGACCAAGGAAATGAAGTGCCAAGGTAAAACATACTGCCTAAGGAGCTATGTTTTATTACCCATTTGCAGCAGATTTAATAACAGAAAAGTCCTTCAATAAAAACATAACTTTTGTGTAATATGTGCTTGCCAAAATGTTGTTACTAGCAGACTTCATGGGGATGTGCACTTTCCAATGCAAGTCATATTGATAAACATCTAGGCTGCTTTTTAGGGGGAATTTAAACTGCTAACAAACAAAATATATCAGGGAGATTACGTTCTCCCAATCCATTTCACAGGTCCCAACATCAGCCCTTTTATTTCATTAAGAGAGTGAACAGGCCCTAGAGTCACAGAATGAGCTTCATTCATAGCTCAAGGTATTCTTCACACTGACATACAAAAATGGGTCAGACTGGGAAGCACAAAAAGAGAAGAAAGGAACTACAAGAAGAAATTAAGGAAGCTACATTATTAAAGATAGCAATAATAATAGTATTCACACCCCGATAATGAATAGTACAGAACATTAAAAAGAAAACTCTCCCATACTTTTCTTCTTATTGTTTATCATCTGTATTGTGGACACAGCCAATCATGGATCAGGCCCCACTGGTGGCGATCGGGGGAAGTCCCGGACAATTGGAAAAAGGCTAATATAGTGCCCTTCTTTAAAAAAGGGAAGAAGGAGAATCCGGGGAACTACAGACCAGCCAGACTCACCTCAGTCCCTGGAAAAATCATGGAGCAGGTCCTCAAGGAATCAATATTGAAGCACTTGGAGGAGAGGAAGGTGATCAGGAACACAGTGATCAACATGGATTCACCAAGGGCAAGTCATGCCTGACTGACCTGATTGCCGTCTATGATGAGATAACTGGCTCTGTGGATATGGAGAAAATGGTGGACATGATATATCTTGACTTTAGCAAAGCTTTTGCTACTGTCTCCCACAGTATTCTTGCCAGCAAGTTAAAAAAGTATGGATTGAATGAATGGACTATAAGGTGGATAAAAAGCTGGCTAGATCATCAGGCTCAAAGGGTAGTGATCAATGGCTCGATGTCTAGTTGGCAGCCAGTATCAAGCGGAGTGCCACAGGAGTCAGTCTTCGTGCTGGTTTTGTTCAGCATCTTCATTAATGATCTGGATGATGGGATTGGATTGCACCCTCAGCAAGTTTGCAGTTGGCACTAAGATGTGGGGAGAGGTAGATACACTGGAGGGTAGGGATAGGGTCCAGAGTGACCTAGACAAATTGGAGGATTGGGCCAAAAGAAATCTGATGAGGTTCAACAAGGACAAGTGCAGAGTCCTGCACTTAGGACGGAAGAATCCCATGCGCCACTACAGGCTGAGGACCAACTGGCTAAGCGGCAATTCTGCAGAAAAGGACCTGGGGATTACGTGGACGAGAAGCTGGATATGCATCAATAATGTGCCCTTGTTGCTAAGAAGGCAAACAGTATATTGGGCGGCATTAGTAGGAGCATTGCCAGCAGATCGAGGGAAGTGATTATTCCCCTCTATTCGGCGTTGGTGAGGCCACACCTGGAGTACTGCGTCCCATTTTGGGCCCCCACTACAGAAAGGATGGGTACAAATTGGAGAGAGTCCAGCAGAGGGCAACAAAAATGATTAGGGGGCTGGGGCATGTGATATATGAGGAGAGGGTGAGGGAACTGGCTTATTTAGTCTGCAGAAGAGAAGAGTGAGGGGGGATTTGATAGCAGCTTTCAACTACCTGAAGGGGGGTTCCAAAGAGGATGGAGTTTGGCTGTTCTCAGTGGTGGCAGAAGACAGAACAAGGAGAAATGGTCTCAAGTTGCAGTGTGGGAGGTCTAGGTTGGATATTAGGAAACACTATTTCACTAGGAGAGTGGTGAAGTACTGGAATGGGTTACCTAGGGAGGTGGTGGAATCTCCATCCTTACAGGTTTTTAAGGCCAGGCTTGACAAAGCCCTGGCTGGGATGATTTAGTTGGGGTTGGTTCTGCTTTGAGCAGGTGATTGGACTAGATGACCTCCTGAAATCTCTTCCAATTGTTACTTTCTATGATTCTATGATTCTAGCTGCTGTGCAAACACATAATAAGAGTCAGTCCCAGCCCTGGAAAGTCCCCCCCCACCCCAGTGTTTGCCCTAATCTCCCAGGGTATTTCTACATGGCAGCTGGGAGCATGCCTCCCGGCCCGGGTAGACATACTTGCATTAGTTCTGCTTGAGCTAGCGTGGATGTTGTGGCTGGGGCAGCAGCTTGACCCAGCCACCCAAGATTGGAGCCAGGAGGTTGGGCCAGGCTTGGACTCAGGTAGCTGGCTTGAACTACCACCCCTGCCACAACAATCACACTGCTATTTTAACTGGAGCTAGCATGAGTCTGTCTACCCATTCCCAGGGGCACTGCAGATGCCTGATTCGGTGCGTAGCAATCGATCTTCTGGGATCGATTTATCGCGTCTCGTCTAGACGCGATAAATCGATCCCGGAAGTGCTCGCCGTCGACACCGGTACTCCTGCTCCACGCGAGGTGTAAGCGGAGTCGACGGGGGAGCCTGCCTGCCGCGTCTGGACCCGCGGTAAGTGCTTTTTAGTTCGAACTAAGATACTTCAACTTCAGCTACGTTATTCACGTAGCTGAAGTTGTGTATCTTAGTTCGACCTGGGGGATTAGTGTGGACCAGCCCTGAGAATATTTTATTTCCAATACAAAAAATAAGGTCAGTTTCCTTTTAAAAAAGTCTTTTCAAAAAGAAAATTGCATCTCAATGACAATTCAGTGTAACACTTGCTGCCCTTGAAACTCTGAAGTGATAGCCTGATTTAACAATTTTAATTCACATTTGGGAACAGAACTCAGCCCAGTTTAAATGACTGAGTCAAGATAGTTACGAAAGGCCAAGTGTCATGAGTTTGTGGATCTCTCTCTGCTTAGATCCCTAACTGAAGATAGGCTCAGATTACACCTTTTCTCGATGAAAGAAACAGAAGACTGGATTAATAAACAATTAACATTAAGAGGTGTCAGGTTGACTGGGCAGTATTAACAGAAGACCTGAAACAACATATTCATATATTTAAATTAATAAAATAGTTATGTGCAGTCAGCTGTCTCTTACCAACATCAATAACTTTGTGCCATCAGCAAATGTTGCTCATTGTCTCATCCTCTTCCAGATCATTGATACATACATTAAACACTGGCTCTAGTGTGGAAATTTGAGGCACCCAGCTATTAATATAAACTGACCATTTAATCCTACTCTGTATTTTCAGTTTCCTAGCCAGTTTTTGACCCATGATCATTCTTTGCCTCTCACTCCATTACTACTTAGTTTCTTTAGCAGCCTTTTGTGTGGGAACTTGTCAAAGAACTTCTGAAACTCTAAATAAATTATATCAAATTAGCTCTTCTTTATTCACTAGTATATTGACACAAGCAACTATTCACTTGAATTTGCAGTGTCCATTTGGTCCAGCCATGTTTGTGCCCCTAAATGTTCACCCAAACAAGTTCTGTTTTGATAAATGTTTAGGGAATTGACTGTTCCATATGCAAATATGGATATTTATACAAAAATACTGACAAATATGAGTGTTCAGCATTCATTAATTTTCATTCTTCTATTAACAGAGAGATTAATATACAATAAGAGAGAGAAAAATCCAATCACGTGTCTTAAGCAACCAATCATACAAACAGCAAATATTCTAGCTATAGTAAAGTGGTCACCAAGGGTTAACTTGATTATTCAGATTATTTTAGGTTGGAGTCATGCTCCACCCCTCCCTTTCTTTCTCTTTAGTTAGCGGGTGTTTCCCCTACTCTGTTATGCAGCTGAAAAAAGCAGCACATTTCCAGTCTGCAGGACTGAAAGCAGAGTGTGTTTCTTGTGCCATGAGTCGTCCCTTTACAAAACAACATCAACAGTTTGCCCATATGATGTAGCAACCTGCATGGAACTTGGAGGGAGGAGCACAAGTTGTAGGAGAGGAAAGTTTGGAGAGGCACAGAGAGTCAGTCTGTGTGCACATGGCTAGAATGCTAACCTACAGTTGGAGCAGCTCTGTAAACAGTCACGTTAATAAAGAGCCAGTTTAGTTTAATATGAATGGAGCCCTCTCATTTTATTAACCAGCACACAATACATGAAACATAGGCTAAAATTTGTATGTGTAATCTGTTTGAATAATTATAAATGGCAAATACATTTGTGAAATTCATTCTCAGTGTGAACAATTTACTCGCACGTAAGAAAGAGCTAAATTTGTCTAAGAATTTATTTACAATGAATAATTTGACTAGCTCAGAAACAAATCTTGTACAGTATATTGCTAAACAGTCTACCTGTCAGTCTGTAGGCCAAACTTGTAAAATGCTATCTGTGGTGCTCTGTAATCTGAGGGATGGAAAACAGCAGTTGCAAAAATATTGTATAATGTACCACTAGGTTCTATGGGGTATGTAAGAATGTATCATTATCATATTTTCCCCATTGTGAAAGAGAAGTTTACAGCACCAAAAATTGCATGTATTTAATGAAAAGTCCAAGAATTAGAGCAAATATCTATCCAAAGCCTGCATTTCCTCATCTGAGATTAGCTAGGAACTAAAGGTATTCTGCAGCTGTTGTATTCCAGGACTACCTCTAAGCCCAAGGAATGAAACAGGAATTATATACAAGTGATCAGTGGTCCTTTTCCACAATGAGAAGAATGACTGTCATTAGATTCAAGTATATTATGATAACTTTTTTCTGGTAATTCCAGTACATTAAATGCTATGAAACATAAACCAGTCCCATTATATTCAAGGAGCAGCCAATTTATACAACAGCCGGGAAGGCGATCAAAGTAGCTGTTTCTATTTGACCAGCTGAATTATAGAATACGCATATCATATGCTGGCTGCTGACACAGCACCATAGATCAAACAACAGCTGCACTGTCACAAAAAGATGTTACAATGCACAAATTTCAGGCCAGGGTAGATTCAGAAAGTGTGATTCATCCACTGAGTAGAGAAACTATAGAATGCATGGTTGGAGAGATTGCCCAGCAATAATATATATAATGCAAAAGGTACCATTTTGGTTACGCAGGTATCTTTGGATGTGCTGGATGATTCTCTTACAATATCTGCTCAAGAGGCAATACTTCTGGAGATGCAATTAGAGCTTTGGAAGATGCAGATTTGCTAGTGCTCTTTGCCATTCCCAGAAGTACCAGGAAGGAATTGTGACAATGACTTGGTTGAACTCCCTGGTCTGGAGTACTCACACTGATTATTTGGGGTACCTCCATATTCTGGGTATTTCTAAGACTATTTTTACTGAGACAAGCTTCTAATATAGTCAGAAGCCTAGTTCACAATTAACAAGATATTATGTGACTCAAGCCCTCACCGCTACAGCTTTCTTTCTTTCAGCAAGATGAAGAAAGGTAATGATATTTATTGATAACACATAGCACTTAGAGAGGGCCACGTGCCGCTACCTTTATTCACATGGAGCAGCACCTTACCATGCAAGAAGTCCCTTTCATTCTAATGGGACTACTTGCTTAGTAAGAAGCAACTCAATGGGTGTAAGAGTGGCACAATCAGCCCCGTTGTGTTTGCCACCTTCAATGTGCTAAAAGAGTTAGCCACTTGCACCTCATAACACCTTTGTGAGACCGGGCAGTAAGAACTGTTGTCTTCATTGCACAGATGGGAAAAACAAACAAACAGAGGGATTGAACAATTTGCCCAAAGTCACACAGCAAAAGAGGCTCAGAGCTGGGATTAGAACACTCAGAATTTGCTGGTTCGTAGTTCTATAGTCCATCCACTGCACCGTGCTTAGCATGAAGTATAACAGAAGAATGCCCCGCAGCTAAGGCTCTTTGACAGAACTAGAGAAAGCTGGAGTAAATAGTTAAAAACCCACAGAGCATTTGCCTTCCCTTTTGCAGATACACTAGACTGAAGATTATTAACAATTAGCAATTACACTGACAAAGGTTCAAAAAAATAATTACCATGTAAAATGCATTCTGATTTAGAAGCTGGAAAGAACCATGCAGTTATTTAATAACTCTGGGTCACATGCTATTGTTTTCACTGGGAATTTTGCTAGAGTAGAAAATGAGCGAGGACTTCAGGACCATGCCCCTCATGAGATAATATACACCTGTCCCTACTACACCATTCTTTCCCCCATGTAATTAATCACTAAAAGGTGATGTTACAAATTCTTTAAAGCCCATTGGTCAAGTTTCACAAGACAGGACTGACTCAAGCCTCTGTTCAGACCTTCCAAATGTTAGGCCCTCCTTGTCTTCCCCAGTTGTCTGACTCACTTATCTTGGCCTCTGGTCCAGATCCTGTCTTGCTTTAAGTGAGCTGCCCAGTGACTTCCCCTTTTGTGTTCTTGCTTCATAGGGACCTGGTCTCTTCTGGAGCCTGATGCAGCTCCGGCAGCAGGAGATAGGAGATGGATAATTGCCCTGAGTCTTCATGCAGAGCAATAGCCATATCTCCCTCTTCCAAAAACCTCTTGCTGCCCTCTTGTGTGAGTGCAGCTGCAGCAAACAGGACCCCCATCACAGATGGAGTTCTATCTTATTCGCAGGTCCCTGGACCAGTGACTTCTGCCCCTACCTTCCTACTCTGCTCTCCTGGGGCCTTGCTTTATTAAACTGGGGGAATGCATCTCTAAAGGAATGTTTTTTCTGTCTGTGTCTCTGAAAGAGCAGGCTCATCCAGGAGCCTGCTGTGACATACCACACCACCAGTCTAGCCACTGGCTGAAGCCCTGCTCACAACTTCCTTACCTCAGCACTGTCTAACTTCCCAACGTTGCTCTCAGAGGTTAACCAACAACCCCACCCTATCCAGGCACACAGCTCCCAGGCACAATAGCCCTACGTAGACTCTTGCTCACCTCAGAATGTTGCCATCTACCATGATTGCCCCCGTGATTGCCACCAGTCCCTGGGGCTCCCATTTCTACAGGGTCAGGACTGCTCCTAATAGAGGAGTTCACCTTCTGACAGGTTCCAGCTCCTCCTGTTCTGCCCCCTCCCATCCGGAATAAAGCCTCCTTTGAAGATCCACTTCCTACCCAGGGCCAGGTAACAGTGCCTCTTTCCTCCCAGTTCCATTGGCCTCTCTTCCTGATGTGAGCTCACAAAAGGGGAGAGGAGGCATTGATTTTCCTGGGGGCATGGCATATTTCACAGTCTAACTGCTGCAAAGTTTATGGCACGGGTATAAATTTTATGTTCATGTAAACAACAGGAAAAACATTGGAGGGGTGGGAGGGGAGAGAAAAGGAGGGGAGATTAGGACAAAGTCTTGACTAGACTTAGCTCCAAACTGCATATACTTACATACACATAAAATGTGAACACTGTTTAGTCCCTTTAACTTAAACTGAATCGTTTTGTTTTAAAATCACATTTTTTTGTCTTCTTTGGAATCCTAGATTGAAATGGACGTGACGGTTATTATCAAGTTTGACTGGGGCTGTATAAAATTTAATTTTCATTGTAATAAGTGCAGCTTAGAAGAAAACTGCATCCATTCTGAATAGCCCAGCAGTCTGAAAGTTCACCTGGAAATCTACTTTTCCACGCACATAAAGTTTGGAATGTTTTGGAAATTGATTTTTTTTTTAAATCATAAAACTAGTATTTCTGAGCCTAATGCGAGCAGTGCTAGTCTCCTGTGAAATCTTTGATGATGCCATGGATCACGGCTGAAATAGTTCCCATGTTGCTTTAGTATCATTTCAGTATCAGAAAACGCGTACTCTGTGAACAATAAAGCATTCTGTTCAAACAGTAAACATTAAAGGTGTTTTTTTTTAAAAATGGGCATCAGAGTTATACAATTTACAATTCTCCATTGTTTCACATACAATTGATCACTAAGTTATGCATATGTTTTATACCTGCACCTTAGGTACACATTGTGAAAATTTAGCCATATCATTCTTTTCTAGGAGTCTAGGAAGCAGTTAACAGCATCTGACATGGTTCTCTAATTACAATGATTTTCTTTAAGCCAAGTGAGACATATTTATGCTTTCTCTCTCTTTGAATTAATATGGCCAATATGTTCCCAATGACAATAATGTATTTCATCTCAGGCTTGTGTCTCTAATATAGACACAATTTTTTATGAGCCCCTGTAGCAGGGGGCAAACAAATTCTTTTTTGTTTTACTGTTGTGCATGGCTAAATGAAACTCAGCTTGAGTTTATTTCTGTAATATGTCTGGTTCCATTGACCTTCATGTACCTTCTAGCCTCTCTGACTTTTATGTTATCACAAGGGGTGGGCTGTCCACATTATCCTCATGGAAAAATCTTTCTACCACTTAGCCGCAGTCATGGTATGAGATAATCAGCTGGGACCCCAATAATCTGGTCTCCCTGGGTGATGTAGATGACACTCGGTGTCTATTCCTCGCTGCACCACGTATTGAATAATAATTATATATGTTCTCCAAGCTCCCACAGACCCCCACCCACAGTTCTTCTGTTCCACAACCATAAAAAGATATATTCATACATATTTTTTAAAAATCAGTTTGCTTTTAGGGTAAGTTTGACAGGGGATTGTATCTGTATCTGAATGTTTGACACACCGTACCTCAAGTAACCTGTAACCCCCATATTCATCATTATATATGGTTATGATATTTCATACAAAACATTCCATGTAAGATATCACAGAAAAGGCCATGATCTGCTGAAACCCAGTGTTCTGTCAAAATATGTATAACAGTAGTGTGTAAGAAGTTACGAGATTTTGCTGTACAGTTGTTATTGTATTGTAAATTGTCCACTGTACTTTCTCCAGTGACAACAAAGGAGCTGACCAACACCTGGGCGGGCGCTGAAGGATCATCATGACCACTAATCAGCAGGAGAGTTGTAAACAAGGGATTTACAATTCTGTAAGAGAATTGCACAAGCATCATACAATGGGGGATTGCTCAACTCTGTGACTCAGCAAAGCCAGCCAGGACATGTCTGGACTAGTATTTTCCATATTCCAGGCACATGGGCTGAAAGTATAAAACAAGGGACAGTGGCATCATGTGACTGCCTTTCTGCCCCACCTATGCTGGAAGCAACAAGAACGCTAGGAAGACAAAGACCTGAACTGAAGAGATTGGTCCCAGGTTTATAGAAAAAGCCTGTGTATTAAGGACTGTAACCTACCTCCAACATACATCAGGGTGAGAAAGCGGCTTGATCCTATACTGCCTAGTGTAATAAGGTTTAAAATTTAGACTGTGCACTTATCTTTTATTTTCTTTGGAAATTATTTCTGACCTTTTGTGCCTACCACTTATAATCACTTAAAATCTCTCTTTTTGTAGTTAATAAAGCTGTTTTATATTTTACCGAAAACAGTGTGTTTTAGTTGAAGTGCTTAGGAAATCTCAGCTCATGTTACACATCGAGGGAGGGGTGGACTAGGTAATGAACATATACTGGTCAGGCTTCTGACGAGGGCAAAACGGTACAGTTCTGGGGTGCAAGGCTGGAGGCTTGGGAGATTTGTTGGTGCCTTTTTCTGTGTGTGATTTTTGAGTGGCTCAGGGAGCATTCATGCAATTTAGTGTGTGTGGGGGGGGAGAGGGGGAGGGGCAGGGCTCCACATGCTGTTGTGCTAAGTGATAACAGTGCCCGGAGGGGTTTTCTGCTTGTCACTAATAAAGCATAGTGTGAGACAGCCCAGTTCTAGGTTGCATCCCGGGAATCCCATCACAGAATGCCAGAAAGAAAACTTATTTGTGCAATGCCTGACAAAGAAAAACGGTAATTTCAGTGACCTCCGGCCCTCAGAACACTTATATAAAGGCACGTTCATGCTCTGGTGCATTCATGCTCTGAGATAATCCTACTGTAGATAAATAGCCAGGGTTTAACGAAAGAGCCCATGTTACTGACAAGAGTTGTTCCTAAGAGCTCCTTTCACTATCCTCAAGAAAGCTGGGGGAATGGTCCTCACACTAAAGGCAGGGACAAGACATCACAAATGTGCCAAGTATTGTCTCAGAACATCAGTGGCCAGCGCACCTCCCTGACATACATATTCCCCCTACATCAAGAATAGCACTTAAATAGAACTCTTTGAATCACTTGAACATTGTTGATTATTTAAATACAATTTTCAAAATTATTGTTTTAAATATCAAATTTCCAAAAAAACCCAAACCATTTACCAGCTCTACACCAAAGGTCAGACTTACAATTACGCACATGTGCAGTCACTCTGGTTGAAGTCAATAGTACTACTGACAGGCTTAAAATTAACTATGTGTCCAAGTGCTTTGCTAAATTAGGATCAAAGTCAACAATCGCAGGTGATTTCATAGGGCTCAAATCACAGTTCAAAGATATGCCACATGTAGAACATCAAGAAAGCTTTCATCAAAATCAAGCAGCTAATGGCCAAAAGTGTCATGTCAACAGGACTACCCCAAGAACTGCCAATGGCCTCAAATGCTACGGGGCTACTCTATATAAAAATAAGTTTAAGAGGAGGCCAATCTCATGATCTTGTGAAGGATGGTAGGGGCCTGGTATCATTATTAAGGAGACTCCACATGAACACTAGACTTTCCTGTTGGAACCATCCTGAACTGCTTGAAAATGAAATTTTATGAGCTTTACACACCTCAGAAAGCTAAAATTTGGTCCTGGTTTTATAAGGATGAGGACTTGTATAAGTGAGATAGTAATCTAGCCAACTTTATATTCCTTTAAATGCCATAAAGTCCTTTAGATTGCATTCTGCACATTTCAAATTAAATGTTAATAAAACTGTACAGAAAGTTTTCCATCAGAAATGTTTGTGTAAATTGCACAGCACTTCCAAATCATTGTATTAGGCTGATTTAGCAGCTCCTATTTAGGATGAAATGATTAATCAAATAGCTGTCACTTGAAGTAAATATAATCACTGCTTGACTAATCATAAATTAGCATTATTTATACAGGAAAACATGTTTCTAAGAGAACTACCTAATTAAGTGTTACATACTTTAAGCATCCACTAGAAAAATTACGGGTGATATTTTTGCCTTGAGTTCATAGCTGAGTTGAATCTAACATCTAACCTAAACTGTCATCTTTAAGATTTTTGAATAGCTTATGTGTCTCAAAACTTATTTTGTACAAAAAAGCTATGATCTTCCTGAGCCACAACAGATGATGTGCTAAATGCTGTCCATTATTAAGGTGTCTCCAGCATGGTATGCAAACCTTTTAAATGGTCGTCATTTTGCTGAGCATGCTATATCTTGGAAGGAAAATGAAATGTGCTCCTCTTCTCCAAACTGAAATTTCTCATTTTCAGCCCAGCCACTTCCTGTGATGACTGACTATGTCCTGCTCCTGCCCAGTGACAGTTGTACATGTGAATGTTCCTCCTGGTAAGGAGGGGGAAGCAGCATGGAGAGGTGGAAGGGAAAAGCCTGGGGACAGGCTCGGGGTACTAGCTGTGCAAGACAAAGACGTAAAAACTCTGGGAGAAGACACATTCAGGACTCCAGTTTTGAAATCATTGTTTCCCAGATGAAGTGCTAAACATCACTGTAAATTCCATACTTTTAAAAATTAAAATAATGTGGAAAAACATTGCGAACAACTGTCTTAAATACAAGAGAAGCGGTCACCCTTCCTACCTTGTCTAATTTTTGCCTTGAGGCAAGATACTTCCTCACCCTTAGTTCTTCTCCCTTCCTCCAGACTCTTCTAGTTGTCACTCTGCTTTGATTCTGTCCTCTTCACGGTCTCTGGTTCCACAATTTCCATTTTAGCTCACAGATCATTGACATAACAAGCTCTGGTAGTTTCTGCTCCACACGCAAGTCATAAAGCTCTTCTGAAGATGCAGCACACATTTTAGTTGGGTGCAATCTATTATTCTCCCTCCCAAAGGGGTAAGCTTTAGAAAGGACATCAGCCAGGAAAAAAACTTAATTGCATAAAGAATCGTGTGTGCCATTACAACTATTCTCTTGTGCAAGGCATAAGTTCACCGTTGCTGCACCGGAGACTGACCAATGGGACTGCTTAAATGAGTAAGGATTTGCAGGGTGATAGATTTGTTAGCCTCTTTGCTGCTGGTGTCCCTTGAAAACTTTGTGGAAGGGAGTAGCTTTCTTTCTAGTAGGTGCAGTAGAACATAAAAGGGTATGCTGGGTACATATGGCAGCTCTGGAGGTTTCCTATACTTGGCACAACACAGTAGCACTGATGTGGCTAGCCATTTCTACATACTGTAAAGGAGGACATCATTTACTATATAAATTTTTATATAAAAGTCATGCAGCCCAGTTTTGTCTATCAATTAGAAACCAGATGCTCCCTGAAACCTTGAGTGCTTTATCATTTTACACTTTTAAATTACAAAGGGATGTAAAATACCATTTTCTTAAAATTTTAACTTAACTGGTTTTCCTCCAACCGCAATGGTTTGGTATGAAACATTTTGTTGCCTTCCTATAAATACTTGTATTAGTTCTCATTGAGCATAAGTTAATTATATCCAACAAGACACCTATTTTCCCACAACCTCATCCCTACGGTATAAAATCAGTTAAGAATTACTCTCTTTTTACATTAATGGTCCTATATCTATGAAATAAGAAGTGCTAATGCATCAGTCATAACACTAGCTTTTGAAAGTCGTTGTACTATCAAGCTTATAATAGCACCTTTACTCAGCACCATGTTTCATAGGAAACACGACATAATCCATTTTGTACGTGTGAAACGTAAGGTAAGCTCTTTTTAGTGCTGAGGTGTCAAACAAGTAGCCTGACAGATGTTTTGATGTAGCCTGGACATCCAGCTGGGCTGGCTGAAAAGCAGATGTTTAAATGGAGCTTATGAAGAGTCTTTGGTACCTTTCTCTTTGCAATTGTCCCTTTGTGCTGTGCTTGCACTGAATTCTACCAAGTGACTTTAAAAACCCCCATAAAATATACCTACTCAAATATACGTCTATAGAAACATAAAATATCCATAATTGGGTGAATCAAATAAAAACCTGACAAAGAACTCTTTACTATACAGGAGTGGAAAAACGGGAGAGAATAGAGAGAGAAGTGCAAAGAAAAGGGGGAAAAGATAACAGAGCAGGGAGAGGAGAATCAAAAGGGAGGCAGATAAGCAAGCATACTATACTAATGGGGTAGGTGGGAGGACAAAGTGGAAACTGGATGAACAAAGAAGAAGAAGGTATGGAAAGGGGATGGGACAACAGAACAGGAAGGCAGCATTACTCTTAGCCTGAAAGGAGAAGAAAAAGAAAAGGCAGGGTAATACCTTTGTAGAGTTGTTGCAAGCTTAGGGCAGGCAAGCTCAGTTCCTCAAGAAACAAATTTATTGGCTTCTCCTTAATCCAATGTTAGTTTTTTATTTAGTAATACCTACTAGAACTGGTTGGGAGCATTTGAACACATTTTCCATAGAAAAATATCAATTTGCCAAAATCAAAATATTTATGTGAAATAGTCAGTTTCAACAAACTTCCCATTTTGAAAAAAATGTTGGAAAAAAGTTCGGAAAGTTTTGAAAGAAGACATTTGGTCATGTTCAAAATGAAAAGTTTTGTTTCTGGGTTTGAAAAGAATTTTTGTTTCAAAATTTAAATTAACTCATATTATTTTTTAAAAATAAAAGACACCCACACTGAAATGAAATGTTTTTAAATATCAAAATGAACCTTTCAATCGGCCCAAACCCTTTTTTTCCCACAAAGATTTTTGACATTTCCATGCCTCCGAGTTGATACCATCCTCAGCTTTTATTCTGGATTTGTATACGCTCCGCTTCTCTGTTTTCCTTTGTGCTTAAATGTAGGGGCTCTGCTGCAACAGAACTACCATAAATCTCTCCATGTGGTATCTTCTAAGTTTACACATCCATTGACCACCGTGTTGTGTCTTTTGCTCTTTACACAACAATAACAATGTGAAGAACCATGTGGGTCCTAAATAACCATGTTTACTAAATATACACAATCATGCAACATCTAGCTACGTACACACTGCTATTCTGACTGGTTTCTGTCAGCTTCTAAAACACAGAACATAGTGAACTCAGACTATTTGAAGGGATACTACCCTATTCCTATATACTATGCCCCACTAATAGCATGCCTGTTACAGATGCTTATGAACTGAACTATCGGCCTCAGGGCTTGGGGGGAGGGATAGCTCAGTGGTTTGAGCATTGGCCTGCTAAACCCAGGGTTGTGAGTTCAATCCTTGAGGGGGCCATTGAGAGATCTGGGGCAAAAATTGGGGATTGGTCCTGCTTTGATCAGGGGGTTGGACTAGATGACCTCCTAAGGTCCCTTCCAACCCTGATATTCTATGATTCTTGGAGTGGGGTGGTTGCATGATAGATCCACACCTTAGCCCTGGGTTGTGGGGGGGATGGATGCTATCTTCCCAGGCTCCTTACACTCCACCCACATAAAGCCTGGATACTCAGGCTGTCTGCAGGCGGAGTGAATTTCCAACACAGTGAAGCACCTAGCCCAATACCGGTGATGAAAATATGTTAAAGAAATAACAAAGCACCAAATAATAGACAGTTCTCAAAATATAAGATGGGTGCTCAGTATACTATATGTGAAACTTCACTGAATATATAATTTGGTCCTCAGTACAGGATGATGTTGGCACTTCTGGCCATGTGTGTGTTTATAAATAACAAAATCTTATTTTAATGTTTCCATTTATTAGTTTTCACTGAGATATTAAGAATGCACAGGCAGGTGCCCATACATTAATTCATTCAGACCTTGGATTCTTAGGATAATATAAGCTCCTCTGTCATAATTAGTATCCCTTAGCAGCATCATGCAATTGAACTCTAACCCTGCCCAATTTATTAAGCCTACGTGTTACCAGGGATGTTCAGAAGATATTTTCTTAAGATCCTTTCCATTTCTTCTCTTAACTCTTTATTCTAAGGTCAGAATAATCTGTAACATTAAAATATCCTGCTATGAAAATGGTTATAAAGAACATTGGCTAATTCTGAGTAAACAGGAGAGGAAAACATTTGATGAAGATGAACCTTTAATCACTGTGCAGATGTATTCTTAGAAATAGAGGGAAAACTTACTGGACAAATAATCTTTATTTTTAACTTAATAAATCTGAATAGTTATCTTTACATAGTAAAACCGCATAGCAAAACTGATAGTTTGGGCTGACTTTAATATTGTATCATTACAAAGATGCATTCTGTACTCATAAGGCCAAAGTCCAGTCTCATTAATGTCCGTCAAGCCACTGAATAATTCCACAGAAGCCAAATTAGTGACTCCAATTTACTCTGACATAACTGACAGCAGAATTTGGTCCATTTGTTTTTACCATGCAACAAGCATAAAACGTTAAGATGTTTCTGCAATAAGAGGGGCAAAGAGTCAGAACAGCAGCGCTCATGAACGCTTTATGCAGTGCATTTGTAACGTAGTACTCTTAACAACCCCTGGTCTTAATTTAAATGTTAGGATAAAAATACACTTCTCCGCCTATTTTTAACAGATATGAAGTACTGTTTTGAAGTTTTTGAAGCTAAGCAGTGTGGTGCTTACTTAATGGCAGAAAGGAAAAAATTGTTCCAACATATTTATTTGCAAACATCACATATGGCAAGTAGGTGAAAATGTCCTGACTTTTGTTGTTGTCTGGGAAACAGCCTGTGAGATTGACACAAAACTCAGTCGGTTTCATTAAGACAACTATAATTTGGCAATGGGCTATTTGGTCTAATGAAGTGTATGCCTTACGCCCTATAAAAGTCAGTTCTGTGCAACACAAACTGCAGTCCATGACATCCTAAAATGAAGACATCACATTAAAAAAATATGTCAATAGACTGCAGATATGCACAAATGTTTTTGTTATTCCCATCCATGTATATGTGAGAGGAATAACTGTACCAGAGTTCCTAAAAATAAACAAACAAATATACACAGACGTCACTGTGCTGCTTTCAGAATGCACATAAACAGTGCTTAATCCAGAAAGATAATGAACTCTATCCCTCAGGCCTGCATATATATTCACAGACTAACTTCCATATTCTAAGGCCGAGCCTAGTACTTTATCATCTTAATCATGCACTCATGCATAATGAACTAATTTTCTGCAACATCTCATTAAATTCCTTTCTGGGATGCTGATGCTGTGTACCCCCATCCCCTCAATATTTGTTCTTAATTTTTGTTTTCCTAAGGTTTTATGGGGTTTTTTCCTGATACGCTCTTGTTCTATCATGATAGTTATTTATCACTTCTATTGCTCCATAAATGTACATGGCATTTAATAAGTCCCTGCTTCAATCAAAGGACCTGATTCAACTCCACTTTCTATTGGAGCTGGAGCAGGTCCAAACTCCCAGTTCTCCAAAGGAATCTGCATAGGTATCAGTGTCCTCAGTGGGGCTCCACAGAGGGATAAGGGTCTATGTTAGGACATCAGGGATAGGGCCTATGTTAGGACAAAAACAAGAGATGTCTTTGTGACAGAATACAGTCCTGTATTCACACCCTACACACTGTAGTAATAATCTTTGTACAAGGTATGCCTTTAAGGTATCATTTGAAAATGCATAATTTGCTGGTCAGTATTGACCTCATAAAATATGCATGGCAACATTGTATGCGAAGTTATATCATTTTCTTCTATGACGTTATTAACACATGTTCCAAACCCCACAATCCTGCCCAAACAGTAGTTGGCAAACAGGTCTGTCCTAAACAAATAAATGTGTGCTTGCTAAGATTTGCATTTAAGCAGTAAACAGAGTCATGAAGCAGGAAGGGAAACAAGAAAAACAGAAGAAGAAAAACAGCAGGGAACATCCTTCCATGCAGACTTTTTGTATCTTAGTTCTCAGTGGGAAATGTTTTTCAAAAGGGGGATTGAAACTATTAAAAACAGAGGCAAACACCCCAAGACACACACACACCCTTCTTTCTCTGCCCACTTCATTCTTCACCCCTGAGAAGACAAAGAAAAACCAAACATTGGACTCTGGGGAAGGGGTCCTGACCTGCAAGTTTGGTCAGTAACCTTGCTGGAAACGTGGTGAGAAAGTGTGCTTTGCAACTAAAATTGTTTCTTATGTTGATACTAGTAAGCATTTTATCTTTATGTTTCATTCAACCATTTCTGACTTTTATGCTTCATTACTTATACTCACTTATAATCTCTCTCTTTGTAGTTAAGAACCTTGTTTTATTGTTTTATCTAATTCAGTGTGTTTAAGTTGAAGTATCTGGTTAACGCTAGTTAAGATAATAAATTGGCATGTTATTCTCTTGGAGGAATTTGTACTGTCCAGGAGAGGACTAGGCAGAACAGGACATAGATTTCTGGGGGGGAATCCAGGACTGAGGATGTGTTGGGGGCAGTATAACCAAGGCTAGTGAGAGCCAGGGTGTAACTGGCATGGCAGGCTGCAGTTACACACAGACACTAAGGGGGTGGCTTGCATGCTGGAAGGTTGCTTATAAGAAGCCCAGTTGGGATCTACTTCATCAAGGAATTGTAAGGCACCCAAGTTTTCAGGGTAGGGGTGACATAGCCCCCCCGCCACACACTAGTCTGGATTGTGCCCGGGTATGTCACAATGAAAAACATGGTAAGAATTTTGGTGCCAGGGAGGATGAGGGCGAAAACAATGTCAAATTGTTTGGGTGAGTCAAGTCTTGAGAGTAATGCTCAGCTTTTTTGTTTAGTTGATTGGATTTTTTTTGTTAATATAGAAGGGACTGTAGTTTACGTCACCTTGAAATCTCATTCTTACACATTCTGCCTTAGCTCAATAGAGTCTGGTGTTTGCATGTTAATACAGCAGATGAATATCTGATTTAAGGATAGTACAAGATACCTGCAACAACCCAACAATTAAGGCTTTCAGTTAAGGCTCAATTGTCATGCGGCTCTATAACTCAAAGAACAAAATGGGCTTCCATTAATGGAGAAATTCCATTTATAGGAGAAAGCATAAACATTACAGTTAGGGAGCTGATTAGATTTTAGATGGTAGAGATGAAGGTGATAGGAGTGGGAAAGAAAATTGATAACACCATGAAACACTTATAAACCCAATTAAAGAAATGAACATCCCGTCAGATAACACTCTTGGTTATATGAATTCATGAGGAGTCTCTTCACTTCCATTTTGTCAGAAAACAAATTGTTTAGCGGGATTTAGAAGTCGGGAAACTTTCTATGCACTGTGATATTTACTGCTATGGTGTTATTGTATTGTAGATTAACTATATGGGCTTAATATAAGAACAAATTTTTAAAGAGACATTCACCAGCAAAATATACACAACACAGGCCAGCAAGAACATGCACATGCAAAATGTATGATAGTACATGACAAACAGGTAGCTGTGTTTGCAAATAGGTGATTGTATGTGCAATTAAATGTTTTCTGAAGAACTGCATATTTTATCTTCTGTTTACTTGCTTGTGCCCATGGGCACCTGTTTTGCAAGCACAATTTAGTCACTTCTTTGCAAATCTGATCTTCTGTAGTCATTGTCATACCTCATTTTACTAATGTAATATGTACAGAGACAGATTTAGATGATGAAGGCCCCATGAGACTCTTGATCCAAGAATGCACAGCATTATGATGTTGCTTGCTTGATTGTATTGACATCTTATCTGTGGGAGGAAATGGTTTTGTAAGCATCCTTTACTGCAAACTTGTCAGAATTGTTTTCTCCTGGATTGCATTACATACCTAAAATCTGAAACACAAAAATCTATACTCATCATATTTTGGAGCTCCACTTAACTTAGCAAACCTTGCATACAGGTTTGATGGTCCCTAAGGCCATATCTGATTGAGAATTAGTTTTCTACAGCCTAAAGTAATTCACCTGTTTTGATGTGTCATCCTGTTTCAGTACTGCCATATTCTTACAAGAGTGGGTGGATACATGGAAACACCTCTCTCAACAGATGTACACACTGAGGGCCATAGCCTGTACTCCTAAGGCAGGAAAAACATACTGAAGTCAATGAGAGTTTTATGGGAGTTTTGCCAGGGCTGGCCTTACCATGAGGTGAACTGAGGTGGCTGCCAGACTGTTGGGGGGCGCCAGTAGGACCCAGAGTGTGGAAAATTGTTTCTGCTGCTGGTGCATATGTATTCTCTCTGCTCTAGATGCACAGAGATGGTGGAGTGCTGTGCTGGAGGAAGGAGGGCACAAGAGACATAACAGGCAGGCAGGAGTAAAGGTGAGAGGGAATAACAGAAATCAGCAGAAGCTGCTGGGAGAGAGAGGAGGAGGAGCCTCTTTTGTACCTCTCTAGCACCTCCAGGAGCCTGGACTGATTAACACCAGCTTCTCAGGGAGCTTCCTGTTTCCTGCTGCTTCCCTGAACCCACTTGAGGAGAACAGGCAGTCAACTGAGGTATTAGGAGCCAGTTAGGCCCTTAAGGGCTTGTCTTCACTACCCGCCGGATCGGCGGGTAGCAATCGATCTATCGGGGATCGATTTTTCGCATCTCGTTTAGACGCGATTAATCGATCCCCTATCGCGCTCCCCGTCGGCTCCGGAAATCCACCTCATCAAAAGGCGGAAGCGGAGTCGACGTGGGAGCAGCAGCGATCGACTCGCCACCGTCCTCACGGCCAGGTAAGTCGATTACGATACGCCGACTTCAGCTACGCTATTCACATAGCTGAAGCTGCGTATCGTAATCGACCCCCCTCCAGTGTAGCCCTGGGCTAAGATGCTGATATCTTCCCTCACTCAGGCCCAGCTACCAGACTGCTTATTTGTTCCCTTCAACTGAGTGTTGAGAGCCACTAGAGCTGGCACAGAACAGCAGTCATGAGTGAAAGAAGAAAACGTCCCTCTGGGGCAGCATTCAGAAAAAGAAAGCAAGCAAAGGAAGCTTTTCTATCTAAGCAGGAAGGAGCTCTCCTGAGATACATAGACACAAGTGTTCACAGTGAGCCTTCCGGCCCCAGTGAGGAGATGCCTGATCTTCCAGTTAGTCAGAGTGCAGGTGACCTGGCAGCTACTGCAGCATCCATATCTCCATCTCAAAATGGATGTAACGATGCACATTCCTGAAGAAAAGTGTAGATCAGAGAAGAGTGTGGTGGAGGTGCAAGAAACAGCTGCTGTGGAGTTTAGTTCCTTAAGTCTAGATGATCCAGAACTGTGGACCCACTTGAGAAGTAGCCTGAGGCATTTCCTTGTACTGCATGGGCCACAGCAAGTGAAAAACGTCATGTTCCCCAAAGACAATGAAAATAGAAGTTTCCATACAACACTTTACTGGCGTGAAATCCCCAATGGTGACAAAGTGGAGAGGCCATGGCTTATGTACTGAAAAAACCCGGAATACTGCATACGGTTTTTGTTGCAAACTCTTCCAGTCTAATGTTCCAGCCACATTGGGTTGTACAGGACCAAAGGACTGGAAAAATCTGGCTAGAAATCTGGCATGCCATGAGAAGGCAGCAAATCACCAGAGAGCATTCCATAGGTGGAAAGAGCTTGAGGTGAGACTAAGGTTAAAGGCCACCATAGATGATCAGCATCAAGAATAGATTGCATCAGAGTCTCTTTACTGGCAAAATGTTTTGAAAAGGCTCATTGCCATTGTGAGAATGCTTGCTACCCAAAACCTAGTAGTGTGTGGCACTTCAGATCAGCTGTATGTGCCAAACAATGGACACTTCCTTAAAATTGTGGAGCTGATGGCTGAGTTTGATTCTAGACTCCAGGAGCATCTAAGAAGAGTCACCCCCCCAAGAAATATTACTCTGTTATTCTGGACTGCACACCTGACATCAGCCATACGGAACAAATGACTTTAATGATGTGTTTTGTAACAACAACAGAACTTAGTGAAAATGTCCCTGCAACGGTGACTGTCAGAGAGCATTTTCTAGAATTTATTGACATTGATGATACTACAGGCGGTGGTATGACAAATGTGCTTCTTATAAAGCTGGAAGATACGGGAATTGTGATAGCTGACATGAGAGGTCAGGGCTACGATAATGTTGCCAACATGAGAGGAAAGAACAGAGGAGTGTAGACATGGATCCGAGAATTAAACCCTCGAGCTTTTTTTTGGTCCATGCAGTTCTCATTCATTGAACTTGGTGGTCAGTGATTCTGCATCAGCTTCTAGTGAGGCTGCTGAATTTTTAATGCAAATCAAAGCATCTATGTGTTTTTCTCTGCATGAACTCATCGATGGCAAATTTTGAAGCAACATCTGGGAACATCCTCTCTGACACTGAAACCACTGAGTGCCACACGATGGGAAAGTCGAGGGGAGGTGATAAAGCCTATCAAACATCAAACTGGGAAGACAGATGAGGCCATAGTTGCCATTAGGGAGGATAATGTTATGACAGGAACTGTTTTGCCTGCATCAGGGATACAGAAGTGGGCCCAAAGGGGCGGCAGATGGACTTTAAAGAGAAAGAACATGAAAAATTGCCCTCAAGTTAGTAACCATGTAAGTTGATAGCTACCAGTCTGATAGAATAGTTTTATTTTAATATCATTATGGGGACCAATAAAAAGAACAGCAGAATGTCAGCATGTGAGCTACAAATTAACATAAAAACTGCCATACTGGGTCAGACCAAAGGTCCATCTAGCCCAGTATCCTTTCTTCCAACAGTGGCCAATGCCAGGAGCCCCAGATGGAATGAACAGAACAGGCAGTCATCAAGTGATCCATCCCCTGTCATCCATTCTCAGCGTCTGGCAAACACAGGCTAGGGACACCCTAACAGCCATTGATGGACCTATCCTCCATGAACTTATCTAGTTCCTTTTTGAACCCTGTTACAGTTTTGGCCTTCACAATATCCTCTGTCAAGTAGCTCCAAAGATTGCCTGTGCATTGTGTGAAGAAATACTTCCATTTGTTCGTTTTAAACCTGCTGCCTATTCATTTTATTTGGTGACCCCTAGTTCTTGTGTTATGAGAAGGAGCAAATCGCACTTCCTTGTTTATTTTCGTCACACCAGTCATGACTGTATAGACTATCATATTCCCCCCTTAGTCATCTCTATTCCAACCTGAAAAGTCCCAATCTTAATCTCTTCTCATATGGAAGCTGTTCCATAACCCTAACCAGAGAGTTATTTTAGGGTATCAACATCTTTCTGTCATCATCTTTAAAAACATTTGAGATCAATTCTCGCCTTGCCAGTACAAGGTGATTGCAATTTTCTCTCCCTGCAGAAGCAGTGGTAGCTACACTCCAAAGGGGAGATGCAGCCTGGGGAGAAGGCAGCAGTGTCTGACCAGAGCTTCCAAATGAGTGCACCTCTCTGGCACTTTGGCTATGCCCTCTTCCTAGGCAACAGTTCTCTGGAGCTGTTCTGGCCAGCTCCAGTCTCCCTGGTGAAGTAGGGATTATTAATATCTGATGAGAGTAGGATCTAGAGGTATATCTAAAATCAGGACCCCACTATACAAGGCATTGCACACACATGTTATAAAAAACATTACCTGCCCCAAAGAGATTACAGTCTAAAACAAAGACAGTACGATTACCTCCCTTTTACAGATGAGGACCTGAGGCTCAGACAGAATGACTGATGTGTTCAGTGTCAAACAAGAAGTTAGTTGCAGAGCAGGGAATTGACCTCCGATATCCTGAGCCCCAGTCCTATGCTTGAACACCACCACCCTCCGTCCTCTCAATTATGGAGGATTAGCTCCCATGCTGTACATCTCACCTCAGTGTGTTACATAGCTGTAGCTACACCTCTGTGAACATTCTTAATGTCATCAGGGACAGAGAAGTTGTGTTGGGTAAGGAGCACTGTAAAACCACCAGCACTGGCTTTTGATGGGAAACAACTGACCTCGTTGTCACCCTTCTTGAGGCAGATTAGAGTTGGTCAGATAATGAGTTTAGAAAAAAACAACACTATTTGGCTGAAGATTATTTTCTCCCCCACAAAATGTCAAAACTTTCTGCGGGAAGTAGCCAGGGAATAACAAATGATGCTTCTGAGTATTTAATCATCCCACTGATTTATATGAACCGTCTATCACACATACAGGGTAAAATTCAACTCAGGGCAAAGGGACTGAGAACCAGGTGAATATCATCCATAATAAATAAGACATTAGTGGGGTTGTAGTTAATGTCTTTGTCTTCCAAATGCCCAGGGCTTTCACTATTATAGACGCTGCAAATTCAGGTGCACAGGACATTGGTCTAGGATCAGGAAACCTGGGTTCTCTTCCTGTGTGTGCTGCTGACCTGCTATTTGACGGTAGGCAAGTTATTTCATCTCTCTTACACTCTGTTTTCCCTCCAACCTTTTGACAGTCTTGATTATTTGGATAGTAAGCTCTTCAGGACAGAGACTGTTTCTTTTTATGTGTATGTACAGCGCCTAGCACAATGGGGCCCTCCTCTCATTTGGGGCCTATAGGCCCTACTGTAACACAAACACTAATAATACATTAATAATAATACTACTACTAATAATAATTAATAAATAAAGATTCCTACATCAGATGCAAGACATTTCATACATGCCCCTGAGAGCATCCTATTTAGTACACAGCTATAACAGTGGTGGTTTCCATCTCTTTACAGTTAAAGGGAAGATGATCACTGGCACTCAAAGAAAAGTCATATAAATAAATGTCTGCTCAGCATGATAAATAAAGATTTTTACTGATTATACATTTACATATTGACACACGGAGCCAAATTCTCCTGCCTGAGGTTGCACTGGTGTACAGGAGAGGAGCATTTGGCTGTTTATATTTTTTAAAAACAGCCAGACCAGGGCATTGATTTGCAACTACTTTTTACATTTGTTTGGCCCACACTGTGTCTTCATATACACTGTTCTGAGAATCAGCAATGCTACCAAAACCACAAGTGCCTATATACATATAATTCCTACCTGGAGCTAGTCTTCCAAAAATAGACTCTCCTCATGGTGGTACCAATAAAATAACAGTTTTAGTTGCTAACTTGTCATCAAGCAAGAAGTGGGGGATGAAATGTGAAAATATGAAATCACACAAATGATGCCTGAGTTTCTTATGCCTGCTGCTCTTGTGTTATATTCTAAGATTGCTAAAGGATTTCTATTATTTATAACACACATTTTTCCAGTAATATTTTGTTCTATCCTATTAATAAAATCAGTAATTAAGGGTTACATTTTCACAAGCAGCTAACTGACTTAGAAGACTATGTCTTATTGAATTTCAAGTGTCTAAGGCCCAGATGTGTAAAGATATTTAGACAGCTAACTCCAATTCAAATAAATGAGAATTAGACACCTAAATACCTTTAAAAATCTGGGCCAAAGAGCTTAAATCCCTTTTGAAAATAGGGCCGGGGAATCTAAGTCACTGAGGTACTTTTGAAAATTTTACCTCAAGTCACAATTGTTCATATACTCAAATGTTTATTTGCATCTAATACAATAAATCCTTGTGCTTTATTGAGACTCAGTACCCAATATATTTAGTTTTAAAATAATCATTCTGTGTAATTCTCTATGTATTTCTAACAGATTCATCAAACAATATCAGCTCCCTCAGGTGATCAGAAATAAGGACACGATGGCAAAAAATAAAAGGGGAGAAATATCTATTACTCCATCTAGTCCGTTGCCATTTCAGTGGAGGATTGTTGTTCCGACCATACATTTTCCAGGGTTTTTTGCCCACAAAGAGTGAATCAAAAGTAAATATTCATATGAACCTTTGCAAAGTGATTATTATTTAGCATTTGTATTACTGTCACTTTTAGGAGCCCCCGTTACAGAGCAGACCCCATCGTGCTATATGCCATTCACACAGACAATAAAAAGAAAGTCCTTGCTCCAAAGAGTTTACAATCTCAGTGATATCTCCCAGTGATGTACACATCTACTAAAATCTGACCCAAAACATTGCATATGTTTAAAAAAAAAAAGCAAAGTTGAAAAAAGTCATAAAACAATAGGAGCAAATTCTGCTCAGAATTACGCACCAGGTTAACGCATTTAGGATTAACTCAGCTGAAGTCAATGGAGTTACAATATAAGTGAGAGCAGGATTTAGATTAATATTTACAAAAGCATCTCAGTTTTAGATAAGGGTTAGTTGGTACAGTGTTCAAATTAAATATGACATAACGAAAACCAGCATAGAGTCCCCTTTCCAGTTCAGAGCACTCAGGGCAGAATTCGTCGTGGGCACTTGACACGGGAGGAGGAATGAGGGGACTGATGCAATTATGGCTTCCTGTGGGCCAATCTGTGCCTAGGTGATTCTCCAATTTAGGGATCATATGTCAGGTAAGAATTACCTGAGTGCAGCTGTGTTCTGCCACACCCCTCTATGCCCTGCCCTCCATACACCCACTATGTTGGAAGGGAAGGGCAGGACACATTAGCACAGCAGTTATCTATGCCAGTTTTACATCAGTTCAGAGCTCCCTGCTAGGGGTAATGTCAGCTGGCCAACTACAGCAGCCTGTGGGGCAGCCTATTTCACTTAGATATTGTCAGCAATAAAGAGATGACATATGATTTTAGAAATAAATTACTATGAAGCCACAGATCTTGTTTCTTCCCTCCCTCACATGGACACTTCAGATTCAGCCCATTTCTGGAAAGAGTGATAACATATTTACAAAGTTTGGAAATGGGTAGAATATTCACTTTAATGATTGTGGAATCACTGTCTGAGTTATAGCCTTGCTAAAACAAGCATACTAAGCTCCTGTCCCAGTGGTAGTGCTTTGGCCAGCTCTTCCTTGGGAACCATTACTAATATAATTCAAGAGATTGGCACTCTTTCCCCCAAGCTAAGCTTTTCTCTTTTGCCTCCACAGTGGGTTTTCATTTCACACTCCACTGCCTCCCTGATAATAAGAAATCAAATCATCTAGACCACCGAGCAGATGGTGATTATTCCTTGACATAACCTTCAAGCAGTTAAACAAATTCACAAGCCAAGGTTTACTTTGTTATGTTTCCTCCCATTCCACTCTCTTGTGGGGTTAAATTTTCAAACTTCAAACCCAAACATGGAAATCCTGATATCCTGCCTGATAAATTCCTTTGTAAGGCCCCAACCTAGTAAACTACATAAGCATGCATCTAACTTTAAGGACATGAGCATTCACACTGATTTCAATGGGATTTAAACAAATTGTTCAGTGCTATAGTGAATAGTGACAGACTTCAGCACATGCCTGAAGTTAAGCATGTACTTAAGTGCTTTGCTAAATTAAAGCCTAATATGGGAACTGAGGATGTCCACACCACTCAGGAGATGCTCAGCACCTTGCTTGATCAGATTCTACATTCCGCATAGTAACTCTTGTTATATGTAACTCTGTGCTTCAGATTCCTGGTTTCTCAGTGGCAGAACAAACTTTGCCAAGATGAAGAAAGTTAATTGGGTGAATGAATCAGGAAAATGGTAAGGACATCCAGAGATTTCTCCTATAAGTCACTGATTCAAATGCAGCTTGGATCAATAATCCTAAAACCAGGTTAGAAAGGACTCTAAGGGTCATCTAGTGTAAGCCCTTGCCAAAATGCAGGATTTGTTGTGTCTAAACCATCCAAGACAGATGACTGGAAATTATTAGAATTTGATGGCTCTTCATGCACTTAGTGAAACGAGTTGGTGGTTTCAGTCCATTTCACAACAGTGAAATGATCACACTTAAAAAATATTGCCACAGTTGGTTTCCTTTTTGGAAATCTCAGCAGAGAGGCGATGGCTTGAATGAGCAATGACACTCTCTTCTAGAAGTGGTATTTCCAGGGTTGATGTACATAGGTGAGGAACATGGAATAAAGTCCCTGCTGTAGCTGCTTGTGCTAGACAGTGTCTATAGATAAATAAAACGTCATTTTCCCATACTATCAATCCAGCATCTTTCATAAAGAGTTCGGGAAAAATAGGTAAGATTTCCCAAAAGAAATTTCAGATCAATCTAACCCATCTCTATATCATCATCTACAGAATCCTTCATATTCTCTGTAGGTCAAGATTCATATCAAATTTCCATTAAGCAATACTTGTCAGAAACCAAACCCACAGTGTGTCCACACAAAAAGCAAGGCTTAGCAAATTCCAGCCCTGAGTCCGAGGTCATCCTTTAAAACTGTGTTCACAGCAACCTTCGCTTGATTTTCATTGAATTCTGATTTAACCATGTAACTAAAACATTTACGAACCACAAATTTAATCACTAACCACAAAAAAGACAATATACTCAGCGAGTGAAGCAAACATATAAACCCAGCCATATGAAACAACCAACAGAAAACCAAATATGCAATTACCGAAGACAAGGATCCACTGGAGTCTGGACCAGTAATATGATATGCATTCACTTTCAAGGTCTAGAAAGGACAGCAGGCTTAACCTCTCCAGCACTCCGAGTCAAGTAACTGTTGCAATGGCTGGCAGATTTAGTACTTATAAGATGCTTTTCCTTCAGAGACTTCTGAAGGTTTTACCAAGGTATATAAGTATTATCATCCCAATTTTAGAGAGACGAACTTTGATGAGACACAGGAAAATGAAAGGCAACATTTTCAGTTAGATTGATTTTGGATGCCCATCTAAAACATCTTTTGCCCAATTTTCCAAAGGGCTGAGCATCTGCTATAACAAAAGAAGTCAATGTGAGTTTCAGGAGCTTAGTAGCTCTGAAAAGCAGGCCCCTGCTCGCGCAAGCTCAACACTCAAAAAACTCAGGTCCCTGAACTCAGAAGCCACTTTTGAAAAACGTAGCCTTGATCAAGATTAGGCAGCAAATCACAGGTGGAGCTAATGTGTTAGTTAAACCAACCCCTCTTTGTCAGAGACAGTGAGGGAATAGGGCAGAGCAAGAGTGGAGAAGAAGGTGACACAAAGGGAGTTCATTACCTCAGGAGTTTCACTTCTATCATAAACTGAGGCCTGTATGTGTGTGGTCTTTTAATTGACCAGTTGGTTTTTGTTTTTCTTAAAGGGGACATGACTACTTAGGGGAGGTGGTAGTGGTTGAATCTATGGGAAGGAATGGACAGAAAAGAAAGAAGATAACTGTAGAACTGATTGAATATTTTAATAAAACAAATGAGAATAAAATAATATGAAAAACAAGACACCAAAATAAGGTAATAGAATAATAAAACACCATCAAATATATGTTAAAGTGAGATAGGACTATAAATAGTTAAAAGTTAAAATATTTTTCCTCTCCACTCTCCCTGTCACTCTTCTATTTTCAGTGTTTTTTCCTAAATGGTTTGCCCCATTTTTAAAATAGTCTATTTACATTTGGTTTTAAATTGAAATAAATACTTTGGATAAATACCACAAACTAACCAGTAATCAAAGGGCAAAGGGCCATGAGCTCAGTAACCAAAAATGCACCAGCTAGTTATCATAAATGGGCCAAAACAGGCAACAGAAAGGAAATTGTGTAATAAATAAAATAAGTAAAGCCAAACAAGCCATAGAATTAGAAAAACACAAATCAGTCATCCCCCTGACCACTTTGCTCGTACACTGTATCTCTTTCATCGGTTTTTTGTCAGTTTATACTTTAAGCTCTTTGAGGCAGGAACCAAAAGTTCTTTATGTGTCTGTACAGCACTTTGCATATTTTGGCTGCTTCTGCAATGTAAACAGTATAAATATTTTTTAAAGGACCTGCTACTATACAGAAAAACCTTCAGTTTGGTGGGTGTACTGATTCTTATGCACTCTGTATTCTGGGAAAAATATTTACTTTGATAATCCTACACAGCAGCCCTTGTGTTTTGTCTCATATAGAATTCAGGTCAAGTCTCATTGTTCATCTTGCACCGATGCAGAAGTCCAGTCTTAGAGCAAGATTGCGCTGTACAGTGTAGTAGACCTATTATATGATATTACTATATAACAGTGCCTCGCTACCTTTCTTTGTTATAAAACTAACATTCATTATCCACACATTTTGCTGGCTCCTGGGAAAAGTACTACAGAGAAACCAGACTGTACATTTTCATAGTCTGTATGCACTTGAGGTCTTGTCAAGCAGGGTAAGTACAGTGTATTTTCACTCAGCAGCATCACACTCAAAGCAGGAGGCAAATTTTCATTTCCAATGTGTTTTCAAATAATTTATAAATAGAAAATAATCAACAGGGAAATTAAGAATGGGTCCTTTCACCTTTAGATCACAAGCTCAAATGAAGCCATCTCAGTAGTTGCTAAAATACTGTCTGACATCAGTTTTGTGATCAGTGTGTGAGAAACTGGTGGCATTACTAAAAACATCATCACAGCTAGCAGTAATAAGCACCCTTGCTAATGGTCTCAGAAGAGAGGCCAAGAATTAAATGGTCACGGAGACTATCCTATCCTCTAACTTCTAAATACAGAATGGGGAATGATGGTGGAGATGTTTTTATTGGTGCTGCCTATGACTGTGACTGTTCTGTGGATAGAAGACTTCCGTTTCTGATTCTCAATCCTGCACTAGCATCTGGGCCGGCCCACAGCATTTTGGCACCTGAGGCGGGGAGCTCAAATGACACCCTCGTGCCCCCTTGCTTGGGCCAAAACTTTGAAAGGTCTCAATTCTGCCTTCTTCCTGTTCTACTCCTCTCATGGTACTGCTCTGCTACCTACCCCAATAAAGGCGAACTAACAACTTAAAATGCCTTGTTCAAAAATGTTAACACTTAACTTTCAAACGCCTGAACAGCAAATGTAACTGTCCTTGTCTGCATAGTAAACACTGGCATTTTTATCTGTTTGAATAATCAAAGTGGTGCTTTCCGTGCCTTCTTGGTTGCAAAGATTTGAACTGCTTCCTGAAGGTCCACAGTCTGAGCCAGCTCATGTTCTATTGAGATGGTTTCAAGGCCGACCAGCCTCTCCTGTGTCATTGTGGAGTGCAGATGTGTTTTTATTAACTTCAGCTTGGAGAAGCTGCGTTCTCCACTGGCAACTGTTACAGGAAGTGTTAGAAGTATGCGCAGAGCAACAAAAGCATTTGGAAAGAGGGTGGTCATCTTATTTGTGCACATATATTCCAGAACAGCCTTTGGAGTTGATACTGCTGAAATGCATCTTGAAAGGGCTTTCAGTTCATCACCTAAATCACTCACATCAATATCGCGCATGTCATCATGTGTCAACACTATCTCTAGTGCCCTGCATTGCCGGTGAAGGTCTTCTTCAGGTATAGAATATTGCTGTGTTCCCTGAGCTGCATGAAATGTTCTTCAGCTGACTGTATTGCACAATCTAGCACCTGGTTAAAATTCAACTTTAAATTGTTGTTTGGGGTCTCTTATGGGATTATCCCATGACTCGTAATCAAAATGTCATCTTCTTCATCAGTGACTCTTGTATTCTTGAATGGGTGGGAAAATAGCTTCAGTGTGAAGTTCCTCTGCCAACTTCTGTGCACTCTTCAGAATGTTTTGAAATCCCTCATCTGACCGGTAAGACTGTAGGTATGACTTTGCTTTGTCCAATTGTTCCATTGCTCCAGATATATCAAGGTCAACACCTTGGAGTCTCTTGCTTACAACATTTATTTCAAACAGTATGTCATGCAACAACACTAAGCCACACAGAAATTTGAAGTTATGTATGTTTCTGGTGATTCCATTTCCCTCTGCCACTGTTCTCCACGAACAGTTCCTATCATAACATTATCCTCCCTAATGGCAACTATGGCATCATCTATCTTCCCAATTTGATGTTTCATAGGCTTTATCGCCTCCACTCGACTTTCCCATTGTGTGGCACTCAGTGGTTTCAGTGTCAGAGAGGATGTTCCCAGATGTTGCTTCAAAATTTGCCATCGATGAGTTCATGTAGAGAAAAATACATAGATACTTTGAATTGCATTAAAAAATTCAGCAGCCTCACTAGAAGCTGATGCAGAATCACTGACCACCAAGTTCAATGAATGAGAACTGCATGGGACAAAAAAAGCTCAAGGGTTTAACTCTCGGATCCATGTCTGCACTCCTATGGTCTTTCCTCTCATGTTAGCAACATTATCGTAGCCCTGACCTCTCATGTCAGCTATCGCAATTCCTGTATCTTCCAGCTTTTTAAGAAGCACATTTGTCATACCAGCGCCTGTAGTATCATCAATGTCAATAAATTCTAGAAAATGCTCTCTGACAGTCACCATTGCAGGGACATTTTCACTAAGTTCTGTTGTTGTTACAAAACAAACCATTAAAGTCATTTGTTCCGTATGGCTAATGTCAGGTGTGCAGTCCAGAATAACAGAATAATATTTCTTGGGTGGTGACTCTTCTTAGATGCTCCTGGAGTCCAGAATCAAACTCAGCCATCAGCGCCACAATTTTAAGGAAGTGTCCATTGTTTGGCACATACAGCTGATCTGAAGTGCCACGCACTGCTAGGTTTTGGGTAGCAAGCATTCTCACAATGGCAATGAGCCTTTTCAGAACAATTCGCCAATACAGAGACTCTGATGCAATCTATTCTTGATGCTGATCATCTATGGTGGCCTTTAACCTTAGTCTCATCTCAAGCTCTTTCCACCTATGGAATGCTCTCTGGTGATTTGCTGCCTTGTCATGGCATGCCAGATTTCTAGCCAGAGTGAAGGACCCACCACCGAAATGCTGCCAAATAGCTGGAGCACCGCCAGAGCACCGCTGGATGAGTACGGGGGAGGTGCCTTTATATAGCTCTGCTCCCCCTGTACTATGGACCGGGCTACGCGGATGAGGCTAAAGTAATCATCTCATATGGAATCAAAGAATTAAGTCATTTACACCTGTGGGGTGAGATTTTCAAAGGTTCCTAAGGGAGTCAGGTGCCCAATTTCAACTGCAATTCAATGGGGTTTGGGCACCTAACTAATTTAGGCTCCTTTGAAACACTCCCAGTTTAATATTTTTCAGAACTAGCTCTTTTAGATATGTACATTTTGCAATCAGAATGATATTTTCAAAACTGTCTGGGCAACACACTCTTAAAGACATGTTGTATTATCCGAGAAATCTTAAGGGATTATATAACTAAGGCAAGCTAATGCCACTCTGAGCTCACTTACAACCAAGAAAATCTATTCCACAGCCAAAGGCTCTGCCAAAATTGCCCTGCTAATATTCCCCAGACATCCATTTTCAGGCACTATCAGCCAGTATAAGCAAATGTCTGACCATTGATATCAACGGTTACAGACAAACATTGAAAAGAGGCTATCTTTTAGATAGCCACCACTACCAGAAGCAAAGCTACCTGCAAATGTGCCCAACAGATAAGAAATGGTAGCAGCACCGGGATAAGCAAAGCCAATAAAGTATATTAGTGTTTCTGTACTTTTTGACCATTCTGTGCTATACTGTATTTCAAATAGTTATCTTCAAGTAAAATATAGACACAATTTAGCAGCTGTGGCGGATGTAAAACTGTGTGTACTATGAACTTACAAAGCAAACAAGAAAAAGACTTTAATTTGAGTCATACGGTCCTTTTGAGGGAAATCTTAATTTAGAAGATCTAGTTAAGAAGAATAATTGTTCCCATTTGTCACATTGTCTGGATGATTGTCACATAACTGTTCTTATCATCCATTGGCAAACCCACTGGAAGAAACAAATTGCCATACTACTACAACATATTTGCAGTAAACAATATGAAATCCAAATAAGCTGTACTTCTGTGGTCAGTTTTCCTAACTAACTCCAGAAACATTCTGCCTGACTCACAGGCGTGTGCCACATTTGTGTTTATTGACTGGGTAGACTTTTGGGCAAAACAATTCACTCTGAACTTTACCCATGCCTATTGTGTTAAGATCCAGTGCAGGAACCATCTTGCCTACTGAAACTGAAGTCCTTCTCAAAGGGTTCTTGTACAGTGTGCCGTTGTGTAAAGTTTAATTATAGCTGCTCCCTCTCGTATTACTAGAGTTACCTTTCATCAGCATTCCTATGATAAGCCCACTATGTTTTTACAGATGGTAATACATTAATATTTAAAAAGTTTGTTCTGGGCTAAAATGTTGTGCATCAAGTTTTTTCATGGTGATGGGTGGTACTGAATTTTAGCTTATTTTTTTGCCTTTAGTTAGTTTACCAGAAAGCAAATGGCTTCTGAGTTTGCCTGAATTAGCTTTTGTAAGTTGTTTATCAATAGTATAAACAAATATGTACATTTGTGTATACTTAAATTCTGTGTCTACATTACTAGCCTTAGAAAACTAACTTCTGTGAGTAGTGATATATTTTTCATCACAACTTTATGGCAATTATGCTATGTGGGGTTGTAGCACAACTGTAAGTCTTGTAATGTAGAATGACAAAGATCATCTACTAATGGATTGATGAGCGACTAATGCTAATAATGAAAGTGATTTATAATTACATGGCACATATCATCAAGAACAATCCCAAAGTGAGGTGCATGCTGTTTTATGAATTACTGAATCAAACCTTCTCTAAATGAAGTCACTAGTCAAATTCCCAATGAGCTTGGTTGGAGCAGAATTGTGCTGGATATTAAGTGTTCACCATTAAAAAGGTAAATATTAACCAAGCGTTATCACACAGTGGGTGTGCAAGATACTGCAGCTGTTCTATATTCTAAGTACAGGGAAATACTGCTACAGCTCAGATATCTCTGGGTAGTAACAACTTTTTAACCATGACCAGTATTCACACAGATATGTCTTGCTGCATGATTTGAAGGTCAGCAAATTGGGGCTATTTAGGATCAAGTTCCTAAATTAGGGACCCTCACAGAGAATATGCGGTCAGGGATCTCAACTTCAGCAGTGTCACACAGTGAGAGAGGCACTCTTTTAGGTTGGATCCCCCGGCTATAAAAGTCAAAAATAAGCTCTTAAAGTTATCAGACTGGTATCATGTGCTTGCAATGAGATATGCTGCATGACAAATGCAGTGACCTAGATGCAGCTTCTGAATCCATTTAAGGTGTAGCCTCATATAGCATGTGCTGCCATTAAGAACAGCCATAGTGCGTCAGACCAATGGTCCAGGTAGTCCAGTATCCTGTCTTCCAACAGTGGCCGATGCCAGGTACTTCAGAAGGAATGAACAGAACAGGCAATCATCGTGTGATCTTGTCATCTGCTCCCAGCTTCTGGCAATCAAACACTAGGGACACCCAGAGCATGAGGTTGCATCTGATCATGTTGGCTAATAGCCATTGTTGGACCTATCTTCTATGAACTTAGCTAGTTCTTTGTTGAACCCCATTATAGTTTTGGCCTTCACAATATCCACTGGCAACAAGTTCCAAAGGTTGTCTAATTGTCTAATATAGAGGTGACAAAAGGAGTGAATCACAGAAGAGAACTCCACATCTGAGAAAAAGGAAAAAACCTCCTGTCCACACGTAGATGAGAAATAGCTGGATTATTCACTGATACCCCTTGGTCATGTAAAAGCAGTTGGGAATCTAAGAAGACCCTCCAAAATGCAAAGTTTGGTAAAAAAAAAATGGTCAGAAAGATACTCTATCACCTGCACGGGAGAGGATTCATAGATTCCAAGACCAGAAGGGATCATTGTGATCATCTAGTCTGACCTCCTGTATAACACAGGTGATAGAACTTCCCCAATATAAAGTAATAATAAAATAAAAGAATAATAAATAATAATAATAATATCTTCATTTAAAAATGGTCAGTGATGGAGAATCTACCATGACTTGGTAAATTGTTCCAGTGGTTAGTTACCCTCACTGTCAAAAATTTATGGCTAATTTCCAGTCTGAATTTGCTTAGCTTCAACTTTCAACCATTGGATGCTGTTATACCTTTCTCTGCTAGATTGAAGAACCCATTATCAAATATTTGTTCTCCCTGTAGGTACTTATAGATTGATCAGGTCACCCTGTAACCTTCTCTTTCTTAAGTTAGAAAGATTGAGCTCCTTGTGTGTATCACTATAAAGTATGTTTTCTAAACGTTTAATAAGTTTCATGGCTCTTCTTTGAACCCTCTCCAATTTATCAACATCCTTGAGACAGTCTTCCAGCATCAGCTCCATGTAGGGAGCCAGGGTGGCTTCCCTCTGAACCAGAGGGTAAAGAGCCACTCTCTCAGCCAAAGTGGGCGGGGCCAGATCAAGCCAGCTCCACCCCCCGGAAGGGGAGGGGTGGAACAGGAAGTATAAAGGGCGGGGCCCTTAGCCCAATCAGGGCAGCACCAGGGAGGGAGGAAGACACAGACTGTTGGCTGCTCCCTTCAGACCCTGCTGCCGAGCCAGGGGAGACCCTGGACCAGGAGAAATTGGACCTGGAGGAAGAACTTGAGCTACCAGGACTGCCAGCCGCTGAATACCCCGAGGAACTGGAGGAGCCAGGCAGCAACCCGAGCCAGAGGGAGCTGATGTGGAGGGTGAGCTGCCACTGCCAGCAGCTGAATACCCCGATGAGCTGGAGGGACTCGAGGGACCCACTCAAGAGACCAGGTAGGAAGTCGCCCAGGGCAGAACTGGAGTGCAGTGAGTCTATTTGGTCAGTGTGTTCCGGATGGATCCCCGCTGACCCAGAGGCAGGACCCCCTCCCCTGCCACTGGCAGGGCCCTGGGCTGGAACACAGAGAAGGTGGGTGGGGCTGCGTTCCCCTACCTGGGCCAACCCTCCTCGAGTAGGCAAACCCCAATAATGCCACTAACTCTTGCCGGCGGTCCCCTGCCTGAGGAGCGCACCACAGACTCTTGCCGGCACTCCCCGGCCTGAGGGGAGCGTCACGGACTCTAGCTGGCACACCTCCCTACGCTAATTCGTTAGTAACAGAAGGGTGTGACCAAGGCCTGTCAGTGAGGCAGTAGCGCCCCACTGCCCCCCAGCGGCTCGGCAGACCAACAGAGCTCTGTCACACTCCACTAGTACCAAATACAGAGGTACTATATCCTCCATCCTTCTATTCAAGACTCCTTTGTTTATGCATCCAAGGATTGCACTAATACTTTTTGTAAGTGTTGCACAGGGAGCTCAAATTCACAGAGTCACTGTTTCCCAGGACAGAGTTCCCCATCCTGTAAGTATGGACTACATTTTTGTTCATAAATGTATACATCTGGATTAGGCTGTATTGAAAGGCTACTCTTTGCTTGCACTCACTGTTTCAAGTGACCCAGATCACTCTGTATCAGTAACCTGCCGTCTTCATTATTTACTACTCCCCAATTTTTGTGTCATCTGCAAACTTTATGTTTTCTTTCAGGTCATTGATAAAAACGTTAAATAACATAGGACCAAGAACCAACCCCTGTGGGACATTACTGGAAAAACACCCGCTTGATGACAATTGCAGTTTACAATTACTTGGGGGTTTTTTTTAGATACACCAGTTGGCCAGTTTTTAACCGATTTAATGTGTACCTTGTTAATTTTCCATTGTTCTAGTTGCTGAATCAAAATATCATGTGATAACCAGCCAAATACCTTAGCGAAGTCTAAGTATATTCCATCAACATTATTACCTTTATCAACCAAATTTATAATCCCATAAAAAAGAGATATCAAGTTAGTTTGACAGGATTTATTTTCTGTAAACCCATGCTGATTTGCATTAATTACATTACCCTCCTTTAATTCTTTATTTATTAAGTCCCATATCCGCTGCTCCATTATCTTGCCTGGATCGATGTCAGGTTGACAGGCCTATAATTAAGATGGAGATCAGCATACTGGAACATCTAAGCCCACATCTCTTCCCACTCTCCTAACAGTCTCATGTGCAGTTGGAGCTAACAACATAGAATTTAGAGGTCTTACGTAACATTCACTTCTCCCCCCTCCCCAAAAAGAAGATGGAATGGGGGGTGAGGGGAGAAGATAAATAGCCCCAAATATTTTAATAGTTAATTTTCCATTAGAAAGGTGTGAAATGGAATCTCTATCAATAGTTTAAAACCACATAAACATCCAAAGGCCCTCGCCTCAACAAAAGGGATCAAATATATCAAATTCATGAAACAGTCAAGCTCAAAAGTGGGGAGAATGGGGTGAAACATCCACAAACCGAACATTTTATGGGGGAAAATCCTCAGTCACAGTTTTTGTCATAGAAATATTCTGGCACATGGCTCCTGGTGGCACAAACAATGAAATAGATATCGGGTAAGTGAATGTAGCTACTCTATCACAGCAGCAGCATCTGGAGGTGTCAGGTGCATCCATCCACCATCAAGATGATCAATGTTGTCCCATAACAGTCCCATAACAAATGGCATACTGCTTGTTCCTCAGCTGTCCTGGATGCCTCAGTGATGATACAAAAGGCAGAGTTGATTGTTGAGTCCAACTAAACACAACGGTGACTGAAGTATTCAGCAGATACAGAAATGAGGGCATTGGTACATCCATAAGATTGCAATGCTAATGCACCATGCAAGCCCTCAGAGGAGTGCAACTCTGAACTGGATTTGGATACATGTCTTCTCAATTTGTTGTCAAAAGGACAGCGAACATTTGAGCTTTATCCCTAGATAAGTAGTGAACAGTTCAAAAAGAATTGGCTGATTGTTCAGAAGGACCTACAGCTGTCAAAGAGCTAACAAGCTGGCAAAATGGAAGGAAGATGACACTGTCTTTAGTGCATTTAGTTTAAGTAGCCACTTCAAAAAATAATACTTGGCTAAGGTGCCAAGGTAAGATAACAGGGTGGACTCCAACTCCTCAAAGCTTCTTCTGGCTATTGTGAGGCAGATGTCATCAGCATACATGAACTTAGTTGCTGTGGTGGGTAGTAGGTCAGTCATATATATATTAAAGAGCATCTGAGCAAGTACAGATTCCTGGGGCAGTCCGTTGTTCACATGAAGTGGGCGACTTAAACCATCTCCACACCTGACGATCACTGTTCTGTTAGAGATCATCTGCATAATAACATCTACAAGTTTCTTGTCTGGGACCAAGTAGTCTAATTTTAGGGCTAATCCACATTGCCAAATGGTATCGTATGCCGACTAAAGTTCAACTCAAACAGTGCAAACTTTCTGTCCTGCCTCAAAGGTATCCTCAAAAAATATATCAGTCTAATCACTTAATCCTCAGCACTATGGACCAGTCAGAATCCTGCCTAATAATGAAGTAACTGTGGGTCGATTAAAAGGCAACATATACCAGTTTCTAGAGCAGTTTAAAAGTGATGCTGATCAGAGCATTTGCATGATAGTTCTTTGGGTCATCTGCCTGTCTTCCAAGCTTGAGGAGGGCCTCTACATGTGACCTTCACCAGACCTTTGGAACTGTTCAGCATTCCCGACAAGAATCTTTGCAGAAAGTCACAACAGTATTAGCTAATGTGTTGCAGGAACTCCCCATGGATATTGTCAAGCCCAGGAGCCTTGCATGCTTTTGCGAAAGAAATTGCTGATTCCAGTTATCCCTATTGAACACAGTTGGGATAAGTTGGAGTCAACTGAGGGGGTTGACCAAATATTTCTGACAGCAGATAATACCTTCTGATCATGACTTCTGTAAATGCTGGTTGGCTGCTGGACGGACATAAGGTGAGCTGCCACAGCATTGCCCACTGTTGGAAGACAGGATACTGGGCTAGACAGACCTTCGGTCTGAACCAGTATGTCCGTTCTTAGGACTATAAGGAGTCTGTCCATTTCTTCTCTGAAGTGGTCTCATTTGGCATGCTGGAAGTTACATCTCTTGTATGTGTTTACTTCAGCCAGTCTGAGCTCTAGCTCTACTATCACCATTAAAATACGTATGAAGTTTCAAGTATACTCAGACATGGACAATGAAGCATCTAAAGAGAGGAAAACAAGAACTGGAGATAACTCAGTAGCTTGTAATTGAGAGTCCTTGATGGAATGGTTTTCCTGAAGCATTAAAATGTACATGAACATATAAGCAGCTAGCTGCTGAAGAATATCATGCGTAGAGGTGGCGATCCCCTCTATATTCAGCTGTAAGATTGTTAAAGTGTGGATGGCCAAGTTGTCAGGATTTGTCTCTCCCCTCTTGGGTGGTTCACAGAGAACACCAACATGAAAGCTCCTGACATGTCTCCCTTCACAGAAAGCATGACTATGACAATCATGCAGCTGTAGTGATGATGTACTCTCACAAAAGCACACACAGAGCACAGTTCTATTTCTATTGAACTCAATGGAGAATTTGCCTTTGACTTCACAGGAGAAGGTTCATCTTCATAATGTGATACAGTCACACACAAATTTAAAAAGCCAAGAACTGCTCCATAATTACTACTCCACAGTTTTGCAGGTCTCTAGGAAAATGGTCTCTAGAAAGGACAAAATCTTTTGTGTCCTGATGGGATTGTACAAAAGTGATTCCTCTCTTCAGAATATATCTTTCATCACTATCAAAGACCTAAATATAAAACAATAATGACATGAAGCCCAGAACACAATGGCTTAAATCCTATAACATCATATAAGAAACTGTTCTTAATTTCCCCTGTGGTTTTCTGTAATCTCTGACATTGCATTTACATTTTATGTAACTCTCCGATGTGTGACAAAATCCTAGCACAGCAATATAAAAGTAACATAATTCCAGAGGGTGATATTAGGCTACAAGAGCACTCAACGACAATACATTAGCTATTGATAATCTTTATGAATTATTGTATTGCTTTTTTATTACAATGTAGTTGAAACTGCCGTACAAGATGCACTTTTATTATTCTGTGCCCCTTTCACTTTCAAATGAATATTTTTGATATGGTTAAAAAAAACCTTTTCCATGTGCCATTCTAAAGTTGCATTTCTAGTTTAGATCCCAATACAAATAACATTAACATTTTATTTGGCATTCACCCAAGAGTTCTGAAAGAACTCAAATGTGAAATTGCGGAACTATTAACTAGGGTTTGTAACCTGTCCTTTAAATCGGCTTCTGTACAGAATGACTGGAAGATAACTAATGTAACGCCAATATCTAAAAAGGGCTCTAGAGGTGATTCCGGCAGTTACAGACCAGTAAATCTAACATCTGTACTGGGCAAATTAGTTGAAACAATAGTAAAGAATAAAATTGTCAGGCACATAGAAGAACATAAATTGTTGGGCAAAAGTTAACATGGTTTCTGTAAAGGGAAGTCATATTTTACTAATCTATTAGAGTTCTTTGAAGGGGTCAACAAACGTGGACAAGGGAGATCCAGTGGACATAGTGTACTTAGATTTCCAGAAAGCCTTTGACAAGGTCCCTCACCAAAGGCTCTTATGTAAATTAAGTTGCCATGGGATAAGAGGGAAGATCCTTTCATGGATTGAGAACTGGTTAAAAGACAGGGAACAAAGGGTATGAATAAATGGTAAATGTTCAGAATTGAGAGGGGTAACTAGTGGTGTTCCCCAAGGGTCAGTTCTAGGATCAATCCTATTCAACTTATTCATAAATGATTTGGAGGAAGGGGTAAACAGTGAGGTGGCAAAGTTTGCAGATGATACTAAACTGCTCAAGATAGTTAAAACCAAAGCAGACTGTGAAGAACTTCAAAAAGATCTAACAAAACTAAATGATTGGGCAACAAAATGGCAAATGAAATTTAATGTGGATAAATGTAAAGTAATGCACATTGGGAAAAATAACCCCAACTATACATACAATATGATGGGGGCTAATTTAGCTACAACTAATCAGGAAAAAGATCTTGGAGTCATCGTGGATAGTTCTCTGAAGACATCCACGCAGTGTGCAGCGGCAGTCAAAAAAGCAAACAGGATGTTAGGAATCATTAAAAAACGGATAGATAAGAAGACGGAGAATATTTTATTGCCCTTATACAAATCCATGGTGTGTCCACATCTTGAATACTGCACACAAATGTGGTCTCCTCATCTCAAAAAGGATATTCTGGCATTAGAAAAGGTTCAGAGAAGGGCAACTAAAATGAGTAGGGGTTTGGAACGGGTCCCATATGAGGAGAGATTAAAGAGGCTAGGACTTTTTAGCTTAGAAAAGAGGAGACTAAGGGGGGATATGATAGAGGTATATAAAATTATGAGTGGCGTGGAGGAAATGAATAAGGAAAAGTTATTTACTTGTTCCCATAATAGAAGAACTAGGGGCCACCCAATGAAATTAGTGGGCAGCAGGTTTAAAACAAATAAAAGGAAGTTCTTCTTCACACAGCGCACAGTCAACCTGTGGAACTCTTTGCCTGAGGAGGCTGTGAAGGCTAGAATTATAACAGGGTTTAAAAGAGAACTGGATAAATTCATGGAGATGAAGTCCATTAATGACTATTAACCAGAATGGGTAAGGAATGGTGTCCTTAGCCTCTGTTTGTCAGAGGGGGGTGATGGATGGCAGGAGAGAGATCACTTGATCATTACCTGTTAGGTTCACTCACTCCGGGGCACCTGGCATTGGCCACTGTTGGTGGACAGGATACTGGGCTGGAGCGACCTTTGGTCTGACCCAGTACGGCCTTTCTTATGTTCTTATGAAAATAAGAAATGTCAATTTTTTTCTCTTGCATTTGTCTTCATTCTTCTTACTCTCTTTGTTACTTGATATTACTTTAATTTTTAAAAACCCATTTGTTAAATACAAGAATATGTTAGTTAATAATTTAGTGCTCTCTCTAATTTTAATATTTATTATAACTTTCAATAAAATAAAATTAAGTTTGAAAACGTTGTCATAAACTGGTCTGAGGGCATAATTTTTTATAATAAATTTCAAAGATGAACAATTCCAATTTCAATTTCTTTAAAAAGAAAGCAGATACAAAACGATTCTTTACTTCAGGGTATCTACAATACAGATTAAGTCCGAAAAAGTAAGGTTCTGAACTGATAATTCCTTGTAGTGTAATTCTGACATTGCTTTTTATATTATAGGACAGATCTTCAACTGGTAGGAACTGGCACAGCTGTATTCACTTCAATGAAGTTATATTGTTTGATACCAGCAGAGATCTGGTCTTATGCCTGTCAGTGAATAAGGCATCAAGAAGGGGCAGGTTGTCCATTCAGGAAGAATAAGCTCATTCAATTTGGATATCACTATTGCTCACCTTGATATAACCCTAAGTACACAATGGCTCTGATCCCTTGGCGGCTGCCGGCGGGAGAGGCCGCCGCCGAAATGTCGCCGAGGTCCCCGGCGGCCGAAGAAGCTGCCGCCGAAATCCTCGGTGGCAGCTTCTTTGGTCGCCGGGGATCTCGGCGGCATTTTGGCGGCAGCCTCTCCTGCCGCCGCCACCTAGGGCGGAAAAAAAGCTGGCGCTGCCCCTGATAAAATGGGTCAGAGGTGGTGCCCCCATCTTATAACCTTCACCCCAATAACTTGAGCATTCACCCAGGATGTGGGTAATCTAGGTTTAAATCCTGCTTCTGCCTGATGTGGAGCAAGGATTTGAACTTGAGTCTTCCAATTCCCAGTGACCTGGCTATGGGGTATTCTGATGTGGGGCGGGGATCCCTTCATCTCTCATGTTGAAGCTGTTCCTGGCTGTGACTCCAAAGTGGAATCCCTTTGAAGGCTGTGGCTCAGGACCCACCTCTCTCACCAGTATTGCCTATTTGCTTGCTTAGGCAGGTTCACACTCAGCAAGCTCCCTTTTGTAATCCCATTCTTAGTCACCTATTTCTCCCCATCATTGCATAGGGAGCCCAGCAGCCTAACTCAGGGTTGTGTATTCCAGTAGGTAGCAGGTTGCCTAAAATTTAGGTGCTACAGTGGTTAGCATTGTAGAGCCAAAAGTCCTTATGAAGCCCGCCCTATTGATGTGCCCAAGGTCACACAGGAAGTCTGTGGCAAAAGGAGCCCAGGTATACCAGGTTCTAGGCCAGCAGCCTGACCACTGGACTGTTCTTCCTCTGTAGATATGATAGTACCTGACAGCCCTCACATCTACAACAACATAACATGTACTTGCCACAATTTGATTTCATTCTCACAAATACCCTGATGGGCCAGAACTTCATGTAGTATTAATTAGGATAGGGTTAACAACAGTTCACTGTCTGACCTCAGAACATCTTTAGAAGCCAGTGTTCAAGGGAACATCTCGCACCACAATGGCTTTCCTGGGGTATAGAACTTTCAAGAGCACATACCTACTAATGCTCTCTATAGCTGGCCTATGAATATTTCATGATCTTACATAATGTGTTTTACAAGAAGGCAACACTAAAGCCCGAGTTAAGAATGGAATGACCTTACAGATCTTTTCTGTAATCCAGAACCATAACACTTTTTACCTGTACATTTTAAAAGGTTTATTTAGAGGGACTGCTTGGCTCATGGTCAGACTGGTAGCATCTCACAGTAAATTATTTGACGATTCATGGCCAGGTCTTAGTGTAAATCTCTGTTTTATAAAAGCTAAAAATAACCAGTTGCCCTATTTTAATCAAAGTTCCCTTTATGTTGCAATGAATACTGTTTTTAAATTAGATAGTGACATTTTACCAATAGTCTGCAAATATTTTAAATCACAGCGCCTTCCAGTCCGGTCCCAGAGCAGCAGCAGTGCAGGAACAGGGAAACGACAGAGCTATTGATGCTTCTTCTTCAGTACCACTTTCTTCAGCCCCTGCAGCAGTGCTAGGCAGTCACCTCTCAAACCTGCTCTGTAAGCTCTACGGCTTTCCCCTCAAAACCAGAGAATTCACAGAATCTATGACAATTCCCCTTATTCTCTGTGATTAACAACAGCCCTGATCTTGCTGCCATTGGAATCAATGGCAAAGCTCTCAGTGACTTCAATGGGAGTAGGACCAAGACCGTGGAGAATTCTTGCTGTTTCAGACTACTATGAAGCCAGGTTTAAAGCTGGGTACTCGCAGATTTCTCAGTGAAATTGGTTCAGCTATTTGCTTTCACAGCAACCTTTCTGGGGGCAGGGGGTTAAATTCATGAATATTTAAAATAAAAAACACTCCAACAACACGAGAATCATGGAATTCATAATATCCTTGACAAAAAGGGCAGCCTTACTGATGAGATTTGCCCTTAAATAGAGAGAGCCAACATAGATGGAAAATAATTTCTGTCACTGGTTGAGTTTGGGCCCATTCAGTACCATCAGACAGCTTTTGTGTCTCACACTGGGCGGATTTAGTTCAGTATCTGATGGATATTGAGAAAAATATCACCCTCATTTTCATCCTTGTTGACAATCTCTGAGGAAGCACCAATAGGCAATAAGCAAAAGATGGTTCCGGTGATATATGCAGGAAAAAGCCAATACTGCATATGCTGCGGCTTAAGAGAGAACTTCAGTTTCCAATGCAATCCATCGGACGTTTTCATGATCATTCAATTCACTTAAAAATTAAAGTATTTCTTTAAAGATCATCACAGAAAATAGACACCAGCAAGCCACTTTCTCAAAACAGAGGTCATAGAATAAATAGAAATTATGTATGCTGGCTAATTAGGAATCAGTGGAACTAGCGATGAAGGCTTTCTGAGTCATAAGCCATCATTCTTCATTTAAGTGGAGAGAAGACCTGGGGAAGAGAATACTCAGAACTCCAGACCAGTAAAGGTTTGTTATATCACCGCAAATCTAGCTGTTTGAAATATTTTGTAAGGTAAGCACTCTGCACAATTGCCTGCTGAAGATAGTGGGAGTCTTTTGATAGACTTCAATGGGCTTTGGATCATGCCCAATGTATGCATGGAATAAGTATAACCTCAGGGGATTTCAACCATGAAAGGACAGGTTTTGAACCACACACAACCAATGCAATAATCTAAAATCAAGATGTTCTAAAATCAAGCATAAATCTCCACTATGCCATTGCCAAACAAAGCTGGTTGGGGATCCAAAGGTAGGTCTACCCTGCAATCATTTCCTTATGGGTGGCCCTCTCAGCCAACGGGCTGTGCAGGTCCACTTGTATGGATTCATTTTTCAGGAGTGGGACTTAATTTGAACACCACCAGTGCCACTATGACAGGCCCTTCTTTTTATAATGTCCCATTGTACAATACTGAGGACACTTGATGAAAGAGCAGTACATTTAAAATCAATAAAAATAAATATTCCACCCCGTTTCTCAGTGTAAGTCACTGCAGCAAGGTTTCAAGTCAGATACTTTTTCTGGATTGGAAAAGAAGGCTACATAGTGTAGTGACCCCCAGTGACACCTCCCACTAAGGAAGCTAGGAATATGATAAGGTTAATAAAATCTCATATTTCACAGCTGACGTTTAAGAGGCAGGAAGGCTTTTTCCTGATGTGTACAGCATTTGGCTGGCTTCGTTATGGATTTTTTCACCTCCCTCAGAGGCACACACAAGGATAGGATAGGTTTTAAAAATTCAGCCCACTAGATGTGTTCAGCTACACAGCTCTACCTATTTACTTTATGCCTGACCTGCTGTGCACCCGGGAATTCTAAACCTGAGACTTGCCTCAGCAAGCACAGACCCCTGACTACAGTACAAAGCTGGTTCACAAGGCAGCTGTCTAGCTGACAGCTCAAGGCCAGCACATTTTTTTCAACGAGTTGTGAACTAAACCCAGATATAGTCGGCATTAATCCACCAAGCCAGTTCTTTCTAGAATTATGTTTTCCAAGGTATATAGTTTTACAACTATTGGATTACTGTATTGCATGCTTTTCCAAACTGTCTCTAGAGGATGCAGTTTTTTTCAGAACCAAGAAGACCTGGCAAACCAGTGACTACGAACCTGCACTAATTACCGGATTAGCTGCAGTTTAATGTCTGGTTTATTACAGCTATTTATGAACAGTCCAAAAGCTGTTTTACTAAATTAGCATCATGAGTTGGAAAAAATGATCATCACTAGCTCTGTAACTTAACTCTTTTCACTAACTGTACCTCACTTACAGTTCTACTTGAGGGGAAAAGTCTTTAAAATTGCCCCCACCCTCCACCCCATTAGATAAAACTATTATAAGAAACCTGCTATATCTTGTAGAGCTATTAAGTTCCACTGTAAAAACAATGTCAGTCTAATGTTCCTAGTCTGTTACAGAAATGGAGCAGTGGTACTCTTGGGCCATTAAAAAGCTTACAACAGTTTAGCAAGGAGTAAATGTGACAAAACATTCTTAGCACCTTAACTATTTTAAGGGCCAACTGTGATTAGCCCACTCTCCAAAGATAGAAAGTAGATGGAGCCCTTTTATTGGTTTAGGGCTGTTATGTGATAAACAACCAAACTAAAAGGAAGTGTGTTAACTACTTATTTATTTAGAAAGGTTAAGCAAGTTTATATATCCTTGCCAAGTAAATGTCAGAAACAAAACAATCATTACAACAGTTAGCTTTTGTTTAAAGAGACATTATAGAAGAATATAGTCCTCAGACCTTTCTAAATAACAGGATGTTATCATGCCTTATAGTGATAGACTCAAGGAGCTCAATCTATTTATCTTAAACAGAAGGTTAAAGGGTGACTTGATTACAGTCTATAAGTAAACTACAGGAAGAAAAAATATTTAATGATGGGCTCTTCAGTCTAGCAGAGAAAAGTATAACACACTCCAATGGCTGGAAATTGATGCTAGACAAATTCAGAGTTGAAAATGTGATGTAATTTTTTAATAGTGAGAATTAATCAATGAAACAATTTACCAAGGGTTTTGGTGGATTCTCCCTCACTGGCAATTTTTAAATCAAGATTGGATGTTTTTCTAAAAGATATGCTCTAGGAATTAGTTTCGGGAAGTTCTATGGCTTGTATTATACAGGCCAGCCTAGATGATCACAATGGTCCTTTCTGATCTTGGAATCTATGAATATTATAGAGTGAGAATCATTACAACAATAACTATAATATGTCATTTCTATACCTCTGCAACCCGAGTGAAGCCCAATAAGGTTGGAGAGGTGCGCTTGTAAGTGAATTGTATATTTAGCCCAATTAAAGTTAACACCTAGGGATAGTTTTGAAAATTATCATTGTTTTCTACTTGACTAATATGGTTAGCACTAGGGTTGCCAATGCTCCAGTATTGTCCTGGAGTCTCTAGGAATTAAAGATTAATCTTTAATTAAAGATTACATCATGTAATGTAACCTCCAGGAGTACCTCCAACCAAAATTGGCAACCCTAGTTAGCACTCTTGTTTAGATTGTCTTTATATTACTGTAGACAACACTACATTTGCCTTGCTGATTATATTAAAAAACAAGGCAAAAGGCATGTGTAGTAAATAGATTTTTACTTTATTAATTAACATATTCCCAATACATAAAGCATAAAGAAGACAAAAAAACCACCCAATCTTCAGTTGGCTCATTGATAGTGAGGGAGCATTTTGCTCTACAGACCCAGTGGATGGAAGTGGTCTTTATGTAGAACTCAAGTGGTTTATTTTTCTTTGCTGGAGGAAAGTGGCTGAGATTTATCATGTCTCCAGGGAAGGAAGAGTCATTCCTTGGTGGCTGGTCAAGGAATAGCATAGGTGGCATCTGCAGAGGCAGCTGGACTTGCTATCCTTGCAGATGGAGTCAAAGTGCTCTGCTGCAGCTTAAATGGGATTGAAAGACTGACAACAGAGGGAGGGAAAAATAATCAAATTGCAAACCAGCATTGGTGCCCTTGTACAATTTGTGGGCTCTGACATGCTTTGATACAACTCTGGCACCAAACAACATTGTGGTCCCAGAGCTAGGCTGCAGCACAAAGCAACCAGGGTAACTTCAGGCTGGCTGGAGAACATGTTGGGTAGTAAGAAAGGGGAGGGGGGAGAAATCTTGATATATCTGAAAATACTTTTTTACTCACATACACAGTATTAAACTGAATGAGAAATTTGGAGCTTGGAAGAAAGCCCCACGGGGTTTATTGGCGGTGCTATTACACTGTGAGGAACTTACCTTCTTCTAGAGCTTTAATTGGAGATTGGCGTTTGTGATCTGTCGGTCTTAAAACATATAATCCGTTTTCTGCGATTTCAAGGACCTCAATCCTTTGCCTGCTGGGCTTATAATTCCACTCTTTTACATCGGTTTTACACTGCGGTAACTCAGTTAACAAACAGAATCACATCGGTGTTTAACCAGTATAATAGAGGGGCGAATCAGGCCCTCTATATTACCATGTCTGAAAAACAGAGATTATGTGTAATTTAAAAATTAAGATTAGCAGTAAATTCAAGATGAACTATTTTTCTAATTGTGTAGTAAACATGTGGAACAGTGGCTCTGTAATGCTGTTGGTGCAAATTTGTTTTGATATATTTGGATATTATTATGGAAAGAAAAGATGGGATTAAGAATCCAATGACAAAACAGGAAGAGGGAGGAAAGTTAATAAGGCCAAGCAGCATTTTCCATTTCAGACATTCTTAAACATGTTGCGAACTAGTACAATTCATGCCAAAGCAATCTGGGCATGGCTGTGTTAGGTACAGATGGTTATATGCCAATAAGGAAGCTGCTAATGGGAAAAGAAAAAAGGGAGAAATATTAAATGCAAACTTACACTAAGAACATATCACACAAAACATTTTTGATGGGAGATGAAATTTAGGAGAAAAGTAGAAATACATTTTCTGGAAGTGGTAACATCTAGAATTTAATCATCATCCAAACAGAGTGTTGATGCAAGTTAATATCCCCTTTAATAATTCACTGGCCACCACATCAGTCAGAACTTCATCCAAATGAAAATTTAGAAATTAGAATTTAGATAATGACTTACAATAAATGAAGATAAAAAAGTATGTGTAAGCCAACACTGATGTTACATCAGTTGTCTAACAAATGATTTGCATAAAAATCTTATTGATGATTTGGTTTGAACAGACCAAAGAATGACTGTAAGTGACTTCTCTTCACTAGAACCACAAAATGAATTTGTACAAAGAAAAAATGACCAAGTTAATTGGAAGCTCTTTTAAAATAAAGAGACAAGTGGGTCAATAAGTCCAAACTGGAGTGAAGTTGGTTATCTAAATTCTAGTGGATCAATTTTACCAAAGGTGAAAAAAATATTTCAGATACCTATATCCCCACCAGAGCTACCTTGAATCTAAATGTTGAACCAACTACTTAATCTGCATCTTCCAACCAGAATCTGTAGTAGAGCTGAACATCCACATGCTGTGTACTGAATCTTTATGAGATGAGAAAGATTCTAATTAAGATAAATGTTACCCCAAACTATAGTTAAGAAAAAGTACATACTGTGGAGGGAAAGTACTTTAACTTCAATCATTAATTTGTCATGGGTTGATCCTGTCTAATTGGTGTAGTCAACCTCCAGCTTAATTTATTTATTCTTACAACAGTTATTGTTTCAAAAAGGTAATGATTGGTACTAGTGTTTACCATTTCTTGTAAATGGGTTTTTGCCTTAAATGTCGTTTTTTGTCTCACATTCCCTGCAATGAATCCAGTTCTGTCTTTAGGCCCTGAGCACGCAATGAGCTCTTTGTGAATGGACTCCTGAGCCCACAAGAAGTCCAATTGACTTCAGTGGAGATACATGAAGATAGATAAGTTTGCCCACATGGTGCTCAATTTAAGCTTCACGGGGTGGGATTCACAACCCTGTAGTCAGCACCCAGGCTCGCTATACTATGCAATGGGAAGAGATAGGCATCTAAGAATGAGATTCACAAAAGCCAGCATGCGGAGCAGGGAACTACCTAAACTAGCCAATCAGAAATGCTGAGGAGACGGGCTGTGGCCTAATCCCCATCCCTCAAATGGATTTAGGATCCAACTCCAAGCCAGAAGGAGGTGCCTATCTCCACTTGGGATTCTCCTGGAGTTAGGTGACAGGTTAGTAATTTTGCTTGAAAAAATGAAGAGGAATTTCTCGCCCTCCTTTATAACCTTTATCCCAGTGCTTAGGGCACTCATCCAGGATGTGGGAGACTCAGGTTTAAATCCCTCCTCTGCCTGATGTGAAGCAAGGATTTGAGTCTCCCACCTTTTAAGAGAATGACTCTGTAGCCCAGTGGGTCATTCTCACTCTAGCTATGGATCAATGAAGTGTTATGTATTTATGAATAGTGGAACAGCTCCAATAGCAGGGATTGAAAGAGACCAGGCCTATACATGAATAGTTAGGGCACTCACGAAGAAGATGGGAGACCCAAGTTCTAATCCCTGATCCATATCAAGAAGAGGGTAGATTTGAACCTAGGTCCCTCACATCCTGGATGAGTGCTCTAGCAAGTGCACTGAAGGTTGGAAGGTGGGGGTGGGACTATTGCCATTATCTTTTGTGGGGGTTTAGGCAGGCTCTAAGAATCCCTACCAGATCAGGCCTTGAAGACAAGATAGGGGGGAGAACATGTAGTGTGTGAATCCCACTGGGGTTTAAGTGCTGCGGAACTGGCAGTGTCATGACTCAGTGGCTGAGCACATGAATTTTGGGTACTTTACTGTTGGAAAATTAGGTGCCTAGGGAGTTTAGGTGCTTGCAGGGTTAGTCAGCAACTGAGCAGTGGCTTTTTGAATGCCCAACCAAGTCTAAATGTTGGATTTAGGTACCAAAAGGGGCAGTTAGACGCCTAAGTCCTCCTTGTGGCACCCTAGCACTCCTCATCTGCTCGGGGGGTTGTCCACATAGAGCTCATGTCAAGACCAGGGCCTTAATATGGAGACTCATAATCTGAGGCAAGCAAAGAGGTGTGGTCAGGCAAATTGGGATGGGAGGGGAACTCATCAACCTACCCCCCTTCCTCCCAAAAAATGAAAATTGAATTCAGAACCATTTTTTGTGGAAGCAAGAGACCAGGAATCCCATGCAGTTTCACACATACAGAATGGGAGGAGACTGTCTAGGAAGGAGTATGGCAGAAAGGGGTTATAGTGGACCACAAGCTAAATATGAGTCAACAGTGTGATGCTGTTGCAAAAAAAGCAAACATGATTCTGGGCTGCATTAACAGGTGTGTGGTGAGCAAGACACGAGAAGTCATTCTTCCGCTCCACTCTGCGCTGGTTAGGCCTCAACTAGAGTATTGTGTCCAGTTCTGGGCACCGCATTTCAAGAAAGATGTGGAGAAATTGGAGAGGGTCCAGAGAAGAGCAACAAGAATGATTAAGGATCTAGAGAACATGACCTATGAAGGAAGGCTGAAGGAATTGGGTTTGTTTAGTTTGGAAAAAAGAGAAGACTGAGAGGGGACATGATAGTGGTCTTCAGGTATCTAAAAGGGTGTCATAAGGAGGAGGGAGAAAACTTGTTCATCTTAGCATCCGAGGATAGCACAAGAAGCAATGGGCTTAAACTGCAGCAAGGGAGGTTTAGGTTGCACATTAGGAAAAAGTTCCTAACTGTCAGGGTGGTTAAACACTGGAATAAACTGCCCAGGGCGGTTGTGGAATCTCCATCTCTGGAGATATTTAAGAGTAGGTTAGATAAATGTCTATCAGGGATGGTCTAGACAGTAATTGGTCCTGCCATGAGGGCAGGGGGCTGGACTCGATGACCTCTCGAGGTCCCTTCCAGCCCTAGAATCTATGAATCTATGAATTATGTTAAGGAACAAATAAAATGAAAAGGCCCATGGCTACACTTCCCAGGCCTGCTGAAATCCTTGATTAGAAGCCAGTTCGGGAGACTCTACCCCATTTAATCAGGAACAATTTGCTGCAAGGTAACACATTAGGACAATGTCCTTTTTCGCTAAATATTGTATTACAAACCATGACAAAGTAAAGGGGATAAAATGGCAGCCAGGCAACCAGTAGCTATCATGGTATTTACAGTTCTGTCAATTTAATCCCTTGCTATGAGTGTGTTCTGGCCTTTGCATATTTACAATCCTGATGCTTCATACATTGATATGCTTCATGAAGCATAAGTACTGCATCCCGTCAATTAACATAGCTCTTCCTGGTCTCTAAGATGAACGTTTCCATTGCCTCTTTGTTTGCCCATTTGAATGCGATACATTTTAATTTTACAGTAAATGCCAGTTTACATTAGCTCAGCTGTCCTCATGACATAGTCTGACTTGAAGTTATGCAAATGATTTTTTTCCAGATATCTCTGATTAGCTGAAGAAAACACTCCCTAATTATTTCTGAGATAATCAAGGAGAATTGAAGCTTGATTATATGTAGTAGATTCTCCTCTCGGATCTAAATTGCAGTATTTCCTGCCATAGGACATTTCAGAAGGCACTTTAAAAAGAGTTGTAGTTTCCATCTTTTCGTCCCCTGCAAAGCTCTTCAACTATTTGCTCACAGGTTCATCAAATCAACCCTTCCTTTTTATATTCACAGCTTTCCAGACATCATAAGTGGCATGCCAACAGGCTCAGTGCAAATGCTGCCTGTTACTAACTGTACAAAGTAGTAAATCCCACTGGTAATGCATAGGTGTCAAGAGGTTTTAAACTATCTTAGAATAATAGAATCATAGTGTTAGAAGGGACCGCAAGGGTCATATAGTCTAACCCCCTGCCAACTTAAAGGAGAGGGTGGCCCCAAAACAGTACTTATGATTAAAAATACATTATCAACCAGAAGTAAAGAGACAATTTTAGAGGTTTGTATTCTGTGCTTTATTACTAGTGGAGTTTTGCTGGGCTGCAATACACTAAAACCTCCCAAATGATTCACTAGTACATAGTTTTCAAATCACTTTCATGCAAACAGGGATGGGTGGACCTCAGAAGGTCCAATAAGCAGCCCAACGTTTGAATGCTTATCCAAAGTTTGTATGAATTATGCACACATTTTTAGCTGAATCCAAATCAAGTAACCCTCCTTCCACATTCCTCATATTCATCTCCCCACATGGTGTTTAGACAGGGGCAGAAGGGCAAGGCTGCAATCCTGGGTCTCCATTTCCTCAAAGCTCCCATTTTGAGATCACCATCACCAACTGCCATTTTGCTGCAATAAGAAGAGGGAGGATATGTGAGGTGGGGGTTAATTTACCCCAAAACTTTGAAAAATATAAGAATTCCATTCAGGTTTGAGCTTTGGGCAATGAGTCAAACAAGCGGCACACACTTAGGGCTGGTGAAAGTCCAAATTTGGATCCAAGTTTTCCTATAGTCCTTACCTCCAAAATATATGGAATTTGAAGATTCATATCTCTTATCCAAATCAGTTCTCACATTACCATTCACAAAATGCTTTGCCACATTATATCACACATTTACGAAGTTAAAAGTAAAATATAACAGCAGAAGGGGAGAGAAATTAGGTATGAAATCGGTATTTCAGTGGAGAGTTGAAAGGAACTGAAGACCTGGAAGGCTGTTGCAGATTGTAGTATCAGCAGAAGAGAAAGTTACTGCCCCAACAGTGATGAGACGTTTTTGAAAAGACAGAGATGAAGTCAGTGCAAGATAAATGGGTGGGACACGAGAGAGACACAGGGCCAAATTCTGCTGTTATTTATGTCAGTGCAAGTCCAGAGCAACTCAACTGAGGTAAATCAAGTTACTTTGGATTGGACGTGATGTAAACGTATGTGGGAAAGAACAAGTAACAAAAAGAGCAAGAAAATCAAAATGTTTTTGACCCTCAAAGATTTTACACGTTGAAGCAAAGCCAAAAGATTTAATTTCAAAGCAGGAAATATCAATCTTGTGACAAAAGCTTTATAACACTGTTAATTCTGTTATTCCAAATGCCTCCTGTTGATGTAGTCATTCAATTGTATATTTCAGTGGAATGTTCAGTGGAATTATATGAAAAAAGAATTTGTCACAGCCAATCAGAGAACAGAGATGCCATACAACTACTGACCCATAACTGTGCATTAGGAGCTTGATCCTGAGCTCACTGCAGTCAATAGCAAAACTCCCATGGACTGCAGTGGTGCAGGATCAGGCTTTCATTGCTAAACTATGCAATTCCTTGCACTCTGATTGGCTGAGAGAGTTTAGTTTGCATAATGACGGTGTGATTACTGAGAAATCAGAATAGAAATATTTGCATAATCGTCACTGTAGGCTAACTAAGAAATAACCACACCATCATTATGCAAATTAGCCCCCCCCCCAATCTGATTCCCAAATTAGAACTCCAGCAAGAGGGCAGATATTTTTCATTATCCGTCTGTGGTTATTTCCTCATATCTGTGCAGTGACAGTGCAAATATTTCTCATTTATTCTACTACAAATATGTTGACTCCCTTGTTACTTTCCTCAGACCTTCCCATTAACATATCCAAACCAAACATAAGGTCAGTGGCCTATTCCTGACAGTAAGGCCGTACAGGGTCAGGCTCACTTTCTTCCTCGTCGCCATATCCTGGGTCTCAAAACCTTCTAAACTCCTTAACCTTTGGCCTGGAGTCTTTGTAGCCCAGGTTATGTTCACTGCATTGTACGCACAGGGAATCCTGAAGTTATTGTTTAAAAAAGTCAGCTGCTCAGTTACACCAGTGCTAATCTGGAGTCAGCCCATAGACTTTAGTGGAGTTTCTACAGACCTGCATCTTCAGCTGTGATGAGAAACTGGCCCAAAGTAATAACATTCTAATTGGCTTATAAATCAAGCATAGTTTGTGTTTAAACCAATTAGAGACTCACTTATCCATTAACATTAGTTATTAAAAAGTACACTGTACTCTTAGGAAAATGCTGGTTGCTGTGGCTATTTTTGTAATTTTTCAGTGAATAAATGTGAGGGATACATCAATCTGATTGGCAAGTACATTTTGGAAAAAGAAAGCTTTCAAAATTAACTTAGTCTGCTATCTCCCTTCTCTCTCCCTCCTCTCCTGCTGCTATTTTTCTCTCCACCTTGTTCCTCTGCTCCTGATCTGCTTCTCTCCTCTGCCCCCTGCTTTTTCTGAAGATGACTTAATTTCCTCCTCTGCCTCTCCTTCCTCCTTTCTCTTCAGTTAATCTCTACTGCGACTCAGAGTTGGATGGTCTCTGATTTTTTTTAAATGAACATACAAGTTGCCTTTGAAGGCATCTTTAAAAGTTCTATTTTCTTTTCAAAAGCTTCCAATTTTGCTGTTCTTTTTCTTATTAGAAATAGAGCTTCAAAGCTGGAAACTGTCTACAGTGCCTATGATAAGAACCTGTGACTGGATAGCAGAATTTGAGTTGAGAATGTGGGGTCAGCTGCAGGGTTTCACTTTCAAATATTTCAGTGGGTTTTTTTTCTACTTCAGTTGTATTGTTTCATGGTATTGACTTTTAGCATCCAAGCTTTTGATGTGTCTCTCATTCTCATGTAATGCTGCTAATGCCATTGATAAATAATAATAGCACTAACCTTGGCCATTTACCATGATCATCTTGGCATCCTTGGATTAAATCCTAAATAACAAAAGTTATTGCTCAAGATTAGTTTTTAATAATCAGACTGTGTATTTTAATAAACACATTTAATAATGTATATAGCTGTGTCTGCATCATTCCTGTTTATTATCAGCAATGTTCCTGGCCAGGCATATAGTCATATTTTTCATTTTACTCATGTTGCTAATTAGCATTGCACCATTATATGAAACATAAAATTAAATTAACGTAACAGTAAAATTCTTGTTAATTCTAAATTGTTCCTTCTTAGAACTTTGCATAGTAGGAATTAGAGGCATTAATAATTTTCCTTTTCACTTTGCCTTTGGCAGATGAGCAGTTTGGTTGCAAGAACCTGTGCAGTCTTTTCTGAGATATTACATCAGCTGACTATGGGATATTTTACAGTTGATTCTTGGTTCGATATCACATGAAGGCACAATGGACAGAAGGATGGATGGAGACTCAGCTTCTTAATGCCGAATTCACTGACTTATCAATTTCAGTTCAGGGAGTCGGCACATGCTACAGGCCTGACGCTGACAGGTACTGAGTAGTCACAACTCAGTTTGTTTCAGAACAAATTTGGGATACCAGTTGTGATAAATGAAGGGGAGGGGGGTAGCTCCCTTTTATGGATCCAGCCAGCCAGTTAGCTATAAAATCCCTCTTAGTAGCTGTTCTCTATTTGCTTTACCTGTATAGGGTGTGACAGACCCAGACAAGTGGGGCACAGAAGTCTGATCGAAGGCAAATATACTGGCAATTGGATGAATAGTTTTCTGTTCCCTGAGTGACCAGAGCAGGGGCTGCACTAGAACAAGCAGGAACTTTCTGGAACCAATTTAAGGCAGGCAGGCTAATTAGGACACCTGGAGCCAATTAAGAAGAACCTGCTAGAATCAATTAAGACAGGCAGGCTAATCAGGGCACCTGGGTTTAAAAAGGAGCTCCCTTCAGTTTGTGGTGTTGCGTGTGAGGAGCTAAGACAAAGAGGCACACAAAGAGTTGAGAGTGAGAAGAGTTGAAGGACTGAGGAGTACAAGCATCAGCAGACCATCAGGAGGAAGCTCCTGCAGTAAGCGTAAAGAAGGTGTTGGGCGGAGGCCGTGGGGAAGTAGCCCAGGGAGTTGTAGCTATCACGCAGCTGTTACAGGAAACCCTATAGACAACTGCAATCCACAGGGCCCTGGGCTGGAACCCGGAGTAGAGGGCGGGCCCGGGTTCCCCCCAAACCTCCCAACTCCTGATCAGACACAGGAGGAATTTGACTGTGGGTTCTACCAGAGGGGAAGATCTATGAGGCGATCAAAATCCGCCAATAAGTGCAGGACTCACCAAGGTAGAGGAGGAACTTTGTCACAAGGGTTAAAGGTCACTGCGATGCATAGGTAAAAGGAAATGAGTGGGCACCTGGCCAAAAGAGCCAATAGGAAGGCTAGAACTTTTTAAAATTAAAACAAGACTCCCCTTTTGTCTGTCTGTGGTTGTTCTCCCGGAGCGAGGGGACAGGGCAGAGTTATGCTGTGAGAAGCTTGGGTCAGGTATGAGAAAAATCATCAGTATCATTCCTAGAAATTACTCATTTGAAACCCCAGATATGTAAGTAGATCAGGAAATGTCTAGGAAGATGCGATTAGGTTTATTCCCTTTATTTCTTTATGGCTTGTGGACTCTTCTGTGCTAATCCCAAATGCTTTTGTTTAGCTTTTAACCTTTAAACTGGACCTCAAGAACGTTATTCTTGAGGCTTAATTCTTGTAAGTGGTTGTTTTTTTTAAATCTAGCAACAACCTGAGTTTCCAGATTATTTTCTTTCTTTTTGTTTTTAATAAAATTTACCTATTTTAAGAACAGGATTGGATTTTTGTGGCCTAAGAGGTTTAGTTTGCTAGTGGCAACAGCTGATTTCTTTTGTTTTCTTTCTCAGCTCTTCCTTGGGGGTGGGGTGGAAGGGCTTGAGGGTACCCCACAGGAAGGAATTCCCAAGTGCTCCTTCCTGGGTTCTCAGTGGGGTTTTGCACTTGGACGGTGGCAGCATTTACTAATTCAAGGTCAGAAAAAGCTGTAACCTTGGGAGTTTAATACAAGCCTGGAGTGGCCAGTATTACTTTTTAGAGTCCTTTCGGGCCCTCACCTTCTGCACTCAAAGTGCCGGAGTTGGGGAATCAGCCTTGCCACCAGTACTTAACCAGATACAAAGTTTGGGTAACAGAGAGAGATGTATAATCAGGGTTCAGAAAATCAGGCATGCCTGCATCAGGTATGTGTTTCTACTTCATTTTAGAAACACTCACACCCACACCCCCTATATGGCTCCATGGATTCTTTCATGATCTGCCTGGAGGACATAGCTCATTACTACTATGGATGGCTGACCTGTAGGTAAAGAACCATTGCCAGTTTCAGGCCAATAGGGGATTCCCTGCAAATTAGAATATCCGGAGCTAACTCCCATGGGCATCTGTTAATCTGAATCAAGGACTCCTCCTTTGGGAATGGGGTGGTAGATTATGGCAATTGTTGACATTGCACAATGGCAGAAGAGAATAATGTCTGAGGCTGTTACAATTTTATGTGCCTGTGCCAGCAACTGCAAAGGTGAATCTTCATTGAATCAAGCTGTTTAAAATGGAAAGTGAACAATAAAGAGAAAAGTGGTGAAACTGTGATTTTGTCACATCTTTGAAAGTCCCTGAGCATTCTGTGGAAATATGTTTATATGTGGAGATGTAATATATGATTATTTCAGCATATCGTACTGAAGCTTGGAGATTGTCACTCCAAGAGGCGTAGGAACTAATTTAATTACATACAGATGGCAATTCCAGCTCAGAAAACAAGCATGTAGCCTGGGCTGAGAAGTAAAGCACAAATCCCTGTATTCAGCCCCCGCCACATCCTGTCACTCATTCTATTTGATTATTGTCAGAAAGGTTTGTTTTTCTTAAAAAAAGATATTTAAGGACTCTCATCTTTGACAAATATGGAAAACCCTAAATAAAATCTGAACATTTCATCTATGATACTTCAGCAATATGTGCAAAATGCTCCCCTTAACCAGGACAGTTAACTGAGGCATTTGAAAGTCTATTACCACCCGATACATTGACCCCCTACTTCTTTTTTTCCCTTCTAGATCTTTGAAGTTACAGTCTATGGCTCCAGCTGTCCTGTGAAACTTGAACATGCCCCCAAGCCATAGCATCGCAAATACAATGGAACGTGGAGAATGGAGCCAGCCCATCGGGACTCGGGACTCAGATAAGTCCTGTTTTGACATCACATGACAGTGTGCTAGAAAGTTTTTTTTATTTTTTGATATCCTATTAACAGAGAAACTGAAAACCTGCACCAACTGAAGATGATAGAGCTAAGCATCGTTTTAAGAACAGATGAGGAAATAAATTGGCTATCAATACTATATTCCAAAATGGCCCCAGTCCAGCAAAGCATATTAACATGGAATCATTGGACTACTCAGGTGCTTAAAATTAAGCATTTGCATAAATGCTTTGCTGGATATTGGCCTAAGTGTTGTCTTTAGCTATCCTTGTTAAGGGATAGTTAATGAATACAAGTTGCTGAAGTAGATGGAATTTTGAAATGTTGTGTGCCATTTATCTTCAAAAGTACTCCAAGTACTTCACGAAGGAAGAAAAGGGATAGTTTTAAAGAGTAGAAAAATAGAAATTTTCTCTTCAGTATGTTTGATCTAGTCTCTCTCTCCTTCATGTCATACATATTAAGGAATTCAAAACTTAATTAATTTCTTCAACAGTATTCATTCTTCTTGACTGATTTCTACAACAGACAATAAAAATTATGAATGAATTTAGTTTTGGAACAAAATTCTCTACCTTCACTCCTCACTTCTTATTTGATTCAATGAGAAACATGTTAATTACATATATGATCTAGAAAACTCATAAAATCATTGCTGGTAAAGTTTGCAGATGGACACAAAAGATTGGTGGACTAGTTAATAATGATGAAATCAGATCACTTCTACAGAGCTATTTTTAACCTGGATGCAATCAATCAAACAATATGCAATATACAGCTAAGAGCAAGGCCAAATATTTAGGAATAATGTAGGCCATAGTTAAAGGATGGGACCTTGTATCCTGGAAAGCAGGGATTCTGAAAAGGCCTTAGGAGTCATGGTGTATAAAAAGTAGACATGAACTCCCACTACAAAACTGGCCAAAAGGACTAGTGCAAATCATATGTAAACAGGAGAATATTGAGAAGCAGAAGGGAGAAGGAATAAGTGCAGTGGGAATAACAACTGGAAATAACACACAATTCTTAAGATTTTAGCCACCTTTCACTCCCTGACAAATGTGAACTGAGACCATTAAGTTCTTATTCATTTTGCTTAACTTAATTCTGGAAGACACTTGGGAATAAGCACAGCATAACAACCTAAACCAAAGAGAAATGTTTTCAAACTATCTGACACATCAGCCTTATTTACATAACTGACAAAGGAGGTTCTACCAATAGGTAGGCTTACGCCATATCTTTGATAGCAGCAGCCTTTCTAGCACTAATATCAATATGAAGTTTGCTCACTAATCTACACACCCTCAGTGTTACTTCAGAATCAGAGTTTACAATGGCCTCATGAAAAGGGCTTGTCTTCACTACCCGCCGGATTGGCGGGTAGCAATCGATCTATCAGGGATCGATTTATCGCATCTCGTTTAGATGTGCTTAATCGATCCTCGAATGCGCTCCTCGTCAACTCCGGAAATCCATCTCGGTGAAAGGCAGAAGCGGAGTCGACGGGGGAGCGGCAGCGATCGACTCGCCGCCGTCCTCACGGCCAGGTAAGCCGATCTACGATACGCCAACTTCAGCTACATTATTCACGTAGCTGAAGTTGCGTATCGTAGATCGACCCCCCCCCCCCCTTAGTGTAGCCCAGGGCTTCAGTGCCCCTCTCCAAAATGGATATTCCAAAGTATAGTGGCTGAGTATCCATTCTTCTATTAAGTACACATTCATACACTTCTGCACTACCCTTTATCAGGATGAGTGAATAGGAGTAGACGTAGGAGCTAGGCCTGGAACCAACTGGTAATAAAGGGCCATATTCTGCTCCCATTTACAGTGGTGTAAATCCAGAGTAACTTCATTGCCCAAGGAGTTTTGCACTTAAACATCAAGTGGCAAGACTGCTATAGACCCTGATTCAGCAAGAGGTTTAAGCACATCACACTTAAATCACGTGAGTTGTCCCATTGAAGCACAATGTGATGCTTACATTTGAGCACATGCTTAAGTTCATTGCTGAATCGGGGACATGACGAGCAGATGGACATAACAGGCAGCCAGGATCAAAATGAAAGATTAATTAAATAGCCCCAAATCTCTTCTATCTCCATATTTCTAGGATTCTAGGTGGTGGTGATAGTATAGAACAGACATTTTAGTGATAGTTTTAGCCCTAGCCTCCGTTTATAATAAACTTGGCCTAGATGTGACCTTGTGGCTCACATACCAAAATTATCCCTCTCTGCCCTTGATACTGCATCAGCAGCTGGTGTTAAAACACTCTGTTCCAGTCTAAATCATTATTAGCATATGGAATTTCTGTCTCCTCCCCAGCTTGAAATAACAGAGTTAAAGATCCTTTTTACTATTAGATTTTAATGCCCTTTCCTGTTCCACAACTCTTACTCGTTATTTAATCTCTACAAGACTTTCTTTGCCAAGATCGGTTTTTTCCTAATATCTCTGAGTCACCCTTAGTCTCCAACTCAATCTGCTCTGATTTTATGACTGGGAGCTGCTCCAGCACCATTATTCATTCCCATGTCTGTCCTCTGTCTCGTTCCCAAACTCAGAAACTTCCTGCTGCTTTTGTCTTCTCTCTTCTGATGGTACCTCATTTAATCCAAGGCAGTGTCTTGTTAAATTAATAAAATACCTGGAACTTTTTGCAGTGAAAGCATTTAAAATTTTCTTTCCTCTAAAAGTGATATCTATCTCTCATGCATATTTCCTGAGCTTGCTCCCACTAAAAAACAATGGCAAAAATCCCATTGGCTTCAGTGGTAGCTGGATCTGACCCTTAGTGAACACAGTGATATACTAAGGTAAAATCATTAAAAACTACTTCTTGAAAATAAACTGAAAGAGTTTTGGGGTTTTTTTAAACAAAGAGACTTTGCTAGTAAATCTTAAAGCCCAGATTAGTTAGTTCTTCTTTATCACAGATCAAGTCTTTGTTAGAGAAGTCTGTGTTTGGATCCAAAAATTCAAGCACTCCCTTTCCTGAAATTCAGAGGAGTTGAGGTCCTGGTTTGGTCACTCTCTAGAGCTATGGATGTTCACATATTCTTATAAAAATGTGGAGAACCATATAAAATCAGGTCAACACTGAAACAGATTGGAGACACTGAAATACAAGGTAAGGAAACACATTAGTGGCATGTAAGAACTATATAGGATTTGGCCTTTACCCATATAGTCTATTTCCTCTGAACTGACCACAGACTAAGTCTGCTCTCATGGCGTATCAAAAAGCTGTCCTGACTTGGTTCTCCATCACTCTAGTTCCATTAGGTCAGTCTGTTCTTTGGCTCTATTCGCTTCAAACAGAGGCAGCACCAGATTTTTTGCTGCCCTAGGTGGTGGCGGCGGGAGAGGCTGCTGACAAAACGCCGCTGAGATCCCCAGCGGCCGAAGAAGCTGCCACCGAAGTGCCGCCAGGGTCCTCGGCAGCACTTCGGCGGCAGCTTCTTCAGCCGCTGGGGATTTTGTCAGCAGCCTCTCCCACTGGCGGCTGTCGAGGGACCTGAAACACCCCCCCCCAAATCCTAGCGCACTAGGTGACCACCTAGGGCCAGCCCTGCCTTCAAATACTTCTATTGCTCTAATGATCTTCCTCCTCTTTCAGTTTACTGCAGGTTTCTCTTGACTTGGATCACTCACTTCCTTATAACAAGGGACTCCTATTCACTAGGCTAAACCTTGTCCTGATTGGCTCATACCATTACTTCCTGTAGTCAGTTTATTTTTGTGTGGTCTATCAAACACGGCACTAGATTGGGAGCTGTAAGACCTCAGTTCTATTCTTGGTTCAGCCACTGGCTTGCTGTGTGATGCTGAGCTAGTCATTTCACCTCTTTGTTCCTCTATTTCACCTACCATCTCTACTGTCTTAGCTCTTGTGCGCAGGGACTGTCTCCTGTTCTGCTTGTACACTGCCTAGCACAATGGGGCCCTGATCTTGGTTGGAGCCTGGAGGTATTATTGTGGCAAATATAAAATAATAATCTTCCTGATTAATTCTCAGTAGTCAACTGGTCTCTTCTCTATGATGAACTGGAAGGAATGAGTTATTAAAGAAGTTAATGTACCAGTCACCTCAATATACCAACATGTTGTGGGATTGCTCATCACCAATGGGAATTTATCACTACTGAGGAAGTAAACACAGATGGAGACTTCTCACCCAAAATGCTCCCTTGCATATGCCTTCAAATTAGGGAGAACAATCTGGTCTGTTAGTAATAGAATGTCCATCATGCCCTCACATGTTGAAAAAATATTTAAAATAAAGAATAATGTAAACCAATGCTTCTCCTATCTAAAACTTACCTATCTACTCATCTTAGGGTTTTATACTGCCCCCCATAATGGTATTATCTGAGCATCTTTCACATAAAAATCAATAGAATTGCTCCTTAGTGGACTTCACTCTGCCACTTCTCTCTTTTCAGGGTCAAAACTCTGCTTGAGGTAGTTTGGTGGGTTTTTTTGTTTTGTTGTATTTGGTTTTCTTTTTCTTTTTGGTTTTCCATGGTGGGTGAAGGGACTGTAAAATAATATTGAAATCATCAAGATGCCCAGATGGAATCACAAGCTTATTTAAGAGAGAACATATCTTAATCTGTGTTAGCCTTTAAGAATTTGCATCCAGTTCAGAAGATTTTTTTTTTTGGGGGGACCTAATAATTTTAATAGATAAGGCCTCTTTTCTGAATGGTGGCAGTTATATGAAAGGCTTTCCTTGATATGAAATGGACTTTCCCTTTGAAATCTATATGGTGTCACATTATATAACAGTAAGCTTTAAATATACTAACCGAGTTTGTAGTATATCAGGCAGTATGGCTCATGTTGTATATATTTGCAGAGCACTTTTCATTTTTAAAGCTATGAATAAATATTAGGACTTGAACTACTAAATTCATATACCTACATTATGGAAATGATAAAAGAGAAATTGGAAACAATGCCAAGAAGAGAAACTACAGAGAAGAAACAAGAGCAAAATTGTCAGGCTTCAGGATTTGGCCCCATCAATCTATTTTAGAAAGATCGAGTAGAGAATAAAATCTCTTTTAATTGTTCTCTACATTCTTCATGCTATTGTTACTTTCCTATCCCTCCTTACTGAGGGCTGTCCATCTCCCCTTCTGCTCTGTTCACACAATAGTCAGGGTGCCGAGCTTTGGGATTTGAAGTTTGAGTCAGGTTCTACTTGATGTGGTTTTTAAAAAGGATTTTTCCTAATCTCAGATTCATATTTGCAGGCATGAGCAGTTATTCATAAGAATGTAGGGGGAGGTTTTCAAAGGTACAAAAGGCTGTAGGCACTCAACATTAAAAATCAATGGTAGTTGGATGCCTAACCAGAATTTCCAAAATGCATTTCCAATAAGCATATTATTGGTTTTTACAGTCTATATAATAAAATAAAATTGTATGTTCCTCCACAAACAACCTCTTTAAGATGAAGTTCAGGTTGCAGGCACATATCAATGGGTTCAGTGCATATTGTCTTTCAAAAATATTAGAGTCACAAACAACCCTGAGATGTTGAAAATGGAGTTAAGGTTACACTTTTCAAATAAGGCACCCAAAGTACCTTAACTGAGACTGTGGGAAAATATCAGAAAAGCATGCTACCTTAATCCATCCACACCTGTTTCATTTTATCCATGTCTACACAATGTAGAATGCCTTCTCATCTTTATTATATAGAAGATTCAAGGTTCATCATGGGGAGCGCTACTGCTGCAAACCACAGAGGAGCATCAGAGGACCTCAGGAAGTCTGCAACCAGGGAGGAATAGTGAGGAGAGAGACATTTCTCCCAACACTTCCTGTGGACCTCTTCAGGAAGCCTTAGGAGAATTGCTGGGTTCTTAATCCCATGCAAGCCTTAAGAATCTCATCAGCCCACATTGCAAGCCAATTATGTTTGTATTCTTTTTACAATAAAAAGTCTAACAATTGAGTTACAATTTAGCATCTATCTCTGCAAGGAAAAGGACTAAAGGTTTTGTGTGTATTGCTGGCCCCACTGTAATCAATGGAGCATCGCCACTGAATTCAATGGGGACAAGATTTCACCCCTTTTATTTAATGGAAGTTTAGGTCTCCAGGAGTCAAATCATTGTAATATTTTCAGATTGAAAATAAAATAACTTCTGCAGTTGGACTTTCATCAATACAATGCTGGTGTTGTATGCTCGGTCTCAAGTAGATAGGTCCAATATAATTTTTTTCCAAGATTGTGAGGAAAAATGACAACTTTTGGGGTTTCAGTTTACACCTCTGTATTCAGAGTGCACATAATTCAGAAATTCCTTGTCTAACTTATTTCATATTTTGTAGAAAATTGTGACGTTGAATCCACACCTTGCCGGTTTTGAGGCTGATCAAAGTTTCTATTTAGATTTTAAAGGGCTGGGGATTGGAAACTCATTGTCCCATGATACAGCTGTCCAAAATAAGACATTATTATGAACTCATGTTTATATTAGTTGTATTGCTCATTTGTGCGTAGTGAGAAAAGATTAGGGTCTACAGGAATAACAGCCATAAAATAATTTTTATGGCTGACCTGGCTGACCTGGAACAATGCTTCCTCAGCTCTCGTCCACCTCGCACCCCTTTTCTATCTACGCTACATTGATGACATCTTCATCATTTGGACCCATGGGAAAGAAACTCTGGAAGAATTCCACCATGATTTCAACAGCTTCCACCCCACCATCAACCTCAGCCTGGACCAGTCTACACGGGAAGTCCACTTCCTAGACACCACGGTGAAAATAAGCGATGGTCACATTAATACCACCCTATACCGACAGTTATGCCTACCTACATGCCTCCAGCTTCCATCCCAGACACACTACACGATCCATTGTCTACAGCCAAGCGCTGAGGTACAACCGTATTTGCTCCAACCCCTCAGACAGATCAACACCTACAAGATCTTCACCAAGCACTCTCAAAACTACGATACCCTCATGAGGAAACAAGGAAACAGATCAACAGGGCCAGAGATGTACCCAGAAGCCTCTTGCTGCAAGACAAGCTGAAGAAAGAAACCAACAGAACTCCACTGGCCATTACTTATAGCCCTCAGCTAAAACCTCTCCAGCGGATCATCGGTGATCTACAACCCATCCTGGACAACGACCCCTCACTTTCACAGGCCTTGGGAGGCAGGACAGTCCTCGCCCACAGACAACCCGCCAACCTGAAGCATATTCTCACCAGCAACTACACACCGCACCATAATAACTCTAACTCAGGAACCAATCCATGCAACAAACCTCGATGCCAACTTTGCCCACATATCTACACCAGGGACACCATCACAGGACCTAACCAGATCAGCCACACCATCACCGGTTCATTCACCTGCACATCCACCAATGTAATATACGCCATAATGTGCCAGCAATGCCCCTCTGCTATGTACATCGGCCAAACTGGACAGTCCTTACGTAAAAGGATAAATGGACACAAATCAGATATAAGGAATGGCAGTATACAAAAGCCTGTAGGAGAACACTTCAACCTCCCTGGACACACAATTGCAGACTTAAAGGTACCCATCCTGCAGCAAAAAAACTTCAGGACCAGACTCCAAAGAGAAACTGTAGAGCTTCAGTTCATTTGCAAATTTGACACCATCAGCTCAGGACTAAACAAAGACTATGAATGGCTAGCCAACTACAAAAGCAGTTTCTCCTCCCTTGGTGTTCACACCTCAACTGCTAGAAGAGGGCCTCACCCTCCCTCATTGAGCTAACCTGGTTATCTCTAACCTGACTCTTCCCTGCACATTTATATCTGCCCCTGGACATTTCCACTGCTTGCATCCGAAGAAGTGGGTATTCACCCACGAAAGCTTATGCTCCAATACCTCTGTTAATCTATAAGGTGCCACAGGACCCTTTGTCGCTTCTACAGATCCAGACTAACACGGCTACCCCTCTGATAGGTAGAATAACGTAATGTATCTATCAACTGCTACCTACCTGAAAACACACATTGTTTGTTAATTTATTGTCGCAATGAGAAATTAGGTATATTCTGGATTATTTGGTAAAGAAACGAAGAGAGACTGTAGTGGACTTCACCCCTTCACAATGATGCCGTACAAACATGTTGAACTTTGGGAATCCAACACTGGATCAGCGCCAACTGGCAAACTCCATTCATTTGACTTGCAACATCCTTGCTTTCACCGTGGTCTCTTCTGACTATGCACAAGTCATCATGTGAGTTTGACATTACCGACAAATATTGACCGAGAACCACATTTGAAAAGCACTAAGCCTAATTTACATGTGATCCCAGCGACATTTAAGTGAGGTTTCCAGGGATGAAAGGTTAAAGGACTGCACAGATGCCCCACAGCTAGCCCTTCTCCACTCCCCATCCATAATTCTTTATTCTTTCCACTATTTGACATTTTTGACACCTGTGGACTAGTTAAACAGAGCCCGAGTGCTTTCTTCACATCTAAACAGATTTGTGTAGTACATCACATTTCATAATCAGGGGCCTTCATTTATGTGTCTCAGGAGTCTTACTAGTTTTTACACACGCCTTACCTTCAAATTTCCTTACCTCTAGGACAGCATGTTGTACATATCAAGTGTGGCCAGAGGGATCAACAGCTATTCAAAATGGATCTTGCTTGCTGGCAGCAGCATCATAAAAGAAAGAAAGCAAGCAATTTGAACAATCTTTTCACCTACTGGCAGCACATCTCCTAAACAAGCAGGACTCCTGGCTTTTTCTTACATATTGTGTATTATGAGGACAAAGAAACAGTCACTTACAATTTGTATTAGGAGCGCTGAAGTGTTCAGTTCAATTCCCCCACCCCCCACCATAAAAGCTAAAAGTAGTTCAAATATAGGTCAAACACTACAGAACAAAAGCTTTCAGACCTCCTTGCTGCATATATAACCCACAACTCAGCTGCTAGTTTGTCAGCTGTTCATTTGTTGTCTGCAAACTTATCCATGGTCTTCAGAGAAAAATATTTTAGCCAGGAAGCTAACATAAGACTGTGCCACTGTTCACATTTTAGTTCCTTCACTTCATAAATATCTTTAGATTGTTGCTCTTTAAATAGAAGGATAAATTTATAGACAGCGTTAATAAAAACCTGGAGCATGACAACATTTGCTTTATTTAAAGATTTATTTTACGCTTACACTTAAATAGTTAGAAGTTCAATCATGCTGTGGATGATATAGTTTTTTTATATTTCCTTATTACTTTTTTTTCTGCTAAAACAAACAATAATCCGGGTTTGGAGTTTTGTTCCAACAAGTTTGTTTTGCTGGTTATATATCACCCAATGGTATTTTTCATATTTATTGAACACACACACAAAATGAAAAAGAAAACATTTATAAAACTCAAAAGATCAAATCCACCTTCGTTGTAACAATCTCCCCTATTCCCAGTCTCTCTCTCTCTTTATGCAAAGAGTATTTGAGCAATTGATCCACCTGAATGTCAGGTGGTATAAAAATCACAGGCTTAAAATGAAGATGACAATAATAATTATAGTCACAGATGTTGCATTAAATATCAATAAAAGATGCAGACATTCCAAGTCACCCCACAACAATTATTTATAGGTGCCATGGGGAAGAGGTTGGTCTTCAGGATGGATTTGAATTAGGAGAGGTGTTTGATGACTACCCCATGAAGAGTACCAGTTAAGGTCTTCTGACTATAAATAAATGGGAAGAAGAGAATATTTTTCCCATCTCTCTCTTGCACACCATCTACTTGGTAGTTTGATGCACTCAGCTCAGGAACACAGTGCAGAGAGAGAGAGAGAGAGAAAACCTTTTGTTGCCAACCTGAGAGAAGAGAGCCTTGTGTAATTTATTTTTATTTATGTTATAAAAATAGTTTTGTTTCATGGACTGATGATAAAAAAAATGAAAGTAACATTTAGGCTGTTTTACTGCAGTTTGTCAGGTGACGTGGAGGTGGCCAAATGCCTGATGTGAAGCCGACCCTGCGGTTACAGTGCTTTGTAACAAAGGCTCCTAATAACTTCATTTCTTGCTGGTGTCTCCATTTGCATTTTGAGCTAGGTAAGAAGTCCTGGGCTTTGCCATGCAGTTCCTTTGTACTCCCCCATTAAACCTCTCATGGCAAATCAATCAAGAAGAATATATACATCATTGTTTTCACATACTAAACTTTGTATCCAGACTTCTGTACTGCTGAGATCAATAGTTTGGGCTCAGCCTATTATGAATATAGGAGGTGAAGTGTAACTGTACAGAATGTACACTAGGGAGTGATGCACAAAGGATGATTAAACCCCACTTTTGCACTCCTCTGGTCCTGCTGTTTTCTATAGGCCAGTCTCCTTGCTCATTGTTACAACAGCCTGAGGGTTGCTCTAATCCATACTGGCTGCAATGACCACAGGGGTCTGGAAATGCAGTTGAGGAGGTGTAGCTCAGGGGCCACTGGTCATGCATCCTTTCCTCCACGCCTGCCCTTTTTTCCTTACTACACCACCAGCAAGGAGAGAGAGAGAGGCATTAGAGACTCTACACTGGCTCTGTGCTATTGGAGAATGATCCATACACTGGGATGATCCTCTTGCATCCAGTTAAACTGGCTTTAGGACAAGGTTACACTGGTGGTGTGCTGTGCTGATCTCCATTTAGGATCTCCTGCTGTAAACCCTCTCCAGGAGTCAGGTGCCTAAACTGTTTCTTGCAAGAATGGTGGTAGCACACTCCTCACTGTCACCACTTTAATAAAACGTATAGCCCTGCAGTTAGGGAACTCATGCAGGGACCCCCAGTCAATTCCCCCTTCTACTTGATGAGGAGACGGGATCGGAACATGGGTTTCCTACTTCATAGGTGAGCGTAATAATCACTGCACCCCAAAGTTATTCTCACCCTCGCTCTGGACCAATGCATATTGACTTATCCACAGTGGAACAAGCTTCTACAGGAGAGACGGAGAGAGCCTCACATCACAATATCCTCCAGTCCAGGGGTTAGTGCACTCACCTAAGAAGCAGGAAACCTATTTTTAAATCCCTTCTCCACATCAGCTCATCTGGCTTACATACTGTAATGGTCAGAAAATACATGAAAGCTTCCCAAATTCCCTGGTAGAATTCCTTGTATTGCTTCAGCTGTACTCTCTGTGAAGGACACCAGGACATTTTCTACACAGGACGTTGATTCAATTAGTCATAAAATCTATACCAGAAAAAATGAATCCAGTGTTTCTAGCTGAAGGATGTAATTCCTTTAAATTTTACCTCCTCCCCCAATACTCACACTTAAGGTACATCTACACTGCATACTCCTTACGGCAGCATGCAGAGTACATACACTACACACACCCCTAGCCTGGGTAGAAATAGCAGTGCAGATGGTGAGGCACTGCTTAGGTGAGTAAAGACAAGCCTGAATCCTTAGGGTACGTACCCTACACAGCTCTCTACGCTCCAGTAGTGGAGAGGCAGCAGGGAAAAGCAATGGCAGCAGGGAAAGGCTCTGGAGGGTGGGCGTCAGCAGGGAAAGTCTCCAGCATCTCTCCGCAGCCTGAGACTTTCCCCACTGCCTCCCCCTGTCACAGCCTTTCACTGCCTGTTCTGTTCATTCCCTCTGAAGCATCCGACATTGGCCACTGTTGGAAAACAGGATACTTGGCTAACTGGACCATTGGTCTGACCTTGTATGGCCATTCCTATGTCCTTATGCCCCATGTAGCTACACATTGCAGCATGGACACTGCCTGCTTTTCACTGCATCATCTAGCTACGCATACCCTACCCACTGCCGCCAGTGGTGTGTAGTGCTGACATACCTTCAGTGATGGAAGAATCAGAAAGAGAAGCCACCTCAATATTTGTAAATGTTTTTTCATTAATATTATATGCCTGCTAGGATATTTTAACCTCTTATTTGTGAAGTATGAATTTGGCCAGCAGTGTCACACCATCTCAAACCCCTTCTTAATTTTGCTCTTAGGCATACACATTTGCCACTTCAACCCTTTTAGTGCATTATGAGTAAACCTACTTTGTGTGGTGCTTAAAATTGGAACCCTTTTGGTCCCATCGGTCTTGCTAGTCCATTGAAAGTCACAGCAGTAAATTTCATGGCAGCCCATTGTGCACAACATGATGGCACTTAAGGAGAATGTAGAGGTCTACGAAGACAATACCCATGGCTTTGATTCTGATAGGTCCTTACGCAGGTACACATAAGTCGGGGGAGGGGCAGAGGGGAATTGTGCAAGCAGTCTCTCCACCTTGTGCGCCCCTATCAGAAGTGCAGTCCCTGGACTCTCAGGAGTGCAGAGGCTGCTCTCTCCATGCAGGAAGGGGACACCGCCATGGCCCTCCCACCCTCTGTACCTGCTTGCAGAGTGAGACTGGCACAGAGTGGGAGTATGCTGTACCCTCTAACAGGATATAGCTAGGGCCCTACCAAATTAATGGTCCATTTTCGTCAATTTCACAGTCATAGGATTTTAAAAAAAGTAAGTTTCATGATTTCAGCTATTTAAATCTGAAATTTCACGGTATTGTCACTGTGGCGGTCCTGACCCAAAAGGGAGTTTGGGGGGGATCATAAGGTTATTGTAGAGGGATGGCGCTATTGTCACCCTTACTTCTGCGCCACCGCCAACAGAGGCAGAGAAGTAAGGATGGCAAGGTATCGTATGGACACCCTTACTTCGGTGCTGTTGCCTTCAGAGCTGGGACCTCAGCCAGCAGCCGCCACTCTCCGGCCACCCAACTCTGAAGGCAGCAGCGCAGAGGTAAGGGTGGCATGGTATGGTATTGTCACCCTTACTTCTGTGCTGCTGCTGGTGGGGCACTGCCTTCAGAGCTGAGCACCTGGCCAGCAGCCGCTGCTCTCTGGCCACCCAGCTCTGAAGGCAGCGCAGAAGTAAGGATGGCAATAGTGCAACCCCCCCTACAATAACCTTGTGATCAGCATTCCCTCTAAGTTTTCCCACCCGTGTGCGGAATGAATTTTGTTATTTGCACCAATATGGAGGTGATGTGTGACACATCACCTTCATATTGGTGCAAATAACAAAATTTATGTGGTGTGGGTGGAGCTAAGGGGTTCAGAGTGTGGGAAGAGGCTCAGGGCTGGGGCAGAGGGTTGGAGTGCAGGGGTGTGAGGGCTCTGGCTGGGGGTGCAAGCTCTGGAATGGGGCAAGGGATGAGGGGCTCAGGGCTGGGGCAGAAGGTTGGGGTGCAGGCTCTGGTGTGGAGCTGGGATGAGGGGTTTGGGGCATAGGAGGGTGCTCCGGGCTACGGTAGGGAGAGAGGACTCCCCCCAGCTCTCTCCCCTCGCAGCAGCACCTCGTCGGGGGGAGGGGGGGAGAGGCATCTCTCCCTGCCGCGGCAGCTCCGAGGCTCAGGCCACGGGAAAGGTTCCCTCCCACGGCAGGTTCGGGCTGGGGCTGGGTTTGGGCTGGGGGAAGGGTGCCCAGCCCCCAGCCATGGAAGGTCCAGGGCTCTATTGGGGCCAGGAGAGGGGCACCCCTTCCCCGGCCGCTGCAGATCTGGGCCAGGACTGGGTTCAGGCTGCCCTTGCCCGGACGCAGCAGGTCCGGGCCAGGGCTGGGTTTGGGCCGCCCTTCCCCCAGCCGTGGCAAGTAAGAGCTTGGTTCAGTAGTTTGAATTCATAACCATTCATGATACCATTTGGTCAGCATTCCATTCCACAATCTAGATGGCCTATTAAAAAGATTTGTCAATCATCTTTTTAGAAGTGGTTTACAAAAAGAATAGATAATGGTACTTGGTTTTTAAGTGGCTGAATGTAACTTTGGGGAATTTAGGGGTAATGTTTCAAAGGTGTTTAAGTGACTTAGGAGCCTAAGCTCCATTTCAATAGGGATTTAAGCAGTTGGAAGACCAAGACTATGGCTACACTAGACAGCTTACAGTGGTGCTGTAAGCTCTCTAGTGGAGCCACTCTAAGGGTACGTCTATACTACCCGCCAAATCGGCGGGTAGTAATCGATCTTTCAGGGATCGATTTATCGCATCTCAACTAGACACGATAAATCGATCCCAGAAGTGCTCCCCGTCGACTCTGGAAGTCCTGCTCGGCGAGAGGAGGAAGCGCAGTCGACAGGGGAGCGAGCCTGCGCCGCGTGGACCCGATGTAAGTACTTTCACTTTCGATCTAGGAAACGTCGACTTCAGCTACACTATTCTAGTAGCTGAAGTTACGTATCCTAGATCGATCCCCCCCCCCCCCCCAGTGTAGACCAGCCCTAAGACGACAGGAGAGAACTCTCCCATCAGCTTAATTACTCCAGCTTCTGTGAACAGGGGTAGCTAGGTCGGTGGGAGAAGCTCTCCCATCGACATAAGCGCTGGTGTGGTCAGCGCTAAGTCAACATAAGTTATATCGCTCAGGCAGGTGGCTAATTCACACCCTAAAGCAACATAACTTATGTCAGCTTAAGCTGTAGTGTAGCCATAGCCTAAGTCTCTCTGAAAGATTCCTAAGTGCCTAGTGACTTGGTTCCTTTTGAAAATAGTATTTAAATTTCTAAAGTCACTTAGGTGACTCAGAAAATGTTACCTGTCATCTTATTTAACAATGGTTGATGCAATAATGCAAGAGAGATTGATTTGCTCTAGGTCCGTTCTGAAATGCTAGTGCAATGTGGCTAGCAGTATGGTTAATTGGGGCCTGTTGCAACTGCTATTAATATCTTTCCATTGACTTAGTGGGAGTTGGACTGAGCCCTAAATAAGACTGTCTTGTTCCAGACTACTACCATAGCAAGGGCTTAGATAAATATGCAACTCCATTCACAGTCACATCAACCCCAAGGTCAGAGTAACAGTGGTTCAGGTCTTGTTCAGAAAATCATAGAACTGCCTTGGCATAGAAACAGGGAGGGTAAAATTCAAAGTTTTTCCTTGGAAACCTATCACCAGCAAGCAGTGAATCTGATCATAGCAGCTACACTTGGAAATTATCTTTTAGATAATTGACACCATCTCCCTTTAAATGAAGATGCCAAATATTTAAAACACTTGTATATCTAATTAGATGAAAGGTGTACTATTTACAACATGAGCCTAAAGGATTTTAAAAAGTTGTTTGCCATTCTCTTTCAGTTTTAAGAGATTTGTAAATGTCAAATCCTGTTTGTTGGTGCTAATCCTGTGGTATATTGAAATGCCTGCATTTGATGAAAAAGTGAAATCCACAAGGCAGTTACAGAAATGAATTGCCAGTATTGGAAGCACTAAGTGGATTTGATGTGTGATTTTGTTGCTGTTGTTGTTCACACTTTTTTTCTTCCTTACTTTATCCTGTTGCCATAGAAATGAGTTCAAACCCAAACATGGTCATTTTCTCTGGTTTAAAGGCCACTCATTCCATTTAACTCAGGATAGTCAGTATGGATTCTGAGAAAACTGAAGAAAGAAAAACAATGCATTCTGCTGTTTAATAAAAAGAACCTTAATTTGCAAGGAGCAGTGAATAAGTCGCACTGAAAAGCAGCGAGAAAAGGTGAATCTGTGTACCAAAAGATTGCCTGCCTCTCCCTATTATTAGGTACAAAAATAGAACAGTGGTTTTAAATTGCTGCTAGTCCCATCTCCTGAAAACTTGACAGTAAGAAGAGGCTGCTGGGTAAGCTATTCTGATATTTAGAAAAATTGGAGTCTTTAAAGAAAAGTGGGGAGAGACCTCTTTTAGATTTACATGACAAAGAGACCAAAAAAAAGGCTTTATGGAGGCATGTTAATGAAGTCTTAAGGTACTGAATGAGCTAAATGAGATGCAATGTTCAGGCTGCTCATACTGACATTCATATGAGACTGTGGCAACTCTAACCCTCTTTGTTAATGCTATTAGATGCATGGTGTAACCAGAACACATTTATTTTGTTTAAAGGGTTTAAGTGCAATGGATCTTATGCTTGTAAAGTGTGGAGAAATCACTTAGCATCCAGTCCTGTTTGCCTCCTTTTATCTGGACTGATGCAGAGAGGGGGGATGACCACCCCGTCCTATGAGTCAGGAGTTCTGAGTTCTATTCCAGACCAACTTAGCACTGACCTACTGTGTGACTTTAGGCAAAGTCAGGGCCGGCTTTAGGCACCAGCCTAGCAAGCAGGTGCCTGGGGCGGCAAATGGGAAAGGGCGGCTTCCCAGGTGGTCTTAGGGCGGTACTGCGGCGGCTTTCGGCAGCATGTTGGCAGCCGCTCCTTCGGCAGCATGCCGGTGGCAGCTCTGCCGGTCCTCTGTCTTTGGCGGCATGCCGGCGGCAGCTTTTCTTTTTTCCTTCGCCACTTGGGGTGGCAAAAAAGGTAGAGCCGGCCCTGGGCAAGGTTCATGGTCTCTGGGCCTCTGTTTATCCATTTGTGCAATCAGGATAAAAATAACCCCATACAGGTGTTATGAAGTGTCATTAATGTTTATAATATGCTTTGACAGGCTCAGATGAACGGTAGTATGGAAGTGCAAAAACCCAAGCTCTCCCTGCCAAAAAACCAAAATCAGATCTTTCGCCTCTTCTACCAAATTGACAGACAGTTGTTTGCTCAACTGCCTGCCTTGCAGTAGAGGGAAAATAAAGACCTGAATGATTACTATCAATGTCCCTGTGTTGCAAAGCATTGAGGTTATCAGAGTAATTCAGTGCAAGAGTACCAGCACTCAGACTGAGAGAAACAAGAATGTAGTCCTTGGATTTAATGCACCTGAAACTGTGGTGTATGTCAGAAAGTATACTGTATTGACATGTGGCATAAGAAAACAGGAAACTTGGAAAGAATCACTAACATACTATTTTCAAGAGAAGTGAGAATTTTGTTAGTTACTCACATGGTGAGCCACTGATACAGTCCAGAAGAGAATCCACATCTCCCAACGTTTACTTCTCTGTGCGAATTGCCAGTCAATGCCTTCTCCTAGGGAGTTTATCTTAGACATTTTGGTGAGGCAGCAGTCAAAGCAGGGTTTTGTTGGGATACTGAGCTAAGACGGGAGCTAAGATACAGCATTGTTTCTAAAAGTAGATGAAGTTATAAATTTAAAACCAAATGTTTATAAATTCATATTTAAATGCATCTTTCATGCTTGAGGCATTCTAACACACTTTACAGGGAGTTCATAGATTCATAGACTACAACGCCGGAAGGGACCATTGTGGTCGTCTAGGCTGACCTCCTGTATATCATAGGCCATAAACTTCCTCAAAGTAATTCCTAGAGCAGATCTTTTAGAAAACCATCCAATCTTGATTTTAAAAAATTGCCAGTGACTGATAAGCCACCAGGACCCCTGGTAAAATGATTAATTACCCTCACTGTTAAAAAAAATACCCCTTTTTTGCAGTCTGAATTTGTCTAGCTGGATACTCACTGAGGTGCCAGTACTGCTTGTGTAACTCCTCTTTCAGTTACACTCAGTAAGAGCTGAGCCTTCAACATGGTGTCTTTTTTAATGAGAAATTGGATATTGAGCAAGGTACACCCAATTTTTTCAAAAGTGCCATGGGAGATGTAAGTCACAAAAGAAGCTGGTAGATAGACCTCATCTCATCCACAGGAGGCATCTCTTGCCACATAGAGCACATCATGGAGCGTTGATTCTAAGCAATAATCTCATCGGTGTGTTTCATAATTTAGGATTACATTCTGATTTCAGTTACCCTGATAGAACTCCACTGAAATTGAGAGATTGGCACCAGAGAAACTAGCAGCTGAATTCAGCCCATGGGCCCAAATGCGGGACACCCGAGCAACAAATACTAGACTGCACACAGCTCTGCTCCTGAGGGATGAAGTCCATGAAGTGGCTGCAGAGTAGAGCTGGTCGGGAATTTTTCCACAAAATATTTTTCTCTGAAAAATGCTAATTTGTCAAAACCAGAACTGTTCATGTGGCACAATCGGTGTCAACAAATTTCCTGACTCAAAAAAAGTTGAAAAAACGTTGTCATTTTTTAAACAAAGTTGGGCTTTTTTTGTTTCAGAATGACTTTTCCTTTTAAATTAATTTATACTAAAAAAGGTCAAAATCAAAACTTTTACATTTCAATTGACCTGAACCAAAATTACGAGGCAGCCTACCCCCCTGCATGGCCCCTTTACAATCCTGCTTCCTGTTGTGCAGAAGAACTATATTGGTGTTGGCCTGTGGAGAAGATTCCATGCCTGCAGAGGCCAGGCCGGTATGTAATGGTAATATATAAATTCAGGCCTGACTGCTAACAACATCACAGCTACCAGTACTCTCCAGTGTCAGTGGTGGGCATGGGCCCAAGCTGTAGTGTGAAATCTGAATTGACAGCGTCCTGGCTGAGGGGTGAGAAAGCTACAAATCGAGCTGGAATGGTAATAGTAGAGTATCATACAAATGAAAAGAGATTAAGAGCCAACGTTCAAAGTTATCTATTAAACTGATCCTGGCAAAAAAAAGTGTGAAATATTAAAAGGCGAAGAGGTATTTCATGTACAAGACTTTCATGTACATAATCCCCCCGCAGTTTGTACAACCTGTAACTGAAGGAAGGTATAGTAACACAGCAGCAAATGACAGCCAGTAGGAGAACATTATTTTGAATATACTTTTCTATCAGACAAGCTCTAAATCGGTAGCTGTGAAGGCTGAGTTGTCTGGCAGTTGGCACAACAGACTGCCTTGTGGGGAACATGAGTCTGAGTCCAGTAGCATCACTAAAATAGGGGCCTGGCAGGGAAGGTCAGGGAAGGTCTGGAAATGGTTAGAGCTGTGGGGGGATAAAAAAAAAAAAAAAAAAGAGAGAGAGAAAATCTTTTCAAGAAAAGTCACACTAGCGGGTGTATATATTACTTAAAAAATGGGAATGCAAGGAACTCATTTCAATGAATCTGAACAATGTACAGTTAATCCAAGACTAGTATAAGCATTAATGGCAGGATGCCTTCCAATTTTACTTTATCTTGAGGCATTTACTAGGGCTGGCTACAGTTCTTATTACTTCACACACTTTCAATGGAACACCTTGCACAGCTGTTCCATAACTGTAACGATGTTAAGTACACTAATGCAGAATCAATGAATGGACCAATCAAAGTTGGAAAAAATAGTCTAACACACTATTAATTTAAAGAATGATGTATTCTTTCTGATTTTAAAATAACTCTAAATCTCAGTTCCTTTGTTTTCATCTGTCAATTTATAAATGTAAGAGTGCTTAAGCAACAAGTTTGTTGATTGCAATCTATATTTGGTAGATTAAAATTTATATTATTTATTTGGGGAATTAAAATATCCCAAAATTAAATCCTCTATAAAATGAACTTTGAAACCGTGACAGATTCTGCAGAAGCTAAATGGATAGAGACCTCTCTGTATATCCTGTTTAGGTTAGAACCACTGCCTAGTAAGTGAATATTCTCTGGAGGTTGTCCTTCTTGTTACATATGCTCCTAATTCATATTCTGGGAGAAGAAAAGACCATGAGTGAGAAAACAGTTATTGATTAACACCATTGAAAACACATTGAAAACTTATTTTGCTGCTCCGTTTAATGGAATAAACTGAATTCACGCATTTGGACTGAAACTGAAATTAACTCTCTCATTCTTCTTAGACTAACTAATGTCCCCTTTTTAAATCACAGCCTCTTTTGCCCCAAAGAAAATTCAAATTCTCACTGCATTGGAAATCGTCAAGAAAGCTGCTAAAACAAATAAACTTAAAACTTACTCAGCTTTGCTTTCCATCTAGACAATCCTGAAATTTTGCCTACATAGAAAATAAGTCACATGACTGACACCTGGCATCTATGGGGAATTATCACCCTGTTACATTTAGTGGCAGGTATACAATCATTTCTACAGAGCACTGAAGGTAAATTCAACTCAAGCATTTCTTTTATTATACCAAAAAACATATTAAGTGAAACTGAACAAATTCTTATTTCTATCTGTTTCCAAAGCTCTTAACTCACGTTTCTATACCAACCTACTAAATTTAAGTGATAACATACCAAGTCAACACTGAACAGAATGAAGCAGGTATTAGACAAAGCCTGGATGGCCATATTTATATGTACCTTTTTATTCCCTCTTTATTTCTACACCCCATATGGAAACCCAATATAAAAATTGCCTGTCAAGCACACGTTCCACCAAGACGGTACCATCAAATGGGACAAGACTCTTTTAGTGCAACTCTCAGGGAACAAGAGAGTTTACTCAGGAGTTTGGGTTGTGAGCAAGAATTACATACTAATAGATTGAAATGTTAACCTTCCAGAGCCAATGGCATTCCCCTTTTGAGAGAATGTCCCAAATGACCTTTAGAGATAGCATACTTGTTGGCCCAGATATGATTAGGTATAAACCACATCTCAGAAACTGATCCAACTATCACTCAAGCCAAAGTAAAGACTCGCATTGATAAGAAAGGGAGCTGGATAAGGCCAATACTCAGTTTCTACTGGCATCCATATTAGTCCTGGTAGCTAAATAGACCTCTCCAAATCTGGGTTGCTAGTTCCATAAAATGTGGCTTTGTCTATGAAGTGGTTGACTCAGACTCAAACTTTAAGGTCAGAAGGGACCATTATGATCATCTAGTCTGACCTCCTGCACAACGCAGGCCACAGAATCTCACCCACCCACTCCTGGAATAATCCTCTCACCTATGTCTCAGCTATTGAAGTCCTCAAATCATGGTTTAAAGACTTCAAGATGCAGAGAATCCTCCAGTAAGTGACCCGTGCCCCATTCTGCAGAGGAAGGCAAAAAACCTCCAGGGCCTCTGCCAATCTACCCTGGAGGAAAATTCCGTCCCGACCCCAAATATGGCGATCAGCTGAACCTCGAGCATGTGGGCAAGACTCACCAGCCAGACACCCAGGAAAAAGTTCTCTGTAGTAACTTCTAACATCCCATCATTGACCATTGGTCCTATTTACCACTGATGGTAAATAGTACCTCCTTGTGAGGTAGAAGCTCTCTTCCTGTCAGGTACTTCCTGCCAATGATTGCGCCAGCTCTGCAGTGGCCTGCCTCTTCCTGAGACTTGGGCCTCTTGCCAGTCACTTTAATGTCTCTCCCCTTCCGGGTTAGTCCATACACAAAAAGCATGGGGAATTAACACAAATAAATGAGCTAATAGGAAATAGAAGGGAATGATTCTCTCTCAAGGTGAGTCAGCATCTGGCCCTCCCTTCCCTCAAGGAGGGTCCATCAAGCAGTGGTCATCTGGGAAGTTCCTGCCTTCAGTCAACCCATTTCCCAGGAGCTGAGGGTCTGCTCTCTTCCCTGGTCTGCCAATAAGTGAGTGGCTCTGATCCCTTTTTAAACTCCTCCTCCAGCCTGTGCATGCTCTGCAGGTGTGGCAGGGCAGAGCTGCCTGAGCCAAGAGCAGCTCCTTATCTCCTAGTTGTCCAGTGTGAGGTTTGTATGCCCCATCTCACTGTCTAACGGTAGCCCACTGTTATTGAGGAGCATCGTTGAATCTGACCTATGCAAAACAGAGAGACAGTCATAGGTGTGAACGTAGGCCTGCCTCCCTTCCCATACTGATGGTGCTGACAGTGTAATCATCCTAAATGTTCTGCTCTGAATTTCATCCCATTACTCTTAGTTATATCTCCTGGTGCCATACTAAAAAAATCCCTTCCTTGGTGGTGGTAGCACTCTTCAAACATTTATAGTTTATTATCATGCTCTGCCCCCACCTTCATAATCATTTAGCCAGTTTAGTTCCTTTAATCCTTCTTCATAAATCCCCCTAGTCCCTAATGTCACTATTCTCTGAATTCCCTCTAATTGGTCAATATATTTCTAGCTATATGTTGCCCAGAAATGAACAAAGTATTACAGATGCACCAGAAACATATGGGGAAACCACTATTATTACGAGTGTAGTACCAACAGAGTGCTAGGCATACTTCAAGGTCCCAGTCTCAACACAGGACTCAATGGGGTTGAACTGGTCCTGGGCATCAGAGCTGCCAGCTGGGGATCACTAGGGTGCAGCTGTAGGCATGCCCCAATGCCCCATCTGTAAGCGGCAGGTGGAGTGGGAGGAGGTGGCTTAAAGCTGGTTAGGCAACTTTTTAAACTCTTTGTGTATCACAGGCAAGTATCCGGTCCTACGTGCAAATGAGAGCCCCCTACGTTAGGAATCTGCCAACAGCACAGCTCAAAATATGACTGACTGTGAGACGAAACTATACAGAGAATGCTGAAATCTGCTTATGTGCTTGCAAACTCAGCAGATCAAGGTTCAAGGCTTCACAATTTCCACATGATCTGGGAGAAGACAAACACTGTGAAACAACAGTTAGGGAACTTCCAGCTTTCAGCCAGCGCCAGCATCAGCCAAGGAAAAGCTGCCGCTTCAACTTTCACATCCTTTTTCGTATTGTCATGTTCTAGCCCTGCAGCAGCAGTTCTGTGCCTCGAGACTTCACAAACAACTTTAAGAAAGCTATAATGCAAGGAGGGCTGATAAAGAGACACTGATCTTTATTTCCTGGCCCAAACACATGATATGATACATGGTTACAAAGGTGCTTCTCACATGACAATGAGTAGTATCTGCTTCCTTTTTTCTTGAAAAATAAAGTAAATAAAAATATATCAACTAAATAAACTATATCAACTATCAATTATATATATCAACTAAATAAAATATAGTAAAGTCAATAAAAATATGTTGTTGGTGTCCGTTAGTCTCGAGAGATGATGGATATGCGCCCATGGGGAATGTTTAGTTGATGGTTGTGCAGCGTCTGTTGTGGCTGTGGAGCTCCACACGAGAGTGGCAGTCTCGATTGCATTTGCTGCATTTGAAGGCGGTGTCAACTGTGGGTTGGAGCCGCTGCTTCCTTTTTCATTGAACCCGCTTTTCCTCGGCAAGCTGCCACAGCTTGTCTTCACCAGTTTTCAATCCAGTGGTCAGAGAGTGTCTCCATCTGCATCTGTCCTGGGCGAGCTCTTCCCAGCTGTTGATGTCGATTTGAACAGTCTTCAGGTCCCTCTTACAGACATCCTTGAAGCGAAGGTGGGGCCATCCTGTAGCTCTATTTCCGGAGGCAAGTTCGGCATACAACAGGTCTTTGGGGATCCGTCCATCTTCTATGTGACTTAGATGGCCAAGCCATCTGAGGCGGCGTTGACGGAGGAGAGTGAACATGCTGGAGATCTTGGCACGTTCCAGCACCTCGTTGTTTGTTATTCGATCACTCCAAGTGATCCCGAGTATGCGACGGAGGCAGCGCACGTGGAAGGTGTTCAGTCTCTTTTCTTGCAAAGTGTAGAGGGTCCAAGTTTTGCTGGCATAGAGAAGAGTATTTAACACACATGCACGGTACACAGTGACCTTTGTGTTGATGGTCAGCATGTTGTTGTTCCACACTCTCTGTGACAATCTGGCCAAAATTGTGAAGGCCTTGCCAATTCTACGGTTGATCTCAGGGTCCAGTGAGAATTTTGTCCGTGATGGTAGATCCAAGGTAGGTGAACTGACTGACCACCTCTAGCACATAGTCATTGATGGCAATGCTTGGATGTTCTGCATCCTGGGCCATAACTTTGGTCTTCTGAAGACTGATTGTCAACCCGAACTCTTCGCAAGCTCTGGAAAAGCGGTCAATCAGATGCTGGAGATGGGTTTCTGTGTGGGTGGCCAGGGCAGCGTCGTCTGCAAACAGCATGTCTCTGATTGGTGCCTCCCGTACCTTGCTTTTGGCCTTTAGTCGAGCCAGATTGAAAAATCTCACGTCAGATCGGGTGTGGAGATAGACTCCCTCTGTGGAATTTCCAAAGGCACGTTTCAGCAATGCTGCAAAGAAGATGCCGAAGAGTGTGGGAGCGAGAACGCAGCCTTGTTTTACTCCACTGTGGATGTCGAAGGCTTTGGAGGATGAGCCATCATACAGTACTGTGCCTTTCATGTTGCCATGAAAAGACTGGATCACGCTCAGCAGCTTCGGTGGGCAGCCAACCTTTACCAGGATCTCGAACAGCCCATCTCTGTTCACAAGGTTGAAAGCTTTGGTCAGGTCTATGAAGGCAAGGAATAGCGGCTTGTGCTGTTCTCTGCATTTCTCTTGCAGCTGCCTTAAGGAGAAAACCATGTCGGTTGTGGATCTCCCTGCTCGAAAACCGCACTGTGACTCTGGGTAAACTCTGTCAGCAAGCTTCTGCAGTCTATTCAGGATCACGCATGCGAAGGCTTTACCCACAACACTCAGGAGCGATATGCCTCTGTAGTTGTTGCAGTCGCTTCTATCACCCTTGTTCTTGTAGAGGGTCACGATGTTGGCATCTCTCATATCCTAAGGTACTGCACCTTCGTCCCAGCACTGACAGAGGAGGTTGTGGAGGTGTTCTAGGAGGACGTTGATGCCACACTTGATAACTTCTGGTGGGATGCCATCCTTTCCTGGAGCCTTTCCTGTGGACAAGCTCTCAATGACTTTCTTCAGTTCTTCCACGGTGGGCTACTCGTCCAGCTCAGTTTCAACAGGAAAACCATCCACGGTATTGAGGGCAGCTTCGGTGACGGTGTTTTGCCTGGAGTACACTTCAGAGTAGTGCTCCACCCATCTATCCATCTGCTTGCCCTTGTCCTGGATGTTTTCGCCTGTTGCAGACTTTAGTGACACTCGCCACTTCTTCTTTGTGGGTCCCATGGCCTTCTTGATGCCATCATACATTCCCCTGATGTTTCCAGTGTCAGCAGATAGTTGAATGCTCCGGCAGAGCTGGAGCCAGTAATCATTTGCACACTGTTGAGCTAGTCTCCGTACTTTGCTCCTGGCAAATCGATACTCTTGTAGAGTCCTCTGACTGGGGGAACGCTTGTACTCCAGGTGAACAGCACGGCCTTCTTCAATGGCTGGAGTGAGTGTGGCGGAGTTGGCCTCAAACCAGTCATTATTCATGTTTCATTTCTTTCCAAAAACTTTCATGGCTGTGCTGTATACTGCGTCTCTGATGTGGTCCCATCTCTTTGGCGCAGCCACCGGGAGGCATACAGTTCAGCACCTCGGAGAGCTCATGGGTGAATTTCTCTGCCTTGTCTGGGTGTGCGGTCTTGCTCACATCGATGCGGGGTTTGCCCTCTGGCCTAGAGCGGTGGATCTTATTTGGCTGTAGCCTCATCTTGCTGCACACCAGCGAGTGATCACTGTTGCAATCAACACTGTCGAAGGTGCGAGTAAGCAGGATGCACTTCAAAGCAGACCGCCTGATGATGATCAGGTCGAGTTGGTGCCAGAGCATGGAGCGAGGGTGTCTCCAGGACACTTTGTGTTGAGGCTTTGTCTGGAAGAATGAGTTGGTGATGCTGAGGTCATGGTACGAGCACAGTTCCAGAAGTCGTCGTCCATTCTCATTCATTTCTCCAACGCCAAACTTTCCAAGACAGGTTGGCCAAAAGTCGTGGTCAGCGCCCACTCTGGCGTTGAAGTCACCCAGTAGTATCAAGTACTCTTCTTTAGGGATACTCCTGATGATCGTGTCTAACTGATCATAGAACTCATCCTTGGTATCCCTGTTGGCGCCGAGTGTTGGTGCATACACGCTGATCAGGTTGACGGGTCCAATGGATGTGTGAGTTGGAGTGATAACAGTCTTTCAGTTCCTTGTTGACCAGGTTCCACCATCCCCAGTAAAGAATTTCTCACGGCAAATCCAACACCACACGCTCTGATTTCTTCGGCACTCTTCCCTTGCCAGAAGAACGTATAGTTCTTTTCCCTGAGAGTCCCAGCGTTTGGCAGCCATGTCTCCTGCAAAGCGACTATGTCAATTTGGAGTCGTGCTAGCTCATCGTTGATGACTGCAGTCTTCCGAACATCACTGATTGCCTGAAGGTCTTGTGATAGGCCAGTTGTCATGGTCCGTACGTTCCAGCATCCTAACTTGAGGGCTGGTTTCTTAAATGTTGGTTTTCTTTTGTTGTTCCCTGGTGCATGGTTCGCAGTCCACTTGTCGGGTACTCACGTACACTAAGCCCCACGAACCCAGTGAAGCAGATGAACTGTGGCAGGACAACACCTTATTGGCTGGGGGATGCCGAGCTTGAGGCGGGCAATAGTTGTCCAGTGGTGATCCCTCCCACCGTCGGAAGCAACCCCTGGCGCCAGCTCTACGCCAATCGAGCAGGGGGCTTATAACCGGTAAACTGTTGCTTCCCGTGTTGTGTCGATGCTGTGAAGCGAAGCTGGAGTGTCCTCTCCAGGGTGCAAGCCAGGGCAGGGTGATATGGAAGAACAGCTGTTGCCCATGCAGCAGAACCCACCTCTCCACATAACTGATGGATCCAAGGGAAAGACAATGTCGATACAACTTGGCACCAGTGGCGTCGCAGGAGTTGCCGGAATGACATTGAGGACAATGTCAGACCGCCATCGGGACTCTGACACCGGATTTGGTTTTAGGGTTGACTCCCTTAGCCTTTCCCATGAGTGAGTATTGCCACAAGGCAGTGGAGGTTTTAAATCAGAGTTTTCCTTCTCCTAGGTGGGCTGCCTTCCAAGGCTGACGAGCCCCACCTACCCGAGAATAAAATAAAATTAAAATATATCAGCTAAAATCCACTATCACTCCCTAATATAGAGAATTACTAAAAATACCGAAGGAAAAACATCTAGGAGGGAGATCAGGGTATTGGACATCTGTCAATAACTAGCATCTCTGAACTGTAGTGTCTTTCACATCTCATAGCCACTAATCATTCTCAAAACAAATCTTTCTGCTGCTTGTTCTCAGAACAGTTCCTATTTGGCCACTGAGGTGAATGCCCTATCTGAAACCTGTGTTTTCTGCTCCTGGTGTTTTTCACTGTGAATGATTGGTTGTGTCACTGCTACCTCTCTCAGCACAGAAGCACTGTCAGCAGCGTCATGATTTTTAGCATTTTTCTTAAAGCCCCCACTGCTGAATCATGATCTTGCATGAAAATCAAACCTTTCATTGGTAAAAAATAAGTCACTAGCCATCATGGTAAAAGGGAAAAGCTTTAAAACACAAATCAAGTGCACCCCACAGGCTCAAACATAACAATGATTATTAAAATCTCATGATTTGTGGGGGGAGGGTGAATTCAGGAGTTCTGAATATTCTGGATGTCTTGAAGAAACAGACAGCCAGCGTCGTCCTTGGTTTTGTTGAGGTGTCTTATCTTCCTCCTGTGGTACTGACCCCAATGGGTATGGGTATATGAATATTCTGTGAATGACTCCGATGTTTCATTATCAGGTTGCCAGACAGTTTCTGTCTGAAAGCTAACATTCTCTCCCATTTGCAATGGAGATAATTATTTTGGCTTTCTTGCATCTCTTGGCACTGGTGTTTGAGGCATTCTAGGGTCAGGACTATTAAGAATGATGTGGAGCAGCTTCTAACTCAGGGGTCTCAAACTCAAATTACCACGAGGGCCGCATGAGGACTAGTGCATTGGCCCGAGGGCCGCATCACTGACCCCGCCCCCTCGCTGCCCCTGCCCCCACTCCACCCCTTCCATTAGGCCTGCCCCTTCTCCGCCTCCTCTTGAGTACATGGCTCCCCACTCCTCCCCCTCCCTCCTAGAAATTGCGAAGCTCTTCCCTGCAGCCCGCCGGGCTCCCCACACTCCCCCCCCCCCTTTAAAAAAATTTTTTTATTTTTTTTTACCCCCAGGCAGTTCCCGCTGCCAGAACAACTATCTGGCGGCGGGAACTGTATGGGGGTAAAAAAAAATTTTTTTAAAGGGGGGGGCACAGGGAGCCCCACGGGCCGCAGGAAAGACCTCTGTGGGCTGCATGTGGCCCGCAGGCCGCGTGTTTGAGACCCCTGTTCTAACTTCATATCTACCCTAGAACATCTAAAGACATTTTTTGGGTCAGAAGAGTCTTCCAATCCTTGTGAGCCTGGCAGATGAATTTTAGGTAGATGGAGCACCAGTTAGGTAAATGCCCTTCAGCCAATCATCAGAACTAGACACTAGGAGATCAATTTTAAATGAAGGGCATTCTTTTAACACAGCCTTTTTTTTTTTTTTTTGCTACACCTACCAAGAACTCAAATCCACCCCTGAAAAACATTTTTTTTTCTTATTGGGAAAAACTGTTAGAAATGTGTTCCCTACTTTAACTGTGTAATAAACTAGCCCTTACTAGAGAAAGAACAGAAAAATAAATCGCCGTCAGCAAACTAAGAAAATTGAGTATAAGGAATTCTGATTTCCTGTTTTGGCAGCTGAAACGAAGTGAGAATGGATGGGGAGTACACATGTTCTTCTATGGCTTCATCGGAAATATTCCACAGCAGCACAAAGTCTGCACAGAGCCCAATGATTTTATCTTTCTGTGGTGTTCCAAGCTTCAGTGCAGTGCTGAAGCACATCACTCGAGTGGAGAACTGTGCTGAGGATACTTGAAAGAGTACATATGACTGAATACTCACCTTGTTGCATATGTTGCCCTCCTTCACTTTTTCCTTAGTAGTATCATTGACACATTATAGGGTCAATGGCTCCATCAAGTGACACTCAATATTATGTCAAGGGACTTTACTGTATCTTGATTTAGCAAGAGTCTTTGTATTAATCATGACCTTCTGAAGATATTTTGACTGGTTACTGTCTGCTGGAAGTACACATTATCATTAATATTCTATACACTTTTATTTTGGACTTTGGTACCCTTATGGGTGTGAAAGTGCATTAATGACTGAGTTCTATATTCTTGGATATTATGGATTGTGGATAGTCAATAGGGAACAGGTAGTAACTGCACTGTAAATATCATAAAGATGTGCCTTGTATTTTTAATACCATAAATGACCCAAACTTCTGTACAATTATGGTCCTTTGCAATCAGAAAAGGAGAATCCAACATAGTACATTTCCACAAGCAAAACAAAGAGCTGGAGCAGAACAGATTCATTATGAATTAATGAAATAAACTCTGCACTTACATTACTTTGGCTTCAACCAAAACCAAGAACCTGATTCTTCTATTACCTCACTAGGGCAAGCCAAGACCAACTACATGGAAGGTGGTAGAGTTACACTGGCCTGTAAACTGGCTAAGCGAGAAGAGAATCACGACTTAAGTGTTTATGCAAATGTTACTATACAAACACCTTAAAAACATTGACTGGGCAGACTGACTAGCCAGCGTCAGCGTAATAAAGACTTTCTAATATGCAAGCAGAAGGAAGGGACACTGAGGAAATGCTGATGTGGGAAACACTGCAGCAGGTTTAGACTGGTTTCTATAGAACCAATGCCAAATGCTTGGGGTGGATTTTCCTTTTCCATCCTTTTCTAAAACAATATTAAATTGGTAGATTACCAACGAAATCTCAGTCAGTCATATGCACAAGGAAAACAGAGGAAAACAACATTAATTAAGGTTATACTAAAAGGCATGATATTGATATATTGACGCACTGTGTTTACTTGTAGGCATAATCAACCTACACAATGGAGCTCAGCAGAAATTAAGATACCTATAGAAACATACTGGCTTTGGGAAAATAAACATATCACCTGATTAACTCCCCTCCCCCGCCCCCCCCAGTCATGTTTCTTTTTATTTACTTAGGGCAAAACTGGATTTTCACTAGATATTGTGACTTGTTGTCTTTCATGATAGGCACTCAAATTAAAATTCTGGATCAGAAAGACGCCCTCGAGCTTTATGAAAGGTCATATCTGTAATTCAAATGCAAACTTTGTGCCTCTGATCTGGGAATGGATCACATGCTGAAGAGATGCCTATTGGCCAGCTATTGTGGTGCTCGCTGAGGGAATGAAAACAGCATAGGCCTAAATTTTCAAACCTGGGGGCCTGACGTTAAGCTCTTAAATCCATGTTTAGACATTTAATTAGATTCAGAAGCCCAAGTGTGAGAGCTCTGGTTTGGCCTTTGTCAAAAATGTTAATAAGAGCATGTGGCAAAGTGACTCAGCAGCCAGTATATTGCCTTATGGTTAGGTGAGGCATTGCAGGGTTTCTTCTCTGTAGCCGTGCAGCCCAGGTCCACTAGTGGTCCCCCTTTCCCTTGTGACTTCAGCCAGGTCACCTTTTGCTCTCACCCCTTGCAGGGTAAACCAGGGTCTTCACCCAGTAGTCCCATCATCTCATACCAGGCCAACGGCCTAAGTCCAGGCCCAATAATTTCTCTGGCCCCTTGTGTCTGAGGTTTTCCTAGAGATGCTGTAGGGGAACTCAGACCCTCTACCCTGGGTTCCAGCCGAGGGACCCTTGTAGGAGTGGTTAAGGCCTGCCTTGTCAGACCTCTTGCTTCTTCCCTGAGCTACTTCCAATATAAGCCCCTTGAGAAGAAGGTGTGCTGACATTCTCAGTGGGGGTCAAATATCTAGTCCCAGGTCATAAAGCTATCAAAGAAATGACACTAAAGTAACAGAAATTAAGAGCAACACCAGTTTCTTTGTCCGATGAGGATCCTGCAGCCATCTGTCCTACTGCTCTATGCTCACAGGCAACCGAAGATAGTTTGTCTCTCTGCTGTGCTTCTTTCTGGGAGCTGAGGATGAGAGTTCTGTCAGCTGCCCCAGGCTGGGCCCTTTTGAACTGAGCGTCCCCCTTTTTAAGGCGCCTCCTCCAAGATTAGCTTGCCTTACAGGTGCAGCAGAGTGAGGCTGGCTGAACTATCTTGTTTGGTGTGGAGTTTGTACAGCCCATCCCAGAGCACAATTTGATAGATGAAAAATCATTGGAGTATTTGAAAAGAAGTATCTGATTTATATTATATCAGATTGCATGGTACAGGTGCACTGATGTTTTCCCCTAGAGATGGGTTAAAACTACAAACTTGAATCCAAACCCCTTTGAATTTCAAGGGTTTCAAATTGAGAGCCTCAGATCTGGACCTCTAGCCACGTCTGGTTTGGTTTCTGTGTCAAATTCAAAATCAGACAGGCACTATTTTCTTCTTTTGGGATGTGGCTGAAAGCTAGTGAGATCTTTCATGTAGCAGAAATGGTGAAGATCTCATGAGATTCCGACCAACTGCATCAAATATTTCATGAGAACACCTTGGGACATTTTACTGCCATTGAATCCAAACTACTACCATAGCTCTGATTTAGCCCATAAGGCAAACCCCAACCCAAACCTAATCCAGATTCAGACACCGTTTCCTTGACCTATGTCTAGTTTTGGTCTACTTTTTTATACTGAACAAAGCTGGCAGGATGAAATGACAGTTGAGCAGAACCACACAGTCCTACTGGGTATAAAAGAGGTAACAGATATATTCATGGAAGTTATCATGATATCATTTGCATGCACTGTTATCATAAATGAATATGGATGCTTAGGCATACCTGCTATGATCCCGGTGCTAGTTTCACAGGCATCAGATAATGCAGTAAGAGAATAGGGGCACAATATCATGATACTAGCTGCTAGAACTAGAATTACTGTGATCCTGCCCCTTCACGTTATGGCTGCAGGGTTTATATATTCTGCTCTACCTATGGAGATAATTAAACTGGCATTACTCACTGACTCAAGGAGTCCAAATTCAATTCTGCTTGGAGAAATATATATATATACACACATACACACACACACAATTCTCTGCTTATTTTGCTTTGAAATGTGGGTGACTTGAAGAAAAAGTTGGAGAAATAAATGTCTCTTGCTTAGTTCAACTGTTTAAAGCAGTCAATACATTTCTAACATAACTGTCTTTATACAATAGCTGTCCCATCTTTACATGGCTGAATTCTACTACACTGGCTTCTTTAAAAAAAAATCTGTAGAACATTTTTTACTATATATCACAGATGAATCTGAGCTGTAAAGTTTGGAACTTGATCTGGATGCTAACTTTTCCAATGCTCAAAGCGCTTAGGACTGGGTTTTTGGAACTGAGCACAATATATTTCTATCGTATTTATGGTACAATTTGGGAGATATGTAGTGGTGAGTCCATCACATCATCTCTCTGATTTGCACTGATTGGGCACCCATTGAAGAGTACTTAAAATTTGCAAATTGGTAAGCAAGTTAGCAAACACAATGGATAAAACCCAAAGATTATGTATCACAAAAATTATTATTTCAGTTGTATTTTTACATGAATACCTTTGAAATAAGGGAAAATTTTCTGCTTGTATGAACCCCACACCCGTAGTATCTGAGTACTTCACCAACATTAATGAATTTATCTTCAGAACAACTTTGTGAGGCAGGGAAGCATCATAATTATTCCCATTTACAAATGGTGAACAAATAGACAGGGAAATGAAGTGACTTGCCCAGTGTCATACAGGAAGTTTGTGGCTGAGTTGAGAATTGAACCCAATCCAGTTCCTTAACCACAAGACTATACTACTTTATCTACAAAGCTCCAGTCTTAGGTTAATATTCAATGGGATTTGCTTTACAGGAACTATTATCCTATTATATAGAACCATGCTAATTCACACATTTCCAATTTGTACACAACATAATCTGCATACAAAAATAACTTTTCAGTGATCCCCTTTTCAACAAAGATTTTGTGGCAGAGTACAGTAGAGAGATTTCACATTATTTTACTCCTTTTACAAGATCTCCTACAGTACTGTATATTTACCAGTGTGCTGTGAATTATCATGCATAATTAAAACTAAGCTAGTCAAAGAAATTAAAAGCACATTTTGTGATGCATTATCGTGGCTTTTTAAAACTGTGTTTGCTTATTTACTTGCTCATTTGTAAACTTCAGTAATACGTCTCCCATTATTAGTATAAATTAGTGAGATTCTGCTAATTATTGACCACCAGATGTCTCCCATATGGTTCCTTATTTGTAACAGTAAAATACTGGAAATTGTGGACAAATTAATAAAAACAAATGAAAAGAAACTAAAGAGTTCAAACAAAGTGTGCTTGCTGATTCATGCCAAAATCTACAGTACATGCTTTGAAAATGTCACAAAAATTATACACAATTTACTGTGCAGTCTGGTACTGGAACAACAAAAAGAGTTGGGTGAACTTTATTATGTTTTGTCTATATTGCACATTTTTTTCCATAAAAGGGCATTTATTTGAGTATTTTTCTATTTGCTGTTAGCTTGTTTAGGTGTCTACAAAAATACTAAGTGTCACAGTTCACAGCAACTGCACCTATATTTCCTCGCAGTGATTTACTGAGGACACCCATTGTGAGGCTTACCGCTCCCCAGCTGTTGCCTTTCTTGGGCAGAGACCATCATCTCGCTCACTCCTGACCAGGGTTAGAGCCCTGCGCAGATACAATTTTATACACACGGATGCGGATATCCGCAAATATAAATCGGTATCTGGAGAACCACAGGGCTCTCCTGGGAACCACAGTGGCGAAAGGAGCAGAAGGTGGGGCCGCCGCTCCCAGGAGCTAGCGCCCTGCGCCAGCAGCTCTTCTGATGTGACTGACCGCCCCCAACCCTGCCCACTGGGGTGGGTACCAGGCTCACTGTCAGCTGTCCCTGGTCACACTAGTGTGTGCAAGCGGTGCACACGCCCCCAGAGAGGAGACACAGACAGCTTTGTGGAAGGGACGGGGGCAGACCTGGGGACAGGGCAGGGGGCAGTACAGCCACACTGGAGGAGCTGCTGGAGCAGGTTGCTGGCTCCTGGGAGCGGCGGCCCCATGTTCTGCTCCTTTCACCGTTGCAGTTCCCGGGAGAGCTCTGCGGGTCAGCGGATACCGATTTATATATGCGGATACCCACATCCGCGGGAATAGTTGTGCACGCACGCAGGGCTCTAACCAGGGTATCTCCAGGCTGCACAGTCCCCTGACTACCCTGTGATTTCACAGCAAGAGATTCTGCCTAAGCAGGCCTGCGTGCTTTCTCCTTAGAGACAATTGACAGTGTGACTGCCCACAGTTATAGTTAACACACAGCTCTTTTCACGCAAGTGTATTTTATCCTTAAGGTTAAAGCACTACAGAAAAAACGTTAAAAACAGTAATAGGACCTACACACAGGCTAATGAGCTTACCAGAGATCACTCTACCCCAGGCTCGGGCAGGAGCAGTCCTTCAACACCTCACCCAAGGGGTTTCCTTGTGGTTTCAAGTTCATCACAGCTTCAGCTCAGAACAAGCACAGAGTCTTATGTTGTCTCAGTAGGTCCAGCCTTTCCAAACATTTCTTGAGGACTGAGGCCCTCTGCAGGCACGGCCGGATTAACTCTTCTGTGGGCCATTAGATTTTTTTGGAACCTCTGTATACAAGTCTTTTTACTGGGTGGGAGTTTGGTGCAGGAGGGGGCTTGTGCAGGGGATTGGGGTGCAGGAGGGAGTGCGGGGTCTGGGAGGGAGTTTGGGTGCAGGAGGGGGATTCTGATCTGGGGCAGGGGATTGGGGTGCAGGAGGGGGGTGCGAGGTGCAGGCTCCAGCTTGGAGGCACTTACCACAGGCGGCTCCCTGCCGGCAGCGCAGCAGGGCTCAGGCAGGCTGCCTGCCTGCCTACCATAGCCCCCTGCCGCTCCCAGAAGCGGCCAGCTGCTAGCGCATCTCTGCGGCCCCTGGGGGGAGTGGAACAGCATGTCTCCGTGTGCTGCCCGCACCCACAAGCGCCACCTCTGTAGCACCCATTGGCCGGTTCCCAGCCAATGGGAGCTGTGGGGACAGTGCTGAGAGTGGAGGCAGCACACAGAGCTGCCTCCCCCCTACCCCGGCAGGGGCCGCAGAGACATGTTAGCAGCAGGCTGCTTCTGGGAGCAGTGTGGGGCTATGGCAGGCAGCCTGAGCACCCTGCTGCACCACAGGATTTTAGCTGCCAGGAGTTGGAGATCGCTGCCTGTGATTTATTTTTGCAGAGTACAGTAGAGAGATTTCACATTACTTTACTCCTTTTACAAGATCTCCTACAGTACTGTATATTTACCTATGTGCTGTGAATGATCATGCATAATTAAAACTAAGCTACTCAAAGAAATTAAAAGCACATTTTGTGATGCATTATCCTGGCTTTTTAAAACTGTGTTTGTTTATTTACTTTCTCATAAACTGCAGCCCCTAAAGCCCCTGTCTTAATCCAGCCCTGTCTGCAGGCCAGGGTCCTATCCATTTGCTGAATCAGGAAGAAGGCCCTGAGCCTATTTAAAACCAGGCTATTTAGCCAATAATCCCTTCTTTGCCCATTGCTCACTGGAGAACCCAGATGATCTAGTTATTAGACTCTAGTACATGTGAAACTTTGCAGGGGGTGGCTTCAAAGGACTGATAACCGGAGGACTTACATTTGCATCCTCCTCCTCCTGGAGGAGTTACACAGAATTCCACAATAACACATACACAATTGCATTTTTAATACAATCGACCTCTCTAATACAATCCCCTGTTCCTCCTCTACCTTGGTGAGTCCTGCTCTTATTGGAGGATTTTGATCGCCTCAGAGATCTTCCCCTCTGGTAGAACCCACAGTCAAATTCCTCCTGTGTCTGATCAGGAGTTGGGAGGTTTGGGGGGAACCCGGGCCCGCCCTCTACTCCAGGTTCCAGCCCAGGGCCCTGTGGATTGCAGTTGTCTATAGGGTTTCCTGTAACAGCTGCATGACAGCTACAACTCCCTGGGCTACTTCCCCACGGCCTCCTCCCAACGCCTTCTTTATGCTTACTGCAGGACCTTCCTCCTGATGGTCTGCTGATGCTTGTACTCCTCAGTCCTTCAACTCTTCTCACTCTCAACTCCTTGTGTGCCTCTTGCTCCCAGCTCCTCACACGCCACACCACAAACTAAAGTGAGCTCCTTTTTAAACCCAGGTGCCCTGATTAGCCTGCCTGTCTTAATTGATTCTAGCAGGTTCTTCTTAATTGGCTTCAGGTGTCCTAATTAGCCTGCCTGCTTTAAACTGGTTCCAGAAAGTTCCTGCTTGTTCTAGTGCAGCCCCTGCTCTGGTCACTCAGGGAACAGAAAACTATTCATCCAGTGGCCAGTATATTTGCCTTTTATGAGATTTCTGTATCCCACTTGTCTGGGTCTGTCACACCCCCTAATATTGGGGATTGTATTAAGCCCCCGTCAGGCTTAACTTAATTCATTAGAGTTTATCTTAATTCCATAAGGTTTGTCCAGGATATTGTCACACTGTCACACCAACATCTAATGTGATTTTCCAGCTCTCTCTGATTCCTTTGTGGTAGGGGCCTGCCATAATCAACTCCCCCTACTTTGTCCCAAATACTTTCACTAAGTATGGGCTCCCCAAAGGACGATGGTGGAGGTGTGTTGATTCTCAGGGTGCCCAGGAGGACTGTGAGTCATCTTGTTACCCCACTGCCTCCAGTGAGAGACTTGCCAATAGCTAACTAGGGGTCAGTTCCCTGACACCACCAGCCTATCAGCCACCCAGTCTCTCTGGGCTCTGCCACCCGGGCCCTTACTTTGCCTTGCAAATTAATAACAGATGTCCTCCAGTCCCTGAGCCCCTTTGAAGTGTTCCCCTGTAGCATTCAGCCCCTTATCCACTGAGCACTCACCATAATACCAGGTCTGCTGTCCTCAAAGAAACAGTGTACACACCAGCTTGTGTGATTGAACTCAGGATCAGCTCCCGTATAACATTACAGCACTCAGACAGATTTAGAGTGAAAACAATCATAAGTTTCTTATCAAAGATCAAGATTTAAGAGACAGCGAGTAAGGATAATGGAAACAGAAGGGTTACATGTAAAACAAAATCATAACATAATTGCTAGAGCCTAAACTTAACTTTAGCAGGCTAACAACTGCCAAAGGAAGCTTATCTCACCCCAAATATCTTTTTGCAGCTTTTCCAACCAAGACTGGCTACGTTCCCATTTTCATGAATGTAAATGTTCTCTCCATTAACTTGCTTGGTGCAAGATCAAGGGGCATCTCCTATCCTTCCACTTATATCCCCAAAGTTCATTTTCTTTGCACACAGCCAGGCTAACTCTCATGGTTTGTTTTTTCCTGTGTGCAACTTTCCTGTTGACTCCATATCTATATGAGGCTTCCATTGTGTTGGCTTACAATATTTAAACTGTGTGGCCAACAGAGAGACAGGCGAATCAACATCCTTTATCTGACCCCCAAAGCTGTTTGTCAGCTCTGCCTTGGACACAGACTTTAAAACCTATTTTTAGTACTTATACACAACTCTTTAAATATCATCTTTACATACATCTCACGACAATTATGAGGATCAGAGTGGAATAAGCTTTTATTAGAGACTTCATAGAATCATAGAATATCAGGGTTGGAAGGGACCTCAGGAGGTCATCTAGTCCAACCCCCTGCTCAAAGCAGGACCAATCCCCAACTAAATCATCCCAGCTAAGGCTTTGTCAAACCTGACCTTAAAAACCTCTCAGGAAGGGGATTCCATCACCGCCCTAGGTAACCCATTCCAGTGCTTCACCACCCTACTAGTGAAAAAGTTTTTCCTAATATCCAACCTAAACCTCCCCCATTGCAACTTGAGACCATTGCTCCTTGTTTTATCATCTGGTACCACTGAGAACAGTCTAGATCCATCCTCTTTGGAACCCCCTTTCAGATACTTGAAAGCAGCTATCAAATCCCGCCTCATTCTTCTCTTCTGCAGACTAAACAATCCCAGTTCCCTCAGCCTCTCCTCATAAGTCATGTGCTCCAGACCCCTAATATTTTTTGTTGCCCTCCACTGGACTCTTTCCAATTTTTCCACATCCTTCTTGCAGTGTGGAGCCTAAAACTGGACACAGTACTCCAGATGAGGCCTCACCAATGACGAATAGAGGGGAATGATAACGTACCTCAATCTGCTGGCAATGCTCCTACTTACACAGCCCAAAATGCCGTTAGCCTTCTCGGCAACAAGGGCACACTGTTAACTCATATTCAGCTTCTCATCCACCCTAACCCCTTCGTCCTTTTCTGCAGAACTGCTGCCTAGCCACTCGGTCCCTAGTCTGTAGCAGTGCATGAGATTCTTCCTTCTTAATGGACTCTGCAGGACTTCACCATAAGGCATGTTTTTCAGTCCTTAATAATTTTTGTGGCTCTTCTTTGATCCCGCTCCAATTTATCAACATCTTTGTTGAATTGTGGACACCAGAACTGGACAGTCTTTCAGCAGCAGAGGGACAAGTGCCAAATACAGCGGTAATATATCTTTCTTCCTCCTATTCATGAATCCAAGGATTGCATTAACCCTTTTGATAACAGTGTTGCACTGGGAGTTCATATTCAACTGATTATCCACCATGACCATGACCCCAAAGCTTTGTGAGAGTCACTGCTTCGCAGGACAGAGCTCCCCATCCTGTAAGTATGGCTTGCATTCTTTGTTCCTCAATGTATACATTTACATTCGGCTGTATTAAAACACATATCACTTGCTTGCACTCAGCTTACCAAATGATCAAGATCACTCTGCATCGAGATCTTCATTATTTACTACTCCCCCAGTTGTCAGAATGTATGGTGTAGTTCCAAGTCTTCTCTATGAGGAAGCCAAAAATTAACACACACATATCCCACCTCTAGCCTCCATGTTATCTACGTCCGCTAATAACCATATAATAAGCACAATTAGCAATGTGTACATCCTGCATATCCTCAAACTCCAATTAAACCACCCTGGTTCATTCAACAGGCTGCGTTTCTATCTGATGAGTCAGGATAAACTTATCTAAAATAGAAATTATATACTACATACAGAGTAAGTTATGTAGTGCATTGCTAGCAATGCTTGGATTAACTACAGACAGTTTTGCCAATGCTCGTCCAATGTTTCACTCTCAGTAGTGCACACTGTAGGTTACAGGAACTTGATAAGGTGAACTGGCCCCTCATTGTAGAGTGCTGAAGAAGTGATTACTGGCTTTGGTTAGAAAGGAGAGGAGCATCAGCAAGAATGTATAATGCATTCTGACTCAAATGCCTGGGATGAACATGTCAGCATCTCATGCTTATACACAGAGAATTTGCCCCATAGTTCCCCAGAGAATCACAATGTTATTGCTTTGAGATCAGTGTTTTCCTAGTTCATGTCCCCACTTGTCTTGTGCACTTTCTACTCCATAACATGTGTACAACACTAATCTTTATCCACAGACAATGGCGATTCTTTCACAGCTGCAGGAGACCAGAACTAGTGGTCTGGCTTTTTTTTACAAAATGGGCACGCACCAAATTAAACATTTAAATGCATTCGAACAGCAGAGCAACTTTTTCACTTTTTAGCTTGCCGATAGACTGCCCCCCAAGTTAACCTTTCCTTGGATGCTTCATCAGCTTCCTATAAGACTGTTCAGCTCCCTTGCACTTAACGGATTCATTAGTGTCACCTGAATTTTCCAACTGAAGCGGGTGACAGCTTGAGCAGATAACATGTAACTCATCTAATCACTGGGGGAGGGGGGGGAAACTAAATTAATTCTATAGGGAAAATGTATTCAAACCTAAATGATGGTGGGCAATAGAGAGGAAAGAGACAATCTTTCTATTGCATTGTAAATGATACATGTTAGTTTTAATAGGAATAAAAGATCCCCACTTTCAGAGACAAAAAGATATTAGACTATAATCAATCATTTCTGTCATTTAATCCAGGATTGGATGCCATTCGGAAATTAGACCATAAAGGGTTTTTTTTAACCTTAGATTCTTGGATATTTAGGGCAAACTATCCTGAACTATCAAAAATGATGTATTAATGAATAGTCTATATACATCCATCAACAACAAAAGGCTGCAAAGCTTTTTTAGCGAGAGATATAAAGCCATTGTGTGTGGCTGCATAATGTGTGGGGTTCTAATACTGTACTGAAGTGATAATGAAGCTGCAAATTCCTGGCATAAGAATAGCACATGGCAGGGTTGAGGGGGGCACAAGATAACACTGAGTGTCTAAATTGATCTTGCCATGTGTTGTTAGTGCAGGGACATGAAGCACCAGGCCCCTGCTATCATTATAAAATGGATTTCAGAGGGAGTTGGGCTTTAAAGGGAAAACTAAAGCAAAACAACAATAGTTTGGTTTGCTTTTGATTTGGGATAATCTTAAAGAATCCAAACTGAAATGAACTGTAGCTATGCAATATTGTTGCTTTAACAATAAGGTGAAAATCATCTTTATGCACATTGTATTTGGAATAATCCTTTTCTGAAGACTTCAAGCATCATATGCATTTCAGCATCTAAAGACAAACACAAGATTACAAATGAAAGGTTGCAATGAGAATAGGTTACACCCATGCCATTTCCCATTTATGTTACAATCCTCATCACGAAAATGGATTGACTGGAGAGAAGTGTGGTTATATTTAGTTTGCCCTGAGACTTCTTGTCTGTCTCATGAGTTTCCTAGGGGTTTTGTTTGTTTGTTTGCAAACAAAAAAGTAAACCATTCCATAACATTTCAGTGGAAATTACAGCCATATCGAACAAGCTGTTTACAGTAAAACTTCCACAATTTCAGTTGATAACCATGTCAGATATGACATACTGTCCATAGAAAATGTGCATGCCCACGAATACCCAAAACACTTCACCTAAAATCTCTGAATGTCACCGTATTCTAACATCAGAATGCTGGACAACACCAGCTGGCTGGGACAGTAGATCTCATTTTCCTCTCATTACATTGGTGCAAATCATGAATAACTCTATGAAAATGAATGGAATTACACGGGTGTAAAACCAGTGTTAGTGAGAGGAGAATCAGGCCCAGTATCTCTAGGATTGATGAAGAACCACACTGATGATGCTGAGATGCTAAAGGGAAGTTGAAGGAAGGAACCTCTTCTGTCCACTGCACTGATTGACTGTTTTATATTTTACTTACTCTGGATTGAATCCTACATGGCACTGAGTAGGGTGCAGAGACATTTGGCAGTCCTGAGCATTGGTCGAAAGTATCAGCGGCATGCAAAGACATAGCCGGAGACATCTAAGACAAAAACATGGACGTGTTTTTCTCAAACACGTCCATAGTTGGCATTTTAATTGTCCATTACCACTTTTTAAAATGCAGTGTGTTTTCCTTTTTAATTATCTGAGTAAGGTAGCCATAGTAGTGACACGTGAATATCTGGGTTATGCTATGCGAGACATGTTACCCTGGAAAAAAGAATCAGCGGGGCCAGCGTGTCTCATTGTGCTACTGTGCAGGATGCATACATCACACATAAAGAAACCCAGAATTTGTTTCCCTTCCACCTTAATAGCACCATCTTAAATTGCACCCTTGCACATGTATTGGGCAAAGTTGAATTAACTTAGTTCATCTTGTTGGCTTGAGGTCAGCTGCTTAAACTTACACTGTCCACTAGTCACTTCTGCAGGATCGAACCCTTCCTTTGTTTCAAGACCGGATATGTATTTTTAGTATTGTTATGAGGCATAACAAGGTCTCAGAATTTCAAAAATGTAAAGTGTTATGTAACATTGTCTTGGGTGTTGTCTTAATCTCACCTTTTCAGTGTTCTATATTTTGATTGGCTGATTGTTTATTTCAATCACTGATGAAAGGAATTGCTAAAGAAGTAAAATGGCTTCACCATCCCTCTTTTGAAACCATTCTTGGTGCCTTTCAGTCATTTCTCTCTCCCTGTGCCTCCAATGACCATTGCCAGACCTCCTATCTGAAGAGAGAGACTGCAACCTTTTCCTTGTCAAAACTTTGTACCTATTAGTTACTCTTGCCTTTGCGTCTCTTGATGTCAGAGCTCAGTTTCTCTCACAGAGACTCCCATCACTGCCCCAACTAATAACATAATATGGTGGCACATACTGTCCCGCCATGTTTTTTTACACAACGAGGAAGTGTCAACATGTCTGGTGCAAGAGGCTCAGAGCATATGAATATTCCAAGGCTTTAGTGTAGCATATTTGATCTCCTGTAAGTAAAATCAGTGTTGGAGTCAGTTTGTCACGGCAGAACACTAGGCATGCCCTCTGCTTTCAGGCTGCAAGCACAACAGCAAAACAGCAGTGATTCCAGCCTCATCAGCAGGCAGCCCATTCATATGCCGCTTTCTTCCCAAGATAAAAAAGCCAGAAATAGGCAGAGTCATCAACTACTCCATACAATGGGAAGTCAAATGGGGAGAATAGAGCAACATTCACAGCTCTCTGTCTCTAATAATCGAGACGAAAACATTAAGGACCCCGATCTGGAGTACTGCCGACTGACAAGATGTGTAAGGGATTTTTGCACACATTTAAAGGGTTCAATTCTGGAGCCTCATTTCCTTCAGTGTGAACTCAATTCCTGGAATGTTTAAAAAATCAGACCCCTAGTGCATGTGATTTTGCAGTCAAGGGGCTGGTCTTCCATTACAATAGTAATTGAAACTCAAAAGAATAAAGCACATTGAAAATACACCTTATCTTTTAGATAATAAACCTATATTATTAATCTGGGGCCTGCTTTCCTGAGAGTCCACCGCTCTTTACCGGGCATACTCTCACCACAGCTGGATCCTCCTTGATATAAAAAAGAAGGAACTGTTGGCAGTCATTACACCTTGGGACTTTTGAACCTGCTCCCAACCTTAGTCCAAAATAGCTTGAATTTGTGACCTTCAAGACAGGTTGCTAAAGCCATTAATTTGATAGGGTTTTTTTGAAAGGGCTGAACGTATGTTCCCACAATGAGCTCATGGAAAAGAACTTTTCGTAGCTGACTGGTTGAGGTATTTGTTCCTAATGGAACATTTGCTTTTTAATGCTGCTGGAGGTATTATTATGCTGTAAGTTTAATTAATGTCAAGGTGCCTGAAGCTTCTGTATAGGTTCATTATTTACACCTAACTAACTAAATATTATTGTAGTTAGCACGGTCATCGTCATGACCAATTACTACTGTCCAAGCCCCAAACTGTTGCAGTTTGATTAGAAAATATGGAAATACATCAGCGTCATATTGATTTACTGTGAAACTTTAAGCCTAATGTCACCTTATAAAAGCTTTGAAAAGCTAGAGTGCTATGCAGTATTGACATCAAACCTAAACAATCATATACACTGATACCACGCTGAGTTTTGTTGACTGAAATAAATTCTGCTCCTGTAAAAGCAGCAGCTGAGACATGAGCCTCAGCTCACAGATTATCGTGCCAAATTACTATGTCTATCTGAGTTAGTCCTTTCCTGGACTGAAGGTGAGATTAACAGGAAGACACTACCTATCATTTATCATTAAAATCCTTCCAAAAAGCAAAATAAGGAGGCTCTATTTCAGTAGTCACTGCTAATTAGACTGCAAGGGAAATTGTCTCACCAGACAAAACAAGAAATGATGTTGCTTCAGAGTGGGAGACAGGACAAACCGCTGCCAATACTAATGATTTTCAGCAAGTGCTCTTTTGCTTGGAGACTTTTATATTAGATCTGTGTGATAAAGTTGTACACACAAGAGTGTTGAGAAGAGAAATTTATTCTGAGTCCTAGTCACCTGACTTGGGGGTCAGGGTTAAAAAAGGTCAATGATGCTCTTGTCACAGTTCAGTATCCACTATCAGGAGTGATGGCTGTTACGGGCTGACCCAAAGCACTAGCTGGCCCAAAGAGGCTACAGTAGACCTATTGTTGACCTGAAGTCAAGGGCACAGGGCAGGTCTGTTCCCCTCTTAAAAACAATTGAAACAATAATAATATTAAATTAATATAAACTTTTCACATCTACTGAGGACTTTCTACAGTTTGACTGGACTTTCTCTGCCTTGTGCTGATTAACTGTTTGCTCCAACCCTCCTTCTCCCTCACAGTCTGCATCTGTCAGTCTCACTCTGTACCTGCCTCTCTTAACTTGATAATAAGATAGAAAATATCATAATGCCACTATATAAATCCACGATAAACCCACATCTTGAATATGCCGTGCAGTTCTGGTCACCCTATCTAAAAAAAAAAGATATATTAGAATTGGAAAAAGTACAGAGAATGGCAACAACAGTGATTAGGGGTATGGAACAGCTTCCATATGAGGAGAGATTAAAAAGACTAGGAGTGTTCATCTTAGAAAAGAAATGACTACTGGGGGATATGACAGAGGTCTATAAAATCATGAATGGTGTGGAGAAAGTGACTAAGGAAGTGTTATTTACCCCTATACATAACACAAGAACTAGGGATAACCCAATCAAATTAATAGGCAGCAGGTTTAAAATAAACATAAGGAAGTACTTCTTCACACAATGCATAGTCAACCTGTGGAACTCATTGCCAGGGATGTTGTGAAGGCCAAAATCATAACTGTATTAAAATGAGAATTAGATAACTTCATGGAGGATAGGTCCATCAATGGCTGTTAGCCAAGATGGTCAGGGATGCAACCTCCATGTTCTGAATGTCCCTAAACCTCTGACTGCCAGAAGCTGGGACTGAACAACAGGGGATGGATCACTGGATAATTGCCCTGTTCTGTTTATTCCCTCGGAAGTATCTGGCACCAGACACCAGTCGGAAGATAGGATACTGGGTTAGATGGACCACTGGTGTTACCCAGTATGGCCGTTCTTATGTTCTTAATTTTGAGGACCTCAATGATACCTTAATATTGTATTGAGGCCCCTAAAATGGCAGTTAGGTGCCTAATTCCCTTTGTGGATCCAGGCCTAAGCTCTTAGGGGCAGGGACCATCTACTACTGTATGGCTGTATAGTGCCTCGGCAATGGGGGCCTTAGGCACTACCATCATAAACTTGATTATTATTCATAATAGCCAAAGACATTATACAAATTGATTCTGACTAAAAGGGAAGAATCGGTTGGGAATCTAAAGATTGAAGGAAATTTGGGTGAAAGTGATCATGAAATGATGGATTTCATTAATCTAAGGAAAGGAAGGCGTAATAGCAGCAGAACAAGGACAACGGACTTCAAAAAAACCCAGACTTTAACAAACTCAGAGAACCTGTAGGTAAGGTCCACCACTGAAGGTAGGACAAGAAGTAATGGACTTAATCTACAGCAAGGGAGATTTAGGTTAGATATTAGGAAAAACTTTCTTATAAGGGTAGATAAGCTCTGGAATAGACTTCTAGGGGAGGCTGTGGAATCCCTGACATTGGAGGTTTTTAAGAACAGATTGGACAAACAAACACCTGTTGGGGACGGTCTGGGTTTACTTGGGGTCCTGTGTCAGTGCTGTGGGCTTGACTAGATGACCTCTCAAGGTCCCCTACAGTTCTTTGAGTCTATGGTACTATGAAAATAGTATTCCATGGGTAATGTAGAATACACTCTTTTATGGAGTCAAATACCTCATTGGGGCTTCTAGGTACTACTGTAATATAAATAATTAGTAAGAATTAATACACATAACTTTTTATCAGATACCAAATACCCCCATGACACAAGTATTTTGTCCCTTTTTACTTACTACATTTTAAAAGAAATTACTGAAGTAATTTACCACTGGGATAATGCAATATATTAATAAAATATAACACAATAAAATAAGCTATTTTGAAAGTAGTCATTAATTCACTTTACAATTTTACCTATTTTATCTAGGTGGGAGAGAGAAAAGAGAAATAAAAGTGGATAAGGAAGAGGGGGGAAAGTGGATAAGGAAGAAAAGTAGTAAAAAAGAAACACTATTGAGTCAAACCAAGGAAAAAGGCTAAGAGTCATAATGTATCTATAATGGATTCTGTATAGTCTCAAATTTGTCTTCAGTGCCCTTAAGCCTACAAGATAATTTTTCACAGGGAGCTGTTACCATGAGAGATGTTACTCATTTCCTTTCCAGTGAAGAGTTACAGGTGTCTCAGCTTATAGGGCTTCCATGTCTGTACTTGGCTTAACAGAGCTGGTACATGGCAAGTGTCTGCCCACTCTTACAGGGGAGTAGCTGCTTAGAGCGGGTGGCCTCTCAAAGGCCCTCCGGTGGGGAGGAGTATAGCAACCTATCAGCATCCCATGAATATCCTGGGAGGTTCAGAGGGGGTACCTGGTCCCAAAATGGCTACACAGAAATGAAAGAAAGGCAACGAGAACCTACTCCACTATGCTCACTGAAAAATGGAGGTTTCCACTGCTGCTACACCTTAGCCATAAAATTTGCCATTGCTTGAAATGTGACTGCTGCTAACCTCTTTCTCTAGTAAAAAATAAAGCACATCCTCTCTTATTGCCTCCACTTGCCTTCCCTTCTACAACCAGGATGTAGTGAGGCGGTCTGGTCCCCAGCCGCCCCGGAGGGAGATGAGCCTCCCTGGACACCAAAGTGGGCGGAGCTGGAGAATCCTGGCCCCGCCCCTCAAAGGTCAAGGTGCAGGACAGGAAATACAAAAGCCAGTCCTAAGACCTCAGTTGAGCCCCAGCCGTCGGAGGGGCTGGTTACCTGTGGTGCAGCTCCCCGCTGGGAGGCCACAGCAACCAGCAGCCGACTCGAGGACTGGCCTGGCCTGGCCAGCCAAGCCTGCCGCCGGCCTGTTTCCCCAAGGAGCCGCCAGGCCTGCCCTCCGCCAGCTACCCCGATGTGCCCATGGTATGTGACCTCACAGAGGACGCTGCCCTGAACCAGATATCCATAGAGGGGGAGGTTGGAAGTAGCCCGGGGGCAGCCGACCCTAGTCTGGCTGCAGCACTTCCGGAGCCGATGTCAGTGTGTTGCGTCCAGGATCCCCACTGACACAGTGGTGGGTCCTTTGCCACTGTTAGGGCCCCAGGCTGGGACGCAGTGGAGTGGGTGGGCCTGCGTCCCCCCTGCCACCCAACGTGCGGGTGGCAGTCTCCCCCTCTCCCAGGTCCTCCAGAGCCAGGACCTGGGCTTGCCACCGCCAATATTGTCTGCTCAGCCCCTGCCTGAGGGCCTGAGCCCCTGACTGTTGTCGCCCACCCTGACCCAGGGTCTGGGCTCACTAACAACAAACTGTTTGCTCGGCTGCTCTCGAAGAGGGCCTGAGCTGCTCGTTCTACTACACAAGTCAGCTAATTCCCCAGCACCTGACTGTGTAGCGAGGTGGTCTGGTCCCGCAGCCGGCCCGAGAGGGGCTGAAACGCCTACACAGGAACAAAAGTATTTAAAAGCAAATTAAAGCCAGCTCATAAGTTACATTTCTCAGACTTTCATGCACTCTTGTGCTTGATCTAAAAATATGCATGTACATTTTAATTAACTAATAACTCAGACAATTGGAATTAACTGTGATATAGAAACAGCCACTCCATAATGATGAGTAAAGCTAGAATCCCATTCCCCAGACGTCCCCCAAAAGAGATCATTCCCTCTGAAATGTTGCATGCCACATCTAATACGAGGGCAGAACTGTTTGTGAGAAAAGATTTAAAGTTATGGGACCAGATCACAGAATCATAGAAATGTAGGGCTGGAAAGTCCCTCAGGAGCTCAGCAGGTCCAGCCTCCTGCACTGAGGCAGGACCAAGTAAACCTCCTAAACCATTTCTGATAGGAGTTTGTCCTACCTGTTCTTATAAATCACCAATGATGGGGATTCCACAACCTCCCTCAGAAGTCTATTCCAGAGCTTAACTACCCTTCAGTAGACATGAACAATTGATCACAGTCCTCTTTATAACAGCCCTTAACATATTTGAAGACTGTTATCAGATTCCTCCCTCGGTCTTTTTGCTCAAGACTAACAAGGCCCAGTTTTAACCTTTCCTCACAGGTCAGGTTTTCTAAACCTTTTATCATTTTTTGTTGCTGTCCTCTGGACTCTCTCCAATTTGTCTATATCTTGCTGGTAGTATGTTGCCCAGAAAGTGGACACAGTGCTCCAGCCGAGGCCTCACCAGTGCTGAGTAGAGCAGGAAAATTACCTTCCCTGTCTACATATGGTATTCCTGTTAATCCTCAGCTGGTGTTAATTTTCATAGCTCCATTACAATCAAGGAACAGTTTACACTGAGGATTTGCGCCAGGATTTTTCAAACATTTCTGATTTTTGAATTCCCAGTTATTTGTTGATAATTTTCTTAACTTTTTTCACTCCTCCTACCTCTGAAATGGCTTGGCTTACAGATTCCGCATTTAGGTCCTGATCCTGCAAGGAACTCCACCTATGTGGAATACTAGGGCCTTAAGGAGGGCAAAGGAACAAAGTTAAGGCTAGGTGAGTGAGGTAGAAAAGGCAGTGAGATAGTGAGTGGTGAGAGATCCTTTAGCTCTTCATTCCAAACCTTGTAGACATTTGAGTTTTTAGCATAAAGGTGTAGAACATTTGTAAAAAGAGTATGATACTTTTGGGCACTGACTGGACTCCACTTAAATATACTTTCAACCTTCTTTCTTTATTACACGCAAAAACTACATTAGAAGAATGTTAAAGTTGCAAAATCAAGTACTGAAAATTTATATTAGTACTGCTTTTTGTTTCCTCCCTATAAACTCTCCTGGGTAGGGACAGTGTCTTATTACCTGTCTACCAAGTACCTGGCAGTACTCAAATCATTAATAATAATGGGGGCTGCAGAGAGGGAACAGTTTTACAGATTTAATTTGCATGGTATAAGTAGTTCATTTGCATCTTGCAACTTGGGGTTCCTGCATCTAGCAAGCTGTGTGTGGTACTGTAGCTTTCCATTCGTCCTACTCCTTACTGTAAACACTTGTACTTTCAGTCTTCAGAATCACCAAGGCTTGTCTGTCAAATATGGAATTAATTTGTGATTAATCATTAATACTTTTTTGTTATCTTTATATTCCATGATAGAATTCTTCCTCAATGCTGCTTTCATTACAGAGGAAATAGAGCTTAGTAGGCAACTTCCTATAGTATATTCTGGATTTATTTTAACATCACCTTTGTTGCCTGTTCAAATGATTCTTGCACATAAATGATAACTCATCCTCTTCCCCACCACTGTAAGACATACATATGCATCCATTTGCTTTGTCTCTTTGTGTTAGGCCAGCAGGAAATGAACTATGAGTCATTTGATCAGGGCCATATACCCTCAGGAGCTGAAGGCTATGCAATGTCTATACGTGGCATACCTTCAAATTGTCCAGCAACACAGTTATATTCCTTCAAGTGACGGTTTCATAGATGTACATGCTGTAACAGTCCTCAGGGCATCCAGGATGGTGAGTCACCTTGTTACCTCCAATGACAGGGAGTCTTTCTTGTGGTAGCTGGGTGTCAGCTCCCTAATACCACCAGCCTGTCAGCCACTCAAGTACACTCCTCAGGACTATGCCAGGCTTAACCTGACCTTGCAGGTTAACCGTAGGTGCACTCCGATCCCTGAGTCCCTTTGAATCATTCCCATGTGATGTCCAACCCCAGGCACTGACTACTCACAAAAATCCCATATCCTCTGCCCCCAAAGGAGCAGTGTGCCCAATATTCCACCACTATTAAACCACCATTCCTGTAAACCACACAGTTTTTCTGAGCACTTATAATAAAAGAGAATTAGGTTCATTTAAGAAAGAATAAAGATTTAACTAGAAATGAGAGAAAGGGACGGAAACAACTAGTTACAACACAAAACAAAATCTTAAAACACAAACTTGGATCTACATTTATCAATAGTTACCTGTCCTATCTAATAAAGTAGGCTTTTTCCCAAAAGTTCAGTCTTTTGCAGAGCTGGCTGGTTTCATAAGACCCAGGATCCAAACATTTACGAAAGTCCCCCAATCCTGCAGGTATATTCTCAAAGAACAGATCCAGAATGCCTTTCCCTACATTCTGTCAGACTGAAAGAGCCTTTTGTCTTTATTCATAGCTAGTGTGATCCCATGTTTACTATAATGTTCCTTTTCACCTCCCAGTGGTTTTGATCATTTGTAATTGTCTTTGATTGTTTTCCATTGATTGTACTGGAATATGGCAATAGTAGACAATGGAACCTTGCATTACCTTGCTGTTTGATTAGGAAGGGGTGACAATTCCCTCTTGCTTGAATGGTTCAACACCAAGACAGATTACCTCAGTGACTAATGTTTACTTCAAGTCCATAAATCATATTTTCAATATAAATACATTATTCCTTAAATATTTTGTGTCCATACATCTCTCAGTGATTATGAGTTTTGACAAGTTCTGAGCTTTCTGTAGAAATGTTACCTATTACTCTTTAAGGATAAATATCCTATAAGACATATTTGGTGTAGTGAGTTTGTCGGGTCTGAGGTGGGAGTTATTTGTAAAGAACAGAGGCCCCTTGGCCAAGGAGCCTCTGTGTCACATATGCATATTTCAGCTGCAATGGAGAAGTTAAATAATTATCATGGTGAATGGCCCGGTACATTCTCTTGTTATTTCAACTGATTCTCTCTATAGTTGTGCTTAGACTGCTGGTTTCCCTTTAAATACTCACCATTTTAGGAGAAGTTTCATGAGGGCCTACTGCACGTTAGTAGCCCACCTCCTTTTACCATGTTTACAAAGGTTTCTCTTCTCTTTTTATGCAAAATCTCATGTACAGTCTCTGAGGAGTCCAATTCATTTCCTCGGTGAGCAAGGTAGAGAAAAACGTGACTCAAAAGTGCTGGAATTGGAATCTCTCCAACCCTCAGCTGGTGTAAACTTTCTTTGACTTCAGTGGAGCTAGGCCTATTTACACCAATCAAGGATCTGCCTCTTAAAGACTTTAAGAACAAGTGCTTTGCCTTTAGTCTAAATGGAAGGCTAAAATCAGACTATACAATAGTTGTGGTAGCTAGAAGCCATTTCACATTTTGTATTTATATGCTAAATTTTCGAACCAGTTAGTAACTTCTAGGAAGTCCTGTGTTTCCCTTGAGTTACACTTAGCAGAGATGGGTCAGCTCATATATTGAGAATGGATGTTTTAATTTCATTCACCGAATTCTCCAGGATAATATTTTAAATTGCCATTTTAAGATTACATTTCCCCTTACAATGTAGCAAAAGTATATATCAGCAAAAGAGAAAACATGAAAACAGAATCATCCACTCTTTCAGAATTTAATCTATTGTTCCTTAAAAGACAACCACTCAACAAAAAATTAAAATAAAGAAGATAGTCATCAACACATCTCTTTCAAATTGCTCTATTATGAGTTTTCAATACTGCATTGCATGAAAGGCAGCAAATCTTATCTGTTTTCTATGCACAGTACAAGGCCATTCTGCAGACTGAATATAAGAAATCAGAGTGGGTTCAGAGTTAAAAGGATGTGCCTCTTTATTGTGCAGAGCTCTCCATAATGCTTTGAATAAAGTATTCAAGGTTAATGCATTTTCTGCAACATAGCAGCAGAGTTTTCTTCAGTTCCTCACATGCTTACTCAAAATTTAAAGTTCTCAGCCATAAAATCAAATTTCAGTTTACTCTATCTCACAAAGTAATGGGGGCACTTATTATACCAAGGCTGTCCCAGGAAGCTTGCTTGACTTTCACAAGCTCTTTTTCTTACTGGTCCTTTTATTAATTCACATCAATCTGAAGAAAAATCGTAAACAAAAGCAAGGTCACCATAACAGGATAAAAGAAATGTTTAACTGGAAAAATCTATAAAATGGTTGTCAGTTGGCACATAGATATAAGAACACCGATTGGGAGAACAAGGACATGATATACAAGACCAATTGCTTCACTTTCAAGATTTACCAGTCTGGAAAATCAAACCATGAAAAGAAAATAGCAGTAGTGGTATCTCCTGTTTATTAATTATCCTGTCAGTCATGATGAATTTTCCTTAAGGAAAAATAAAAGAAAATGTCAATACATTTAATAAGGCAATATTAATATTAAGGGCTTTTTATTAGGGCTGCTGATTAATCGCAGTTAACTCACGCGATTCACTCAAAAAATTAATCACGATTAACAAAATTAATCACGATTAATCACAGTTTTAATCACATTGTTAAACAATAGAATACTAATTGAAATTAATTAAATATTTTTGGATATTTTTTCTACATTTTCAAATATATTGATTTCAGTTACAACCCAGAATACAAAGTGTACAGTGCTCATTTTATATGATTATTTTTATTACAAATATTTGCACTGTAAAATGATAAACAAAAGAAACAGTATGTTTCAATTCACCTCTGATGATGCTCATTACAAAAATAATGAGTTAATAAAATTTGTAACTGAGCTCCTTGGGGGAGAATTGTATGTCTCTGGCTCTATTTTACCCACATTCTGCCATATATTTCACGTTATAGTAGTCTCAGATGATGACTCAGCACATGTTCATTTTAAGAACACTTTTGCTGCAGATTTGACAAAATGCAAAGAAGGTACCAGTGTGAGATTTCTAAAGATAGCTATAGCACTTGACCCAAGGTTTAAGAATCTGAAGTGCCTTCCAAAATCTGGTAGGGATGAGGTGTGGAGCATGTTTTCAGAAGTCTTAAAAGAACAACACCCTGATGCAAATATTACAGAACCTGAACCACCAAAAGAGAAAATCAACCTTCTGCTGGTGGCATCTGACTCACATGATGAAAATGAACATGCGTTGGTCCACACTGCTTTGGATTGTTATCGAGCAGAACCTGTCATCAGCATGGACGCATGTCCTCTGGAATGGTGGTTGAAGCATGAAGGGACATATCAATCTTTAGCGCATCTGGCATGTAAATATCTTGCGACGCCAGCTACAACAGTGCCATGTGAATGCCTGTTCTCACTTTCAGGTGACATTGTGAACAAGAAGCGGGCAGCCTTATCTCCTGCAAAACTTGTTTGTCTGACTTATTGGCTCAACAAGACATGGGAATGAGTGGACTTGTAGGCTCTAAAGTTTAATTTTTTATTATTTTGTGCATAATTCTACATTTGTAAATTCAACTTTCATGATCAAGAGATTGCACTACAGTACTTGTATTAGGTGAATTGAAAAATACTATTTTGTCTTTTGCAATGCAAATATTTGTAATTAAAAATAAATATAAAATGAGCACTGTACACGTTGTATTCTGTTATAATTGAAATCAATATATTTGAAAATGTAGAAAACATTCAAAAATATTTAAATAAATGGTACTCTATTATTGTGAAACAGTGCGATTAATTGCACGTTTAATCACAATTACTTTGTTTAATTGTGTGATTAAGCGCGATTAATTTTTTCAATCGCTTGACAGCCCTAGTTTTTATTTTTAAAGGACATGTTAGAGAATGTGCTTGGGGAATGAGCAGAGTCTTGGCTCCATCCCTCCCTCAATGCACTGGCCAATGCAGCTTGGTTGATGTGGAGGTGTCATAATTTGGTGCTGGTATTTACCTCCTCTATAGCATGAACGGGGCAGAGGAGAGGGACCTGTCCCTCTTAGGCTTTGTCTACACTGCCACTTTACAGCGCTGCAACTTTCTCATTCAGGTTCCCAGCGCTGGAAACTACTCCCCTCGTGGAGGTGGTTTTTTTACCGCTTTAACATTGCTAGTGAAGACATACCCTATGCTTGGACTTTCCAGTGTGATTCCCAGCTCACATAGAAATACTTGTGCTAGCCCTCATCTAGGTAGCACACTAAAAATAGTAGCGTAGCTGCAGCTGAGCACAAACCAGGGGTGAAAGTAAGGCGGTACGGGCCGGTACGGCATACCGGTAAAAAGGCCCCTCCCGCCTTACTTTAAAGCGCTACCATGGCAGCGCTTTAAAGGACTCTGCTTAAAGCACTGCCGCAACAGTGCTTTAATGTCACCGCTCTTTTGTGCCCCCCCCATTGGCGGCCCTGCCAGTAGGGACCTGTCAGGGCTGCCAAAGGGGGGCGCAAAAAAGAGCAGCGACGTCAAAGTGCTGCCGTGGCAGCGCTTTAACATCCCTGCCCCTTTTGCCACCCCCCACAGGCCACCGATACGGGGGGGGGGGGCAAAAGGAGCAGCTACCCTAGGGCTGGAGCTCTGGGCAGCATGGGCGGAATGGCAGGGGGACGCTGACCCCCACCCCACCCCTTCCGCCCGAGGCCCCGTCCTTTCCGGGGGGGTGGGAGGGGGAGGGAAGCTGCCCCCATACCGGTAAGAGAGAAATTTTACTTTCACCCCTGCCACAAACCCTCCTGAACTCCATAGGTACATACTTGGCACAGCTAGTGCCTCCCACCACTCGCTGCTGCCTGTGTTACTGTGACTACCCTACTATTTTTAGCACGCTAGCTCAGTGAGAACTAGCGTCTGTCTACACCAGCTAGGGATCACTCCCCAACTCCAAGTGTAGATGTAGACTTAGAGGCACAATTCCTACCATGCATTTCTCCAACGTCACAATCTAGCCCTTCAGATGTCACTATCGAGGTCCCTTCTGCTTGTTCCTCAGGGAATATTTGTCCAGATTAACATTCCTTTTTTCAACAAACAAAAAACCAACCAAACCAGACTAGATTCTTTGCGTGAGATAATGCAGCACCCTGACCAGCAATTCTATTTGATAACACATTGGGTGAAATCCTGGCACAGCTGAAAACCGATGGGAGTTTTGCTATTGAATTCAACAGAACTGGGATTTCATCCATTGTAACTGCAGCCTCCTGACTTATGCTGATTAGTACCTTACTCTGCAAGTTGTTTATTCACAGAACAAGGCCCTACAGAATGTAAAGGAAACAAACTGGTTTTGCCTCTAGCAGTTTGTAGCTTTTTGCTTTGGGATACTTTGGGGCATGAAAAGGGCTATTTCAAAACACATTCAGTTTTACAGTTTTTTCAAAATTTTGACCCAAAAAGATGGGGAGAAAAAATTAAGAAATGATTGTCTTACGCTGTATCACTCCCCATCCTCATTCTCTGTCCTTTGCATGTTGTTTATATAGTTAGATTATTGCTTTGCCACAAGCCGTGTCTATGGGACAGCATATTGCTGTGCTACCCAAGGAGCAGTGCTGGGAGGGAATGAGTGCGGACACTGTGGACAGCAGATTTACACCATCCCTAACCCAGCACTATTCCTCATGTCCCTTTAAACACACGATCCTGCCCAGAATAAGGAGCACAAAGGAACAGAAAGACACACACATATAGCATGCAGAGAAGAAGCCCAGGCCTTTTAAAATAAAACTGCTGTATGCTGTACATGATCTCTTGAAATACATTCAGGTTCCTCTAACTGAAGGGTCAGTTTCAGAATCGATTGCTAGTTGCTATAATTAAAAACAGAACAATGGTCTGCTCTTCTAGTTGAGCACTACTCGGCATCAGTTTTAAATCACTTTCTATTACATCAGTGTTCTTTTGTTCCAGGGGTAATTTCTAACTTTTAACCTCTGGTATCAATTTATCTAGTATCCCTCTTGTCCTGGCTTCAATGGACACAGGTGCCAGTGTTCCTGCCCTCTCAAGAGTGCATGTGCACAACAGCCATTACTACAACCACAATCTCCAATAGCTGCACATCTGACAGAATCTGGACCAAATCTGCAACACTGGCACATCGTCTGACCACAGATTTGTGGAATAGTGCAAGCCATCATGGTTCACAGGCTCAGTGGGCTAGCTTCAGGTCAGCATCCATCAGTCACAGAACTCTGTGGACACCATCCCAATAGCTGTCATCAGCCATGGGATATGGAACATGGATGTGACCTGTGGCCATATCATCAATGTCATACCACACTGTGATTAACATCACTGATATCCCCAAACTTGGAGCAGATGTGAAGGCCTCCTACCTTCTCTCTGTAGAGACACCATATATGAGCCAGAAGAAGAGGCTCAAATGGAGGTCTGACTAGGATATTAGCCACAAAACTCCCAATTGAAATATGACAGGTATGTGGCTAAATCCCCTCATTGACTTTGAAAATCTCAACCTATATTTCATAGAATCATAGAATTGTAGGGCTGGAAGGGACCTTGAGAGGTCATCTAGTCCAGTACCTTAAGCTGAGTCAGGACCAAATATACCTAGAGCATCCCTAACAGATGTCTGTCTTACCTGTTCTTAAAAACCTCCAATTATGGGGATTCCATAACCTCCCTTGGAAGCCTGTTCCAAAGCTTAACTACCCTTACAGCTAGAAGCAACAAAGGGTCCTGTGGCACCTTATAGACTAACAGAGGTATTGGAGCATAAGCTTTCGTGGGTGAATACCCACTTCTTCAGATGCAAGCAGTGGAAATGTCCAGGGACAGATATAAATGTGCAGGGTAGAGTCAGGCTAGAGATAACGAGGTTAGCTCAATCAGGGAGGGTGAGGCCCTCTTCTAGCAGTGAGACTTCTTCTAGGGTGAGGCCTCACCCTCCCTGATTGAGCTAACCTCGTTATCTCTAGCCTGACTCTTCCCTGCACATTTATATCTGCCCCTGGATATTTCCACTGCTTGCATCCGATGAAGTGGATATTCACCCACGAAAGCTTATGCTTCAATACCTCTGCTAGTCTATAAGGTGCCACAGGACCCTTTGTCGCTTCTACAGATCCAGACTAACACGGCTACCCCTCTGATACCTTACAGCTAGAAAGTTTTTCCTAATATCTTACCTAAATCTCCCTTGCTGCAGATTAAGCCCATTACTTCTTGTCCTACTTTCAGTAGACATGGAGTACAATTGAACACAGTCCTCTTCATAACAGCACTTGACATATCTGAAGACTGCTATCAGGTCCCCTCTCAGTCTTCTCAAGTTTTTTTAACCTTTCCATGTAGGTCATGTTTTGAAAGTCTTTGATTATTTTGGTTGCTTTCCTTTGTACTATTTCCAGTTTGTCCACATCTTTCTTAAAGTGTGGGGCCCAGAACTGGACAAACTAGTTGAGGCCTCACCTGTGCTGCATAAAGCAGGACACTTACCTCCGATGTATTACATGCAACACTCCTGTTAATACATCCCAGAATGACATTAGCCTTTTTTGCAACTGCGTCAATTTTTTTGCTCATCTTCAAGTAGTGATCCACTGTAACCCCCAGATCCCTTTCAGCAGTACTACAGCCTCACCAGTTATCCCTCATTGTGTAGTTGTGCATTTGATTTTTTTCCTTCCAAAATGTAGCACTTTCCTCTTGTCTTTATTGATCATATTGTTAATTTCAGACCAATTCTCCAATTTTTGAAGGTCACTTTGAATTCTAATCCTATCCTCCAAAGTGCTAACAACCCTTTCCAGCTTGGTGTCATCAACAAATTTTATAAGTATGCTCTGCATCCCAAATTCCAAGTCATTAATGAAAATATTGAACAGTATCTGATACACACTAGCCCCCTGAAGTACCCTATTAGATACGTCTGCCCAGTTTGATAGCAAACCATTGATAATTACTCTTTGAGTATAGTCTTTCAAACAGGTTTTCTCCCACCTTATAGGAATTTCACTAAGACCACATTTCCCTAGTTTATTTATGACAATGTCATGTGGGACTGTATCAGAAAACTTACTACAATCAAAATCTCACATCTATCACTTCCCCCCATCCTCTAGGCCAGTAACCCTGTCAAAGAAGGAAATTAGGTAGGTTTGGAATGATTTCTCCTGAACATCCATGCAGGCTATTATTTACTACCATCTTATCCTCTAGATGCGTACAAATTCATTAAATAATCATTTGTTCCATTATCTTTCCAGGTATTAAAGCTAGGCTGACTGGTCTTTTCCCCTTTATAAAAAAATAGGTTCTGTTTTTCTCCTTCTCCAGGACCTCACCCAGCCTCTGTGAGTTCTCAAAGATAAATGCTAACGGTTCTGAGATTGTTTCAACTGGTTCCTTTAGCTCCATAGAGAGTGTTTCATCATGCCCTGCTGACTTGAATATATCTAACATACCTAAATATTTTTTAATTCGTTTTGCCCTTATTTTGACTTGTGTTCCTTGCCCCTGGTGTTAATATTAATGGTGTTACGTATCTGGTCACAATTTAGGCTTTTAGTGAGGACTGAAACAAAATAGGCATTAAGCAACTCAGCCTTCTTGATGTCCATTATTAGTTCTTGTTCCTTGGTAAGTAGAAGATCTACACTTTCCTTTGTCTTTCTCTTGCTCTGAATGTATTTATAAAACCTCTTATTATATGTCTTACTTAATGTCTTTTGCTAGGTATAACTCATTTTGTACCTTATCCTTTCAGATTTTGCCCCTGCATATTGTGCTATTTTTTTGTACTTAGCAATCTGCCCATGTCTCCACTTTTTGTGTGATTCCATTTTGATTTTTCAGGTCATTAAAGAGTTCCTGATGGAGCCACATTGGCTCTGACTCTTCTTCCTATCTTTCCTTCGCATCAGGATAGTTTGCTGTTGTGCCTTTAATATTGTCTCTTTGAGAAACTGCCAGATCTCCTGGATGCCTTTTTCCCTCAGATTTTCTTCACATGGGACTTTACCTGCCATCAACAATGTCACCACTATATTCCTGTTGCTACTGTTGTTGCTGCCACTTCTGTTCACCTGCCTGTGGCATGACTCAGTGCAGATTTTGATGTGATATCATTGGCAGACATTCCCAATAATGATCTTCATACCTGGAAGAATAAGGTGGCAGTACTACAGCCATATTTACCCTCCTGTTTTTTAAATATGGACATACACTCTTTGCAGAGGAAATTTGGCTTTTTTTCTAGGGTCCTTTATCAATCTTCTTTTACTGAGTTGAATGGCTTTGAATGAATTTATCCCACAGTCACTACCCCATTCTCTGTCCAGTGATCAGGCTGTGTGGGTGGTTGTGTGTGGGTGGTTAATTTGCTGTTCAGACTGCTAGTGGTGGACTGCACAATTCAAAACGGAACAATGTCAAGAAGAGCCGTCTTCATTTCTTATATATTTGTTTATGACATTTTTCAAAATGTTTTCCCTTTTGACAGCCATACTGCCTCCCCTTCTCCTTCTAACGCCTTCCATTATGACAGTGAGTGCTGATGATCAACTGAGTAGGATTCAGTTCAAGATCAAATAACTGCAAGAAGCTGAGCTCTTGTTTTCTTCCTCCTCCACTATGACGCACACATTCTACCTGTGCTATGTGTAAATGAAACTTTTTTCCTCATTGGCATTAACCTCTTTTCGCTCACATCAAGATTCACAAAATTGCACAGGTAGGGGGAGGAAATAGCATATTGATTTCAACCTTTGTTGTGACCTTTGATTTCAACCTTTGTTGTGACCTTTGATTTCAACCTTTGTTGTGTAACCTAGTGTTAAAGACACATTTGGCCACTTTTGCTTGCAGTGCAGAAATGTTTTTGTTGTTGTTTGATTTTTAACCCAGCACTAAAAGTCTTTTCTAGTTTCATTTTGATCTATAGCACCTTAAGTGGATTTTAAGTGGCAAGATACAACTGAGCTTCAATAGCTGTTTCTTATCAATGTTATCATATCTCAGAGATCTCAAAAAGCAGCTGAAGTGCCATTAACTTTCTACTGGTTTGTGTTAACATAAAAGTAGATAAAATAAATGATTCAATTAACTACTGCTAATTATTTATCTACTTTCATACTATAAAAACAGACATGCCTTTTATTTGTTAAGATGATGTATGTTGAAGAATTATAAAGCACCTATTTGAATTTCCCAATGAAGTTTTATTAAGCATAGAAAATAGTTTCTAATAGTGTGAGGACTTAAAGCAACAATCTAATAAGCTTTCAGATAACTCCATAGCTACCCTTTCTAACTAACAAACCCAGACTACTATAGAAATATTCTTCAGCTGAAAATAATTGTGACTTGCTACAGGAATCAAGGGGTATAAGTAACTTTCTCCTATCAGTGACCCTAGGCAATTCTAAGCAACAGGAGCATAGTAACATTATTTAGTCCATATGCCTACAACAGGAGATAAATAAAACCTGTGTTTCTGGGTTAAACACAGTGCCCTAAACCCATTATTAACCAGTCTTATCTCCTTGATGGATTCATACTACTGGAGACAAATTAATAAATCTGTTAATGCCCAGTGATTCTATACACACATATACAGGAGTGGGATACAATTAACGGAATCATCCAGTGAGTGCAAAGGCTTTACAAGACTTACCAGAACATCTCATAAGGTCTCATGTATTGGAATTTACCCTTGCCATCCTCTCTGCTTTGCATCCAGCTGAATGAATCTGATTAGACTTCTAGCTTGATAAATTAAACTCTGAAAACACGCAAGGGGATAGAGATATATAAAACCTGCATTGTGGAAACCTCAGTGTTCCTGCAGCAGTCTGAGAAAACCAGTCCCAAATGCAGGGTGGGCGGGATGGGAAAGTGGTGGAAGAGATTGCCCAAAGTTTCAAATAGGAACTTCTAGCAAGAAATTCATATTGGAGTGGGGTTTGCTCACTCCCCATATCCTTGTTGCCCACCAGCCAGGGCCCACCTCTGGCAGACTGAACAACCACCCTTTCTTAGAAATTAATTTAGGGAACTTCCCAGTTTATGGCCATGATTCTCTTCTCATTTACACTGGTTTCACATGAGTGTTAAACCATTCGACTTCAGTGGAGTTATTCCCAATATACAGTGGTGCAAGTTAGACTAAAATTAGGCTGTATGTATCTACCTCTCTAGTTTATCTATCTATCGAGCATTCTTAAAACTACAATACCCACCTGCTGAAGTGAAGTGAAGTGACAGAGCAGAAGAGTACCCAGAAGTCACCTACTACAGGACAGGCCGAACAAAGAAAGTAACAGAACATTACTAGCCGTCACCTTCAGCCCCCAACTAAACCTCTCCAGCACATCATCAAGGATCTACAACCTATCCTGAAGGAAGATCCCTCACTCTCACATACCTTGGGAGACAGGCCAGTCCTCGCTTACAGACAGCCCCCCAACCTGAAGCAAATACTCACCAGCAACTACACACCACACAACAAAAACACTAACTCAGGAACTTATCCTTGCAACAAACCCTGTTGCCAACTCTGTCCACATATCTATTCAAGGGACACCATCAGAGGACCTAATCACATCAGCCCCGCCATCAGGGGCTCATTCCCCTGCACATCTACCAATGTGATATATGTCATCATGTGCCAGCAATGCCCCTCTGCCATGTACACTGGCCAAACTGGACAGTCTCTACGCAAAAGAAATAAATGGACACAAATCAGACGTCAAGAATTATAACATTCAAAAACCAGTTGGAGAACACTTCAACCTCCCTGGACACTCAATTACAGACCTAAAAGTGGCAATTCTTCAGCAAAAAAGCTTCAAAAACAGACTCCAACAAGAAACTGCAGAACTGGAATTAATTTGCAAACTGGATTCCATTAAATTAGGCCTGAATAAAGACTGGGAGTGGATGGGTTATTACACAAACTAAAAACTATTTCCCCATGCTAATTTCCCCCCCTACTGTTACTCGCACCTTCTTGTCAACTGTTTGAAATGGGCCATGCTGATTATCACTACAAAAGTTTGTTTTCTCCTGCTGATAACAACCCACCTTAATTGATTTGTCTTGTTAGAGTTGGTATGGCAACACCCATCTTTTCATGTTCTCTGTATATATATATATATATATATATATATATCTTCCTACTGTATTTTCCACTCCATGCATCTGATGAAGTGTGTTTTAGCCCACGAAAGCTTATGACCAAATTGTTAGTCTCTAAGGTGCCACAAGTACTCCTCGTTCTTTTTGCTGCTACAGACGAACACGGCTACCACTCTGAAATCTAGTTTAAATGTAACATCAGCATGCATCAGAACCAAAAGGCTTTGAAGAGAATGAACAAATCAGGATTTTTGTTATTCTGTTTATTTGTTTGTTCTTGCAAGTGTGTAGCTAGAATATCTGTCTTGGCTCTCACTAGTCTGTTCGCAAACAAGTCCTGCATACTAGATATACCTGATGTATTTTATTAGTATATGAATTTCTATAAGGCTCCTCACCACAGCATCCAAGTGCCTCGCAGTGCATGGCTCAGTGGATGGATGGTTATGTATGCGTCTTTGCTAATTCAGCTAGACAATAAAAGATTTTAAAGCTGAGGCAGCTCTAGCAAGATTGACAAATGCCCATTGGGCCCTCTGCCTGCTCTGTCATGTGAGAAAGCCAGCTACTTCCTATCTGTCCTCTGCCACCTCACCTTTCAGAGGGTTTTGTTCCTTTGTCACTAAGGCCAATAGCCCCAAGCACAGTCCTGTCTCCCCCCAGTTTCTTGGCTCTAGGTCTCCAGCAGCATTCAGAAACTAAGCAGCTAACAGGGCTGATGGGGACTGCCCTGCCACAAAGATGGTGAAGGGCTCCCTGATGCATGGGGTGGGTAGGAGGAGTACAGGCAGGAGGATAAAGAAGTGGGTGCTCTTCCACCTAGGTAGGGGAGAGAAGAATGGGGCTCTGCTGCAGGAGATTTAGGGGTCCCTAGCTGTGATGGGGAGGGAGCAGGTGAATCACTAACGATTTGGAAGTTCAGTCTGTTTTGAATCAACATCTAAAAGTTCAGATGCCTATCTGAACCCCTAAACCATCTGAAGTGATCCCAGCCCACAGTCCCACTCAAAGTGTCTGGTGGATTGCTTTTATCTTACTCCAGAAGGAGGCCATGACTCCTCCCCTCCTGCATCCTAAAGAGTTACCTGGATTGTCTCTCTTTTTCCTCCTCCCCTGGTTCACTCTCCTGCCCCTCCAAGGTCACCAGGCTCCCTACTTCCTGCCAAGAGAAGGCAGCAGAACTGTCCCATTTTCTCCCCAACTTGATTTCCTTATATCCACGGTTACTTTTAGTTCATTTTTTCTTTCTTTCAGTTCATTGTTGCAGCTGGAATCTCTGCTAAAGCCATTCCAGACTTGAACAGAATAGTTCACACACGACAGGCAAATTTTAACACTCATGCACTGGCAGTCCCAGAGGTTGGGAAGGAGAATTTATTCTTTTCATTTGGGAGCTGCCTTGTTTGTGCTCAGTAGGTGTCCTCAGGTTACTTTTCGTCTTTCTTGTCTCCTTCCTTCTCAGACTCCTTTGGGAAGGGCTGATAAACTGCAATCAGATTGTATCTCTTTGCCAATTCTGGATCTGGAATGAGACTGTTTCTGCAGTGAGGAGAGTGACAGTGACTTCTAGCCCTTAATTTATCTATGATAACAATGTTATATGCTGCTTTCATAGACTCACCTATAAGGGTTGCAATGGGAGACAATGTGTGATTGCCAGCAAGACAACTGAAAGGGGACAGGAAAAGGCAGGGGCCATGATTTTTCAATCTGTAGAGTAATGTAAACTCCTCCACCAAGTAATAATGGCAATATAGGGGTTTCAATTTCTGATCATATTGGGGCAGATTGTGCCTGGCCCTAACACGGTAGCACGGTGGGGTGAACGTAGGGGAGGGGAGGAAACTCACCCCTCTCCTTGCATGGCTCAGGTAAGGATCAGGTAAAATTATAGTCCCTGCACTCAGGTGCAAAGGGACTGCTACACCCCTGCCCCACCCAGCACACAGCGCTCTAAAGGGAGTGAGGAAGAGGAAAAGCTATGACCTCATCCCACCCCCAATGCACCAGCCCCAGAGCTGTACTGAAGTTTAGGAGAGAGCAGGCTGCAACCAGGGTGAATGAAGTATCAGGTTTGTTCCCCCACCCCCACCATATGTCAGGGAGTTCCTGAAGGCATTATGCCACAGTGAAGGAGAATGCCGCTTGCTGCTCCCCTGGAGGTTGTATGGCCCCACCCTGCCACTTTAGTCTGTACGGTCAAAGGCATGGTGCGGGTTTCTGTAAAAGGAGCTCCCTTGTGGTAATAACTGTAATAGTACTTAGCCCTTTTCCTATTCACAACACTGCACAAATGTTAACTCATTGAATCTTCATTCTACCCTGTTGTTGTCCCTGTTACAAAGATGCGGGAACACAAAGCACAAGGAGGTTCAGAGCTCAGCTCCTCCATGCTAGTCACTCCGTGGGATGACTCCTGTAGTAAGGGACTGTATGCTCTGAGCAAGGGGCGGGGAGACTCAGCCTGGCATTGGGACAGAGGGATTCACAAATTCTTTACTCCCAGTCCTGCTTGCAGAACACTTGACTAGGCCTCTCCTCTGGTAGTGGCAGGTACCTGGCAAGTATTCAAAAGGCATTGCTCAAGCTAAAATAGCCATCTCCAGGCTGATAGTGTGGCAGTGGAAAATGTCCTGAGCATAGAGACAGAAGGGGAGGCAGGAATAGCAAGAGAGCAATGGGACACTGGTGATTGTAGGTGGGGTGGTGATGGCTGGGACATCTGAGATGTCAACAATCACAGCAGACAAGACACTGACTGGGCCCCAGCATCAGGTATTCTTTGGGGAGGATATCCTGGAAGACCGGTATCTCTGAATGGAGTCAGGACCATTTTGGCCAGTACAACAAATCCTATTTCTGTCAATACATTTTTCCTGGTAACCCTTTAGATAATTTTTGTTTCAAAACTTGGACATGCTGCAGCGGTGCTGCCGGAGGAATTTGAGGATGTGCTGTGGTGCTTTGCAACTCGAAATTAAATGGGAAACTCAGTCAGCACTTTAGTGGAACAGTTCATTCAAAACCGCATTATTGCTGAAGCGGCAGCGGGAGCAAACATAACGGTACTGTGCACCTGTCTGCCTGATATTATCTCCGCTCTAGCTAGTGGCTGTTCAGCCAGACTAGTGTGCAGCAGGAAAATTAACGAATCATTTATAGGGCATGTCATTTTCTAACAACTAAATCGTTGCTAGTGCTTTTTATAAACAATTCAAAATCAAATGAGAGCCATGGCAAACACAGCTGTAGCTCGTGCACCATCACCCACCTGCTGGCGCGTCTACCTAGCTGGCATCTGCTCACTCAGACGTGTCGGCATGGACCGAAACCAAAGCCATTAAAAAGGAACAACAAGCTAATAAACATCAACTGGCAAAACCTGGCTTTTGCCAAAGTGGCATCAGCTGGAACACCAGAGCATTTCCCCATTCCCAACCAGCAGCTCCCTCTGCTGCCTGACGCAAACCTCCCTGGCCTCCATGTTGCTCAGAGAACGCCTGAGGCCAGTTGGAGTGCTTCTACTGTTATTTCTTTGTTCTGATAACACTTAGGGGGAAAAACATACTTAAAGTTCCATTGTGTATAAAGAGTTTCTGTACAAATGTGTGTAACCCTTACAATAGCAGTTCTCATGACAGCAAGCTCCCGGAGAGACAGTTTTCTCCTCCAGATTTTCCCCCGCCCCAAATGGCTGCAAATGTGCTCCAGCTGCTGCTAACCAAACACCTGACATGCCACTCTCTGAGCAGCTTCCGTTAGTTCTGGACTCAAGTGACTCTTGTGAATGAACATATGGGAATGACAGGGCTGGTCCTCAGCTGGTATGAATTGATGTAGCTTAACTAAAATCAATGGAGATGCTCTGATTCACACCAGAGGAGCATTTAACTCTGAAAGACTCCTGTAATTAGACAATTCCCTTCCCACTGTCAATTTGTATATATCTACAATATAGCCACCTAACCAGACAGATTTTTGTTTTCCATTCAGGAATTCTGCCTTGTGAAACATTTATCTATGTGTGTGCATGCATTTTTTTAATCAAACCACTGAATACATGCTTGAAGTCCACTTAAACCCCTTGTTGCCCACTAGCTATATTCAATCTCAGGATATATAACAAAGAACCACAGTTAGTGCAGGCAGTAGTGAGGTGAGTTTCTTCTCTTTCTTGGAAATATATCTGGGTACTATAAGTAGAGGACTCCTGTGTTGTACAGTCCTCATTAAGTACACCAGTAGAACTCAGAACAAATGGGGGAAAAAAGTCCAAATGATAAGGAAGGAGAAAAAAGGGGAAAATAGCAGACCGACAAAAAAGAAATAGTGTTTTAGCCAAAAGCTGGACTGAATAGGATGGGGGAGGTGAGGAGGTTTGCAATGTGTTTGTGATGATAGACATTCTCATGTCATGACAGGCCAGGATATAGGGATGTGGAAGATTTTTAATAATTAGGTCCCAGTCCATGTAGATATTTAAAGATTATTACTTACGCCAGATTCAAATCTGTGCACAAGCATTGGCAGTCCTAACCCTGTGCAGGCTTTTCTGGGCTTGCGGTTGTGTATACTAGTACGTATATCAGTGTTCTGACCCAGTAATGGTTCTACCTAGTCTCTATTGCCCCATCATGCCCTTCTCCCCCAAACAGCTCTCAGCCTCAGGCACCTTGGTTAGCCAAATTAGTGATGAGAGTTCCTTTTTCCTCTTTGGTGCCCCCTTTATTCTAACTGGCTGCACACACAAAACAATGAAGCAGTGACAGAGTGGGCAATGTGTGTCCCAGAGGTGAGGTTAATCTGATATTGATACCACCACCTAAGTCTTATCTACCACTTTTCATCTCTATGTCTCAAAACACTTTGCAAAGGAGGTCAGTCTCATTATTCACATTTTACAGAGGGGAAAACTGAGGCACACAGCGGTGAAGTGACTTGCCCAAGATCACACAGCAGGCCAATGACAGAGCCAGAAATAGAACCCAGCTCTCCTGAATCCTAGTCCAGTGCTACATCCACAAGGAGAACAATGCATGGGGAGGCAGGGTAGAGACCTCAGTATTGATGCAAAAAATTATAAATAAAATTATTATAATTTTATTTCTAGTATTAGGTCATTCAACTTGCCTGTGCCTTTACTGAGGCTTACAATATACTTATAATTGTTTGCATACATATATGCATGTGAGGTACTCTTCTGAAAGCACCATATTTTTGAAATTATGTAAAATATTCAAGCTAACTAATGGAATTTTAGGACGCTTGCACCTTATCTCTCAAGGACAAGTGAATATCAGAAAAGATAAACATGGTTTTATGGTGGTAAAATGTTTATTACCACCAAGTGTGTTTAAACCGACTCTGGAATGCAGCTTTATAACTTCTATTTCACTGTAACATTCTAATCAATGCATTTTCTTTTGTACTAGGCTTTGAAAGACGTATAGAAGTCGTAATGGCTGTGCTTTGCGCTTTGTACAGAATATAGGATAAGAGTCTGTAATTACAAATTGCAAACATACTGCAAATGGTAGGTTGTAAATCCAGAGACCATTTAATTAAAAAAACAAATGAATTAGAGAGTCTTATCAAGGAATACGACACATCCCTTTTGTATGAGTTATCAGTTTGGTGTACATATGTTCTTTATATCAAGAAAACAGATTTGTAAAACATTCATGTTTTAGGAAGACATCTGATTGTTAAAAGAATCTAAGATGTTAACACAGTAATAAATCTAAAACTCACACACAAAATTCTAGAAATATCCTAAATAAAATGAATATTATTATTACTCTAACAACTTCATTCAGAAAAGCCTGTAGGAAAAACATATGTAGCTGGAAGTATTTTAATCTTTTGTTGTTTCTCACATGCTTAAGATAGCACAAACTTCTTTTAGATTTATATTTGCAAATATTTTGTATCTAAAAGCAAGTCTTCACATAATAACTGCCCAATATCATTGTAACACAATATTAAGATGTTTTGTGTACAAATATAGCAATATCATTTCATGCTATAACTGGGAATTAGTTATCTGGCAATGTTTAAGCAGCCCCCTCACCACTTAGGAAGACAAAAGTCACCTCTCCAAAGATTGGGGAAAAAGAAAAGACAATACTTTCTTTGATGACCATTTAAGCTTAAAGACTCTCTTTAAGAATTTAAGTTAAAAAGCCCATTTTGATGGCTCACTTTTATCGAGAGAACAGACGTGTTTGGATTCATTTGAGAAAGAATTTCAACTCCTATTAAATCTTGATGGAACTAACGGGATATTTCAGAAAACTGACTGAACAAAAGGAAAAGTTAAAACTCTAAATCTAAATATGTTCTGATATTCTCCCACCACAAAGACAAAGAAAATAGAACTGTCAAGAAAGAACTACAACCCTAATGCATATATGCATTACCAAACTGCATATTCATAAGATCAAGAGGCTCCTAGAGGACTACCCCCTGAAGGCATGGAGATTATGAAAGAGTGAGACCAACCAACTTTGAATCTGAACAAGCCTGAAAAAGATGTGCTTTTCTAATTCATGGAAGTAGGCAGGAAGAGAGCATAAAAAGCTCTGAAGTAAGTATGACAGAGACGGCAATTTCCTGGACAAACCTTACTGAATTAAGGTTCTGTATAATGTGAGCCAGGGATTGTATGCAGTTCCATGGGGGCTGGGGACCGGAGCCCACCAGGAACTAAGAACAATGAAGGGTGGTCAGGCAAATTCACTCATGTTGTAAAACCTCCAGAGAGCTACCGTGACCTGGAAAGAGGTTTGAACTGGATTCTCCAGAGACCAATAGACAAAGGATTTTTTGGATAAATAGTTTAAACTGACTCACGTCCTTCTTTCTGATCCAGCAAACAGACAAATCTCTGGTCCAAAGGGGGACCCAATCCTTAAGAAAGGGTTGGAAGGATTTTGGCCTGCTGAGGCCCCATAAGCCTGGGTGCTTTGTTTTCAGGTGAAGCTTTGATGAATTTGTGACCACAAGAAAAACCCCTGTGTGGCGTCTAAAGGAGTAATCACCAGCCAGAGCCCTTGCTGGAGTGATGGGATGATCTTTGGTAAGCTTATTAGCATATGTGTAGGTTCTTTTATTGTTTTTAATATGTTTTCTCTCTAATGCTTATAACCTTAAGAATAAATGTGCTTGCTTAAAAAGAGCTGTGTGGTAACTTAACAGTGCCAATTACAGGGTGTACCATCTCTGAAGAGAAAAGCAAAGCTAATATCTAACCTAAATCTTCTTTGCTGCAGATTAAGCCCATTATGTCTTGGTCTACCTTCAGTGGACAAAGAGAACAATTGATCGTCTTCCTCTGTATAATAGCCCTTAACATATTGGAAGACTAATATCAGATCCCCACTCAATCTTCTTTTCACAAGACTAAACATGCCAGTTTTTTAAAACTTTCCTCAGAAATCATGCTTTTTAAACCTTTTATCATTTTAGTGGTTTTCTTCTGGACTCTTTCCAATTTTTCACATTTTTGATGACGTGTGGTGCCTGGAATTGGACACAGTACTCCAGCTGGGGCCTGACTCGTGCTGAATAGAATGGGACAATTAGCTATCATGTCTTACATACGACATCCCTGTTAATATACCCAGAATGATACTAACCACTTTTGCAACTGCATCACATTGTTAGTTCATACTCAATTTGTGATCCGCTACAACCCCCCACATCCTTTTCAGCTTTACTATAAATCTAGCCATTATTCCCCATTTGGTAGTTGTGCATTTGATTTTTCCTTCCTAAGTGAAGTACTTTGCACTTTCATCTTTATTGAATTTTATCTTGTTGATTTCAGACCAATTCTCCAATTTGTCAAGGTTATTTTGAATTCTAAGCCTGTCCTCCAAAGTGCTTTCAATCCCTCTCAGCTTGGTGTTCTCTTCAAATTTCATAAATCTACTCTTAACTTCATTATCCAAGTCATTAATGAAAATACTAAACAGTGCCGAATATGCCCTTGCAGTTTGACAGCAAACCATTAATAGCCACTGTTTGAGTATAGTCTTTCAACCAGTTATGCACCCATTTTATAGTAATTTCATCTAGACTGCATTTCCCTAGTTTGCTTATGAGACTCACGTGGGACTGCATCAAAAGCCTTACTAAAATCAATATCTAGCACATCTACAGCTTTCCCCCATCCACTAGGCCAATAACCCCTTCAAAGAAGGAAATTAGGTTGTTTTGGTATGATTTGTTCTTGACAAATCCATGCAGCTTATTACATATAACCCTATTATCCTCTAGTTTCTTACATATAGAATGTTTAGTAATTTGTTCCAGTATTTTTCCAGGTATAAAATTACCCAGGTCTTCCCCCCGCTTTTTTTTTTTAAACAGAGGTACTATGTTTGCCCTTCTCCAGTTTTCTGGGACCTCACCCAGCCTCCATGAGTTCTCAAAGATAATGCTAATGGTTCTAAGATTGCTTCAACTAGATCGTTAAGTATTGTAGAATGAATTTTATCAGTACCTGCCAACTTGAATAGACCTCACTTACCTAAACATTTCTTTAATCTGCTCTTCCCCTATTTTGGCTTGAATTCCTCCCTTCTTGTTGTTAATATTAATTTGGTTGCGTATCTGCTCACTGTTAACTCTGCTAGTGAAGACTGAAGCAAAACAGGCATTAAATACTTCAGCCTTCTTGATGTTTCCCACTAAGTAGATGACTTACATTTTCCTTCAGCTTTCTCTTGCTTCTAATATATTTAAGGAACCTCTTTTTATTGCCTTTAGTGACCCTTGCTCATTGTGAGCCATAGTCTTTCTGATTTTGTTCCTACAATGGTTGTACTATTGTTTTTGTACTCCTCCTCAGCAATTTATCCATGTTTCCACTTTTTGTAGGATTCCTTTTTGATTTTCCAGTCATTAAAGAGCTCCTGATGCAGCCATATAGGCCTCTTACTATTCTTCCTATCTTTCCTTCACATTGGGATAGTTTGCAGTTGTGCATTTAATACTGTCTCCTTGAGAAATTGCCAGCTCTCCTTTATCCCTTAGATTTTCTTCCTATGGGACCTTATCAGACTCAGAGAACTGAGGTAAAGCCTCCTTTTTTGAAGCCCATTGTCCTTATTCTGCTGCTCTCACTCTTTCCTTTCTCTAAGAATCATGAAACCTGTCATTTTATGATCGCTTTCACCCAAGTTGCTGTCAACTTCAGATTTGCTACCAATTCCTCCCTGTTGGTCAGAATCAAGTCTAAAATGGCTGCCCCCGTGGTTATGTCATCCACTTTCTGAAACTAAAAGTTGCCCACAAGAATTTGTTGGAAATTCTGTGCTTTGCCATATTATTTTTCGACAAATATCTGGTTAGTTAAAGCCCACATTACTGCCATGTCTTGTATTTTGGATATTTCTGTTGTTTGTTCTGGAAATGCCTTATCCACTCCTTCCTGATTTGGTGGTCTATGTCCACCATGACATCACCCCTAATTTTACCCCTTTTAGCTTTACCCAGAGATGTTCAGTGGGTCTGTCTCTCAGCTACTTTTGGACCTCAGAACAAGTGAATATATTCTTGATGTATAATGTAACACCTCAACGCTTTTTATTCTACCTGTGCCTCCTGAACAAGCTATACTGCTCCCTGCATGCCAATATTCCAGTCATGAGACTTATCCCACCAAGTCTCTCCCATGACAATTAAATAATAATTGATCTTATGGATTAATATTCCAGTCCTTCCTATTTATTCTCCATGATCCTTGTATTTCTGTGTAAACATCTAAGATGTTGAGCAGATTTCCCCAGTGTTTTCCCTCGTATTGCTCCTATTCATGGTTTTATGGGTCAAGGATCCCAAAAGGAGATAGTCATCTCCCTTCAGCTCAGACGTAGGCACCTCACTACATGACAGGGGTGGGTCTTAGGACATACCCTCTCATCAGCATTTCCCATTGGCTCATTTAAGAGGCTCCTCACACCCTGTGCTGGCTTTTGTGGATCCCATTTCCAGATGCCTCTCTCCCGACCATGCAGTGTGTACAGAGTCTAGGTGCCTAACCCAGGGTTTGTGGATTCCAATGATTTTCAAGGCGCTTACAAAGTGCTGCAATGCCGAAGTCCTTTTTTCCTTTGTGCAATACAGTCTCAAGTAGGATTTTCAGAAGCACCTAACTGACTTAGAAACACAAGTCCCATTGAAAATCAATTGGATTTATGCTCCTACATCACTGAGGCACTTTTGAAAATCCTCCCCTATATTTTTTATTTAAGATTTCAAACATGGGCATTCTTTACACACATTCCTTAAATACTTCCAATAGCAGGGGATTATTTTTAATATAATGTGTGTTTCTCTCCAGTCCCATTTAACAGCAACATCCTATCAAAAACACTGAAAAAGGTCAAGGTTCTGGATTACCAACTACTACTTTTCACAAACTCTTCATTTTAATTCTAAAATGAAAAATCTTGATGCTTCATTTCCATGACAAAGCCCATAACAGAAAATAATACAGTCTGAATCTTTTCATGACAATGCCTTTGACAAGTATGGAAAATAGCATGAACGTAACCCATTCCTCCTTCTCATTTTAACTTTGTAACTCCATAGTTCACTTCATCTTTTGATCGCCATTCTCTCTGCAGGAATCTGCAGATACCAGTTAGAGGTGATATTGACATGCATCATCTTCAGCATTGCAAGTACAGTGTGTGAGCTACATTTCTAATAGTCACTTTTTTATCTGCAGTGTGCACCTGTATTACTGATTTGATCTAAAGAATTCTCCTGCAGAGGACAACGTACTATAATTATTTGTGGCATAATGATAGGTGTAGGTTAATTCCAAATAACCCAAATTAATAAAAAGCTCCTTAAAAGCAGAAATACAATCCCTGTGGAGAAGGCTATGCAATAGCCACTTCCAGAGAGAGTTTTACTTTAGCTGTCACAGTGTCCAAGCTAGTTGTAACTGGTTATAGCATAACAATTCCATTTGCAAGGGCATGCTGCCTCCTTTTCAAAAGTACCAAAAACTATAAAGTGGGGGAAACTGCTTTGATTTTATCACATTTTTCAGCACCATGTTGTCTTGTATATGTAATAACGGGCCTATTTAAGTTGCTCCATTCACAAGGGTGTGCTCTGCATAGCTAACAGCTATTGATGCCGATTTTGGCAATGAGATTTATATAATCTTCTCTTTTGTAGAACTGGTCAAAACTTGGACTTTCCATTCCATGGGAAATTTCAACATTTCAAAATTTGCTTTCAAATCAGAACAAACAAATATTTTTGAAATTTCCTGCAAAATGGAAAGTCTGAAAATTTGCTTTGGAAAATGTTCAAAATGTTGTTTCAAAACAAAATTTTCATTCTGAAATGTATTTTTTCATTTTCATATTACATAATTCTTTTTTACATTATTTCATGACATGTCAGTAGTAGCAGTGCATAATATGATATGTCCTGCCATATGTAAGTACAGTAAAAGCTTTTTTTATCTGGGCTGTTGAAGGAATGGACGGTGCCGGTAAGTGAAAAATTCCAGTTTACTGGAGGGAGGGAGTTTGGGTGTGGGAAGAGGTGCGGGGCTGGGAGTTGAGGCATGGGAGGTGGTGTGGGCTCTGGGAGGGAGTTTGGGTGCAGGAGGGGTCTTAGGGCAGGGGGTTGGGGTGCAGGAGGGGTTTCGAGGTGCCAGATCAGGGGAGCGCTCACTTTGGGCGGCTCACCGCAAGCAGCGACCTGTCCGTGCTGCTCCTAGACGGAGGCACGGCTAGGCCGCTCTGCATGATGCCCCCGCCCCGAGCGCTGTCTCCGCAACTCTCATTGGCCGGGAACCCTCAGCCCCACACCTCTTCCCGCACTCCGAATCCCTCGTGGCCATTCCTCTGCCATTTCTGCTGGCCCCGCACCAACCGGACCATAAACCAGACTTTCTCTGAAGATTAGAAATGCCAGTTTATAGAGCTTTCTAGTTGGTACAGGGCCAGATAACACAGCTTTTACTGTATATATGCAGTACTACTACTGACATGTCATCATATGACATAACATAGTATAATAGAATAGGTGTGGCCTAGTGGATAGAGTGACTGATACTCAGGAGACATGGGTTCTGTTATCAGCTTTGCTGGGTTACCTTGGGCAAGTCAGTGCACCAGTCTGTGCCTCAGTTTCTCCATCTAGAAAATGGGGATGATGCTGACCTCCTTTGTAAAGTGATTCAAGCTCAAAATAGCTCATGGGAGGACAAACCCCTCCCATCAGCATCTCTTATTAGCTAATTTAGGGGCTACCTGCCTAGCATGCTAGCTTTTGTGAATCTTGTTCTAAGGCACTTATCTCTTCCCATTCATATCATGGGAAGCCTGGGTGCTGAACACAGGCTTTGTGGATTGCAGTGTTGTTCCTGAGACTTTTCTAGGCACCTCAAAGTTAGGTGTTGCAATGCCTACGTCTCTTTGTGGATCTGGGCCTATACATTGGGTGGGGAGTATAAGTGGGATGCTGAATGACCAAACTGCTTAGTTCCTTGCTTCCCCCCGCCCCTCAGTTTCTGGGTAATGCAGCTTAGCAACTTTTAACTTAGTTTAGTAAGTTTAATGTGTACGAATTAATATGAAAATTTATGAATGGCTAAAGGGGAATTGCCTCATGAGGGTAAGGGAAGCTCCCCTGAAGTAATAGAAGATGTGACATATTTATTTCTAAGCAGTACATATGTACAGTCCTCTGGCAGAATGTCAAGAAGTGCTTCTTTTTTCCCCTCTGGTACATAAGGTTTGAAGAATGCAATGGCCCCAGCTCACAGAATGGGGAGAAAGAAAGAAAGAAAGAAAGAAAGAAGGGCTGTTGCGAATGCAGGTATCTGTTCATAGTCTTCCCTAAGGATATTTTTATTATTTGTCTCAGTGCTGAAGAAGGCCTGACCTTGGGTTTCCCAGTGCACAATATGAGCAGTAAACTTTGGAGCTGTGCTCCGATTACAGTATGAGGAGGACGTTGGGTTAAGGGGCAGATTGGCACTTTTACTTCTACATTTTTCTTACCCAATGACAGAAGTTGAACCAACGAGGAAAGATGGAGATAGCATTTTGGTTGCTACTGAGAAAATAGTATTATAATGAGTGTGGTTTCCTACCTTCTTTGTAAGTTTTTGTGATGCTGAAGCAGTCTCTTAGTGCTACTGGCTGCTCTTGAGGTCAAAGGTTGTATAACAAGAGGCTCTGGGACAGTCTCACTTGACAGTTTGGAGTTTTGAGAGGGACAGAGACAAATAGAACCAGTAGATGTGGGTTGCCATGGTGCACCAGAACATACACATTTCGCATTGCTCATGTAATCGGCCAGTGGACTCATACAGAGTAACTTTTTCCTCTGTATTTTTTCCCACTCATGAAGGATTAGGCATATGCTTCTGCAGCTCACTCTGAGTAAGTCAGAACAAGATCAGAACACACAATTCAGGAGAATTTGTTCAAGGTTTCTGCCGGATACCCAAGAGATGAGCATGACTGACCAAAGCACTGCAGAGTGGTGGTGTATTAGAGATACAAGGCAGCTGTTTGCAGCATTTGTTATACTGTCAACTTTTCTTTCGTTTGAGTGCCATTATTTACTTATTTTATTGTTCCAATTAATTACACAGGTTTCTCAATTTACCATATATACTCGTTCATTAGCCCATTCGTTTATAAGCTGACCCCCACCCCCCAAGATGGATAGGTAAAAACAGCAAAAACTGTATGACCCTTTCATAAGCCAACCCTATATTTCAGGGGTTGGCAAACTTTGGCTCCCGGCCCATCAGGGTAAGTCACTGGTGGGTCGGGACGTTTTGTTTACTTGGAGCGTCTGCAGGCACAGAGCCCCTCAGCACCCAGTGGCCGTGGTTTGCCGTTCCCAGCCAAGGGGAGCTGCGGGAAGTGGCCGCCACTTCCCGCAGCTCCCCTTGGCTGGGAACGGCGAACCACGGCCAGAGGGAGCTGAGGAGCTCCATGCCTGCGGGCGCTCCAGGTAAACAAAAAGACAATGTATTAGATATTCAGTTCAATTTTATAATTCCATAGAGTTTTAAATCATCCAATTTTGGTGTGGACCCGTTTATAAGCTGACCCCCGCTCTTTGATGCTTCACTTTTTTACCAAAAATATTCGGCTTATGAACGAGTATATATGGTAAACTCAATTAAAAGATTGTAACTATTGCTAAATCTGTTTAAGGTTTTGGATTATGGTGGTTTTTCAAGACTTTCACTCCATTAATATGAACATAGAACTGTTACACTAGGAAACTGAGTATTGCTGATAATGGTTCTCAGCAATGGGTCCCTCTGTATCATTTTTAAACACCAGATTTTGTCATGGGATGAACTGTTGTTGACAACTATTGTCAACAAAAGGCCACTTTCCTAGAGTAGATGAGCCTATTCTATATTGTACCTTTATATCTTGTACATACCCAGTTGTCTTCATCAAATAAGCCTTCTATATACCGGAAGAGAACATGAGGTTTTTGATGTCAAGGGCTTAGAGTCCTACTCTGGTGTGAGAATTTAGAGTTTTACCTAGAAGTCAGAATAATGTGCAATTGTTTATTCAAATAAACAAAATGACCAGTTCTTAAAATCCCAGTTAATCCTTTTCATGCACACATGACTGTATACTGCTAGTTCTAGCTTATAACTAGGGCTCCGTGTCTGTCACGGAGGTTGCAGAAGTCATGGATTCCGTGACTTCCCACAACCTCCGTGACTTCTGCAGGGGACAGTGTGGCTGACCCCAGGGCTGCCCACGCAGCTGGCTCCAAGGCCAGCTGCTCAGGCAGCCCCTGGGACAGTCACACCAACCGCTGCTGGAGCGGCCCCTGGAGGGAGCCACACCAGCCGCTGCTTTAGCGGCCCCAGCAGTGGTGCCTAGGTGGCCGGCTGGAGCACCCACGGCGGTCCGCAGCCCCCGGCAGCTGGTGCCATGGGCGCCCCCCCCCCCTCACCCAGCAGCAGCTCCCCCATGCCTCGCCAACAAACCCCCGCCCCAAGATTTAGTCATGGGTATTTTTAGTATAAGTCATGGACAGGTCACCGGCTGTGAATTTTTGCTTATTGTCCATGATCTATTCATGACTTTTACTAAAAATACTTGTGACTAAATCATAGCCTTACTTATAAAATTCAAACTTAGACGCTGGACCAGATGCTTAGCTTGTATAAATCGACATCGCTCCATTGAAATCGATGCCAGTTTACACCAACTGAGAATCTGGCCTAGAAATTACACAATAATAATGCTTTAAAAGAGCTATTTCTTCTTTATGTAGTGGAAGAACATCACTGTCAAGCAACGCAAGTTTATACCCATCCATACACCGATAGCCATAAATTATACAAAATGCTTGCAGACTTCAAAGTGCTTTTAGGTAGTCTGAATGCATGTGCTTGTGAGGAGGAATGAAGGCTGCTGGCTCATATGTCAAGTTGTGATGTACAACACCATGTTGCAGAAGTCCTGCTGTGTGACATAATACAGGAGTCAGAAGGGAATGTTAAAAAAAAAATTAAAAAATTTCACTTTTATAAACAAAACCAAACAGAATATGGCAAATAAACTAGGGTTTTCAGAAAACTGCCCTTTTGATTTACTCTCTTTTGCTATAACAACTTACTGATATTTTTGTCTTTCATCCAAAGGTCCCCACATTCTTTATCAACTTTACAAATTATATAGTGTATGCAGACAGAAAACTTCACCTCCCATTAAAATGTAGCCACCTCTTATTTGCAAAAGGCAGTAGTAACTCTATGCAGCATTTTAATGCAGAAAGTTAAGAGTACTAACTAACTTACATTTAGGTGGATTTAAAAAAAAGAATCTTACCTCCTAAGAGAAAACCCAACATGTTCACCATCAGAGTTTTAAATCATGCCTAGCTTGTAAAATTGGATTTGAGCCAATACAATAGAAACCCACAGTTGCAGAACCGTCTGAACTCACCCAGTTCACCCATCCCTAGTGTATTAAATTCTTCTCAATGATAGTGGGGATCTCACACATCTCTTTATAATATGGACATAAATCTATTGATGGGAGAGGTGGAAGATCTCAGTTATATGCTTCACTTCATCCACCCTGCACACTTTTGGTCAGTGTCAAAAATGATAGGTCAGATTGTACCTGGCTCTACGCAGGCATGCATGACAAGTGCAGAGAGCACAAGAAACTTTCTTTTACCCTGCACCTCCACAGAAGGAGCAGTGTAATTTTTTAGCAAACCTGAGTACAAGGACTGTGTGAGGTCTGTGCCTCTACAGGCACTGGAGAGTTACAGGAGCGAGGCTGAAGGAGGGAAGTCAGGACCCAGCTCCCCCCGCACCATTGGCCAGGCAAAGAAGGGGATGCATACTGAACCCTTGGAAAGGGCAGCACAATGGTCATGCTACTCACACTCTCTCTGCCCTGATGGGAGCTTTGCAGCGAGGCCATGCAAGCCTCTTCACCACCACCACCACCAAAACAGGCTGTGCCTTGAAGGCATGTTTGAGTTTAATGATTCTGACCTCTGTTACCCTGGTGTAAATGTAGAGTAACTCTACTGATTGCCAGTGGAGCTACACTGATGTTGAACAGACGTAAGTGACATCAGGCCCATTGTCTTTACTTTCCCCACTCAATTAAAACAAACATAAAGCAAATAACCTGAGATCTTTCCAAGAATAATGATATGAATATGTGTGGTTTTCCTTCTTGTTGCATGTTCAGGGGGAAAGTATCTTAGCCTCAAGTGGAAATTGAAAATATTCAACAAATTTACAGAGTAGCAGATTCAAACTGCTACAGATCAGCTGATGAAAACCAGCCGAGTCAAAAGGTATTTCATGTGTGAAGTTCAGTTTGAAGCCAGGAGGCTGTGGTGTGTTAGAAGCTGAAAGGAGCTACGGAACTGTTTGTATTTTCACTGTTTCTTGGGGCACTTGAACTGAGTCAAATCCACTGGTGCCATCCAGCAATTCTACATGACCTTTTTGTGTTCCAGACACCCTCTTGGAATTACTCCTCCATGGATGTAAAATTTCAATAAATAAAATTAATAAACCCCCACCGTAATAGTGTTTTTACCTTTTTTACTTACGAGAAAGTCTTAAGCTGCTCGAGGTGTGCTCCCTGCAGTAGTCATGCAACTTCCTCTTGTCAAGACAGAAATATCAATATACACTCTCACCATGTACAGAAAGACAAGCAAAGCCAAGGAGAAACAGAACAAAGACAAAAGAGATCCGGGACTTGGGGAGGTCTCTCAGCAACTGTTCATGCCAATATTTATTGTGTTTATCCGAATAAAAGAATTCTCCTAAGTGTGCTTTAAAAAGGATATATTGCTTATATAAAAATTCTGCTTTCCCTGAGCCATATAAATATTTTCTGTTCCTGTTCTATGTTTTTTCCCTCTAGACAATGGCCATTGTTAAACTGAAGAATCATGTAGTTCAGGGCTAGATTGAAGTGCAAGCAACCAAGGAAAAATTAACGAGAACATTGATAAGGCACCAAATAGCAGGATAGGCATCTGCAGTTTACTGCAAAGAGTGTCATTGTAGAGGTTCTCCCCCATAGGCAACATCAATCTTAAGTCTCAGACTACAGCTTCAGTGCAACCCCGTATGATACAACCGTCCTTTACTGGCATCTTTATGAAACTTGAATCTTGTTCATTTTGTTCTCCTTCTGATCTGAACTGCCACACCACCATCATGGACATTTGAAAAATAAAGAGCTGTCATTAGTAACAACTCATTATTAATAAATGAAAATCATTTGATTCCCAGCCACAGTTCTCATTTATATTTTTGGCTGTTGCTATTTCTATTTTTCTTGCACACTGAGTCTCTTTTATTTCCAAAGTCAATTCACATTGAATCTTTATTAACTCAGGAGCAGGCTTTACTGAGACGTAAGGGAAAAATAGAAATGGATAAAAAACATTAAGACAAATTTTCAAACTTAGGAGCCTCTGATGCTCACACAATAGATGTGCTTGTCACCATATGCTTGACCATAGAAAGTGGTAATTACACATGCATATGTATCTGTGGCAGGTATGATCACCTGTCTGCATTTATATTCTTGTATTTTACACATGCTTCTTAAATAAACTATGAAAGTTTTGTACACTAAGGCCTTTGTCTTTCAGGGGGGAAAAGAGTTAAAAAAGGACAGACTGACAAAGTTTGGTAAAATATGGATTTCACCAAAAACTGGAGTCTAGAGAAATCTACAGATAATGCAAGGCTTTTGCTATTCACCATCCCCTTTTAAGCATGTTTTTTGTGTCATTCAAAAGGTGGTGGAATTCACACGACCAGAATTAAGGCAGCACACTTTCATTTCAACCTTTCTCATTTAGTAGACTTCTGTCCTGATAGAATTACAGAATGCTGGCAGGAGGTTGAATTTCCCTGAGTAAGGAATTTGTAAAAACTGCATACAAACCTCAAGATTTGGCTCAAAATAGCAGAGTAGATAGTAATTAACTCTCTCAACATGAGATTTCCGTGGGCTGGTTCATTTCTCTCCTTTTAAAAAGGTAACTTCTCTTCTCTCTCTCTCCCTCCCTCCCTCTGGTTTACCAAAAGATACATTGCTTTAGAAACTGCTGTCATGAATTTTTGCCTGGAATTATTCACTTTTTCTCCCTTTCAATCCCTAGTCTTGGCATCCTGTTTAAGTACCATGACATCATGCTGCACCACCTGAAAGCACCGAGCAATTTGTTTAGACAGTCTAGCTTTGGGGGAGTATTTATAGCATGGTCTGCATGCTGAAATTCTGCCATGGAACAAAATAAGCTCTAATCTTTTGGGGATCGACATGATCAAGTCAAATGCCAGCACTGACACTTGGTGTGATTAAAAAGACTGCTGTATCTTTATAAACTGATTATACAGCAATGCAGTTTGTTCTGCTGGAGGGAGGTGGCATTAATGCTAACACTATCTAAAAGCAATCTCTTTTATCCTCTAATGTCTGGCTGGTTCCTTTGCTATTCCACTGCTGATGTCAAAGGGAATGATGACTATCAAACACTCTGAAATTAACTCATGCAAATATCACTATTAACTTCATTCTTTGTTAATGTCAGCATTAAAGTCAACAGCCATATTGGTGTGTGACACAATGAAAGCCATCGTCATATGGATTTGTGCATTTGTCAATGGGAACAATGCCATTCATGATGACACCCTTCAAGAAAATGAACTGAGTGAATATCATATGCATGATAATGTTGACATCAATATTGATGTTTGACAACCAGTTAAAAAAAGCTCCTTATAAAATAAAAAATATGAAGAATGTCAAGGGTTTAGCTACTCCTTGATATCAACATTACCAGAAAACTGCTGCTAAATGCAGATGGAGTATGTTTCCTCTCATCACATAATGTCTTGGACAGGAGGAAATCATGCACTGGGGAAAACCCTTACATGGGAAAAGAGCAATTAGAAATGCTGAGGAAAGAGTGCCTTCTGTTTAAGGCAATGGATTGGGACCCATGAGATCTGGGTTTGGTTCTGGCACAGACCTCCTGTGTGACTTTGGACAAGTCTCTTTATGTCTGCAAAATGGGGATAATAATGCTTCCTTTCGCCTACCTTTTGTTTGTCTAGTCTATTTAGAATGTAATCCCTTCGAGCTAGGGACTCTCTGTTACTACGTATACATACACAGTACAAAGCACAGTAGGGCTCGAGGCTCCATTGTGAACTTTAGATGCCACTGTAACACAAATAAATGACCATAGTTTAGCTTACAAAACTTGAAGAAAACACTTGTTATACTACAGCACCATTGATAAGAACTTTGATAACTATACTGTACTTTTGAAATGCTAACATTACTACCTTGAAATAGAATTCAGTCATTTATTCAGTTTTGAGGCATAATATGAAAACCCAATTTTGACACCTTTTTAAACAAAGTCTGTTATTTTGTTATTTATAGAATCCCATATTTCACAAATACCAAGATCTCATCTTATCCCTAAAAGGCTCCGTAAAACCTCTTAGAGGAACATTTTCAAATGTGTCGAAGGGTATTTCTACAATGCAGCTAGGAGGTGTGGCTATCTCAATATGAGAGACAGACTTGCAGTCGCTCAGCTTGAGCTAGAACTCAAAGTTGCAATGTGGATGTTGTGGCACGGGGGGAGGCTTGGGCAGGCCACCAGAGCTTGGATCCAAAGAGTAGAACGGCTAGGACTCTGGTGGCTAGCCCATGCTGCAACGTCCATGCTACTATTTTTAGCATGAGTCTCTCTACCTGAATTCAGAATCACACCTCTCAACTGCAGTGTAGACATAGCCTAAGTGATTGAGGAGCCTTCACATTATCAAAATTGACTTAGATTCATCAGGGTTTAAACTACTAAGTGGCTAACTCACTTTTGAAAATGGGATTTAGGAGCTTTGGAAAAAAGTACCCATTGTGTTTTAGGCTGGAATAATTTAGGGTGACTACCTCTGTTAATGCCCTTTAAACACTTCAGCCTTGGCTATTTTGTACTTTAACATAATTATTGTTTTATCTGCTTATTGAATGGTTCTATATTTTCAGAAGTATCTGAGGACATCTCTTTTACAGCATTTTACTTTAAACCGAAAAGGAAAATGTGACATGGCCAACATTTTCTCGCCTAGATTCCCAAAATGAAGCACCTAAACTCAAAAGAGCTTCATCGGCTTCTACGAAAGTCAAGGGGAGTAAGTTTAGACTGGCGTTCCTGCAACAGCCTTGTGCCTATGCAGAACCCCACTGAATTCAAGGGGTTTCACAGAGGGCTCTGCCTACATGGGCCCAGTTGCAAGAACAGGGCCTAAGTAAAGATCTCAAGGTTTCATCCTGTTAGTCAGGGCCAGCTCCAGGCACCAACTTTCCAAGCTGGTGCTTGGGGCGGCATTGAGAATGGGGCGGCAGTCCGAGTTCCACGGCGGCAATTCGGCGGCAGGTCCGCTCTTCCTGCTGCTGAATTGCCACTGTGGGACTCAGACTGCCGCCCCATTCTCGCCCACCACGGTGGTTCCACCACTCTTCCCTCGCCACCGCGGGACTCGGATTGCCTGAGTCGGGGGCCTCGCAACGTCTGCCTGCGTCGGGGGTGGGGCCGCGGCGACTGCTTGGGGTGGCAAAATTGTTAGAGCCACTCCTGCTGTTAGTGGACAGTGACCTCTTCTCCCCTACTCCAGAACATAAAGTCTCTCATTGTTCAGGGGTCTTGGTGTTTTAAAATAAATGTGTACATTAATTGGCACCCATCCTTGCTGGCAATTTTAGCAGAGAAGTTGAGGACTTCAATCCTGTCATACCACTAGAGCTGGTTCCTCCGAGTCAGGGTGGATGCACACTGACAGGTCTGTATGGGGAGCTTGCAATGCCACTTTCCCAGCAATATGTTCTGTACATGAACAGGTTCTCTCTTCAGAGGTTTCAATCCAGCACCTGTCTCAAATACTAAACTCGCGTCTACAGTAAGAAGAAGAAAGTCCTATTTTGAATGTCTGCCTTAATGCAGTCTGTTTCAGAACAACACACTCTTAAGCCCATTAGTCCGCAGCCGCAAATATGAGTGTAAAATAATCATAGAAGGAAAAAATACGTAGCACAGTTTCTCTGCATTGTGATGCTCTTTCTCCAGCCTAAATGTGTAGCATTCTGACTAGATGGAGGATTTGTTTTGTAAAGTTTCAAGCTTGTTCACACATTTGAACTTCACCTGTACAATAGAACTCTAAGGTTTACATTCCATTTAGGAAAATGGAAATTAGGGGCCTCTTTCTCTCCTCAATTAAATCAGTATATGTCTATGTAACCATGCCGAATGACAAATTAGGCCCTAATTGTCCATTCCTAGCCTTTGTATACTCCCAGACCCTCACACCTCTCTTCCCATAGGAAGTTTTCTCTTGACCTTCTTTTACTGCCTATTCCCACAGCAATCTCCTCAGGATGCTTAACTTACTGTATTGTACTTAAATAACTGGTTGTTAATTATGCTGGATTTTGTATGATACTTATTACTTTGATATTTTAAACTTTTCTTTCTTTCTGCTGTCTGATGGATTTCATGGAGGGTTGAGTGTCTGGTGCTTTTTTTTTTGGCTGGGTACTAGTATAACAGTCACTGTCACAATATTTACACTCTTAAAAAAACCACTTGAAGCCTTGTCTGAATGTAGGCTCCTTAATCCACCTGTATGCTCTTAAATAACAGTTGCTTAGTTTTTCAGAACAGCTGAGCACTCACAAACCACAGTTGGATTTATATGTGCTCAGCACTTCTAAACAAATCAAGCAACTTTTATTGAGTTCCCAAAGTATGGATTTAGGAGCTTTACACTAGTTACCCAGGTTTGAAAATGTTTCCAAAATTCTCAAATAAATAAATAAGTCTACTCCTGTGTTTTGAGAAATCAAAATTTTCCTAAGAGTAACTATCGTGCTTGTTTGATTAAAAGAAGGGAAACATTAAACTTCAAAGTTTCAAAGACCTGCATAATGGGTGGGCATTGGAAAATACAAGATATGGGCTTTTTTAATAAAGTGAACTGCGTATACAGCTGTCCATTAGCTTATACTGTATACTTATCTAGTTGGGTTGTGAATGTATTACTGCACAAGCACATTGTGGGTCTCACCCACTGACTGTACTGACCATTATATATTTATTGAGAGCATTGTATTTGGAAGCAAAAGGGGGAGGAGGGGAAGACGGGCTGAGGGTTGCAATTTGCTGGATATAACCTGCTGCAGAATCAGTCCTCAATACTGCAGAAAAATAGGAAGCTTGCCAGAATATTTGGTCTTTGAAGCTGCAGAATCCCTGTGGCCTGAATTATAAATTTAATTACCAGAAAAAAACATTTGTATACCAGTGTTTTCACTAGCTTCTCATAAGTGGATACTCAGCATACAGTGTTGCAGGAAGTTTTAATAGGATTCGGGATTTTCAGAAGGAAAGTAACTCCCTGACAACAATCTCTTCCTTTTGCATCACCCATACAAAAATCTGCAGCCTCTCATCAAATATGGCACGACTGACCAGAACCTCTGCTCAGCAACGTGCCAGTGGCTAACACTATGGTGATGGATGGTGATCTGCATAAATCCTATGTTACCCTGCTATTTAGAATTAGGGCTTGTTCATGAGTCACTATTTTAAAAAATTCAAATACATATAAACTGACCTGATTTGTACAGCAAATGAACACAAATGTTTTGTGCCATCCTTGCTTAATCCCATCCTTACAATTCAGGAGGCTATTTTCATTTTCCATAAGCACTAGTCCTTATGCATGTCCTGCTCAGAAGAATCCTGTCTACTAGCGGGTTTTTCTCTTCTCTGTTCTGCCACTCACATTAAAGAATGCTTTGTGGTTTCTAAAAATAAGACTAAGAAAAAAAGGTAATAAAATTGTGTCTAATAGAACCTGCCATTCAGCTACAAGTTTGTGTTATTTTTACATTAAAGCTCAGCTGAGTCAGAAAGATACCTATGATGGGCACATTCTTTTTGTGCCAAGATCAGTGAGCAAGCTCTCACTAGAGCATTTAATGAAGCTCTTTATTAAACTCTCTATTACTGCAGCACCTTTTAGTAGCTGGTATTTAAATAAATATGTAGCACTTTTCTTAATTATTGGGATCCTGCTATGAATAGTGCTAGGAAATGACAGATGAAATGGGAGCAGGAGAGGAAGAGCTAGAGGCTACTAGGTGAATATTAATAGTCATTAGGCACTTTTAGATAGGTTTGCGTCAAAATCCATGGCCAGATATAACTAAGGTTCTTCAAAGGCTAATGAGATATGTAACTATTGTGGCCAAGATTTCTAATAAACGTGATCAGTGATCTTGGATGCCTCCATTTTTTGGTGTACACCTTGACACCTTAAAAAAGGCCTGATTTTGCTCCATACCACACTCTGAATGTCAGGCCCTATTAAGCTGGCAATGCAACAATTGAAACACCTGGCCTCACTTGGCTCTTTTGAAAATCTTGGCCTGAAACCTATGCATGTGTGGCACATAGTAAAGCTAAATAGTGGACGTCTTAGTGCATATCACCAAGCCTAAGAGGCAATTATGCTGCATAAGATTATGAAAATGGTTCCAGGTTCCAGAATGCAATGAAAATTGAATGAGCTGGAGGGGCAAAAAGCAGGCAGATAGTAACTTGTATTGCATGCTTTAATCACAATGCATTGCAACCTACAACAAAAGCCTATCAATAAGCTGATGCAGAGAGCGGGGATTCTGCCTCTCTTTACCAACTTTCTACACGCATTTTTATTTCAACATAGAGACATTACTAATGACTGTAGGAGGATCCAATGGCACAATTTAACATGTATTGTAAAGGCGTGGAGTGACATCTGTGTATTGAGCTGCTTTAAATATTGTTATCTGTAAGCTCATGTATCACCACCCACCACCTGTTGCACGAATGGTATCTGTATCAGCTATACTGCTTCATAACATGACATCCATGGTTTATGACTATCAACTGTTTTATTTTGAAGCCATAGAACCATAGGGTTAAAAGGGAGTGCAAGGGTCATCTAGTCTAACCTTTTACAAAGATGCAGGATTTGTTGTATCTAAACCATCCAACACAGATGGCTATCCAGCCTCCTTTTGAAAAACTCCAGTGAAGAAGCTTCCACAAGCTCCCTGGGTAGTCTGTTCTCCATTGCCCTACTGTTCTGACAGCTAGGAAGTTTTTCCTGAGATTTAATCTAAATCTGCTGTGCTGTAGTTTGAACCCACTGCCTCTTGTCCTGCCCTCTGTGGCAAAAGAGAACAACTTTTCTCCATCTTTTTTATGGCAGCCTTTCAACTATCTGAAGACCTCTATCATGTCCCCCCTTAATCTCCTCTTTTCCAAACTAAACATACCCAGTTCCTTCAGCCTTTGCTCATTTGGCTTGCATTCCATTCCATCGATCATCTTCGTCGCTTGCCTCTGGATCCTTTCCAGTTTCTCTACAGCCTTTCTATAGATTGGTGACCAAAATTGGACACAGTACTCCAGCTGAGCCTTAACCAGGGCTGAGGAGCATGGTACTATCACCTCCCACGACTATTAATGTAACCTAAAATTGCATTTGCTTTTTTTGCAACAGCGTCGCATTGCTGACTCATGTTGAGGTTGTGATCCACCACAACTCCCAGATCCTTCTCAGCAGTGCTGCCAAGACAGTTTTCCCTCATTCTGTATTTGTGCATTTGTTTTTTCTTGCCTAAGGGGAGCACCTTACATTTGTCTTTGTTGAATTTCATTTTGTTGTCAATTGCCCAGTTCTCCAATTTATCAAGATCCCGCTGAATTTTAGCTCTATCCTCCAAGGTAGGCAATCCCCCTACCTCTGTGTCATATGCAAATTTGATCAGTATGCTCTCTAGTCCTACATCTAAGTCATTAATAAAAATATTTAACAACACTGGACACAGATCACATCCCTGTGGAACCGCACTTGAGACCTCCCTCCAATCCAATATAATTCCATTAATAGTTAACATGTTCACACTTACATCAGATACACTTGTTTGTGAGTGGATCAAAGGGAATGCTACAGTGCATCTTCCCTTTCATTTTTTTCATCTACTATTCAGAGGATTTTCACTCCATTCCTACTTTTCCCACAGAAAAAGAGTATCGGGCCTCATGGCAGTTAGATAAATTAAAATTAGTATAGCTGTCCTTTCAGTTGTATGTGGGTTAAATCAGATAATCACTACACTGTCAAATGAACTCACACAGGAAAATGATACAAGACAAAAAACCACCTCATCACTTGTGGGTGAGCACTTCTCATAAAGTGATCACTCTATATCTGACCTATCAGTCCTCATCCTCAAAGGAAACCTGCACAACATCTTCAAAAGATAAGCCTGGGAACTTAAATTCATAACTTTGCTAGTAGACACTAGAAATCATTGTCTTAATAAAGACCCTGGATTTATGGCTTATCACCACAATCTGTAATGCACTAAGCCCCCTTTTTGTCCTTTGTAGGGGTGTTAACAGGCCACTTCACCTTTAATGGTCCCTTAGAATATGTGCTAACTACTAATGCTAAACTATCTGTTCAACCTTCTGTTTAGCTGTGACACTATGCGGGCTAGTCTACACTGGCAACTCTAAAGCGCTGCCACGGCACCACTTTAACGTGGCTTGTGTGGTCGCAGCGCAGCACTCTAAAAAATCCAACTCCACGAGGGGTGTAGATCCCAGCGCTGGGATACTGTCTACACTGGCACTTTACAGCTCTGAAACTTGCTGCGCTCACGGGGGTTTTTTTTCACCCCCCCGAGCGAGAAAGTTGCAGTGCTGTAAATTGCCAGCGTAGACAAGCTCTGAGTACCTTTCCCAGACCTGAAGAAGAGCTCTGTGTAGTTCAAAAGCTTGTCTCTCTCACCACCAGAAGTTGGTCCAATAAACTTACTACCTCACCCACCTTCTCTCTAATATCCTGGGAACAACACGGCTACAATAACACTGCAAGCAACAGTTAAAACAACTCAGTACTGACTCAGATACTGGCAACTACTGATTGTTTTATGGAACTAAAACACAAAGACATTTTTAATGATTAGGGAAAATGGAAATTTCAGCTAGAAATTACATAACAGTGAAAAATAACGGCATGCATCAATAAAGATAAATGTCCATCTATAAGATTTTGAGGCCAATGGTAAACACAATACTATGCTCTCATCACCCTTACTGTGACCTTCTGAAAAGTGCAGGGTTGGCGTGCCCACTAGGCTACCCTAGCTGGTCACCTAGGGTGCCGGGAGGGCGGCGCGCCGCAGCTGCCTTCCACCCTTCCGGCTCTGCGGCTGAGCCGGGGGGGCGGCAGGGAGCCGGGAGCCGGGGGTGGTGGTTGGCTGCAGTTGCCTGCCGCCCTCCTGGCTCCGCGGCTGAGCTGGGAGCTGGGAGGGGGGGTAGTTGTGGCTGAGCCGAGAGCTGGGGAGGCATCGTGGGCGGGGGGAGGCTGCCGCGGGCAGGGGGCTGAGTAAAAGCCTCCCGCGGCAGCTCAAAAGCAGTCTGAGTAAAATTTTCAAATGCCACTAAGTGATTCTCAAAGTGACTCAGGCACTTTGGAGCCTATGGCTATATCTATACTGCACAGTTCACTTGGGCCTGAGCACCCATGTTAGCTAAGTTTATAAAAATTTCCTCTAAGTACATTTTGGAGTGAAAGCAGTGCAAAGTGAAAAGCTATTTTTTCTCTGATTATCTGTGTCATGCTCAGCTGCAAGAAGTCAATTACAGATGCTGTACTCTGGACAATACAGTGTATCATTACACAGTATTTTGTGACATGTAACTTGGAACACAACGATTTCATGTTTTTTGAGGGTAAGGGATCTAGCTGAAAAATACTATGATTCTAGTAGCAAATACTATGATTCTAGTAGCACCTAGGATGCACAACCAATATCAAAGCTACACTTTGTGCTATGCGCTGTACAAACATAGTAAGAGACTGTACGTTATGGGGGGATCTGGACTATCTAAATAGCATTATTATCCCCATTTTATAGAGGAGGTGCTGAAGCACAGAGAGATTAAGTAGATGTCTCTTAAACCAAGATCTCCTGAATCCTTGTCCAGTGTTTTAACAAGATGATATTTCCTCTCAATTAGCCCCAGTGTTTCAAAGTTAGAGGCTTGTGTTTCAAATAACTCTGTATTTTGTTAAAATTATGTCTCTGTAATAGAGAGATGCAGTTGAGACATCATCGGCTTCACTATATCACAGAGTGAGATCTGAATCAAGTCACAAAGGGCTGCAATGTAGGTAACATACTAACTTTAGCATCTCTGCTGTATTCATCAGGAATATGTGAATAATCTGATCACCCCCTCCTCTCACACACACACAAATATTTCATTACCTACAATTCTCAGTTCAATAGGAATAAGTTCTTACAGCCCGTGAAACCCCCACATTTCACCCTTGTAATAACATGATCTGTCAAACAGTAAGATCTCATTACCTTAACCATTGATTTGTCTCTGATGCTGGCAAAAAATGAATCTTTTATGAGTCTCAGCACAGATGATAAAAAAAAAAATCTACCTGAGTTTTCAAAGTATTGATCTTTTCAAAAACTCCATGTGCAACAGCCCGGTAATCAGAGGGAATGAACACAGACTCCCACAGGGCAATGGAAATGCTTTCTTGATCTTCTCATTTTTCCTGCCGATAGATTTCTCATATACCTGCTTTACACCCACATCATATTCGGAAAGATACAGTGGTCAACATTAAAAAGGGCAGAATTTGCCAACAGTTACCAACGAGCAGAATCTGAGTCACCGTAGTTATTTCTTGTTCTAAGTACATGGGGACGTTGTGGTACTTCAGATTTCACTCCTTGATAACTATTGGCAAATGCTGACTTTTCAATGGTAGCCATTGTCCTAACAGCTATGAAACCTGCTTTATGTGTTGCAGATACTTTAAATAGACTATACAATTTTGGTTAATTACAATCCTTTTGTGTATATCTTGCAAGAAACAATTATAATAAATTTGCATAGTTTACACAGCTTCCTAGGTTGCTCATCTAGCGAAGAGATTGTGCATGAGTGGTGCCATGTTTTGTTAATTTAGAAATGGAATTTTAACATAAATCTATATTATGGTTTTAAAGTATTACTTATTGCACTAATCTGACCTTCATCTTTATGCCTAATTGAAAGAGCCAATTTTCATCATGTTTTAGTCTTATAGTGCAGCAGTTCTCAAACTTGAGCAACCTGAGGACCCCATTTTGATTTTAAAAATGTTCAGGGACCCCTAAGCCCCAGGACCTGCCACCACTCCACTTCTTCCCCCAAGCCTCTCCCACCCCACGCTCCCTCCATCGCCCCTCCCTCCATCGCTCGCTCTCCCCCACCCTCACTCACTTTCACCAGGTGGGAGCAAGGGTTGGGGTACACAAGGGTGTGCAGGGTGCAGGCTCTTGGAGGGAGTTTGGGAGTGGGTTCTGGGCTGGGGCAGGGGTTGGGGTGTAAGAGTGGGTGAGGGGTGCAAGCTCCGGGCAGGCGGCACTTATTTGGGCAGCTCCCGAAAATGACTGGCACATCTCTCTGGCAGCGGCTCCAAGGCGCGGGATGAGGGGGTCTCCATGCGCTGCCCTTGCCCACAGTGCCCATTGGCCACAGTTCCTGACCAATGGGAGCTGCAGAGTCAGTGCTCGGGGTGGGGGCAGAGTGCAGAGACCCCCTGCCCTCCTCCCAGGGGCCGTAGGGACATGCCGGCTGCTTCCAGGAGCGCCGCAGAGCCAGGGGAGGCAGGGAGTCTGCCTTAGACCCTCTGCGCCACCAACTAGACTATTAGCACCTAAAATCTCTCAGTTTGGCTTCAGTAGCCTCCAGGAAATAGAGAGAGGGGGAGGATTGGATCAGCAGGGCCCGCAGACCCGCTGGAGTTCCCTCGGGGACCCCCAGGGGTCCAGAGACCCCAGTTTGAGAAATGCTGTTAAAGTGTGTCTTAATCGGAATAGGTTTTGAGTGTCATTTAATGTATGCGTGTGTGACATTCCTAGAACAAAGGGTAAATTGAGCCTATTCCAAAATATTCAGCTTTTGATGAACATAAAAGATATACAAGAAGATCAAACAGGACTGAGTAGTTAGAACTACTCTAAAACTAGCAGTGTATTAAATATAATTTTGTAGAGACTGCTGAGACATGTTTTATAGATTCCACCCAGAAGGCATCAAGGAATGGGTTCCATCAATCTCTCTGGTAAAAGAGAGAACTATGGCTGTTTGCCTTTAATGCAGTGATATCCACATTTGCTAAGCTTCATTGGGCCAGCCATAGGGAACTAGTTGCATACTACTGGAAGGAAACTGGGGCTGTAAATTGAACAGATCCCCTGTGAGGTAGGGCAGCATTATTAACTCATCTGAGCAGATGGAGAAACTGAGGCATGGAGATTAACTGACTTGCCTAGCATCAGAGTGGGAGCCTGCAGTAGACCCTGAGAATAAAAACTGAATCTTCCTGATTTCCCTGTTTAGTGCCTTAACCACAATCCCATTCTTTCTTCATCCTCTCCTACTAGAACCTAGAGACACTCTTTATAAATCACATATATACGAATACATTTTTCAAAGTGTGTACAGAAGATTCTGCACATAAATGCTATTTCAAAAGACCAGTGTTCATGACCATATTTCCCTGTGAAAAGGTACCCTGGAAGTTTACTTGCTCTGAATTACAACATGAGAGCATCGCTGCTCTAAGTGCATTACTGACCAGTTACTGCGATAATACAATGTCTCCATGTATGCATTAGGGAAGGCAACTACATCAAAAGTGTAAAAAATTAGGCTACTCTTCCAAAAAGAAAAAGAAAAAATACTTCAGCAGGAACATATAGTTCCAAAGAATAATAAAATGAAAACAAACAAGAAGACGTTCTCTAAAATATTATACTGACACAGCAGGAAATAGTGCATATATTGCTTAGCAACCTTTTGCTATTCATATTGGGAAAACCTGTCAGCACATGGTGCGATAGTACAGACAAAGCTTTGTACTTTGCTCCCAGCTTTCCAGCTTGGTTACCCATTTTCCCTTTACTTTCTTTTCATGTTCTACAAAAATGTGCCAAGGGCCCTACATTTCTCACTTGTGAGAGGGTTTCCAGCGCCAGCAAACTCTTTGCTTCAAGCAAATGTTGCCATTCCAAACAAGTTGCCAGTGTTCCTAATTGAACTGTCACTGCTCACACTGTTCACATCATTTTATCCCATCCCTAAAAGCAGCGGGGGCAAATTTTCCTTGAATGATTTAACTATGAGGAGTTCTTCTGCAGAAGAATAGAAAGAAGCTAATGATGAGTTGGAAGCTATTCAATAATAATGACTAAAACTTGTTAACTAAAAAACCCAAAGAATTATTTTCCTTTTGCTGGGCTTGTGTTTGGTCTATTTACAGGGGAAAAGCAGAGCAGGGAGAATTGCAGTCCTTTTTAGCTTGTTTGCAATAGTTTGTTACTAGGTGAATAATGGGTGCTCCGGTTTCCCTTAATGAGTCAAGCTGTGCTGCCAACCCAGCCTTGTTACCCTTCTCTCTGCTGTCAAACATTTCTTTCATGCTGTCAAGGGGTCAGCAGGAGTCCAAGGTGCTGGTCTGCTTAGCAGCAGTGTTGCCCAGCGGCAAGAGTCCAAGAGGGCCGCTTTAACTAGTGGTCGTGTCACCCAGTGTCGAGAGTTCAGGGGGCTGCTTTTCTTAGTGGCAGTATCCCCTCACGGCGAGAGTCCAAGTGGGCTGCTTTCCCTAGTGGCCGTATTACACAATGGCAAGTGTGAGGAGGGTAGGGGAACCCGGGCCCATGCTACTGCACTGGGTTCTGACCCAGGATCCTTCAAAACCAGGTTCCCTGTTACAGAGTTCAGGTCTCCACCTTCCCAAGTGTGTCCCCTCAGTTGCTTCCTACCCTTTCCTCTGTCTCTGGCAGCTCCTCTGCTGGTAGCAGCGAGTGGTCTCCTTCGGTCCCCATGATCGACTGGTTTCCCGCGGTGCAGCTTGGATCCTCTGGCCTGGCAGCTCAGAGTCTCAGTGGCTTCTCAGCAGGAGCCTGCTGCGCATGGCCACTTTCCTCCTTAGCCCTCCCAGACTGAGCTGCTCCCTTTTGAATGCTCCCTCCAATGGGAGCAGTCCAAGAAGGGTGAGAGGGCGTAGCCTCTTAGGCCCAAAGGAGTTTATTAACCCCTCCCCAGTGAGGTGTTGATACACCCTGTCACACATGCATTCTGTGGAAAAGATGAGAGTTCACTTTTTTATACCTGTGCTCTTCTCAGATCCAGCTTCAAGCCAAGAAGCTGTCTGGCAGCACTGCGTTTTAAAGATGTCGCTTCACCACCAACTTCTCATATGACTAGAGAGTGCTAACTGACTCAGACCTGGGGGAGAGCAGTTAGACTCCAACTCCAGTGAACAAAGGTCAAACATCAGCTGTAGGCACAAATGAAGTCCTATCGGCTCTCATGGCTTGGCTTTGTAACTTGCAATTTTAGAGGCTGTCAAACAGGAGATCAATCATTTCACACACTAACCAGAATGGACATTCCAAAATATTTGCATAACCCTCTCTCTATCATTCACCTCAAGAGTGGAAATTTTTTGACCACCATAATCTGGAGTCATAAGATATGACAGGAGAGAACATCACCATGCCATTTCAAGTTATTTGTCTGTCTCTCCTATTCCGAATAAAAGATCCAACACACTTCCCAACCAGAAGATGATTTTACTGACAATGATCATTAAGCAAGTAATGATAGAAAAACTACAGACAGGTAGATAGGGTAACACACATATCAAATTGTTATGTGGGTGTTAATAGATCCCACATAGCTAACACACATATCAAATTGTTATGTGTGTGTTAATAGATCCCACATAGCTATCTATCTATCTACATATCAAGTCTTGTACTGGTGCCCGCCACGCCAGTATATCTTAGCACAGTATCTAGCTAAAGAGGTCCTACAAGGATTTAGATAAGACTGTATTCAAGTTATGAAACAAAGACAGAATGTGGAACCATACACTGAAATTGTACAATGGCAAATTTGGGAGGTATATAAGAAAGGGCTTCATCACCCAGATTTCTACTATCTTGCAGGAACAATTGCTTAAATAGACCATCTGCCTTCCACAATTGTGTGGAAAAGTCTGTCAAGAACCACACAGTGTGGGGGCCTTTGGTGTTTATTAATATAAGTCTAGGATGGACTAGCTACCATTTTCCAGATATATTTGGCTGAAAAGCAGATGTTCTTGCTATGGGACAGGGGATAGACTTGGTGAACCTACAAGTCTCCAAATGATTCTCTATATTCCTGACCAGAAGTAGAGTTATCCGCTAGCAGCAAGACAGTTTTTAGTGGGAACAGCTTCAAATCACGTGACAATTATAGCTGTGTGAAATCTCTGAATTTCATCTCAAACTCACTTAGCCTACATTACACTAACAAGAGTGAAAGATGTTCACACACCTGGAAAATCCATGAATTGCCTTCTTCCCACAGCTGGCTATTTCTTTCTGAAGACACAGAGCCTCTCCCACCCCCATTATCCCCCACCCCCTACTTCTTTACTTCTCTGTAGTCTGAGCATTTTCCTCCACCTCTACCAATGCATTTGTTGTTACCAACACATACCTAAGCTCATTGAAGGGCATCACACTATAGAAAATATATAGTAGCATGCCTAATGTTAGGTATAAAAATCTTAGTTTAGGGGTCAGTATGAATTAGGCCCCTAACTAATACGAAGTGATCCAGCAGTTGCATCATTGTATCCCCATTCCCCTTCTCTCTGGTGAACTGGTTTGCTATTCTAATATAGAACAAATTATACAGCAATAATGTTGGCAATAAGAAATATCTTTCCTTAGTAGAAGAGCCAAAAATCCTTCTATTCACTTTAAAATTGCTTCAGCTACTGATAGGGTGACCAGGTAGCAAGTGTGAAAAATCGGGACAGGAGGTGAGGAGTAGTAGGTGTCTATATAAGAAAAAGCTCCAAATATCGGGACGGTCCCTATAAAATTGGGACATCTGGTCACCCTAGCTAATGGATATTCTTCATAAGCTTTCTTGACACAGCAGGCCAGATCCTAGTCCTTTCTGTGGCTGCTTCGCATTAGTTTACTGGCACAAAACCACCTTAGCTCACAAACGTAAGGTTCCCCAACACAGAGGAATAGTTTGCATTGGGTGCCCAGCTGGCCCCAAGATCATGGAGGCTGTAGAGATTACATACCTTTGTCCCATGCTCTTCAATCCTGCACTGAATGGACATAACCAACATATTCTTCACATCAGCTATGAAACTTTAAGATCAGATATTTGCCAGGAATGGTCTCCTCTGAGTTGTGTATTGTGGTAAAAACAGGGAGCTGAATCTTATGTGTGCTTTCTGTTTCCAACACCAAAAGCTGGAAGGTATCAATATTTGTTTCAGTTACTACAGAAAATGTATATCTGCTAAAGAATACTGAAGATGTAAACAAATGTCCGTGACTAGAAACATTTGATAGAAGTATTTGGTCATGATACCGCACGCAAAGGACTTGCCCTACGTTATCAGGCTATTTGTACATCACATCTGGCATGTTGTCTTCTACAAGGAGAAAACCCTTCAAAATGCACCTGGCCAAATTGTACTCAAAGGGGAAACTGTGGTTTACCTAATGCATGTGATTTGATTTCCTTTATCTTAACATGTGTAACTAAGAACACAATCCTGTAAGCCCTCCGTACATAGAAGTCCCAGTGACTTCCGTGGGAGTTCCCTGTATGGAAGGCTTGCAGGACTGGGCATCAAATATTACTATGGGCCATTAAATTATCCAGCTTTTTAGTCTTACTGAATATTTATTTTATGTATCCAGTATGTGTAGGTTTCACCAACTTTTTGTGGCACATCAGAAAAAAATTAAGATTTAAACACATCACATATTTTCAAGAGAGAATCCCTGCAGGGTGCATGTATATGCTGTTCCAACACATGAAAGTATTTATCTGTCAAGCTCCAAATATCGCTGGCGATGGTTAGACTGCAAGGTCACCCCACTCCACCAGGAGTCTCAAGTTTCTTTCAGTGAGTATCCTGGCAACCCTGCCTATCTTTACTTACTTACTGGAGGAGTGGAGGGAACAAGAAGAATGATGTTAACAGGACGGCAGGGACTTAAACAAATGGTTCTTTAGGTTGGTGCACAGACACACTGAAGGCTATTTTGAGATGCCAGCTTCAGTTAGGATGAAATGCCTTTCAGCTGTTCTTACTCTGCTAAGCATAAGTATTTTAGAGTGAGAAGGAGGAGCAATGCAAGTGTCTCATCCAGCCCAGTCCCCACCAATTAATACTTAGATCAGTGCATTTTTCTGGCAGGTTCCACCCCACACCCAGCTTTTTTGCTGCACTGGCAGAAGAGCGACCCCTTCCCTGTCTCCTTATACCAGGCGCTGGAATAACTGCTGCTACCTTAACCCCACACCCACCCACACCTTCATTTTATTTCAGTTTTTCTCTCTGTTCTTTTTTCCTTCTTTTAGGTTTGCCCATTTTGTGTTGCTCCCTTCTTTTGTGATCTCCCTTCCAAGTTCTCTGCTTACCAAAAAGCAACATGCTGCCTAGAGTCAGGGAGTTCACAGGTGGCTTCATTGGGGGTGGCAGTTTGAAGGGGGGCTGCATGTGCTTTTGCTGCTGAACCGGTTGCTCACAGGACTAAAGCATGGAAGCTTGGGCTGGTGAGATAGTGCCAGAGGCTGCAACATGTGAGCTGCTTCAGCAATTGACTGTATCAGGGGTTACTGTGGAATCAGGAGTACAACAGGTGAGGTTCAAGGCGCCACCAATTGCTTTGCCCATAGCTGCTGGCACACATTTAGAATGATAGTTGGAGCATTTCCAGGGTCACACAGCTCTGCACCTTCACACAATGTTAGAATGCTCCCTCCATACAGAATATATATCCATGATATTGATCATATTTTAGCCACTTTATAAATAAAGATAATAACTAATACTTTTCACTTCTGGATCTCAAAATGCGTTATAGGCATTAACTAATTAAAAACCTCACAACAGCCTGGTATAGTAAGGGATATATAAGGGATACTTTTGTAATCCTTCTGTCAGAACGAGTTGACAGCAGCAAGGGCCAGGTTCAGTACATAGGGGTTCCCTTCTCAACAACGCAATGCAAAACCGGCTCGAGCCCCCACCCAGTAACCTGGGAAAATCTTATACACACCCTGGGCGCCTCAAAGAGGCAATACTTCCCCTCTCGCAAGCACAGAGCCTCGGTGTAACAGAAAATCTTTAATAGCAGCAGGTAAACGACACTAGCCTTAAATTGGGAAAACACTGCAACTAGGATCCATAAGCCAAACTGTGAGCAAAACCCACCCCAGCCAATTGGGCCATGTCCTGTCCCTTGGGTTCTTGAGTCCAGCAACCCAAAAGTCACCCAAAGTCCCCAAAAGTCCCAGAACCCAAAAGTCCAGTCCCAGAGTTCAAAAGTTCATCTGCAGGGTGCTACACACCACCTACCTGGGCAGCAATGGGGAGGGGAGAGGTAAGGGGCACCTTATGTGGCGTGAAGATGATTGCCTCACACCCTCCGTGGGGCTTCGCTCTGCTCCGCCAGCTGTTCCGCAAGCCACTACAGCTGTCCCCCACGAACTGCTCCACCCCACCAACAGCGCCGCTCCACCAGCCATCCTGCAAGCTGCTCCGACTGCCCCCACGAACTGTTCCGCTTTGCCAGCAGCGCCACACCATCAGCTGTCTTGGCAACTGCTCCACCAGCCACTCAGCAATTTATCTTCAAGCTCCCCCACTACTTAACACAGTGCTCAGCGATTTCAGCTCATAAGAGTTTTAGCTCTTTAGTGATTTCAGCTTGTAGTTGGGGAGCCCTAGTGCTCATTTGCACTGTTAGCCCAAAGTGATTTCAATTCAGCAGCCTGAAACCACACTCTCAAGGAACTCAACATTAGTTCTGATATTCCACAGTGGAGGGGTACAATTAGTGGCCTCAGACCCTCACAAGGGGACCTACTGGTACCTGTCCCCAGCCTCTCTCAATTCACTGGGCTTTGGAACCCATGTCCCTTGGCTGGCGAGTGCTGCTTAGCTAATGGTGAGTTCCCCTTTATCCTGACAAAAGGCCAAGTACAGTTCCACTGTCCATGATTTACATAAGCAGTATAACAACAGTTTATTCTTCCTGCCCCAATAACAGAAATTCCTGCCCCAATACAGAAAACTGGGGATCCTACATCAGCCCAAAGTGCCCATTTGGGCCACTATCTTTCATACCAGGCGGGGTGGGTGTGCCTATGCAAATGAGATCAGCCCCTGGAATGCTTTGTCACGACTCACCACCAGATGTCAGGGTGGAGCTCATCCTGACTCTGCTTACACTACCAACCACTGAAGTGCAGCCATCTCTGGGGGTAGAATGCAGCACCTCTTTAACAGCATTACAAGCCATATTTAAAGATAAGAGGTAAAGACAATTGCAGCGGCTTTCTTGAAACTGATGGGGAATTTACAGGCAAAAATGTATCCCATTTAAGCTCTAGGCAGAATGTTATCTGACTTGATTAGTCTGGGACACAAGGGATAAAACCTCTACTCTTAAGAGCACAGCACATTCAGAACTGAAACACTGAAAACGATATTGGACCTAAACCATTTTTCTACAAAACAGTATTTCTTTGGTTCTATTCATCTGCAGGAATTCATTTGTTACAGTTACTAAGAAACCTCCACAGCAACAGAAACAAATCTCCCAAAGCAACAGAATTTTTAATAATTAGTTAAACCAAAACTTAAAAAAATTACTTTGGGAGCTGTGTCATTTTCTCTCCCACACTAAATACTTTAACTATCTTTTATTATTCTCTTTTGCTCATTTATAGCTGGAATTTCTGCCAAACTTGCAGTGAAATAGGACTCTTATGACTAGGACTGCCTGTTGCTGTATCAAAAAGTTCTTCTGTTGTATACCAGATAGATTATTTTTAGAGAGACAGCATTGGTCTATTTTGTCAATGTATCCGCATCCAAGAACTTCAGTTTTGTACACATGCCAAAGGTGAAGTCATCAATTTGTGCAGAAGGTATCCCTATCAGGAAAACCTTTAGTTCTCCTTTTGGCAAGCAGACAACTGACAGCAGATTAGTCAGTCCTGCGCATTATAGCTTTAATCTCATCTAGTGATCTGATTGTTATTGCCATTTTCCATGTGCTGGGAAATACGGAAATCAAACTTTGATTATGTAAGTGGGGAAGTGGGATACCGGGAGGAAGCACAAGTAGGTGAGTGCAAGAGGGGAGGCCTCCTGCCCCATACTGGGACAGCAGGACGATCGGTGAGTTATCTTAAATGCCTATACACAAATGCAAGAAGCCTGGGGAACAAGCAGGGAGAACTGGAAGTCCTGGCACAGTCAAGGAATTATGACGTAATTGGAATAACAGAGACTTGGTGGGATAACTCACACGATTGGAGTACTGTCATGGATGGATATAAAATGTTCAGGAAGGATAGGCAGGGCAGAAAAGGTGGGGGAGTTGCGTTGTATGTAAGAGAGCAGTATGACTGCTCAGAGCTCCAGTATGAAACTGCAGAAAAACCTGAGAGTCTCTGGATTAAATTGAGAAGTGTGAGCAACAAGGGTAATGTCGTGGTGGGAGTCTGCTACAGACCACCACACCAGGCGGATGAGGTGGACGAGGCTTTCTTCCAGCAACTAACAGAAGTTACTAGATCACAGGCCCTGGTTCTCATGGGTGACTTTAATCACCCCGACATCTGCTGGGAGAGCAATACAGCGGTCCACAGACAATCCAGGAAGTTTTTGGAAAGTGTAGGGGACAATTTCCTGGTGCAAGTGCTGGAGGAACCAACTAGGGGAAAAGCTCTTCTTGACCTGCTGCTCACAAACAGGGAAGAAATAGTAGAGGAAGCAATAGTGGATGGGAACCTGGGAGGCAGTGACCATGAGATGGTCGAGTTCAGGATCCTGACACAAGGAAGAAAGGAGAACAGTAGAATACAGAGCCTGGACTTCAGAAAAGCAGACTTTGACTCCCTCAGGGAACTGATGGGCAAGGTCCCCTGGGAGAATAACATGAGGGGGAAAGGAGTCGAGGAAAGCTGGCTGTATTTTAAAGAAACCTTATTGAGGTTGCAGGAACAAACCATCCCGATGTGTAGAAAGAAAAGTAAATATGGCAGGCGACCAGCTTGGCTTAACAGTGAAATCCTTGCTCGTCTTAAACACAAAAAAGCAGCTTACAAGAAGTGGAAGATTGGACAAATGACCAGGGAGGAGTATAAAAATATTGCTCAGGCATGCAGGAGTGAAATTAGGAAGGCCAAATCACACTTGGAGTTGCAGCTAGCTGGAGATGTTAGGAGTAACAAGAAGGGTTTCTTCAGGTATGTTAGCAACAAGAAGAAAGTCAAGGAACGTGTGGGCCCCTTGCTGAATGAGGGAGGGAACCTAGTGACAGAGGATGTGGAGAAAGCTAGTGTACTCAATGCTTTTTTTGCCTCTGTCTTCACAGACAAGGTCAGCTCCCAGGCGGCTGCACTCCGCAGCACGGTATGGGGAGGAGGTGACCAGCCCTCTGTGGAGAAAAAAGTAGTTCGGGACTATTTAGAAAAGCTGGACGAACACAAGTCCATGGGGCCGGATGCACTGCATCCGAGGGTACTAAAGGAGTTGGCCGATGTGATTACAGAGCCATTGGCCATTATCTTTGACAAATCATGGCAATCGGGGGAGGTCCCGGATGACTGGAAAAAAGCTAATGTAGTGCCCATCTTTAAAAAAGGGAAGAAGGAAGATCCGGGGAACTACAGGCCAGTCAGTCTCACCTCAATCCCTGGAAAAATCATGGAACAGGTCCTCAAGGAATCAATTTTGAACCACTTAAAGGAGGGGAAAGTGATCAGGAACAGTCAGCATGGATTCACCAAGGGCAAGTCATGCCTGACTAACCTAATTGCCTTCTATGATGAGATAACTGGCTCTGTGGATGAGGGGAAAGCAGTGGATGTGCTATTTCTTGACTTTAGCAAAGCTTTTGATACAGTCTCGCACAGCGTTCTTGCCAGCAAGTTAAAGAAGTATGGGCTGGATGAATGGACGGTAAGGTGGATAGAAAACTGGCTGGATGGTCATGCTCAACGGGTAGTGATCAATGGCTCCATGTCTAGTTGGCAGCCGGTATCAAGTGGAGTGCCCCAAGGGTCGGTGCTGGGGCCGGTTTTGTTCAATATCTTCATCAACGACCTGGAGGATGGTGTGGACTGCACCCTTAGCAAGTTTGCAGATGACACTAAACTGGGAGGAGTGGTTGATACGCTTGAGGGTAGGGATAGGATACAGAGGGACCTAGACAAATTAGAGGATTGGGCCAAAAGAAATCTGATGAGGTTCAACAAGGACAAGTGCAGAGTCCTGCACTTAGGACGGAAGAATCCCATGCACTGCTACAGACTAGGGACCGAATGGCTGGGCAGCAGTTCTGCAGAAAAGGACCTAGGGGTTACAGTGGACGAAAAGCTGAATATGAGTCAACAGTGTGCCCTTGTTGCCAAGAAGGCTAACGGCATTTTGGGCTGTATAAGTAGGGGCATTTCCAGCAGATCGAGGGACGTGATTATTCCCCTCTATTCGGCACTGGTGAGGCCTCATTTGGAGTACTGTGTCCAGTTTTGGGCCCCACACTACAAGAAGGATGTGGATAAATTGGAAAGAGTCCAATGGAGGGCAACAAAAATGATTAGGGGGCTGGAGCACATGACTTATGAGGAGAGGCTGAGGGAACTGAGATTGTTTAGCCTGCAGAAGAGAAGAGTGAGGGGGGATTTGATAGCTGCTTTCAACTACCTAAAAGGGGGTTCCAAAGAGGATGGATCTAGACTGTTCTCAGTGGTAGAAGATGACAGAACAAGGAGTAATGGTCTCAAGTTGCAGAGGGGGAGGTTTAGGTTGGATATTAGGAAAAACTTTTTCACTAGTAGGGTGGTGAAGCACTGGAATGGGTTACCTAGGGAGGTGGTGGAATCTCCTTCCTTAGAGGTTTTTAAGGTCAGGCTTGACAAAGCCCTGGCTGGGATGATCTAGTTGGGGTTGGTCCTGCTTTGAGCAGGGGGTTGGACTAGATGACCTCCTGAGGTCCCTTCCAACCATGAGATTCTATGATTCTATGATTAAGAGTTTCTTAAGGGGGCAGATTGTGTCACCCTCGATCATGGGACTACTCTCTAACTAATCTCTGAGTGAGGATGACAGAATCCAGCCACTACTAGGGCCAGCCAGACTTTTAGGGAATGTCTGTACTACAGCTGGGAGCAAGCCTCTCAACCTAGGTATACAGGCTCAGGTTGAAGCCCAGGCTCTCAAGCTGAAGGGGTCAGGTGGGCTTGAGAGCCTAAGATCCAGCCCAAGCCATAGTGTTCACACAGCTATTGTTAGTGCATGAGTGAGTGCAAGCCCCGCTAGTGTGAGTCTGTCTACCCGGGCTGGGAGGCTTGCTCCCAGGTGCAGTGTAGACAGACCCTTGGATCAGTTCAATCATGTTGAAGAGTGCCACTCTCCGCAAGGGGTCCCATTGAAATCAGCATGACCACTTGTGCAATGAAGGTGCACCTCAGCATGAGTAAGGGTACTAGAACCTGACCCTACTTCTTCTTATGCAATTAGCTTTAGATGGGTATAAAACTCTGTTGGTTGCTACCATAGAAATATGCTCTTATTTCTCATATTTCAATTAATGTTAGTGCTTCCAAGGTCCTCTTTCATAAAATAGCAGTTGTGTTGTTGTTGTTTTCAATTGGATTGTAACGAGGAGGCGTGGTCTCCGTCAGAGGTGGACGTGGAGGGAACACCGCAAACTGCCTGGTGGGTGGAACTAGGAGGGCCACGCCCTGCACAGCAGAAGCAGAGGGGTGGGATATGAAGGGGAAGTGTAAAAGGCCAGCCCAGCAGCTCAAGTGGGAGGGAGCTGCTGAGGGAGACAGACACTTCTTCCCCACTGCTGAAGCAGGATGCCAAGGAGAACCGCTGCTGCCCCGAAGACCTGAACAAGCTTCCAGAGAACCCTGCCCTTCTTGACACAGAGGAGCCGCTACCGCTACCCTGGGTGGTGTATCTCAAGGACACTGAGGACAACCCCTGGAAGCAGCCCAGGGAAACCAGACTACTGTCTGGCTGTGGTGCTGCCGGAAACACAGTCAGCATGTTGCGGGTGGAGTTCCCACTAACCTATTGGCACCCCACTCTTCCACTGTTAGGGCCCTGGGCTGGGACAAGGTGGAGTTGGGCAGGCCCGCGTCCCCCTACCCCTACCACCCCACCTCTGGGGTGGCAGTACTCCCCTCCCCCTTAGGAGGCCTGCACTCCTCAGGCACCCCTGCCTGAGCGCCATAGACTGTGCTTGGTGCTTGCCCTGCCCGGAGCCCCATAGACTGTGGCTGGTGCTACAACTCTGCCTGATTGCAGGGCAGAGCCCTGACTGTTTACTGCTCCACCCTGCTTGAAGGCCAGGGCCCACAGGGTACCACTAATTCCCCCTTTCTTTGTTTGAAAAGTTCTCTAGACTGCGGACGTGGAGGGATGGCCCTGCCCGCTTACATAGACATTCACAGAATATCACTGACTATCAGCCTTTGCTTGCAGTTTATATTCCATGACCAGGACATAACAAAACAGAAGAGGCCTGATTTTCCATTGCCCTGCATCGTGTGTAATTATATATAGTGGTGCAATGTGGGTACAAAGTACTGCCAGATTGTTCAACTGCCCTACCAATAATGGTGTGCAGCAGCAACAGTAGACAGTAACTGAGTTAGATCCTTTCCAAACACACCCACTGTCATAACTGGCAAATCTCTCTAAAGCTTTCAGTTACACCAAAATAGAGGCACTCACCCAATTAACACACACACACACTTTGTTTTTATAGTTGGCAACTTATTCTGCAGCTCAAGTAATGTGCTGGAATGTCATGACCTTGGGGATTCAAGTTACTACTAGCAAAGAACAACTCACCATTCAGCGAAGAAAGCCATTAAGAACCCATATTGCCACAAAAGGACTATTCTAAGCAGGACAAGGGGCTACTTTACCAATATACAAGGGTATGGTGAGACTTTGGCCAGGTCTACACTACAGATCTATGTTGGTATAACTACATCATTCAGGGGTGTGAAAAATCCACACCCCTGAGCAACATAGTTATATCAAACTAAGCTCCCCATGTCAACAGTGCTGTCAGCGGGAGAGTTTCTCCCATACCTATCACCTCTTGGGGAGGTAGATTAGCTATGCCAACATGAAATGTTTCTCCCATTGGCTAAGAGTGTCTTCATTCTAGCGCTACAGTGGTGCAGATGCGCTGCTGTAGTGCTGTACATGAAGACAAGCCTTTACTACCATGTTTAAGTTTGGGCACGTGTAGTGCTCCCTCGCTCTCCAGTGGGAAGGGAGGCCACTCTGCCTCGTTGTCTTGGGGTTTAGTCCTCGGCCTCAGATCGCACCGGTGGGGCTGAGCCATAAGCAGTCTAGAGCTCTGGGCCCGTCTGACAGAGCCAAACACACAACAGTCTGGGCCCCTTGTCCCCGCCCCTGGGCAGGGCAACATCCTGCGTAGTCTCTAGCTCGCAGCCCCACAATAGGGCTGACAGCAAGTAACAGTGTATGGCCCTAGCCCTCCGGCAGGGCTGGGCTGGTAGCAGGCTGTAGCCTATGCCTCATGGCACAGGCAGCCAGCAGATGCGCTGAATCAGTTAGCTCTAGCCCTTCAGGTGGGGCAGAGCAGGGAGCAGGCTTTAGCCTGGGCTTGTGGGCTCAAGCAGCCAGCAAACAAACACAGTCAATACACTCTAGCCCCTGAGATGGGCAGAACAGGAAGCAGGCTTTAGCCTAAGCTTGGGGCTCAGGCAGTCAGCAAATGCACACAGTCTTTGGGTTCCAGTAGGGGTGAGCACCCCCACAGTCTAGGGCAGTAGTGGGCAACCTGGCGGGCTGCGAGACAGTTTGTTTACATTGACCTCTGCAGGCACGGCCGCCCGCAGCTCCCAGTGGCAGCCATCTTGCGCCACTCTGAACAGTTACCCCACGTGCGCAGCCAACCATCCCCCACTTCCTTTTCTACCCCAGATGATCGACGTGAAACTCCGAAGTAGAGGGGAGGAAGGGGGGAGGGTAGTGGAGCACCCACAGGATCCTCGAAGAACCTCAGTTACTGCACAAAGTGAGTAACCGTCTCTTCTTCTTCGAGGAGTGTCCCTGGGGGTGCTCCACTTTAGGTGACTGTAGAGCAGTGCCCCTCAGTAAAGGAGAGGGGCTTCGGAGTCAATTTGTGTGCGGCGGAGAGTGGACCAAGAGTCCAAACTGAGCATCTGCAGTTGATTCTAATGCATAGTATTTGATAAAGGTATGGGCTGATGCCCAGGTAGCTGCTTTACAAATGTCCGTGATGGGTACATTATTGAGAAAGGCTACAGATGTGGATAGCACTCTGGTGGAGTGTGTGCGAAGTCCAGACAGAGCTTGATGACTGTAGTTTTGGTAACATCATTGAATATATGTAGATACCTATTTAGATAGTCTCTGCTAGGAGAGGGTTTGGCCCTGGGAATGTTCTGTTGTGGATACAAATAGTCAATGATTTTCTAAATGATTTTGTTCTTTCTATATAGAACGCTAGCGCTCTGTGGACATCCAGCGTGTGAAGGGAGGCCTCCCTGTTGTCTGCATGCCATTTGAGGAAAAATACAGGTAAGTATATGCGCTGTTTGAGATGGAAGGGGACCTTGGGTATGAATTTAGGATGTGGTCATGGGATTACTTTGTCTTTGAGGAATGTGCTATAAGGTGGGTGTGCCATTAGGGCACCCAGCTCTCCCACCCTCCTTGCTGACGTGATAGCTACTAAGAAGGCGACCTTCATGGATAGGTGCAACAATGAGCAGGTCGCTAGTGGTTCAAAGGGTTTACCCATGAGGGCATGGAGAATGAGATTCAGATCCCACATGGGGGTCAGGTGCCATAGTGTGGGATAAGTGTTCTCTATGCCCTTAAGGAAGCGTTTAGTAAGCAGGTGAGCGAAGATGGTTACTCTGTCCACCTTAGAGTGGAAGGAGGTGATGGCTGCTAGATGCACTCTGAGTGATCTAGTAGATAGGCCCGATTTTTTTAGTGTTAATATGTAGTCGAGGATTATGGGTAGCAAGGCCGACAGTGGAATAATCTGCTTGTCAGCACCAAGTACAGAATCATTTCCACTTGTACGTGTATGTCTTTCGTGTGGTCAGCTGCTGACTGTTCAATAGTATATCTTGAAGTTCCTTAGAACTGTGTGTCTAAAGTCCCATCATCCATGGGTTAGCCAGGCCTTGAAATGGAGTACTGAAATGTTGGGGTGACAGAGGTGTCCTGCGTCCTGTGTCAGCAGATGAGGTACACGGGGAAGGGTTCATGGTGGTGTCACCACCATCTGTTTCAGATATGGAAACCATCTTTGTCTGGGCCATGTTGGTTCAATGAGGATGACCCTATATTTGTCTTGTTTGATCTTGTGGATGACATGGCTTAATAGAGGGATTGAGGGAAAGGCATACAGCAGTGGGGCCTCCCATTTCACAAGGAAGTTGTCTCCCAGAGAGTTGGGTCCCAGTCCATCCTGAGAGCAGTTTCTGGCACTTGGCACTTGGGCATTGTGTGCCATTGTGAAGAGATCTATTGAGGGGAATCCCCATTGTCTGAATATAGTTTTTATTATTCCGGGATCCATCTCCCACTCATGGGTTTCTGAAAAGTTCCTGCTTAGGTGGTCCACTGTTGCATTCTGGTGTCCGGGCAAGTAGGATGCTATGATGTTTATGTTGTTGGAGATGCATCACTGCCAGAGGCAGATTGCTTCTGCACAGAGGGGGATAATATGGGGCCCCCTCCTTGAAGATTTACGTAAAACATTGTCGCTAAGTTGTCCATAAGAATCTGGACAGTCCTGTTGCGGATCAGAGAGAGAAAGTGCTGACAGGTGTTTCGGAATGCTCTTAGCTCCAGTAGATTTATGTGAAGATTGGATTCCGTTGGGGACCAGGGACCTTGGATAGTATTGTCACACAAGTGTGCCCCCTATCCCAACACAGACATCTGTGGTCATTGTTGCAGTTGGAGGTTTTTGTTGGAAGGGGACACCTGAGCAAACGTTCATATGGGACTAAATTGGGGGGCCTGGATAATCTCCATCCTAGAATATTAAAAGAACTGGCACATGAAATTGCATTTCCAACAGCAAGGATTTTTAATGAATCTGTAAACTCGGGGTCGTACCCTATGACTGAAGAATTGCTACTATAGTTCCTATTCTTAAGAAAGACAAAAAAAGTGATCCAGGAAACTACAGGCCTGTTAGTTTGACCTCAGCTGTATGCAAGGTCTTGGAACAAATTTTGAAAGTAAAAGTAGTCAAGGACATAGAGGTGAACAGTAATTGAGATAGAATACAACCTGGTTTTACCAAAGATAGATTGTGCCAAACCAACCTGATCTCCTTCTTTGAGAAGATAACTGAATTTTTTGGACAAAGGAAAAGCAGTAGATCTAATTTACCTGGTTTTCAGTAAGGCATTTGATAGAATTCCACATGGGAAATTAATAGTTAAATTGGAGGAGATGGGGATTAATATAAGAATTGAAAGGTGGATAAGGAACTGGTTAAAGGGGAGACTAGAATGGGTCATACTGAAAGGTGAACTCTCAGGCTAGAGGGAGGTTACTAGTAGAGTTCCACAGGGATCAGTCTCAGGACCAAATCTTATTTAACATTTTTTTATTACTGACCTTTGCACAAAAAGTGGGAGTGTGCGAATAACATTTGCAGATGACACAAAGTTGGGAGGTATTGTGAATATGGAGGAGGACCGGAATATCATTTGAGAAGATCTGGAGGATCCTGTAAACTGGAATAATAGAAATGGGATGAGCCTTAACAGTGCAAAATACAAGGTCATCCTTTTAGGGACTAACAAGAAGAATTTCTGCTATAAGCTTGGGACTTATCAGTTGGAAGTGACAGAGGAAGAGAAACACCTCGGTGTATTGGTTGATCACAAGATGATTATGAGCTATCAATGTGATGCAGCTGTGAAAAAAGGCTAATGCAGTCCTAGGATGCATCAGGCAACGTATTTCCAGTAGAGGCAGGGAAGTGTTAGTACCATTGTACAAGGGGAGATTGTGTGCAATTCGGGTCTTTCATGTTTAAGATTAATTCAAACTAGAAAAGGTGCAGAGAAGAGCTACTAGGATGATCTGGGGAATGGAAAACTACCTTATGAGAGGAGACTCAAAGGGCTTGGCTTGTTTAGCCTAACAAAAAGAAGGCTGAAGGGAGATATTGCTCACTATAAATACATCAGAGGGATAAATACCAGGAGGGAAAGGAGTTAAGTTAAGCGCCAATGTCCAAATGGATATAAATTGTCCATCAACAAGTTTAGGCTTGAATTCTAACCATCAGAGGAGTGAAGTTCTGGAGTAGCTTTCCAAGGGGAGCAGTGGGGGCAAAAAAATCTAACTGTCATCAAGACTGAGTTTGATATGTTTATGGAGGGGGCAGTGGCACGTGGCCCCTTGGCGACTGCCAGTAGCAAAAATCCCCAATGACCAAAGACAGGACACTAGATGGGGAGGGCTCTGAGTTACTACAGAGAATTCTTTCCCAGGTATTTGCCTGGTGGGTCTGGCCCACATGCGCAGGGTCTAACCGATCACTGTATTTGGGGTGAAGAAGGAATTTCCCACCAGTCAGATTGACAGAGACCCTGGGGTTTTTTTTGCCTTCCTCTGCAGCATGGGGCATGAGTCATTTGCAGGTTTAAAATGGTGAATTTTCTGTAACTTGCAGTATTTAAACCATGATTTGAGGACTTCACTAACTCAACCAGAGGTTAGGGATCTATTACATGATTGGGTGGGTGAGGTTCTGTGACCTGCAATGTGCAGGAGGTCAGATTAGATGATCACGATGGTCCCTTCTGACCTTAAAAGTCTATGAGTCCTCATTCAAGAACAGGAACTTGTATAGAGAGACATATCTAAGGAACTCTGGCTGACGTCTATTACAACAGGGAATAGCTAGAAAATGCATTTGGCTTTCCCACAGTTGTGCTTGTAGTTTCTCTAGTGGCAGAGCACAGACAGGAATGAATACAGAAGGATACATTTGTGTAAAAGAGCTGTAATGAATATAAAGAATATTCTTCATTGAGGACTATGGATATAGAGACCCTGGTCTCCTCTCTAGCTCTGTAAGCTCCCAGACTAACACAGTCTGTGCTACCTAGCATCATCCCAAAAGATTTCTCAAAGTTCTAGCCTCAAGTAACCAGTCCTGGAACAGGGACCACACTGTGACTCACCAAACAGTAAGCCTGCTAAATACCACACCTAAGGCATGTATCCTTGCACAACAGCTCCCCAATGAGTTTATTGGGTCACTGTGTTTATTGGGAAGCGGTCAAAGGACATTTATATCTTCTACATTCTGATCGTTTCAAATATTTTCATTGGTGCTACACTGATATTTTCCATAATGCAGTTCCGTAAACAAAAGTAGGTCTTATTTGCGGTGTCGTGTGAGGTTATCATCAGGACTATTGACCAACTGGGATTTTCTAGCGTTCTATGCTCTGACTTAACAGGTTTTCCTTTCAGCATGCTTAACAGTCAGAACTAATGCAGACTATAACTCTTGTCACCACAGCACTAAAAATCTTCCCTAGCTAGTTTCTGTACTTGCAGTTCATTGCATGTGTAATTAGTACTATCACTCTCTTTAACTGCCCCCTATTAAATTACCCCCTTTTCACCTGATACAGTATTTTTGTTTTGGGACTTTTTATCTGCTGATGTTGACAACGAGAAACAGCCTGATCACCCTGGTACACAAGGATTTCTGGAATATCGCTTGTGACTGTCATTTCATGCTCCATCACAGCTGTGCATCTCAGATCATAATACTCATTAAGAAACAAGTCTTTATGAGTGGTGCAAAGCAAGCCACAAGCAGGCTGAGCACCATCAAAGCAAGCACATTAGAATCTTGCTGAACTGGTGGGCTGCAACCTTATTCTTCTTCCTTCTCCTCTGGGATCTAACCACCTCTGCCATTTTGGTTTTCAGCTCTTAATTTAACATACCTGCTACAACTAAGGCGTATCCAGTGATCATTTTCCCTTGATACCTCCTCTGCTGCAAGTGACTCCATACATCAAATGCTAATTAATGTATCACTGTTATTTTCAAATGATTAGCACAGTAATGTGCCCTGCAGTCACTAGCTCACTAATATGTATATATTTCCACTGGTCTTTAGCCATAAGCAGCTGCTGACGTTTTTCAGATGTATCTTCTGTACATGTATCTACTGCAGCTCACAGCTATTTCCAATCTTTTTCTCTCTCATTTACCACCTGGCAGCAAATACCCTTTTTTCTGGTTTCTATGTATTAATAGCAATACTTTGCACTTCTGTAGCGCCATTCATCCAAGAATCTGGAAGTACTTTACAAAACTTTAATGAATTTAGCCTTGCAACAACAAAAATACAAGTGATCATTCCCATTGTACAGATGGTGGAGCTGAAGCACAAAGAGCTTATGACTTGCCCTAGGTCACACAGCTACTCGGAGACAGAACTGGGAATAGAACACAGCTCTGCAATTGCACAGTCCTGTGCTCTAGCCACATAAATTGCCCTCCATCTCCTCCTGCATCCAATATATGAAAAAAAATACCATTGCTGTAAAAGGAGCTCTCACGAGGAAACAATGACTCTTAATTGCCAGTCCCAACTAATGCATTTTTCCACCACTTATAGTTAAAAAGCAATTCTGTAGGATCACTATCACAAGAGAATAATACACCCAGGGATTTCTTTATTCCACAGTGTGTGATGAATCTACTAACCTGAAAGCTCTAGAGTGTCTCTGACAGTCAGACATCATAACAAATCTTAAGTAATCACGTCAGTTCCTTCAAAAACATCTAGAGCATCTAGTGAGTAGTAAAAGAGTTGAGACCTCTAAAGCAAATATGACTGTCTTCATGCTATAGCAAAGTCCATACAAGAACAAGCTTTCACACACACAGTCCTAGCACAGTTGTTTAATCATGTGGGGTTTTTTTGCGGTGTCATCAGAAGATATATGGAGAAAAATGTTGATTGAATAATCAAACTCTGCCAAAGGAAACAAAGATATGCAGCTGCTCAACCAGCTTACTCAGCAGCTCCCCAATACTCTATCGTTATTTAAGCGGAGGGAGGATGTAAGGAAGTAATGTATAGCAGCCCTCAAAAGGGTACAACTTATTTCCCTTTGCCTGCCTATCCAGATCCACTGGCCAGTAAACGGGGTGGAACTTGGGCTCTCACCATCAGTCTCAGCCCCCATGTTTGGCTCCAGTGCTCTGCGCAGGACCCAGTCTCAGAAGCACAGAGGAGTGGGGGGCGTCTAAACCCCTGTATGACCATGTTAGGGTTCCTCACAATCTGACCCCAAGATTCCATTCTGCCATTGTGGACCCTAGAAACATGCCTTCTTCAAAAAGAGAGACACGACTCTGTTTCTTTCAAGAGTTAGATGTTAAAAGACAAAAAAACGCTGTGGATTTTAATTAATTCCATACCTTTAAAAATACAAATACTGCTAAATTTAAATAACTTCCTCGCACACACTTTAAAAAAATGCATCTTTTGTTTATGAAAAGTAATTTTCAACCCATAGGAACTGGAACTAGGGGTGCTGCCACACCCGCTGGCTTGAAGTGGATTCCATAATATACAGGGTTTACAGTTTGGTTCAGTGGCTCTCAGCACCCCCACTATACAATTTGTTTCTGCACCCTTGTTCCAACCCCAACGTCAGCATATATAATTGTGTGACTGTCACATATCAAGAAAGCAATGGATTAAGGTTCAATTTGTCTTTCCATTACATTTTCAAAATGAAAGATATCCGTAGCTGTAGCCCATGGATGCCTTTAAGCTTGTATGTATCCTCCCCCCCCCCCCCCCAAAATAACTTGCCATACTAAAAAAACCCAACCCCCACCAAGGCCAGATGTTTATGAACAGGAGTCGATCCGTAAATCAAGTCATCTATGGCAGACTATGCCATCCCTCTAGTAACTTACTTCTGTTCCTGAAAATTATCCAAATGAACAGGGCATCTACTTTTATCCCAGCTATAGAAAAGAATACGAGTGACCAGATACTGGCCCTCTGAGCAGCACACAAGAGCATCTGAGGGTTCCTCTGGCACAGGAGGAATACTGGGACATGTTAGTGGAGGGCATGTAGCCAGAGCACTGCTATGCTCTGGCTGACCCCTACCTGGCAGAATAGCTCCTTGGGTCCTGTTACTAGCTAGGTTAATTTATGGTCCTGGAGCTGCTCCAAGATACACTGTGGGCTGCACCCACCCCCAGAAGGCTTGGGGACCAGGACAGCACAAAGACAGCTTGAAACCACTATGCCTATCCCCACGTCCTGTACTGAACACAGATTGGCTTGATCCAAAAATCAAGGTGAACATGCCTGTAACTGTACAGGTGAGTCTTATCTTACACGCACTTAACATGTGTGAATTCAGCTTTGCACGGTTGGCAAAAACAAAAACAGAGAAAAATAACAATTTAAATACTTTACCTGTAGTGCGGGCGATTTCGCCCGCCATTACACTCAATGTAATTTTGACTATACGTGATTTTCGCTTTATGCGCTGACTGCAGAACGTAACCCCAGCATAAGATGAGACTCGCCTGTAATGGTGCTCTGAGGCTACTTCTAGAATCTGCAGCCCCAAATATTCCAGACTTGTGTTTCTATGGTATTTTAGCCTTGTTTGCTTGTGTTTACCTGAATTTACTTTTAATAAAGTTACTTTTAATAAAAACCTTTGAAGAAAAATCATTGGGGGTATTTTTGGGTGTTGGTGACTGATTGGAATTTCTCAAAAGTTCCTAGAGGTCTCTTCAGCTATCGTGTGACAATATTAAAGGCCTGTCAAAAACTAAAACTTAGAGTTAAGGGTAAGAGTCTGTCCTTGATTCACCCGGTGTTGTGCGAGATACTGGAGCAGATGAAAGACACTCAGGGTGCTGTAGAACAGAAAGCGATATTACATGCTAGATCAGCCACAGCATACCTCATCTCAACAGAGTGAATTAAGGACATTCTTTACTCAGAAATTCCTTGCTCTGGTTGCTTTCTGTATGCTAATTAACATGATTTAAAGTTACTTTTTTGTTTGTATATTCAAGCTAAACACCCTTTGGACTTTTAAAAGTATACTACTGAAAATGCACAGGATATTTATAGATGCTGCCTATTGTCTATAGCAGGGGTCGGCAACCTTTCAGAAGTGGTGTGCCAAGTCTTCATATATTCACTCTAATTTAAGGTTTCACGTCCCAGTAATACATTTTAGCATTTTTAGAAGGTCACTTTCTATAGGTCTATATTATATAACTAAACTATTGTTGTATATAAAGTAAACAAGGTTTTTAAAATGTTTAAGAAGCTTCATTTAAAATTAAATTAAAATGCAGATTCCCCCGGACCGGTGGCCAGGACCCGGGCACTGTGAGTGCCACTGAAAATCAGCTCACGTGCCGCCTTTGGCACAAGTGCCATAGGTTGCCTACTCCTGGTCTATAGGGTTAGGTCTATTCTTGGTTTCCCTTCCCCTCCCATGCTGTCATATAGACTCTAATCCATTAAAGCGGAGGTCCCCAAACTGTGGGGCACATCCCCATGGGAGGTAGGTGAACCGCCGGCTCAGGGAGGCTAGCTCCCAACCCGTCACGTTCCTTCTACTCAAGGCTCTGCCCCTTCTACCCTCTTTCCCTCGCTGGAGCCCGTTCCCAGCCCCAGCCCTAACCCCACCCCCAGCTGCGGCCCCAGCCTTGGCCCCCTTACCTCTATCCGTGTCGCCCCCTGGGAGCCATGACCCCTCTCCCAGCGCTGAAAAAGTTTGGGATTGCATTAAATCCGAGGGGAGTAAGACTTAAGATACTCAAATAAAATCAGCATCTCAATGATAAGACAACCCTACAGACACCCTCCTTCTATACTATGAGGCATTTTATTCAAGTGAAAATATTTCAGGAAAAGCATTGATTTTTCTTAAGGGAGGAGACTAGGTTTTTGGTTTTCCCCCCCATCTTTTCCAGTCTTCCCTTTAATAGCTTCAGTAGATTTGGGACAAGTCCCCAGTGCACTAGTGCCATGTCCTGTTGCAGAGATGCTTCAGCTGCTATCTGTATGTTTGCTCTGAGATGTGCTTGTCAACCTGTCATCCTTGGCTAATTACTTCCTCTCCAGCTTGTTCTGCAATCATCTTCACATACAAAGCTCCTTTTCCCTATTACAAATCCTCCACAGACCTCAGTGGAACTTATAATACCCAGGATGGCATATTAAAAGCACAGCTCCAAAGATAAACCTCACTGTCTTCAGTAAATTGGAACCCCTCTCCTTGTCAACTTGATGGTTGGCTTTTGAACAATGTATTTTAAAATGAGGGGCCTGTTTGTATTTTCACATCTGTGAATCTTTCATCCTTCTACTATGTAATTCTATTTGGTGTGGGGGGACAGGCCTCATTATTGATGCTTTTTTCCTAAATGGGTTTCTAACATGCATTCCCTGATTCTGATTATACTGAAAATCCATAGCGCTGATCTGTAGTGCTAATTGCAACTTGAAAATCCATTTGAAAAAAAGTAATTCAGGGTTCAAATGACACGATAAAGACAATGGGAGCAAAATAAAATGCTTTATTAGGCTATTATTGAATTAACAACAAAAAGATAAAAAGTGAGCACTTCAGCAAAGGAAAGAGAACGGCAAATCTAACAAATCTATACATTTCTCTATTTGCTGCTATATCAGCAAGCACAAACTTCCTCAATGCAAACAGAGCTCTGGACTTTTCCTCCAGAGCATTCCAACTCTCATTCTGTTCCTTGCAGTCTTCTGTTCCCCTTCACTAATCTTTGCCTCCTTTCATAGAATTCCCACTTGGGCACCTAAATCAGGTCTTACACCATAACCCTATCAACGGTCACACCACTTAAATAATGCTTTTGAACTCCACGGATCATGCTGAATTAATGTTAAACTACAATGTTCATTCTTCTGGCAACAAAATAATTCCTGTCCATTTGTTAGATATTTCATGAAATACATTAGACTCCTACATAATGCAATGTAGCTATTTTATGCATCATGTTCTTTACAGATTGAACTTGTCTGCATAAAGAGAGAGATTCCACAAGTTAACAGGCTCAGCATGTGAAATCAGTGAACTCATATTTATACATCAAAATAACATGGAGTGGCATGCAAAGTAGGGAAGGCAGAAGCTGGGTCACGTTGTCTAAGAAAAACCACCCTTCACTTTCTGCGAGCTTCCTTGATCACTAAAAGTAGGACGCAGGGGTTTCCTCCACCCGCCACAGAAAAGCAGGACACTTAACACGCATGGAGTTTCTGGAATGGTCTTAAATTATTATAAATCTGCTTTAGTATCTGTTATGTGACAGCTCAAAATATCATGTGACAATCACACACAGATTCATTTAACACAGCTGTAACACCCAATAAATAATTAAATATAGCTCTCTGAAAAACAAAAGAGAAAGTGACAGGAGATATGAGAAGCTCTTTGGGCAAGAGGACAGAGTTTAAATGACATCACAGCATTATTTTATTTACTGCAAACTTTTCTGGACCCTCTTGTCTCTTGTAAGGGAAGCAGACAAATATGGGAACAGACTGTATGTCCTACCACTTAAAGAAATAAACACACAGTTTTTTAAAGCAGAAGGCCAGATCCTCAGCTAGGATAGATCTGTGTATCTGCATTATCTTCAATGAGCTCAGAATTTGGCCCCCAATTCTTTATATTAAACACAAAATTAGTGGCACTGATGTATGGGAGAAACTTTTTGTTGTGAATTTGGCTCTTATTCTTGGGCAGCAGAAGTGTAGGTAATTGATGTCCTAGGGTCCTCAAGGGAGGTTGGCAAATGCTGGATACACAACTTTCTCCTGGTAGCCTCTCTATGAAGAGCCACTGAGGTCACGGTTGGAGGCACCTACTTGTGCATGCCCTTCTGAGAGAGATGCCTCGTGTGTCTTTGTAGAGGGAAAGCTTTGTGAAGGACAGGAGAAATGGCAATTCCTAGAATGAAGGTGTGGGAAGAACCTCAAAACTAAAGAGTGGGTTAATTTTTAAATAGAACTCTCCAGTGGTTTTGGTCTCTTTTTCATCCAATTGATGGTATTATATTGCCCCAAGTTAAGAACAGGTTTCAGCGGAGACCCAGGGTGGAAGAATCCATTTTCAAATGACATTGGGGAGGCAACAATAGGGTGACTGGGGTCACCCTAGGCAACAACAATGCCACAGTGAAACATATGGCAAGAATAAACTCTGGAATTCTTTGGAGGGCCAAAGGAGGTTAACCATACAAAGGTAGAGATGAAATCATTTCTGGAGGAATGAAAAGTAAAATTCTTCAGGTCAGAACCTGATGGTTTTTAATGAAGCACTACATTTATCTGGCCATTTTCTCTAACTTAAACAAGCTGAATTAAAATGGATGACATGTCATCCATTTTTTTAAATTAAATTTTTATACAACTACAAATGTCTGCTAAAATATGTGGAGTTTTCTCTAATACTTTTTGCCTGCAGGCTCAAATTTCTCATCTAGCAATCAGAACTAAAAGCAATGTAGGAATCTGGATAAAGCATTTAAAAATGACTTCTTAAAGACAGGCTATTAAAGCTTCCTGCAGGCCCACAAGATTTTCTTAGCAGATAATCTGTTTTTCTCACAACAAATACAATTTGTCACACATTTTCAGTCTGATGATGTTTTCTGAATACACAAAAAATCCAGGAGGAATGGAAGCAAGCGGCTCGTATTAATGAGGAAACTGGAAATGAGGAGGAAGATGGAATTGGACTTCAGATGCATGTGTCTTCTGCCCCAATGAGCGGACTGTCTTGCTTGAACCTCATGTATTTGAGAAGCCAGAAGAGAAAGAATATTTGCTGGAGGAAACAGAGCAGCTATACTAGTTTATGAATGACAGCCAGAAGCATGCCCATTACATTAGAATATTGCATCACTAAAAAAATGTTATAGTGACTGCTGATTTCCATTTTCCTTTAATTTACTTCATTGAAAGCTGACAGATTGATTGCTTAGCATGGTTATTAACTTTTACGATTCCAGCAGCTGTCTTGGACCATTATGTAAGTTAGAAACCCAGCACACGCTTAAAAAAATAAAATACAATAAAAATTGTAACTTACCCAGTAAGAAAATAGCATAGTGACTGCAACTGAGTGCAGAGCATAATAGATGGGATTGACATTTCTAAACAATGGGATCATTGTCAAAGTGTTGATGTGTCTAGACCAAAAAGAGTCCATCTAAGCACACATAATGGGAACCATTTTGCAGAATTACCTATCCATCTTGATAAATTATTAACAGGGCTGTCTACTGATGGTGAGAATAGCATGTCTCCTCTGTTTACAAATGCTGTGGTAACCTGAGCCTTGGGGTTTAACTAAATCTGATTTAGTGGACTTGAACTTCAGAAGCAAGGCGTTAGACATCTGTTTCTGTAACTCTGAAGGTCTTTAGTATTCTCAATAGCTGTTCATTCTTTTGCTTTTTCAGACGTCACAAGAATTCTAACAAGCAAGTTCACAGAGGGCAAAGGAGCATCACTGAATTGTACACATTCACACAGGCTGCTTCCTGAATGACTGGTAACTGCTTTGCATTAAACAACCAATATGGGAAAATCTGTATTTCCTCATGGGTTTTACACCTCCTTCTCACCTCATTTTTCTTTTACTTTTGATTATTACATAAGTTGACTTCTTTCCTGACTCTCGCATTTTCTTGTCAGGTGACTTGAGGGTGGATTGTCTTTATTCTGCAGAAGGAATAATCTGACATACTGCATGCAATGAAATAAGCAACATGTCAGGGGAAAAAACAAAACTAAACACTTACGAAGACCCTGGGGGAAAACTTATGTCTACTGTGAAGCATTCCCAACAGAAATCATTAAACTGTACAATACTAATCTTTTTTTATGAGTCTTGGCAAAGTGAACTGTGCTTTAAAAAAACCCAAACAAACTAACATTTTGTTAAATTAAGATCTTATCTAAATCTTAGGGTAGGTCTATACTTACGCGTCCGTCGAACGCGTCGGATCGATGTTCTGGGTTCGATTTATCGCGTCTTGTCAAGACGCGATAAATCGAACCAGGAAGTGCTCCGTTGTCGACGCTGGTACTCCAGCTCGACGAACGGAGTAGGCGGAGTCGACGGGGGAGCCTGCGCGCCGCGTGTGGACCCCGGGTAAGTGCTTTTTCATTCGAACTAAGGTACTGCGACTTCAGCTACGTTATTCACGTAGCTGAAGTTGCGTACCTTAGTTCGATGGGGGGGGTAGTGTAGACCTAGCCTTAGACTTCACACTAGGTCTAGGGAGGGCTGGTCACTCAGAGGCTGCAGTGGAGTTTTGATCACAGTGGGAAACACGGAAATGGAAGGCAAGGGGGTGGGAGGGGAGGGAAGACCAACTCCATTGCAAATGGCATTAACGTCACTTCATTATTAATTCACTAATGATCATAATTAATTTATTTGGCATTAATGCAGCTGTCATCTGCATTTTCACTCAGTGTCCTGGATAAAAGTGAAGGCTTTTCTGTGAAGCAATCCACCTCGGGGGAGGGATAGCTCAGTGATTTGAGCATTGGCCTGCTAAACCCAGGCTTGTGAGTTCAGTCCTTGAGGGGGCCATTTGGGGATCTGGGGCAAAAATTGGGGATTGGTCCTGCTTTGAGCAGGGGGTTGGACTAGATGATCTCGTAAGGTCCCTTCCAACCCTGATATTCTAAAGTGTTGGGGCCAGATCCCCAGGTGGTTTTCATTAGAGTTATAGCAATTTATACCAGCTGAAGATATAACCCATACTGTGCACAAATTACTTGCTCAAATCAATGATGGATTTAAAAACTCATGGAGGTGAAGGTGGGGAACCAAACCCAATCAGCCATAGAATAAGCACAGGGAAAAAGAACACACACACTCTAAAAAAACCCTCTTTTCTTCACAAAAATTTCCAGAGCTTCTTTGATTCAAGAGCTTCTGTGTGTGTTTCCTTATGTAAACTACCCATAACACAGGTGGCAGCACAGGAAGGGAAGAAGGCTCCAGAGCAGTGGTTCTCAATTTATTGATCATTGTGCGCCGCACATGCAGCCCGCAATGTGTTACATGAGCCGCAGGTTGAGAACCACAGTGCCCCCCACAATCCCCTATGCCCAGCGCCCACCACCCAGAGATCCATCCACAGAGCAGGGCCAGGAGCGGAGCCCTGGGCGTGGGGCCGGGTGGCCAGACCTTGCACCCCACTGTGCGGGTCCAGGCAGCCAGCAGCCGGGACCTGAATCCCGCCACGCGTGGTCTTTCACATGCGCAGAGCCAGGCAGCCTAAAACCTGGGGGTGCTGCAGCACCTCCACAAACCTCTAGTTCCCAGTGCCCCCCACTGTCTCACTGCCTAGAGCGCCTTCGCTCCCCACAAACCTGCCCAGAGCCCACCTCTCCTGCACTCTGCTCCACTGCAGCACTCACTAGCCCCATGCTGGCAGGCACAGGCGCCAACTTTTGTCAGCCCCGGTGGGTGCTCTTACCCACCCCGACCCTGCCCAAAGTCCCCACCCAAACTCCACCCCTCCCTCCCCTTATTGGACCCCTCCCCAAATCGGCCCTGCCTCCTCCCCTGAGCATGCAGCGTTCCCCCTCCCAGGATTGCCGCACAAAACAGCTGTTTCGCGGCGCAAGTGCTGGGAGGGGGAAGAAGCAGGACACGGCAGCATGCTTAGGGAAGGACGTGGAGGCGGAGTGGAGGTCAGCTGGTGCGGGAAGGCGGGGCGGGGAGCTGCCGGTGAGTGCTCAGCACCCACCAATTTTTCCCCATGGGTGCTCCAACCCCGGAGCACCCACGGAGTCAGCATCTATGCTGGCAGGAGCGCCCCAGCAGGCTGCCAGGCACTGTCTCCCCCTCATCCTGCACTGCCCCCTTTCAGACCAGAGCGGCAAAATTTGAATTTTTTAGCACACATCTGGGCTGCAGCTGTGTGTGCTAACTGGGCCGCAGGTTAAGAACCGCTGCTCTAGAGAGCCCATTTGTGCAGTAGGGTGGGTGGGTGTGAGAAGTAGTCGGGAATCAGAATACTGTATTCTTGGCTCAACTCCCCAGGACACCAGCTAGTATCAGCTGGTTTCTTGTAGTTACCTGTCAGCAGCTTAGCAGGTTACTCTTGGTTAGCTGCTTATGCTAAGGTTTATTAGCCCTTGTTTAGTTTAGCTAAGGTATTGTCTTACAGGCCTGGAGGCTTGTTAAGACCAAAATGCAATAAGCCTACTCATACCTATGCCTTACCTAACAGATGCCTATGCCTATAGGCTTCTAAATACTATTCTTTCTACTCATGCCAGTTCTGCTCATTGCCATCAATATGTGTGCAGCAGTATAAGGCAAGCAGGATTTGGCCCCTTTTTTAATTCTGACACCTTAGGGTGGAATTCACCCCTGAACACACAGCGAACACAAAGTGTATGCAGCATGTAAATCCCACCCAACTGGTGCTTTGAGTGTTTAAGGAGATTTATTAGTGGTGCATAGGTCTTATGCCAGCCTTTTGCCTGAGGATGAAATTCACTTGTAAACCCACAAGGGTATCGTGAATTGAAATGCCAGAACTTGCAATTGTCACTGAGCAGGCAATGCTTGGTCTTACTGTTACTGCTGCTCGTACAGGGTAGTTCTACTTTGAAAAGTCACTCTGTAACAATGGCATTGTGGCATTCCATGTGTATTGCCTCCAACAGTCAGAAGGAGTCCAGAAATAATACACAATTTATAAGAAGGGGGGGAAAAAATCTCACGTTTTTTTCACTACCAGCACAACTAATTCAGTCTGAAATTTGAGAATCAATTGTGCTCTTGCCTTCTTGTGAATGTTAATCACTGATAAATGTTCTGCAAATTTAAACTGCTCTCATGCAGCCCTATTGGTCCAAGGTTTTCAGATTATGCTAACTGGGACACCTCTGCAATCTCCTTGCTATTAATGGCTTTGCACAAATGTAACTGACTGGAATTTAGTAAACAATTCTGTTGATTAGGCACAAGGAGTCCCTCTCATCTGTGATGGCTCTGTAGGTCCATCTAAGACACAAATATAGTTGTGTCTGAAATACATATGTCACCCCAAGGAGGTTACTGAATCCATTCTTGAGAAAGAAGGTACAACTTTTACATTACCCCAGAAAACAGTCACTCTGAAAAGAGGCAATGTTGCTACAGTTCAACTTGGCAAAGGAAATTCTGCACAGATTGAAGATAAGGTATGGAGATCTGTACTGTCATTTTTTCTGGAGTGAGAGAGATTTCTAGGATGAGGTCAAGAAATTGGCTTATCCACAAAACTGCTAAGTAAGACACTTGAAAGAGTGACCATAGTAATTTACTCTTAATCCAGAAACATGATTTAGAGGGGAGGAATTTTTGCAACAGCCCATCCACATTTAGGAGCCATAAGAACACTCCAACATTATAACAGCAAATGGGAAATGGACAAGAGATGAGTGGAAATTTTGGAAGAAAATTGACTAAGTTAATTTTTAAGCATTTTCTTTAAAAAATGGCAAAAAGTAGCAATTTTCTTTACCACAAAGTTGTTGGCAAAAGCTCTTTTATAATAGCTATATAGGCATTTCCACCACATTGTACATCACATCAGAGGCAAACAGGTCAGAGGAAAATTGTCATGTGCTTAAATCTGTCATTTACAATGCGACTCAACTGTGTGTTTATTTTTTGCAGTGGCCAGAGAGGAAATATGATCAAAAACATTTGACAAAATAATCTTCACTTGTTTTCCAACTTCTGCTTGAATGCACAAATCTCAAAGAAATTAGAGTAGGCTGCTTATTGTGGGGATTTCCCTTGTGTATTGTTGTTGCTTTGTTAAGGTAAGTAGGAAGAAGATGGAAGAGAAGACTGAATTCTTCAGGGGATCAGTATTGGTAATAAGACATGGAAGCTTTCACCTTTAAGTCATTTGTTCAAATACAGCAAAAGATCATAATCTGCAATGATTGTTCCCTGCCCATTCTGAACTGTGCTGCTAGTCTCAGTCCAGCAAATTGCTTTTAGACACATGGACCAGTCTAATTTATTTCACATGCTGGAAGAATGTGCTTCAGCACCTTGCTGAATCAGGATCCTAATGCACAGTACGACCACAAATGGCATGCTTTCCCTATATCAACAAAAAGGCCAAATACCAAAGGAGTATGGAAATCAAAATACTCTTGTATCTCTGGAGACGGTCGCTCCAGGTCAAGCTTGAGACATGTTGATGGATTGTTTTGACTGTTCCGCAGCAAACAGAAGTTTTCAGTCTTTAGGACCTTTGCTATGGTACGTTCACAAGCATTAAATTAAGTGAAGCCTAGACGGAACATAGCATTATCAATGGAGCTGATAGTCCAACACTTTTTGTTATAGGATCCTGTTTTCAGTTACTTATAACTTTGCCAAACTTTAACGGTTCAGTTTGACATTTTGCATGCCAGCTGTTTGCGTTAGGCCAATTTTTTTTTTTAAAGATTCAGTTAAGACAGTTCAACCATTTCTAAAGAGAAGATTAGGGGAAAACATGCTGCTTTGACCATGTTAGAGAAAATTCTCACAGCCATTTTGTAGAGCAGCTCTGGCATTCCAATGCTTTGGAGCAGCGACTTGAAATTTGGCAGGAGAGGATGGCCTGTGTGCCAGCGATGTGCCTTTTACTTTTTCCATGGAAGAAATGCCCAAGTTTGCCCAAGTTATGAGCTTTCAAAAAAAAAATCTGTTTGCACATGCTCCGTAGAGACTTGTTAGCATTTGGCAGATAAATTCTCCAAAAATTCCATCAGCACTGAGCATGCCGAGCACACGGGGCTGCAATGGCTGAGACAGATTTTCCTGGCAATCGCTTCTCCTGGCTACCAAACACCAGAACTGAGACCAGGAAGATGAGATGATCTCGCCTGTGCTCTCCATGTTCCCCCTGCTGGAGCCCAGGCAGCAATGGTGAGAAGGAAGAAGCATCCACATGGGAATGGAGAGGGGAGAAGAGCGGGAGTTGGGGGTGGGGGAGAGTACACAGCCAGAGAGCGAGTTGCAGGAGGCAAAGAGAGGGTGAGGAGTCCAGGGGAAGGGTGGAGAGGAGCCACAGTTGGGAAGAAGCTGGGGTGGGGGCATAGAGAGGTACAGAGGGGGAGAGGAGAAAGAACTGAGGGGTGGATAAGAGCAGAGATGAGGAGTGGGAGCCTTTAGGGGAGTAGATAGGAGATGATGGAGAAGGGGGATCAGCTGATGGTTAGATAGGAAAACTGGGGGCAGAACCACACTAGGAACACAGGAGTAGAAATATCTAAAATCACTAGAGGACACTCCTTTAGATGAGAATGTGGATTTGAACCTAAGAGTCCTCAGCCTCTCCATTCCTAAAATAGCTGTGAAACCCACTGGAAAAGTGTCTCTCATCCTGTTCCCCACCAGTAAATTGTCTACATACAAGATAACAGCTTACTACTGCTACGAGTTACTCCATTAATTCAAGCTGCAGAAGTATTCACTGTAGAGCTAAAGATTTGAACCCTGCTGTTAATGAGAATCAGTGAGGTCTACCTAAGATGACGAGATTTGTTTTTTTTCCAGTATTTCATATAGAACATAAAAATTAGGAAATTACATTATAAGTAACCTAAAGGAATGTTTAGGTTGCAAAGTCAAGCATTCAAAAGTTAAGAAGTTCTAGAATTAGGATGGTCTGTACAACCTTACCTTGGCCCTGAATCAGGGCAGTTACTCAACTCCTAGAAAAAAGGCTAGGCTGATTGGGGCATGGCTGTGGCTATTTCCCCAATCAGGACACACCTGGCCCTGTTATAATGGCTCAGGGAGGTGCTAAGTCAGTCTCCAGCCTTGGAGGGAGAAGGACCTAGCTGCCTGGGAGAAAAGGGTACCTAGAGCAGAGCAGAGCAGAGCAGAGCAGTGCTGGGGAAAGCCAGAGAAGCTGGGGAGCTCCAACCTGGCAACTCTCTAGGCTGAGGCCTTTGTAAAGGCCTATGCAGGTACTGGGGCTGGGAGGTGCAGCCCAGAGATAGGCAGCTGGTCCAACCTCCTTGTCAATGATTAGTGGCCATGACAGACTGCAGTTTGCCCCAGTGAGCGGGGGCTAGATGATGATTGGCAGTAGTCACTGAGGCAAGGTGGGTTTAGAGGGTTGGGGAGACCGGGTCGGGGGGGGGAGGGGCGTAGTGCTGGGGCAGAACCCTGAGGTAAAGGGGCACCGGGGTCTGGGAGAGATACGGGGGCCAGCAGCAGGCAAGATAACAGCCAGTAGGAGGTGCTCCGTATGCTGGAGAGCTAATTCCAGAAACAACCAGCAGGAGGTGCTGCACCGGTGAGTCTTCGCTTTGATACAGGCCCCCTTGTGTGTATGCATTAATCATACATACTTTAATTACATGATCACATACTATTTTTTCCATAGGACCTTTCTCTCATTTAGTGGCTACAGAGACTTAATTCTAGCATTTCCTAACTTTTGAGAGCTTGAATTTACAACCTTAATGTTCTTACAATGTAGGGTTTTTTGATGCAATTAGAGAAGCATAAAAGAACAGTAGTGATAGATGGGCAGCAATAAACAAATTATTCTTCTAAGGAATTTAAAGGGTGAAACAAACCAGTGGGGTAGGAAAATAGAAAGCATTTTATGGAAGAACATGTTTCTTTCCTGAATTAAATGTAGATCTAATAGTAGAAACAACCAAGAGAAGAAAGGGTGAGGAAATAAGGAAGATTCCAATACTACATAAGCTAAGTAGTCAAAGGAAAATGCGAGTCCAAAGAAATAATATCCAGTGAGAGTAAGAGTCCTAGAGAATTAGGATAGGAAAAAAAACCTCTACAAGCAGATTATCCCCACAAGTGCTGTTCTAAACGGTTACATCAGGCCTGCATAACTCGTAAAGCGGCGAGGGCCATATTACTCCAAAGAAAACAGCTGAGGGCCGAAACCCTCCGGCCCCGCGGAAACACAACACCCCCCCGCCCCCAGTGCCACCCGCCCCATGGAAACAACCCCTCCTTCCCCAGCGCTGGGGTGTGGAAGCCTGTAGAGGGGGAAAGAAACAGCATGCATAGGGTGACCAGATCACAGCAGTAAAATAGGACCCGCCCCCTCTCCGCTCGGCCCCACCATCACACCCCTCTTCACTCCCCCAGGGGTCACTATATTACTGCACACAACAGTCAATCAATGGAGCTGTAGATAAATCTCTGCATTATGCATTTTTGTATAACTTTTATATGACTTTGTATTGAACCTTGGTAATATGTTATAGCGGGCCCCTAAGGTAGTATAATTAAGGTAAAAGAAAAATGTCTTTTTGCTAGAAGTAGAATAAGATCTTCCCCCCACTTTGTAATCAATTGCCCTGTTGAATGAATGAGGAAGGCGTGGAAGGCAGGCACCTCCAGACAGCTGCAACCCTTGGAGAGGGGATGGGAACCAGACCAAGGACAATCAAACTTGTCAAGTGGGCTAACTAGAGAAGAGCAGACATACTGACGGCCTCGGGGGTTAGAAGCAAGCACCTTCCTTTGGGAACACCCTCTTTGCAGCATTGGGACAACCACCAGTCCAGAGACAAGCAGCAAAAAAGACCAACGGACACAGTCCCAGATTTTGAATGTGGGAGATTTGCCCCCCTCCAGCCACTGACTCACCGCTCGCCTCCGTACCCGCCCCCCCAGTATAAAGCCTTGTCGCCACTGCCCGCCCAGCATCCCCCCACCCCCATGGCTCGCCTCCTCAACCCCCTTCCCCACTGCCGCTAGCCCACCTGCCGCACTGCCACTGCCCGCCCACTCGGCTCATCATCCCCCACCCCACCCGGCTCACCTCCTCAGCCCCCCCACCCACTCGCCTCCTCAGCCCCCCCCTCTGCCAGCTCGCCGGCTCCCCCCGCCACCAGCTCACCTGCCTGCCCACTGCTGGCCTCTTACCTACTGCCACTGCCCCCACCTCCTGCCGCTGGCTCACCCTCACTCCCCAGCCTGCCACTGGCCTCTTCACCAGCCCGCCCACCCGCCAGCTGGCCAGCCGGCCATTGGCTTGCCCTACCCCGCCTCTTGCCTACTCACCCCCCCGTGGGCCGCACAGTGAACCCATGCGGGCCGCATATTGTGCAGGCCTGGGTTACATGATCAATGACACCCAAGGGCCAAAGAGCCTAAAAAGAGAATAATCATCCATGGCTTTCAATTCTAATTCTTTCTTGCTCCACAAGGGGGAAAATAGGACAGCAGTATGACAGTTAGCAGGGGCCTGGATAGATGACCTCTCAAGGTCCCTTCCAGTCCTATGATTCTTTGTTGTTTGAAATGTTTAAATGGAAAGAAGGTATGCACATGGGAACTGCTCTTTTAAAAAGGCATCCAAAACATGTGTGGCAACAGTGGGATGGGAAGGAAAAGCTGCACAACATGAAACAAGCCATTAGTAATAAAGCTGGATGGGAGCAAGGCAAACAGGAAAATCTGAGGAAGGTAAGATTAGCAAATATACCCTCGGGTGGCCAAACCACGGCTCATGACCCACACGTGGCTTTTACAGTTAAAGTGCGGCTCCCGGAGCACCCCACACCTCCCCATTCTTCACCTACTAGATTGCGTGGGGGCGCTCGGGGCTTCTGTCCTGCGGTGGGGTGGTGGGGCTAGGGGTTTTTGCCAGAGACAACTGGTGCCTGCTGAGAATGGGGGGGGGTACAATTTAAAGGTTCCCCCCCTCCCCAACAGCTTTAGTCAAATCCACACCTCCCCTGCCCGGGCACACCTTCCCTTGTACCCTCTGCAGCCTCTCCCCCTTTAGCTCCCAGGTGTTGGCTCTGTGTGGAGAGGCAGCTTCAAACTGCTGGGAGCTGCAGGGAGGGGCCTCTGCTTTAGCTGTTTGACGCTGCCTCTACCCAAGGTGCAGTGCCCAGCTTGTCAGCTCCAGCAGCTGCCATGCAGGAAGGGGCTCAGCAGCTACCATGTGACCAAGCGAGGCCAGCAAACCCTAGCAAAAATCTGGATATGGTGATGTCCAGCATAGATTAAAACCTGTCACCCACCCACCCAACATTAAAAGAACAGTGAAGTTCAAAATCAAGCATTTAAGAGTTTGGAAATGCCAGAGTTACGGTTACCCATGTAACTTTCTACATACACAGGGTGATACGATAGTCTTTAAATGACATGACAACAAAATTTCCCTGCCCCATAAGACCCCTGCCTCCTTCAAGTAAATGGTAATAATTCAACAAAGGAGAGAGATTTTTAAGACGTTTACAGAAAATTAATTTCCAAAAACATGAAGACCCAAGAAACTATCATGCCTCAATTTTAAGGGGATCCTGATGAATACAACAAAAAAACCAGAAAAGCTGTAACACAATATCCAAAGAAACATATATGACCACTGATGATATAGGTGAGAGTCAAAAATACAACCATGATTGTTTCCCACCCCCCCCCCTCCGCGTCCCACCAATTGGATAGGACCACTATGTGTTTATTGTCAAATGCCACACACACACCTTTTAATCTTTCCTCCAAAGTCCTCCACAGCCGAGGGATGTGCTGGCCGCCGCTTCCCGCAGCCCCCATTGGCCTGGGACGGTGAACCGCAGCCAGTGGGAGCTGCGATCGGCTCAACCTGCGGACGTGGCTGGTAAACAAACATGCCCGGCCCACCAGGGGCCTTATCCTGGTGGGCTGTATGCCAAAGGTCGCTGCTCTACAGCATCTCTAAAATTTGCCCCTTCATTTCTGATCATTTGAGGTCATTACTGTAGAATACTTTTACAAACAACTATGTTGTACTATTTTAATGAGGGCTCCCTGAATGACCATCTCATGGATTTCTTCCCCCATTCTTATGCTCATTATGATCAAGAAATCAATTAGAACTGCTGCACCTCTTCTGTTTATTTGGTGCCATAGTTCATACAAGTTCCTTATTACTACTTAGAAACACATAGGGGAAAATAGATGTTATTTCCCTCTTTCATGTTTCATTTTCACCCCACAGGTTATTTTATTTACTCTTTCACATCCCCTTTGATAGATTCCTCAGGCCAAGATACTTTCATACATCAAAGCAAGATTCTTCAGGCTGTGCCTAAATAAGTATGCAATCATCAACAGAATTGCAGCAAATTCTTTGGAAACTATCTGTAGGGTTTTTTTTTATTGCTTTACGTTTTGCTTCCTGCTAAACAAAGACCTGGGATAACAAAATGCAGAAAGAGGAACATTCCTGCTTGTAGATTAGATTAATTGAGCACATTTGGTGTGTTGGAGGAGGGGGAATCAATGCAAAGACGACAATGTTATAAAAGGCTATATGTATTTATTTTAATTAAAAACAAGGAACTATCCAGTGTCAAAAATAGCTTTCTGATAAACTGCTTGTGGTGAATATGGTTACTTGAAAATCCCATCAGTAATAATAATATTAATGAATAACAACATCGAGAAAATTTCAGCCATGTCACACTATTTATTCTGACCCTCAAAATGTTCTTTAAGTGCAATACACCCTGCAGATCTAAATCCCAGAGAACAGTGTAAGGCTGGCAGACCAGGTGCCAACTCATCCCAAGGCCCTGTGCCTCACTGAAAACTGATAAATGCACAGCTGGAAACCAGTATGGTTCACCTGTGTGTTAGCATTGTTAAAATAAATGTTAAATTGGTAAAAATGTGTTTAGTACTTATGAATGGCTTGTAGGATGCTGCATGTATTCATCTCACTTATCTGTACCCTATGTCTGTGGTTCTCAACCTTTTCAGACTATTGTATCCCTTTCCCGAGTCTGAAGCCCAAGCCCCACCACCCAGGGCTGAAGCATGTAACTGAGCTTCATGGGGGGCACCTGTGGTGTAGGGCCCCAGCCAATAACCCTGCTTGCCAACCCCTAACACCAGCCTTCCACTTGCTTCCCCCACTAAACTTGTCTCCCATGACCTCCCTGGGGCTCACAACCCCGCAGGTTGAGAAACACTGTTCTAGATGAGTTGATGTACCCCCTTGAAGACCTTTGCATACCCCCCATGGCTATGCATACCCCTGGTTGAGAACCACTGCCCCATGTTATAGAGCGATAGCAAATGTTTGCATTGCAAACTTCTATAATTGCATAACTCACCAAACAGGAAATAATTAAAATAAGGTGCTCGTCCTGTACAAAAGAAGGCCTAATGAAAGCAAATAAGTCACTGTGAAGCATCAAAGGAAAGAGACCTTGTTGAGTGCATTCCTCACCCCCCTCCAGGTAGGGGAGACCTGTGCATGAACTCATCCAGTTAGCATTGACTCGGAGATGAAGAGGATAAAGGTGCTGTCTTTGGTTTGAATCGAAGATATTCTTGAGCTGGGGTGAGTGACTGGTCCCTGGGAGCAACCTGGGTAACAAGACAGACTGAATGCCAGACGGGAGTGTCTGTGACTCCAGGGTAAGACTGTCATAGTGCTTTAGGCGTTCACACTTTTTACTGGGTTGTTGAAATCTAATTATACCACATAGAACCAGTTTGGGGTTTTGCTCTGCTTCTTGACAGTCTGCCCTGAGGTTGGCACTCATGGTTGTGAGCCACTCCAGACAGCATGACAAACAGATATTGCAGTCTGAATCTTTCCTTCTCCTCAAACACAGTACAGTACTGAACAGAACTCCAGACAAAAAATTAATCATGGTGTAAACTGCTTTTTACCTTAACTGACCCAGTTTACACCAGCTGAGGACCTGACTCAGGGTGCTTAGTTTCCTCTCCAATAGGCTTATGTATTAGCTAAGCCTCATGGCAGCAATCAGAGGCACTATGAGGCTTATCACCCACTTTATTTAGCCAAATTCTTAAGCCACACTAATGTGAATCCAGAGTGACAGAGCAGAATTTGGCCCTTGGATTTTAATCAGTCTGTACTTGGGCAAATTCCCAGTCTTCTTCTTTCTTCACTCATGCTTTACAATGGGTAGCTATATCTTCAAGAAGATCAGCCAAGTTTCCCTGTTTAAAAGGGTGTTAATTTCAAAACCAAGTGATGACAGTTTAAATGTAAACACTGTTGACTATTTCACTACTTCTCATTTTAGCAGAAACATCTAGTTTATCTCAGAGTCCCAAATTGTTTCCCACACCTTCCTTTGTGGGAAAAGTCCCAGCAGTCCCTCTACCCCACAGCTGCCAAAGGGTCTGACTTTCCCCTGATAATGCAGTTATCCATTTTCAATATAAAAAAAATTCAGCACATTGAAGATTAAACACCTAGAGACAGTAGAATAAAAATAACACAAGGAACATTGGACCGATTGCATTATTCATATTTAATACAATCAATACTTCCCTTCTACCTTCTTAGATCTATCTGAAGCAGCTACAGAATCTCTATTCTGCTACCGTAAGGGTCTTGTTTCAGAATTGAAGGAACGCTTGCTATGGCGCACGTGATGCCTTGAGTATCATAGGTGATCTAGTCAACATTTATTTGGTTATTTTGGGGACCTATATTTTCAAGAGGTGTTAACTATTTTGGGTGCTTCCCTTTTTGGATATGCAGCCTGAGAAACCTGAAAAGATTTTGCCCTCTGAAAATTAGGCCCTTTTTTAAAAAGGTGTCAAATTGGACACCCAAAAATTGAGATGCAAGATCACTAGTCACTTTTGAAAATGTAGATCTTGGTTCTTCACATTTCATCATTAGAAACCTAAGGGACTCTCAGATTGTCTGCTGACATCATACATTTTTTAAAGCACTATTTGCCTTACACACTAAACACAGATGGACATAAATATTTACTATCTATTTATTGAATTTTAAAAAAAATCAGTTTCACATAAATTAGTGACTAAAGTTACTTGAAAAATAATGTGAACAAGATCTTTTATTCATAACATTTTAAACCATACAGACCAAAGAATGGTTGTAGCAGATTTTTTGACAGGAAAGCAGGAACTGAGACAGAACACATCAATAAACATTAAAAAAGTCTGAATGCATCAACTCAGTCTTTGATCTTAAAAAGATTTTAGGCTTTGCCGTTCACATGTTTGTGAGCTCAGAAGGTACAGGGAGAGGTTACAGAGACAGCAAAACACTGGAATAGAAAGAACTATATGTATTTTGCTTCAACAGTTCAACAACCCCGTCACAATCACGTCACATATTTTTGTTAAGGATTGCAAAATACAACCACACTGTCAGCAAGTCACTGAGGATTGGCACTCTGACACTATGGTGATGAGTACCAATATAAGAACTTAGACAGATATTGCTCTTAGCTGCTACTCCTTTCCTGCCACGGCATTTAATTTTCATTATGATTATCCTAATAATAGTAAATAGTTGATTTTATAGCACACTTGCCAAAGCACGCGGGGAAGGCAGGAGGAGGGCACTGTGCAACAGAATAAATACAAAAATAATGTAATAAAGAATATTCTTTGAAATTCAAAATCAGAGGGAGATGATGCACACATTAGTATTTTAGGTTTATTGTGAGGAGGATGAGATCATCAAGATTTTCTAAATTATGGAGAATCTTTAATTTGGTAACATGAAAGTTACCGTAGTAGATATGCACTCTGGGTGAATTCTTAGCAGTGGGCCACACACAGCAACTTGCTCTTTCTGCCAGCCCCACACCCCTTCCCCTGCCAGATAGAGAGGCTCTCTCTCCTAGCTGTAACTTTCTTCTGCAACATCCATTCCCTGGCATAAAGGCATAATGAGAACTGCTTTTCCTTTCTCTTTAGATATGAAGAGCTCATCTTCAGCATGTTTATACGTTGGTAGTACACGCCAGCACAGGCGCCCCTCTTTGTCAAGGAGTCGCTGTTCCAGTCAGCTTCAAAGGGACTCTGTGTAGTCTGACAGAATGACTACAGCAGGGTATTTTTTGTTTTTATTTTTCTGGAATAAGCTTTATCTCAAGGATCTGAACACGTCTGACTGTGGCTGACAGGGCCATCTGAAAAGAAAGGAGAAAAGGCAAGAAAAACAGAAGCTTGATACTATTCATTGACTGTATTTCAGACCTCTAAGGAGGTTGGCTTGTGGTTATTTACCTATTCCAACACTGCATTTCGCTGTTTCACGTGCTTTGCAGACAGGTTTTCAGGGGCTGAAACACTTCTCTTCACTCTCAATGTAATCTTAAGATTTTTTTTTTTTTGGTATCGTATTGAATAGCATAGTAAAGATTAGTCTAACATTGATGCATTTTACACGCCATTGTCCCAGTACATTTTTTATGCTGCAGTTAAAAGCACGGGAACTCGCTGATGAGCAAATGGTCACAGCATAGCCATCACATACCAAACTGCTTCTGTAAAGATTGTTTTTTTCAGACCCATCTATACTAGATGCTTGTTTCCTAATACGGTAGTTTATTTCTGACCTAGCACTGGCAGAAAAGTCTTCTGAATGCAAAGCTGCCCGATAGGCTGTTATTGCCATATTATCAATGATATATCACCACTCCACACATGTGAAGCCATTGAATATGCTCTTGTTATATAACAATTGATTGTCAGATGGAAAGCTTCATGTGGCTATGAAACATTTTTCTTGGCAATCCATCTTCAGCAGGGAAAGCAATGTGATATTTCTCCTGTAGCTGTGAATTTATGGGAACCATCAGCCAGCAACAGCAGCTATGACAGCATCATGCAACACACCAGTACTACATATTCCTAAACTAGATACATTGGTGATTAGAGTACATTGCACTCCCAGCACACGTTTCAGGCGATGTACAATGAGGATAAATTATTTCACAGAAGAGAAGAGGGACTGAACAGGATTACTCAGAAAATATGCAGAGATTCAAGAAGAAAAGACTATGAAAAGTAAATACTATTGTGGCATCTGATACTGAAAATATGCCTCCTTCATTTTTTGTTTAATGACAAGGACTTAAAACAGTGCTCTAATAGGCTTACAGTGTTTGCCTGAACACCCCATCTTACTAACAGGTGGTGATGCCGCTGGGAAAAGAATTAGCAAGTTCTGCTGACTCACTGAGGCAGGTGACTTATTACTCCACCTGGATATAGGAGCGGATCACTAAAGAGAGGATATAGGATATGGGTTTAGCAGTACAGACATAGGAAACCTAGGTTTAATTCTGTCTGGGGAGGAGGGTTGAACTGAACTTTGTTATTGCTAATTTCTGTGCTAATAAACCCATCCCTGGGAAAGAGGATGAGTTTTGACTCAACTTATAGATTGTGGATTTTTTATATCTAAGACCAGGTTTGGGAAAGAAACCTGTGCACAAGCACTTTCCAACAAAATCTCAAAGCACTCGACAATATACATTTCAAACTACACAAAGTATCCAGAAAGCTCACCACTGGTCCGTAGCCACCTTAGATGTGAAATTTGCAGGGCAAGTAACATTACACAGCTGGTCTGTGTAGGAAGTAAATACTATATCTGTTTCAAATTGCAGGAGGATTACTAGGTTGAACTTGGCAGAATTAATATTTTCTTCTGTTTTGTTACATCATTTCAGGTTTTCCATTCCCAGGGCTCATCTACATTAGAAAAATAACCCAACTGGCTGACAATGGTTGTCAGCAATGGGTTTCTCCTGGCTTCTCCTCAACTGTTAAAGTGCTCATGCAGACAATACAAAATTGTTGTCAATATTGTCACAGATAGCACAGCTCAGACAGTATCACAAGATACCACATCTTCTCTAAATAGTCTGAAAACAGTTTTGTCTCATCTATGCTAGTGGATACATTGTTTTCCACATCAGTTGACGTGTGTATGGGTCCCATTACTGACAACCACTGCGAACAGTTTGTTTTCCTAGCACAGGAAGGGACTCTGGGAGCATGCCACATAATATTTGTCTTTGTTATTCCCCCCTCACAAACACTTCAGTGACTGCTTATCATACATAAGCAGCAAAAGTAATGTAGGCCAAAAGTCTCAGTCTCCTTAGTCAGCTGTCCCTTAGTTGGTTTACCCTTCATGCCAAGATCTCAGATATTTTCTGTGATCAATGGAGGGAACAACCCTATTGCAACAATGAGATGTTCTGTTGCACTAATGAGTACTCAGGGGAGGCTGGGAATATCTAACTTGAGTCTTACCTACACTGAACATTCTTTTCCTTAAAGTTTCCTGCCATTGCCATAACTGGTGGAAGAGCAGTGGAGACAGGACACAGCGGGCCACCTGTGTTTTAACCATCACATCAGCTAGACCAGCCAGGATTAGATCAGGTCTACACTATACAGTTAGGTTGACATAAGCTGCCTTGCATTAACCTAGCTGTGTAAGTGGTGTTTTCATTTAAATTTGGCTCTTGACAATGTAAGTGCCCCTCTATGCCAATTTAGTAACACCACCTCCCCGAGCAGCATAGAGTCACGGTTGATATAATTAGGTCAACACAGTGTCAGGGTAGACACTGTGTTCCTTATGTCGACTGTTACTGGCTTTCGGAGCCATCCCACAATGCCCCACACTGACAATACAGTTGATACAAGTGCTTCTGGTGAGGCCACGAACTGCCTACACAGAGCCGAGTGTGCAAACACACAAGCGATTTAAAAACTATGGCGGCGGTATGCCAACTTAAATTAGGTTGATATAATTTTGTAGTGTAGACATGGCCTTAGTCAACCCTATGGTTAAAAGACTGATGGCCATCTACACTAGCTCTCCCACCATGGAGGTGCAACTGGTGGTAGCAATGGTGAGAATATTTTTTAGAAAGGGTCTAATGTAGAGAAAGCCTGTGCTCGGGCTCTGATGGCAGGGTTGAAAATGCAAAATGAAGGACTTTCCGCTTTCCTTTTCCACCTTCTTAAATTTTAGTTCTTTGCATTTCCATGTTATTTTCAATCAAGTAAATGTGAGGCAGACAGTGACAAGACTCAGATGGGACCAATTTGTTATGACAGTTCTGGGGGGGATCAGTTAGCCACAAATAACATTTGCTCCTTTTGGAGGAAGCCTGTCCCATGAGGTGTGAAAAGAGTGCAGTCCCTGTAGTGCTCTGAGAGCTGGGACTGAACATCCCTGGCTATTTGGTAGAGGGAGGGATGTTCTTAGGGGGCATAAGGAACCTATGTTAGGACTAAGGACAATCAACTCCAAAACAGTGTACAAAAAATAATCTTAGGATTGGAAACCATGCTCCCAGAGGACAATTGATTTCCTTTGGGCCACAGGAAGAAAATACCCAGGCATAGTTCCTGCACCTCAAAATAGATTATATTTTCCTTGTTACTGGTATCCTATATTGCTTCACCAAAGAACTGAAAGCCCAAAGAGATTACAGTGAGTGAGATAACTTTCAGGGATCCTAATGATTGTGGGGAATGTTGCTTTTATTTTGTCTGCCACTCATAGAAAAGGACCAGTGAGCAGAAAGTAAAATTCAATGTTTAACTTTTTGGATCATCGAGAAATACAAATTAATGTTAATTTACAACTAGCCAAATATTAATCCCATGGCTCCAAGATGGCCATTTTATCTCAACTTGAGCACAAGAATATCTGTAGTCATGAATTAGATGTTACATCACTATTGATTTCACTGGAGTTACACTGCCATAAAACAGTGATGAGTTAGCACCACAGCCCATCTATATAATAAGATTACAGGAATGTCACCCTGTGTGTCACTCTGAAGCCTAAGATATCTTCTGAGACAGTGTGAAGAGATGGTAGCAGCTACAAGCATGGTTGAGAGCTCTTTTTGTTTAGGATATCACCTGGATCAATCACCGCAGTGATTGGTGTTCTGTTACTGGCCTGTTTTTAAATTCTCAGCCATTTTCAGCATTTGTTTTTTGTTTTTAAAAAGCAAACAAACCACACACACAAATTTACGAGTTACACCCACGTAACAGCACAGGCTTCCAGCTACTGCTGAGATGTAATTGATTGTATTCCTACTCAGAGAACCATTACCTACATTTACATTCATGTGATTTATACACGTTTCAAGGGGAGTAACATTTTTATCTTCGGACATTTTCCCACAATAGACATATATTTTCGCAAGTGTGGCCCCATCCAAATATTATCGAGCTATGGAGATAGTGAGGGATATCTCAGGCCCAGATTAACCAACGTACACATGCACACGGCCCCCACGTTGGGGCAGGGAACAAGGGGGCCCTGACCACCAGAAGAAAAAATGGGCAACTGGCAGCCCAGGAGCCACATCCAGCCACTAGATCATTTTATTTGGCCATCAATCCATATGCTGGAAAAGAGGGAGCCTCTCCTGCCCCAAATCTCACGGCATTGCTCCTGCATCCTCCACATGGAACCTGGAACCTGCTGCTGGAGTGGCCATAGAAAACATGCTGCTATGAGAGCGCTCTCTTGCCCGGGAACCAGACACTTAAGAGCAAAGCGTGCACAGGCTATTGCTGCTGTCTACCTGCTCTGGAAACTGGTGCTGCTTGTTGTTAGGCACATAGCTTTCACCGAGTTCAACGGAAACTCATGGGCAGGATTTGCAGGACTAGGCCCTTGTTCTTATCAAAGTGTCCAGTTACTGCTACAAATGAGACAGGGACACCTCTTAATAATGCTATCCCACATTCAGGAGAAATCGAGATTAAGCCTTGGACAAGGATCAATGAAAAGAAGAGTCCACTGAAGCTTTGTGTTAAATATTAAGGGGGAAATAATGTATTACAGCAAATATTTCCACTGATGTACACTTCTCTGGCAGCTGAATAATGATGCTGAAACACTGTATGAAAACTGAACACTGAAAATAAACAATGATACTAAATTGTGGCATCAACCCATTTTTGAGCTCAAAGAATTTCTTCTGCAAGCCAGGAATTTCTTTAAAGGAAACTTTGATTGCAGGGGGCAGATTCTCTGCTCCATCCAGCCAGGGGGCGGGGAGGTGACATGGCAGAGGTTAGGGGTCCCCAGTTCTATGCCCCAACTCCAGTTTCACCACAGGTTAGCCTGCTCTGATTTGCACCATGTGGATACCCTGGGGGCCATATGCCAGCTAGTGATAACCAGAGCACAGGGGGCTATGGCCATTTCCGCAGCACAGTGCTCCCTGTCCCAGTGCCGTGCAATGTAGAAATGGAGCTACTGAAACTAGCTCTACTGCCACTAAGGACTCCTCCACATGTGGTTATACCCGGCAGAGGACTTGTGAGATGTTTACATTCCCTTTGTTGCACCTGAGTGTTGCAAAAAGAGCACAGCATCTGTTCCTCTATGTTCCAGTGCTTCCCCAATGGAACATTTAGGGTTTGGCATTTTTTGGTGCTGGACCTGTTGCAGGTGTCACTTTGGCGATGAATGATCCTCCTCCAGACTATTATGTTACTTGCTATATATTGCCAGAGCTTGTCCAGAGGTTCAGTAGTCTAAATGTACCCTCCAGCAGAAACATGAGACAGAATTGTACTCATTAGTAATACCAGTAGATGCTTTTCAAAAGCACCTCACATTGATCCAGTTCTGTTCTCTGCAAAGGTACAGCTTCAGTTTTCCTCTGGAAACTTTGATCAAGCTATATTGTCAACACGGTTCCTTTCAGACAATTCACCGATGCTGCATTCTACAGACAGCCTGAGTCAAACATCTTTTGTTAATGTTACTGACATAATATTTCCTTTGCTTTTAAAAATGTTTTTGCTCTTGTATTTGTTCAGGCAAGATTAGCATATGTGGTACCTTATAAAGTGGCAGCACCTGCTTTAGACAGCTGATTATCTATGCTGAGTGATCATCTGAGGGATATTAACAAAAATGATCATCAGTGAAGATGAGAGCATTATTCGGTGCTTGCCAACAAGCATAACGTGTCAGTCAGGAGCACCTTTGAAAAACATCATCCATGGTGAAAACCATAGAAGGATTATGCTACCTTGGCCTAGTTTTCTGAAACCATACAGTTGCTCAGAGACTTGTGAACAACCTGCATTACTTGCAGTGAACAGATTGCTCTAGGGTCGGTAGGTACGTATGTACTGTTTCTTTAAATGTGTAGTAGGAAGCCACTCCAGGTATGTGTAAGGAAGGTTTGATGGAGAAGCATTAAAGTGAAGAGGATGGAGAAAGAAGAGTAGCTTTAAGTCTTTTCTAACAAAGTTTCTTCCTTGGTGTTTGAAGAAAGCCATTGCTTCTGCAATTCTGTATCAACGAGACCTGCAGGCATTCAGTACCATGTTTAATTTGGACTTTCATGCAGTGGAAGTAAAGGATGGTGAGATCTGAAAGCAGGTAGGCAAAACGGACAAAGGTATACTAAAAGCCAATTAAAAGGCAGTATGTAAAGACTGCCATGTCAGATTCAAATCAGGGTTGGCAATGCTTACCCTGTTTCCTTACGGTGCAGCCTATCAAAGCAATGAAAGTATTGAATGTTACTTGTGCTGTCTTATATTTTTACATATGAATATGGTGCAAAAATCAGATAGACTCTCTCTCAAGCCAATTTCCCTATTTCATAACTGCGGTACAGTGATATGAACAGGACACTTCTTTCGTAGGGTGAGTGTAAGGTAGTGAATTTGCTTATTAGTTTTCTTATCCTCCATCACACAAGTCCTTGGTGCTTCCTAAAGCTACAGCATACCCATCTAAGAGGAACATATTAAAAACATCTGGCTCAAGTCAGGAATGTCTGGAAAAAGGTTCCTGAATCTACTTCTTACTGCAGGATCAAAACATGAACAGTTGAGACATGTTTCTTCTGTAAGCCCAGACAAGTGAATACCCCAAATTCATCTGAGTTTTTAAAACAACTTCAAAGCCATGGCAGTTGACTTTCTGATCACAGTACCAGGAGAAGTGGGGAGAAGGGTCTAAAACACTAAAGCTTTTCTGTCCTCAGCACTACTTCTGAGATGCCACCTTCATTCGTGAGCTGTAACTATTACTAACAGCTACTTGTTAAGCACCAGAAGTGTGCTTAGTATTGCAGAGATGCTAAGGATTTCAGGAGCAAAGTTTTTGCTGGCCTCACAGAATGCATTGATTTGAAGCCAGCAAGCCTTTCTTCCAGTCTTCATTTTACTTGGGCTTTGTCAATGAAGCTTTTTATGTGAAGTATCTTTTCTTTCTCTCCTCAACTTAAGTACATCTTGAAAAAAGGAACACTTCATTTGACATGTGTTTATAGTAAGCCTACGTACCCCTAAAATTTGTCCCAGTTATGGCCAGTAGCGTAGCCAGGGTGGGAGCAGGGGGAGAGGCCGCTCCCTAACTGAGCAGAAGCGACGCCTTTTTTTGCTCCGATGCCTTTTGCTCCTACGCTGCAGCCAGCGCAGAGCAATTTTTTTGCTCCCGGCGCATTGTTTTGCTCCCAACGCCTTTTGCTCCTATGCTGCAGCCAGAGCGGAGCATATTTTTTTTGCTCCCGACGCTTTTTGCTCCCGGCGCCTTTTTTAGCTCCGCTCCCCCTGTGTTCTAAACCTGACTACGCCACTGGTTATGGCTCAATTCTTCACAGACTTGCATATGTGCTGTTGAGCTTTTGGCACTGACTGGAATGGTACTGGTCCCATCATGTAAAGTTAAGCACATATGTAAATCTTTTCAGGACTGGATCTTCGCTTTCTCCTGTGTTTTTAAACACTGTTGTACAAAGCTTGGGCTCAATCCTGATGGGAGCCTTTCCAATGACTTCACTGGGCTTGGGCTCAAGCACAAGGTCAGTAGGAGGCTGCATGTTGTAAAGGTTGGTGCTTTGCTACAGTGAGCCCACATCTGAAATAGCTTGAAAAAAATATTCAGTAAAAGTATGGTTGTTACAAGAATAAATACAAACTATTGTACAAATTAGGGGTTGCCCTTGGGCTCTTGGTAAATGGTCCAAAATAGAGCTTGGAATAATCAACTATAGTGTTTTGGGCCATTTCTGTAATTTTTTTAAAGGATTAACAGTTCTACCCTACTCAGCAAGCATTTTGCCATTTTCCAAGAATTATAAATAAAGGTCCTGAATCATCAAAGCACTTAAGAACTGCTTAAGTACCATTGCAGTCAATGTAATTTAAGCACATGCTTGAGTGCTTTCCTGAACTGGGGCCTGGAAGAAGAACAGGGCAAAGAACTCTGGGGTTTTTTGTTTGAATGTACAAATGAGGCACTGGGGGCTGATTTTTATTTTTTGTTTCTCATTGCAGCTCTGTGTGTAAGAGAATTACTCAGCTAGACCACATGGAAATTAGCCTTTGGCAAGGGGCTATGGAGATGACACAACCAAGTGAGAAAACAATAAAGCAAAAAAGTGTTCATTTCATTTTTTGGAATGTTAACGTTTCACTTCTGATGACAAGTAGCTATGAACTAAGTCTCCCAAGACCCCAGATGGCCTGAAACACACAGCCTGGTCGGTCTGTGTGTGTCTCTCTCACACATACACACACACACACACACACACACACCAGTTTTCACCAAACATTTAACAAAATAAAATGAGATAAAAAATGTTTGATACCCAAAACATCTAAGCAACACAAAGCCTCAGAGAGACTGAGTCATCTTACAAAAGCACATAACAGTATGGCAGTGAGATGGGAAGAATGGGGGGGGGGGAAGAATTGCTCATTTTAAAGTATTTATTTTTGGACAAAGAGGATAAGCATATAATCCAAACATTAGGGACTGAATAAGAGATGCAGAATGTATTGATGTGCCATAGCACAGAACCTACAAATAGCAGAATCCTCCTAGTCACAGAACAACTTCGTTATAAACAATTCAGTAGAACTGAATTTGCAATCCATACATAGTACTACATTAATTCTTTCAGCGGTTTATCAAGTCGTTGTTTGCTGTAAAAAGAGTCTGCTCTATATAAATATTCTGTATTGTCCAGGGACCTTTACGTAAATACAGAATTCATTTCATATCGGTTTCCTTCCTCGGACTCTTTTCTCTCAACCTAAATTTACTGAATACAGAGTCAACATAAATTAACATTCACACTCCCCTTCCTTTTCTGCTACAGTATTAGTGCTTCCAATCAAATGATGGGTCATACCAGGGATATGCACCGGGGGGGGGGGGGCAAGCAGGGGCACTGCCTTCCCCCCAATAATCGGTGGGGGCAGAAAGCTCCTCCAGCCCCAGAGCTGCGGAAGGGCGGGGAAGGGGGGGGAACAGAATGTGCCACTCCAAAAGTGGTCAAATTTAAACTCCCGTACATGCCCCTGGGTCATACTGAACTTGCAGTTATTCAAATTTTACATCATTTCTTACTGGACAGCGTAGTGACTAACTGTATCCAACAAGAAGCAGAAGGGCATATGTTGTTGTTTTGAGTCACTTTACATTTAAAAATGTTGGACTCTATTTAAAGGCTGGGTCCAAAGGTCATACGGAAATACCTGCAAAATATGGAAACAGAAGCACCTGAAACTGAAAACTACACCCACCTGAAGGCATGCTGCCACTGAGGGACCCTTCATAATTCCAGGAGATAAAGAAGTGCTCAAATTCGGCTTTCAGTCACAAGTGTGTTATGGTATGTGAGGGTAGGCCCCTATAGTAACTTATAGATGTCCTAAAATTATGGCATGATAGAAGTGATTCACCCACATATCTTGCAGTAATTATTCTTTATTATTGTATTGCAACAGCACCTAGAGGCCCCCGGGTGCTAGGTACTGTATGGGGGGGGGGATATAATATCTACTAGCAAACCCTCATGGCACAATGGGGAACTGCACTCTCTGACTCCATCCCCCTCCATCCCAATTCTGTGTTTGTCAAGTCCTTGTTATATATACCCCAGCCCATAATAATTTCTGTCCCCTTCAGCACAACAGCTCTAGTGCAGGCTTGGCAGCCCTAGGTTTCTTTGCCAAAGGAATTGACTGGAGTGAACTGGGGAACCCAGGCCCGGCCACTTCACTGTGGCCCAGGAGTCGGCTCTTGTTCGGAACAGCCACAATCAGTCCTTCTCAGTCCCCCGCTGCTCTCTGAACTCTCTCTTATCTCTCCTCCTCTGAAGGCTTTGCCAACCCCTTGCTCTGCTCCTCCCACTTTGTAATATTAGCTTCTCAGACCAGACAGCTTCTCACCAGTCTGCTGGACAGATTCATACTCTACAATCTAACTGCTGCTGTTCCCCTCCTTTTACTGAGGTCCTTAACCTTTTATCAGGCCCAAGTGCTTCCCTGCCTAATTAACTGCCTCCTAGTTACTCAGTGAGTTAACCACTCCCAGGTAAACATGAGCGGTCTCATTTCCCCTTGTGTAGCCTGTGAGATATAGGCTTGGTCCCTGATTTCAGAGGGCCAGATACCCTTGGACAGGGTGAAAAGGTAAATTTGTAATTGTTGGACACCAAGAAGTTTTATTCTTAAAGTTTCTAAAATATTTAGTCTAGAGAAACAAGAACGGGTAGGCCAGCTTTTACTGTTTCTCTCAATGGCACTTTATGGATGTGACACCCACTATTTTAAGCCACAGGGGATCTTTTACACAGCTTAGGGGACTTCACAATTAGGATAGGGTTGCCAACTTTCTAATCGCACAAAACTGAACACCGCTGCCCCACCCCTTCCCCGAGGCCCCGCCCCCTGCTTGCTCCACCTCCCATCCCTCCCTCGCTCACTTTTCCCCACCCTCACTCACTTTCACTGGGCTGGGGTAGGGCGTTGTGGTGTGTGGGGGGCGGGTGAGGGCTCTGGCTGGGGGTGCGGTCTCTGGGGTGGGGCCAGGGATGAGGGGTTTGGATGCAGGAGAGGGCTCCGGGCTGGGGCAGGGGGTTGGGTGAGGGCTCCAGCCGGGGTTGCTGGGTTTGGAGTGTAGGAGGGGGTTCAGGGCATGTGGTGGGGTGCGGGCTCTAGGAAGGAGTTTGGGTGCACGAGGGGACTCTGGGATGTAGTGCAGGGTTCCAGCGGTGCTTACCGTGGATCGCACGAAGTGGCCGCCAGGGCCCTGCGGTCCCTAGGCACATGGGCGGCCAGGGAGGCTCCGCGCTGCCCTCGCGCCCACAGGAGCCACCCCTGCAGCTCCCATTGGTCGCAGTTCCCAACCAAGGGACCTGTGGAGCCGGTACTGGGGGTAGGGTAGCGTGCGGAGCCTCCTTGAATGCCCATGCGCCTAGGGGCCACAGGGACCTGGTGGCCACTTCCAGGACTCACGAGGACCCAGGGAAGGCAGGGAGCCTGCCTTAGCCCTGGGCCTCCGCTGTGCTGCTGACTGGACTTTTAATGGCCCAGTCGGCAGTGCACCCAGAGCACCTGGGGTCCCTTTTCGACTGGCCATTCCAGCCGGAAACCTGATTCCTGTCAACCCTAGATTAGGACCAAACAAAATCATCAAAATTATTAATTTAGGCTATTTTATTAGAAAGGAATAAGAAGGAAAACAGCATTAAACAAAACAATACAGACGACACAGACAATAAACTGGCTACTTCCATTATAATCTCTTCTGTATTCCTCTCTGTGGAGAGCTTTCAGTAGAGATTATACCTTTGAGAGTGAACCTGACTTTGTCTTTTGATAAGCGGAGACCAGATCTTATTTCCCAAAATTATTCTGAGTCCAGTCTTAGTGTATCATAAGAAAATTAAGATTTAAAAAGAGAAAATAATTTTGTTTAAGGACAGTTAGATCCTGCTGGTTATTATTAGTTTATACATGGGCAAGGCATGCAATTTAATTAAATCCATAAAAATCAAAGAAACCATTTAAATTAGTTATTTAGCAGATGCCATTTAAGGAACTATTTTAAGACAGGCCAATTAATGAATATTAATAATCGTATATCCAATTAAATCCCATTATGTCTCTTTTAACCAATGTTTAGCTCATGTCTCCTCTTCAAGAATACATGGTCTAACCATTTGGTCATTAACAGGAGAAACTGTCAACATCTTAAATTACAGCAACATTTCCATATCCCAATAGTCATTACAAGAGTTTTAAAATCTAATCCCTTGGCAGTGTTAGTTAACTTCTCTCCCAATCCATGCTGAAGTTTTGGGGAGTTTGTCCTTAGCTGTCTGTAGTAGCTTCCTTGTAGAGATGGATAGGATGTATTGAGTGCTGTGTTTTGGAATAGGACAGCAGAGCATTCTGGGTGCTCAGTTCAGAGTTTTTATAGTTGTCTCCTTTGTATTTTGATAAAATTATAGGAAAACACAACTCTTTCAAGCTTGCTTAAATTCAACGTTGCTGTCATCCCTTCATTGGCTCCGTGCCTTCAGGGTTTGATTTCAGTGATGTCATCGGTTCCTGAAATATGCAGTCTGCTTGATGAATATGCAACACACTTCCAACTGTCTTTGTTCTCTTGTAGCAGAAAATCCTCCCGTAACTTTTAAAGAGTTAGTTTTAACTCTCTTTTTATTCGGTCCATTTTTGAGGGTTTTTTCCAGCTTTATTAGAGTTCAACAGGAAGTGAAATTCTGATTTTTAGAAAAATCCATACACTCGTGTTCTTTATACAGAAGTTTTTATTTTGCAAGTCTTTAAGAATCATTATAATTTTTAGAGTGTTTAGCTTAAATATTTATTAAAACAATTGTTGATTCTTAAATTCTGGAGAGATGATATCATCTGTCTTCCTGAACTTAGTAAGTTGCTTGAAATTGCCAGATAGCTAGCTACCTAATTGCTCATTAATATAAATAATCTATATTTGAATGGCTTCTTGGTTTAGTAATCAAATTAGCAATGTCATTAGATTTCAGGTTGGTACATAAGCATTTTACCATTTGTACAGTAATGACACTAGGAAGTTATATTAGGAACTTTGCATTTAACTAGCATATTTATAAGCATGCATATCACAAAGGTGGGACATTTCAACATTTAAAAATAACCAAAAGGTTTTACACATTTCCAAATACACATTTCCCCCCAGAGACTTTTCCTTGCAAAGTGCAGGAAAGAAGGGCTCACTTTATAGCTTAGGAGACAACCCATCTTTTTGGAGTATCCTGAATAAGGAACATCCTCACACGCCTTCATATGATCAGCTCTTTCCTAAAACATGTTCTTTACATAGTTCGCTTTTTTGAGATAAGGATTATATCTAAACCAAACAGGTATATTAAATAAGAGGGAGGCGTGTCTCTTTGACCATGTTGTAATAGTTGCAATCTTATATATGAATCACCATCATTAACACTTATTCAGATTGCAGAACAGAAGTGGAACTTTCACATGGAATTTCAAAACTGCATTTCAAGGGTCAAAACATGGTATTTATCTCCCTTGACACTTCACAAAAGTTTGTCACGTTGACAAACAACAGCATTCTTAGGAATCTCCTTAGCATGGAGATTTCATATAACTAAACAAAAATAAATATATGCATGTTGGGTACTTTTCGCCAACACTATATGTATGGAAATAATAATAAATATCTGCTAAGATTCAGTAAAGGTACAGGCAAGTTTGTAATCACTGAACTTTATAAGAAAAAAGTTATAGTAATTTTATTAATATCCTTTTTGCATCAATACTGAGGTCTCACCTCTAGATGTGCATACACATAGTGAGCCACAGTCACTGCCACAAAGAATGTAGTAATTAAATAGACAAGAGAGGCAGAGGGTAAAAGAAAGCATGATCATCTCCATTTTACAGCTTAATGAACTGTGGCACAGAGAAACTAAGTGACTTGCCCAAGGTCAAATAGGAAGTCTATGGCAGAGTCAGGAACAGAACCCAACTCTGATTTGTAGTCCATGCTTTAACCCTTTTTTGACAGCTGCTTTTCTGCTTCTTCAGGGAAGAAGAAAATAGTGCTTCTGAGGAAACATCTGTCCTACTTGTAGGGTTACATCAGATTTCAAGATACTCATCCTCAAGCCCATTGTTTCTGGGTAAGATTTCACTTTTAAGGATAACCTGCAATTTCAATTTAGTAAAACAATGACCCCTACACAACAATTGAAGATATATCTGCCCACAGCTTCACAGATAAACCAACAGATTACCATTTTGCATAAACCTAAATGACTAGAGCTACAAAGAAAGGGGGAAGAAGTGAGGAAGAGAAGGGACAGACTCCAGCATTTCATGCTTTCCCTATTAGTTTCCCCGTCAAGGCTTTTCATTCATTTTCCCCATCCTAACATCAGCCATTCCAACACCCACTGCCAACCAACTGCAGTGTGGAAAACATAAATATATTCCAAATGTCCCAACCAACTCCATTGCAAAACAAACACAAAATTCTCGAAGACAGCATCACCCCGCCAACCAACCATCTTCACTGCAGGTAGGAGCACCTGAATTACACTAAAGCCCACTTTCCCAATCAACTTCATTGAAACCCTTCTTCCCAACCCAACCACACACACACCTCTGAAAAAAAATCTAGCAGCTGAAGCTGGTTCATTTAAAAATAAAATCTCCTTCAGAGAAAAACAAAATAGCTGCCATTTCTCATTGTTCCCTGTGGGTTTGTAGTCAATGCTTCCCTCCCTTAAAGTTTTCAAAATGGCCACCACCTCCTATAGGTGCCAGTGAGAATAAAGCCAAAGGCCATCTTTGTTAAAAACAAACTGGAACCTCAGCCCCATAAACAATGACAGATAAATGTCCTTCTCAAAATGGCCACTTACCTATGGGCAAGTGGGGAGACTGCAGCCATCTTGAAAGAGGGCACTTCTGTGTGGAATTCTCTGTAGCAGAATTGTCTACCATGGTTGAAGAAACTTTCAGTTATGAGGAAGAATAGCAAAAAAAAATTACCGTTAATCCTCAAATACGTTCTCAACGGTAACCTATGCAATAAATTCCAGTGATTTTAACTATATGGGAAGTTTGAAACATCAGTGTTATTCTGTTATTAGAATCTTTTAGGACAGCAGTACCCAATACGTTCGCCACTAGCCACATGTGGCTTATAAGCTATTGAATTGTGGCTAATGCACGTGGCTTTTTTATAATGTGGCTAATAAGAAAAGTTCAAAACCACAAGTGTGGCTAGCATCGAATTTCTATTGGACACCGCTGTTTTAGGAGAATGAAATGGTCTCACGATGGGTGCTAAGTCTCCTAAAGGATGACTTTTATAATTAATTTTAACTCAAACTAATTAAAAAACATTTACTTGTACAGTCTCAGAAAATTAATGCACAACTCAAAACATGAGTGCTGCAATGTAGCTGTATTAAAGGTCTATAACAAAGTGGTTGAATTTCTCCTTCCTCAACTCATGCATAATACAGAAGAAATTGACAATTCCTACTCCTGTGCTTTAGATGGTTACACTACCTGGGCCAGATTTTCTGGGCTGATTCAGCCCATTTCTTCTACAAGAGCCATATGTTTTTTACACTCACGAGTGGTCAGGATGTTGGTTTTATATTGTGTTGTTTGAACTGTTCACCTAGGACCTGACCCAAGGCACATAAAAGTCAATTTGATTTGAATTTCACCCAAAGCACAGAGTCCCAAATCCTCCCCTAATGCAGACTGGGTTCTGGATTTATTGCATTTGCAAATATGTACCCCAAATTCAACCAGGGATCACATAACTGACAAACCACTTTCTGAATCATCCCCAGTCCTTAGCTTTTGTTGTGTTCTTGGGGCCTTACACTTAGTAGCCTTTCTTGTAATAATAAATGGTCATCATGGGGTTAACTGGATTACCCAGAATATAAGGGGATGGAACCATGCTCCACTCATTTTCTAATTCCTGTTAATCAGTGGGAGTTAACCCTCCCCCCCTCCACACACATGCTCAGTTTGTTGTGATGCAGTTGAGTAGAGCAGCAAACTCCCTGCCTGCTGTCCTGTGAGTAAAGTGTTATTTTTGTTGCATTGAACAGTCCCTTTTCAAAACTTGTATCCTCCCCTGTGTCTTTAGTGGATATTGAGTAGCAGCTTTTCCCACTAGCAGAGTCTTCAAGAGAGCAGCCTACAAAACCTAGATAGCTATAGTACGCCAGGTCTCTAGAGTTCTGTATCTCTTTCTTTAAATTTTGTAGTCTGCTTCCATTTCAGCTCAGCTGTGGAGAATCCAAAAGTGCTGTGCTTGTGCCTTCCCCTTGATTTTTTGCAGAAATGTATAGCCTCTTCCTCCTATGATCGCATGGTGAGATAACTTATAGCATTATCAACTTTAATTTAGTTTGAAAGTATAGAAGTAACATTCACAAATTATGGGCCAAATTCTGCTGTCCCTTACCATGCGTTCAAGGGAATTATTCCCAGATTTACATCTGTGTAGCATGGATCAGTGTTTGGTCCGGTGATTTTTGTAATCTGTGCAGACATTTGTTAGTCTTTGCAAAAAGCAACAGCACGTGGTTGCAAACGGAAACACTGCAACAAGGAAACATCCTGAGTTGAGTACCCTGAAAAGCAGCTCTTAAACAAAACAAATATCAAACTGCTGCTGGCTTGTATTATTCAGAACAGAAATTAAATAGGCTATTTGGACTAATTTTTAAGGAAGCACAGCTTTTTAAAATTGGTTAGTTGTGCTCCTGCTATTTGTGTGCTGTTAGTTCATGTTACTTTAAAATTGTTGTACATGCATGTTTAAATGTAACACAAAGTGTTATTTAGCAAGGGTTTAACTGCTCTTTCACATACCTTTCTGTTGATTTTTTTCTTCATGGTTCTCTGCAGATAAATTAATAAAATGTTGCCTACACTCATATCATTGTGGATGTAGTCACATTCTCCAGTATAACACAACCACTAGCATGGCCAGAAGACTAGGAAGTGGACTGTATGCTATTTTACACCCTCTGATTTAAATAGTTACACAAGGTGCAAAGTGGTGGGGAATCAGGTGCAATGTGCAGAAACAGAGGAAGGGGGAAAGTACAGCATGTGCAAATTAAAGGCTGGCCTCTATTGTTGCTCCCATTGAGGTCAGTGGCAATTTTTCTATTAACTTTGTTGGGAGAAGGAATGAGCCCCCAAACTGTCCAGGTTTGCCATATGTCTATCAATGTTCTGATGGTGGTTCTGCTGTCACATGATGCAATTACTTATTTTTAAGAAATACTGCTCTGTGTTAGCTCTAACCTAGGAGACCAACATCTTTTACACTGAACTTGGCAGTGTTCCAGGACCAGCCAACACACAAAAATGAACTGATGTGCTCTTCTTTAGCATCAGCCATGCATCCTATCTTGGTTCTTTTTTTTTTCTTGAACAAATACACTATTTTTGGAGGAAATGGACAACAAGCTTGGTTTCTCTAGGAAATGGGATCACTTATTTGACAGGCAGCAAAAAAGTTCTAGTCCACAGTCTCTCTAGGCCAGGGGTTCTCAACCTGGGGGTCGGGACCTCTCAGGGGGTCATGAGATTATTACATGGGGGTGGCGAGCTGTCAGCCTCCACCCCAAACCCCACTTTTCCCCCAGCATTTATAATGGTGTTAAATATAGAAAAATGTGGTTTTTAATTTATAAGGGGGGGGGGTCGCACTCATAGGCTTGCTATGTAAAAGGGGTCACCAGGGATTGTCCCATTCTGTGTGTGTACAGCGCCTAGCACAATGGGGCTCTGATCTTGGTTGGGGCCTCTTGGCACTACTATAATACAAATACTTTTTAAAAATGATCTAATAGCTTAAGAGGCACCTTGTTGTAGTCTGTATGGAAAGGGAGAAAAAACAATAAAATAATACAAACAGAATAAAAACTGAGCCCAGGTCACTTTTCCTGTGCAGTCACAGTATCTTGTTGCATCTTCACTTTACTTGAATTGTAGGATCCTTAGGACAGGGATCATGTGTAGGTAAGCTCTGGCAAATCCTAGCTCAGTGGAATCTCAATCCTGGGTCTTTAGATGCTACAGTAATAAAAATAAATAAAATGTATAGCAACAGTTAAAGTTGCCTATCACAACCTCCTGGTAATTACAAAGAATGTATCCAGGATATGCAACCAAAATTTGTTCACTTTGGCATACATCCAAAGGATTTGGGGAAAAAGGAGTCCAACTTTCCTGACTTCAGTGATAGCTATAGATACACATCACCTCAGATGATAGGCCATGTTTAGTTAGGAGCCTAACCGTAGGACCCCATGTTTTCGAGACTTTGGGGTTTTTTACGCATTATTGTTTCTAGTAACCTTTCGCAAGTCAAAGCTTACATGTATCTTTACTGATTGTATCTTTTCTCACTGTATTTTTTCAACTTGATCACTTGTTTCTTAGGGAACTTCTGTTCTTAAAATAAGTGGCATTTATTGTTTTGACTTGGAGAGAAACTAATGAAAATCCAGGGTGTTTTTGTTAAGCTTTTATGAAAGTTTGAGATTGATCTACCATAGTCGATAGCACATGTTTGCACCTGCGTCCCCTTGTGTGCAGACAGAAGGTTTATATTTGTTGTTAGACTAATATGAAGTGCTGCTATTGTTTGTTTAAAATTAAATGAACTAACTCTACAAGAGAGTCATTGATTTTAAAGAAAACTACTTAGAAGAAAAAACTGCATTTGCAGCAATAATAATGAACTTTAAAGCTATGCTAATTTGGGGATCTAAAAACCTAAGATAGTGTCACTTTAATTGCACCTAGTATTAGCATAATCTTTAATCCAACACACACGTGCTATTTTGGAACTAGATTTAATAATCTTTTTAATAAGATTTAATACTTATTAAAACGCAACCTCTAACTAACCCACTATGGGATACACAAGCATAAATTGAGTAATGGATCACTCCTATTGCTGAAACCCTTGTGCTGCTTTACCCCATCCCCTGACTACTGTTTGTTACCTCTTCCCATTGTGTCACAACCTGGGCCAGATTATGGCAGTCTGAATCACCAGGCATACCCCCAGATGAGAGTTCCATGTGGCCCCACCACTGAACCATGGACTTGCCCCTAATTGGGTTGGTAAAGGCAGGGTCCATTCCCCTTGTCCACTGTTTGGGCGGGTCTCACCACCACTCTTCAGGCAGGATGAGGTCTCCTTCGACCTTCACTTCAAGGTATTTAGGCAGGCTGGGATCTGTCGCAGAGCAGGGAGGACTCTGCTCTCACCTATGTTAAGCAAATGATTTTGTGTGGGGAAGCCCTTGCATACACCACCTCAGCGAAACCACGATAGGGTGGTGTTAGCATGGGCCTTGGCACGCATAGGGAAAGTCTACACTGCAGTGTAAGCCCAGGCTTATTCAAACTCAAGTGAGCAGACCCTGGGTTTATTAACCTAGAGCTCGAGTGTCTACACTCATTTGTAACCCCAGGTTACAAATTGTTGAAACTTGGGTCTCAACTTGGGGCTCCAGCATCTACGCTGCATTATGTGGACCTGAGTCCAGGCAATCATATCCCAGACTCTCTAGCCTTTTGTTTCTGGTGCAATGTGGGAAAACTTGACTGTCCACCAAACTTCACTGTCCTGGGGAGAAAGCTGGCCCATGGGACTGTGGGATACTTTTTGCGGACTCCTTGAGTGTGAGTCTACACTGCAAAGCAATAGGGCTTGAACCCTGGGTCCCAGCTTAACTCAGGCTCAGACCTTCCATGCCCATGGGGTCCTGGGAGTGAGGCCTGAATTTGCACAATTTGTTTGTAGATGGCAGGAGGTTTAGATTTGAACCTGAATTCAAAACCTGTGCTTACATTGGAGTGTACACATATCCCCAGAGTCCTCTCTGCTGGTGCAGTGTTACCCACTCCCAAACCCAAAGAGCAGAGGGTTTTGGAATAACAGTGGAGGGCTAGAAACAGTGTTTTATCCAATATGTAAGCTGAGATTCTGATGCCATCATGTAACGGCAGGAACTAGGTCCCTAGGAGTGTACCTAAGTGTTTATGCCTTACTCAGCAATATTTCAGACAGGAATGCCAATTTTGGAGCAGGGATCTTGTCTTTCTATTTGTTCTGTAAAGCATCTAGTACACCTTTAGGTGTGGTAAAAATAATAGTGGGGGTGAAATTCTGTTCTGTTTCACTGGTGCAAATTCAGAGTAGCTCCATCGACTTCTGTGGATTTACTCCACAGTTCCACCAGCATGACCAAAGCAGAATTTTACCTGACCTATATGTTCTTTTTATGGGAAAGGCTGCTTGAAGGATCATGGTAGCAAAGTTTGAGGCCATGTCTACTTTACCACTTATGGCGGCAAAATTTATGTCACTCAGGGATGTGAAAAAACACACCCCTGAGTGACATTAGTTTCGTCGGCATCTGTGGTAGTGTGCACAGCGTTATGTCCACTGACATAGCTACTGCCGCTCATTGGGGGTGGTTTAATTATGTCAACGGGAGAGCTCTCTCTCCCATCGGCATAGAGCAGCTACATGAGAGATCTTACAGCGGTGAAGCTGTATTGGTACAGCTGTGCTACTGTAAGGTCTCTAGTGTAGACACTGCCTTAGTCAGAAGCTTAAGTAATTGTACTACTGGATGCCATATTGGAGAACTAAGCACTGCAGATCTTCAGGCTGTTGGAAACAGGGGGGCACTGCAAAGGTTACATTGTCAAACTTAGAACAACGGGTAGGGCAATGGGCTCAATGGTTCTTTCTCTAGCAAACCCTGGTGGCTGGTCTGCTGCAGATAAAAATGAAGTTAAATCATTATATTCTGATTGTTTCTTTATCTGATTCGTTCTGCAGTTTGGTTTTAGATATTAAATAGTCAGCAACTTGTGCTTTGTGAAAAATAGTTTATCTTCCCGCTGCAGGATGTTTTGTTCCACTGAAACCTCTTGTTGATTTGCTGAAGGTCTTTAATTGAAGTGGTCATGTAATTCTGATGGTTAAGTTCATTTCTAGTTTAGATATAGCCATGATAAATGGGTTTATTATTCATCATTATGAAATGTCTCTGCCTGGACAAAAATAGAGATTTTGAGTTGGCTCTCAGTGAAGTCAAAGTCCTATCAATATATTGCTTTGTATATTAAGAGGTCTGACTTTTCTTTGAATTTCTTTGATGCAATCTGATTCATAATTCTGCAGGGACTGGATTCCTAGAAGATTATTTCACTTCTCAGCTTTATGCCTCATGCCACCTCCTGGAAAGTTTTGGTTTGTGGTTCTTAATTATTGCAGCTGTCACCAGTAGCAGCCGCTATAGTTTAGGTTACAAGCACTTTCCATTATAACTCTCTGTTTTCACACACTTTTTTTTTTTTACTTTCCACAGCAGTCTCCTTTTGGTGCTTAAATTTCCATTTCTAGACTATGCTCAAATGTGTATTTGTTTGGAAAGTGAACAGACTCAGACATTTTAGAGTAGTGAGAAGAAAAATAATTGGTAAAGAAATAATAACCTAGAGGGTCAGACATTTTGTTGCTTATGTAGGCTGAGCTGTACAAACCACCAGGCTCTGACCCCCCCACAACAGCAAGGCCCCTCACCCCCTGTGACAAATGTGGTAATATTTTTGATCCATATGTACACCTTAGTTTTCCTGTGTAGTTGGCACTTCTATACTCTGAGTGTATAAGGGAATGAGGTCTGGCAGAATGTCACAGCTGGTCTGAGCTGGAAACAGGCTGTTTAACAAGGGCTAACTGAAATCCACACACATGAATCAAAAAAGTGGAAGGAACGATGGAAGCCCCAATGGCCACAATATTCACACTTAATGACAGGCGGCACAGGCAGGTTGAACATATAAGTATGGTTTTGCAGTAGAAGGGCAATGGACAGAAGTCTGGAACCTTTGTTAAGAACTTGGCTCAGAGAGACACAGGGTATGTCTACACTACAAAATTATGTCGATCTAAGTTACGTCGACATACAGCCACCGCAGTAATTAAATCGCTTTCGCGTGTGCACACTACTTGTCGGTGGTGCACATCCTCACTACCAGCACTTGCACTGATGCAGAGAGCAGTGCACCGTGGGAAGCTATCCCACTGTGCAATTTGCCACCCTCTAGCGCAGGGTGTTTTGAGAAGGGTTTGCAGTGCCTCATGGGGGCAAATGAGTTGTGCAGGGGTGACTGGGAACATGATTTCAACATCCCATAATGCAGTGTTCACCATCGCATAATTTTATCTGCATCCCATACTGTTGCGCACTTCTGTGTGAGAACCATGGATCCTGCACAGCTCTGCACTGTTGTGATGAGCATTGTGAGCATGGGAGCCTGATCCTGCAGTATTTGCAGAGCCACCAGAGGGGCAGTGGGGAACATGACAATTCCTTGGAGGCTAGAGTGCTGTGGGACATAGAAACAATTCTAGGTGGAGATACCACCACCTCCCAGTAATGCTCCCATGATGCCCAATCAGTGCTGCTGGGTTGCACAGTGTCTTTCACTGGAAAGAGAATACTGGTATAAAAAGATTATTGTAAGAGATTATTTAAAGAATTGTATTCCTGGTAATATTGAGGTTCTTACAGTAGGAAAATTGTCATTTATCAGTCACTACTGTATGGAAAACAGAACTTTGTGTGGGCTTCTAAAGACTCCCAGAATAGAAAGCATCTAAAATCACCCAAGTGGTTTAGGTTTAAGTGTAGTAGCCGTGTTAGTCTGTGTCAGCAAAACGAAAATAAGAAAGAAAAACTTGTAGCACCTTAGAGACTAACAAATTTATTTCAGCATAAGCTTTCGTGGGTTAATACCCACTTCATCGGATGCATGGAATGAAACACACTGCAGACAGACATTTATACAGTCAGAGAAACATGATAAGGTCCAGGTGTATAGACCAATCTTAAGAGGCTAATTAGTTGAGAGGAAACATGACAGCAGGGGAAGAAAAAGCTTTTGAAGTGATAAACAAGATGGTCACACAGGTGTGAATGAGGATCGTTAACTTAAGGGAAATAGATTGGTTTAGTCCCTCCAGATCCGGTGAGCATCACTGATTGATAGCAGATTTGAGTGAAAGGTGATTGCTTTGCTTTTTTAAGATTACACTTTGCATGAAAGACACCATAAAAGCAATGATTTAAAAGGGCTTTATTTAAACTTTTTTGCAGCGCCTCTTCTGAGGCATTCACAAGTACAGTACAAACATGGTTAGCCAAAGCCAAGTTAAATGAAGGTCAGCGATGTTTTCATAGGTTTTACTGTCCCTTTTTTCAAGTTTCTGCAGCAGAGCTGGCCACATTCAAGGCCAGATGGGACTTCATCAGTAGGTTCCAAGTATCCAAAACCCAGAGCTGGCTTTCCCTAGTGTTGGTACTGGACACGGGTGACTCACAGTGCAGTTGCTGTACCTTAGATCTGTGGAAGATAGCCGGGATGGGTAATTAACTATTGGAACAATTTACGAAGGGTTATGGTAGATTCTCCATTACTGGGCATTTTAAAATCAAAATGGGATATTTTTCTAAAATATGTGCTATAGTTAAAACTGGAATTACTTTGGGGAAGTTATATGCAGGAGGTCAGACTATGTGATCACAGTTGTCTCCACTGGCTTTAGAATCTAAGAATCGAAAATCAAGACATTAAATAGGAGTTCTGGGATCTATTTCTGATTGTGTTTGGACTGATTTGCGGTGTACTCTTCAGCAAGTCTCTTATGGACTGATTTTCAGAAGAACTGTGCACACACAATTCACGTCGGCTTTTTGTGGGACTGCAGTGCTCCTCACCTTAGAGGACATCAGGACATCTAGCTCATTTGTTTCTCCATTTACGCCCCCCTCCCCTGTAAAGTAATAGAATGCAACCTTGATCACCCTTCAATCTTGAGGAAAATAACAGGACCTAATCCAGAAGGCTTGGAATCTGCATGTTAGAGTTTGGGGATCACCTCCACTAATAATTTTCTAAACACCTGATTATTTTCAGAATTTCTTGATTCCTCAAGAACTCCCATAATCAGGTAAGATGTGGAACAGAGATTAAAGCCCTGGTTAAACAAAGCATTTAAGCATCTGCTGTGACAGAATACACCTCTGCATTCATGTCCTACACACCTATTGTAATATTCTTTGTGCAAAGTATGCCTTGTAAGGTATTTGAAAACTCATCATTTGCTGGTCTGTATTGTCCCGATAACACATGTGTGATGACATTGTATGTGAAATATAAGATTTCCATGTGTGATGTTGTTAACATATGTTCCAAATCCCACAGTTGGGTCTATTTTAAACAAAGGAAGGACTATATGCTTGCCTTAATTTGCATTTAAGCAGTAAACAGTCATCAAGCAGGGAGGGAAAACAAAGGAAGGTCAAACAGGTGAAAACAGTCTTCCACATAGACTCTTTGTATGCTGAATCTCAGCTGCAAATGTTTTTCAAGGGAGGGACTGAAACAACAAGGAGGGGCAAACACCCCAACACACCTTTCTCTCTCTCCCTACCCAACTCATTCTCCGCACCTGAGAAGACAAAAGGAAACAGCTGTTGGACTCGGGGGCCAGGGTCCTGACCTGAAAAGTTTCAGCAACCTTGCTGGAAATACATGGTGAGAAAGTTTGCTTTGTAAGTAAGATAGTTTAAGTAGATTCTAGTAAGCACTTTATCTTTATAATTCTATAACCACTTCTGACTTTTATGCCTCATTACTAATACTCACTTAGAATCTATCTCTTTGTAGTTAAAAAACACATCTTGTTTTACTCTTTTATTTAATCTGGTGTGTTTAAATGGAAGTGTCTGGGTAATTATTTAAGGTAATAAAATGGTGTGTAAATCTGTTTTTCCTTTAAGGGAATAATATATTTGTACAGACTAGGAGAAGGCTGGGCAGTTACAGGGAATACATTTCTGGGGGAAGATCTGGGACTGGGGGTGTCTTAGGGTCACCCTGCAGTATAACCAAGGCTGGTGAGAGCCAGGGTGTAGCTGGCAGGCTGCAGTTACACACAAACACTCAAGGTGTGGCTTGCATGCTGGTTGGTTGTTTGTGAACAGCCCAGGTGGGAGCTACTACAAGGCATTGTAAGGCCCCCAAGGCTGCAGGGCAGGGGTGATGGCCCCCCACTAGTCTGGATTGTGCCTCGGTATGTATCACACACCTAAGTGACTTGTCAGCAATTTCATAGAGAGAGGAAAAGTGGGGAATGGAACCCTGGGTTACTGGCAGCCAGCCCTGCACTCTAATCACTAGACCACACAGGTAGCATTTCATTGTTTAAACCCACATTAGCCTTTAGTTATTGCCTGTAATCTGTGCAAAATGTTTTTTTAACCATGGAAAATAAGGTGGAAGGTAGTAGCTTCCAAATCCTATTAGACGGATGTGCCTGTTGGTTTAATTACTACCTTCAAATTCTCCAAATAAGAGCATAGAAGTGTTCTGCTTTGAAAGAGAACTTAGATTTTTAAGTGGGTTTGAGAAAAGGTCCTTTAAGGAGCTAAATACTGAAGAGCCCCACTGGGGAACCAACTTAATTTGTTTTTCCTGACATGAAAAAATTCTAGCAATAAGATGTTTATTTGCTGGAAATCTAAGTTACCAGGGTGAAAGCCATCCACAGGCGGTGGTGTGTATTGTAAAGATCGATGCACAAAGGACCTGCTCCCATTGCAATGTTATTATGCTAGACAGTAAATTACTACACACGTGAAACAAACTCCCCACATAAAGGCCTCACTGTGTGAGCAAATACAACAGAACCTGTCTTCTGTACCATCTGTTACCGAGACTTCCTGTCAATAGTGAATCATTTTCTCCCCTCAACTCATTTGAGGTTCTTAGCCAGCGTCCTGGGAAATGTCTGTTTGCTTTTCTCTCTTTACCCAGGGTGTGCGTGAACATCACAAACTGGCAATTTCTATCACAATGAGGTTGGAAGAGAGAGATGGAGTGAGAGAGAATGTGTTGTGCTATGGGATGAGATGGGATGATGCAAGGTAGGGGTGGGGAGACACAGAAAAGCAGCTGGCTCTATGGAAGTCTAGCCTAAGATCACTCAGGGAAAGCAGCTGCAGGAACAAGAGCAGGATTTATGCAAGTCCTTGGCCTGCTATGTGAGAAGCAGAGGGGGGAGGGAAGCAAAACAGCAGCTGAGTGAGACAGCCTGAGTAAAGAAGCGGCAGGGAGAAAATAACAGCAGGCTGTCAAATAATCTGCCCTGTGTAGGACACTAGTGAGAAAACAGCATTAGGTTATAAGGGAAGTCTGCCTAGGGATGCTGCTGTGGGAATGGCAGCCAGCTGCTTAAAGAGCCAAATTGCTGGAAACCATGTGAATTTGTAAGTGTCTCATTTTTTACACCCATGTACAATTCTTTGGAGATGGCTTCTGACTAATAGGCTAGGAAAAGGCATAAAATCTCTTTGATGACAGCAACTTTAAATTGTGTGTTTCTGTGAACAAAAGTCCTTTTAATCATAGAGACGCACAGGGGTCAGCAACCTATGGAACACATGCCAAAGGTGGCATGCAAGCTGATTTTCAGTGGCACTCTGCTGCCGGTCTGGGGTTCCATCTGCTGGCCCCTTTCCAGCCGGGATCCCGGCTGCCAGCCCGCTGCCTGCCTGGGGATATTGGAAAACTCAGCAAGGAAAAGCAAAGGCAAGGATCACACTAAACTGATAAGATCTGCATTTTAATTTAATATTAAATGAAGCTTTTTAAACATTTTAAAACCCTTATTTACTTTACATACAGCAATAGGTTAGTTATATAATATAGACTTACAGAGAGACCTTCTAAAAACATTAAAATGTATTACTGGCACGCAAAACCTTAAATTACAGTGAATAAATGAAGACTCGGCACACCACTTCTGAAAGGTTACCGACCCCCTGCTCTAGCATGTCCCTTCACATGAACATCCTCTGAAGTGTCCATTGGCGCACAGCATATCTACGGAGGAACACAATATAACACTGAGTTTGGTTTAACTGTATGGAGGTACAGCCACTTTCTGGGTGTAGTGTTTAAAACAGCCCCCCCTACTTTTAAAAGAGAGGGGTGTGGCATGCAAGGTGTTAAGCTGTAAAACCCTCTTGGTTGTTTTTTTTTTGTGGCATAAGGCTGGGTGTCATTGATTTTCTGTAAATGTCTTTACTCATTCAATATTGATTGAGGTGTGATGACTAGTCTGATAAATGACCTGCTGGGAGGGTTGATGGCCAGGGACTGAGGTCATTATTCCTTCTTTTTTTTAAGTGAATGTTAATGCTAGTAAAGGATTCCAGATTGACAGCTCTAGAGATCAAAGTCCTCTGTTTATCTACAGAATGGGAATAACATGGTATATTGATAATATTCCTCAAACCAACCACTAGAAGAAAAGCCACAGAACTATCAAAAAAGGTGCCAGTTTTGACTAACTCCAGTGGGGGCTTTGGTGAAGGGGCGTGTGTGTTTGAAATATGGGATCTGAATTTAGCAGCCCATATGTTTGGATGAACAGCACTGTTAAAATGCCAAGATTGTTTACATTGTATTTCAAATGACTTTTTGCTGGAACTTTTCCACTCCTCCTTCTGTCCCCTTATTTCCAGGGGCAAAGGGGTCAATTGGTGGCCACTCAGAAGGAAAAGTACACCTGCGGTTGCAGTTGAGCTCACTATTGTGAGGACAGAGATATTAAGCTTGAGCTGGTAGGTTGTTGCGTGAGTCTGCAGCCAGGGTAGCTAAAAATTTATGACTTTAAAAAATAGGATTTAAAAAATTTAAATTAGATGCAGTTTTATTTTTAAAACTAAACCTATTTAAAATTAAATGTGATATTGACCAACTATGTTAATACCTAAACTTACTATAATTATTAATCACTGAAATTAAATAAAAAACAATATTAAGCATTGCAGGTTTGCTGCCAAGTTTTAAAGAAAGTCAAACCACTGACCTGGTGAAAGTCACTGGCTAAGCACTGGAAAACAGAGTTTTGTAAAGTGCTAAACCAACTTTTGCCAGCTGAAGCCCCTTCTGCAAATACAGAAAGTATTTTTTGTTTCAGTTTATTCATCTAGTTCTGTTCAATGATTAGTTAATTCAAAGTTGAGAAACAGATTGGGATGTTGAAAAAGCAGGAAAGCTTGTTTTCCCCTACCCATCTATGAATAAAAATGAGATGTGAGACAATGAAATCTACTTGTCTCAAAATCTTGAACATGGTGACCAGAAACAACTAGTTTTAATTAATTATAGATAATACTTCCTCTGCTTAATAAATCAGTTAGCTTTAAATACAGAACATGTTTTGATATAACTTTTTCCGTATGCATTCAGCACATTTTAAGGTAGTTTTTTGTTTAATTAAAAACAATTTTAAAGTGCTGTTTTGTACCCTTTTAATTGCATTTGAATTACCATCTAAATAGAGCTTGACAAAAATCACGAGTAAAAAAATTAATCTAGTAAATATGCATCATTCACCATTTCTAGCGTAATAAACAGGTATAAATTAAGAATCAGAATAAATCCAAATTAAGCTAAATAATTGCTTCAATAAATGTGTATAGATAAAAATTTTCCTCCTGGTTTGCAAAAAGAAGCACCGCATTTAGTGTTAAAGCTATATTTAGTTGCAAATCAACATGTTTTGATGGTTGCCAACCACTGCGAATCAACCTTTCTTTAGGAAAATAACTAAAAAATACCAATGCAAAAGAAGATTAAATTGATGATTTAAATCAGCGTTTCCTGCTTGCTAATTTAAATCTGATTACAATCAGTGATTTAAATCTCTTTGATTTAAATCCATCCACCCTGCCTGCAGCCCTGTACGTGAGCTGTTTCTGTGGCCAAGAGAGAAGATGCAGCTCTCTGGCCTACGACGGTAGCATTCAGCTCACTCTGACTCCGCTCAGGCTTCCGGAAGCATCTAGTTAGGCATGCTCAGAAGCTTTAGCAGGATCACCCTGTTACTGATAACCTAATCTTATCTGCATAGCCACTCCCATGTACCTATCATTATACTTATTTCTTCTTCAGCTTTCATTTAACGAGCTGCCTGAGCCATGTGCTTTCATCCACTGGTATTTCGTACACCTGGCCCAGCAGAAGAGCCCTTAGACTTCAGTTGAGAACACGTACCTGTGGAACTTTGCAAAATGAGTTGGCCACCTTATCACTTGTATTGCTCGTGGGGTTGCTAGAGTGGATGAAAAAGAAAGGACTTAAATGTTAGTAAGGAGGGTCAAGGTGGTAAATAAAAACAATAAAAATTAGCCTTCATTTGATGATAGAACTTTTAAAAAGGGACAGTCACACTAGGAAATAATTCCAAATAACTTAATTAAAAATACCTTCCAAACCTTTTCATCATTTTTTTCCCTCCTGCCATAAAATACTGTATTCTCCCTAATTCTTCATTTCTTTTGGCTTGATCTTATGGAGGAGTCATAGTGCTGAATTTGAGGCACATTGGCTTTTGGTCAACACTGAGGCTATGTCTACACTGCAAAATTATGTGGACCTAAGTTGCTTCGGCACTTTCGACACAAGGAACAAAGTGTGCACATGCATAAGCGATGTAATAACTGCAGCGGCTGTCTGAGAAGCACAAGCATGCCCCTCTCCTTTTCCTGCGCCTTTCTCCTCTCCATTCTATCCTTGCCCATGCTGTCTGCAAGGGTAACCCTCCAGGCCCTGTGCTCGTTCTCTGATGCAGTACTGGCTTGCCGGATCCCCTGGAACATGTCATCCTGAGTTCTCTTCTTTCTCTCCTTATCTGGCTCAGGCAGTCCACGGGTGTGGCGAGGAAGACCCTGAAGGCTGCAATGGCAGCAGCTGCAAATATAGCACGTACAGGTGCCATTTTTAATTATGCAAATTGAAACTGAAGATACTGAACTCACTCCCCTTGCTCCGCAAAAGTTGTGCACACTACATTCTCACTTTTGCTTGGGATGGATAGAGCCCGGTGCCAATCGCAGCACAGCCACGGTGAGTATGGTCTTCGGGGGGTGTTAGCATGATTCCAGTGGTATAGGACAGTGGAATTGTGTATACTGGCACCATTATCTATGGTGGTGATTTTAACTGATCTCTCCTGAGGGTAACAGATGCAGAGAGAGCACAACTGCTGCAGGCGTCCTGATACCGCTTGGGCCCATATGCCGCTAGCCTGTGTACTGCAGTGGTGCCTGCTGAAGTAATCGCTGAGTGGCATAGGAAAGTGTCCTACCATCTATGAAGAAATAAGGCAGCCCTCCCCAGAAAGCTTTGTCAGAGGATTGCAGAGTACGCCCATGAAAGTTTCATTGAGATCTCTACAGAGGATTCACTGGACATCCCAGTGCAAATTTAAAAAAACTGCTTCGCATGGCCCCCTCTGTCTAACTCTAGAGTTGAATGAAAAACAGATATCAACTCTACCCAGTTACTTGGTTGTTCCACAAGTAAAGAGCAAATTAAAGATGTCTTGTTACTTTGGCGGTTCCATCTGTGTAATTTCGAAGCAAGCAGCATACTTACCAGAGGTTCCTTCCCCTGCATCAGGCTCGCCCATGCTTTATTGTCCAGACTGCCTGGACTGTAGTGGAGAGAAAAATGTCTTTTGGCTTCCTGCAGATCTGGATCCCATGGTCACCTGTCCCTCATACTACTCCTTCTCTTCCTCATCCACCTCATACTCCACGCAGTTCGTGGCAGGGGCCTGTGACTTGGACTCCTTGGAAGAAGTATCCATGATGCTCTTGGGGGTGGTGGTGAGGTCTCTGCCAAGGATGGCATGCAGCTCTTTGTGAAAGCGACTGGTCTGCAGCTCAGCCCTGGATCAATTGTTGGCCTCCTTGGCCTTCTGATATGCCTGCCACAGTTCCTTTGCTTTAACACGGCACTGCTGATAGTCCCTGTTGTAGTCCTTCTCCTGCATCCCCCCAAGCAATCTGCTCATAGATGTCCACCTTTTCATGGCTAAATTGGAGGCTCCCCCCCACAGACCCAGGAGATCCAACACCTCCTGTCTACTCCAGGCACAAGTGTGTCCATAACCTGTAGTCGGCATGGTCAGCTGGGCATTTGCACACAACGAGAGCTGCTAGGTGTGCTCGCTAAGCCGGAAAAAGGAATTTCAATAATTCACAGGACTTTAAAAGGGAGAGGTGGCTTCCTGTCCACCTGGCCACTGGGCAGTGAAGATCACAACAGTGACCGGAGCAGTCAGTGTGGGGCCGATTTTAAGTGAAGACGCATCCACAGCTAGGTCAACGTAAACTGCCTTGCATTAACCTAGCCATGTAGTGTAGACCACGCCTCAGATGTAACGATCACAGAATTAAGGCTGCATTGCAGAATCACAGAAATAGGCCACTGGGGCCTGATCTTGGTACCATTGCCTTCAGCGACAGCCAGTTGGATGTTCTTTACAAAAACTCCTATCACTGACAGCAATCCTTCTGCATTAGTAATGTATTCCTGTCATTAATGCACCATGACTAGTGGCAGTACTACTACTGTGATGTATGGCTACGCAAACACTACAGTTGGAACTTGCAAAGGAGTTAGGTGCCCAAATCCCATGAGGATTTTGGCTTTAATTCCCTTAGGCTCTTTTGAGACATCTCAGTCTACATGATAATCCCTGTTTAACTGCATGCAAATGCACAGGTGAAAAGATTCTGGAAAAGGCTGAGCTACAGGTGGTGGTAATGCAGCATGCCTCATCTGCAGCTGAAATATGACTCTGTGATGCTCCAAGACGTAGGTGCTGTTTCTCACCTTGTAGGGCCACTCAAATCCAATTGCAAAACATATTTTTCTGGTCATGAGTGTGTAATTCATTGTGCCTCTGTTATAGATCTTCATGCCAGTGGTTATAAACACTTTGATTCCTCTAGAGCCCCATTGGAACTGGTTGCTGTCAAACTGCTGCTCGGGGCAAAGGATGCTTTTTTGCTTGCTTCTCAGGCCTCTAAATCTGCAATCAATAAACGACTCTAAGCCCAGGTCTACACTAACCCCCCCTATCGAACTAAGATACACAACTTCAGCTACGTTAATAACGTAGCTGAAGTCGAAGTACCTTAGTTCGAACTTACCTGTGGTCCAGACGCGGCGCGCAGGCTCCCCCGTCGACTCCGCCTACTCCACTCGTCGAGCTGGATTACCAGCGTCGACGAGGGAGCACTTCCTGGTTCGATTTATCGCGTCTTGACAAGACGCGATAAATCGAACCCAGAACATCGATCTCGCGCCTCCGACGCGACGGGTAAGTATAGACATACCCTAAGTCCTTAAGTTGGATCCTAAAGTGAAGCCATAGGGGTTGTGCCATTTTCACCAACTTTATGTAAGTCCGTGTCAATACCCAAAGGTATGGTTGCCACCTCTGTGATACAACCCCCACCCCACCACCACCATCAGCACCACAGGACATCTGGGATGATCTTGAGCCCATAAAACTGGACTGTTGGCAGTGTGTACTGAACGCCTTTACAGATTTCCTAGCACAGCTAACTCAAAAAAGCGACTATCCTGGGAGAACCTGAATAGGTGGCAGTGAAGGGCCCGTAGCAGCAATAGTCTTCTTGCATTCGGAGCCAAGCCCCATTCATCACTTTGCTATGCATATGCTGTCAACAGCTACAGCAGAAAATTGTTGATCTCACGCCAGATACTTAATTGTGGTTTTATTGTTTCACCACTTGTGAGGGATAAATTGGTCTCCTTTTCATAGGTTTATCTTGTACACTTTTGTTTCTCAAGCGCCATCCTGTTTAGAAAGTTTCTTTCATTATTTTCATTATTCCCTCAACATTTTCAAACTGAAGACATTCTGTGATCACATCCAGAATACACCTTTGCAGTTAGGAAGGTGTGGGCAGGTGGCTTGGTATGCACTTTTACCCAAGGCTACACTTTGTGTTGGCTCTAGTTCTCCTCGTACTGTTTAGCAAGCTGCTTTACTTTGGCAGCTCTTACAGTGACTTATTTTGGAGCTGCCAGAAACAGCAGATGAAAGTTGCAAACATCATTGGTGGTTGAGAGCAAGAGCAATGGGCAAAGTTACAGTGGTTGCTATTATAATCTCAGCATTCACTGGCAATTATCTATGTGTGGGATTTTAGATAGTACAGTTACTTCCTATTCTAAATATACCTAGATATTTATAAATCACCCACTTGCCATGGAATATAGGTATTTCAGATACTGTGATGAGGGAACTGTTGACGAATATTGATATTGTTTTCTGAATTGAAGAGTAGCCACTGTTCATAATTAAACTCAAATTGAAGGCATTGGAACATGTCTATAGGCAAACTGACTCCTCTGGCATCCATAGTGGATGTTTCTATTCTCTAAGCACTTTTATGGGTTGCTTGAGTTATATATTTGAAGCAGCATCTAATCCATGCCCACTATCTTGGGGCTGGTTTTCCAGTTACAGGTGTTCCTGCATTTCCAAATTTCATTTGAATTACCATCTTAAATAGAGCTTGACAAAAATCATGAGTAAAAAAAATGCCCCCCCCCTCATTCTTCCATCAATCCATCAGTTCTCTGATGTTCCCTTGTATTCTTTGTATCCCGAAGTGTGCCTGTCTGGACTGAACATGCTCCCTGTCACCTGTGATTGATTACCTGATGATCTAGGGGCTAACTAAAAACGTTTAATGATTCCAATTCGTTTTACTCATCTATACCATTTTCTGTAAAGTGTAGTTTAAAGGAAAGAGAAAAATGGATGTAGATGAGTTAAACATAGTGACACCCAAAATGTTTAGCTACAGCTAACATTTTTCATAACGGTTTTTGGATGCATTGGGAGGGAGGCAGTGTGGCCTTGTGACTAGAGCACTGGACTGGGACTCAGGATACCAGGGTTCTAGTACTGGCTCTGACCTTAGGCAAGTCATGTCTCTGTGCCTCAGTTTCCCATCTGTAAAATGGGGTTAATGATGCTGGTCATCTTGGTAAAGTGCTTGGAGATCTACTGATGAAAAGTGTTATATAATGGCTAGGTATTACTGAGATGAATAGCACTATTTGATGTCATTTCATATGGGTAACATTTACAAATGGATATAGATAGCTTTGTTGTTCCTCCTAACCTTCAACACGGCTCTTATTTGTAGACCAGATTGAGACATCATGGTTTAGTTTATATTGTGGTCATTATTTACTCAGTAATTCAACAATATTTACTTCTGTATGTCACTTAAGAGTAGCACTTACAATAGCCTCCCTTTTCTGTGCTCCTGATTTACTTTTCCTGGAATCAGTTACTTGGGACGTCAAGAAATTGCCTCTCTGAACGTTGTCCTGATGTGGCATTACTTAGATTATACACCCAGCACAATGGAATCTTGATTATTGGGGCCTCTGGGTACTACTAAAAGTTTGAAAAAAGATTGATTAGTTTATATGTGGCTAGTTGAAGTTACCCATTATTACTGCTTTATTAGACTTAGTTGCCTCTTGATGTTCCTCAACACTGTGCACTCAATATCCTTTTCCTGATCCAGCAGCTGGTAGTATTACCTTATTAATATGCTTGTATTCTTGGGAATTGGATTTATATCCATAGAAATTGGGCTCTTGTGGTCCTCTCCACTCAAAATGTTACCTCGCTAGAGAATATGGAATCGTTTTAGGACAGGGTGCTATTCCATTATTTCTAAGGCCTATTCTCTCTTTCCTGAGTAGTTTCCAGCCAGGTATTACTGTATTCCAATCTCAAGGTACTCTTCTCTGTTGCTAGACATTCTGGTGCACCTATTTTTGATGTTAAGCTTTTTGCATTGGCATATGAAGATTGTATAGTTTCTAGTTCAGAGTGTGTGGCTGTTATTATTTTACCTTTTTGTCGGACACTGTTACTTTCCCTGAATGTACCTCTATAATCTCCATCTGTCCTTCCTCCAGTTCCACTTAAATTTCTGTCTCATCCTTTACTATCAGATCCTATTATTCCTTGCATCCCTCGTAGATGTCTGTGTCTAACCGGAGTGTTCCTTAGCACCTGCCAGCTTTCCTTCTGCTCCTACTTTAAATAATCCCCTATCACCTTGTTGGTTTTCTAAGATAGATGTGTTGTCCTACTTCAGTTCAGGTGTAGCCTGTTCCTTCTGTACAGGCTCTCTTCCTTACCCCCCCAAAAATCCCCAGTACTTAAATTTAAATCCTACATCTATGGTAACCCTGGGGCATGGAGTGACCTCCTCAGTGTAGAAGGACTCATTAGTCTCTTCTATTGAATTACGGTTTCTCTTGGGGCTGTTTGCCCTTCCATTCCAACTTGAACTCCTTCCATCATAGGACCAGCTTCCTCAACTGCATGATCAACTTTCCGGTTGAAGTTAGCCCACTCCACAGTGTCCTAATACTTGGTCTCTATAAATAATTTTCTCTCTCTGTGGCCCACCTGCACTACCGGCTTCAAGATAATGGGTCATTAGGTAGTGGAGTTTCAGAAGGGTATAGGTTTCATTTTTTTTAAAGGACAGCATTTTAGCATTAAGCAAGAAAATAATGCAGAAGATAGATTGAATCTGCAACTACCTGTGAACATAAAACCCTCATCTAGCTCGATGACTCAGAGAATCATCATACAATTAGAAGTTTGGCATTTGAACATAACTAATAGTTTTTGCCATGAGCAATGTAAGAATGCTGAGTCAGTGCTAGCCCTATATGTATTACAAAATTCACATATTAATAATTAATACTTCTATATATTCTTCTTGCCACCCACACATTCACTTTGAATTTCTAAGCACAGATCTGGCCACCCACACATTCATGTTGAATTTTCAAGTGCACAGCTCAGCAACTATGTATTTATTTTACATTTGAAGGTACACAAATCAGTACTTTCCATAGTTCTGCTGCAGGTATGTGCATGTCAATCCCAGCTATGTGTGCAGGATACAGGCAGATGTAATATTAATTACGGCCATAATTTTTGAAAGTGGCTACTAATTTTGGGTGCTCAACAGTGTATACCTCATGGTCTCATTTTCCAAAGGTGCTATGCAGCCAAAACTCCATTTGATTCCAGTTGAAGTTATGAGTGCTCAGCATCTCTGAAAATCAGGCTCCAGTTGGCTCCAGTTATGTAGCCAAACAACTGAGGCACCTAAAATGAGTTGACATTTGAAAATATTGGCCTATGTATACCAGAGCACTTGTATGTTATTCTCTTAAAGCCCATGTACTGATAGACTGACAGTATTTTTTCTTCATGTGGAACATTCTCCAGAATTAAAAAGCCCACTTGAAATGTACATCCAGTGTGTGCCTCTCAGAAGGTTTTCTGTTTCTTCTATGGGGCTACCAAGTGCAGTGGTCAGTCTTCTGTTTTAGTACCACGTGTGGTACCTGGGCAGTATTAAGAGTGAGTACAAGTGGAGTTGAGAAACCTGGCATATTCACTTGTATTCAGGATTTTAAATGGTCATGGCTATTGTTTGCTGGGTATGTCGGCTTCATAACAAAGTATCGACACTGTATATGAACAGCTCACAGCAATGTCATTCCCAAAACCAGAATCATATTTAATTGAAAGATTGAAATGTTTGATTCTTGTACAGATATGTGTTCTCTCTAATGCAGGTGGCAACACTGATTTGAAGAATGGCAGAATTTCACTTCATGGTGCCTGAGTCTCCTTTACTGCATTGACTCTGTGTAGTCACACTTGTGCCATTCTGCCACTCACTGTGCTAAAATAACTACCACGGGGTAAGGCAGCAGTGGAGAACTGTGCTCTATGGGCTGGATTCGCAAAAGGACTTAGGCACCTAACTGCCTATTTTGGCATCTAAATCCTAGAATCAGGCCCCACTGCGAGTCACAAAAGTACTGCTCAGCCGAAACCCTGTAGGCAACTCAACTCACTCGACACCCTCCATTTTTGCAATACGAGTTCCCTCAGGCATCTAGAGAACTTGTATTGCAAAAATATAGTGCTAAGTTTCTGACTCTGCATAAGCCCCACACCAGGCATCTATGCCCTGAAACAATTCATGAACAGGGGTGGGGAAATAGATATTCCTCCACCTAACTCAGCTCTGGGACCCGATCCAGTAAGAGTGCTCAGAGCTGGTCTACCAGACCGGGTTCCTATAGAGAAGCTTACCCTAAGGGGAGTGGGAGAGGAGAATTTTGACCACCTCCCTCATAACTTTTAACCTAGTGGTAAGGGTACTTATCTGGGATGTGGGAGACCCCTGATTCAAGTCCTCCCTCCACCTCAGGGGAAGAAAGGATTTGAACTGTGACCTCTCAGGTATGGACCCTGGCTGTTGGGCTAGGGGCTATTCTGACGTGGGGCTGTCTCGGTTTCTCCTGTTGAAGCTGTTTTACAGTAGATAATTAATTTAAAAAAAAATTTATTGGAGCAGAGGGACTGGATCCTGGGTCTCCTGCATGAGTGTTCTAACTCCCATGCTACAGAGTCATTCTCACGCTTGCACACGTGCTCTGTCTGTCTCTCTTTCTGTCAGTGATTCTTAAAATACACTACCACCAAACAGCATAGGTACCGAACTCTGAGAGAGGATTTGCACCTGAGGACCCCAAGTGGAGGGAGGCACATCCCTGCAGCCTGGGCTGAGGCACCCATCTCTGAGAGAGGGGCCGGGCTTTCCACACGCCTCTCAGTTTGGCATCTCCCATAGGCTAGCTTAGGCATGGAGCCACCTAATGTGCCATTTTTTTGTGAATTCCATTCTGAGGCACCTGTCACTCCACATGCATTGTATAGAGCACCTAAGCCAGGCTTTGTGAATCCCAGTGATTTTTTCCAGGCCCCTAAACATTAGACGTGGCAATGTTCATCATCCCTATGCCAACGTTTCTTTGTGAGCCTAGCCCTAGCTGTATATTCTGGATAACAGAGGAGGACAGGCACTCAGAAATATTGCCTTCTCTGTTGACTGTACTGTTTCATTTCTCTCTCCATCTTTCCTTTCTGATCCCGTAGTCTGGATGCTTTGCAGGATGCAGAGAAATCTTGCACCAGAGAATGTGCTTGAAAGATTGTCCCCTACCTCTCCACACTCTTTCTGGATAGCATCTGCCTTTCAAACTGTGACCTTGCTGAGTTATTAATGTGCGATGGTCTCCCAATTAAAATATCCTGTTACAAGCCAGGTGTCCCATCAGGGGTACAATGACTAAAAGAAGGTAAAATATGGAAGAATATGTTTCACGTCAGTGGAAGCGGCAGAGGCAGGAGATGAATTGGATTCCTTTTAGATGAATCTTTTATGGATCAGCAGATTTATTCAAAGTTATTTAAAAAGCAGTTAACATTCCATTAGCAACAAACTGTGATCTGTGTCAGCAATAAGACACTGTTCAGTCATTTATTTTAGGGCGAGATGTCTCTGCAGGGAGAAATGCGAGTATTAAATCTCTCTCGCAGGCAGATAAATACCAAGGCAAAACCAGGGAGTTTTTCTTTTTGACTCTAAATGTTAGGCCTGCCTGTTAAGGTCTTATTTACATATGTTTTTCTTTTTTAGTTGCTTACTCTATGCGAGTGAAAAAAGCAAAGTTACCATTTTAAAGATAGTTCAGGTTTGTGATCAAAGTGGGGTGTATATATATATATTTTTTGTAATGTACAGATTTGGCTGTCGCAGTGTCATTTCACTCAAGCTGGAACATTGTTGGCTCAGCATTATATCCTCTGCAAACCGGGCTTGGATCCCAAAGACCTTTCTCAGAATAATACTTTCCCCAGCTGCCTTGAAAGAGAGTTCTTTGTGGGCCCATGCACTGATGTGCTCTTTCCCTGATCCCCACCCCATTAGGCAGTATGCATCTCTTCAAATCTCCTTACTCAGGCAAAATCTGCACTGAAATGGAAGGCAGTTTTGTCTCAGTAAGGGTTGCCGAATTTGGATCTAAATGTTCTTTTTCGAGGAGTGTCCCTGTGGATGCGCCACTTCAGGTGTCTTGGTGCCCTGCGCTTGTAATCAGAGATTTGTAGTAGCAGTGCCCTGGTTGGCTGCGCATGCGCGGCAGCTGTCTCGCGCCGCTCCGAGCAGCTACTTAGCATGCGCAGCCAACCGTCCCTCAGTTCCTTCTCCACCGCCTTGCGCTTGAGTCGGAGCGACAGCAGCACCCCTCGTCTATTTAGTAAATTGCTTATATTCCCACTTTTATTTATCCCTTTTGTCAGTTTTCCTCCATTCCTTGTCCTGACTTACCCACCTTAAAAAAAAAATGTGTTCGCTTCCCCCTCCCACCAGTGGGTCTCCGCCGATGGTGACTGAACTACGACCGTTTCTCTGTAGCCCTGAACCTCCTCAGGCATGCCTGGCTTCCCGGGCCTTAAACGCTGCCTGACCTGCAGGCTATCAATTCCTGTATTCGATGGTCATGCTCAGTGCATCCACTGTCTTGGGGAAACCCACATACTACAGAAGTGTCCACACTGCAAGAAATTATCTGCCAGTACACGGAAAACCAGGGACCTCCAACTAAAATTATTAATGAGGGTGAAATCCCTCAGGCCAGCCTCCGATCCAGAGTCCGGGACTCCTCCTGGTCAACGGTCTCCAGCAACAGCCTCAGACAAGGGCTCCACCCAAACCGTGGCTAAGGACCCTGCACCGAGGAAAGCGACCAAATGTCGGTCGCAGTCATCACCACAGAGCGATCCCCCTAAAAAGGAGCTGTCTCCTGGCAAAAAATCTGCCCCAGTACTGACTGCACCAAGAACCTTGAACAGAGAGGCACCGTTAATATCCGGTACTGAGATGTCCTAAGGAGCCAAGGCACCGACACGGCCAGGCTCTCACTCAGCGGCACGAGCTAAAGCTAAGCTCCAGAACCCCTGGGCACCGGCTAGTCTAATGGCGCCACCTGCTGATTATACACAGCCTAACAAGACCTCGGCACGTCCGTGCACACTACGCCGCCATCCACGGCCCCGAGCTTCCCAGTACCGCAACCTTTTACCACACAGGCGGACCTCGCAATTTCTTCCATGCCGGGAACCCCTCTGTTTGGCACCGACGGCACCCCAATCAGGCAAGGACCAAGCCAACTAGGCACTCCTCTTAGATCTGCACCCCCACTATCCAGTGATGAGGACAAAGAGGATGACTCAAGCCTTTACACCCCTCATCATTCCTCCCCAAAACTGGAACCCGCTGACCAACAACTGCCTTAGCAAGAGCAAAGCTGGCAGGCACAGCCGTGGATGCCACCACCCATTGTCATGCCACCTAATTGGCCATACTGAAACCCATGGGCAATCTACAGAACCTTAAACCCCCCAACCCACCGGCGAGAAGGTCCACCTGGTCCTCTTCACCCACGAACCCACCACCATTGGAGGCCTAGGAGGAAGAGGGGGAGGAGCCAGAAGAGGCTCCTGAAGGCAATATACTGCCACCCACCCATATTTCGTCCTCATCCCCGGACTAAACAATTATGCCACCACCTCCCACCACAGGCGATGACTTCAAGTCCTTCCAGGACTTATTCAAAAGAGTTGCAGAATCCCTGGACATCTCTTTAGCAGAGCTGCCAGAGACCCAGCACAAATTTACTGACATTTTGCAGGTATCCCCGTCAGCAACGATAGCTCTGTCCATTAATTCAGCCTTAATGGACCCTGCAAAGACAACAGGGCAGACACCTGCCACTGTCCCACCGTCCTGTAAACACTCAGACAGAAAATACTATGTACCAGCGAAAGGAGCTGAGTTCCTATTCACTCATCTGGCTCCTAATTCACTGGTCGTAGAGGCAGTGCACCAAAGGGGAAAAACAACCCCAGTTAAAAACTACACCTTATGACAAGGACTGGGAAAGGCTTGACCTCTTTGGATGCAAATCTTACTCCTCTGCCTCACTGCAATTTCATATAGCAAATTATTCAGCTCTCTTAGCAAAGTAGTGGTTGAGGGCTCGAGGCCTCTACCTTCTCCCATGCCGGATTATCAGATGACCTCCAGTCTCTTCGGAGACAGTCTGCTATCACACTACACAGTCTGGAACAACATCACTACAGCCAAATCGGTTCTGGAAATCGTCCAGGTGGGTTACTCTATCCCATTTATTTCTACTCCCCCCCCCCCCCTACCAACCCACCTTCCCCCATCCCTCTGCAGGGACCCCTCTCACGAGACCCCGTTGCAGCAGGAAATAGTATCACTCCAACACATGGGAAGAGGGCTTTATTCCCATTATTTTTCTCACATTGAAAAAGAATGGTGGATGGAGACCCATTCTGGATACGCAGCCTCAACAAGTTTGTACTGACGCAACGCTTCAAAATGGTAACCCTGGCAACCATAATCCCAGCATTAGAGAATGGAGATTGGCTCTCATCCCTTGACCTACAAGACGCCTACTTTCACGTCACCATTCATCCAGCACACAGAAGATTCCTGCACTTCACACTAGGCCATCAACATTACCAATACAAAGTGCTACGCTTCGGATTATCGACAAGGGTATTCTCCAAAGTCTGAGCCATCGCCACAGCTCACCACTGCAGAGTAGGGGTAATGATCTTCTCATAATTGGACGACTGCCTCATAAGAGCACCAATTCAGCACATGGCAGTACAAGCCACCCAAACTACTATAGTCCTCTTCACCAACCTAGGGTTTAAAATAAACATCCAAAAATCCACATTGATCCCAGTCCAGCAACTAGAGTTTATAGGGGCCTGTCTCGACTGCCTCTCAGCACAAGTGAGAGTACCCCAACAGCGATTCCTCAACCTAACTAGGCTGATAACAATGATGACAGACAGCCCCCAAACATCCACCAGGGCCTGCCTACAACTCCTTGGGCATATGGCTGCTACAGTTTAGGTAGTCAAACGTGCCAGGCTCCATATGAGATGCCTACAGGCCTGGTTCCGCACTTGCTATATACCACACAAGCATTCCCTCCACATATGGCTCTCTATGCCCCACAGAGTGAAGGATTCCCTCAAATGGTGGATGCAACCACAAAACATCTGCTCGGGGGTCCCATTTCAACAAAAAGTTCCCTCTATAACAATCACCACAGATGCCTCCCTCGTGGGATGGGGAGCGCATCTGGACAGCAACACTGTCCAGGGATGCTGGTCCCCAGCGGAGACCAACCTACATATAAAAACTCTGAGCAGTCAGGAAAGCATGCAAACATTTCCTTCCGCTCATCCAGAACAATAACATCAAAGTCCTCATGGACAACACAGCCTGCATGTTTTATATAAACTGACGGGGCCGAGGTTGTTCATACCCTCTCTGCATCGAGGCACTACACCCTATGGCAATGGTGCATATCCAACAAGAGAGACATTTCTGCAGCTTTCCTGCCAGGACTTCAAAATACCACAGCAGACCAGCTGAGCAGACACTTTTCACAAACCCACAAGTGGGAGATGCACTATCCAATCCTCGTGATCATATTCAACCAGTGGGGGTTCCCTACTATAGACTTATTCGCAACAGCTCGTAATACGAAATGCCCTCAATATTGCTCCCGAGCGGCACTCGGGCACCACTCACTAGGCAATGCTCTTCTCACAAAATGGGAAGCATTACTAATGTACGTGTTGCCGCTGATTCCTCTACTGAGCCAGATGTTGTACAAAATCAGACAGGACAAGACAGGGTCATACTCATCGCACCCACATGGCTTAGACAGGCGTGGTTCCCTTACCTGAGACAGATGGAGGTGAAACCGCCTCTAACTCTTCCACTACTTCCTCACATACTGACACAGGATGATGGCCGAGTGAATCACCCCAACCTAGCGGTTCTCCACCTCAAGGCCTGGTTACTCCATGGCTAAAGGGGCTGGGTAATGACTACTCCGAGGAAGTTAAACACATCCTTGTGAATAGCTGCAGGGTGACCACATGGAAAACATACACTCAAAAGTGGGTACAATTCTGCACTTGCTGTGAGGTTAACCACATGTCTACTCATTCCGCTCCTCTACATATCATCCTGGACTATATATTAGGCCTTAAAAAATCGGGCCTCTCCAACAGTTCCATAAAGGTGCACTTAACCACAATCACATCACTACATAAGGTAGATGGAACCAGGATCTTTCTTCATCCAACAACTAAACAATTCTTAAAGGGCATGACCAACATCTACCCTCCCTAAAACACCCTACTCCTATATGGGACTTCCTGCTATGCGCCCTCATGGGCAAACCATTTGAACCCCTTGCGATTTGCTCTTTGCTACATCTATCGATGAAGGTTTCCTTCTTTATCGCTGTCACTTCAGCAAGAAGAGATGGGGGGCTAGGGGCACTAATGGCACACCTGCCCTATACCACATTCCAGAAAGACAAAGTAAGAGCCCACCCTAAATTTATACCTAAAGTAGCCTCCTCATTTCATTTACACCAACCCACTTACTTACCTGTATTTTTTCCGAAACCCTACGCTGATGCCAGGGAGGCATCCCTTCACTCTCTCAACATCCATAGAGCTCTGGCCTTCTACTTAGAAAGAACAAAGACATTTGGAAAATCGTCATGTCTCTTTTTATCAGTCACTGAGTAATCGAAGGGTGAGGCCATCTCTGAACAACGACACTCTAAATGGATTTCTGGTTGTATCCACCTGTGCTATCAGAGCAACATCCCGGCTCCAGCTGGGATTTGTACGCACTCCACCAGGGCACTATCCTCATCAGTAGTGTTCCTCAATAACTTACCCATCGTAGACATTTGCAGGGCAGCTACCTGGGCCTTGGCCCACATGTTCCAGGGCACAGCGTTTGGTAAACAACATTCCTCTGCTGACACTCGGTTCGGACTCATGGTGCTAGCCACCATCAACAAAGATACTCCGAAACCCCTCCCTCCATCGAGAGGTACTGCTCCATAGTCACTTAAAGTGGAGCACCTAGAGAGACACTCCTCGAAGAAGAAGAGAAGGTTACTCACCTTGTGCAGTAACTGAGGTTCTTCAAGATGGTGTCCCTGTGGATGCCCCGCTACCTACCCTCCTCCCCTCCACTTCGGAGCTTTCCGCTGACTCTCTGGGGTAGAGAAGGAACTGGGGGATGGTTGGCTGCGCATGCTAAATAGCTGCTCTGGGCGGTGCGAAACAGCTGCTGCGTGTGCGGCCAATCGGGGCACTGCTACTACAAATCTCCAATTAGGCGTCTTGGCGCCCTGCACTTGTAAAGTGGAGCACCCACAGGGATGACCATCTTGAAGAACCTCAGTTACTGCACAAGGTGAGTAACCTTCTCTTCCTTTTGTTCCAAGTTCCATGCCATAACTCATTGCATCCAGCTTTTTATTCTTGGTCTGAGCCCTAGGAGCCAGAATAGCCCCTTAGGACTGTGGGCAGCTGGGGGTAAGAGAGAACAACTTGCAGTCCACTCCGAGTTATGTAGTTGCCTGCCTGATTCCCAGCTGCCCCTGTGATTGGGGGTGGGGGTAAAGCGGGAGATAGGGGACATAAAAATGCCTCAGGCCATGCTTGTCCCATTCCCCCTGCCTGGTCCTGTGCCAAGGAGAGCTCAGCAAGACACCAAAGAACTTCATCCCTGCTTTTTACCTCTCAAGACAGTGATGTAACTGTACAGTGCTTGCAGTATAATTTCTCCATGCTCCTATCAACCAAGATGCCACCTAGATTCAATATGTAGTGACCAGCACCAGCTTCACCAGTTCCTTCCACGGCATCAGAATAATTATAAATGCATCCAGCCCCAAAATAGCAAGACTCTCTTATTTTTTAGGGTTTTTTTTTAACCCCAGACATGAAAGGAATAATATAGTTATAGGAAGGCATAGAACAGCAAATGATGGAAATAACAGAGAAATTAACAATCCATTGTTGCTAGTTACTCAGACCAGTATTTGGGGTAATAAATCAGCTTGTTAACTAGTAGGCAGACACAGGTGAGTCAGTCTACATAGGCTACATCTATACGACAAGTGCTTCAGTGGCACAAATGCTGCTGCACTGCAGCTGTGCCGGTGTAGCGTTGACACTATGGGGACAGAAGGGGTTTTCTGCTAATGTAGTTTAATTCACTCCCTCGAGAGGTGGCAGCTAGGTCAAAGGAAGAATTCTTTTGTTAATGTATCCCCGTCAATACCAGGGCTTAGGTCAGCTTAACTACATCTCTTGGGTGGGAGTGGGGGGTGAAAGACACCCCTAAATGACAGCTCGGTCAATCTAAGTTTTAGTTATAGACCAGGCCATTATGAGCTTGGTATGGCATCATTGTATACACGTTGTTATAGAAGATGTTTGCTTGAATTGTCATATTTTCTTTGAAAGCCGGATTCATTTTGCAGTGGTAGTTTGGGTTCAAGTTTGTGTATTGCTTCTTGATCTCCTGTATGCTGTGAGCATGTACTAAGACCTACCATTCCTTGAACTAGTTCTCGGACTGTCAGAATCAGGCTGTCATTTGTTCCATGTTTCCCATTGCTTTTGTTTCATCTATGCAGATCTCGAATGAAGGACTCTGTTTTCTGAACCAAAGTGTGGTGATGCATTTCCTATAGGGTGATTAATTTAAGTAATTAATTTAAAAATGGTTTTTATTCTTGTTTTGCATTTGTACTTTAGTTATTTTCCTAAAGAAAGATTGATTGGTTGGTAACCATTAAAACATGTACATTTGCAACTAAATGCAAACTTTACAGTAAATTCATTATTTCTTTTTGCAAACCAGGAGGATGTACTGTATCTATACACTTAAGAAATTTAGCTTAACATACATTTATTCAGTCTTAATTTTTACATTATTCACCATTTTATTATATAAAAAACTGTATTTCTCTTTTACTAGATTATTATTTTACTCATGATATGGGTCAAGCTATATTTGGATAGAAAATGGAATTCAGTTAAAATACACAAAATCAGTGTTACAAAAATTATTTGTATTAGTTAAATAAAATTACCTTAAATGTGCTAGATACATATTTTTCTCATCATATTGTTTCAGTACAACCAGTTGACTTATTAAACAAAGGAAATATTATCTGTAGTAAGTGAACTGAATTGATTGGTTTTGGTCATCGTTTCCTTCCAGATTTCAGAACTAGTAGATCTCATCATTACACTTCATCATTGTTTGTAGAGTGATAGTGGAAAACAAGCTCTCTTGCTTTTTCAACTCCCAATCAGTTTCTTAACTTTCAATGAGCTACTCATTAAATTGAACTAATTGAATAAACTGAAATGAAGAAGAAATTCAGTCTACCTTTGCAGAAGAGGGTATTGCTGTCAGAAGCTGGTTTTAGCACTTCACCAAACTCTGTTTCCCAGTGCTTAGCCAGTGACTTCCCCCAGTTCAGTGGTTTGATTTATTTTAAATCTTTGTACCGCATAATATTTATTTAAATTCTTTTTAAAATTACAGTAAGTTTAGACCTTAATATAGATGTTGTAACTTCAAATTTAATTTGAAATAGGTTTCATTTTTAAAAGAAAAATATATTTAATTTAAATTTTAAAAAGCCAATTAAAATAAATGTTTGTATTTTTATTTTAAAATTGATTTTCTATCTACACTGATTTCCAAGCAGCTGCTGTTACATTTTTGAATAATTGGGATTATAAAATGCTTTAGAGGGAGTAGAGTGAGGGGTATTTGTTAGAATCCAATAGATTGGATTTTTATCAAACAGTGTATTGAAGGCATTTTGCAAACTAGTGGATATGTGTGTCCAGAAGTAATATCAGGCCTGTTCTGGAAAATGCGGTGTGTGTGTGTGTGTGTGTGTGTGTGTGTGTGTGAAAGAGATACCACTGCAGCAAAAAGCAGGGATGCTTGGATTAATTTTGTTAATGGTAACTGGGCTGTAGAAGAGAGATGGGATTCATTTGCCACTGGAATTTTCTCCCAGAAAGTGGTATGCCTGTGAGCCATTCAGCAGGTGTGGCATTTAAGTGTTGCAAAAAGACTGAAGTTGAAAAAAAATTAGTGGGTGCTGAGCACCCATCAGCAGCCAGCTCCCCCTCCCCGCCCCAGCACCTCCTGTCTGCTGATGACCCCGCCGATCAACTCCTCCCCATCCCTCCCACATACTGTGATCAGCTGTTCCGTGGCATGTAGGAGGCGCAGGGAGGGGGAGAAACAGGGAGGGGACACACTCGGGGGAGGGGGCAGAACTGGGTGGGAAGAGGCAGGGCAGGGTGAGGGCTGGGAGGAAGGGGACGGGTGGGGTCAAGACCTGGGGTGGAGTGGGGGATTGAGCACTCCTGGGGCCATTAGGAAGCCGGCAACTATGAAGTGTCCTCTTCATTGTGATTTTGGCATTCTAATCCTCCCTTTCTCTTATGCAGTGATTGGTCTGTTGCTGCATTTTGCAGGGCTGCACATAGTTATGAAAATACAACCTCTCTAGTTTGTACAGTTGGATCATTTGTTCAAATGGTTTTTAGCTCTGCAATCTCAAAGAATTTAAGAGAATTGATATTTTCTGTTGCTATCCACTTGTTGTGTCCTGAAATGGCCAGATGTTGAACCTGGGGTATCTCACATGTATTAATCAGGAAAAAGAAACTGTGATGCCAATTGCTTTACCTGGATGCATGGAAAGTGCTTTTTTTAGTGTCTTGAAAGCACTAACTGCTGCATGCACAGACACACTTTGTGGGTGGTGTTCCAAATCTATTTGAGTCAATATTTTATTTGCCCTGATAAGAGCCATTAACCTCAATGCTTCAGGGTGTAAGTCAACCACTAAATGATGGGGGTTAGGAAGAAAGTTGTTTTAACAAGTTTTTTCCATAATTGTTCCCTATGAAGCTTCTTTCGTCTTACTCACAAGGCCCTGGTGCTGGCCACTGACAAGCTACTGGACTAGGGGGACCAGTGGTCCAATCTGGTATGGCAATTCCTATGTTTTCTAAGATGATTCCTGTACAGTTACCAGGGACACGTCTCAGTTACTCTTAATTTGTGTAATACAAATTTTATGTCTTTCTATGAATTGTTTTATGTAGTCATGTGTTAGCTGTGTTGGTTCCAGGATATTAGAAAGACAAGGTGGGTGACGCAATATTTTTTATTGGACCAGCTCTCACCAACAGAAATTACTTCAATAAAATATTACCTCACCTACCCTGACTAAATTGTTTGTCAACCAGAAATTGTCATTGTTTGGTGTAAGATCTAGGATTTGCTTGTGTGTACTGTGGAAAGGCGCACAAATACCATGGTGATAGGGGCTATATTTATGTACAGGTCTGTCGTGTCTTAAACGCATTTAACTTGCACGATTTCAGCTTTACGTGGTTCGCGGTTTGGAAAAAAAAAAGGTTAATCACCCGCCTGTAGTGTGGCCGATTCCAGCAGCGTATGCCCCGGAGTGAGCATGAGACGCGAATCTGCTGTTCCCAATACATACAGTACTGTACTCAGTCCCCCTGTGCCTCTCATTCTGTGTGCATCTCGCCACGCTGAGTGCAACATGGCCCCTAAATGCAAGCCAGCTACTTCATCTGGTGCTCAACCAAAGAAACAGCGATCTGTTCCAATGCTGGAGGAAAAACTGGATGTGTTGGACTTATTGAAAGGCGGTATGTCAGTTGCCAGTGTGGCACGTAAATACGGCCGCAATGAATCTAGCATCTGTGCCATCAAGATTAGAGAGACAGAAATTCGTCAAGCCGTGGCATCAAGTGCTCCAAGAACTGCTAAGGTGATGAGCCAAGTGCGTGACAAGGCTTTAGTGAAGACTGAAAAGGCATTAAACTTATGGCTGGAAGACATGAACCGTAAACGTGTGCCTATCAATGGCACCATGTTGCAAGAAAAGGCTCTTAGCATCTATGCGATGTTCAAACCTCCCACCGAAGAGGGACAGCCTTCTGACAAGAAGGAATTCAAAGCCAGCCAAGGTTGGCTTAACAGTTTTAGGAACCGCTTCAACCTCAAAAACGTGCAGACTACTGGTGAAGTTGCATCTGCCAATGAGGAGGCAGCAAAAGCCTACCCTGAACAATTAAAGGAAATCATAGAGGAAAGGGGCTATCTTCCAGAACAAGTTTTTAATGCTGACGAGACTGGGCTCTTCTGGAAAAAAATGCCCACCCGCACTTACATTTTGAAATCAGAACGACAAGCCCCTGGCTTCAAAGCAGCTAAAGACTGTGTGACTGTTGCTTTGTGGCAATGCGGCTGGGCATTTAATAAAGCCGGGCTTGCTCTACAGGTCTGCAAATCCCCGCGCCCTAAAAGGCAAGAACAAAAATCTCCTGCCTGTGTTCTGGCAATCAAATAAAAAGGCTTGGATGACGGCAGCAACATTTCTGGACTGGTTCCACAAGTATTTCATTCTGGAGGTCAAGCAGTACCTTGAAGAGAAAGGACTTGACTTTAAAGTGCTGCTGCTCGTAAACAATGCTCCTGGCCACCCTGATGCACTCCGGTTTGCGCATGACGACGTTGAAGTCGCCTTTCTCCCCCCCAATACCACCTCCATCCTCCAACCTCTCGACCAAGGTGTCATTAGCTGTTTCAAGGCCACGTACATGAGGCTTACATTCTCACAGATCCTTACCGCTATGGATGCTGATCCCAATGTTAATGTGATGGAGTGTTGGAAGTCCTTCAACATTGCTGATTGCATCACTTATATTAAACAGGCAGTGGATGCAATCAAGCCTGAAACAGTCAATGCATGTTGGCGAAACCTATGGAAAGACTGTGTGAATGATTTTAAGGGTTTCCCGGCCATTGACAAAGAAGTGGAATGCATTGTTCAGGTGGCCAGGCAAGTGGGTGGTGATGGCTTCGTCGACATCCTCAAGGAAGAAATTGAGGAATTAACTGAGGGCCATAGAGAAACATTGACTAACGAAGAGTTAGAGGAACTGATAAAATCGTCTACAGAAGACGAAGATGATGACAACGAACAGGAAGAGCCAGCAACTTGGACTCTTCATAAATTTTCTGAAGTGTTCCAAGCAGCAAAACACTTGAATGATTTAATTTCTGACTGTGATCCCTCTATGGAACGAAGCCTCAAAATCACACGTAGTATTATGGGTGATTTGAGACCGTACCAAGAAATGTTTGAGGAGCTCAAGAGAGAACAGCGACAGTTGCCAATCACCATGTTTTTCAAGAAAAAAACAACCAGCAGCAACTTCTCGAGCTGAACCAGAGCCAACCACTTCATCTGTGACTTGCTGTCTGTCACCCGAGCCTGGCCTATCCTGTCCTAGATCGACATCAAGCCACGATGACCTCCTAATAGTGTTGTCAGAGGAAGAGGAAGACTAATCATTGGAGTGTGTACAGTACAGTACAAGAATAGCAAGAATATCCAGGGTGACTGGTAACTGTTCAAGTTTACAGTACAGTATTGTACTGTACTGTTTTGATTTTTTATTCTTTCATTCTTCCATCTGTCTGTTATTAAAAATAAAGTACTGTAAAATTATATTTTGTATGTATACTCTTTATTATATACTGTAATGTACATTTCTGTATAGTATATATAGTACTGTACAGGGTTGTATACACAAAACTACTTTATGGGTGATTTAAGGGATTTTCACGGTTATACGTGGTTTTTGCTTTACGCGCTCACCGCAGAACGTAACCCCCGCATAAGACGCGACAGACCTGTACTTAGAATGATTTGAGAGAAAAGAAGGGAGAATCTTACAGTCTAAGCTTTACAATATGTCTGCTTGAGGAACAAGAACTATTTCAGATGATACTTTGTGATGAAGAAACAAGTGTAGGCTTTGATTTTTGGGATGATGATTTCTCCAGGCATCTGTTAATCCAAGTGTCTTCATTGAATCTTTCAGAGGCCTTATCTTGTGAAAGGGTGTGAAATGATTGGCCTGTAGTAAAATTTAGTGTACCATTTAAATCTCCTTATGTTTGATGGCATATTGAGTTGTGACACAAATTAGATATTTCCTTTACAATATTTGAAGGATCTGTATTTGAGGTATAAATATTTAGTAGTGAGACTATTCTTTTGATTTCCCCTGATAACAGAATACTATCTGAATTGTTCATTTAAGTTATGGGTGATTCAAGGGATGCGCTTTTGTTAATGAGAATTACACTGCCTGCTTTTTAATTACTAGATTTTGAATGCAAAGAGTTGGAAACCTGATCTATCCAATACCCCGTTGAGTTTTTAATGGTCTTGAGTGAGCAAATATTTCTTACAATTCCCAATAGACACACTTCTCCCCGTGTACAGACTGAATCTTTACATATATTTAGATGGGTCTGTGAGCGAGCTATTCCTTCTTTCACTCTCCTGCCCTTCTAAAGGGGAGCTGAGAAGGGTAACAGCCAAAATAAATCACTTTGTCCTGTCCTTTCTCTTCTGCAGGCCCTTGGCACTATTTGCTTGTAATGGGTGGAGGGAGTATTGAAGAGTTTGGAGTTGTCACTCTTATCCTGTTAGATTATTGTTGTAACAGTATCCATGAGCCGTGTAACATTGAGTCTTCCTCCTCCTCCTCAGAAAGAACTCTTTTTGGAAAGACTTTTTTCTATTGTAGGTCTCCTTTCAGGACAAATCATCAGTTTCTAACACTACCCTACAACAGAAGTAGTTCTTGAGGACTTCTTTTCTTAGCCCTGAGCCCCTACAGCAATTGCTCTTTGGGGCCATCTAGCTCCAAATATTTGCTTATATTCTTACAGTGGTCGGTTTAATGGCTTTGGGTCAGGCTCTACAAGCTGAAGCAGCATTTTGTGTCATTTCAGGTGCCAGCTTCCTTGTAACGACCTGTGGTACAGAAGAGCCATGGAGCAGTGGTAGGGTGGTCAAGGGGAAATATATAAACCCTAGTCTAATTAAGGTGTGGTTCCCCGTAGACTAGAAAGGAGGGCTACAGGTTAATTGGAGCACCTGCAGTCAATTAAGGAACCTGCTTAAACCCCCCTGCTTCAGACAGACAGGAGAGGAGGAGGAAGGAGAAAGGACTGGAACTTGGAGCTGTGCTGTGAGACTTGAGACCTGAGACCTGAAGACCAGAGATCTGAAGTAAGGGAGACCCTGCCCCAGCAGGGGAGGGAGACTCCCTTCCCCCGTGACTAAGGACCACAGGTACCCCACCCAAGGGGCAAGAGGGGAAGAACCTGCAGGGTTTGAGAGGGGCTGGGGCTCAGAGTGAGGAACAAACCCTCCCCTGCTTCTCTCCTTTACCACCTTCCTGGGCTACTAGTGGGGCCCTTGGCACCCCAAGAGAAGGGGTAAGGGGTGGTATCTTAGCCCCCGCCACAAGAAAAGCGCAGGACCCACCATACTAACATTGGCCATCTTGTCACAAATCTTTACCATGAAGAAGCCAAGTTGGCCTAGTGAAATTCTTTATAAAGAGCTTCTAACAAGTAATATTGATCTACCCAGAAAACCTTCTGGCACCCTTTCTGGGGATTTCGATGTACAGTACTAAGACATTTGTAAACTAGGGCTGTCAGTTAATCGCAGTTAACTCACGTGATTAACTCAAAAAAATTAACTGATTAAAAAAAATTAATTGTGATTAATTGCACTGTTAAACAATAGAATACCAATTGAAATTTATTAAATATTTTGGATGTTTTTCTACATTTTCAAATATATTGATTCAGTTACAACACAGAATACACAGATGATGAAAATGAACATGCGTCGGTCCGCCCTGCTTTGGATTGTTATTGAGCAGAACCTGTCATCAGCATAGATGCATGTCCTCTGGAATGGTGATTTGAAGCATGAAGGGACATATGAAACTTTAGTGCATCTGGCATGTAACTATCTTGCGATGCCAGTTACAAAAGTGCCATGCGAACACCTGTTCTCACTTTCGGGTGACATTGTAAACAAGAAAGGGGCACCATTATCTCCTGCTAATGTAAACAAACTTGCTTGTTCGAGCGATTGGCTGAAGTAGGACTGAGTGGACTTTTAGGCTCTAAAGCAGGGATCGGCAACCTTTGGCACTTGGCCCATCAGGGAAATCCGCTGGTGGGCCAGGACGGTTTGTTTATCTGCAGGTTTGGCCGCTCGCAGCTCCCACTGGTGCAGTTCACTGTTCCAGGCCAATGGGGGCTGCAGGAAGCGGCGGCCAGTACATCCCTTGGCCAGCGCCGCTTCCCACAGCCCCCATTGGCCTGGAACGGGTGTTGCCAGTGGGAGTTGCAATCGGCTGAACCTGCGATGCTGCAGGTAAATAAACTGGCTCACCAGCGGATTTCCCTGACGGGCCGCTTGCCAAAGGTTGCCGATCCATACCCTAAAGTTTTACATTGTTTTATTTTTGAATGCAGTGATGTTTTTGTACATAATTCGATATATTTAAATTCAATTTTAATTATAAAGAGATTGCACTACAGTCCTTGTATTAGGTGAACTGAAATATACTATTTCTTTTGTTTTTTTACAGTGCAAATATTTGTATTAAAAATAAATAGAAAGTGAGCACTGTACACTTTGTATTCTTTGTTGTAATTGAAATCAATATATTTGAAAATGTAGAAAACATCCAAAAATATTTAAATAAATGGTATTCTATTAACAGTGCGATTAATCACGATTAATGTTTTAATTGCTTGACAGCCCTATTGTAAACACTATTGGCTTCACACTCCTTGATTATATACAGAGGAAAGTAGTCCCTTTTTATTACTAAGAGCTAATTTTTATCCCATCACCTTTGGATATAGGAAAACATTAAGCTGGGAAGTGTAAGGAAACTCATTAATATAGCAACAGTCTATCTAATCTATCCTATTGTGGATGCTACCAGAATACAAATGATCGATCTGTTGCAAAAAAGTTGGCCTCAGCTCTTTTACTCTGTTAGATACTATGACAAGTAACATCAAGCAAGGCAAATGGCTGATTGTGTGTAACCCATGAGTGAATCTGAATATGTGGAAAATCTATAAACTAGTTCAGGATTTCCAGGAAGGAAATTTTAATGCAAGTACAAAATGTATTAAACTGAAACAGTGTATAGAACATAGCTGTGAGGTCATCTTTATGGTCTGTGTAATATGTACAGATTAGATTTGTTAGATAAACACCACGATTACAAAATCATCATGGAATACATTCCTTTATTTCTGTACTCCTGGAGCGAACTGCATTTATTTTCACCTTTGATTACCTCATCTGCACTTTGCCCACTAATCCATCTCTGCCAGAATTACATTTTCACACACTTTGAATATCTTGCAAACAGCTGTAATTTTAAAAAAAATGTTTTGTTCAGGTAAAAGCAGGCCTTGAAAAAGACCAATAATTAGTCCTCAATCAATGGAAAATTTAAATTCCAACTTTTCCCTACCAGATATACTTTTTTCATTTTACTACGGAGACAGATCTTAGCTTTCCAAATGAGATATAGGGCAGGTCTACAGTATGGGGTTAAGTTGACCTAAGTTATGCAACTCCAGCCATAGGCACCGACTCCGCGGGTGCTCCAGGGCTGGAGCACCCACAGGGAAAAATTGGTGGGTGCTCAGCATCCACCAGCAGCTCCCCACCAGCCCCCCTGCCGCGCGCCCAGCTCACCTCTCCCCTCCGCCTCCTGAGGCTTCGCCGGACGCGAAGTGGCAGCAGTTTTTCTTGGCTCCCTCCAGTTGGTCGGTGGCACCTTGGGGGAGGGGTATGGGGAGGAGGCAGAGAAGGAGCCAGGCCCTCTGCCTCCTCCCCATACTCCTCCCCCGAGGCGCCGCCAACCAGCTGGAGGGAGCCAGGAAAAGTGGCTGCCGCTTCGCGTCCGGTGGAGCGTCCGAGAGGTGAGCTGGGGGGAGGGGGAGGCTGGTAGGGAGCTGCCGGGCCCGGTGGGTGCTCTGCTGCTTTCACCCCCCATCTTGCAATCCGGGGGGGGGGGATGCAGAGCGCCTGGGGGGAGGAGGTGGGGCGGGGATTTGGGGAAGGAGTGGGGCCGGGGGTGGAGTTGGGGTGGGGCCGGGGCGCGAGCACCCACTGGCGCCGACTAAAGTTGGCACCTATGACTCCAGCTACTTCAATAATGTAGCTGGTATAGACGTACCTTATGTCGACTTATTGCAGTGTCTACACGCGCTGGGTTGACAGGAAAAACTCTCCCATCAACTTACCTTATGCTTCTCATTCCGGTTGAGTATGGGAGACAACGGGAGAGTGATCAGCGGTCGATTTAGCGGGTCTTCACCAGACCCACTAAATCAACCCCCTCCTGCTCTTCCCCGCCCCCCCACCCCCGGTGGATTGATCGCTGCAGCGTCAATCCACCAGTAAGTGGAGACAAACCCATAGCAACATCTCTAGGCCTCGCAGCTCATGAGATACTACCTCACAAATGCATCTTTATAAATAAACCTATTTTAGATACCTTTTAGCAGTACTAATTTATCTTTTTACCTCTACATTTGAATCCACAGGGCCAGATTCTAGTCTATGCTTATGTAACTTTATGGTCGTGGAGTTACTCTTGATTTTATACTTGTATCATATCAGAGTCAAGCCCATTTTATTTAAACAGAGGGATTAAAATGTAGTAATAACTATTATATAAGTCAAACTTTTTCATAATAGCATTTCTGTAAAATATGTGGCATAAACAAAACACATTTAGCACACTGTGGTAAAAAGATTTTATTGGTGCTTTTTTGCACTGACCTATGTAAATCATTCATAGTTTCACCAGTCCTGGGTAATGATGGTCATTCCATACATGTGCCAGTAAAACACTTATACTTGCCATATCATTTTGTATTCTGTATCTAAATCACACCATTGAAAACAAGGGAATAGTTACAATTAGTAGTCTATTAAAGAATAAGTCTTGATAGTGCATATGAATAAAGAAAGCCCTTGAAGAATCGAGGCCACTTGCCAAATTGTTCCTTTCAAGCAAAGATTACATGAACATCCCACATTACATCCAGGTGCAAAGACAATCTACAGACTGCAACACCAAACTCTCCCTTTAACTAATCATTCTTGACAATACATGGAAGTACAGCGTGACTGACAGTTCTAGTTTAATACATACTGTTTTATAAAGGAAATAAAATCTGAACAGCCATCCTAATTTTTCATGTAGTTTTGATTTTGGAATTAGTACAGTATGTTTTGAATTGATGTGTAGAAAATTTGCTTAACACTGAAGTTTCTTCCCTGTTTTCCGCTCTTCCCCTTTTTTCCTGCCTCTCCCTCGCCCCGTGTTTTTGTGTATAGTAATCTACGTTTTTGAAATGTTTTAGAATGAATGACAATCAGGATTGTCAGCTTGTATAATGCAGGGAGATTTACATTCAGTGAAATACTCCAAATTTTCCAAAGCATTAGAAATGGAAAAACTATTCAGGCTATGATTATATGCTGTGTTAACCACTTTACCTTTATTAGAGTGCTACAAACTCTGTGTAAGTGCTTTATCTTGAAAGAAATCGGAGGCTGACTTGTTTACTTTTTAATGGCTATAGTGCTGAATGATTGACAGAGCACTATGTGCAAAACTGTAGTGTCCCCTATTAAAACCTTACTAAAACTGTGAAGTGCGTTCGTAAGCCCAGCGTTAGCCCAAAGCCCCAAAACCTTCACTTTTTTTTCCAAATCTATTTTGCCCAAATTAAAGGAACTCACTGCTATGCTATAAAGCAATTTGTATGATTCTTAAATATAAATGTATCTCCTGGTACAAATCTAAAATCCTTTTGTATTTTCTATTGAAAAAAATATAATATATGCATCTATTTTAATATTAATAAAAAAACAAACTTCAGGTAAACTTAAGATAAATTCTCATAGAAAAACCCTTAAAACCTAATCCAAGACACATTAATTTTATGAGTAAAGGTAAGAAACTTCAAATCCTACATTTGGTTGAGAAAGGAACATCTTAAAGCTCTAGAAATGTGACAGTTTTTTCACCAGAAACACTCTAATTTTTTACTATAAGTGTGCTACCAAACAAATAATATTGAACTAACCTTGACGGTTAGGGGCCCTTTTTCACCAGACAGACCTTTCTTCAAGACAGAAAGAAATACATTTAGTTCCCCACTGCCACCGTGAAAGCAGGATTTGTTTTAAAATATCAAGATGTGTATAATTTTAAAATAAGTCCTCCTTGGGTCTTTATGATTTATTTCACAAAAGATTACTTTTCCACAGATGGTAAATGAAGAAAAATATATTTTTATTTTGTTCTTAAGACCAGCGGTGCACCTTTGACAGGGGAGGATACGCCAGTGCTAATTAGGTTCAGATTTTCACGTAAAAAGTTGCGCTGTCGAACTGTGGCTGACCTCATGTAACCACCAGTAGAAACTACTTTTGCTGACGCAGTACGTGGTGTGGTCTGTGGAGGCAGCCCATTGATCTTGTATGTCCATTGCATTGACGCTGTCTGAAAACACAGAGGAGAGATCTGATATAAAGCAGTCATGGCCTGATACCTTGAAATATGTAATAGCTATTTAACACAATGCTTTTAATTAGAAAGCCATTTGTTGTTCTCCATATAGAGTGCCTGAAAGTCACAAAACCAGAACTGCACCCACAGAGAGAAAACATCATACAAAACTAGGAAGAGCATTTTATTTTGAGCGAAGGGCCGTGCACTAAAAAAGACACTTAGCCTAGCCCGCTAGGTGATCTACACATTTCTTTTTATAGTGAATAACAGTCATGTATGTTGTTTTGAAAGAGTTATTTCACAATATGATGGGAATGAAAGGAATGAATAGGTTGCTATGTTTGTTTATACACTAGAATTGAATTGTGGCTCTTGTAATAATAAATGATATTCTAAGTTTTGGTGACTTTAGTGGGTCAAGATAGTTAATACCTTGAGTCCTACTTTTGTAGTTGTGTTATGGAAAGTGGAACTATGGACTCGTATTGCAAACTCTAGTTTAGGAATCTTTACATGAATTTAACATGACGTTCTTTTCCTCTATGTATATTTCTATGTGTGCAGCAGTGACCCAGCCAGGCATCATCTAGTTGTATAGTATATATTTCTGTGTCCAATCAGCAGTCATCTCCTGTATTGCTGGTGTTTTTTAAGGCAGCATGGTTCTTTCTGTCATCCCATATACGTATGCTCAAACAGCATTGATCATGTAGTTAATTACCTTTTATAGGCATTGATCATGTAGTTAGTTAATTCTTATGTGCATGTCAAAGCTTCAGTGCTCTCTTATCTCCTATACCTATCTGTGATTGTCAAGGCAGAATTATGATTGCAGTCATTTCCTGTATGTATGTATGTGGCTAGGCAGGATCTTGCAGTCCATTTCTTCAATATCTGGTCCTAAAGTGCCTTAATTTTTAGAGGCATTTCCTCTCTGAGTCACTTTAGTACCATCCTTCCTGTCATTACGTGTGTGTGTGTCCATGCAGTAAGCATCTTTCAGTTATTTCCTCTGCAACTGTCAATTCATTGATCTATAGGTTTCTGTTGCCTTTTGCCCTTACACTCAGGCCTGGATAACTACAAAATGTCCTAATTGTGAGGTTTTCTAATGGGGTTGGAATAGCGTGACCAGGCTCTGCACCAGGCTAAAATAATGGACTAGTGCAGATGATAGTCCCCCTTTCTCTCTGCTTGTGATCTGTGGCTGCAGTAACACCTACATAGCTGCTCTGGGCTAAGGGGGAAGAGGGGCAATAACCAGGGTCCTAACATGTCTCCCTCTCCCCTACACCCCAAAAAAGAAAAAACCAAGATGACATAGAATCCTCTCCCACTTCCAGTAACAAGGGTTGTATTACTAAAGGTAATTAGCATTTATATAGTATTTTATGCATTTACTGTGCTGAACAAGCATTAAATGATCCTCACCACATCATTTAGATGTTATAAAGAGGCTTGGAAGGATTATGATGTAATTGGAATAACAGAGACTTGGTGGGATAACTCACACGATTGGAGTACTGTCATGGATGGATATAAACTGTTCAGAAAGGATAGGCAGGGCAGAAAAGGTGGGGGAGTTGCGTTGTATGTAAGAGAGCAGTATGACTGCTCAGAGCTCCAGTATGAAACTGCAGAAAAACCTGAGAGTCTCTGGATTAAATTGAGAAGTGTGAGCAACAAGGGTAATGTCGTGGTGGGAATCTGCTACAGACCACCAGACCAGGGGGATGAGGTGGACGAGGCTTTCTTCCAGCAACTAACAGAAGTTACTAGATCACAGGCCCTGGTTCTCATGGGTGACTTTAATCACCCCGATATCTGCTGGGAGAGCAATACAGTGGTCCACAGACAATCCAGGAAGTTTTTGGAAAGTGTAGGGGACAATTTCCTGGTGCAAGTGCTGGAGGAACCAACTAGGGGAAAAGCTCTTCTTGACCTGCTGCTCACAAACAGGGAAGAAATAGTAGAGGAAGCAATAGTGGATGGGAACCTGGGAGGCAGTGACCATGAGATGGTCGAGTTCAGGATCCTGACACAAGGAAGAAAGGAGAGCAGTAGAATACAGAGCCTGGACTTCAGAAAAGCAGACTTTGACTCCCTCAGGGAACTGATGGGCAAGGTCCCCTGGGAGAATAACATGAGGGGGAAAGGAGTCGAGGAAAGCTGGCTGTATTTTAAAGAATCCTTATTGAGGTTGCAGGAACAAACCATCCCGATGTGTAGAAAGAAAAGTAAATATGGCAGGCAACCAGCTTGGCTTAACAGTGAAATCCTTGCTCGTCTTAAACACAAAAAAGCAGCTTACAAGAAGTGGAAGATTGGACAAATGACCAGAGAGGAGTATAAAAATATTGTTCAGGCATGCAGGAGTGAAATTAGGAAGGCCAAATCACACTTGGAGTTGCAGCTATCCGGAGATGTTAGGAGTAACAAGAAGGGTTTCTTCAGGTATGTGAGCAACAAGAAGAAACTCAAGGAAAGTGTGGGCCCCTTGCTGAATGAGGGAGGGAACCTAGTGACAGAGGATGTGGAGAAAGCTAGTGTACTCAATGCTTTTTTTGCCTCTGTCTTCACAGACAAGGTCAGCTCCCAGGCGGCTGCACTCCGCAGCACGGTATGGGGAGGAGGTGACCAGCCCTCTGTGGAGAAAGAAGTAGTTCGGGACTATTTAGAAAAGCTGGACGAACACAAGTCCATGGGGCCGGATGCACTGCATCCGAGGGTGCTAAAGGAGTTGGCCGATGTGATTGCAGAGCCATTGGCCATTATCTTTGAAAAATCATGGCAATCGGGGGAGGTCCCGGATGACTGGAAAAAAGCTAATGTAGTCCCCATCCTTAAAAAAGGGAAGAAGGAAGATCCGGGGAACTACAGGCCAGTCAGTCTCACCTCAGTCCCTGGAAAAATCATGGAACAGGTCCTCAAGGAATCAATTCTGAACCACTTAAAGGAGGGGAAAGTGATCAGGAACAGTCAGCATGGATTCACCAAAGGCAAGTCATGCCTGACTAACCTAATTGCCTTCTATGATGAGATAACGGGCTCTGTGGATGAGGGGAAAGCAGTGGATGTGCTATTTCTTGACTTTAGCAAAGCTTTTGACACAGTCTCCCACAGTGTTCTTGCCAGCAAGTTAAAGAAGTATGGGCTGGATGAATGGACGGTAAGGTGGATAGAAAACTGGCTGGATGGTCGTGCTCAACGGGTAGTGATCAATGGCTCCATGTCTAGTTGGCAGCCGGTATCAAGTGGAGTGCCCCAAGGGTCGGTGCTGGGGCCGGTTTTGTTCAATATCTTCATCAACGACCTGGAGGATGGTGTGGACTGCACCCTTAGCAAGTTTGCAGATGACACTAAACTGGGAGGAGTGGTTGATACGCTGGAGGGTAGGGACAGGATACAGAGGGACCTAGACAAATTAGAGGATTGGGCCAAAAGAAATCTGATGAGGTTCAACAAGGACAAGTGCAGAGTCCTGCACTTAGGACGGAAGAATCCCATGCACTGCTACAGACTAGGGACCGAATGGCTGGGCAGCAGTTCTGCAGAAAAGGACCTAGGGGTTACAGTGGACGAAAAGCTGAATATGAGTCAACAGTGTGCCCTTGTTGCCAAGAAGGCTAACGGCATTTTGGGCTGTATAAGTAGGGGCATTGCCAGCAGATTGAGGGACGTGATTATTCCCCTCTATTCGGCACTGGTGAGGCCTCATTTGGAGTACTGTGTGCAGTTTTGGGCCCCACACTACAAGAAGGATGTGGATACATTGGAAAGAGTTCAACGGAGGGCAACAAAAATGATTAGGGGGCTGGAGCACATGACTTATGAGGAGAGGCTGAGGGAACTGGGATTGTTTAGCCTGCAGAAGAGAAGAGTGAGGGGGGATTTGATAGCTGCTTTCAACTACCTAAAAGAGGGTTCCAAAGAGCATGGATCTAGACTGTTCTCAGTGGTAGAAGATGACAGAACAAGGAGTAATGGTCTCAAGTTGCAGAGGGGGAGGTTTAGGTTGGATATTAGGAAAAACTTTTTCACTAGGAGGGTGGTGAAGCACTGGAATGCGTTATCCAGGGAGGTGGTGGAATCCCCTTCCTTAGAGGTTTTTAAGGTCAGGCTTGACAAAGCCCTGGCTGGGATGATCTAGTTGGGGTTGGTCCTGCTTTGAGCAGGGGGTTGGACTAGATGACCTCCTGAGGTCCCTTCCAACCCTGAGATTCTATGATTCTATGATTAGATTTTTATCTGTAAATGTTGATTTCACCCAACAAACACAAACCGAGAAAAGAAATTTCCATCGATAACAACATTTACAGAGTGGCAAAGTAAGAAAAATGTTGTTTGACAACTTACTAGACTTTGATTTAAGGGTAACGTGGGGGAGGTATTATCTTTTATGATCTTTTGAGTTAAGAATATTTATTTTGGTATATTTAGATGTGATGCTGACAATTTGTGTTTTTAAAGTTTAACTTTTTTGAATCTGTCTACTGTCAAATAATTGTCTATCTCCCATACTTTTCCATGACTGAACCTTTAAATCAATCAAAAAATGCTTAAAACTTGAACACGAAAAATAGGGGGGAAATCTTAAAAATAAATATCAATATCAATTTGAAATTATTAAAAAATAAAAATTGAATTATGTCAAGATAATTATAAATAGTAGTATCCCTCAGTTGCAGATGGGAAAACTGAGGATTGGGTAGACTGAATTCCCTAAGGAACTCTGAAGATCAATGTCAGAATCAGACTTAGAACTCAAGTGTTACTCCAATTTTATGCTGATTCCACTAGACTATGCTGCTTGTAGGACAGCCTGCTTCATTAGCTATAGCTGTGTAGCCTATTCAGTCTTCCTACCATGGGCATTGTTGAAGGATTTTAGACAGCTGTATAGAGTCTATGCTCCAGGATTGGGCATCCTTTCTCTCCTTAGATCAGAGTAGGATTCCCCAGCCTGAATTTGACCCAAAATATAAAAGAAATAAAACCCTCAGACCAAACATGGATTATCCAATACATATGTGATCAAACATTCCCAGAGTATGCAATGTTAATTTCTATAATTAATGAATATGGCCTGGATAAAGCACTACAAAATAAACTAAAAGGAATAGTGGGTCTTCTCCATCTCTAATTTCCACTACAAGCATCGATACATATGAAGACAATACATATGCAACGATACATATGAAGACAATTAGAGGGATGTGCGAGGTGGGTCACAAACTAGAAATAGATAAATATATTTTTGTATCATCAGTCTTATGGTTTGCTGTTCATAACAGATTTCAAACATCAATAATTTTTAGCTCCAGAGTCAATGCAATAATGCTTCCCCATGACATTAACTGCCATCCTGCCACTGCTAAAAATATATATTAGATGTGACTTGCAATCATTTGCTTGTGTTCATATCACCGATAACTAGTGTGCACAGGTTCCAGGGCATTAGATTGTATGCTTTTTGGGGCAGGAGCTGTCATTTATAATATGGTTGTACAACTCAACCCGGTTGTGACTTCTAGATGCTACTACAATATAAAATATTTAATGTTAATGCTCCTTTGAAACTAATCTCCAAAATTAAAGAAGCTTAACTGTGAATGTGTTTTATCTATGCTCAAAAGTATGTCTTTCTCGCCAACAAGTTGTTCCAAACAAAGATATTACCTCATTCACCTTGTCTCACTGAGAGAGGAAGCAGCCTCTCCTTCTGAGTCTTTAATATCAGAACACCTTTCCATTTATAGGGAATATTTTTTGAAAATGGTTGACTTTAAAATTCACAGTGGTAGCCGTGTTTGTGTATCAGCAAAAACAACGAGGAGTCCTTGTGGCACCTCAGAGACTAGCACATATATTTGGGCATAAGCTTTCGTGGGCTAGAACCAACTTCATCAGATGCATGGAGTGGAAAATATTTAATGTTAAAGAAAGTAACAGAACGCCACTAGCTGTCACCTATAGCCCCCCAACTAAAACCTCTCCAGTGCATCAAGGATCTACAACTATCCTGAAGGATGATCCCTCACTCTCACAGAGCTTGGGAGACAGGCCAGACCTCACTTAGAGAGCCCCCCAACCTGAAGCAAATACTCACCAGCAACTACATACCACACAACAAAAACAACCCAGGAACCAAACCCTGGTGCCAACTCTGTCCACATATCTATTCAAGGGACACCATCATAGGACCTAACCACATCAGCCACACCAGGGCTCGTTCACCTGCACATCTACCAATGTGATATATGCCATCATGTGCCAGCAATGCCCCTCTGCCATGTACATTCGCCAAACCGGACAATTTCTACGCAAAAGAATAAATGGACACAAATCTGACATCAGGAATCATAACATTCAAAAACCAGTAGGCGAACACTTCAGTCTCTCTGGTCACTCAATAACAGACCTAAAAGTGGCAATTCTTCCACAAAAAAACCTTCAAAAACAGACTCCAACAAGAAACTGCAGAACTGGAATTAATTCGCAAACTCGATTCCATTAAATTAGGCCTGAATAAAGACTGGGAGTGGTTGGGTCATTGCAAAACCAAATTTCCCCCATAATAATTTTCCCCCTACTGTTACTCACACCTTCTTGTCGACTGTTTGAAATGGGCCTTACCACTACAAAAGTTATTTTTCCTCCCTTGGTATCCTACTGTTAATTGAATTGTCTCGTTAGACTGACCTCACACGTGGCAAGGCAACTCCCATTTTTTCATGTATTTATACTGGCTACTGTATTTTCCACTCCATGCATCTGATGAAGTGGGTTCTAGCCAACAAAAGCTTATGCCCAAATAAATTTGTTAGTCTCCACGGTTGCACTAGGGCTCCTCATTGTTTTGACTTTAAAATTAGTACTCTTGACTTTATATGACGTGTTAAATTAATTACCTATGCCAAACAGAATTACTCTGCAAAAGTCATATTTCTGAGATATACAAACACCAAAATAAAGCGTAAGATCTTATTAGATCTTTCATCGTGCATGTATATATTTTTTAAAAAAACCTCATTACCATTCCACTAAAATTTTATATTGTGTTATGTATAACAAACTGATTAGTTAATCCTTATCCTAATCCCTATTTAATACTATACATTGATGGACCTGCCTTCATTTTCCGAGAAGATAAATGCAGTCAAGAGCAGGTGTTGACAAAGCCAGCACCAGGACCTTATGTCCAAAGATAACTGTCATTTTTAAACATAGATTTTCCTCTGTGGTTAGCTAATTGCCTTATTAACTCCAGCAGAAGGTGAAATGGTTTATCTTTCTTCATTATGTCAGATTAACAATTTAGTTTGAAGAAAGTTTAACCTCAGGATCATACTCATGGTGTGCATGATTCATTGAAACTACAAGGCCGGAGAAAAGATCTGGCTGGGCAACTAAAATTCACACTGAGGTATAGAGTTGCTAAGAAATCATTCCTGCTCATAAAATACATGTGCGATGTAATTTTACAAGCTGTGGTATTTTTGTTTTGTTTTGGGCAGGGATTTAAGTCAAGCTGGCAGGTTCTATCAGCAATCAGTTTTATTACCCAGCAGTTTTTAAACAAACTCTATTGCCTTGGGTTTTTTTATATTTGATCACTGCATATGCGTGTTTGTTAATTTCTGCTGTATTTGTAATGAAGTATATCATCCATTGTGCTGCCTTTTCACCAGTGCTCTCTACTAATGTGCATTGTTAACGAAATGGCAGTTACATAACTATAGCAGATTTGAAGTCAATAAAATACCATTGAATCATGTTCCTTCTGAGTTTCCTCCCCTTATTTAAGATGGGAAGAAATTTATGATCTGAAGAGAGATTTGGGTTGGATCTACTGTAATGTACTGAGGCTAAGTATTCTTTTGAGATTGTTGTAGTCCATCATGAATTTAAAAAATTATGATTTAGGTTTATGAATTATAAGATGACCAAAAACTCCTGTCTTAATGGACTGTCATGATTAACTGTCCCTTTAGTTTTTCCCTTTAGTTGTAGCTAATTTATAATCTGCAACAATGGTAGTTCACCCGCTGTAAAATTCCTGCCATTAACCAAGGATTGAAGTAAATATTTCTTACTGTGAAATGATGTGTTTAAAAGGGAGGCTCTTTCCTTGATGCAGAGTTTGCTGAAGGGGCAACTGCTGTTACTTCTAAAACTGCAAATTATACAACTACCAACATCAGTTTAGTATTGTACGACAACACAACACACTATTTACTACAGCTTTACTCATTATGAATATTCTGATCATCATGACACCTGCACATTGGCCCACGCTGCCAAATTCAGATCCAAATCTGAATGGTTAAACACATTGAAACTCTGGATCCTTGATCAGACTCGTTTCAGTGAGAGAGACTTGAGCATGGAATGTTTGGGGAGTGAGGTTCAGACAAAGCATTTTTTAAATTTAAGTCTCAATTTATCTTGTAGCATTAAATGTATTCTTCGTTAGTGAAGGAATATCTTTAATTTGTTAGTTTCCTCAACCAGGAAAATATGTAAAGGCATTGATGGTGTGGTGGGGAAGAGACACACTGCTTCTTTGACCTTGAAAGGTTTGCTCCATATAATCCCAATTCCCTTACTTGCACACATAGTCCCATTGACTTGTGTGTAAAAGTTACTGTAGGAGGTCCATATTTCCAAACACAGAAACTTACACCTTTTCTCTTTATTTAGTATTATGATGATGAGTTACAATAGGTACAACTGTATAGAGAATAGAATACTGACACTGAGAGTCACTAATGGAATTCTAAAGAAAGCACATTGATTAGACTAGAGTATTGTATTTTGATTAGACTAGAGTATTGTATTATAGATACAAAGGAATGTGTTCCTGAAAATAATAGTCTAGTAATGAGAAGGGTTATCTTTTTTAAAAGCCTGTGGTCAATGCAAGGTTTGTATCATCTGATCCATATCTTTATTATTTTTGATTACATGGTTTGAAGCACTATGACCTTTTACTACTTGCAGTTTTCATGGGACACGGTGCATATCCATAGGTCAGTTTTGACTACAGCACCTATTGAAGTTTGGAACTGTTTACTGGAGTAGCTTAATTATTTTGATTGGCTAAGTGTTTTTCTGTTATCATACACTCAGCCTCTTGTGGGGGCGGGATGGATGTTGATAGTGGGAACTCTTCAGGTGGCAATGAGGAGAAAGGTCAGAAGGAAAGGAGGAGAGGTGTAGCTTATTTTAAAAACACGAGAAAAACAAATTCTAGAACTACCGCACACAAGCCTAATGTCACTTTGGTCATATATTGCTGCCCTTTCCCCAATTTTTTTCGTTGACTGCTGAAATCATAAGTTCATCATGGCTGAGAATGTTTCTTGTGTTCTGTGATGTTCTTACCAGACTTTGGATTTATTAAATAACAGGCCTATAAGTAGACTTATTCCATACCGTAGATCCATACAGCTACTAAGCTATCAAATAGACAACAGATTTTTATGAGCTTTGCAAATTTATGATGAGTTGAAAGATGGCATGTTTCTAATCAACGAACACTTATAGGACAATAAGTTGCTCCTGCCAAGAGCAATTTGATGTTGCAGCTTTCCCGTACTTTCCCCAGTATTATTTTTATCCTCGTTCATAGAGTAGAAAGCAACTCTCACACCTGAGGATCCTGTAGTATAATGTCTACTTTGGATGTTCGTGCTGTGGTATGATGTGGGTCAAATGCAGCAAGTCAGAATCCAGCACTATATTTTTGAAGATCTGTGACAGCACAAGCCACAAATCTGAGAACAGGAATAAGCTCAAACACACTTAATATCTTGCAATGTGACTCAAAATCAGGTGGATTAAAAACGCGATGTTTTTATTTTGATTTTAGCAGGACCGAGGGCAAGTCAACATTTTCACCCAATATTAACATTACTGAAAGGTAAACTTCAAACAAACCAGATAAGTAGGACAAGCAGTTATAGCCTGAAATCAAGGAGGGAAAAGTTCAGTCTAGCCATTTGGAAGAATACTAATTACTTAATGGAAAAGCTCAGCCAGGCAGCTGGAAGTGATGCAAAGATGGCCACACTGCAATTTAAGTATTTCTCCTTTCCCTCAGATTCTGTGAAAAGCATGAGGAAAAGTACCAGTTTTAAAAATAGGCAGATGTCATAAATATACACGGGGCAGCTATACGAAATTGCCTTACCTGTAAGGGGTTAATCAGTTCAATTAACCTAGCTGGCACCTGACCAGAAGGACCAATGGGAAAAGAAGATACTTTCAAATCTGGGGGAGGGAGGAGGCTGTTTGTGCTCTCTTTGTTTGTTCCCTCTTTGGACGGGCAGAGAGACCAGGGCAGGAAAAAACATCTCCTAAAAACATACCTGAAATGAGCATCTAAGTTTACAAAAATTGTAAGTAAAGCAAGGAAATGTGTTAGATCATCTTTTTTGTTTTAGCTTGTGAATTTTCCTAATGCTAAGTTTTAGTTTTATTTCTGTTTTTTGTAACTGTGAAGTTAAGTTCAGAGGGGAGTCCTCCGTGTTTTAAATCTCTTATTACCCTGTAAAGTTACCTTCCATCCTGATTTTGCAGGTGTGATTCTTTTTCTTTTTTTCTTTATAATAAAGTTCTTCTTAAGAACCCGATTGATTTTTAGTGTCCTAAAAACCAAAGGGTTTGGTCTGTGCTCACTTTGTTAACCTATTGGTTGGTATATTATTCTCAAGCCTCCCCAGGAAAGGGGGTGAAGCGGTTTGGGGGGATATTTGGGGGGGGATAGGGCTCCAAGTGGCCCCTCCCTGAATTGTTGTTTAAATCACTTGGTGGTGGCAGCAATACTGTCCAAGGACAAGGAAAGAAATGTGTGTCTTGGGGAAGTTTTTAACCTAAACTGGTGGAATATAAGCTTAGGGGGTCTTTCATGCGGGTCCCCACATCTGTACCCCAGAGTTCAGAGTGGGGAGGAAACCCTGACAGCAGACAACGGGAATGACAAATTTAAAAATCCTATTAATGACTCCAATTTTCTTTTTATAAAAAGCTAATATCTGAACTCCATCACCTCCCCATAACACACATAACTTGTTCCATTCTGTTTTTTAATTTTGAGGGTATATATGTGTGAGGTGTAATATTTAAAATCTGATGTTACTACAAACTGCTGAAATTAGATTAATGAAAATGGATTAGATTCTGGCCCTTACTATGACATGGAGATTACTCTGCTACAGGTAGAAATCTCTCGGTGAGGTAGAATTGGCAGAGTGACTCCATTAAAAGTCAGAGGAATTACTTTGGATTTACACCATTGCAATGTAGAGCTGACTTTTGCCCTAAAAACCGAATTAATTGTTACAGTAGATATACCATATAATGTCCTTTACTAATGTACAGTACTGTGTGTGTGTGAACTGCAGTTAAAAACTGTTACAAACTGCTAAGCTGTGGTGGAAAATGTCATGCCACGAAGAAAGGTATCCATTTTACTGATTTTACAAAATTCCTAGTCGCTCTTAAAGCAATCCCCCAATATGAATTATTTTAATATATTTTACTCCAAACAGCACTTCAGATTAACAATGTGGAAATGAAAGTTAAAGACTTTTTCATTGCTTCAGCAAAGCAGTTAGTTTCTTGCTACAAGTAAATGAAACAAACAACCAGTAATTTTCTTTAGATTTTTTGCATCCTTTAAGACTAAGGACCTGATTTGCACAAAAAGTCAATGAAGTTTCATTATTTCAATATATTGTTGTTAATACAAAGTACATGCTAAACTCTAGTAAAGACAAGCCTGAATCTCTTGCACTAATAATTTGCTCTGGATTGAGTTTCTCAGCAGGGCAGCTAAAACAACAAATTTGCGTGTACAAAGCTTGGCTTTAATGTCTTCAGCAAATGAGAAAAAGATGACTGTAGGATTTCTCTCTCTCTCCCCTCCAACCTTCCATTTTATTTTGCAATACAGTTGTAATGGCCACCATAAACTAAAGCATGAGTTTATACTGTCATCTCTGCTGCTTTACAGCCTAATTATCACAGCTCATTGAAGCGCACAAAAAATAGCAGTCTTGCTAGTCAACTATTTATAGAATTTAATAAAAAAAGTTAGTGTTAAGAGTGACTATACACCCACAAAAACAAAGGAGTTTTACAGTGAAGATGCAGTAATCCTCGACTACAGTAGCATCAGAATAGAGGTGATACTGAAAAAGAAAGTAGAAGGCATTCCTCACTGTTTCTAAAAATAGTCCAAAACCACACCTAGTCAATATATCAGACTAGAAAAAAATCTATGCAAGAGAGGTTATGTCACTAGGTACAACACAAATTGTATTTCACTACACTCATAACTATTTCCCCAAAGGTCTTAGCGGTGTGTGTGGGGGGGGGGGGAGGTGTGTATATGTACGTACGTACACATACTATGGGTCTGTCTAAACTGCACTTGGGAAGTGCACTGCAGCATATGTAGGCGAACCCAAGCTAGCTTGCTAAAAGTAATAGTGTAGCCCTGGTGGGACAGGCTAGCTGCTCAAGTCCATATCCACAGTCCTGAGAGAAACAGTACTGGAGACACTGGGGAGACTAGCCTGTGTTACCGTTGCAAAACGGCTACTTTTAGCAAGCTAGCTTGATCAAATCTAGCAGGGCTATGTCTACACATGCTGCTGTCGCACCTCCTGATTGCAGTATCGACATACCCCTCACTGCTTAACCCTGTCCAGAGCACATCTAGGTAATACAGGTATATACATCTAACGCTGCAATTAGACACTGGTGGCTGGCCTTTTTCCAGCTGACTCGGGCTCACGGGAATGCAGGCTGTTTAACTGCAGTGTAGACTTCTGGGCTGAGGCTGGAGCCTGGGCTCTAGGACCTTGCTTGCAGCCCAAGCCCGGAAGTCTACACTGCAGTTTAACCATCCTGCAGCCTGAGTCCTGTGAGGCCGAGGCATCTGGCATGTGCCAGTTGCAGATTTTTAATTGCACTGTAGACCTACCCAAAGTGGCAAAAACAGCCATAAGTGAACATGAGAGCTGCTGCCTTGAGCTTATTAGGAATTTTTCATAGAATCCTAGAATATCAGGGTTGGAAGGGACCTCAGGAGGTCATCTAGTCCAACCCCCTGCTCAAAGCAGGACCTAATCCCCAACTAAATCATCCCAGCCAATTGTCAACCCTGACCTTGAAAACCTCTAAAGAAAGAGATTCCACCACCTCCCTGGATAACGCATTCCAGTGCTTCACCACCCTCCTAGTGAAAGTGTTTCCTAATATCCAACCTAAATCTCCCCCACTACAACCCCAACTAGATCATCCCAGCCAGGGCTTTGTCAAGCCTGACCTTAAAAACCTCCAAGGAAGGAGACTCCACCACCTCCCTAGGTAACCCATTCCAGTGCTTCACCACCCTACTAGTGAAAAAGTTTTTCCTAATATCCAACCTAAACCTCCCCCTCTGCAACTTGAGACCATTACTCCTTGTTCTGTCATCTTCTACCACTGAGAACAGTCTAGATCCATCCTCTTGGAACCCCTCTTTCAGGTAGTTGAAAGCTGCTATCAAATCCCCCCTCATTCTTCTTTTCTGCAGACTAAATAATCCCAGTTCCCTCAGCCTCTCCTCATAAGTCATGTGCTCCAGCCCCTTAATCATTTTTGTTGTCCTCTGCTGGACTCTTTCCAATTTTTCCATATCCTTCTTGTAGTGTGGGGCCCAACACTGGACACAGTACTCCAGATGAGGCCTCACCAATGCCGAATAGAGGGGAATGATCACGTTCCTCGATCTGCTGGCAATGCTCCTAATTATACAGCCCAAAATGCCATTAGCCTTCTTGGCAACAAGGGCACACTGTTGACTCATATCCAGTTTCTCATCCACTGTAACCCCTAGGTCCTTTTCTACAGAACTGCTGCCTAGCCACTTGGTCCCTAATCTGTAGCGGTGCATGGGGTTCTTCCTTCCTAAGTGCAATAATCTGCACTTGTCCTTGTTGAACCTCATCAGATTTCTTTTGGCCCAATCCTCTAATTTGTCTAGGTCCCTCTGTATCCTATCCCTACCCTCCAACGTATCTACCACTCTTCCCAGTTTAGTGTCATCTGCAAACTTGCTGAGGGTGCAATCCATGGCATCCTCCAGATCATTAATGAGGATATTGAACAAAACCGGCCCCAGAACCGACCATTGGGGCACTCCACTTGATATCAGGTGCCAACTAGACATGGAGCCCGATGATCTAGCCAGCTTTCTATCCACCTTATAGTCCATTCATCCAGGTCATACTTCTTTAACTTGCTGGCAAGAATATGTGGGTGACCATATCAAAAGTTTTGCTAAAATCAAGGAATAACATGTCCACTGCTTTCCCCTCATCCACAGAGCCAGTTATCTCATCATAGAAGACAATTAGGTTAGTCAGGCATGACTTTCCCTTGGTGAATCCATGCTGACTGTTCCTGATCACTTTCCTCTCCTCTAAGTGCTTCAAAATTGATTCCTAGAGGACCTGCTCCATGATTTTTCCAGGGACTGAGGTCAGGCTGACTGGCTTGTAGTTCCCTGGATCCTCCTCCTTCCCTTTTTTAAAGATGGGCACTACATTAGCCTTTTTCAAGTAATCTGGGACCTCCCCCAATCGCCATAAGTTTTCAAATATAATGGCTAATGGCTCTGCAATCACATCTGCCAATTCCTTTAGCACCCTCAGATTCAGCGCATCCAGCTCCATGGACTTGTGCTCCTCCAGCTTTTCTAAATAGTCCTGAACCACTTCTTTCTCCACAGAGGGCTGGTCACCTCCTCCCCATACTGTGCTGTCCAGTGCAGTAGTCTGGGAGCTGACCTTGTTTGTGAAGACAGAGGTGAAAAAAGCATTGAGTACATTAGCTCTTTCCACATTCTCTGTCACTAGGTTGCCTTCTCCATTCAGTAAGGGTTTCTCAGGTCCTGTGGGTGTCATTGAATAGCCAGTATCCAGTGATTAGGGCACTCACCAGAGATGCCGGAGGCTCAGCTTCAAGTTTCCTATCTGCCTCATTCAGTCCAGAATCTGGGTTGCCTACATCTATTGGGCTATAGAGTCAGTTCTCTCTCTGTCCCAGTGAATATTTAATTATTTATACACAATGCACCAGCTCCAACCAAGGAGATTGAGAGAGACCCCAACCCCAGAATAGCTGGTAGCCTGGGAGTTAGAGCTGTTTGTTAGAGCCAGGATGAAGAGGATTTACATGATACCAGAATAACCATAACCCATTAACAACCTCCCTGATTCTGAATGTACCAGATACATCCGGCTAAAATTAATGGCAACTCCAGCAAATATACTTTGTCTATGTTAACATTTCATCAATTTGAAGATCATAGTTTGTTTTAAATGACTACATGGCCTGGACCATTTTTGTCTAGGAGTGAAGAGTTCAAGGCCAGGTTCACGTATAAAGGAAATATTTTTGGAGAAATGAAGTGAGACAATGTTGAGGCAGTCACTGCTCAAATTCTTGAAATTCTCTGTGTGTATATTGAGGTAAAAGGTTTGATACTACTTTGTTGAGGTGCAGCTTGACTAATAGTGGGAAATAGGTATCACAAAAATGTACTTTGTTTTGGGATTATTTTCAATGGCAAAGGAACTTGTCATGTAGATGCTGAATTTGCTCCCATTGAAGTCCATGTCAAAGATCTCATTATTATTAATTAATTCCAGACAAGAAACAGTTAAGTCTGAAAGTACATATAGAATAAATAAATAAAAATACAAGGATGTTGTAATTATCCCAAAATCAAGTATTTTAAATCCAAGAAATTCAGAGTTAAGGGTACACTTGAAAAAGTAAAATATTTGAAGTGAAAAAAAAAAAAGAAAAGAAAATACCCAGTTCAGGCATGCAAACAACCTTAACGCTGCTCTGTCGTGATGCCATGCAACAACCAGATGATTGCAATTATGGCACTGGTCCCAAATTAGATTAAACTGACTTTTAAAAACACATTTTCTTAATATTTTATTTCCCCTCATGGTGTAACAACTCAGGGTGACCAGATGTCCTGATTTTACAGGGACAGTCCCAATTTTGGGGTCTTTTTCTTATATAGGCTCTTATTACCTCCCCACCCCCGTCCCGATTTTTCACACTTGCTGTCTGGTCACCCTAAGACAGGTCACTATATGGACTCTACATCTGAATGTAGATTTTCGTCATGGAATTTCCTTCATTTTAACAATTTTTTTAGAACCTGAGCACTAATTCTAAACAAGAAACCCAAAAAAGAATGCTATCATGTAATATTTTGAATTTTTTTCAGATATGTGGTGTCAAACTGAACTAACTTTCTTTTATTTTTATTTTTAAGGGCATATTCCTTGGTGGACCAAAGTAGCCTGAGCAAACAGGCCATTTAACCAGGATTCACAGCTCATCAGAGCAGTTCAAAGCAGCTGAAATGTACTGGTGAGTCTGGCCCTTAATTTACAATTGGTTTATTGATTTCAAGGGCTGTTTTAGTGAAGAGGGCACTATGTGATGAGGGGGAAGGGAAAGCCCAGCACCTGAGTCCCAATGTCTGAGTTTGAAAGGGACCCCCCGGAGTTCCTGGCTCAGTTCTCCTGGAGGTGTTACTTCTGTATGCATGAGGAGCCTTTCAGTTGCCAATGTCCGGACTACCATGAAGCCATGAAATCTTCACAGTGCAGTGACAGTCAGGCCCGTTACTCTACCAATGGGGACTTCTAATACGTATTCAGTCTCCCTCATAACACTGGGTCCTTACAACCAATAGAACTGTTGCATGCAAATTGGCTCAATGGGAAGGATGGTGATTGGTAGAGAATTACCTCTGAAGTCCCCATGGCCCCCGCTTAATTTACACAAGCCTGTCTGTAATTTATATAGTCATAGCAATTACACACAACAATCATTAATAACCTAACTGAATAACAACCAAATTTCTGCAAATGTATCTGATGTGTAAGATTTTCGTTAACTTTAACTAAGGCTATGTTGTAGTCATGGGTACTTTTAGTAAAATTCATGGACAGGTCATGGGCCGTAAACCAAAATTCAAAATGCTGTACAGACCTATCCTAAAGGTCAGGGAGCTCATTGATTTCAGTAGTGCAAAACTGGGCCTGAAAATGCTTGAGCCTATAAGCATTAAGAGCCCTCAACACACTCATTGAGCTCACGAAGCTGGGTGGGACCTTTAGGTCCTGATCCTGTAACCTAATCTGTGTGAGTAGACCCCTACCCCTGGCTCCACTGAGTTCAAGGGTTACAGTCCACCTGTGTGGATCATAGTACAAAAGAATCGGACCTTAATGAGCTATGGAAAGATATTAGAGGGTTTGCTTTGGTAATTTAGGGGTTGTTAAAATTGTCAGTGGATCATTGTGGAATTTTGTTTAAAGTAGTTATCACTCATATTTTTGAAGTAAAAAGTAAGAGATACATTTTTAACTCTTTAATGCATTTTTTTTAAAAATAGTAATTAGCCAAAGAGTAGTAATAAGTAGCCATTCGTGCATGCCCTTCACAGTTGGTTACAAAGTAGACTGATCATGTGGAGATCACGCATAAAATCAGGGTTCCAAATAAAGAACTTTGGAAAGGATACTGGTGGATTAGGAAGCTAATATGAAGAGCCTGGCATTGCAGTGAAAGAAGTTAAACCAAAGATGGACATGGCCTGGCGTTTTTAAATGCAAAAATGACTAGAAATTTGAGTTAAGCATCGAATTCTGACATTATATTTGAATTTTCTGACCTCTGTCAATTTGTGTCACATAACATTAACATTATTTAAACCTTATTAAATATAAAAGAAACTAGAGAACTAATTCAGTCAAAATTCCTTTCTCTTTACAAAAGAACAAGAGAGAGAAATCTCACCACTCTGTTTACGTGAAAGGAATGAATGAATCAAACCTCTAATCAGGTAAAAGGAAAATAGGATAATGGATCTAGGACCTTTACATTTTCCTGGATTTCATATTTTTATTCAACATTTTCCAAGTTGTCTCAGAAATATCAAATTAAGATGAACTGTAGTAATTATCTTAGCCAATATATCCTACATCTTTTTATCCAGTAACTTGCCTCTGAGTTTTTGTTTTAAGCATCTTATTTTCTAGCTATAGAACTGTTTAATTAGTTTGTGATTTAGTAGCCTAATAGTGCCAGCATTTGGTAAGGAGTTTCAAAACACTGTTCCTGGGACGATGAGAAACCTTCAGACGCTTGCTCCTATATACAAATACATAAACTTTGGGCCTTTTTATCCCTTGCTCACACACCCTCTATCTATACAATAAAATACAAAAAAATACCCCATCCCAGCGCCCACACCACCAGCCGGAGCCCACACCTCTGCCCCAGCCCTGAGCCCCAGCCCTGAGCCCCCTACCACACTCCGAACCCTTCACCCCTGGCCCCATCCCAGAGCCCGCACCCCCAGCCAGAGCCCTCACCTCTCCCTCATGCCCTAGCCCTGAGCCCCCTACCACACTCCGAACCCGTCATTTCTGGCCCCACCCCGGAGCCTGCACCCCCAGCCTAAAGCCCCCGCTCCAGCCTAAAGCCCCCTCCCACACTCCGAACCCTTCGGCCCCACTCTCCTGCCTGGAGCCCACACCCTTTATCTCTGGCCCCACCCCAAAGCCTGCACCCCCAGCTGGAGCCCTCATCTCCTTCCGCACCCCAACAGCTTTCCCCAGCCTGGTGAAAATGAGCGAGGGAGGGAGAGAGGATGGAATGGGCGGGCCAGGGCCTTGGAGAAGGAGCGGGGCAAGGGTGTTTGGTTTTCTGCAATCAGAAATTTGGCAACCCTAGTGATAACTTTAGTAACCAGCTGGACTTGTTTTAAAACAATTTACTTCTTTGGTCCATTAATATAATACAGCAAGTTCACTGTTAACCCTCATTCTTAGAGGACTCACCTGAATTACTAAAGTTGCTTTATGCTTCTTGCTGTACATACTTGGCTTGAATCCAACAGTTATACGGGTTCCAACAGTGTCAAGCGGAAGAAGTTCCCCAGCTTGAGGCAATACAACAAACTCTGGGTCGCTGCCTGGCAGGAAGTATGCAGTGAATGGTTCTGGATACCTAAAGGAGAGTAGAAAAGTATATTGTGCCTATTACATATGATCATTAATTCTATTTTAAAATAGCAGGTATCCTGTTGCAGTAGACATGCAAATAAACATGAATGCTACCATGCAGCTGTGAGTCATGACACTTGATAGCTTATGGGATGCATACTGAATAATAATGGGACTGTTACCCCTTTTATTGAAAAAGGAAACAACTGATCTGTAAAGACAGCTCAATTTAGTAATAGGAAAATAACCCATTTTACCAGGTACCAGTAACAAAAGATTACCATTTTGGAGCAAAAGCTGCTTGTCTGACTTATGTAAACCCCCCACTGATTTCAGTTGGTGTTGTGTGTATGGTAAGTAAAATTTTAATCAACCCATTTTATCAAAAGCAATGCCCTATGAAGACAACAAGGTTACCTTGTTAAATAACTAAAATTTAGTGTGTAAACTGGGGGGTAAGGATTTGGGGGAGGGATAGCTTAGTGGCTTGAGCATTGGCCTGCTTAACTCAGGGTTGTGAGTTCAATCCTGGAGAGGACCATTTAGGGTTCTGGGGCAAAAATTGGGGATTGGTCCTGCTTTGAGGACTAGATGACCTCCTAAGGTCCCTTCCAACCCTGATATTCTATGATCAAGTCTTTCTGTGTTTTCCGTGAAGCAACTACCCACCTGTTCAGATGTTGTTTAAATAGGGAAGATATCCTAAGTGCCTTGAAAGGAAGACAGAGAAAAATCTCTCCTTCCTATCTTCCCTTCCCAAATTACTTCCATACTTTTGTACACAAATGTTTTATGTTAAATCCAGCATTTTAAAAATTGTGTTAAATAAACGATGCCTGGACAGAGTGACTCTTATTCCGCTGACACTATGGTGATGGGGCTTTATGAGAGATTTTTTTTTATTACAATTATTGTAGGATTTGCTGTCTAACAAGTTTCAGGATAGTACAGAGGCTCTTGAAGAAAGCCTGTCTAATTTTCAACAAGGATAATGGTTGGGCAGTACAAAAGATAAGTAATAGTTTCCCTGTCTCCGGTTCCAAATTGCAGACTCTCTCTCACATTCTTTAGGGACATCTCATCATTAACTTGGTGTTAACATAGTAGAAATTTTGAGTCCTTTTTCTCACCCAAAAATTCTCCTCCTTGCCTTTAAGGTGCTGCATAAACATTTCCCTCTCTACTTACTGGAACTGGTCTCTTATCACACTGGCTGCCCTTGCCTTGTCCATTCTTCCAAATATGCCAGTCTTGATGTCCCATAGTCCATTTCTCCCTGTAGTGGGGTGATCACCCCGCTCTGGCCTTGAAGGGGTTAAAATAGCCCTGCAGAGGGCTGTGGCAGAGGAAAGCAGCACACCTAGGCTGATTGGGGGAAGCAGCCACAGCTGTGACCAGCTCAATCAGGGCCCAGCTGGCCCTTATAGGAGGGCTGTGGGCTAGAAGCTGGGAGTCTCTCTCTAGCGGTAGAGAGAGAAGGACTTGGTTGCCTGGGATCCAAGTACCTAAAGCGGTGCAGTGCTTGGGAAAAGGGCAAAGGGAGCTGGGGAGCTCCAGCCTGGAAAACCCCCAGGCTGCAGATCTTGTTGAAGGCCGAAAGGTACTAGAGCTGCAGAGGTGCAGCCTGGGGATAAGTAAAGGCAGCAGGTCCTCCCCTTGCCAATGACTGGCCATTACAGACTGAAATCTGCCCCAGTGAGCAGGGGCTAGATGATGACTGGCAGTAGCCACTGAGGCAAGGTGGAGTTAGAGGGTTGGGGGTTCTCTGGGGAGGGGAGGTCCAGAGTGTGGGGGTACTGCCAGGAGGCAGCACCCTAAGGAAAAGGGGCATTGGGGTCCAGGAGGGACACAGGGCCAGCAGCAGGCGAGACACCGGCCTGCAGAAGGTGCTCTGAGCTGGAAGTGAGCTAATTCCCAAGATGACCAGCAGGAGGCGCCGTGCTGGTGAGTCGCTTTGCTACACTCCCACAACTATCTCTGGGAAAGTGAGAGCATTAAGAAGGGATTTAAATGAGGAGATGGTGGTGTCTGGCAAACCACAAAGGGAATGCCCAGGGGCAAACGTGAAAAAAATTACACATGAAGAGAGGGGGGAAAGAGGATAAAATATAAAATAGCTTTTGGCTTTTTTCTAAATACAAATTGGCTTACCTATGAATAGCTAAAGAAGGAAAATGAAACAATTAAACAACTAGAGAATGTGAATATCATTGTCTCCTCTTCCTTCTATCCCCCATAGTATAGTACAGTACTATAAATGCAATGATTAAGGAGACTACATCTTCGTTTGTGAAACTGAAGAAACAGTCGAACAATTCTTTGAGATGTTGTCAACATCGATGTATTCATGGGTACTATACATTTTCATTCCCAGGAACAACTTTGACTTGCACAACTAGCTTTTAAAAAGAAAATCTCTCATTCATAATTCAGCTACTTAATATTTTATGGTGGATCCTTCCTGTGTGGAAATGTCCTACATTTCCTGGGTAAATGGCATGCTCCATGTTAAGGAATCTATGTAGAATTTATGTGGGGCTATATTATGCTGCTGTTGAAGAATAGTTCTCCTTTCATGAGAAGGTTTGTGAATGATTTTCTTGGTAATGAGCATAGTGTTTTTCTTCTAAGAAGTTATAAAGAAGCAAATAGTTTGTTGATTTTATAGTACCCAAAACTGCCAGACAACTAACTTAGGACATGAAAAGACACAATCCTTTCCCTCAAAAGCCTACAATATAACTAATAATCAACTTTAACATAGCTACTATGTTAAATATTTTAAGATGGGACTCACCCCGAGCTCTTTTATTAGTGAAACATGTTACCACAGAAGAGCCCCAGGTTCAGTACCATCCTCCCACTTCCCAGGCCAGTAGAGACTAAGGGCTGGTCTACACTACACAGTTAGGTCGACATAAGGCCGCTTGTGTTGACCTAATTATGTCAGTGTCTACACTACAGCCTTCTTCCTGCTGATGTAAGAGCCCTGTTACACCAGCATAATAACTCCGCCTCCAAGAGAGGTTTAAGGCTTATGTCGGTGTAGTTAGGGCAATGCAATGTCTGTGTAGACACGGCAGTCCTTACATCGACCGTGAAATTACTAGAAAGCCCAGCAGCTATAGCTCATCTTCCCCCTGCTCCTTTGGAGAGCTGGGCAGCTGGAGCCCGCTTCTGGTTGGGAGCTGGTGCAAGAAGCCCGTCCTGAAATTGACAAGGCTGCCCCCACTCCAAGCGGGGTGCGGGCAGGAGGTGGGTGAGAAGCCCCTGGTGACTTCCCCCACTCCCAGCGGTGAACAGGGAGCGGGGGGAGGGGGGGGCAGCCCTCCGTTGGGAGCCTGTGGGGCAGCTGGGCTCCCGGCAGGGAGCTACCAGTGGAGCTGAGAGACCAGGCCCTAGGCTCCCCACGCTGCCCCTAGGCTCCCCACGCTGCCCCTAACCACTGACCCAGTGAGGGTAGCATGGACATGCACCATCGCAATAATTACTGCAGTGGCTGTAAGTTGACCTAATATAGGTTGACTTACAATTCTAATGTAGACATACCCTAAGAGGCAGTACATTTATGTCTCCAAGAGCCTCTGTGCCTAAGCCAAGGGTGGGACACACAGACTTGGTCAAATAAGATTCTTACTATGTGGTGTTTTCAGGAGAGGCACATGCATGAAATAAATCTTGATGTAGATTTCTATGCCAGGTCAGAGCCCATTATGAACAAAGAGATGCATTTATATCTTCCAGCCTTTGAGTTTTATAATTACTGTCATGGGCTACAGTAATCAAGGTTGGATATTAATGACCAAGCCAATGTTAACACCCTTCTTAACGAATATGGAATAGCATCTAGAAAATAAATCCATGGTACTAGCAAGAGTGAGATGCAGTTTTTATTGTGTATTTCCACCTTTTGGTTTAATCCTTAGATTATTCTGTATGTAGCAGTTTATGCTAATTTGTATTCAAATCATTTTTGATGTTGGATTTTGCTAAACACAGATGTTTTAATGAATTCTAGAAATCTATGTTCTCAATACAAAAAAACAAGAGATCATTCTGCAATGTCTATAAAAATCCTTTTTCGGCCCACCATATCTGTTTTACAGCCCTGAATGTATAATGTAGTCTTCATTACATTATGGCCTTTGCAAAATATCCATGAAATTTACACTAGTCTTCCTTAAACCTGTCAGTAAGGTAACTCTCTTTGTCACTGCAGTTTAGGAGATACATTCCATACTGATTGCTGCCCTTTGATATACAGCAGGTTTCTCCTCATAATTTACAGGGGCTGAAAGCTGTGTTTGAAAACCTGAGTCTTCAGGGAAAGTCATAGGAGTTTTGATCCAAATATACTTTTTTTCTAGTAAGAGAAGAGTAACCTATGTTACTTATTTAAAGACATTTAACTCCACAGGAAAATAATGCTTGCAATTTGTGAATGCTATGGTGTAGTTTCAAAAATAGTTGAATTATTGGAAGTAAAACTCATAATGACATTGTTGCTGATGGGCACTCTGAACAGAGATCTAATAGACTACCAAATTCACATTTTTAAGAAGCCTTATTAGCTATTATAAAATTCTACAAAGCTAAGTTTTATTTGAAAAGCACAAGTTAGATGATGGGCACTTTTCAACAAAATAATGACATATAGAGCATAATAAGGTTTCCATCATTTCTCATCATTTATTACATTTTGTACCTGTCTGAAAGCAACTTAGGTTTAATCAATCACTCTAAGGCATGTGTCTTAGACACCAAAAGAGATTTTAACTTCACTGATGACCCTGTACCCCTGGAAATATAGAATCTTTAAAACTCCAAAAGCAGAGTGACAAAAGCCTGGTTACATGGTAAAGTACCTGAGTCAGGGGAGGAAAGGACTTTGGTGTCTCCATGTTATGAAAACAGAAGCAGATCTGGGATTTTTCACACCTTCTTTGCTAAGTAAAGGTAAAATTTCCTTTTTATTTTTCTTTGCAAGGATAGCTAGATATGCAAACTGGTGTTGCTTCCCCCTATTCCAACTCCTTTACGAACTTACATCTTTAATATGTTAAACACCAAACACCACGTTACTAAAAAGTATGATTATAAACTTTTTTTGGTGACCCTGCTTTAAATGTTCCAACATCAATATTTACACTGTGTCAACTATAGCCTCAAGAAAAATTAAGAGCTCGGTCACTATTTGTCCTTTATAACACCACTACATGAGAGATACCAAGTTAAAATATTCTAATTACATCTCTGGATTGTTGGGAAAATTTCATGGAATTGCCATTAATTAGATTGAATGACATCAAAATCCAGAACTCATTTTTGTGTTTTTATTTTTATATATATATATATATAATATATATATTACACACAGAACGTTTAATAAATGAATTTGCTTGCAGCATACATAATTAAATAATTCTGGCATGCTGCTAATTCTAGTGAAATACAGCAGTAAAGTCAGAAATATTTTTTCAAAGCTGGCAGTGTAAAACAGGCTTCATTTTTCCATTCAGAGGTCTGAAAAGCATAGAAAAATGTATAGTTTTTAAAATTAGAAACAAATGATAGACTCAAACATAGAGCCAAAATATCCTGTGTACCATTCTTTAGGCAGAATTGAAATTAACCTTGGAGATAGCCCTTTGTGACCAAGAAACTCCTTTATAGCAAATTAACTCTGCATAACGGGGGTGGGTGAGCTGATAGGTGAAGTAAGAACCAGCTTGAACCCATAATCATTCAAAACTCTGATATAGCTAACTCTGCCACATCCAGTCCTATTCTACTTTCCTGTTCATTAAGGAATCCTTTGCCAGTAGAGCTGGTAGAACACTTTTTTGCTAGAATGATTTTCTGTTTTTTTTTTTTAAAAAGCCCTTTTTGTAAAACCAAGATTTTCTAGGGGAAAATTTTAGTATTGCTGAAAAATTTGGATTTTCTATCAGGAAAATTGGTATGATGGTTCCTGGGCTGCCTGAATGTGACAGAAGCTTTCCTGAAGTGCTGCTGAAGCAGAAAGCCCTGGCACTCTGCCTCCCCACCTCTCCTGCAGCTCCAGGAGCCACCGAGGCAGAGTGTAATGCCATTTGGATTGCCCTGAGGCCAGGGACCCGCGTCTTCCAGGATCTGCAACAGCAGGGCAAAGCCCCCAATGTCAGGAGTTCTAGTTTTCTTGCTGTGGAACCACGGTCTGTTGTTACAGGGCAGCCCCACTATGTGGACTGCCCCAGGCTGGGATCCCAAAGTTTCCAGACTCCCAGGCCAGCTGGCTCCTAGGGCCACCCACTCAGCAGTCATGACATTTTGGAAAAAATCATCATGTTGTGATTCAGAATAAAATCAGCCAGAAATCTGACATTTCTGCCAGCTCTATCTCCCAGTTTTGCCCTTAGTTCAACTCTACCTCTTTTCCACAGTTGGAAAATCACTTCAATATTAACTGAACATCTTATACACACTTATCTTTGGGGGATATTGTGTGGGATTTTCTTCTTTTAAGAAGTGTATATATTTGAGCCCAAACAAGCTGAACAGATCCACTTACATTCTGAAATTATTGCCTTGTGGTAGCCAGATTTATCCTCCCTTCCTCGTATTGAGTAGTGCCTTACTCCATCAGTAGCCCTATTTTCTTTGATGTACAATGTGATTCCCTTACTTATGATGAGTAGTATCTTACTACATGAGTAATTCCACTGAACACTGTGGTACTAGTTATGTAGTAAGGTACTAGTCAGTGTTAGTAATGTGGCAAAATCTGGTCCTATGAGAAGCTTATTGATTTTAAAAAGATACTAAAAATGTTTACTCCATGGGCTGGGGCTAGCAAATCCTAATCCAGGCAAAACTCTAAGTCACTGGGTGATTTCCTCTGTTAAGGTCTGAAAGATTTTCAAACAAAACTTTAATTCCTTTTTTTTCTATTTTATGTTTTTTAACCTAAGTAATTTGAGTTATACAAGCATTAAATTACATCTGAAACACATAGGCTTCTTGAGTGCTTAATTTTATATTGAATAAGAAAGTTGCTATATTCTACATTTTAGTTGGAGACTTTTTTTATTCCTAAATTATAAACTTTTTCCTTTGTGGGTAGGTGTTGGGGGGGGAAAACACAAAGCTGTAGGTTTGCAAAGCAATTTCTGATGTAGCTTGCAGGATAATACTGGGAACATTCACTGAACGTGGGTGAGTGGGGGCGGGTATCCTTTTCCATTTTAAACAAGATTATAGTTTCTCTGACAGGGAAAGAGTCTGCATTGCATCATGGCACCTTCGTTTATATAACTGTAATGATTCCAACTTTATTATACCTTTTCCAAGAACATTAGGTCTCTTCACTACTATCATACACCTACCAGCAGATTATAACATTGCCTGAGCAATTGCTTCACTCTTGTTCCCAAAACAACCTATTCTACTGCAGCTGATAACTTGAGCATTGTGATAGGAGCTTTTTGCAGTGTCTTGAGGAATCATCACCACTGACAGCCATCTAAAAGCTGGAACAACTGTCCATCTCAGATGTACTGCTCTTGGAAGTAAGCTCTTTTAAAAAAAAAAAAAAAATCAATAAGGGCCAAGGACATCTTTTTATTTTGGGGATCTTACAATGACAAATTTGTTATATATGTTAACTATCTGCTTATCTGCCAGTGTACTGAGTACACTTACTAGACATGCAATAAAAAAGCAAATTAAAAAGGGAAAAAAGCAACCTCAAAAACATTCACATATTGATTTAAATTGTAAGTCTCATACTTTTGCTTCAAGCTCATCTTTTCCCAATAGTTTTAAATTTATTCATAGGGGAACCATATAGTTGAACATCACCTTCTTGCTGTATTAGGGACTAATATGTGTTTTAATACTGTACTGTTATGCAATTGTAATAAACACACAGAAATTAATTACTTTAAAATCAGATTACTACTGATAATTTTCTGCTGGACTTATAAGGCGACATTACTATATGTGTACCATTATGAAAAATGTTGCTGTCATTGTCAAAGTTTATTTCCTTTATCAGATTAAAAAGCATATTAGAAGTGGGCTATTGACTGTTTACATAACAAAACCAAAAGGAATGCAAACAGTGGAAATGGAGGGAAATACAGCTTTTTAAAACAGCTGCGTCTTAGTAAAAATATTTGGTCACAGTTCCATTATTTTGTAATACAAATGCCTTAGTGGTGTATCATGCAAATTTTCCCCCTATACATTCTAATTCACACAAGCATTTTAGGGCCAAACCCTGGAGAAATCCTAACTCATGGAACAAGCCCACACATGCTTATCTTTCAGGGTCAGCAACCTACCCCAGGATTGTAGAATGCCTCAACTTCCACTATCACACCTTCAGGACAGCACTTGTGTACTGCATCACTTGCATACAGGGGCACCGGAGGTAATGGATGGTGACTGATGTCACAAGATTCATTTGCTTCACCCTGCTCCTCTTGCCCAAACCCATCCTGTCTGATGTATTTCTCTTCTGAGCGTGAATCCCATCCTCAAAACCTGGATATATGCTTTATCTTTGAGAGCATTACCTTGTCTGACTTGTAAGCCTAAAGCCAATCACTGATTCTTTGTTTAAGCCGGCTGCTTCAATATTGATGACATCGTCTACTTCTGGCTCAGTGGCAAGTAACAGTATTGGAAACTTCCAGGCACCACCTGTAGTGCACCGTACCACCAATGTTGCTGAATTCCTTCAAAATTAAGTTAAAATACCATTACAAGGAAGGCATAATGAAATATAAGGTCAATAAATCAATGTCCAAAGTGCAAAGTAAGCCTGTGTTTCTGCAAAATTGCAGTGCATCATAGTGAAAATACAGTTGGCTCTAAATTGGAATGTAAATTTTGAACGCTGTATACCACATTATCAGTCTTACTTTGGAATGGAATGTCAGCTAAACAGCCCATCTTGTTTGCTGTATGTTAGTTTTACTAAGGGCTGGTCTACACTAACCCCATAATTCGAACTAAGATACGCAACTTCAGCTACGTGAATAACGTAGCTGAAGTCGAACTATCTTAGTTCGAATGAAAAAGCACTTACCCGGGGTCCACACGCGGCGCGCAGGCTCCCCCGTCGACTCCGCCTACTCCGTTCGTCGAGCTGGATTACCAGCGTTGATGGCGGAGCACTTCCTGGTTCGATTTATCACGTCTAGACAAGACGCGATAAATCGAACCCAGAACATCGATCCCGCGCCTCCGACCGGACGCGTAAGTATAGACGTACCCTAAGAAATGACCTAATGCAGAGGCAAAACAATTGGTGTGGCCGTAAGGCCTGATTCCTTTATTTACACAGTGTGACTCCATATATTGCAATGGAGTTACTCCAGATTTACACTGGTGTGACAAGAATATGGGCCCCAATCCACAGAGGGACTTTAAACGCTGAGTCACAACACTGAGTGTTACAATGCTTAACTTTTGGGTGCCTAGCCAGCCAGTGGAATCCACAAACCCTGAGCTAGGCACGTAGTCTCCCTGCAGTGGCTAGCTACAACAGTGAAAATGGTGCAGTCCCATCAGGGCCTACGAGATTATGGGGACCCAACCAGCTGGAGCGCAGCATTTCACCTGGAGCACAGGGTCACAATGACATTCACTCACATTTGGCCTTTGTGCCCCTCCGTCAGATGGAAGGGTGACTGGGCTAAATTTGAGTGAGTGACATTGCAAGTTGGCACACAAGGTTACTGCATGACTCAGGTTTGGCCTGGCCACCCTGCCTTCATGATAGGCACCAGGTTGCAACGCTACTCATTGCTCTAATTTGGTCTGTGCCGTGTGAATGTGGGAAAAGGTGATAGGAGCAAATGGAGCTGCTGGATGGCTGGGATCGAGAGGAATCACCCTAATCCAGGAGCAGAATGCTGAGGAAATGGTGTTGATAAGTGGCCAGGAAGGTCCTTGGGCAGGGGGTGAGGGGCTGGGTATGAGTTGTTGGTGGGCTATGGGGTGAGCAGGGAATGTTGAACGCTATGGACTCTGAGGGGTTGGGGCAAGTGGGGCATGTTGAGGAGTGGAGGGATGAGTTGTGGGGACTCTGGGTGGAATAGGGTATGTTAGCGAGTGCTGGGGTCAGGATTCTGGGGTGAGTGGAGGATGTCTGGGGCTGTGGCCAGTGAGGCTGAGCTGTTGGGAGCTGTGGTGAGTGGGATGTATGTCCCGGCTGCTGGTATGCATGTGGGGTCTGTCAGGATAAGTGGGGGCTGCTGGAAGGTTGTTGGGGTATATGTGGGATGGGAGGGGCATTCCAGGGGTATGTGTGGGGTGGGGCATGCATGGGATGGTGCTTTTCGGAGCAGCCTCTGATCAGACTTAATCTCTTTACTCTGTTAGCCTAATTAGGAGAAACACATTCTACTCACTGGTGCACTCTCGCTCCTAAGCAACATTTTGAAAATGGAGAACCATTGTCAACCTGGTCTGATCAGCCAGTAAATTTGGGTTGCCCAAAAGTAGCTGGAGCATACCAGTAAATCTTTCATTCTAATTGGATAGGGTTTGATCCTTCCACATATCGAGAGAGAGAGAGTGTGTGTGTGTTAGTACTTAGGAGATGTTACAGGTATTAATGAGGGCTGGCTTTTTATCTAGGATAGGTAACATTCCTATGATATGAAAGCAGACGTACCATAAATGCCTGACTTAGATAATTGTGTAACATGGACTAGATACCATGATCTATGAAAAGTGCTGAGGATGTAGTTGTTTCAATAGTGTTTGGGGGGCTTGTTTGCTTATTTTTAAATTGCATGGCAGTATGGATCCTTGTGTTTGGTGTCTGACACAGAGCCAACATTTCATTCATTCGTCGAGTCTAAAGCCAGAAGGGGCCACTGTGATCAGCCAGTCTGACCTCCTGTCTAACACAAGGCACAGAACTTCCCAAAATAAATCTTCGATCATATCTCTTAGAAAAACATCCTATCCGATTTTCCAAAGTGGCCTGTATATTTGTGACACTTGTTTGCATTTGGTGTCCAGCCTTGTGATTTGTGAATGCAAAGCAAATGCTGTTTGTGCTCAAATTGCGAGTTTTCCCATGGGCAAAATTGTGGGTTGAGATATAAAGATTTGGGGCTTCATTCCCCATTGCATTACTCCTCTTTTACATCAGTGTAACTCCATTAATTCAGTTCCAGTAGAGTTGCACCAACTTCAAACTGGAGTAACAGTGATTACTCAAGCCCTTGGGCTTTTTCACTAACTACACATGTACTTTGATGTGCCTTGCTACTTAGTTTAAAGTTTGACATATAAAAGCTGTTGCCCATGTTTTATGTTGATATGATGTGTGTATTTGTTACTAATTTGTGCAGTCTCATAATTGCTGTTGAGCAAATTTTCAGTTAGATAACAGTTATTGGTAAAATGTTAGGGTTTGAACATGGGGGCTCTATCTTATGGTGACATCATCGACGAGATTGATTTTTAGAGACTAAACCAGCAGTTCTTCCAGCAGAAATTGAATGAGCAAGAAAAGTTGATATATTTGCAGACCAAAAGGTGGGAAAACAATGGTTTTGGTTAAATTTTGTATAAATCCATAAATGCATTTTTTGTGTGTGTAGATAGCCTGCATGTTGTGTTCCTGTATTTATGGATATATTCTGTTTTTCCAAGCTGGTAAATGTAAGCAACATTTTAGATTTTGGAATCGGGAAGGGGGTCCCTAACCTATTTTTGCACCAGAGTCCTCTGGGGACTTGTTACGTCACTGTCTCCTATACGGTGCATGGGCACACAGAGATAGGTGTCTAAGCATGGGATCCACAAAAGCCAGCACACCAGTTGGGGAACAACCTAAGCTAGCCAATAGCAGATGCTGAGGAGAGAGGTGTGTCCTTTGCCCTGTCCCTCTTAGGGACTTGGGTCACTTCCTCCAGCCCAGACTTAGGCATCTATCTCCACTTATTTCCCAGAGCCGGGAACCCTCTCCCTGGAATCAGGTGCCTAAGCTGTTTCTTGCCAGAGTGACAACATTGCACACCCAGGGCCGGTGCTTCCACTAGGCGACCCTAGGTGGTCGCCTAGGGTGGCAGGATTTGGGGGGCCGCATTTTGCCGCCCTCACCGGCATTTCAGCGGCGACTCATTTCCCGGCGGCAAGAAAAGCGGCCGCCAAAACGCCACTGAGAATGCAGCTTCAGAGTATCTGCTGCTGAAGTGCTGCCGATTACGGTGGAGGAGCGCTGCGGCCTAGGGCGGCAAAAACCCTGGCGCTGCTACTGTGTACACCGAACTCCACACAAAATGACCAACCAGTGTGGGGAGATGGAGGGAAGGTGGAAATCTCCCTTACAGTGGTTCCCAGACTGGGGTTTGTGAACCCCTGGGGGTTCATGAAATGGCGGACAGAGCTGTCCCTAGGGACCCCAGGCAGCACGGGGCTGGCAACCCGGAGCCCCTGGACTTCCAAGAGCTAAACAGATCAAAGCAAGCATATCTATCACACTGAGGAGATTTAAACCTCAAGACTCCTTATAAGAAATGGAAAGGGAGGTGGGTATTTTTTGCTGTTTTTAAAATTAAATAGGCTGCTAGTATTGTTTTTAAAATTATGAAGAACAAGTTTAAGCTTTGTTGTAACATGTGTTGTTTGCCTGGACTGCTCAAGACCTGAATCCTTGTGTAGAAAGAACTCTTTGAGTTGGGTTCTTAAATATCTTCATGCTGTTTCACATCTGATACTCCTTGATGAAACATAGGAGCCTTGTCATATAATAGGCTTATTCAAAGTGATAGAAGCTACGAAAGTGAGATCTTGAAAGTGTGTTGATGGTTTTCATAATGTAATAAAAATACTGTAATGATAAATAATAATTGATAATAGTGTGTAAAAGGTGTGTCATATAAAACAAATTTTATATTTCCAAGATCACTACTTTTATAATTTATACTCGGGTAAAGGAGAAAATCCCTAGAAATATTTTTTAGGAGGGGGTTTGCGAGACTTGACGTTTTAGTGAAAGGGTGTTCACGGGTTGTTAACGTTTGGGAACCACTGCTCCCTTATTATCTGTAGTGCAGCAGTTAGGGTATTTGCCCAGGATATGGGAGACACTCCCCACCCCTTTGAATTCCTCCCTCTGCCTGATGAGGAGATGCGATTTGAACCTGGGTTTCTCACCTCCCAGCTAAATGCCTGAACCACTGGTCTATGGGAGATTCTGATGTGATTCTCCTATTGAAGCTGTTCCACTATTTAAGTAAATATGCATTGATCCAGAGAATGACTCCATAGTCCAGTACTTAAGGCACTCACCTGAGCGGTGGGAAACCCATGTTCAAAATCCCTTTTCCTCATCAGGCAGAGGGGGAATTGAACTTGAGTCTCTCACATCCCAAGTGAGTTCCCTAACTACTGGGATAAAGGTTACAAGGGAGGTTGTCCCCTCCCCTCCCATCCCACCCCACTCAACTGTTTTGTATGGCATTAGGCATGCTTTAAGAATGCCTAGCAGATTGGGCCCCACAAGCAAGGTAGGTGAAGGAGTACCTATCTTCACCTGGTTAGGGGATGGTGATAGGCACCCATACTGAAGCATTATGGTCAAGTCTGGAGGCAGAAACAGGTGCTATAGACTTTTACAGCAAAAATGTAGGCTCCTCCAGGGTTAGGTGGCAGCTTAGCAGGGGTTTTGAGGCTCTCATGGCACCTACAATTTTAAATGTAGGCCCCCTAACTCCCACTCTAGCTCCCCAAATTCTTTTGTAGATCTGGGCCATGGTTCATAGTGTGTTAAACTAATCTGTAGAACCAAATATTTGAGCTTTGACTTAGGTTCTTGTGCTTCTGAAAAAAACTAAGGATGTAATAGGTTTAACAGTTTGTATCTTGCTTTGCCGTACCTTGTCAAATGATGCAATAAATGCTATGACACTGAGCTGATACAGAAACTAATTTTACCCCAACCTTTCTACACTCTGTTTTATGGGTCTCCGGTACATACAGATGCTAGAGATAGAGGAACGTCTCAAATCTAAATGATACCAATGAGAAGGTTAAGTGCATTTTATATCATAAATGAAAAGTGGTTACTCCTCTGTTAAATTTCCTTGATCTCTGCTATATTTTGTTTAAATATAACTAGGCTAGCCTAGCACATGTCCCAAACTTATCAAACCAACTCTCCTGTTGACAAATAGGTTTTGATCAATATTTTAAAAAACGAGGAGTCTGGTGGCATCTTAAAGACTAACAGATTTATTTGGACTAACAATCTGTTAGTCTTTAAGGTGCCACCAGACTCCTCGTTTTTGTGAATACAGACTAACACAGCTACCCTTCTCATATTTTAAAATGAGATATGTATGAAAAGATAGTTAGTGTCCTCAATCACTTACAGTCAGATTCAGTGGATGCATCATTTGTGTATTCAAGGGCAAAGTTTAATATTCAAGTGCAACTGAAGGACATTTCTTTTCATAAAGCCAAGGATAGGATACCAGCTATCCAGTCCAAAGGCTTTTCCAGAGTACTGCTCCCTACACTAGTTATGGCCACCAAGGAACAGGTAGATACCCAGGGTTTCTTGGAATTCCCTTTATCACAGGGCTCCAGATTCACCCTGATTAAAACAAATTAGGGCTGTCAACTAATCGCAGTTAACTAACATGATTAACTCAAAAAAAATTGTGATTAATAGAAGTTGTAATCACACTATTAAACAAAGTGCATAGTGTCACTTTCAGGTGACTTGTTTACTTTCTGTAAACAAGAAGCATGCAGCATTATCTCCCACAAATGTAAACAAACTTGTTTGTCTGAGTGATTGGCTGAACAAGAAGTAGGATTGAGTGGACGTATAGGCTCTAAAGCTTTAGTTATTTTTTGTACATAATTCTACATTTGTAAGTTCAACTTTCATGATAAAGAGATTGCACTACAATACTTGTATTAGGTGACTTGAAATACTATTTTTTCTTTTTTACAGTGCACATACTTGTAATCAAAAATAAATATAAAGTGAGCACTGTACACTTTGTATTCTGTGTTGTAATTAAAATCAATATATATGAAAATGTAGAAAAACATCCAAAAATATTTACATAAATGGTATTCTATTAACAGCGTGATTAATTGCGATACATTTTTTTAATCGCTTGACAGCCCTAAAACAAACGTTAAAAAATAAATACACAAACACATAGGGACACTTTTCCAAGAGAGGTGATCTCTCCTGGCTCCTTTGGATGCCATGAGACTTGGATTTTGATACTGCTATAATTTCTTATTTGATGTTGCTAGGGCTGTGCCATTGCCAATGCTCCACTCTACTCAGTACAATGATACACACATAACCAGCGTAAGAACTTCACAGAACCTTCCCAACCCACATTTAAGATGAACCACTGGCAGTTTTAATATCAAAGCATCACAATGGAAAAGGGCAAGTAAGCACACCCCAACTGTTTGTTGTTAGAGGAAAAACAGAGAGAGGCAGAGCAGAGAGAGGGACATATGGGCAGGAATCAAAAGACAAAGAAATATATTGCGCCCACTACTGCCAGTAAGTCTCATAGCAGATATGGATTCTTTAGAGGTTCAGGAACAGAGACTTACCTCATTGGTTTGTTAGGTGCAAATACTATATTGAAGGTCAGTGTTATAATCCCAGAGTCTGCATCCCGATCTTTTTGCACCAGATTTATAGCCACTGAAGACTCTAGCTGAGATTTAACTTTATTAGATTCATATTGAATTTCATACAGAAATTCATCTGTTGTAGAAAAACCTAAATGAAACAAGCACAGAAGATCAATTTGTGAATGTTCTAAATGCAAGCATTCTTCTTTCTAACAGGATTATAATTGTAACGATGTGTTTTGGTACGGGGTATGACATATACCAATTAAGAAACAGGTAGGTATCTAAGAGTGGAGACATCTGCCTTCTGGTTGAACAGGGAATTTCACTACTTTCCATTGGTGGGGTGGAGAATCTCAGACAAAAAGAGAGGGGGGAAAAAAAGGAAAATCACTCAGGAGAAGCTTAATACTTATACTTCTGCTCTGATGATCAATGCTCAGGTTACCATTTTCACAGGCAAGAGGGGTATTTCTAATTCATGAGATAAAAGTAAGTTAGAAGAGCATGATGCTGTTTGCTGGTAATGCCACTAGGGTACTATCCAAAAATCCCTCATTTGGAACATCATTGTCAGTGCTGGCTGCTAACCAGAGAAACAGTTGCTGTACTGAAAATAGCAAAGATGTCACGCGCAGCGTGTCTTATCTCAACCACTGCAGAATCTATTAAAAGGCCACGAAGCAATGTTATAAGATTAACCATCTGAACATCTTGAAGCAAGTATTACAACCGGTAAAAACAGCAGCCTGTCCTTGTGAGAATCCACTGCGTACCTTGGGCTCTATTGAGGGGGAAAATAATTGAATAATGGGAAGTATGTTGCTGATCCACTTAAATTAGAAGTATTATGGGCCATGTTTCTGGGCTATCCTAGCAAAAAAGATGTGAATTATATTGGGAGTGGATTTTTATTTGGCTTTCAGATCCCATATGAAGGAAAAGGCATGTGTAGGCAAAGAATTTAAGATCCATATAGTTCAAAGAAAAATTCAGGAGGAAATAGTAGTCAAAAAGGTGCCTGGTCCCTCTGGGAGTTCACCAATGCTAGACCTGTGGCTTTTGCGTCTGGCTTTGATTTTTTTTTAAAAACACCAAGAGTGAGTACAGAGAGGAGTACACAATGTGCCTTACTCCTGCGGCTCCTCTATTAATAACAATATTGACCTTAATCTATGTTCAGTTTGATATTCCTCATTTGATACAGCAGTAGCCATGATAAAGAGATGTGGCCAAGGCACACAGTTAGAAAAGTGTGACATTAAGTCTACATTTCAGTTGCTCTCTGTCCAGCCCAAGGATTTTAACTTGTTTCTAGTTTGAAGGTTACTACTGTTTGAATTGATGTTTGCCAATGGGCTGTTCCATCTCTTGTTCAGATTTCAAGAAGTTTGCACAGACCTTGTTATTTACGATTGTAGGAGATATTGGGAAGAAGGTTGGGATCTGGATCCACGGATATTCTATTGTGCATTGGGTCCACATGTGGGCAGCCAGGTCAATAGGTGGATCGTATCTGAGCTTCAAGGCTGAAGCCATTTGCCTTTGTGGTATGGCAGATGGGGTATGCATTGGAATCAGCACACACCCCTGCTACACTCTTTGAGGTCTGAGCTATAGCCACATGTTCTGATTACTTGTCTGGATAAAACTGGTCTTGCAAGTTGCACTGGTTTAAATTTAAGGATTAGAGGGATGTGAGCTGACTATGCATTTATGGCCTCACACTCGATTGGTTTAGTTGGAGATGCTTGAAAGATGAGTTTGGCGGGTGGCCATTGAGCCAGCCTGCATTGACAGGGTATGGAAAAATATGAACCGTGAGGTAGCCAGGATAATTTTAGGAGGGGTAGGGGTGGTGAAAACACACAAGGATATCAGATACAATGGCCCTGAACTCTTTGGGATTGGGTCAGGCAGGAGATGGGTATCAGGCATGTTAGGTATGGGGTGTGTCCATACTAATCACTGCCGAGGCTAGTGACCAGTGAGAGTAAAAGCTAAAAGGGCCAGCTTCCAGAGCTAAATGAGACCCAGGATTGTGCAGTTGGACTTTGTGCTCCATGAGAGAGAAGAGCTTGAAGTCTTTGAGGCCTTGTGGCCTCTGTCACTCCACCTCCCTTATGCAGGTGGCAAAGAAGTTTCACAACTGAACTGAGTCCATAGGGTAGACAGGGAAGGGTCTACCCTAAATTGTTCTTTGGTGGTAAAAGCACCCTGTTTTATGCCAATTATATGCCTGGTTTATGAGAGCTGGGGTGAACAAAGTGCCCCTCCTCAAGCTGTAATTAATAAAGTTGCAGCCTGTCATTTAAACCCATTATACACTTCTGTCACTCATTCACCTGCTTGTCCTGCTCAGTATCTCTGCTGTTTTATTTAATCACGAATACAAAAGACAGAATAGTGTGTTGAAACTTCTTAAGGGTAGTCGTGTCAATAAAAATGTATTATTTAAGTAAGCATTTTAATTCCACAATTCCCCCTATGCCTGCAAAATAAAACAGTTTGTTATTTGATTATCATATATATGCTTAACTGATTTTATGTTGCTAAGCCAGGGGTGGCCAGCCTGTGGCTCCAGAGCCACATGCGGCTCTTCAGAAGTTAATATGCGGCTCCTTATATAGGTGCCGACTCTGGGGCTGGAGCTACAGGTGCCAACTTTCCAATGTGCCAGTGGTGCTCACTGCTGAACCCCTGGCTCTGTCCCAGGTGTTGACCCACTCAACCCCTTCCCCCAAGGATCCTGCCCCTTCCCCAGAGCCTGCTATGCCCTCTCTCCTCCCCCTTCCTCCAAAGAGCCTCCTATATGCTGTGAAACAGCTGATTATGGCGGGCAGGAGGCATGTGGAGGGAGAGGGAGGCGCTAATTGGTGGGGCTGCCAGTAGGTGGGAGGCACTGGGGGCAGGAGCGAGGGAGCTGATGCGGGGGCTGCTGACATATTACTGTGGCTCTTCGGCAATGTACATTGGTAACTTCTGGCTCCTTCTCAGGCTCAGGTTGGCCACCCCTGCTAAGCAGTGCAGCCGTTACCAGCAACTTTCATATGCTAAGTACAGAATGCTTGTACAGGATTATAATATAGTAGTTCCAAATTCTATACTTCAGTTACAAATGTGCTGTCATATAAATATATGGTCTCCCAAATAACACACATATCTTTTGCTATAGATGAGAAAATTCTTGGCATCATTTTTTCCTTCTCCCAATGTAATTCATACTTGGACATTAAAGTATGCATATAATTTCCTGTTCCTGTTCAAACTGATCCCTTGATAAGTATGGTGTCCAGGTGAGGCACTCAGATTGAGAGACAGTGCAAGGCTTATTGTCATTCCTCTACACAAATGCCAAAACATGGAGATTCAGACATAAAAATTAACTTAGGAGAGAAACCAGGACATCATTTGGAGCCTACCACAGAGGCAAAATTGCGACTGCTGAACAGATGTTTCTTTCGGCAGTCAAATCACACAATACTGCACAAAGGATGCCTGTTTTATAGTTCAAACAGTTCAAATGCTAGGAAGAAAATGCAGTGGCTGGTAAATTGATTATTACATTCTGCTTTCAGTTTCTGAAAACATTTTTATTTGTTTTCCTTTCCACATTTGTATATGATGTTTGGCTTTTTATTCATAAGTGATAAGTATTTATTTTTCTGCTCAGGGCTAACTGTTTTATAACCTGTTCTATGTTCATATTAGGTATTCTGTTAAAATATTTTAATATTTACAACACTTGAGAAAAAACAATGTATTTATATGTGCCAAATGAAAGTATTTGAAAGCATCTTTATGCCAGTCCCCTAGCTGGTTGTGAATCTGCACTGCAAATCTAATTTACGGCTGTTCAAAACAGAAAAATGTAATTAGATTTGCATCAGAGCTGCAAACCCTAAAGACTACCATATTATCATATTATGGAAACCCTCCGTGAATATGTTAATATTTGTTTCTAGACAGTTCCGTGACACACACGCTGCCTAAATGAAGTGGCAGCTGCTAGAGGCAAAAAAGGTTGTATATCATTACCAGAAAATTGTCCACGTTGTGTGACTAAATCAAATGATCCAAGTTCTTTGAGCTCTTAAAGATTCATTTTGATTAAAATGGTAAAAGAATAAAGCATCAGGAGAGAGAACTGCCTTGGTTTTTAAAGTACTGCCATGTCAAACACATGCAGGCAATTCCACAGCTTTTACCTATCAAAATTTTATACCTGATGTAGAAAGGTCATATTAACTATAATCATTCACAATTATTTTTCTTTTTAAAACCACTATTCTCTATTTACTGCCTAATACAACTGCCACTTCAGCTAGTTCAAATTGTAACACAGTGCAGCCAACATGAAATGCAGCTTAAGTAATCCATCCCTGTTTTCAAAGGTAGCCTGGTGGAGAGAGCCCTGGCCTATTTTTTATTCCTAGCTCGGCCACTGTATCACCTTGGAAAGGCCACTTCACCTCTCTGTGCCTCAGTTTCTTCCTCTAAAAAACAGAGGTATTGCAAGGTGCTCAGCTCTCCATATGGCCCTGCTACTGTTGCTTCTTCCTTGGCTCTGAGTAAGAAGCATGGTATTGGACAATAAAGTTATTTGGACTTGGCCAGCATGGCACTTCTGTTGGAGCCAAACCCTACAGATTCACACTGCTGCATTTTGGGTAATGCAACCGAGAGGCTGAAGAGATCCTTGAGCATGGCTGGTTCTGTCTTTTGTGCCAGAGCCCACAGGACAGCTTAGTGTGTACCTGGGAAGCTCAGGAGCTTCTATGTTCTCAGCACGTTTGAAAACCACTTTTAAAACGACTAAATATGGATTTTCTGTCTTCCCCTTCCTTCTTCCTCCCTTTCTGTTTCTCTTGTTCCCCATATATTTTTTTTCAATTTTGCTCTCCGTTTATCAGATTATTTTTCTCCCCATGATGTTTCCCTCAATTCACTCCCAGCCCTCCCTCTTTTCCTAGCCATCGCTGATCTTTAGGAAAACTATCAGCCTCTTGTTTAGAATTCTCCTCCTCTAGTCCCCTCTTTCAGCAGCTTCCCCCACATTCTCTCCCTCACCCTCTCTCCATGTCCCCTTTCTCTCTCTCTGCTCCACTCTTTCTTTTCCATCACACAATTTCATATAGTATTTTGAAATAGAAAGCTCTGATAAGGGAATTGGATTCTCATAAGTACTAAATGTCTTTGTCTGAGCCTATTAAATTGGTCTTTTTGTTGTTAAGATTTATATAACATTTTTCAGTAACTATTAACAAGTTTGTAATTCTTTCTAAACACATTCCACTCATAATTCAACAACATCTGTTTTGTTTATCTCTAATGTTCTTAAAATAGCTAGGAATTTAACAGAAGTGGTCTCTTTCTCTTTATTTTATTACTTTTGACTTTATTAAGAGAAAAGAGTATAGGCAGCTACTTTATTATTTGATAAACACAGAGTACTGCTTTTATATTGAATGGACAAGGATTTTTAAGGCTTCTGAGTCTGGTGACAATTTAGAAAAAAATATAATTGCTGTTGAAACATTATTCGTAAATATCGTTTACTGTTCATCTTAATTGATTTTGTTCTATGTAGTTTTTGAAATCTTTGTTTTTTAAAATGTTTCTTTCTTATGTTGGGTTTACTTGCAATCTTGCACACATAATTATTTGTGATGTTAAAAAGTTATATTTTGTTAAACGGATCATAAAACCTGGATTCTGAAGAGATGAAAGTTACGTAATGCATTGCTTGTTCCGCTTACTATCTTGAGTTTGTTTTGATTAGAATGTCATTTTTAAAAGGATAAAGTTGAATTCTCTTGGATCTGTCAGAAGCTACTTTACCTATTAATATTTCAGCAAAAACCCTGGGAGCTGAAGAGATGCCAAATGGATGAGTTCTGTATGGGAGTGACTTCTCAAACCTTACAAGCTTTGTGAGAATGTCTGATTGAAATGTGCACTTTTGTAACTGTTAAATCTGTCAATATTAGACACTCTCTTGAACTAACAACTCAAATGATTAAAAGGCCAGATCTGGCGCAAGATATCTGAACCAATACATTTAATTTAATTTATAAGAGCCGTAGCTCAATACAGGGTAAAGGAACTATCTTCAAGTGCTCAGAGTGGCTCTATAGAGGGAGTATATACTCTTAAGAGTACATATTGTCATCAGAGATTCTGAACTCTGGCAGAAAAGTAATTGTTGGGCCTTTCCATCAATTCAGAATGCCTTTGGAGGACTCGGACAAAACAGAAAAGGAGGCATGAAAACCAATGTACTCAAAGAACTTTCCTTTCCTTTTGGAATTATCTTGGTAGATCCTCACTCTTGGAAGAGTGACCCACAGGGTACAAGTCTCCGGAAAAAGGCTAAGCAGTACTTCATAAATTAGAGAAATGCTCTCCCACAACAAGCCTCTGATTTCTCTTCTAAGATAAGAAATGACTGTTGGTTAGAAGTGTGAATGGAACTCCATGCAGCAGTTTTACAGATTTCAGAGTTAGATACAGTCCTCCAGTATGCTGGAGATGTTACCTTAGCCCTAATTTATTGAATCCACAGGCCATCTGGTACTGCTTAGTCATAATATTACAGGGTCTGATTTATTTAGAACATCTCTAAAAAGAGATTGATTTCCACTTGGAGTAGCTCCCAAATACCACAAATAACCCTGGAGCCTTGCAATAGCTTTTCCCTTCTAGTAATAACTCAGTGCCCTCTTACACAGTTCACCTTTCCTGAACAATTTGTAGGATCTGGAGCAAAAGAATGGGAGACTGTTGTGCTGATTGTGATGGAACTCAGAAACCACCTTTGGGAGAAGTTTCAAGTGTGGATTCAGTACCACTTTATGAAGCATTGTGAGAACAGGCTCAGCCTCAAGTACCTGAATCTTATTCATTCTCACAAAGATCCAAAGGAATTCAACTTTAACTCCTAGCTGGTATAATGACTAATGGATATGTAGGTTGTAATTGGAGCATTACACTAAAGGCTTCTAAGGACAGTCCACGTCCCAGGGTAAAATTTTGAAAATCTGACCCAGAGGCACTTAAGATATTCAAGCACGTAGAAGATGCAGACAGGTGCCTAGTAGGATTTTCTAAGGGCTGGTCTACACTGGGGCAGGGGATCAATCTAGGATATGCAACTTCAGCTACGAGAATAGCGTGGCTGAAGTCGACGTTTCCTAGATCGAACTAAATCTTACTGCGGGTCCACGTGGCGCAGGCAGGCTCCCCTGTCGAGAGCACTTCCTCCTCTCGCTGAGCAGGAGTTCCGGAGTCGACGGGGGAGCGCTTCTGGGATCGATTTATCGCGTCTACATGAGACGCGATAAATCGATCCCAGAAGATCGATCTCTACCCGCCGAATCGGGCGGGTAGTGTGGACCTACCCTAAGACACCTAGGCACCTAGATCCCTTTGATTTCAAATTTTAATATTCCTATATCTGGTCCTAAATGAGTTGAGTTCCATTTGCAGAAGCATTTAGGAACCTAAGTCCCATTCAAAGGCAACCTCTTCACAATGGAAAGGACCGGTGCTGATCCATAAAAGAGAGGAAAACAGTCTGCTGTTGCAGCAGGTAGTCAGCTTTTGTTTTTTTTATTACACCGGTGACTGAGGCAGCTGTGGGCTGCAGGACTCCATTGTTTATAGGAAAGATAACCTTCCCGTTTTCCAGAGTTCGAGAAATTTTTGTCCTTGAGCACTCACTATAATGTTATGTTTCCATCATTTGAGCCTCAACTCCTTATCCCCTAGAGACCTGGTGATTTAAAGTTACAGATTAATCTGGTCAAGTCAGTAAAAGGAAGGCTGGATTTTTTTTCGTATAGTTTGGATGTGCATACATGTGAAAATATGCACAGACAACTAATCAGCCCCTTGTACATATGGTTTTTAATTACATGATCACATACTATTTTTTGATAAGACACCCAGCTTCATTCAGTGCCCAGGCTGGATGGTGCAGAAAGGGGAACTATTCAATATTTTGTTTTATCCTCATCATTCATTGTGTGGTTCAGACACAGCATCCAAACTCTGTACAGAATTATTAATTTCTTTGGATGGAATATATAATGTTCCATCAAAAGAAAAAAAGACGCTACATTAAAAGAACCTTAAGGATGCAATGTCAAGCCCTCAAAATGCTAAGAAATGCCAGAATTAAGGTTGCCTGTGTAACCTTAATGCATATGCACAAAGAAGCTGAATTATCGTACATCCTTTCATTACATTATCAGATAATATATTTGCCAAACTCTAACAAATCTCTATTGAAAATATGTGAAATGACGTTTTTCAGGCACTTATAACTTGGCTGGATATGGGTAGATTTTCATGGGGTTGGCAAAAGGCCTGTCCCAGACACTAGGATGACTCCCCTACTAAATTTAAGTCTTTGCACTAAAGAAGCTAGAGCTTCTCAAGGAAATGGTTGAAAGAGTATTTTTAACATGGGAAATCATTTTTTTCCTAATCTCATCCTTTGAAATGGTTTTAACTGTTTTAGCTGAAACTTTAAAGTAAAATTCAGCCTGAGGTAAACACCAGGCATGGAAAATTCCAGCCTAAACAGTTAACATTTGCCAAAGTTAAAAGCAACCTAAAACAGAGTCTTACTATAGAAAGTATCAGGCAACATTAACTACAGGCTATGCTCCCATCTCTGCCTAGAATGACCCAACCCTAAGAAAAAGCAAAGTTTACATAAAAAGAATGTAAGGCTTGCAGAGTTAAGCAATTAAAAGTTAGGAAATGCCAAAGGTAAGGTTATTTGACAAAGCTTATTTTGAGTAATTAAGGATACTGGACTAGATGGACCACTGGTCTGATCCAATATGGCAGTTCATCTTACCAACAGTGAATAGTAGCAACTACTTCAGAAGGAGCTGCACAAACCTGGTATTTTAGACATTTATGGCTGTAATTCTAAATCAGATTCCCTATAGGTCAGAGACCCCAACCTGCCCAAACACACTTTTCCATACATATTTATGGTATAATTCTTCCACTATATATGACCGGGGAAATGGTGTGATTCTGGGTCAGAAAGCGTGAAGCAATGAGTGATGTGGATCTCCATTTACAAACAGAACATTTGTATTTATTGATTCTTTGCCACGTTTCTGATGAGCTTTTCCCACATGTAAACATCACGGAGATACAAAGAGAATGTTTCTAGAAAACGCACACATCCACAAAAGGAAAACATAGTTACTTACCTTCTCATAACTGTTATTTGTCAAGAGGGGTTACATATGTCCATTACAATGTATGTGTGTGTGTGTCTCATGCACTGGTGCAGGGGAGTTTTCTCCAGTGACACCCACAGAGGCAGTCCCGTCCACACCCTGGCTCTTCGTGCTCAGGAGATTATAAAGGACGGAGTAGTTCTGCCCCTTCTTCAGTGTAGACTCCAATGCAGTAGGAAGGAGGGCAGGTCATCATGGACATATGCAACAGATCTCAAAGAACACCAGTTACAAGAAGGTGAGTGACCATTTTCCTTCATTGAGTGCTTGCATATGTCCATTACGCTGTACGTTATTCAAGGCAGTGGAACTTGGTGTCTCATTGAAATAAGGAACTTCAGGACTGCTTTTCCCATGATCACATCTCCCTTTGATTCAGAGATAAGTACACAGTGTCTTGTAAATGTGTGGAAAGAAGACTATGTCACTGCCCTGCAGATATCCATTCGGGGACATGTGCCATAAATGCTGCAGAGGCTGAATGTGCTCTAGTCAAGTGTTCTGTAAGTCTTGTAGGAGGTGTTATATCTTTGGCAGTATAGCACATGTGATATTCCATTTTGAGAGTCACTATCCTATAATCGGTTATCCTCTCAGATGTTCTACATAGGAAACAAAGAGTTGAGTAGAAACCCAATGGGGCTTTGTCCCCAGCCAGGTAAAAGGCCAAAGTTCAGTGCACATGCAGAATGTGCATGATTTGTTCCCTTGTGTGAGCTTGTGGCTTTGGGAAGAAAAGTAAGTATACAGACTGATTCAGATGAAAATCAGGTTCCACCTATGAGAGGAAATTAGGGTGTGGCCTAAACAGGATATTGTCTTTGTAGAAAATGATGTGCGCTGGGTCAGTGACAAGTGCATTTAACTCTCCCACTTGGCCACTAAGAGAGCTTCCTTTGCCATATTCTTTTAAAGTTTCAGCTAAAACAGTTCAAGACATTTCAAAGGATGAAATTAGGAAAAACAATATTTTGCCAATGTTAAAATATTCTTTCAACCACTGCTTCTTTAGAGCAAAGACTTTACATTTGGTAGGGAAGTGAATTTAAATTTGTTCGAAGTGAGCAGGTGCCTAAAGGCTTGAATTGGAAGGTCTATAAGGGCAGACAACACTACATTCAAATTTCAAGGGTAAAACCCAGATGCACACTAATGAAGCCGAGGGCTAAACCAGACTCCTAAAGATGTAAAAGAGAGTCCAGAATTGTTTGAAACTTTGTCTGAATCAGCAACACATTATGGAACAGCCTCCAGATGTAGAAGCACTTCCAGTTACTCAGGTAAGCAGCTCTTGTGGAACGCTATCCGCTATTGAGAAGGACATTCTGGAGTGCCACAGAAAAGTGAGAATCCTTTGCATTTAACCTCTGATGACCCATGCTGTGAGGTGCAGAATTTGGGTGCAGAACCCACACATGGTTCTAAGTTACGAGACTTCTGGCTGGCAGCAAGAGCAAGGGTTCTCTAGTAGATAGCTTGTGTAGGTTGGAATACCACAGCTGCCTTGACCAGGCTGGAGCTACAAGGCATATTCTGCCTCAATCTTGTTTCAGCTTGAGAATAACCCTGGGAATCAGGGTTATTGGTGGACAGGCACACAGAAGAAGATCCTTGTCCCATGAAAACAGGGCTGTGACTTGCCTTGGAACAGAACTGGGGGCACTTTCTGTTTTGCCAAGTTGCAAATGGATCCACCATCCAAAAACCCCATATATGAAACACCGAAGCTAGAATGGCTGTGTTGTGAAACCGTTCGTGGTCTAAGGTGAAGGATCTGCTCGGGCAATCCATCAGCACATTTTGAACACCCAGTGAGTGAAATGTTCAGAAAGTAACTGAGCTTCATATGCATAGATTCCACAGCTGGACTGCTCTAGGCAGAGGCTGCCTGACCTGGAACCACTTTTTTGTTCACATAAAGTACCACTGTGGTGTTGTCAGTGAGCACCTGAACAGTTTTGGCCTGAATATGAGGCAGGACCTGTTGACATGCACAGGATATCGCGCACAACTCAAGGACACTGATGAGTAACCTGGCCTTGCGGGCAATCCACAAACCCTGAACCTGAAGATTGCCCAGATGTTCTTCCCATGCCATGGTTGAAGTCTGTTACTGAAATCACAGAAAGAATAAGGGGAGAGAAGGGAACATCCCTGCACACATCTTGTCTCCTCCACCAGCTCTGAGATGACAACACCCTGTCGAGAATGCATACCAGCTTATCCAGGTGGTGATTCTGAGGGAAACATGATGACTTGAGCCATGCCTGCAGTGCTTTGAGGAGATGCCTGGCATGAGGGGTCACGTGTGTATATGCAGCCATGTGAACTAGGAACCTAAGGCAATTCCTTACTGTGGTTCATGGGTGATCCTTGAGAGACACACACAGGTCTTATATTGTCTGGAATCTAGAAAGAGGTAGAAAAGACCTGTTAGAGGTCGAGTCCAGGAGTGCTCCAATAAACTCTATTCTTTCTTAGAGGCAATAATGCTGACTTTTGTTTATTTTCAGGCTCAGAATGCTGAACAGGTGGAGCATGTGATGGATAGCAGTCTCTACTAGGTGTCTGGAGTGACTTTAAAACAAACAGTCATCCAGGTAATGAGACATGTGGACATCTCTCTGGCAGAGGCAGGCCGCTAGGAATCCCCACGGACTGCAACCAGGAAGAACAGCCTGTAGTTACTACCCTAGCCATGGCCCTGACAGCAGCAATGCCATGTCCAAGGAAGCATGAAGAGTTTGAGACCAAATGACATTTTGCAACAAGGGACTGAAACTGCCCCCTAGAACTTTCTGGCAGTTTATTCATGAACTGAGAGATTGCCTCCCAATTAAAATAGTCATATCTGGGCATTAAGACTGGTTATTGGCCATGTGGAGCGATAAACTTAAAATACATCTTTCTACCAAAGATCAAGCTTTTTTGCATTTTTTCCTTGGGGTTAGCTTTAACCCAGCATTGATGACTCCTCTCATTCACTGCAACCAATACTAATGAGCCTGGCATAGGGTGTAACAGAACTGCTTAAACCCTGGGATGGAACATGGTATTCACTTTCTGTTCTTTGGGCCACAGGTGGAAAGGAAGAAGTGGTTTGTCACAGAGTCTTGGTAGGCTGCATGATGACCGTGAGTATTCTCCTCCACTAGCTCCACTTGTGTACCAAGAGAAGCAGCCATTCTTTTGAGGAGTTCCTGGTATACCTTAAAGTCATTCAGTGCTAAGGAGGATGCCGACGATACCAGAGCGTCATCCATTAATAAGGATGATACATTACGGGGAGGCAAGGGAGAAACCTCCTGAGGTTTGGTGCCATGATACTGGCATAGGCTGCTGCTCCAAAGGGGGTTGAGGTAAGTCCAGTATACTGAGATCATAGGTTGATCAGTACTGACCATCACAGGTCTCTTGGTACTGGCAGGTGAAGACTCTGTCTCAAGTATGACTAATGAGGAGACTGGAACAGTAGCAGGCCCCAGTTATTCTGCCCACATGTTCCAATCCCAGGCTCTACTCTTCTCAAATCTCCATCCATGTGTACAAGAATGTGACCTGGAGGAAGCCCTGGACTCTTGGTAGCATGAGACTTGAGAAGCCACCTCTGATTCCAACAAAAAAATAGGAATATTCTGAGAGCCAAGGTGGTGTATTAACAGGGTTTGTGTCTGTTTGTTCCTGAGAGACTGTGACCAGAATCTATTCCAGGAACACAGCACCAGCAGAAGCACGGATGCCTTCCTAGCTGCTGGTACCATGCAACAAAGGTGGAGTCAGCATCAAAGTGCAGGATGACAAAGAGTGCTCCCGTATGGTTGATGGGCTCACATCAGAGCCAAGGAGTGTGGTACCTGCACTCACACCGACCAAGGGTCTTCGCCCTGGATCAAAGGAGACTGTGGCACCGAAAAGCATAATAAGTCTCTGTCCACTGCATCAGCCTCTGGCATTATTGGTACCTGTATTAGTGGCTGTCCTACTGTGATCAGAGATGTCTCATCTGTCACAGATGGTGAAGTAGCAGTTGTGATGGCCCCTGGGAGAGTACCAGAGTGAACGACTCAGGTCTATCAGTATGAGTCACTACCAGGCAGTGGTGAGCTGAAGGGCATGCTCTACCATGGATACCAGCATGACCATCTGTGGAGGAAACCCACATTCTGGTCTTCAAAGAGCCTGACATCGACTTCTTATGTTTGTGAGAACATGATTACTCCAAAGTCTTTGACCTTGAAGAAGACCGTCCCGGTGACAAGAATCTCCTTCAGCCCCATTGGCCAGTAAAGCTGGCTCTGGGAAGGAGTCATTGAAGAGCTTCCCTTGGACAACTGAGGAGTTCAGATGCTAGTGTAAGAGTTGCCTTTATAAGAATGTGCTGAAGGTCTTCTTCCTACAGCCTTTTTGTCCTGGTCTTGAAGCCTGGCAGATCGAGCTTGTGTACCAAGCTGTCTCTTATGTAGCATAGGCTCCCCTGGTACTGGGCAAAGCAGGGAGGCCTGCCTAAGTGAAAAAAAGAGCCAAACCAGAAAAATGATAATAAAAATAAGAAAATAACATCAAAAGAAAAACAGTACCACTAGGTAAAATAAGTAGCAAGAACTTTGTTCTCAAGGAACACAGAATACTCCAACCACCAATGGTAAGAAGGAACTGAAAGAGGGGCAGAGTGGGGCATCTCTGCCCTTTAGATGCTGCATTTGGAGCATAAGGAGCCAAGATATGGTTGGGGCTCCCTCTATGGGTACTGCTAGGAAAACTCTGGCACTGGTCCACAAGACCCTCTCACACACCTCTAGAGTAATGGACATATGTGAGCACTTGAAGAACATTAAAGAGACATTAAAACCTTAAATTTAAAACAGATCTGTCAGAATTTGTCATATAAATGTTAAAATATTAAACAGACATTGTTAAGATTGATAGGCATAAGTTGAAACAGCCTTTAAAAAGAAGCAGATTCCTGAGTATGAAAATTCAATCAGCCTCCCCAAAATCAAGCTTAAAATTCTATTAAAATTTATCTTCTCTGCCCTGTGAGCCATTGGTGAGAGAACCAGGGTGCTAGCTTTCTTCATGTTGGCTCAAGTGTACACCTTGCATGACTACTTAAATACTATGGTGATGGATACATTAGAAGATAGAAGATGAAATCCTATCCCCACTGAACTTAGTGGCAAAACTCCCATTGACTTCAACAGGCCCAGGCTTTCACTCAGAGTGCAGGGTACACACGTGTTCTTCTTCCACTCTGCCTGTTTGCTCTGTTGTCATGTAACAGCGTGGTAAAACTCCCAGGAACACAGGGTCAAGGAATCATCAAATATGTATACACATGCTTGAAAATTACAACAAAGCTGATTTTCATAGAAGTGGAAGGGATCTCGAGAGGTCATCTAGTCCAGTCCCCTGCACTTGTGGCAGGACCAAGTATCTTCTAGACCATTCCTGACAGATATTTGTCTAAACCTGCTTTTAAAAATCTCCAATGATGGAGATTCCACAACCTCCCTAGGCAATTTATTCCAGTGCTTTTAGGACCATCAAGACTTGAGAGTATTTATTTAGCGCCACATACGTTTTTAAAACAGAAACATAGACTAGAAAACACCTTCAAACTTCAAAGTGCAGTTTGACTCTAAAAATGGTATTGGGCGGTTTCAGGTTAGTCTCTCAAATCTTCTCACTTTAGAAGTAAATATACAAGTGTCAGGCCTATAAACTCACCTTGACATCTGAGAATCAACCTGTTTCATTCCTAACTTACATATCACCATGGGACTGGAACTCAGTAACAATTCTGTTGGTGATGTGAGAGTCGGAAAATAATCCAGCTCACTCGCCCATAACTGTATTGGCTCTGGTCGAAAAGAGGTAAAATGACTCTCACTACACACAGGAAGCAGATCTTCAAGTAAGGTAAGTCATTTTTACATAAAATCGTTTCAGAGTTGAGCTGCACTTTAAGGGCTGTTACTTTGTTTTATTTTTTTGTGATGCATTCTTGATTTGGGTACTGCCAGTAATTGGAAAATAATTCACTAAGCTAGACTGATAATTGACAAGTTTACAAAGAGGACCAAAGATAGAAACTGATAATAGCCTGATTAATCTTTTAAGTGTGTAGTTACATCTTGTGGGAAAACAATTATACTTTTAAGAACAAGAAAGGCAATTCACTCGTGTTATTTTTCCACAAATAAAGCTCTTAATATAAATAATTTGGATTAGTAGAATTTTACTATATACAAGACATTGAGCCACTGTTTTTTTTCCCAAGCTATCTTAAGCAAGAGCAATGCTGCAGCATAGCAATTTCATCCAATGCCTTATGGTGATTCTATTAAACTATTATACCCAGCTGCTTATCTGAAACATTTTAATTATTAACCACATGTGCAAAGCTTCAAATCAGCTTATGTTTGCAAAATGCAACTTTGTTTGCATTTTTCATAAAACACATTGGTCTTAGTGTATTTTTGTGCCATTTTTACTTGTATTGGAATTGTGGAACTGGGATAAATTAATTAGAGGTAGGCAACTTCATTTTATCTAACTGCAAAACCAGCTGAACAATGCAGGTTCAAAAGTTTAACATGGCTGTTACTGGGAGCATATTTTGCTAGCGAGAAATGGAGGGGGGGAAGGGCACAGAATTAAAATTGTAAATGAAAGAAGGGAGTATAGATCCAATGAGTCTGTCTTCAAGTACAGCTGCAGAAGAGATGACAGGGTGCACTGACCTGAAGATAGGGCAGACATTAGGAAAATGTACTTAACTTCAAGAGCAATTGGAGTGTGTAATAAACTGTCAGGGAAGGTGGTTTAGGCACTATCAGTGGATATTCAAGAACCAGATATGATAGAAGAAAGGATGATAGGAATAATTCTGCAAAATAAAATGTGAAGGGATTTTGGTCTTGCTGGTTCTAGGTATATATTTATGTTTGTTAACAGTATCAGTGTGAGGTGGCTCTCCTAAAATCTAGGCAGATCTCTGAAGAAATCTGGATTTTTTGTGGCGGGGCAGGGAGAGAGGCTGAACCTCTTACTACTTCCATTGGGATGAAAAACCTCATTCTCCTGAGCAAAAGAAATAGAAGGAAACTACCAGTGAGGACTTGGGAATTTCCCAGACCCTATTTGGCAATGGTATTAAACTGTAGGAGAATACCATACCACCCACACCCCACGTAATGATATCTGCTAGTTCTTCTTTATCCATTAGTGTTTATTTTCAGAGTTAACAATTTAGTGACACTATCTTATTTTATAGATGCCATGAAGATTTGCTGTGTATTTCTCTAGCTAGCTTATTACTTGGTCCTTTTTTTTTTTATATTCTTGACTACTTTCTCTACCTGATGCTCATTAGTTTATCATTTCTAGCACCAGCTGTATCCTTTTTTAAAAAAGATTTGATCCACATTGGAAGGTTACTCAGAAACAGTTCCTGGCTTCAGAGGTAAATGATATGTTTGTGTTAGTTACTCAGCTACTTTTTATTTTAGTTTCTAAAAAGTAATTGCAGGAAGGATTGATATAATTTCTGATTGTGTATCTGAGTTGACTTCTTATATTTATGTGAAGCTGAATCAATCACTTCAGATGAATTTACATGAGTAATTGGTTTCCTGAAAGTTTAAAATATATTATCTAAGTATGAATTCACTTGGGTGCTAGAAAGTAGTTCTAATTTGCATAACTGTGACTGATTTTTAAGAATTACAGAAGTCTGATTCTTCATAAGAGCAAGAAAACAGCAGAAACACAAAGTGATGTGTAAAATCAGATGGAAGCATGCTTGTTGTTTACAATCCCCATCTCCCCATAATTCACCAGTTCCAACCTGGGATTTGCCATTGCTTTGAAAAGAAAAGTAGTAGTTTCTTTTTCAAGTAGTACCTGTTGTTTTGCTTTAGGTACCCAAGATACAGCATGGGCTGTCCAGGTACACACTACCAACTTTGATTACCTTGGGCATGTCTGAAGCTTTTTTCCCACAATGCAACCACATATTCCAGTTCAAAGAACTTACTGTTAACCCAGTCTTCTGGGTTACTAAGCTGATTTGCTAATGGAGAACAATATTTGCCCTTCAAAAAACGAAACATTGTAAAGCAGAAATTAAAGTTCTCAAATTTTAACTCTGCCAGTTAACATGCTGAAATTCAATTCACCATTAAGGCGAGGTGGGGGATCTAGTCCAAAAATTAATACTTCTGCTTCAATTTTCCACATTCTGCCTTATTAGTAGTCCAGACCTCTTTATACTTTTGTGCAATCTCCAATATTACTGGACAATCAGGCCATTTTATTTCCTCAACAGCCTTAATAGTAGCTAGCCTTTACCCTGCTTCAATAACAATTGGCTGCAATGAATCCTTTACTTTATTAGAAGGCATTTCCCACAATATCTTATTTACTAGATCTATTATTAACCCAAGATTTTTCAATATATCAATTCCTATTATTCTTTCACAATCAAGATCCATTAAACCAAACTGTACCTTTCCTTGCTTTATACCTAATTTAAAGTTAAATGGAGAAATAAATGGCCCTCTACTCTTTGTTTCATTAAATCCTTGCAATTTTCTTCTAGTTAGAGGCGGTCCAAATAAATTCTTATTCTTTGTGCTTATTAAAGAAAATGTGGCACCTGTATCTATCAACATATTTTTTCTGAACACTCCCCTATTAAATTCCACATCTAGAGTGGGTCTTCCCCAATCATTGTTTGTAAACGTGCCACTAAATCAGCATGATCTTCTGCTACTATCAGGGAGACAGGGGGCGCTTGGCCTCCCTAGACCTGAATTTTGGGACTAGATCAGGGGGCGGGCAAACTTTGGCCTGAGGGCCGCATCGGGTTTCGGAAAATTGTATGGAGGGCTGATAAGGGGAGGGGGTTGTGGCCCGGTCCTCACCTCCTATCCACCCCCCCTCCCCCCCGGGACTCCTGCCCCATCCAACCGCCCTGTTCCCCGGCGCTACAGCCGCACCCCCCCAGCTGGAGCTGGGCCAATGCTGCTGCGCAGCACAGAGCACCAGGTCAAGCCGGGCTCTGCAGCTGCGCTGCCCCAGGAACTCCCAGCCCTGCCACCTAGAGCATTACACCGGCGGCGCGGTGCACTGAGGCTGCAGGGGAGGGGGAAACAGCAAGGGAGGGGCCGGGGGCTAGCCTCCACGGGCCGGGCAGGAGGGTCCCGGAGGCCATAGTTTGCCCACCTCTGGACTAGATGGAGCTGTAGGCATATTCCTCTCATGATTAGCTAATCTCTGGAGCAATTCATCAGTAGGCAAACCATCAATTTGGACTCTAGGTTCATACTGTAATAATTTTTTCCATAGCCAATTCCTTCCTGGATCACCTGCCCTTTGTTCATACAGGACCACTCTCCTATTATTTTCTCCTCTATTTAATTCTCCTTTATTCTATTTTCCAGGTTTCCCTGTCCCCTTGAACCATTATTGGAAAAAGTTATTACTGACACCGATGTAGGCATTGCTTTTGGGGGTGGCATTGTTTTCCCTTTGTATTTCATACAATCTTTTTGCCTTTTCTTCTATATGATGTAATAGAGTCTGAGCAAGACCATCAGAAACCATTGCCATTCTAATTGTTGGATCAAATCCCAGCATTATTGCCCTTTTAAATTTTAAGATCATATCTTAAGCCCTATATGGGAAGGACCAGTTAGAATAGTTAATAAAGCAAGTCTCACAGTGTATCAATTGGATATATGACAAGGAAAAAGAAAAATGTTAAAATGGTTTCATTCATCACAGCTGAAAAGAGGGAAGGGAGACCAAAAATAGTAATACTGATCTCTCTCTTATTTCAGGGACAGGAAAAAGACAAGATAGGAAAAATGCAGAGAGGAGTGTTGAATGAGATATGGGAGGAGAAAGATTGGTATCCACCTTCCCTCTACCTGGACAGAGCAAGATTTAGAGGAGTTCCTGGAAAGATTACCTGTTCTGGAACCGACTAGTCAGAGTTCGACAGTGGACAATCATCTCAAATGGAATCTGTAGTTTACCAAATGGAAGAACAACCCCTTCAAGTCATAAATCCCTTATGGGGGGATCAATGTGGAAGACCAGTAGTTACGATTAACATAAAGGGCGGCGGGGGGGGGGGGGGGGCGGAATATGTCAGTCGGGTTATCTAGACACGGGATCTCCATATTCTGTATTAAACAACATATATAAACCATCAGATTTGTTGACCCTATATCGCCTCAGATATAGCTGACGTACAAGGAGTATTAGGGAATAAAAAGATTAGAGATTCCTGTAACAATCCCATTGAGAGTTAGTATAAGGAATAAGGAAATACGGAATTGTATGGAATGACATTGTAAGGAATGACATTTCGAAGTCATGAATTTGGGGAAAAATGGACTCAGAATAATAGGGATGAACATCTTTACTACACCAAGATATTCAATAGCTTTAGATAGAAGTATCTTATGGGCAAAATAAAGGAAAATTTGTTTCTATAAAATATATGTACATACGAGTAGTGACTTTTTTTTTGAATAGAGAAAGAAAAGGGAGGAGTAGAATAGATAAATAAAATGGCAGCTTGGTTTGAGGAAATTCCAAATATGGAGGAAGAGGAAATGGGAGACTTAATGAATGATGAAGAAATAAGAGATTTATTAAATATAGATACGCCAATAGATGAATTTATAAGACTAAATGCAGCAGAGGATGAAAGAGATATGGATGAAGAAAGTGGGATTAAGAAAGAGGAGGAGGGAACTCCCCCACTAATTGTGTCCCAGATACATTTAGCTCAGTATATGAGACCAATGGTTCCAATCCAAATTATTGAAGCAGAAATTGAAACACTCTGCTATATGGATACTGGATCATTTATTTCAATGATGAATACTGCAGTAGTTGGGGATATTATACGATATATGTCATGAGAAATGTATATGCTTATGGGACTATTGGGAGAACAGATACCTATTCCCTTAAGTGTTCCTCTATCCATCAACATAGGTATTAGATTAATAGATAACGTGCAATTCGGTTTAGCAAATATGGGAGTCGGTAGTAGAGGACTCATTGTTATAGATATTATAAAAAGATTGAATTGTATGATGGATATAAAAGCAAAGGCACTGTGGAATGCTGAATAAAACAATAAGAAGCAAGAGAAATGAAGTATACAATACAGAAGGTTTAATTAGGTAGTCCCTAAAGAAAGTAATGATAGATTTAGATCTTATGGATGTTTTGAGGCAAAACCCACTAAAGGTCTAATATACTTTAATGTACATTGTGGAAAGATGGAAGAAATTGATGGAAAAACTTTTAATAAAAGTTCCTACTGATAGAAAGAAAAGTTAAGCAATTTGACTGATACAGTATTAGGAGGAACAGGTACAGGACTTGGAATACTGAACAGTATAGATGAAGAGGTATTGGCTAATAAGTTAAATTCAATAGGACAACATTTGGAAGCTGTGTCTAAACCCTTAATAACCTCTTTAAATGATATAAGTGGTAGCCATCACCTTATAGCAACTTTACTCCCGGGTTGGGAAAAGTAACAAAGAGACGATCATTTGGCCATCTTAAATACAGTAGAGGTATTGCAAAGCAATGTATTGCTACCAACAAACAGTATGTATACAAGCACAGACTTGGACTAATGATGTGGTGAAAGATATATCTGGAATGAGTGGGATTTTACCTCTAGAAATAAGAAGCATAATGTGGAAATATGCCATTCAGTCTGAGAAAAGACTCTATTCTTGGTGGGAAATGGTAAACTTCACATGCAATCCTCAATTGAACCAAGGTACTACATAAATAATTATAATGTCTAATTCCCAAATTGAATGGATATCTCCTATTATAGCACTAGGGTTAAATGTTAACACTAGTGTGATGCAAACAATAGAACACAAACTCTGGATAATAAAACAGAATCAGACATGCGAAAACTGTGGAACTTGAGGCTTGTGTAGAAGTATGAGGAATTGGATATATTTGTAATAATGGTGCAATTCAACTATATGATATTATGTTTAAATGAAGAAAGAGGAAAATGCCATTATAATAAGATCCTTTTCCATTTAATTGATCAATTGTTGTATACATTGGAAAAAATGTGTATGTATTAGAAGTTGGTGTACACTGTTTAAAGTGAATCACATATACAATGTAACTCAGAACCCTTATAAAAAGAAATGCTTGTGTAATATTACCTCGGTAATTGCGATTTCAAGTGCATACTATCCAAAATTGAGACTGAAGAAATTAAAGATCAATACCATATATATAAAAGAATTAACCCAATACCTTTAGGATTAAACATAAGTTTAGTTAAGCAATTGATGGATCATCCTGAATTACAAAAACAATTACAAAAGGCTCCGAAAAATGCACAAAGGCTTATGATTACTGTGCACCATTCTATTAAGAAAATTGAACTAGTAATTGAACATATAAAAAGTGATACCAAACATAGATGGTGGGAAGTGGTTTGGGGATGGTTTCCCACAGCAACAGGATTCTTTAATGTAATTTTGCATCCAAGTGGTAGTCTTGATATTTCAAATTGTAATGGCAATTATGCTTATTATTTTGGTGTACTGGATTAAACGAAAATTCAGACAGCAGAAGTATATACAATTCCTAAGCTTTAAACAAAACTACAATAGCACACAGACAAGTGTGACCAAGGTGGGAATCAAGAGTGGTGAGGAATTGTGCCAGTATGAAAACATGTCTGCTCGGTCTCATGACTACGAGAGCCTTGAACCAACAATGGACAAGACCACACACTAATCAAACTCACAAAACAATTAAGTGCTGGATAGATAAATGTGTTTATCATACCAGCAAGGAGGAGAATTGATACAAGAGTTTTTTTAACTGTTCTAATCCTATGTCACGACTGACAACACCCAGGACAGAGACTTATGACTGCATCTACCTGCAAAGAAAAGCCTCAGGACAGGGTTTAAATTGCCATAAAATTTACTTCCCTCAATCCGCTTAACAAAAATGGTGACAGTATCATGATACTTTGGCTTTCATAATTTAGTAGGTAGTTTTGGGCTAGATGCTTTAGATAAACTATAAATAATGATAGTTTGGAGCTATAAATACAAAATGGTGGACACACTGATTTCCTATTATAAATTCTCAAACTGGAGGACACAGACTAAATTGACCAGCAGCAAAAAAGAAACAAAGATCAAACAAAGTTCAGAAAATGTGACTCAATTTACTCCAAAACACCTGCAGGGGAGGGGTCAGAGACAAGAGGATTAGCTAGGATGTCAGGGCAGAGCTGATTGGCTGAATAGTTGCCACCCAGGGGCAGCGCCAGCTTTTTTGCCACCCTAGGCGGCGGCAGGAGAGGCTGCTGCCGAAATGCCGCTGACATACCTGGCGCCCGAAGAAGCTGCCGCCAAAGTGCCGCTGGGGTCCTTGGCGGCAGCTTCTTTGGCCGCTGAAATGCTGCCAAGAACCCCTGTGGCCGAAGAAGCTGCCGCCGAGGACCCCGGCGGCACTTCAGCAGCAGCTTCTTCGGACTCCGGGGACCTCGGCGGCATTTCGGTGGCAGCCTCTCCCGCCCGCAGCTGCCGAGGGACCTGAGATGCCGCCCCCGCAAATCCTGCTGCCCTAGGCGACTGCCTAGGGTCGCCTAATGGTAGCGCCGGCCCTGTTGCCACCTATGCTAGCAGCACTCAGCTTGAAAGGTCAACCAATCAGAGAAGACCAGAAATGGAATATAAGGCTGGCCAGAAACAGGCTTGATGTGGATGAGAGAGAGAGAGAGAGAGGAGAAGAATGTAATTGTGCCTTACTGCCTGTTATATACTGTACTGCTTTCTTTCTTGCTTTACTGACTATACGGTAATCACCTAATTTTCTCTCAACAAATAAGACTTTGTTTTTGAAGAACTACTACTTGTATGACAATCCTTTGAGTGAAGGGCTGTATCAGTGTCCTTTTAAGGGTTAGCAGGATTAGCCTGCTCTGGAGACTCCTTTGTGGGTCGGAGTCAAACCTGCTGGCAATTCCTTTAGGGCGGGTCACCACCTTTCTCCCCATTTGGGCAGAATAAATTAACAATAATTTATAATTATAGGCAGGCCAGTATTGGAGTGCCTTTGGTCCACATTTTGGGGTAACTGACATATTTTTTACTCCCCAATGTAACTGTCTCTTGTATACCATGATAAGACCAACAAGGTGATTCGTTAGGATACACAGTCTTAGTGAAGTAATTTTATTTTTTAATGCTGTGTGTTTGTGGGTGGGGATGCGGGAGATCTTCATGATCCCACCAGTCTCCTGCGTGAGAAGCAAAGCACCCAGTTGCTTTTGGTCGAGTCAGTGCATAGTTGCCAACATGTAAGTTCCTTGGGGCAAGGACTGTCCTTTATTGTATGTTTTAGAGTGCCCAGCACATGTGAGCCCTTGATGCTCATTTGTACATGTACTTTATTGCTATTATTTATTATTGGCATTGGCAGTTGTCAGCTGGTGGACTGATAACTATCATGCTCCCCCAGTCACTGGAGCATCCTAGTGAATTTTAGTACTTAGTTCTTTTCAAACATTAACTAATTAATTGCCATAATACCTCTTTATAGAACTTGCATTTTATAAACAGAGAAACACAGATAAAGTGCCTTGATGAAGGCCACAGAGTGAGTCAGCATTATAACCTGGATTAGGACGACCAGAAAATCATACTTAATTCACGAGATGCTATTAGTCTCTCTCCATTCACCCAGAGGTCACCTGGCTGCTCAGCAAAGTAGACAGCTCTGATGCAGTGAAGAGGGGACCTTGTTGATATCTGTGCCATCAGCAGCAATCTGAACAGCACTGCTCCCCATAGCTATGGAAGTCACCTGAGGTCTTTCCCAAAATTGAGGGGCCTGTGGCCCTGATTTTTAAGGGACACAAAGGCCAGTTCTTGGCAGTTATAGGGGGAGTTACGAGTAATCCATAATGTTTAGCAAAGTCAGTTACAAACTTTCAACCCTCGGAACAAGTTATCCTATAATTCCAAGGCTGTGTTTGCAAGCAGAGGGAGACACAAGAAGTTTTCCAGGCAACTAGATGATTCCCGGTTGCTGCTATATTGGACTCTGTTTTTGCCTGTACCCTGCACCCAACTCTGTTCCTTTTTCCTGCTCCACTCCTAGCTCCTTCCTCAATCTTGCCTATGCTCCTGATTCCCACTGTGCTCCTGTGCCTTGCCTCCAACCATCAGTTACCAGCGTTGGCTCTGAACCCTGGCTCCGTCTTCTGACTGACTCTGGCTTGACCCTTGGCTCTGGCATTTGGTATCTGACCCTGGCTCCAACTATGCCCCCCCCCCGACTTATTTCCCCAAGCTGGACGCCTGCTTTACCCACTAGACCTGATTCCTGCTCTGACAGCTAGGCAAGACCACCTATGGCTGCGTCCCTAACACTACCTAGTGGAGAAGAGTGTGTTTTACAGAAAATAATACCCGCAGTTGACAGACTTCTTAGAAAGGTCAAGGACTGATCACTATAAAACTTGCACTGACATTGTTTGTGCTCTTTTTTCCCTGAGGATTAACAAGAGTCTGCAACTCCTTCCAGTACTGTCAGTCCAAGATCTGTTAGCTGCAACAATTTTATTTTTTGAGGGGGGAAAACGAGGAGCACAACAACTAAGCAAAGAATAGTGTTGATTTAATTTTATAATTGTCATGAAGACAGTTATGAAGCACACAGGAAAAATGAAAGGGCATGCCAAATTACAACCAATATTTCTGATTTGTTCCCAGATCCTGCACCTCAATTAAAATATTGTGAACTGAAACATCTTTGTAGGTATTTGGGTGCCAAAGACCACACCAAGCACATTGCTTTGCCTCAAAGTTCCCACATCTGATATTCCACAATCTATGACTTCCTAAACTGGAGCAGGGTTAGCTAAGATGATACTCATAAGGAACGTTAGAAGATCTTATAGTATAGGATACTTAGGTTCAGTAGCCGTTTTTTTTTTTAATATAACACAATATTAGAGGAAGTCTATAGGAGTTAGGCTGTTAACACCACATCAGATCACTGATCTGTCATAGGTGTCACATTAATTTACACTATCTTAATATTCATTGCATAGGCAAAAAACATTGAAGAGAAGTAGCTACTGAGCACATACCATCTCTGCTTTTCAGAATTAAGCTATTTTGATGGTTATTTATTAAAATAACAAAGCACATTATAAAACAATCCCCATAAAGGACTAAGAGCCAGGCTTTTAAAGGCATCTATAATTCTTTAAAAAGCTGGCCCTAAGGGCCTATACAGTAGTGGTTCCTTAAAACAAGCTGTATTTTATTTACAGTGGATTTAAAAACATCTGACAACATCAACTATGTGTATTTTAGTTGTCAATATATTAAACAGGGTTTATCTGACTAAAATCGTATACTATAAATAGTAACCTTTTAACTGTAGGATCATTATGGCATTGACTCTGTGGGACTTTTGAATGCCTTGTAATGTCATTATAACTGTATAGTATTAAGATATCCCCTCTTTTAAAAATGAATTACAATAATTTTCTATTTAAATCAAAATCATGCTGAATGGGCTAGACTGATAGTAGGTCTGCGAGCTGCTTGAAAATTTTCACATCTCAAGGGTTTATTCTTGTCCAAATTATTTAAATACTGAAACACAGTAGTAGCTGTTTAAATCTGCTCTGCCTGTAATTATCATCATCTATCTTTGGATATAGAAATTGCTTACTACACATCACATACATACTCTGATGTATCCCTGTTTCAGAAGGAAAAAAAATGAAAAACAGCTTGCCAAGCTGTTATCTTAGAGCTTTACACTTTTATTTATGCTATTACTGGTAGTCTGCAGAACATATAATAGTACCATTAAATTTGATTCCTCGACAGGTATCAAATTCGTCTAGGAATAATGACATTATAAAGTCATTGACAGCATTCTGAAAACTGCCAGAGCCATAAATGATCCTCGTACCTTTGTTGTCAAAGCATTTCATAACCATACTCCTTGTCTGAAAAGATGTAACGTCCCAATTCAATGTCTTGCAATACATGCAGAAGTTAGTGTTAATAAATATGAAATATTATGGCCATGCACAAAACATGCACATCAGGAATCTGCTAGTGTTTCAGAATGTTGTCTCTTATTTGCTGAAGGCACATTATTCATTTCAATTTAAATGCCATAGTATTGGTGAATTAGATGTAGTAATGTTAAATGACTACTGTTCATATATGATACAATTATAATGACTACGGCGCTGTTATTGTATTATTAAGAAATATACCTTTATACTTTGATATACAACAGCTCTTTCAGGGTCAAATAAGGTCATGTGATAATATTTACAACTAAAGAGAGACAAGATTATATGCTGGGAATTACAGAGCATATTTTTCTAGACTTAATTCTATTGTTTTATAAAATATGAATACAAGGAAGCTAATCTGCAGAGCCTACTGTCCACACAGACAGTGTTGGTTATCCTGAATTGTGCAGTACTAGATTAAGTATTTGTTATTCACCCTCCACTCCCCTCCTGGTTTCATAGACATTACACAAAAGACAGACTATTAAAAAGTCTGGAGTCAGTGACCTCAGATATTCAGTTCTGCTGTCCAATATTCGCACAATAAACCAACCCAGAAGGAAGGAACTTAGACAATTTTAGGGCAAACTCTTGCAGCTTTCACAATGAATTGTACTAAAGTTACCTAGCACAGGACTTTCTGTAAAACAGTGTTAATGTACAACAGAAAAATTCACAGGACAAAGTCTGGCCCCGGCTCAAGTGGTACAAATCAACCAAAAGCTAACTTAACTGGCCTTTAGAGGGGATCCTGGGGTGGTGTAAAACTTCAGTGGCAACTCTTACATGGCCACCCATCTTGGCTTCCCCAGTACAGGGGCTGTGGGGGGAAGGGGTTTCTTTTTTGGGGGTGGGGGGAGGTTGGGTTGTCCCTCCTCCCAGTGTAAAGTTAGGTGAAAGCCACTTTACAATCCCACTCCTCTCCTGAGCAGACCTTGTTTACGTATTCATAGAACATTTTTAGGATGAATTTTTCATAAAAGGGCTCTATAGTTTTGTATCCATGATCAAGTCTATGTGTAGTTTTCAGGGCACAATCATTTGTGGATTCAAAGATAACATCGCCCGATTTGTGGTCCTACATGCTTTTACATCTGTAAAGTTGGGAAGATGTCTAAATTCTAACATTTGCATCTTCAACTGATTGCAAATATAACACTGCAGGTGCAAACTGAAAAGTCAGATTGAGCTCCCATAGAAAATTCAGCTCCTCAAGATCAAATTCTGCTCCCACACTCTCACTCTGAGGCCAGGTCTACACTAGGGGCGGGGGTCGATGTAAGGTACGCAACTTCAGCTACGTGAATAATGTAGCTGAAGTCGACGTACCTCGCTCGACTTACCGCGCCGAGGACGCCGCAATGTCGACTGCCGCGGCTCCCCTGTCGACTCCACTTCCATCTCTCATGGGAGTGGATTACTGGAGTCGACAGCAGAGCGACCAGGGATCAATTTATCGCGTCTACACTCGACACGCAAAAATCGATCCCCGAAAGATCCATCGCTACCCGACGATTCGACAGGTAGTGTAGACCAGCCCTAACTTTCATGGGAGTCGTGTGAGTTTATCTAAAAGCAGAATTTCTGTCTGATGTATAAGGTATATAATACTATTGTAAAAAGTTAAATAATTGGGTAAAAACATGCAATTTCATCCACTGTGACTACAATTTGGGAATTGCTAAAGGTGATATTTGAAGAGTTTTAGTGTAGTAGCCGTGTTAGTCTGTGTCAGCAAAAAGAAAATAAGAAAGAAATACTTGTGGCACCTTAGAGACTAACAAATTTATTTCAGCAAAAGTGGGTTCTAACCCACGAAAGCTTATGCTGAAATAAATGTGTTAGTCTCTAAGGTGCCACAGGTATTTATTTCTTATTTGAAGAGTTGAGCATCAACACTGGGTCAAATTCAGCCCTGGCACAAGCAAGCACAACTCCCTTTTATTTCAGTTGAAATTGCATCCACTTGCACAGAGGTTGGATTTGGCCCTGTTTGTCAGGCTATTCATGCAGAGCTTAAGGATTTAGGGAATATTGTTAAGTGTAAGGCAAATTTGCTCTGACGCAGGTGCTCAATAGGTGCAGAAAACAAATACTGTCGCCTGTGCAGACTCTCTCTCTCTCTCTCTCTCTCCAGGTACTTACAACATCCTCCCCTTCTCTCTCTGAAATTGTTACTATGAGAGTAGTACGAAAAGATGGCATGTCCCAGAGGAAATTAACTTATATTATATCGTGGGCTGATGAAACAAGTGAGCAGCAGTCATCTTTTGTTAAACTTTATTGCCCCTACTCAGCTCACATTATTGCAGGTAACAGGCCCAGTGGTGGGGAATGTGGCATATAAACAGGACAACCCACACAGAGATGTCTCCCTCCATATTCAGCATACACACACTTACTACTCATCTTAGGGTTTATGTGAGCCCCCACATCTTTTTAATCCGTTAATGCTGTAGTGCAAATGTTCATAAATAAAAAAGAAGCCTAAGTTAGGTAATTATTCAGTGAATAGTAAAATGGGAAGCCAGCCTCAGATCTGAGACTGGTGATTGGTGCAAAAAGAATAAGCATCTCCACCTGGTTTACAAGTCCACCTATACGCACCCCCAGATATATGCTTACTGTTATATGACTATTGGGGTATTTGTTAGGTCCAGTATGTAGTAGGGATTTTCTTGCTTTTGGTAGCAAGTCCCCTTATCTTTTCAAAGACAGGACCAGGCTCTAGATAGTGTATTATTTGCAGAGTGCACTATAACTGAAGTAACTGCTGTACTGTGCTTTCTTACCGGCAGTAACCTGAACTTCATCCTGGACACTGGGTGTCTTATTTTTAGTGGTGATTGCAACATTTCTTTCTGCTGGCATAGTGGTTGTTCCAGGAACCACACCAGTTAACAGAACTTCCACTCGCTCCTCCACTCTGTATCTGGCTCGACAGCATACAACAGCTACAGGAAAGAAGGGATCAATTTTTGTAAAATGTTGCTTTTCTGAAAAATTAGTTTCTTGATTTTAACAAAATAACTAAAATTAGAAGGGTGAGATATCCTTAGAAAGATGCTAATACCAGGTATTCAATTATCCAAATTGGGACTTAGATTGTGAAGAGGAGCCAGTCTCACTGTTCCCTTCATATTCTGTCTGACAAAAACACATTGTAAGATGTCGCTCAATTTATTGAAAAAACATTCTGGACTAAGTAACTAATTTCCACAGCTGCTTCTCAAATAACACTTGAAAAGAAATCTCTGCAATTGCTTTACAATTATGAAATTTAGAAATTTAATTTAAATTCATTTGAAAATAAAAAGGTATAATATCATTTAAAATATTTTAATTGGAAATAAAAATAAGCACTGAAGAAAAACAGAAATTCAAGAGAAAGTTAATAGTTGTGAAAACTGAAAATGAATTTTTTTTTATATCTTAATTTAAGACAACATGCTGTTGCTCAGAGTTGAAGTTTTAGAGAACATTTAACACAGTTTTAAAGAACCGTACTAAGATTTGAAATTTTGCAACTTTATTTTTCCTTCAATATCTGAAGCAAAGGAATTTTAATATTCAATATGACTTCCTTGAATTCTGTAAATTATTATAATCCCTTAAAAATATTTCAATTTTGAATTCAAGTGTGTTTTATCCAGTGTATTACAGTTTGTAAAACCTTCTTGATTATAATTCTTTCAACACCATGGAAGATTAGTAAATTAGATATAGAAATTGAAGAGCAGTATTACGTTCCCAGATAAAATAATTCAGAAATTTCCAGATGTGTCAAAATCTACACAGACTTGGACAAAGAGCTGATTATCTGTTTCTCAGTTTTAAAATATTAATATTCTTTCCTTCAAAATTATGCCCAAGTGAATATCAAAAGAATTATTTATTCTATGATTATGAAAAAGCTAAAGATTTTTTTTATCCACACAGATGATTAGCAGTGACTTATATAGTCACAGATTTTTAGGTTAGAAGGAAAAATTATGATCATCTAGTTTAACTTCCAGCATAATACAGTCCACAGAATTTTACCGAGTACTGCCTGCACCAAGCCCATAACTTCTGTTTGGACTACAGCATATCTTTTAGAAAGACATCCAAATTGGATTTAAAGTCTTCAAGTGATGGAGAATCCACCACATCCCTTGATAAGTTATTTCAATGGCTAATTACCTTCACTATTTAAAATGTGGACCTTATTTCTAGCCTGAATTTACCTAGCTTCAGCTTCCAGCCACCGGATCTTGTTATTCCTTTGTTTGATAGATTAAAAATCCCTCTACTATATTCTTCACATGTAGGTACCTATAGAGCATGATCAAGTCACCTCTTAACCTTCTCTTTGATAAGCTAAATAGACTTAGATTCCCACATTTCTCACTGTAAGGCAGGACTTCCAGAACTTGTATCATTCTTGTAGCTCCTTTCTGACCCCTTTCCAATTTTTTAACATACAGTACTTTATGAAGTCTGGATACCAGAACGGGACAGTGTTCCCATAATGGTCTCAGCAATACTGTAGACACAGGTAATATCACTTCCCTATTCCTACTTTGTATTTCCCTGTTTACATATTCAAGAATCACACCAGTCCTTTTTGCCATAGCATTGCACTAGAAGCTTCTGATCAGTTCGTTATTTACCAGAACTCTAAATCCTTTTCACAGTCACTGCTTTCCAGGATACAGTCCTTGTATATGGTTCAATCACTGCTTTAGTGCCTCCTGGTGTCAGGTCAAGGAGTTTCAAGGGCTCTTTTACTCTAGCACGCCCTCTAGTCAGTTGATCTGGTTCGACCATGATCTTTTCTTGGTGAATTACCCCTCTGGCCAGGGAACATTTAAATTCACTCCCCTTCCAGGGTTACAAAATTTCAACTAAAAATTCGAAGATCCCAGTGCATAATCCTGCCCCTGTTGGGCTTATCCACAGCCTGTCCCCTGGACTCAGTCTCTGGACACTGTCTTTGGATAATGATTCCCCATTTACAGTTACAATTGGAGATCTATCAGTTAGCTACTTTTTAATCTAATATGTACTACATTAATTTTCTACAATGCTACTCTTTATAATTATGTTGTGTGGTACTAAGTCAAACATTTTACAGAAGTCTATTGTGATGCAAATAAGGATGAAGCACTATCTAATCAACTAAAGCAACAGTTTGAAGTTTTGACATCACAGCCTGTAGTCTGTAGGCAATTTTAATAATACTATTTCCAAAGAAAAAACAATATAATCCTTATATTTAGGATAACAATTTAATAAGAAAAATAGATCTCTAGAAGATTACTTGCTATGGGCCCTGATCCTACAATTGGTCAATGGGACATATATACTGGGACGTAAGTACATATGTAAAGTGCTTAAGTGCTTTGCTGAATTGGGACCTATATTTAGAAGGATAAAGTACAGTCCATTTATAACTCTGGATTGTGCGATGGAAAGAGAACTCACCGTACATAAATAATTGTTACTAAATTGTCATTAAATGCTATTGATATTCAGAATTAATGAAAAGATGTTGATGTGAACTACAAATATGTATTGTGCATAATTTACATGGCAACAGAACCAGTTAAAAATATTCTGAATTTTCATAACAGCTTTTTTAGAAATTTAAAATTTAAGATGTGACAGCTTCCGATTATATACTGTAGTATGTCACTTAAGCAATTTATTAATGTTAACATTTTTAATGTATAGTTACCATACCTAGTGAAAACAATGGCCTAAATAAAAGAGATATTTATCTCAATAACTACTGAGTACATAGTACACTAGCATTCACCTTTTGTACACCTAGTTTTCATGCTAATGAGAAAAGTTATAATGGTGTCATACTGGGCACAAGTGGAATATTTGATAATATTCTGCTTCACTCCTTTAATGAATAAAGAGGAAATTAGTGAGATGAAAGCTCTAATTAATATCACATTGACATCTGACTGCAAGTTAAAGGTCCTTAAACAAATTAGAACAATGACAGTACAAATAATATCTATTCCTATTAAGTTCAATATTTTTAATCCTCAAGACATCTCTCATTATCTTCCCACACTAATATAGGTTGTTTTCATTTGCCAAAGGGAGATTCAGTATAAAATTGACAAGCAAATTTTGAAGTGCCTTTATCTACTCACAGGCAATGCTTTTATGAAGGCTATTAATGTCTAAACAGTTCAAAATGTCCATTTTATTTAACAGAATTTAAAGTAAACTAATTCTGAAGTTATACTGTGATTAAGAAATAGATGTATTTAATTTAGTAGCAAATTATGCACTATTTATTTCCAGTGAGCTAAAACAAAAATCCCATAAATATTAGTTGATATCATTTAGTGTAAATTAATTTTCCCAGAAGTGATATGGAAAAGTTAAAGTGATTTGCAATCTTCCTTCAGAGTTTGCTTTAGGATAAGTAGCAAATTCTTCTCTCAGATTTACTCGGTGGACGCTGATTCAATATTCTGTTCTCCTCACATATTTGCAAAGGTGTTCTGGACATACAGGCTGAAATCCACCCATGTCGGCCTTCTGTATGATGCAAGTTCCAAGTGTTAGATGTCAAAAGGCAAGCAACTATTTTGATTTTATTACAGTTCTTATGTTTGTGGCTTTTCAGCTATTACATACCTGGTGCTGATTTATACGGTTGTGCTTCAGGGATTCCATGAATTGGGTAGATCCAGCATATTCCATGGATTTCCCCATTCTCTGACATGGTGATGCTGTTTGGAAATTCAAGTAAAATATGTAATTAACTTAGAATATCTGAGAAACTGGTCTTATTGGTAACTTAAAACTGTGGCCAAGACTAGGGACTTTGGGTGCCCAACGTGAGACACTGTGAAAGGCTTATTTAGTCTAAAGGGGGGAAAAACATGGACATAATCCTTTCAGATGTTTATTATTTTGGTTTGTGGTCATATTTCTTGAGTTCTTTCATGGGGCTCATTCCCTTTTCTACTTAAATTTTCCTGGACTCCAGAAGTTCTCCATGTGCCTGATTATTTTCCATTCCGTCTTGTGCAATCATTAACAGCTATGCACAGCAACTGCAAAGTGGATGTAAAATGGAACCAAATCACAATGGTAGTGTTTTACACCCACTTTCTAAAGATGTAAATTTATCACAAAAGAGAATTGAGCTGTGTATTCAGGATATGAGAACACTTGGTCTGATCTGCTCTCACTTATATCAATGCAAATTTGGAGCAAATTCATATTATATTAGTGGAAAATCAACAAAAATGGAATCAGAATACGGCCAAATATATCTCTGATAATTGCTTACACAAATATATCAAAAGGATATTTACCGATTTATTATTAGTTCAAATTTAGAACTAATTCAAATTAGTTTAAAAAATAACAGAAGAATCCAATTGTTGTTCATTTATCTAATATACCTAAAAGCAGTGGCAAGGAATTCTCTTGAGTTTCCAAATTTAAGAAAATGAAAGGCAGGTATTCAAACTGACTGAGTGTTAGCTACCATTGCAGTTCTTTATTCGGATGTTTAAACACTTACACAGAAACATCTCTCAGACTGGACAAATTTCTGCCCTTAAAAATACACATGCAATTCCATCTGAAGGTAATAGGAGTTGTATGCATATATCTGAGGGGAAAAGTTGACCATTGGCTGACAATGTTCAACAGTGATTTTTTCCTATCATAATAATTACCTTTTCAATTCTTTGTTTAATTCAGCAGAATCATCATAGGGCCAGTTTCCACCATTCTCCTTCACTACATGAACAACCACCACAGCTTCATACAATTTCATTGTGTCAGGCACAAACAACACAGGGATGTCCAGTTTACCTTTTGGAGGTAGTGGGATTGCTGTAAAATAATACATCCGTTTGTCACTAAGGTGGAAAAGGCATATTTTGAAAGCTTTGAGTCATTCACTTTCTATTTATACTTTTCTCTATTCCACAGAATATTTGGTCTGGCCATTATCATAAAGGACTATTTTCTCAATTAGAACAAAATTATTTTAACCTTTTATTGCAAGTAGTCAAATAATATATTGTTGCTCACAATGAGATGTGAAAATGCATGCTTTACTTAAAACCCCAGCTCCTGGAGACAAGTGCTTACTTGAAAATCCCAGCTCTCATTTTAAAAAAAAGTTTCTAACCTTCATAGTCGTGGAGAAAGGCTCAAACCTGGAGGTTAATTAAATACCCCAAATATGTATTTTAAGTCATAATTTTAAGGTGATCCCATGATCTTTTGGGGTCTGACTCATGAATTTTGAATGTTTGGACTTAATACTATAAACACTATGTATAAAGATCCAATCAGAAACAATCCTTTATAACTGTCACATCTACACATGGCTAAACTGTTTTTTTTCTGATTTGCCTTTATTTAATGATAAATATTTTGTATGAGAGGAAATTAGTACATTTGGACAGGTAACTGAAACCTCAAATTCTGGAATATTCATATTCTATAGTGGGTGCTTTAAACTACTATTTTGAACAATCTTTTGATTACACAGAAATGTTTACCTACCAAAGTTTTATTTGAAATATATACATTGTAAAACCTGGGATAAGTTTCCAGCCTTCCCAGAAGAAAATCTTCTAAAGAGGGTCCTCTGAGCATGACCTTCATTTTCATAATGGTATTATTTTATCCTGGGAGATTCATTTTAATCACTTCAGTGGTAGTACATTTCTTCATGCAGCTCGATTTTTGGTCTGTAGCAAAGCTGGTAGTTAGCAGTGAAATAAGTATTTGGAAACGAAGTAGCAGTATACGTTCTCTTTCCTAGTTCTCAATTAAATACTAGGTTTGAACTTCTGCTAACTGGTTTGCTAAATACTGTATTTTGTGTCAGATTTTCTGTTTTTTAAAGATCAAGTAATCAAGATATTAATTTCTGTTACACAAGTTAAAATATAAATTTGTACAATGCTCAGACTATTACTGCAGAAATGAATGGATATACTATGGGCTAGATCCTGGAGGGTAGCCAGATTTCACAGAGTGAAGTCAGGGACATGTGTGTGTACATGCATGCACACATATCACTCACCTTTGCTTGCTCCTGCTGCAGCTCTGTCCATGCTGGCTGTGACGGTGTTCCCCATAAGACTTTATGGGGAGATGCTTATAAATGTATATATGATGTAACTGGAATATGTTTTATGCTACATGTGCCATGTAACATATCTCTGTAAAAGTTATGATCTACTGAATCTATTCCTCCTGGTTGTAGGCATGTATCATTTTTGTAGCTGAAGTTATGAATATTGGTTGTATATTTGCTGGTTTTATACATAGCCTTTGTAAAAGTATGGGATCGATGTCTGGAGAAAGGAATGTGCAGGTTGAGAGCCCAATCAAGAAACTCTTGACAGACAAAAGAAGTTGCCGACACCAATCCACATCTGAGCTTGGCCAGGAATGTAGGTGGGCTTGGCTCCTAAGGAACTGAGTGGTGCATGGACATGTGACTTGCCCATGTGACCCCAAAACTCCATTTGGTAGCTGGATCCTACACAGGGAGAGGGGCGGGTATCCACCCAGGGGAGAAAGTCTATTTAAACCCCTGGGAGACCCCTCCATTTTGTCTTCAGCTGGCTAAAGAGAGAGCCTCTCCACCCCCCCACCGACACACCTGAAAGAGACTGGAACAAAGACAAGGACAATAGGGGGTGTGAGCAATTGCTGGACCCAAGCTAGGAGGACCATAGCCTGTAAAAGGAAGTTTGCTGGAACTGGTGAGGTTTTTATCTGTATTTAGTGTGATGAGACATAGACGTGCGTGTTTTATTTTATTTTACTTAGTAATTCACTTTGTTCTGTCTGTTACTACTTGGAACCACTTAAATACTACTTTCTGTACTTATTAAAATCACTTTTTACTTATTAAGTTACCTGGAGTACGTGTTAGTACCTGGAGGGGGCCAAACAGCTGTGCATATCTCTCTACCTCTGAAATAGAGGGTGAACTATTTATGAGTTTATCCTGTATAAGCGTTATACAGGGTAAAACAGATTTATTCAGGGTTTGAACCCCATTGGAAGTTGGGCACCTGGGTGTCAAAGGCAAGAGCACTTCCTGAGCTGCTTCCAGGCAAGCCTTCAGCTGTTAGGGGACGTGGTTCAGACCTGGATCTGCGTTTGCAGCAGACTAGTGGGTCTGGCTCAAAACAGACAGGATATTGGAGTCCCAGGAAAAGGCAGGAAAGCAGGGCAGAAGTGGTCTTGGCACACCAGGTGGCAGCTCCAAGGGGGTTTCTGTGATACCAACCTGTCACACTAACATCCCTGCACTATGTTAAAAGCGGACTAAGACCTGCTCTAACTTGATCAGGCTGCAATAGTCACTGCATTTTAACAAAAGCACTAAATACTACAGTACAGGGGTGCCAAACTTACTGACGCTTTGAGCTGCAAATGACAATCTTCAGAAGTTTGAGAGATGGGACGTGCCTGCCAGGGTTCAAGGCTTCTGCCCCTTTTCTGCTGAAGCCCTGAGCCCTGGTAGGTGGGCCCCATGGGGCTGAAGCCCTGAAACCCCTCTCCCTGTGGGGCAGAAGTCCCTAGCCCCACCAACCTGCTGCAGGATAGAACCCCCAAGCTCCCCCACAGTCTGGTAGGTGGAGAATGAGGAGGTGTGGGGGGCTCCATGAGCTACACTTTAACTGTAAAAGAGCCGCATGTAGCTCGTGAGCCGCATTTTGGCCACCCCTGCTAAGTATATGGTCAGCCCCTAAAGCACTCAAATGCTGTATGCGATATGAAGTGCTGTTTTGGTTAACATCACAGACAAAAGTCCACATTAGAGAAATCGTCATCACAAATGGCACCCTAGCCAGCAGTTTCAGCAGAGGCTAAATGGGCCTGGAGATTGAACTATTTTACAGTGCACCAGGGTTGAAATGCATTGGTAGGGCAATTTGAGATAACTTGTATTGCCACTACCCAAGCTGTGACCATTCCGTACCATCTTTCTGTCACCTTTCAATTGCACTTAGCGCTTTTAAAAAACAGAGAATTTTGTATCTGTAATAGGTAGGCTTGGACGGATTAGATTTTTGTTGTAAATGTAGATTTCATTGTACATGCTGAACCTGATGAGAAAATATTTCCATTGAGAACTGAAATTTGTAGATAGACAAAGTAAGAAAAATGCTGCTTGAGAAGTTATTAGTTTGATTTAAGGATATTTATTTTGTATATTTTGACATATGATGTTGTGTTTTAAAGATTATAAAGCTTTAACTTTTGAATCTCAATATCTGCTGTCATTAAATAATTATTGTCTGACACCATAATTTTGTTCAACTGTGGAAATGTGCCCTGGGCACCCCTCTGCTCCCACCAGAGGAGTTACCTGGCTGAGTGCCTAGTCAAGGTGCAGCTTTCGTCCTCCCTCTCCAGTGCTGCCTGTCTCTCCTCTGGCTGGCTGGCTGCCTCTGGAAGCCCCACTGGCTCTTGGTTGGCATGTCGGGTGACCTGGGAGGTATCAAACGGTGACCCCTTTAGCTCATCGTCCTGCGCTTTCGCTCCAATTGCCCATGTCAAAGGCCAGCCCTGGTCAACTCTTCTAGTTAAGATGGAGGGAGTGCAGTGAATGTGCTTGATTATGCTCCCTACGGGAGTGACTAAAAGATCTCATGAACTGGTGATGATAAATGGCACAAGGGGGCCCAGGCCACCGGGGAGCTCACAGGACATAGGAGGAGGCATCCACTATTGATCTTATTGGGTTTATGAGGGTTGAAGTCTTCTGTCCTCTGTCCATGTCAGTGTGGGTAGTAGAATGATGTCAAACATAATACACAGGGAAACTCTGTACAGAAATCTGAGAGTCAGAAGAGTCATCCTCAACATAATCCAGAGGGGATGGCAACTGCTCATCCTGGATTTAGGAAGTCATGAGTAAGGTGGTATAAATGAAAGATGCAGAGTCAGTGACCCAGCAAATCTCAATTTGAGTAGTCGTCCAGTACTGGTAAGTAATGGTGATTCCAGCTCATTGGAGACAAGGAGGTCCTTTGAGGATCTCAGCTGCTGTGGTACCATTCGTATATAAGCAGAAGATAGATAAGATCCTGTGGAGGTTGGCTTCAGTACCGATGCTACGGATGATGAACCCTTGGTGTAAGAATGTCCAAGGTCAGACTCCACTGATACCAATGCAGAGGTACTTAATGAGGTATAGGTACTAGGGGTACAGCAAGATCTGGCCGTGCAGATCTCTTTGAGGAAGAATCTCTATCAGCCTTGGTACAGTGGTCCACAATTGAAGAGGTCCTCGGTGCCAAGTCCGGTTTTGTAGTATGACTCTTAGATGACACTTTAGTTGCCCTCATGGTACTGAAGCCAATCAGAGCCTTTATGGAATTTCATCTGGGACCTAAGGTCGCTGGAGCTTTCTTGTGAGTCGACGACCCAGAAATTTAGAAGGTAAAGTTCTCTGTACCGTCGACACCAATGCAGATGCTACCTTGCCTGAGGCATTTGATGATGGAGACCTTGAAGTGGACATAGCAGCAGTGCTTGTATCCCTCAAGTCTCTAAGTGACTGGGATCCTGAGGTAGATGGGGCACTAACTACTTGAAGACTTGAGTATGGGGGGTTGTCAGAACCGAGGCCAGAAGCTGGTCTTAAGGCTTTCTCTGTCATCAATAATTTAAACTTGATCTCCCTGTTTTTCTGAGATCTCATTTTGAAGGTGTAGATTTTGCACTTACTGGGGATATGATTGACTCCCAAACAGCGAAGACACTGAGAATGCCCATAACTGACCAGGATAGATTCCAGGCAGGAAAGAGTTTTTGTAAAACCCACAGATCCTGGCATATCCCCGAACAAAAGTTCAGAATAACCCCCTTAATGAGGAAAAAATGAAAGGAAAAAGGAGGGGACTGCAGTCCCAACAATACTACCAAGCTAAACTAACTAATGCTATACTACTAAACTGAGGAGAGCAGGAGCAGCTCTACACTGTCTCAGGTTAAAGGTGGCTGACAAGGAACTGAGGGCAGTTCTCCCATGCAGACCTATATGTCCTTGAAATGGGGCACAAAGACACGTAGGGCGTATGTGTGGGCCAAACAGGAACTGCTACCAAAAATCTCCAAGCAAAGGCACAGGGTTATAAGCACACCTGAAGTGGATCACCCATATGGACACTCCTTGAAGAAACCAGGATTTCTGAGCCTCAGTATTCTTCTGTGGGCAGCAAATGGCTGTGAAACCCAATGATAAATGTGTGCCTCGGGTCCTGCTGATGAACCATGTAGGAATCAGTGTGGTTCCACATGATAGAATTTGTTTTTTCAGATTTCATTTTTTTTAAAACCTAGGAAGCTACAACAAAAAAAACTATCCTCTCATTTTCCCTCTGCTCTATTCAGGGTTGACTGCTCACCAAAGGGATTTGGAGAGAAGGATAAGAGTAGTAAAGCCCTGTCCCCCAGTTTCCTCCTGTTGGAAAACAGTTCTGGACACCAATATAGCTCTCCCTGGTCTTTAAAGCCACTACTTTCCACTTCTGATTGGGTCTTTAGAAAAGCAGCTAGCTAGTCAGCTGCCGCAAGCACCAGAACAACATCTCAGCATATTGTGGGGGGCAATTTCAGTACACCTCAGCATCACAGACCCCATTGCAACTGGCTGCCTGTGGTCTCATGCTGTCTGCACTGGTAGTTTGGGATACCGGGAGTGCAGGATGCTCTGGTGATGTTTCCTTCCCCTGGCTATGACATCTAGGCTGATGGCTACAAGGAGAGTATGGCATACTGTTGCTACACCAGACTATACTACCTGGAAAATCTCCAGATAGTCAGTCAAGCTACCTTTATGCCCGTTTGCATTGCCAGAGCAGCACTGGGGTAGCAGCTGGGCTGAGGATCTGGTCCTCTAGCTCTCTGATAAAATGACACTAAAAGTTATGTTTTTTTTCAAAAGCTACAAATTAGATGAGTTTATTTTTATTTTCAGTTATTGTAATGTATGAAAATCTGAGAGTTCGGAGAATTATTCTGTGTCCCACAGTGTTTATAGTAGCTAATTCTGCTTCTTAAAGAACACAAGTGCTTCTTGAAATAAATATTGTAATGATGAATCAATGTGATTGCATCCTGATCTCTGGTTAGTGGAAAACTGGTCATTAAACACCACACTAATTTTGTAATACCACTGCTAACTCATGATACAGCTCAAAAACCTTATTATAATTAACTATTTATAATGACAGTAATTCTTACATTATTAGGCTTGCTTATGATTGTCAACTAACCAACTGGTCATTACCTGCTAGTAAAGATTAATCTCTTTATGATTTTGCCTAATTAATAAAATAGATATGAAATAGGTATAATTGCAAAAACCATACACTGCTTTATGTTTCTCTTCTGTCATTTTTACTTGGTATGTATCTGCGAGCAAACACTGCATATTAAGGACTTGTTTCTACTTCTTGCTAAGTATTTATATTATAGTAATTCCTGTAGCATAGAGACACAAAATATCTATAACTCTCTCTCCAGAGAGTTCAGTAGCAGTACACCTTTAATTAAAAATGTATTGTCACAATTTCTAATGACCTTTGATCTAGGGAATGACAGTTACATGCTATTTTTTTTATTAGTGAGGAAACAGATGGTCTTTTGTAATTGGGAACATAACCTTGAATTGGATTAGATATTGAATAAAAAGCCAGTGTAGCATGTTCTAATTTACCTGTTCCACTTAGAAGTTGGGCTGCTGCATTTTGAGCCATTTGAAATGTTTGTGTCTACGGTGTCGGCCCTAGGTAGGGTGCACTTCAAGAAATAGCCTTTATTGAAGAAAAGAAGGTGTGGATAACTATGGCCAAGTTTTCATCTGTGTGAGGACTGGATCCATTTTTCTTTCCAGGTGGAGTGGAAAAATATATTTATAGCCATTGCTGCAGCTTGGAAATTCAGACATATGAGGTAAGACTACGTAAAACTCTGCTAATCTAGGGATGAACACCCTTAGGCGTGTCTAAGGGCATGTCTACACTTACCTCTGGAGCAATCGATCCAGTGGGGTTCAATTTATCGCCTCTAGCAAAGACGCGATAAATCGCCTGCCAAGCACTCTCCCGTCGACTCCGGTACTCCACCAGAGCGAGAAGTGCAGGCGGAGTCAACGGGGGAGCGTCAGCAGTCGACCTACCGCAGTGAAGACACCATGGTAAGTAGATCCAAGTATGTCGACTTCAGCTACATTATTCACATAGCTGAAGTTGCATAACTTACATCGATTCCCCCATTCACCCTCCTCCCCCAGTGAAGACCAGGTCTCACTGGAGTGGGCCATGGATTCCTCAAGATCTCTGAAAGGCTTCCTCTTGCCTACTGACTGCACCTTTGTCTTACCGAAGTTGAGTTTCAGCCAGCTGTTAATCACCTGGCCATATGTTTCTTCACAGCACTGGCGTAGGCAAGTTATGGTGTGGTCAGCTTTAGAAAGGACTATATCATGGATTTATTACTGGCAATTGAGCTTGCAGCATCTCAGTACGTCTTCCAGTGCTTTATCATAGATGATGAACTGGAGCCCTGTGGGACTCCACAGATGAACACTCTGGGAGGAGCAGCTGGCCATCACAACCCTCTGAGATCTAAGTGAAATAAGCAGAACCATCTAGAAGCAAATCTCTCTCTTCTTGCTAGGTTCCCCAAAAAGGCTATCATGACCTCAGGATCATCTGTGTTGAAAGCAGTAGATAGGTCTGCTAAAATCAGTCATGATTGTCTTGTCACTGTCCATCGCTAGGAGATCAATATGTATTCATGAAACCAACTTCAGAGAGGATTCTCCAGAGGGGATTTAAGTTGGTGTAATTTAGGGCTGGTCTACACTAAACCCCCAATTCGAATTAAGATACGCAACTTCAGCTACGTGAATAACGTAGCTGAAGTCGAACTATCTTAGTTTGAATGAAAAGGTACTTACCCGGGGTCCACACGCGGCGCGCAGGCTCCCCCGTCGACTCTGCCTACTCCGTTCGTCGAGCTGGATTACCAGCGTCGACGGGGGAGCACTTCCTGGTTCGATTTATCGCGTCTAGACAAGACGCAATAAATCGAACCCAGAACATCGATCTGACGCATTCGACGCGACGGGTAAGTGTAGACCTAGCCTCACACTATCTTCCAACCCCTTTGTGACGGTGCGGGACTCACCCCTGTAGCGCCTCCTGCTGGTCGTTCTGGGAATTAGCTCACCCGTCTCTGGAGCGCCCTCTGTAGGCCTGTGTCCCATTTGACGCTGGGCCCCAAGTCCCTCCCGGACCCCAGTGCCCTTCTGTCTGGGGTGCTGCCCCCTGACAGTACCCCCTTAGTCTGGGTCTCCCCTCCCAGGCAGACCCCTACCCGCTAACCCCACCTTACCTCAGCCTCTAGGCTACTGCCAGTCATCATCAAGCCCCCATTCCCTGGGGCAGACTGCAGTCTATTAGCCAGTCATCATAGGCAAGGGGGTGTTTGGACCTGCTGTCTCTGCGTACCCATGGGCTGTCCCCTGCAATCCCCCCAGTACCCTGTTTGGCCTTAGTCTAGGCCCTGCAGCCTGGGGGTTTCCCAGCTGGAGCTCCCCAGCTCCTCTAGCCTTCCCCCAGCCCTGCTCCAATCTAGGTACCTGCTCAGACTTCCCAACAGCCAGGCCCATCTCCTTCCACAGCTAGAGGAGAGACTGTCGTAGCTCCTGGCTGACAGCCCTTTATAGGCCAGCTGTGGCCTGATTGGGGCGTGGCCCAGCTGCGGCTGCTTCCCCAATCAGCCTGCTCCCAGCCACAGCCCTCTCCCAGGGCTGTTTCAAGCCCCTCAGGGCAGGAGCCGGGTAGCCATCCCGCTACACCCTTCAACAGGTATTATAATCTGGCTCACTGAATCTGAGTGCAAAGAAGTCTATGTTGGTGCAAATCATATGTAACAAAGAAACGAAGATAGCTAATCCGAGGAGGGTGAAAAAGGCTGAAAGATAAATTAGCCCTCATCCTACATTACCGTAAAGATTTGTATATTATCTCCTGGCTCCTCAGCATGTAACCAAATCATCTTATATTCCCTTACACATTGTGTGTATAAGTAGGCATAATGAAGTTTAATTGCGTATAAAGGAATCTAACTTACACAACCTTGCATGTCATTTCTGAGTTTGGGCCAGAGTGTCTCCTCCCCCACCCCCACTGAGCGGCTGTTTGCTTCCTGAATTATGGGAGCTTAGATCAGTCCATTCCCACCATGGATGCCTGCTGATGGGGCTCTGACGTCAGTGTTTCAAGTCTAGAATTTGAGGCCATATTTACCTGATAGCTTTTGAGGATGTTCCTTCCCTTATTAGAAAGGTGAAGAAAGGACTATGGAAATCAGACCTTAACTAGGGATACACAAATGTCTATTTCAAACTTGCAAAATAATTGAAATTGATTGGAGAAGTGTTGGGGTTTGTTTTTTAAAAAAAAGTGAGTGGCATGAGAGGAAGAATAGCTGTGTCAAGTCTCTACCCTTTATTTGAATGATTTCACATCCTCACTATTAAAAGCTCACAAAGGACAATGTAGTAGAGACAGAGTTTATAAGCTTTGTTTGCCATTTCATGACTCTTGCATTTTATAACATTTTGTATAAGTCTGACAGATACTTTGTGACTTATTTTGTTTAGAGCTTTAACTTAGAAGGATTTCTTTGTGGTACTAAAGCAGGGATATACGTTAAACAATTGCTATTTAGATGAAAACAAATGGATCAAGAACAGAGCTCAGTAATTAAATATGTAGTTTTCTTTAATGCAATTTATTTGTTTTTTAAATGAAGCCTGTCTAAATGGCCAGGCATGAGCTTTCCTGTTCATTTATAAAATTATCCTTCTCTAACTAATAGCCTACAGTACAGTTGCTGCTGAAATAAAAAACTATTTAATATATGACAGCAATATCTATAGCCTTTATTTATCATAAAAGTGTAGTAATAACTAATGCTACACTACATAAGATTGAAACTCATTTTAAAACATATTGCCAATTACAGTAGTTCACTTCTCTGGTAATAACCATAACAAGAAAAATTACATTTTAAATAGTTTAACTTTTAGATAAAATATACTAGTAATAGAAGTTAAATAATGATGAGCATACTCTTGTTTAGGATACATGCATAGTATCTTAGTGATGGTCTTTTTTCATCCCTAACACAAAGTTTCTGCCTGATACATTTTAGGGGGAAATCCCCACCACCTCCACACTCCCATGCCATATTGAGTAGCCAAGTTTGGTGCAGGAATGTTCGGGGGGGAGGTGGGGGGAGAAATAACCTCCCAGGCTGTGTAACCTCAGTTGAACCACTCTGTGGCAGCCCCTTGTAGCCACTGTCTTCCCTTGCTGGTATGGCATCCATGCTCTGTGTCACAGGGTTGCCAAGCATCACACACCGTGCAAGACACTCACGGCCTTGTTTCAAGGCTGCCCTCATCCCAACTGCTATTGCATATGTATAACTAGGCTCCTGACAGACTGCAGCGATTCCCCTGCAGTTTCTCCTCAAAGCTGCTATGGTGCATTTTACAGGATTTCAGTCTGAGGACTCGGAGCTAAAAGCTGAGCAGGGAAGAGGTGGAAGATGACTTGTCCAGATGGTGGGGTAGAGAAAAGGGGTCAGAGTACAATGCAGCAGCTGTACGTACGTAGGGCACAGGTTAGGATGGACAAATGGAATGGGAGCACAGAACAATGGGCAGCAGGACTGAAGAAGCAGAGGAAAAAATGGGGGAAGAATGGGAAGCATAGACAGTAAAATAGAGGAAGGTGGGGGAGGGGAGTCAAAGGAAAAGATGGGTGGACACAGGATTGCGGACGATACTTAGACAGCAAAGTGTGAAAGATACTTACAATGGGGATACTTAGTGAGCATACATTTTCTATCTATGATTTAATAGTAGGTTGAGCATTTTTCACTTTTTTTTCCAATTCCAATTTTCCCCAAGCATCTGGATGGGGTATAGACAAAACTTTGGAACATGGTATAAAACCTTCATTTACCTACTGACAACTATGTTGACTGACTTCAAAGGGTCCATCTTCCTCCTTTGTGCACCCAAGTGTCGGCCTGAGTCATAAGCCATTGAACTCTATGTAAGAACTGCCCATTGACTTCAACAAGCTTTGGCTTGATGCTTAAGAGCACTGGGAAATGAGGGAGCTCTCTCTCTCTCTCTGGAGCACATGCAAAAGATAACTTGCTTTACTAACAGCAGTGAGTAAAATCACTTGGCATACACCTGAAAACTAGGCAACTATGGATCCACATAACACTGGAGTCTCATGCCCACCCCCACTATTCCCCTGGCCTGCTCCTGCTCCTAAACTTCACTGTGTAAGAAACTTCAAGACAGCGAGCTCCAGAATACCAGGCGTGTGGAGCCCTTGCAGAGTAATCTAAATTATTTCCCCTCCATAAGTCTATCCACACTATCCCAGTGCGGGCTGGCTGCTGCTTCCCACAGCTCCCATTGGCCGGGAATGGTGAACCGCAGCCACTGGGAGCTGCAGGTGGCCGTGCCTGCGGACGGGTCAATGTAAACAAACTGTCTCGCGGCCTGCCAGTGCATTACCCTGATGGGCCGTGGGCGGCCTGCGGGCTGCAGGTTGCCCACCACTGCTCTACAGTGTACTAATGTCTTGTGCACTAACTTGCCATGCGCACAGTGCTACAATGCAGTGCAAGTCCTGGAGTGCATCTCTAAGCATGGCTTAATGTACTGCGCTATAGCTGGGTCCACACAGTAAACTAGTGCCTGGCAAGCTGGCACACTGTAGATTAACACCCTGGCTTGCTCCACATTTGTTGCACACTTACTTACCACGTAGACAAGCCCTATCAGAACAACACTGGAAGCATCACATTCATTGTGTAGGAAAGATGTTGTGTCCCTTTTGGCAGACAAGTATAAAAAGACTTCAGTCCTACCCAATTTGTCAATGAAGATTAAAAGTTCAATTTGTCCTGCAAGATCACATTAGTAGGAAGTTCCATTTTTACATCTCACCTATACAGTAAAACCATGACTAGTTTTTATCCATTTAATCTCATTTTTAAACCAAAATACGCACTGAAATATCTTGAATTTGTGGTTTAAAAAAAACTAACATTCAGTTCAGGTGTAATTGAATTTTTGACATATGTCATAGATATCTTTGCTTATTTTTGATAGATTTTTTTTATTTTCATTTTAAACTTTTCTTAATCATAGGTAACCGTTCTTATCACTGACTACAGAGTGAAATTCTGAAGCAACTGAAGATTTAAATCAAAATATAAGTATGATGAAGCCAGAAATGACATTGGTACAGCTGCATCTTTTTACTTTTTGTATTCAGCCAAACATTACACAACTTATGACAAGTAGCCAGAAATTGTATTAGATGTTCATTTTCAAAGAAATCAACTGTATAAAAGCAAATCTTCTCTGATTTATTCTTGCATGTGAATGGTGAGGGATGCAAAGATTACTCAGCACTTTTATTCTTTACAAAGTTTCTTCCTTGACATAGTTCATAACCTCTTGAAACAGTCAAGAAAAAAAAAAGTTTAGCTTTTATTCTCTTCTGTGAATCTCCTGTAATATTTCCCTGAGTTTCGTCATTGCTCATTGTTGACTAGTCAGTTCCCACACGTGGGCAAACATGCTCCTGCAGTAAGATTGGTTTCTGTGGAGTACTGAGACACCGTGGAGTATGATATGCAAGTCTAAGGCTGATAGAAGTGTCTTAATGATGACAGTAAACTTTTTTGCTACCTTTCTGACTAGATAATTGGAGATTAAAAAAACAAACAAAAAAACACCTCTCTCCTGCAAGGGATTTTTTGACTCTTGATTCTTATTTACCCCACAGAACTATTTCTGTCCATGATGTTGTATGGATTTTTGTCTGAAAGCAGGAATTTAATAATCTGTTTCTGAAAATGTGTGTTTTGAAAGGATTCCCTGAGAGCAGACAGATGATCTTCGGAGATGCTATCACAGCTTTTCCTCTGCTAACTTTGCATGTGGATCGTTTGATCAACTTCTTAGATCTACTAGAAGTTTTTCAGAAATTACAGTATTGCATGAGCCAATGATCTGGATGGCAAATGGAGTAGAATCAGCAGATATCTGTGTGGCCTGTTGTTATTTTTAGCAGGAATACTAGAAATGGAAATTGGAAACAGGTTCATAAACTCTGCACCTGTGCAGAGTACTGGGATTGTGTCTCTCTCCAATGTGTCAGGATTCTAACGCATGCAGTCAGGACCACGGGTCAGAGCAGGGGCAAACCAGAGGTAGGGAGGCGAAGTCCAAATCAAGCCGAGGTCAAAGCCAGAAGTTCAGGAGCAAGGAGTGGTCATGGCAGCTGCAGGAAATCCGCACTGTTGCCTGGACACTTCCTGGAATGCAAGAAAAGGCTAACTCAACAGCCAAAATTTGGAGAACGTTGAAGCAACTGATATTCATGTGTTCAAGATCATGTCCAGATGTGGGAGCTCTGGGATGGGAATCCAGTAGGAAGAAATGAAATCCACTTGTACAAGAGATAAGATGACTTCACTATTTTCAAATTAAATTCAAATCTGGGAGAGCTGGAGAAATGGTTGATTGTGGGGGTGGGAGAGCAGGTTTAGGCAGCCCTGAGGGTCCCTTCTGATTTATGTCTTATGCTCCTAAAGCTCATGCTTCAAGGCTTCAGCCCACCACCCACAGAGGTCAGGAAGGGATTTTTACCCCCCCAGGGTATTCTGGGGTTTTTTGGTCTCCTTCCTATGAAGCATCAGAGATTGCCGTGGCTGGACATGGGACACTGGACTAAGTGGGCCAGTGCTATGAGGTGGCACCAAGCAATCTTTCTCTCAAGTGCTCGACTAGCTAGCACCTGCTTGGGATCTAACTGATCACTGTGTGAGGTCTGAAAGGAATTTTCCCCAAGGCAGTGACCTTGGGGATTTTTCACCTTCCCCTGCAGCATGGAAGGCAGGTAACTTGCCATGATTATCTGTCTATATTTTACTTAGCTACTTAATGGAAATCTCTTCACCAGTTCTCACTTGGTGTTATTGGAAAGGCAGGGTGAACAAGTGCACAATTAAATTGCCCTTTTCTTTAATATATATAGCAGATGGTGTATGAAGGCAGGATTAAGAAAGACAAAAGTGATTCTAAACATAGGTATATAGTTAAATGAGTAAATCTGTAGCGAATAGCCCTTCTTACCGCATTCCATTAATTCCTAGATTTTGAAGCCATTGTGATCATCTAGTCTCACCTCCTGCATATCAAAGGCCATAGTTCTTCCCTGAATAAATGTCTGCTTCATGTCCAGTAGCTGTAGACACATATCTAGAGCACATCTTTTTGAAAAACGTGTAATCTTGGTGTACAAATTTCACTGCTCTACAGCCAAAATGCTTCTGAAATAAATGTAGTCAAACTTTACTAATTCTGGGTCACTGAGAACGAAAATGATGCTTAAAATTGTTGATTGGCTCTAGTTTTCAAGACATGCTATTGGGTCAGTATATAGGACCATTGACTTGGGAATGGCAGAGGATAAGTGAGTTATAAAGGGAAGGGATCTCCATTTAAACCAGAAATGACTAAAATACATCTTTGACTGGATCTATGAATAAATCTATGACTGGGTTTGGACAGTACTTGCTTTTTAGGCAAAACTATGAATGATACAATCTGAAGCTGGTATTGCGTCATACATGATATGAATTGCATCATGTAATTCCTAGAAGTTATGGATGATGCAATCATAACGAAGCTTACATCACTCTGCTGAACAAATTGCTCTATATCAGCTCTAGAAATCATACAGTGTCGTGCTCTCTTATTTGTCAGTGTTTGATTTTGCAAAGGGACACATTTCTGTTTAGCCAAAGTGAGCAGAGATGCCTCGTACTTGTGTGAACAGTGCAGATAACTTCTGCTATGTTTGTGGTGAAGTCACTTTTGCATCACAAAAGCGCAGTATAACCACTATGGTTAAGAAAGCCTATCACCTTTATTTTGGCTGCAAAATTGGAGATCAGGACAAGAGGTGGGCCCCACACATATGCTGCAACACTTGTGCAACAAATCTTCGCCAGTGGTTGACCAGGAAAAGGAAATCTATGCCTTTTGCAGTGCCAATGCTTTGGAGAGAGCCAACAGATCATACCAGCAATTGTTACTTCTGCATGGTGCCTCCAGTTGGGAAAGGTGTGTCAAAGAAGAAAAAGTGGACTGTGCATTATCCAAACATTCCATCAGTTATACGCCTACTACCCCACGGAGAAGGACTGCCGGTTCCAGAATCATTCTCACTTGAGTCAGACGAGGAAGAGGAAGAGGATGAAACTTCTGGTCCTGAACCATCAATGTCACAGGACCCACATTTTCTCCCATCCTCCTCCTCTGAACCACACCTCATAACACAAGGTGAACTGAATGACCTTGTCAGGGATTTGGAACTACCCAAGAGTAAGGCAGAGCTTTTGGGCTCCAGACTACAGCAGTGGAATCTCCTGGCAGGTGATGGTAGGGTTTCCATGTTCCGTGACTGTCAAAAGGATCTTGTCCCATTCTTCTTCATGGAAGGTAATCTTGTAGCCTGCAACAACATCGATGGTGTGATGGCAGCCCTCAACATCGTTCACGATCCAGATGAGTTGAGACTGTTCAGTGATTCATCGAAGACGAGTCTTAAAGCTGTTTTACTGCATAATGGCAATGTTTTGCCATCAATTCCAGTTGGTCATGCAGTCCATATGAAGGAAACTTATGACAACATGAAACAACTTTTGAGGTGCATAAACTATGACCAACATCAGTGGCAGCTTTGTGGCGATTTGAAGCTTGGTCTGCAGACTGGATACACAAAGTACTGCTGTTTTCTCTGCGAATGGGATAGTCGTGCAAGAGATTCCCACTACATCAAGAAAGATTGGCCACTCCGACAGTCATTGGGAATGACATTGCTGTGAGCTGTTCATATACAGTGTCGATACTTTGTTATGAAGCCGACATACCCAGCAAACAATAGCCATGACCATTTAAAATCCTGAATACAAGTAAATATGCCAGGTTTCTCAACTCCACTTGTACTCACTCTCAATACTGCCCAGGTACCACACGTGGTACTAAAACAGAAGATTGACCACTGCACTTGGTAGCCCCATAGAAGAAACAGAAAACCTTCTGAGAGGCACACACTGGATGTACATTTCAAGTGGGCTTTTTAATTCTGGAGAATGTTCCACGTGAAGAAAAATTACTGTCAGTCTATCAGTACATGGGCTTTAAGAGAATAAATGTAACATACAAGTGCTCTGGTATATATAGGCCAATATTTTCAAATGTCAACTCATTTTAGGTGCCTCAGTTGTTTGGCTACATAACTGGAGACAACTGAAGCCTGATTATCAGAGATGCTGAGCACTCATAATTTCAACTGGAATCAAACGGAGTTTTGGCTGCATAGCACCTTTGGAAAATGAGACCATGAGGTATACACTGTTGAGCACCCAAAATTAGTAGCCACTTTCGAAAATTATGGCCGTAATAAATATTACATCTGCCTGTCTCCTGCACACATAGCTGGGATTGACATGCACATACCTGCAGCAGAACTATGGAAAGTACTGATTTGTGTACTGTGACAGACCCAGACAAGTGGGGTACAGAAGTCTGATAGAATCCGAAAATCCGACAGTTCCAACCAGGGGATCGGGTGATGGTGTTGGTACCCATGGCAGAAAGCAAGCTTCTGGCCCAATGGCAGGGGCCCTATGAGGTGGTTGAATCCATGGGGGAAGTAACCTACAAGGTGAGGCAGCCAGGACGTCAGAAACAAGAACAAATATATCACATCAACCTTCTGAAACCCTGGCATGCACAAGAGGCATGCGCAGCTGTCTGGAAAGACCTACCCCAGGAAAACAAACCTTCCAAACAAGTAAGAGTGTCTCCCGATTTAACACCAGACCAGAAGAATGAGGTGTCTGAGATGATCTTCCGGAACCAAGATGAGTTCTCCACAAAACCGGGTCGAACAACCGAGACATATCACCAAATCGTCACAAACCCTGGGGCCAGAGTAACAATGAGGCCCTACAGGGTGCCAGCGGCCAAAAGGGAGGAAATAAAAGCAGAAGTAAAAAAGATGCTGGAGTTGGGGATCATCGAAGAATCCCACAGTCAGTGGTCCAGCCCAATCGTACTGGTGCGCAAACCTGATGGCACTGCAAGGTTTTGCAATGACTTCCGGCGACTAAACAAGGTATCCCAATTCGACGTGTACCCCATACCTTGCATAGATGAGTTAGTGGACCGTCTGGGCAATGCCCGGTACTTGACTACCCTAGACTTGACAAAGGGGTACTGGCAAATTCCCCTTGCCAAAGACGCAAAGGAAAAGACTGCGTTCTCTATGCCAGAGGCTCTTTTTCAATATACTGTCCTCCCTTTTGGACTACATGGGCCCCAGCTACCTTCCAGCACCTCATGTATAAGCTATTACACCCCCATAATCATTATGTGGCTGCCTACCTGGACGATGTGGTCATTCATACCCCAGACTGGGAAACCCACCTCGAGAAGGTGGAGGCAGTCCTCGAGACCTTCAGGCGAGCTGGCCTTACAGCTAACCCTGCTAAGTGTGCTGTAGGGTTTACGGAGGCCAAATATCTTGGCTACATTGTGGGAAAAGGTCTGGTAAAACCCCAACTGAACAAGTTAGAGGACATCCAAAATTGGCCCCGACCACGTCGCAAGAAGCAAGTCCGGGCATTCCGAGGTGTGGTGGGGTATTACCGACAATTTATCCCCCACTTTGCCACAAGGGCTAGCCCCCTGACAGACCTAGTGAAAGCCCGTGGACCTGATCTGGTGAGATGGTCTGACGGAGCTGACAGAGCGTTCACAGGCCTACGGACTGCCCTCTGCAGTAACCCCGTACTGATAGCCCCAGATTTCACCAAGGAATTTATCCTGCAGACGGATGCATCGGAAGTAGGGTTAGGGGCTGTTCTATCACAGATGGTTGGGGAAGAGGAAGATCCAATTCTCTACCTCAGTAGGAAACTCCTTCCGAGGGAGCAAAAATATGCCGTGGTGGAGAGAGAGTGCCTCGCTGTAAAATGGGCCATGGAAACGCTGCGCTACTACCTGCTCGGGCGCAGATTTGTTCTTGTGACTGACCATGCCCCTCTTCAATGGATGCAGCGGAACAAGGAAAAGAACACTAGGGTGACCAGGTGGTTCTTATCCCTCCAACCTTTCCAGTTCTGTGTGCAACATACAGCAGGGAGCTGTCATGGCAATGCCGATGGCTTGTCACGTGTGCACTGTCTGGCGTCCCAAGCTGCCCAACCCCTTGGTGTTGAGCAGGGGGGAGGAATATGTGACAGACCCGAACAAGTGGGGTACAGAAGTCTGATCCTATTGGTATCCGGGAAGTGGGCGGGCAAAGCCCGCCCACTGCTAAAGGATCCCACCCCTCAGCCTAAGGGGAGGGATCCACAAAACCTAGATCCCAAATAAATCCGGGGGGCAACAAATAAAAGAACAGGAGCGGGCGTGAGGGTCAAAGGGCTAAAACTAAGGAACCAGAAGGGGACACCGAGCAGAGAACCCCGGACAGCGCCCACTGCTCTTCGAAAGCATCGAGGGAGCCAGCGGACGCTGCCCAGAGGAACTCTGCCCGGATGCGTGAGCGGATAAAACAACGAAAAACAGCCCCACAGTCGCAGGCCCCTCCCTCTGCCAACCTCTCCTCCCTGGTGTTCCGAATGGCCACCTTGGCCATGGCTAGGAGGAGGTTGACGAGGTGGTCCCGCGACTTTGTGGGGCCTCGAATTGGGTGTGCGTGAATAAACAGGTGAGGGGAAAAGTGCAGCCAGAACCTCAATAAGAGGTTCTGGAGGAGCCGAAAGAGAGGCTGCAGCCTGGCGCACTGAAGATACGCGTGCGCCAGGGTCTCCCTCTCGCCACAGAAGGGACAGGCTTCAGGGACCGGGGTAAACCGCGCCAAGTACACGCCCGTGCTCACTGCTCCGTGCAGGAGCCGCCAGCTGATATCCCCGGCGGGCCGCGGGACTAAGGTAGAATACAAACTGGCCCACCGGGGTCCCCCACCCTCTACTGTTGGTAACAGGTCCCGCCACTTGGTGTCTGGGCGGGATATGAGGGTGGGGAAATGGAGCGTGTGCAGCACGAGCGCGTAAAGATGGTCCCTTGGCGCGGTTTGGAAACGAACCGGCTGCATTGTTCGCAGCCGGCTCGATGTGTGAGGAGGGGGAGGCCGGGAAGGCTCACGGGGCAGGGGGCCGATGGAAAGATCCGGAGGGCCTGGAGTGAGGGACGGGCGGGGCGCACCCTCTCGCAGGACCCGCTCGAGGAAAGACCGAGCCGCGGGAGACAGAGCTGCCTCCACCTCCTGGAGTACGCGCCTGGGGGTTATAAGGGTGGAGAGCCCCATGCGCCGACCAAGCGCCTGGGAGTCCACCCAACCCCCCAGGTTGTAGTCCAGGAGGTCTCCGATCTTAGTGACTCCCGCCAGGACCAACCTCCGGCACACCAAGGGGGACTCCGCCACCTGCACACGAAGATGGGGATTGTGTAGCAGGGGCTCCGCGAGGAGATCTACCCCCTCGGTGGCCACAAAGGACCTGGTTGCTGAAACCAGCTTCCAGGCACGGAGGAGGTCCTGGTAGAAGACCGGCAGCTCAGAGAGGTCTCGCGGAAGACCCCTCGGACGGAGGAAAAAGAGCTGCCGGTCGTATCGGAGCCCTCGCAGGCGGCGGAGGAAGGCGTGCGCCAACGTGCTCCACGCCGAGCCACCTGCACTATAAAGGAGTCTCTGCAGGGCCTGGAGGCGGAAGACGTGGACCTGCGTGCGCATGCACGTCAGGCCCTGTCCACCCTCCTCCAGGGGAAGATGGAGAACCCCTGCAGAGACCCAGTGCAGTCCTGGCCAAAAAAATCCCAGAATCAACCTCTGGAGATTGGCCAGGAAATCCGGGGGCGGGCACAGGGTGTTGAGTCGGTGCCATAGCATGGACAGGACCAGCTGGTTGAGCACCAGTGCTCTACCCCGAAGGGAGAGACACCGGAGCAGTCCCGTCCAGCCCCGCAACCGCCCAGTCACCCTGCCCTCCAAACCGTGCCAGTTCTCCGGCGGAGACGGATGCGTGGCGGAAAAATAAACGCCCAGATAGAGCAGCGGACCCGCGCTCCACCGAATGGCCTGGAGCGTGGGTGGGAGGGAGCTCGCCTGCCACCCAGCCCCAACCACCAGGCCAGAGCTCTTGACCCAGTTGATCTGGGCGGAGCAGGCCGCCGAGTACACAGCTTGACAGGCCTCCACCCGCACCAGATCATCCGGGTCCTGGACCACGAGGAGCACGTCGTCGGCGTACGCTGCCAGGACCAACCGCACCTCCGGCTCATGGAGCACCAACCCCGTCAACCTCATACGAAGGAGACGAAGGAAGGGCTCAATGGCCAGAGAGTACAGCTGACCCGACAGCGGGCAGCCTTGACGCACCCCTCGCCCGAAGCTGACAGGTGCGGTCAGGGTCCAGTTGAGCTTGACCAAACACTCCGCGGAAGCGTACAGCACCTGGAGAAACCCCACAAACCGGGGCCCAAAGCCGGATGCCCGCAGAGTGCCCAGGAGATACCCGTGGTCCATCCGGTCGAACGCCTTCTCCTGGTCCAAGGACAGGAGGGCGAACGACAGACCATCCCTACACCCAAGCTCCAAGAGGTCCCGGACCAGATAAAGATTGTCAAAGATAGTACGGCCCGGGACGGTGTAGGTCTGGTCTGGATGGATCACGTCCGCCAGCACGGACCGCAGCCGCAGCGAGATGGCCTTCGCCACGACCTTATAGTCCGTGCTGAGGAGCGAGACGGGACGCCAGTTCCGGAGGTCGCGGAGGTCCCCCTTCTTCGGCAATAAGGCGAGCACCGCTCGCCTGCACGACAGAGGGAGGACCCCGCTCTCCAGAGACTCGGCCCAGACGGTGGCAAGGTCCGGGCCGAGGACATCCCAGAACACGCGGTAGAACTCCACGGTCAGCCCGTCCATGCCCGGAGATTTATTAGTGGGCATGAGACGGAGGGCTTCCGAGAACTCGGCCAGAGTGAGAGGCAGCTCTAGCTGGTCCCGGTCGCCCGTGCTGACCGTTGGGAGCCCGTCCCAAAGCACCCCGCAAGCATCGGCATCAGTAGGATCCGGGGAGAAAAGGCCAGCGTAGAAGGCCCGGGCTCTCTCGCGCATCTCCGCCGGATCTGTGAGGGGGGCGCCGTCCTCCGCCAGAAGGCAGAGGATGTGCTTTTTTGCCCCCCTCTTCTTCTCCAGGGCATAGAAGAAGCGGGAGCCACGATCCATCTCCCGCAGGAGACGGATGCGGGATCGTACGAAGGCACCCCGGGCCCGAAGATCGTCAAGGGCCCGGAGCTCCTCCCGCTTCTCCCGGTGCGCTCCACAGAGGGGTGGATCTCCGGGGCTGGCAGCCAGACGCCTCTCCAGCTCCAACACTTCCCGCTCCAGCTGCTCTATCACCACATCCCTCCGCCGGCTGGCACCCCGGGTGTGGCTACGGCAGAAGAGCCGGGCACGCACCTTCCCAACATCCCACCACCGCTGCGCTGAGGGAAAGGCACGCCTCTGTTCCCGCCAGGTCAGCCAAAACTCCCGGAAGGATACAACAAACCCCGCATCCTCCAGCAGGCCGTTATTGAAGTGCCAATAGGCCGGCCCCGGCCTCTCCGAAGAAAGAGAGGCCGTCACGGCCACCAAATGGTGGTCCGAAAACGGGGCCGGTCGAACGCTGGAGGAGTGGGCCTGCGAAAGATGACGCCGAGAAAAATAAATTCGATCCAACCGGGAGTGGCTCGACCGTTGTTCCTCCACCCGGACAAAAGTAAACGTAGAGTCATCGTCCGGGTGGTGGTCGCGCCAGACGTCCACCAGGGAGTGATGGACTACGATCTCCCTGAGGGCGTCTGCGGCGGCCGGGCTCGACTCGATCCCCGTGCGGTCCCGCTCCTCGAGGGTGCAGTTGAAATCTCCGCCCAGGACCAGGCACTCGCGAGGATCCAGAGAACCGAGGAAGGCGGACGCCTGCTGAAAGAATCGTGCTTTCCCCGGGCCAGATGCCGGGGCATAGACATTTGCAAGATGTATCGTCTGCCCCTCCACCCTAACCCGGAGATGCAGCAGGCGACCCGGCACGACCTCGGTGATCCCCAGCACTTCGGGCTGTAGGTGTGGGGAGAACAGGGTCGCCACCCCGCCCTGACGGGCTGAAAGGTGGCTAAAGTAGACCCTGTCCCCCCACTCCAGCCGCCAGCTCGCTTCGGCGGCTGGGTCCGTGTGGGTCTCCTGCAGGAAGATAACCGAGTACCCCCCCTCCCGAAGGAAGGAGAGCACCCGGCACCTGTGGAGACCCAGCTTACAGCCCCGAGTGTTTAAAGTTGCAAAGATGGTCGGCGACATGAGGAAGGCTGGGGATGATCCTCGCGGTCAGGGGCGCTAGTGGTTCCCATTGGGCCCCGCAGCAAACCGTGACCGACCCCGAAAGACAGCAGGGCATCACGGAAGCTGCGGGCCCGCTGGTAAGCCGCTGCGCCGTGCTTCCCGGTCCCTTTGCCCTCCCCCAACACGGCCCTCACGGTCTGGAGAACCAGATGAAAATCACCCCAGCGCTGAAGAGCAAGACGCACTCTGTTCGTGGAGCCACGAGTGTCTTCCAAGAAAGAGTGCATCTCGCTCCTCTGCGCGGCAGGGACCGGGGTCACAGACCCCTGGGCGTCCCCCAATTGGGCCCCCCTGCTGGCCTCGTGGCCCATCGAGACAGGTACGCAGGGATCAGAGCCCCGCCGCAACACCCGTCCCTCTGGCGCCGCGCCACCTGACACAACATGTGGCCCTAGGGAACGTGGCGGAGGGAGCACTGCAGCCCCGGATGGGCCAGGAGAAGGAAAGACAAAAACCGCTTCCCGGGGGCCTTCATAAAAAGAAAATGAGGCAACCCCGGGAGCTGCAATGACAGGAGAAGGAAAGGAATAGAGGGTAGGGACGGGGTCAAGGACGGGGGTGGGGTTGGGGATGGGGTCAGGACACAGATCTGGGACGGGAACAGGATCAGGGCAGGGAACAGGGACAAAATCAGGGGCCCGAGTGACAAGACCACTGGGTCTCAGTGCCCCTTGACCCAGCGTTATGGGCTGAGGGACAGCAAGGGAGTGGGACACCTCCACCACACCAGGCCTAGGTGCCCCACTGAATGAGGCACCTACAATAACAGCACTCGGGGGGAGGGAGGGCCGCAACCCTGCTACAGAAAACACAACACCCACAGGCTCAGAGCCCAGCCGCTTGGCTTCAGCCGTCGCCTCACTGGGCACGGCGGCACCAGCCAGGTCACCATTTGCTGCCGGGCAGATGGTCAGGTCCTGGGGCGGTGCAATGGCCAAAACAGGGACATCCGCCTGAGGCGAGGGAAAAGGCGGGTGGGGGGGCGACAGATCACAAGCGCCCTGACCGAGGCCCCCTAGCGGGGGAACATCCACCCGCTCGGTGGTTGGAGTCAAACCTAGGGCCTCGATCTCATCAAAGATGGAAGTAAACTCCCCACCCACCTCCACGGGATCCCCCTCGACGGCAGCGGGGGCAATAGCCGCCGCGGCACCCACAAGGGGTACAGATGGCAGCGGGACAACGTGGGCACCGTCCGTTACCCCCTCAGGAAGAGACTCCATAAGGGAGGCGGTGCTACCCGCCTCCTCAGCTGCAGCGACCTCGGCCGACTCCAAGTGACAAACCCCAGCAAGGGGGTCAACGGAAAGCCCGGCGCCAGCGACCCCTTTCTTGGTTTTACAGGGGGTCCCCTCCCCCTCGTCAACTAGGGGGGGGTGCTGGGCCCGTGCTCCCCGCTTACGGCGTCTCCCCCGTACTAACTCCCAGCTCCCCATAGAAGGGGGCTGGCTAGCCGGGTCAGGGTCCGGGATCGAGGGCGATAATGGGAGGGTAAGGGAAGACAAGGGCGGGAGAACAGGAAAAGGGACATTCTCCCCCTGGGGCAGGCCCCGTTCCAGTCCTATTACTGGCCCTGCCACCCTCTCCTCCGCGGGCTCCAGTCTACTATCCACCTCAGTGGTGGGGCCCGCACGCTCATCTGGGCACGTCGGGGGGGCCACCCCCGAGACCCGAGCGGAGATGACAGCGGTCACAAATGGAGGAGGGGTGACCCCAGGGTCCGGGTGATCAGGGCCGCCGGCGTTGGAAGAGCCGACGCCCTTCCGGGTAGCGGGGGTCCCAGGTGCCCCTCCAAGCCGGGCCAGGGGGCAGTCCCTCCGGACGTGCCCCGCCGCCCGGCAGAGAAAGCACCGGGCCTCCCCCGAAGAATTAAAAACCCGGTACTGGGCCCCTCGATGGGGCACCAGAAAGGACCCCTCCAACGCCTCCCCGCCACGTGCCGCCGGCGGCACTTGAACCTGCACCTGCCGGCGGAACGACAAAACGTGGCGGAGGGCAGGGTCCTTACAGCCCAACGAAAGGGGGCTGAGGACGGACACGGGCCTCCCCAAGGTGGAGAGGAATGGCAAAAGGGCGGCATTGGGGAGGAAGGGAGGGACAGAGGAAAAAACCACCCGTACGCCCAGGTCCTCCAATGGCTCAAGGGGGACGTGAACGCCCCCCACCGCCAAGCCCCTCTCCACCGCCTCCTGGGCAGCGGCCTCTGACGCCAGGAAGAACACCGCCTTCCCAAACATCTTAGAGGCCGCCACCACGGCCGTGGGCCCCACCACCCGTGCCAACGCCCGCACGTAGGTTTCGACGTGGGGCGAGGCCGGCACCAGGAGGCAACGCACCCCGTGCTCCCTGGTGAGGGTGGGAAAGGGGCCCCGGCCACCGGGAATGGTATTCCGGGAAGTGGCTGGAGCAGATTGCGAGGCGGCGAGCGGAGGGGTCGCAGCCACCTGGGCGTACGCCCTGGGGGCCGAGGAAGCAGCACCCCCAGAGCTGGTGGAGGGAACAACAGGTAAGGGAGAAGAGGGGGCTGCGGCCGTTAACAGGGCCGCAGCGGGAAAAGGAGCCACCGCCCCGGGGGGTATCGCCCTCCGGGCGGGGCCCTTGCCCTTTTTCGTCCCCCGGCCCTTCCCACCGGCCAGGGGAGCAGTCTCGGACACGGAGGCGGCAGAGGTCGCAGCAGCAGCAACGGAGTTTGAGGAGTCCCTGAGGTCCCTATCCGTGCCCACCGCCGCTGGTGCCTCAAGGGCAGGACGGACAGGTAGCCCAGCAGTGGCAGTTGGAACAGCCATCACGTGGAAGGGCGGGCGGGGGGAGACTGAAAGGGAGCCGCAGGAGCGGCCAAGGAAATCCCACCCCCTGAACCACCCACCACAGGAGAAGGGCGATGGAGACAGCCTCTAGGGCAGGTGGAAGGGAATGAGGGGAGGGAAGGTAGGGGGGGAAGGGAGGGGAGGTGTGGGGGAACGGCTACCACACCCCACCTGCTAGGCTGAAAGCAGGGCAGGAGGGCGCCAACAAAAGGAGACAAAGGAAAAACAAAGGACACAACTCCTAGCACAAGATGAAAAGGACGCCGGCTCCCCCGGCTGCACTAAGGAAGGGAAAGGAAAACTAAAACATCATAATGGAGTGCACATCGGTGAGGGAAATAACAGAACGCGGGGGGGGTTCCAGGCGCGGAAAAAGGGACGTGGGCACGCTGGCAATGAGGGCTAACCAGGAGGGGGGGCAAAAAGCAAAGGGTCGGAACGAAGGGGATGGTCTGATCAGGAGGGCGGGACAAACAAACTAACCAAGGACCAAAAAAAACAGGGCAGGGCAAAACAGAGCAAACAGGGTGGGCAGAAAGGGAACGGGCAGGACAGGCAGCAAAGGGAAAGGGGGCAGACAGCTGCAAGGACAGGCCAGGGGGCAAAGCAGGGGGAAAGGGAAGCCCACCAGCCAAATGCAGCAAGGGAGGGAGGACAAAACCAAGGGAGGGGAAGGGAAACGCGCACTCACGGGCGCCTGACAAACAAATGCCTGCTCGCTGCAGCTACTGTCCTGGAGTGGAAAGAAGGACAGAGCAAACTGCTGGGCTGGGGAGTGGAGAACAGAGCCAAGAGACAGGTAGAAAGGTGAAAAAGCGAAGGGGGCATCGGTGGTGGTAGGAGGGGGGGGGCAGACAGGCCAGGGGGAGGGCTCCACGCCACTCCCCCAATTCCCCACAACAAAGGCACCTACCACTGCACAAGCAAAGATGTTATAATCCCCCTCCACAGAACAAGGCTTCCTCCACTCCTTCCTCAGCTCCAGCAGCAATAGCAGACTCTGCAGCAGCAAGGCAACAGCAACCTAGCCGGGGGAGGCCCCCAAAATGATGGAAACAGTGGGGCCTCACACTCCCCCTTGGGGGTCACACCAGCAGGGTCCCCCCTACAGCAGCAGCCGCCAGGGGAGCAACCAGCCAGCAGGACGACCTCAAGAGAATGGGGAGCAGAGATACTGGCCACTGGAGAAGCAGGTTTCTGTTCCCTGAGTGACCAGAGCAGGGGCTGCACTAGAACAAGCAGGAACTTTCTGGAACCAATTTAAGGCAGGCAGGCTAATTAGGACACCTGGAGCCAATTAAGAAGAACCTGCTAGAATCAATTAAGACAGGCAGGCTAATCAGGGCACCTGGGTTTAAAAAGGAGCTCCCTTCAGTTTGTGTTGTTGCGTGCGAGGAGCTGCGAGCAAGAGGCACACAAAGAGTTGAGAGTGAGAAGAGTTGAAGGACTGAGGAGTACAAGCATCAGCAGACCATCAGGAGGAAGGTCCTGCAGTAAGCATAAAGAAGGTGTTGGGCGGAGGCTGTGGGGAAGTAGCCCAGGGAGTTGTAGCTGTCACGCAGCTGTTACAGGAAACCCTATAGACAACTGCAATCCACAGGGCCCTGGGCTGGAACCCAGAGTAGAGGGCGGGCCCGGGTTCCCCCCAAACCTCCCAACTCCTGATCAGACACAGGAGGAATTTGACTGTGGGTTCTACCAGAGGGGAAGATCTCTGAGGCGATCAAAATCCACCAATAAGCGCAGGACTCACCAAGGTAGAGGAGGAACTTTGTCACAATACATAGACATAAAATGTAAAAACTTAAATATCTTAGAAACAGTAGCCAATCAGTTGCTTTAATTGTCATATTTGAATTCACCACATCAAAATATATACTAAGTAGTACATTTTATCTCTGAAGCAGATGACTCCTCAAAAATTGTAGACCAGTGTTTTCAATGATTTAAAATCTACCATATTTCTTGGTAAGTTGCTAAAATGGTTCATCGCCTTTCCTGTTACGTTTGCACATTATTTCTAGTCCGCATTTGCTGAGCTTCAGCTTCTAGCCACTGGATCTTATTATACTTTGGCCTAATCGATTGAAGAACCCTCTATTATTAAATCTTCTTTTCCTATGTTGGTACTTAAAGACGGTGATAAAGTCATCCCTTCTGGTTGTTAAACTGTACAGACTGAGCTCTTTGAGTCTCTCACTATAAGGCATGTTTTCCAGTCCTTTAATCATTCTTTTGGCAATTCTCTGAAACCTCTTCACTTTTTCAATATCTTAGTTAGACACCAGGACGACACAAAGAATTCCAGTAGCAGTTGCATCAATTCCAGATGCAGAGGTAATATATCCTCCCTACTTCTAATCGATAGCCTTCATGTCCAACAATTGCATAAGCCCTTTTAGCCACAGCATTGCACTGGGCGCTCATGTTCAGCTGATTATCCACCATTATCCCCATGACTGATCAGATGGGTCTGCACTATATTGTGGGAGATACAGTCCTCCAGGAAAGCAGGCTCCTAGGAGACAATGGGCCCAAATTATAACTCCCATGAGGCAATGCATTAGGGAAACAGTTTTATGTTGTTCTGACTTGGAAGGAAGCCTTTTGTGTCAATTCAAAAAAACTAAATGAAATAAAATGTTTTGATTTTAGGAATGTAAAAATGTATTGTTTCAACTGAAAATGTCTAAAAGTAGTGTTTTGACATTTCCAAATAGAATTTTTCTGAATTAACAATCTGAAAATTTTCAAAATTCACTTTTTCCTTCTGTTTCAAGACAAAACAAATGTTGAAATGCTGAAATTCCCCGTGGGATGGAAATTCCAAATTTCACTCAGCTCATAGCAACAAGTATATATGTTGTTGGTTGAGGCTTTATTCTATTTACATCTAAGAAATATAATCAAACCATGATCACTGGCACCTAAGCAACCAGTAATTTTTATTTCTATGATCGATTCTTTATCTGTCAAGATTAGGTGTAATATAAAATTCATCTCTAGAGGTCTAATACACAATTCTAATAGATTTCCCTCAGAAAGTGTACTGATTACAAGCAGTATTAAAAGAGACACAGTCATCCTAATTCCTACAGACACTATCAGTCTTAGCTCCTAGCATAGGGACAATAGGCCCTATTAGAAGACACAAATCTCAGTGTGTCATTGTTTATAACAGCTGTTGTTACTTTCCAAGTGAACAGTGAGTGTGCTTTGTCCCACTACAGAAAAAAGGGGAGGTAAATACTTAACTACCCAAAATCGGTTGTGCCTTGAAGTGAAGTCCGTATTGTAATAGCTTACAGTAGTATACTGACTGTAGGACTTTCTCCTCGATTCCTTTCTCTAAAAACATTTAATGTGAGGTATTTTTTAAAGAGAAAAATACACTACAAAACTTGAGAAAGAATAGTAAACAGAAGTCATATGGGGTATTTTCTACAACTGCAATTACTTTAAAAGAAAATTTCAAAGAACTATATGAAAATAAACCAAAAACAGCAGTTTAATTGCTTACATTTTATAGCTTACATTTTACTATAAATGGAGCAGCAAATACGTTGTGGAAAAGTGACATCTTTTGTGAGACTAGCACTGTGGTTTCTACTACCAGGTAGTTAAAAAAATGCTGAATTGGAGTTTACATTTGATAATTAGTTTACAGTGAGTGAGTGGTTCTGCTCACTTTGCTAATGCTCTGAATGCTGGGCTGTGAGCAAATTGGTTAAATGCAGGGTTTCTTTTTTCCCCCCAATGATAGTAAATCTGTTCCTCTTCTGCTTAAATACTGGTTTGAGAAATCAGAATTATATTTTATAAATATGTAACATTAAAAATATTAAACTGTTGAGTTCTTTTTCTTACTATTAAACTAGTATTGTAGCTGGCTTAAAGATGTGTCTCTTAGTAGTGGGGTTTCATATTGCCAGTATGACTTTTCATCAACATGACTATGTCCTTCAGAAGGTTCAGAAATGTCAAATGCAACTAACATCCCTTAATTTCAATTAGAATTTGCAGCTTATTAAATGCTGGGAATTGCTTTTCGGGATGTTGGCTGATTAAACTAGATTGTAACCTTCTTTTAGAAATATCATAATAATTCATTTAGAAGCACCAAGGTTTCTGAGGGAAAACCAAGCAGCTTTAGAAAGCATACCTATTCACCCGACTATGTCTGTTCTATACATTCTAGTCAACTCTATGACAGCACTGGCTTGAGGCATACTCAACTAAATAGCCCCGCATTACTCTTTAGGAAAAAAGTATTGCCTTTAAAAACTATCATTGCCCCTTTTTTTCCCCCTTTCAACTTGAGGACTTGGGAGAACGCAAAAGAATTCTCACCTTGGGCACCTCTATATAACTTTAGTAAAGCCAGCCCTGCTTTGTACTATGCAGCAGAGCAGAAAATAATTGTTTCCAAAATGGGCTTATTTGAAAAAAAAATACTATATTGTAACTGATTCACCAAATCCAACAATAAAACCAATGTGTTTCTTTCAGCCTGAACCTTTACCCAACCTCAACTCTCTTTCATGTTTAGATAGGTGTCATGTTCAAGGGGAAGAGCCTATCTCCTATTATTACAGCTACAGGTTCTTCAGTTTTAAGATGCAGAACTTGCTGCTTTAAGTTTGATGCTGTTCTTGGAATTCGCCCTGCATTGCATCCCAGAGGGGCCAACACATCACTGAGTTTACAACTTCCCTTCTTCCTTGTGAAGTCTCAAATGAAGGGAGAAGTCCTTTGAATAAGTTTCCTGGGCTTCACAATAGCAATTTTAGTCGCAATAATACTCTTGGTACCAACACTTAGTTTACCATGAATGAACAGACACACAAAAAAAGCTTGCAATGTATTCTTTTAAATTCTATGTACATGTTATAATGGGGGATACACAAATCATGATACATAAGTGCAGGTATTCTGACTGTGTCAGTTAAGTTTGGACAGCCTTTAAAGAGTCTCACTTCCTTTTAACAAGGAGGTAAAAGGAAGTGGGACTCTTTAAAGGTTTTCCAAACTTAACTGGAATGAGCTACACTAATTGAAATACAGCATTACACTAATTAGTACTTCACACCTGCACTGTGATGTCATCTAATAGCATGAAACTAGCTCTACAAATAAATAGCCACCAATTCAACCTGCAAAATGTTGCTGAGGAAAAACTTTAGGTATAAAAGATAGAATGAAAACATCGCCCCAACAGCTCAAAATGTAGCCAAGTCAATGAGGTTTGCTGATTGAGGGTAGTTGAGATAATATAAATAGCAGGAAAACACACGGATTGTATTAGGATTCAATGTGGGACAGGCACTGATACTTATAATTAATAGAAATCAATTTTTATAGGCTATTACCCTTTGTTTTATCTTAAAATCTATTATGCAGGGGAATAAGATTTAAAGTATATAGGATTTTAGTGCTTGTAAAACAAGCAGAGAAAGGTTATAGTAGTCAATGTAAAAAAAAGTCAGTGCAATACATGTTAATTTAAACTTAAAAAAGCAAAGACATTTAGTGTTAAGATTCTCAAAAGAACATGAAATTCCATGCATCACAATCATGAAACTCTGCACAGTGCACCATACTATTCAGCAAATTTTATGTATTTAATAAATATACTTAAATTATGGGAACTGTTCATATGTCAATTAAATCAGAGCTTGAATCTGTAAGGTCTCTGAATATTACTCCTCACAATACCTTTGTGAGGGAAGCAATATTAACAATTTACATATGAACAAAAGAAACTGAGCCACAGCAGAGAAGTTTAAGTGATTTGCCCAAGGTCACATAGTGAGTCATCAGCATAGTTGGTTCCAGATTCTTAACCTTGTGCTCTGACCTCTACATTACATTTGCTTTCTAAGTAGAACTTGCCAAGCCTCGTGATTACTGGTTCAGAAGAAATTTCAATTTTTTAAATTTAAATTAAATTAAAACAACACATGATGTTCCTGAAACAAAATACGCTTCCCAGGACTAGGCGGCTGAGTGAAACTTAAATTCTTGCTGCTCTCTGGGCTGCATTGTTGCCTGCTGCAGACACGGGAGCTGAACCCCAGCTCAAACTGGAGTTCTCAGTACTACTAGTGCAGGACATGGATCAGTATTGACATTGCAATCCCTGTCAGCAGCCAGCCCGGGACGGGGAAGCTAATGATCCAACCAGCGGAACAAATTCGGTGATAAATCTTGGTCACATGCCACCTGAGGCACGTTGCGCATACACTAAGAAGAAGTACTACCAGTCTCCCTGATGTGGATGTGGGAGCCTAGACCTAAAAGCACCAGCTGCAGCTCAGTCTTTGAGAACTTCCAGGCTCCTTGTGATAAGCTGGTGGAAACTGAGCTTCTATTAGAACTGAGGCTCCCAATTCACATGGTGGGGCTGCTAAGGAGCTGTGGAGCACGGAAATGCCATGTGGATTGCCCAGGACCAAGAACCCCAGGTTTCCAGGGTCTGTGGCTCCATAGCAGTCCAGCCATGCCAGGGCTTCCTGCTGTGAAACCAGGAGTCTGGAAACCCTGAGAGCTTCCAGGCTCCTGGCCGTGGAGTTGAAAGTCAGGAAGCCCTGCCTCAGCCCAGGGGTCTTAGAGTCTAGGCTTGGCTAGTGGCTCTACGGAAGCCTGGGGTCCTAAGCAGAACACCAGATGAGCTGACCAGAAACTACGCAGGTTTATGATAGAACAATGGACTTGCTTACAGTCATGGACCTCTCAATTTTATTACCAGTGTTGCAACTGACTTACTGTGAAACCTTGGTGCAGTCACCACCTCAGTTTTTCCACTTTTAAAATTAGTGTAATAGTAAATCCTCCTCAGCTGGATAACGTTATGTAAGTCTAAAGTACTACCATTAATTCATTTCCACTACCTAGAATTATTTTCTGAGAGTTGCAATCAGTTGTGCAAATCAAGATTCCACACATGGAGAGCAGGCATCATCTTCTACATTTATCAAAATTGTTTTAATAATAAAGTAAGCAGTGTTAGATGCTTAAGCCTAGACCACTATGGAGCAAATTCCCTTCCTCATTCCAGAAATTAGAATTTGGGAGAGTTCTAGAAAGTTGAACGTATCTCCAACATTTGCAGTCATGATACCCTAAAAGTAACCCTTTTAGGGTATCATGCACTGTAGAAGAAACTGTAGAAGAAGTGCACTGTAGAAGAAACACCTTCAATTTCTCCCCCTTCCCACAAGACAGTAATATAACAAGTGACCATGACTGTATTAGAGGATTTTATAAATATTGTTAACATAAACCTCTGTGTCCAATTAATGATTTTCTGTTGCAGGAGTTGATGACTCTGAAAGATGACCTTTTCATAGAATCTCAGGGTTGGAAGGGACCTCAGGAGGTCATCTAGTCCAACCCCCAATATTATTTTAATATTAACATATTGATTTGAATGCTTCTGGTCTAATTGTAACTCTAAATCTCTCCTCCAAATTTCTCTAAGGCTATCCTAATTCTAGCCTATACATGAGGTTAAAATCCTATCTACTATATACCATCATTTCCAAGCAGTTTATTTTTGATACATTTTAACAGTGACAATGCCTTAGTTATACTTGTCATTAAAGCATCTTTTTCTATTTGAAGCACCACACATTCACCATTATTGCCTAAACTGATTTTTTCCTCAGACTGATAATGATGTGACTCTTCAAATGAAGGAAAATATTGCTTAAACCTGTATTTATTGTTTCAAATCCAACCAGGCCAAAATGCCATCATCAATTATTTCTAATGATGGAGGACTTCAGATTGGTCTCTTTTTAAGCGTATAAGGTTTTAGCATAAATATTTTAAACACTGAGAATCATATGCATGAGTTACTGTGGCTAGAATGGAAAATTTGTTATTGTAGCAGACCTAAAACCTAAAGGCATGATGAGAGGTAGCAGCAAGAAGCAGTCTCTTCCCTAAATGCACCCAGACAGGTTCAACACCAGAAGCTTTATCAAACCAAAATAGGACTTGTCTAACCATAAAGGCTTTATGACAGAAAAGTAAATTGGGGAATCTAAATTCTCTTTTGTAACTAAAAGATACAAATTTTTAATGAGAATTTGAATAATTTATTATCTCCCCCATAAAAATGTTTTGAATAGTTGGTTAATTCTATGAGTAGTATGATGGAATATCAAGGGAAGAGAATTAAAGTGGTAGAATAATGTGGATATGATGTTCATTTTAATTAAATTAATCCTTCCCTACAGTGAACAATTTAAATGACTCCATTTGTCAAAAGCTAGAGTTATGGTATTATTGGGTTTAGGACAAGTTTAATATTTTGTGGGCACGGTGAAATTATATTATATACAATATAAATAAATGTTTTGGTCAATATTTAGGCCCTGATTCACTGAAGCAATTAAGTACATTCTTAACTTTAAGCATGTGATTAATCCCATTCCTATTCAGCAGAGCATTGAAAGCATATATGTAATCTACATCATAAGATTCCAGGATAGTCACTCTGAAGCCTAGAATGGCTGTTGAGTCAATGTGAAGCAGTGGAAACATCTACAACAGTGGTTCTCAACCTGCAGCCCATGGGACACTTGCAGTCCAATCAGCACACAGCTGCTGCCCATGTGACCTCCTCAGGACCATACAGGCAGTATCTATATTGTGTTGATGCATCCCACATAACACACAGAGACCTGCGACCCACAATGTAAACAGATTGAGAACCACTGATCTACAAGCATAACTGAGGTCACTCTTTGTTCAGACTATCACCAGGTTCAGTCTTCACTGGGTTTCGCACTCTGTTACCATCCAATTTTTAAATTCGCAGCCATTTTGGCTTTACGAATTACACCCATACAGTGTGCAGCTACAGTAAGGCATGTATGTAATCCATGTGAAGAGCCCAAGACGATTATGGTATCAGAGGGTAATTCAACCAAATCACCACCCTTACACTTCAGCTAATTTGCATCCAACAATTACATTGGTTGTCTGAAGGAGACTGAACAGATAATGGATTACTTGGCCCATCTGCCACAGTTCTTCAAAACTACCCACACAACAACACAACCAGCACCAACAATAACCCCAAACACAGCCCCTCACTGTAGCATACTTCCTCATTTGCATCCGCACCAATCAGCATTAATCTTCCAGGATTGCCATTCTGTGTGTGACTCTGAAGTCTACAATGTCTCTGACTCAGTGTGAAACAGCTACACGTATGGTTGAGAGCTCTTTTTGTTTAAAATATCAGCAAGTTCAGTCTCTGGGCCCTGTGAGAACCAGATGGAATGTTGGAGTCCAAAGGTTCTGTGGCAGTTGGAATGTGACAGCCGATCAGAGGAGGTGGGAGTAGCAGCTATGTGGGGTAACAGAGCTGGTTGTGCCTCCAGACAGGGGGCAGCTCTGTGCATAAACCTTAGGGAACATGTACAAATAGCCACATTGCTCACTACAACCTAGAGTATGCAAACAACAGCCCGTATGCAGAGGCGACGCTAGAGAGGGGCAGGAATGGTCACATGCCCCTCCCCAGATGCCGGGGGGGGCACATTCCAGAGGGGGGGAGTTACAGCTGTGTTCAGGTACCTGCCTCAGGTCGGAAGGAGAGTATCTTGCCTGTGCTCTGCAGCTGCTTGCCCTGCCCTGCCTCAGGGCAAGAGGCTCAGGGAAGGGAGCAGGGAAGAAGGGTGGGCGGGGGAAAGAGACTGCTGGGGACGATTGTGGGGATCATGGAGGAAATCAAGGGGGCAGCATAGGCCAGGGCTGGGAGTCTGGTGGGGAGGGGTGGCTGCAGCAAGGAAACAGCCATGTGGCCTGGATGGATGGGCATCTGGGAGGGTGGGAGGGCAGCAAGGCCAGGGGCTAGTGGGGGGTGGGGTGTTTGGGGGAGAAATAAACCCATGGGGGATGGGAGGGCTCAGGGAGGGAGGAAGGGGGTGCCGTGGACACTGAGGAGGATCGTGCGGAGGGATGGGGGGTCAGCATAGGCCACGGCTGGGAGTCTGGGGGACGGGGTGGCTGCAGCAAGGAAACAGCCATGTGGCCTGGATGGATGGGCGTCTGGTTTAAAAAAAAAAAAAAAAAAGATTGAAACAAAGAGAAGCACTGAACACCTCTCTGGCTTGTAGGAAAAGAGTGGGGTAGAGTCTGTATGTTGTGGTAGCCTAGGGGTGAATGCTCACTCACGCCATTGCCCTCCCAGAATCCCAGGTCAGAATTAAAATACCCTGGATGTTTTCCCCTTACATGATAAATCCCTTAGGATTAATTATGGTAGAACCACAATTCCCAGGGATTTTCTGTTCATGCTATCATGTCTGCAGACAAGTGAACTTCACCTTGCTAAGGCCTCTTCTATTGGGGTTGACAAGAGCAGCTCAAGGCCATGGGCCAGCTGAGTTCTCTGGACTGGGGTGTAACTGCTTGAGCTCTCTGGTTGAGCTCTCTCAAGTGGTTTGAACTGGGACTTTCTAACATGTCCAATGTCTCTTCTGAATGGGCAGGTCTAAACTGGGAAAATAGGCAGTGTTTAAAAATGTGTTTGCTAACATGCTTGAACTATCATGTTTTTCAATACAACCTATTGCCTAGTCTAGACAGGGTGGGTCAATGTCATATCCCCACATTCCATTCTTCCCTCAGGTATAGGCTTTAAAGAGGGACATTGCTCTATTGTATAGTAAGCGAGGCTGTTGGTGTGTTTTCCAGTAATGTGGTTTTTGGTTTTCATTATTCAACCTCTCTCATAGTCTTGAGAAAGAAGCACTTGCTGACTGTAGGCTCCTCTGAGAACCACAAACCCGTCTCCTGTTTTTGCTGGGAGTGTGATTTGTATCTACTGCTGGAAGAGCTGTTTAGCTGATGGACTCCTTTCACACTATGCCCTTAGCAGCACATTCCAAGGTGGCACCTCATTTCATATGTAATGTCTTTTGATTGAAGAAGTTTGGACAGGTCAGGTGGTTTGTTTGCATTAGCACTCTGGTTTCTGTAGGTCTACAGCGTATGCGCCCTATTCCCATAGTAGCATTTGGGTGGTCTTGCTATGTAACAAGAGAGCCACTTCAGCTCATAGTTGAAATAGAGAAAGTAGCATGGATGGCAATGTTTTCACTGCAAAGAGTTTGCCAAGAAAGGATAAGGACAAAGTGTTGTTAACTGCTCTCTCCCATCAGGTGCAAAGTATACAACAGGTGTGCACTGATCCTGAGTGTCACCTTACTGCACCCATCCCTGCATTGGCTGAGTGTTACATGGATACATACTTCAATATTATTTCTATTACAATACATCAATAGCTAGTAGGAGATTATAAAATACAAGTTCTGAAAATACTGTATACAGAGTGAGGTGTTACAAGGTATGCTGTATTGTATACAGTAGTGGGTTGGAAGGTATGGCATACTGTGTACAGTGGGGTATTAGAAGGTATGCTATAGTGTATTGTACGCAGTGAGGTATTGAAAGGTATGGCATACTGTTGTACTTTGAAAGCTATGGGTATAATTAATCTGTTGTAATTCCACTGACACCAAGAGTAAAATTGGCCTAGTAGATTGAATTATTTTTCTGTACTGCTGCAAAAATCTCTCATGGCTTGCATTGTTCCAGAAATCCTCAGCAAACATACAGTTAGTTATTGTTTGTTCCCTGCACTTTAGTGTAACAAACTAAAATGAAAAGAGGAATTTAAGGCTTAAGCCATAAAGCAAGCAGGTCAAATGTATAATTGAAGTGACTGAGCAATGCAATAGGTGTCCAAAAGCTGGGCTGCTAAGGAGAACCTGGTGTCTGGTGGAGAGATGCAATAGATCTCCTCTGCTCCCAAAGCCAAACAGAAAGTAGCAAGTCTGTGGTGATAGACCAGGTTTACCTCCTCTAAGATGATCACACCATTATCTATCCCTGGTATTACAGGCCCAAGGTAAAGCTCTCTGCTTATGCAGCACAGAGTGAGCTTGAAACAGCCAAAGGACTCTCCCCAGTGGCAGTGATCACTCTGCTGCCTTCTGCATCTGCCATCTACTGTGCCGGAACCCACTGTGTGACATAAGGGAAAGCAAAGGCTTCTCGGAGGCAAGGAGACAGAGCAGGTGAGGGAGGGGGAGGAGGAAGAGGTAGGCTCTGATATACCCAGTTCTCAACTGGCTTAAGGTCTTTGAGGGAATCTTTCCACTTGGGCACAGTGGAGAATTAAGCCCAAATCTCTGAAATAGACCAGAGTACTAGATCACTGAAATAAGTGCCTTGGTCTGGTATCCCCATTTATATAGCTGTTACAGGAAAACTGTCTCTTACATTTTTAGCCCACAGCTGGTCTTTTTAAATAAGTAATACATAAGTAAAGATGGATCAGCTGTCTCATTGGTTTGATGGGGATACAGCAGCTCAAGGGCATACAATTATAATTCACTTTAGCAGGGTTCAAAGCCAGCCAGATAGCAAATAAATGACACATTTTTGTGCACTGTCTGAACAAGACTTTGCTTCTAAGTCCCCATTCTATTGTCCAATTTGCTGGGCACTCTCCCCAGACAAACTCTTCCTAGCAGTGTACTTTGCTGCTTGCTTGCATGCTGCGAGACAGCGTATTTCTCTTGGTAGCTATCTTCCCTTGAATGTCTCTAAACCACACAGTGCAGGTAGAACGACCGTATCTCTGAACAGCTGCAGGATTTTTTCTGGGAAATGCAAACTTGTTGGAGGGCTAAGCTGCTACTATTATTCAGAGCTTTCACCCCAATGGCAACGCTTGTATTCCGTGCAGTTTAACGTGCTTGCATCTTTGCCACTAGAATCAGAATAATTGCTTGACACTGTCTATGAGATTAATATGCATCTAGTGTGCTAATATAAATCATTTGTTATCTTAGTGCTTGGGAATGTGAATGAGGGACAGGACTTCACTGCAAACAGTATTTTTTTTCTATCAAAACCTGTAGTTTGGCTGTAATTATAAAGCTGTATGCAGTTGTGCTGGCATTGTGTTGGGGTTATATTTATTCACAAGACTGATTCTGGCACTTTATTCTAAGGTAGCAGTGAGCACACCAAAGAAGCAAATGACAGAATGCATAAGAATTTCTGTGAGCGCTCTTTTTTTTAAAGAATCTGAAGTGTCAGAGCCAGCACCATACAAATCAGCCTAAATGCTAGCCATATATTAGGACACCTTTCTTAAGATTTTTAATGCATGTACGAAACATACAATCACAGTTTTCTTCATTTGTAACTCTCTTTTAGGACAGTCTCCATCTGCTATTACATAGTATCATAAAACATGACATCAAAAGTAGTGCTAGAAAACAAAACTCCTTTGTCTCAGGAGTTCCTGCCTTAAACCCTGCTGCATACCACCATAACCTTTAAATTGTGCCCTCTTCTTATCAGCAGTTACTAGTCACCTGTGCCCATATGTGCATGTTTTTTTAAAACAAAAAACAACACCACATGCCTTTACAAATTGCACTTATGTGACAGCACAGACTTTCCGCTACTAGTGTTAAAAAGATTATGCAATCATGTAATTAAAGACAATATCATAATGCATATTCACAAGGAGGGCCAAATTAAGATTGCAAAGGCATCTTTAAATCTATCATTTTCTATACTTCTGAGAGCTCCACTTAGCAACCTGAATAATGTTCTTTTAACATAGTTGGGGTTTTGTGCATGTCTGTTTAATATTATGTAATAACATTTTGAATTGTTTCCCCACTCTTATTCCTGAAAATATGAAATTTGACATAGGGTAAATGTTAACAAGTAGATCAAGATGATGGTATATCAAAAAGTAATATAGAAAACAGATCTATACATGACCTTCTTAGGCTACGTCCACACTACCCGTCCGATTCGGCGGGTAGTGATTGATGCTCTGGGATCGATTTATTGCGTCTCGTCTAGACGCGATAAATCGATCCCAGAAGCGCTCCCCGTCGACACCGGAACTCCAGCTCCGCGCGAGGAGTAAGCGGAGTCGACGGAGGAGCCTGCCTGCTGCCGTGTGGACCGCGGTAAGTACTTTAAAAAAAATCGATCTAAGATATTCGACTTCAGCTACGTTATTCACGTAGCTGAAGTTGCGTATCTTAGATCGACCCCCCCACCCCCAGTGTGGACCAGGCCTTAGAGTTAAAAGTTTTTGCAATGAGGCCATTTATGCCTCCAGATTAACCTGTGATAACTGCATACATGAACTAAAATTAAAGCCAAAGGTCTCTATGATATGGGAAAAAGAAATCCCAGGTCGGCTCTACAACTACTACTCAGGTCTTTCACTAAAACAGAAATTCACATAGCAGCACCATATCAGTGGGCAAAGATGGTGGGTCATGGGATCTATGTGAACAAAACCATCTCGAAGAAATGTAGTTACTGTAAAGTAAGTAAAGGACAGTTACCTGTTCCGTAACTGGCATTCTTCGAGATGTGTTGCTCAGGTCTATTCCACAGCAGGTGTGCGTGCTCGCCGCGTGCATCGGTGCCGGAAGTTTTTCCCTTAGCAGTATCCGTAGGGGGGAGCGCCGCTGCGACCCCTGGAGTGGCGCCGCTATAGCACGCTATATATAGGGGGCTGCGCGCTCCCCGCACCTTCGGTTCCTTCTTGCCGGACCAATTCCAACAGAGGGGAAGGAGGGCGGGATGTGGAATAGACCTGAGCAACACATCTCGAAGAACGCCAGTTATGGAACAGGTAACTGTCCTTTCTTCTTCGAGTGATTGCTCATGTTTATTCCACAGTAGGTGATTCCAAGCAATATGTCATGGAGGTGGGTAGGAGTTCACACCCTGTCTGGCTGGAGCACAGCTCTACCGAAGCCAGCGTCATCCCTAGCATGGGAGACGACTGCGTAATGTGAGGTGAACGTGTGAACCGAGGACCAGGTAGTGGCCCTACAGATGTCCTGGATAGGGACATGGGCAACAAAGGCAGCCAATGAGGCTTGCGCCCTGGTCGAGTGTGCCTTCACGATAGGCGGTGAGGGGACTTTCGCTAACTCGTAGCATGTGTGTATGCATGAAGTGATCCACCGGGAAAGCCTCTGGGTAGAGATTGGCTGACCCCTTATACACTCGACTGATGCAACAAAGAGTTGCGGGGACCTACGGAACGGCTCGGTCCGATCCAAGTAGAAAGCCAGCACCCTGCGCAAATCCAACGTATGGAGGCGGCGCTCCTCGCCTGAGGCATGCGGCTTTGGGCAGAGGACAGGGAGGAAAATATCCTGGTTCATGTAAAAAGCGGAGCCCACTTTAGGAAGGAAAGCTGGGTGTGGTCGGAGCTGGACCTTGTCCTTGTAGAAGACCATAAAGGGGGGGTCTGAGGTCAAGGCCCTGAGCTCCGACACCCGTCAGGCTGACGTAATGGCCACGAGAAATGCTACCTTCCAAGAGAGGTGAGACCAGGAGCATGTGGCCAGGGGCTCGAACGGGGGCCCCGTGAGGCGGGATAACACCAAGTTCAGGTCCCACGGAGGAACAGGGGTCCTAGCATACGGGAAGGACCGGTCTAGTCCCTTGAGGAAGCGCCCGGTCATGGCATACGAGAAGACCGAGCGGCCCTGGACCGGTGGGTGGAAGGCCAATATAGCTGCCAGGTGCACCATGACGGAGGAGGGAGCTAGACCTTGCGTTCTAAGGTGGAGGAAGTATTCAAGGATAACCTGGAGCGGGGCACCCCTCGGGGAGGTACCCCGCTCGCCCGCCCACCTAGAGAACCTGGCCCACTTTGCCAGGTAGGCCCGGCGAGTGGAAGGTTTCCTACTTCCCAGGAGGATGCTCCTGACTCCTTCTAAACACACTCTCCTCCGCGTCTAACCACTGAGCAGCCACGCTGTCAAGTGAAGGGAGGCTAGGTTGGGGTGAAGGAAGCGGCCCCGGTCTTGGGACAAGAGATCCGGTCGGAGCAGCAGTGGACGCGGAGGGGCCGCCAGTAACCCTAGGAGGGTCCCGTACCAGTGCTGTCTTGCCCAAGCTGGGGCGATCAGGAGGATGCGGGCCTTGTCCCTCTTTACCTTTTCCAGGACCTTGTCTATGCGGGGAAAGGGAGGGAACGCATAGAGGAGCTGGCCCGACCATGACAGGAGGAAGGCATCCGAGAGTGCATCCTTCCCCAGCCCGCCCCCCCCCCCCCCCGCAGCAGAACCGGTGGCAACGTCGGTTCTGTCGGGTCGCAAACAGGTCTACTTCGGGAGTGCCCGGACTTGGAAGAGCTGACCTGTGACCTCCGAGTGGAGGGACCACTCGTGTTGGGAGGAGAAGACCCTGCTCAGGCGATCGGCCTGGGAGTTGACGACGCCCAGCAGGTGGAAAGCCCTGAGGGAGATGTTGTGGGATATACAGAACTCCCATAGGCTGAGGGCTTCCTGGCAGAGAGCCGAGGACCTTGTTCCCCCAGCCTGTTGATGTAAAACATCGTGGCTGTGTTGTCCATAAGGACCCTGAACATCCTGCCGCTCAGCCGCGAGCTGAACGCCACACAGGCCAAGTGGACTGCCCTGAGCTCCTTGACATTTATGTGTAGGGATAGCTCTGCGGCCAACCATAGTCCCTGGGTTTGGGAATTCCCTACGTGGGCTCCCCAGCCCAAGTCCGACGCGTCCGACACCAGGTTTAGCGAAGGAGGTGGTTCCTGGAAGGGGATCCCTTGCAACACATTGGTTGGGACGGTCCACCACTGAAGGGACGTTAGCACCTGACCGGGTATCGTGAGGACCTTGTCCAGACCATCCCGAGCCTGGGAGAATTCTGAGGCCAGCCAGAGCTGGAGAGGCCTCATTCGAAGCCTGGCGTGGCGTACCACGTATGTGCACGCCACCATGTAGCCCAGGAGCTATAGGCAGGTCCTGGCCGTGGTCACGGGGAACTCCGTGACCATGGCTATGAGCCCTTTGAGGGTCTGGAATCTGCCCGGGGAAAGAGAGGCCCTGGCCTTGGAAGCGTCCAGTAGAGCACCTATGAACTCTATGTGCTGGACCGGGACCAACGTCGACTTGGCCTCGTTTACCAGAAGGCCCAAGTTGGAACAGGTAGCCAAGAGCAGCTCTAGGTGGTTCTGCACCTGCGACCTCGAGTCCCCCTTGAGCAGCCAGTTGTCGAGGTACGGGAATAGTTGGACCCCTCGGCGTCTGAGAAAGGCCGCCACAACCGCCATACACTTTGTGAATACCCGAGGTGCGGTAGACAGGCCAAAGGGGAGGACCGTAAACTGGTAGTGGTCCTGCCCAACCAGGAAGCGAAGGAAGCGCCTGTGTCCTTTGAATATGTGGATGTGGAAGTATGCGTCCTGGAGGTCCAGGGCCGCATACCAATCGCCCGGGTTCAAGGCGGGTATAATCTTTACCAGGGAAACCATGCGGAATCGGCATTTGACCATGAACCGATTGAGACCGCGCAAGTCTAATATAGGCCTGAGGTCTCAATCGGTTCATGGTCAAATGCCGATTCCGCATGGTTTCCCTGGTAAAGATTATACCCGCCTTGAACCCGGGCGATTGGTATGCGGCCCTGGACCTCCAGGACGCATACTTCCACATCCACATATTCAAAGGACACAGGCGCTTCCTTCGCTTCCTGGTTGGGCAGGACCACTACCAGTTTACGGTCCTCCCCTTTGGCCTGTCTACCGCACCTCGGGTATAACGGGATAACGAAGCAACGGGAGTAGAACCCTTTTCCTTGGAATTCCCTTGGGACTCCCTCTATGGCTCCGAGACTGAGGAGCCGTCCCACCTCCTGCTGCAGAAGGGGTAGATGTGATGGGTCTACCGTGCCGTACCCAGGAGGGGGGTGGGAGATCGGGCGTGACACGAACTGGAGCATGTAGCCCTGGGCAATGGTACTCAGGACCCACCGGTCCGAAGTTATATGGGACCATTGCAAAAGGAACAGACGCAAGTGGTTGCTGAAGGCCAGCTTTGTCGGAGGGTTCTCTCGGGGTTCACCCGGGTACCCTCCTGCCCCCAGTCAAAACCGTCTCTTGCCCTGCTGCTTGCCCCTGGAGGGCCCAGGCTGCGGGGCAGAGCGGGACTGTCGTTGAGGTCGCCTCTTTTGGGATCTGGACTTCTTGTAGGTTGGCTCGTAGCGTGGTTGGGGCGCCTTCGTGGGAGCCTGCGGCTTAGGCTTTTCCTCAACTGGCGGGACGTAGAGCCCGAGCGTCTGCAGGGTGGTACGGGAGTCCTTCATGCCATGAAGTCTCACGTCCGTTTGCTCCGCAAACAGGTCCTTGCCGTCGAACGGGAGATCCTGCATCACGGATTGCGCCTCCGAGGACAGTCCCGACAGGAGGAGCCACGACGCCCTGTGCATGGACACCGCCAAGGCGATGGATCGCGCTGCCGTGTCCGCCGTATCTGACACCGCTTGCAGAGCAGCCTTTGCCGTGGCAGCCCCCTCCTCCGCCAGCGCCTTGAACTCTTTCTGGTCGTGCTCTGGGAGGGAGGGCTCCAATTTTTGTAGGGACCCACACAGGTTAAAGTCGTAGCGACTGAGGAGGGCCTGGTGATTTGCCACCCTGAGCTGGAAACTCGAGGACGAATAAAACTTTCTTCCAAATCAGTCCAGCCTTTTTGAGTCCTTATTCTTAGGAGTAGGACCTGGTTGACCCTGACGCTCCCTGTGGTTTACGGATTCCACGACCAAGGAGTTGGGCGCCGGGTGGGTGTACAAAAATGTGTGTCCTTTCGTAGGTACAAAATACTTGCGCTCCACCTTTTTGGATATGGGTGCAAGTGAGGCCGGTGTATGCCAAAGGCCTTTCGTAATATTGGCAACCCCTTCATGTAGCGGGAGCGCCACTCTGCCCGGTGCCGAAGACGAAAGGACATTGAAGAGCGAGTCTGAAGGCCCTTCCATCTCCTCAGCTTGGAGCTGGAGGTTTGAGGCGACTCGCTTTAATAGCTCCTGGTGGGCCCTGAAGTCCTCCTGCGGTACGGAGGGTGGCGGGGCTGCGACCTTGTCCTCCGGTACGGGAGAGGACGCCGGTACGGAGCTTTGTGCATCTGCTGGCACCACGGGCTCGACGCCTTGCTCGGAGTCCACGTGTGGTGCCGATGACCCTTGGTCCGCAGATCGATCTCTTGGAGCCCTGGATATAGTGGCAGAGGGAGCCTCGGATGTCCCTGCGATCAATTGAGTATCTGGCTGGGCTTGTCCCGGGGGCCAAGGGGTCCACTGGCACCACTGTCCCTGCCATGGAGCCCCTTTCCATTGACTTTGCTGCGGCACCGGCAGCACCAGCTGGTCAGGTTGGAACATGGTGGCCCTTATGTGGCTCACCGCTGGCATGAACGTTGTCCAGTCGGTGCCGTGGGAGCGTTAAGATCTACGGCGCCAACGATGACGTCTACCTCGGGACCGGGACTCCGACGACGAGGAGCCGTACCGTCTCGAGCTACTGCTCCTTGAGACGCTGCGACGCCTATGTCCGCGACGGTGTGGAATTGGCGACCTCTTACGGGAGTCGTGGGTCTGGTACCTCAAGGAACGGGCGCTGGAGCAGGAGCGCCGGCGGCCGTGACGGGAACGGCTGCGGTAGCTCCGACTTGACCGGGAGCATCTATGGCACCGGTGCCTGCCGTGTTGCGACTCTCTGCCCTGCCTGGAGCGGTGCCCAGAGCTCTGATCCGACGGCACCTTGCCCGAGAGCCTCACCAGCGGTGACAGTGGAGGCTGTGGGCTATGGTCGGACCGGGCGCTGAGGGGTGAGTGGCCCCGGGAGCGGTCCCTTGACCGGGATCTGCGCCTGGTCGGAGTTGACGGCCTGTATCCCAATGGCGGCTTGCCTCTGGAGCAGACTCCTGGTGCCGGGACTGCCAGTACCTGGAGCGTCAGCAAGTCCTTGGCTGCCTGGAAGGCCTCCGGCGTCGACGGCATTCAGGCGTCCGGAGAGGCCTGCGTCGACGGAACCGAGCTGCTCCGCTCAGCGTGAGTCGGAGCACTGAGGCCTGGGGGAGAATTAGGGCTGCCTGACGCGGGTCTAGCCTCTCCCTTATCCTTGTCTCAATGACGATGCGAAGATGGTGCCTTCCTCTGCTTACGCGACGGTGAGCGGTGCCGGCCACTCGAAGGCGCCGGGGGATCGCCACGCACTGAGGACAAGGTACCGGGTGCCGATTCCACTCAGCACACCGGGGTAGGAGCCAACGCAGACTCCATGAGGAGAGCCTGGAGTCAAATGTCTCTGTCCTTTTTAGTTCTTGGCTTAAAGGACCTGCAGATTTTGCAGCGTACGCTGACATGGGACCCACTCAGGCAGCGGAGACAATCCGAGTGCGGGTCGCTTCTGGGCATAGAACGCCTGCGGGGCCCAGGGCATGTCCCGGCCCAGACACTAACTATTCTAAACTAACTTACAACTAACTAAAGATATCACTGACAACAAACACGAACAGAGTTCTAGGAAAAAAGGCTGCAGCAATGAAGCTGGAGCAGAAGTTCCGACCCACCTACACTGGTGGCAAGAAGGAACTGAGGGTGGGGGGAGCGCGGAGCCCCGTAAATAGCACGCTATAGCTGTGCCACTCCAGGGGTCGCAGCAGCGCTCCCCCCTACGGATACTGCTAAGGGAAAAACTTCTGGCACCGATGCACGTGGCGAGCACGCACACCTACTGTGGAATAGACATGAGCAATCACTCGAAGAAGAACCTCTCTTTCTTCTTCAAGCATTTGTCCGCATAGATCCTACTGTAGGTGAGTGACTAGCAGCTACCCCTCAAGGAGGTGGGTGATTGAGTTCCTATCAAATTAATGACTGCAGAACACAACTACATAGAAGAAAAAGGGACTCTTCTTCTGGAAACAAGGCCCTTTCCTAAAACACTCAAGAGCTCTTTGTTGGTACTGATATAAGGAAGATGGAGGCCCCGTCTAGAAAATGATTTGGATCAGTTTTGCTTCCTCTTTTGTAATGGTGTATAGAGCCTCAGAGGCTGAAGCATCACAGACAAGTCTTCAGAGATTGAGGCACTTCATCAGTTCTGGAATGTAATATGTCATGGCCTTCAAAAGGCAGGTCTTCAATAGTTTCCTGAACCTCTTTTGGGATACCTGATGACTGCAACCATGATTGTCTCATAATCACCACAACGGGCATAGACCTGGCTGCAATGTGAGAGGCAACCAACAAGATTTGCAGAGCTATCTTCACCACTAATTGGCCTTTTGAATCCACCACTCTCAGTCAGTCTCTGGTCTGCTAAGGAAGTCTCTCAGGGTATGTCTACACTGCAAGTAGATATCCACAGCTGGACCATGACAGCTGACTTGGGTTCATGGGCTGTTGAACTGTGGTGGAGACTTTGGCATCAGGCTGCAGCCTGAGGTATGGGACCCTCCCAACTCACAGGGTCCTAGAGCCTAGGCTTGAGCCTGAATGTCTAGACCACAATTAAACATCCCCTTAGACTGAACCCCGCAATCCTGAATTGGGTTTTTAATTGCAGTGTAGACATACCCTCACACAGTTGTAAAACCTTGTCCCATAGCATAAATACTTGAGACTTCACAGACAGAATAGTGTGGCATTTGAAACAGTCTTCAACAGGGCTCAAATACCTTGCTGGGCTTCTTTGGCTTGGCTCCTTCTTGACTGGGAGAAAAAAAAATGGTTGTACACTCTGAAGAATTACCCACCGGTGGGGCCAAAATTAGATGCCACTCACCATAGATTGTGTAGATCATTACGAGAGGAGAGAAGGCAGGTATTTATTTACCTGTCTCATATTTAAGTTAAGCATTATGGAATCAAAAGGCTGGAAGCCCCATTTATATACAGGGGTAAGGGAAGGCCACAGGAAGAGAAAAACAGGTTGAGGTCATCCTGTCTCTTGAAACAAAGTAGTTGAACTTCTGAAGATATAAGCAGAGACAGAAGCCATCTGTGGCATCCATCACTAGACAGACACAAGGGAACAGAGCGTTTGCAAGCTGAGAAAGATGGGTCCTTCTACCAAGGGGGAGTTGAAGTCTCTGGAAAATGAATATAGGTGAGAAACCCACTTACAAAGATTTTTCACTCAAGCAGATAAGAGAAGCCAGCATCTTGTACTTCTGTGGAAGGTCCTGACCAAGGGAAAAATCAGACATGCTGGGAAGAAAAATGACAGATGAAAAAAACCACCTTTAACAAAGCCTCTACCTTGCTAGATTTATTTTATAACTTTTACATGTGTGTTTTCACTTTTATTTGCTTGTAACCATTTCTAACTTTTTAGGTCTTTTACTTGGCATCATTTCAGATATGGCCTCTTAATATTTTTTGTATTGTTACTATAAACCAAATCAGAGCTGTGTTCGCAGGGAAGGGTAGATTTACCCAGTTAAATTAATAAGTGCTACTGTACTTTTGTCTCTTTACAAGACCAAATGGATCTTATTATTCTCTGAACTGTCCAGAAGAGGGCTAGGCATTGCAGAATACATGGTTTTGGGAAAAGCTGGGACTTGGAATGTGTCGGGTCACCTTGCTGGTTGTTACCGAGGCTGGTGGAAGCCAGAGTGGGTCTGTAGACAGGATGCTGGGCCAGAGGTGCTGAACCAGAGCTGTCTAGCATACAGACACTCAGGGTGTGACCTGCATGCTGTAATACTGACTATGAGCATCCCAGGCAGAGAGCTCCAGTAGCAAAGCATGTAAAGCCCCAGGATTACAGGGTAAGAGGTGACAACCCCTCTCTGGTCTGTCTTTCATCCCAGAGCCCATGACAAATGGCTTTAAGCTACTTTTGCGTCCTTCCTATTCTGGGCTGCTCCAAGGGCAGTAGAGGCCCCCAGCATATCTTTAGCCTTGGGGGCCTGTCTAATTTACAGCAGCCTCGTGGGCTGCGTTGAGGCCATGGTATGCTCCAGCTCTGCTCCCTCATGTCAAGGCTTGTGAAGGGGTCCTCAGAAGATAGTCCTATGGCTGTCCCTTGCAATGCCTGTGCTAGGGGAATCCTCTCCTACCTGGGATAAGGGCTTTAGGGCTGCTTTATACCACTCAGACCCTTTTTCCCAGTGTAAAAGGTCTGGATCAGGGGAGAAAATCTAACCCTTCACTAAAAAAATAAATAAAAATCAAAGCTTAAATTCTGGAACACAAAGTGGCAGCATGTGTGGAGGTCAGAGTATGCTGTATTCTTGTATGCCATTTAGGGCTTGAAGTGATACGATTAGGAGACCTTCTGGGGGCCCATTTAAGTCAAACCTTAAAGTTTTTCTAGTTTAATTCAATATTTGAGCCACTCTATTGTACAAAAATGTTTGTTCTGGGCAAGAATCTTTAAATTAGTTACTGTACGCCTACCGTATAGAGATTTGACCTTTGCTTAACTTTTGGCTTGTATTTGCTACAGCATTCTTAATCTCATTGTAATAGGTTACACTTTCTTTGCCTATAAAAAAAAATCAATAAAATGTTTTATGTAAAAAAAGCTTCAGAACAACTCAATGCAAAAAAATTGAACATTAATTCAAAACAATAGTTGAGAAATCAAGCCCTCAGAAGTCATTTAGTACAACGTTAAAGTTGAAAGCTCAATTTCAATACTGCCTCCGGGGCGTGTGTGTGTGTGTGTGTGTGTGTGTGTCCTCCCCCATTAGTGATATAATTACATAATTTAATCTTATAACAGCTACCGCTCACCTAAAACCAGAAAATAAACCAGAGATTAAATACAAATCTTATTTATAACCACACTTAAAACAAGTGCTGGATCTTATTCTGGCCCTCTATCTCCAAAGTCTTGCAAAGAAGTTCCATCTTCTTTTCTATTTTTGTAGTGCTAGGGTAATTTTCAAATATAGCTAAGTGACTTTGGTGCTTAAGTACCATTTTCAAAAGGGAAAATTGACTTTCAATGACTTAGGTACATAAGTCATATTGAAAATGAGATTTTGGTTTCAAAGTTATTGGGGTGCTTTTGAAAATTTTAACTTTGAACTCCGTAAATAAAGTTTGTCTTTGTATTTCTTTCCCCCTAAATCAGGGAGACTTATTTTAAACAGCTATAGTAAAATATTAAAGCAGATGGAAGTGTTCAATATGGCTGCCTGCAAACTGTTCTACTCAAAACTCAATGAGGGATCCAGACAGAAAACGTTTAGACCTAGAGGATTTAAAATACATAAAATGAAGCTCCACAAAAAAGGAAAGAAATGGAACAATGTAGATACAGCTTTGGAGATGGCATGTAATTCTGTTCCAATTGTCCTTCCACCTAAAAATATTTTATACAAATTTGAGTTTTTGATATTGGAGATATTTTCTGGATTTTTTTGGCTATATCCAAAGAATGAGCATGCAGATAATTTGCCATGGCTAATTTAGGTCTAGATATAGAGCTCTGATTCATTATAGGGCAAAACCACCCTATTTCAACTGAGTTTTAGTGATTAAAATATCACTAAATAAAGAACAGAGTATTTCTACCTATGCAAGGACATGCTCGGAGTTAGTCTGTTCATCCACAGCAGTTATTAAATGGATCATCATCAGCAGGTTATTCTAATTTACGATTAATGGTCTTTTCAGTTTCTAGCTCTGCTGAAATCAGGAAATTTAATTTCTTATCAAGAGCCAAAACATACTGAAATAACTGAATACTTGGTTTCTCTGTGTTAGAAACTAGAGAAAGGAGACTAAGTTATGTGAAATAATAGCCTCCCCTGAGGAAGATTTGTATAGTTTAATTGCTCTGAAGTACTGTACCTGGGGTGGTTAATAAGAAATCATGAGACAGTGATGAAAACCTATTGCATGGCCTAACTTCAATCTGTGAGGCAATTATATCTTGAATCTCTGTTTCCCATGATAAATTCACATGAGAAGTTTTATATGGATTTGCATGGGACTGTGAGAAGGGTGACTTTTCTGATGTCTTCCCTACTCTATTTGTATCTTGAATCCTCTCTTTTTGTGGTAACAGAAGAATGCTCTGAGGTAAGACAGCATATTTTCCTAATAAAGTCAATGTAGTGTTTTGTTCTAAGAATTGAAGGGCCTGATTTTTAAAGGTGCCTCAACCAACACATCTTGTTTGTGCTTGCAGTTTTGGATGTGTAAAAGGTGTCTCTGATCTGCAAATAGATATATAAATGTCTATATTATATAATTTGTGTGTATAAAGTTAAAGGTGCAGGAATGGGAAGGGAGGCGATTTTCAAAATCTATCCTAACTGATTGAATTCTGGAGATTAAGATATACCTGTAAAAAAACAAAACAAAAAAACAAAAGAGGTTAAACCTAGAGTCAAAGAGAACGAGGACAAAAAGAGCAAGTTACAAGTCAAAGAAAAGAAGAAAATAAAGATCCAGAGAAGAAAGGAGCATGGTGTGGGCCTGCTTTAAAGCCCACTGAAGTCAATTGGAGGTTTTCCATTGAATTGATTTCATTAGCCACTGCATCAGGGTCTATATTAAGTGAGCCAAGTGAATATGAGACAATAAAAATTTTGATCCCTGCCCTCTACATACTGCATGCTCACACATCATCTGTCCCTAAGTGCAAAGGGGAAGGAAGATAGAGTCTCCTCGAAAAAAATGACTCCTACCCAGCAGCAAGGCTTCCATCTCCCTTAGTTGTGAATGAGGCAAGCAGCACAACATGCATCCACTCACCAATATTCTGTTTACCACCTACCTATGGCAGACACCAAGCTAGCGGGATTCTCAGAGCAAGAGACGTACAGCTGTGCATCATCAATACATTTATATAACAGGCCGGATAGTGGGCAGTATGATTGACTAAGATTGGTTTTCTGCTTTAGTATTTCCTTAAGCCGATTGCTTGGTTAAGTTTACTACCAAACAATGGTGTCTATGGTAAAGAACAACAAAAATCTCATGGCATCAGTCACAGCTTTTCTGTATGTCTGTATAAAATCTTTGCATAGGAAATGGTCAGACTATGAGTGAGTCCTCACCATCTTCTCCGTGATCTATTCCCTTGCTGCTGCATCTCCAGAAATGTTATTGGAACATGGAGACACAAGGTGGGTGATATAACATCTTTTATTGGACCAACTTATATAAAAGATATTAACTCACCCATCTTGTGTCTCTAATATCCAGGGACCAACACGGCTACAACAACACTGCATTGAACCAGAGATTAATGGAATGCTAAACTATATTATAATATTCAGCCACTAAGTGGCACTGTATGGAAAAGACCTTATTTAAAGCTAACTTTAGCCACACTTGGGAGAGCATTAAAGGATTTTAGGATGAATACAACTGGTGTGTATAAACAAGCTCTGTAGCCAGTCCATACCTCGCAGAGAAGTATATGACAGAGCTCCAAGTAGAGGAAAATAAATAAAATAAGAGAACAACAACTTGCAACCTCCTTCTGAATAGCTGTTAGCTAGAAGGGGAAGCTAAATACATGTAAAGAAATACCCCAATCCGTGACAAAATTTGGAGGAAACTGAGTGGTCAATCTCACATTTCCTTTTTCCATATGACACCCCCCACCCCCATTGGCTATTTCCAGGGGAAGTTGATACAGGCTTTAGTTTCTATTTCTCCAAAGGCTAATTTATGTGGTTTCATATTTATAATTTGGTTCCAAATTTATAATTCCATACAGAGCAGGGGAAGGCAAACTACAGCCCGTGGGCTGGATCTGACCAATCAGAGCTTTCAATGCGTCCTGCAGGATTGCCAGCCCCATGGCGCAGCGGGGGCTAAGGCAGACTCCCTGCCTGCCCTGTCCCTGAGCCGCTCCCAGAAGCCACCGGCACCATGTCCCTGCAGCCCCTGGGGTGGGTGGCGGCAGAAGGCTCCGTGCGCTGCCCTCGCCTGCAGGCATCACCCCCTGCAGCTCCCATTGGCTGGGAACGGGGAACTGCGGCCAATAGGAGCTTTGTGGGTGGTACCCACATGCGAAGGCAGCGCACGGCGGAGCCGCCTGCCCACCCCATCCCCAGGAGCCACTGCCGGACAAACTGGCCACTTCTGGGAGCAGCACGGGGCCAGGGCAGGCAGGGAGCCTGCCTTAGCCCCGCTGCATGCAACTACCACCCGGGAGCTGCTCGAGGTAAGCAGCGTCGGACCAGAGCCTGCACCCCGAACCTCTTCTGCACCCCAACTCCCTGCCCTGACCCCTAACTCCCTGCCTTGATCCCCCTGCTGCACCCCAACCCCCTGCCCTGAGCCCCCTCCTGTATCCCGCACCCCTCCTTTACCTCAACCCCTTGCCCAGCCCCCAGCCTACATTCACGGCCCTGCATACAATTTCCCCACCCAGATGTGGCCCTCGGGCCAAAAGGTTTGCCCACCCCTGATATAGAGCATTTATGTGAATGTGTATGGTTATATAGTGATAGAGACACACACAACTGTATGAAACATGAGTCAGAGCAAAGGTTTAAGGCTCATAATCTAATAAATGCCTTGTACATAATTTACAATGTGACCTACACAAAGACCCTGTTTTGACAAAGCATTTAAATGGCTTGAATAAATACAGTAATCTTTCCATCATTTCTGGGATGAGGGATAGATGATTGTTTTTATATTAACATTGAAGCAAAAGATGACACTATCACATTATGAAAGACTGGCAATTATTACTGAAATCCCCTAAATTATGATTTCATCCTGAACTAACCACAAGATTGCTCCGTATTGCTGGATAACTTCAGGAAACAAAGTTGCTATTAATGTACAACTCATATATAAATGTTTGTAAAATTTACAAAAGTAAAGGTAATAAATTACTTTCAGATCCCATATCAGTTAGAAGGCACAAGTATAAATTAAAACATTGCACATAAAGAGTTAAAAGTAAATATTTCAGTTATTTCCTGACAAGTCTAAGTTCTGGTTTCCAGATTTCTCTGAAAGAGTTTAAAATATCAAACAGTGTAAGAAAATATAGAAAATAATAGCTTTCAATGGACAAAGTGCCTTGGGAAAAAAGAAGGGATGAAGGAAGGTACATGCTTAAACACAACTGAATGATTATAAAGACTATTTCTTGCTTTCTTTAGTGTTACATGAACTAGTATAAGAGGATATTTCAATTATTAAATTATTTTACTTAGGGAAATTCTTTTCTCCTGCTTTCTCCTTAACGGATCCCTTTAAATGGATAATTTATTAAAAACAGGGCCAGTCTTAAGGGAAAGTGGCACCCTCGGCAAACTTATATTTTGGCCCCCATGGCTCCCACGGGTGCCCCCCCCCATTACCCCTGCGAGCTCCCCACCTCCCCTTTGCCCCAACCGCTACATTGTGCCTCCTGCACCCCAACCCCTGCACCTCCCCTCCTGTACCCATGTGGGTTAAACTGACCTTGATGCAGAGCAGCAGCCCTGGTGGGGAAAGTCACCTGAATGAACAGAGCGCTTAGTGTTGCTCCTCACTTCCCCCCTCACAGCCCCTAGGGAGGCGCGGAGGAACATTGGCGGGAGGGGCAACAGTATCTGTGTGTCACTGCTCCCCCTCCCCTTTTTCCTCTGCTAGGAGGAAGTAGGAGAAACCTGGGTGCCCCCCAATATGGCGCTCCCCTGCCAGCCAGGAGAAGCTTCTGACTACACCAGTAGTGTGCACCTCTGCACTGCCATATGGTGCCCACTTGACCATGGCACCTTTGGGCAGTCACTTCGGTGGCCCAACCCTAAGGCCGGCTCTGTCTAAAAAGGGCCTTTTTTCATTGAAATTTCTTCTTCTCCCTTACGCTGTATTAGGGAAACCATGTGTTGTTGCAAGAGAAAATACATTAAACTAATAACTTTTCATGTACATGAAGAAGGAACTGCTTTTCAGATATACAGATCTGTATTTATTCCACACACATATTATGTTACTAATTTGGGAATCTATACTGGTTGTTTGGGGTCATTTTTTTTTTTAATCCCTTCAGTTTACATTTTAATAGGAGATCTACCAGCTAGATCCTTTTTCCACCTACTAGGTCACATATCTTTGTAAAATACTATTACTAATCTTCACAGACTTAAAACATAGGGTAGCTTGGTTTACCTTAAATGAATTTATCCTCCTCCATTAAAAGCTTGCTTCATGTGAACAATATAACACTATTTTGCAAGGGATCTTACGCTAATTTTTTTGGTGAGTTAGCCACATTCTAGTACAAAAATGCAGCGACCTCTTGTTTCTTTTACATATCAACAACAACATTTGTAGCCTTCCTTCCTAAAATGGGATAATCAAATGCCATGTTTCATGGTGTAATACGATTATTACAGGGTAGGGAAGGAATGTCTGTTTCTGCCACATACAGCACTGCACAATTGGCAAGCCCCAGTTTTGGGGATGGGTGTAATTCTTTCCTATGAAGTATAAGGTTTTTGGTCACTGGCTCACTGATTTAATATGAATTTCTAGTCCCAGTGAAGTCAAACTCAATATATCATAGTGCAAACTTCACAAATTATGTTTATATACACAATGTAACTTCCTATATATTTCAAGGTCTGTAAAAGATGACACCTTGTAGAACCACATAGCATATAAACAGGAAGCCACATACCTTGTGTCTGCTTCAGTGGAAGATAGAAAGCAAACTCCTCACTGCTGGAGCGATGCAGGACAGATGCACCGAGAGGACGTATGGTCTGTTCCTGATCTAATGCAGAAAAAAAAAATTCTTTCACTTCAATGTCACATTCAAAGAGTGAAATTCACTGGAATTTGAAATGTGATCAAATGAGTTCTCTAATGAAAGAGCTTCACAAATTAATGTTCTTCAAAGTATACTTTGAAACAGGAGGTGACATTTTTGAAGGGTCTCCCAGTGTTTTAATCACTTTCATTAATATGCTGAATGTAACTGTAGATTTAAACAAGGAAATCCTGTTAAATATCTTTACAATGAGAGACACAAGGTGGATGAGGTAATATTTTTTATTGGACCAACCACAGAAGTTGGTCCAGTAGAAGATATTACCTCACCCATCTTGTGTCTCTAATATTCTGTGACCAACATAGCTACAACAATGCTGCATTTGCAATAAGATACATATTACCATTTTTTTTTAATCAAAAGGCTAAAAGTGAAAATCTTCTCAGTTAGAAAGGTACTCAATGCACAAAAGAAATTACTTAGGATCTAAACATTAATCTACTACTCATATGACTCACAGTATCACACTCCTTATTGTATGCTACCATATTCTGGATATAAATATTTGAAGACCAAGGCAAGTAGGTGGATGAAGAAACAAAACAGGTAATAGTGTAAAACATGTAAGCCCTGACAATAGCAAGTGAGTTAGAGCTAGCAAAACTGCAACACGAGGAAGAGAAGCTGCAGAGGTTAGACAATAAGAAGATGCTGTTGCTGTGACAACAAGAAGTAACTGGATCAATTATACAGGCTCTGATCAGTTGTCCATAAAGATCCTGCATATTTAAATCATTGTTACTATTTTCAGATGCAGTGACAGATTTCTATATACATTTAATCCTGAAAGCCTTTATACCCAGGCAGGGTAACTAGACAATTTACGGGCATGTAACCAATAGAATCAACCTTCCTGACCAGGAAGGCTTGTGGTGCATTTACAGGCATGGGCACTGTGCACAGTCATGATCTGATTTAGGTAGCTAAATTACTGAGAGAGAGGGTATTTTGGATAAATGAATAATCATATTGTAGGTAGTGCAGTCTAATGGTTAGAGCACTGGATGGGGACCTAGGTTCTCATCCCAGCTCTGCTACTGGCTGCTGAGTGACCTTAGGGAAATCACTTCCCTGCTCTGTGCCTCAGTCTCCTAATGTGGATAATGATGCTTAGCTCCTTTGTAATGTACTTTGGGAGCTACAGATGAAGAGTGCTATATAAGAGCTAGATATTATTATTGTTAAAACTATTTCTGAGGCATGCACTGAAGACTTGTAAGTCTAATCATGTGCCTGGGGCCTGGGCCTCTGGAGAAAGACATAGCATCAACAGATTGGTACCTAGCTAACAGAGGTGATACTTAAAAGGAAGTAGCAGGAAAACCCAGTGGGGAGGTAATTAAGAACCTGAGCCAAATGGATTGATTGTGTTAAGTGAATGTGACACGTGTGTGGACATGGACATTGAGAATGATGAAATGGCCTGCCAAGGACAAGACGATGTTATACAGCCACTGTCTTAAGTTACCTTGAAGGTTACTCTGGAGTGTGATGTGGTCACTGTGGAATCAGAAGCCAATCCTGAGTACTATTACTTAATTAAAAACTGAAAAGCTATGTGACTTACTCTACAATCTGAATTAATTTTATTTATTTTTTATATTACCATATGACCCCAAATGCCCTAGGCACTGTGCAAACACAGAGGAAGAAGCAGTGCCCTCCTCAAAGAGCTAAATTTGCAGAGACACAAAATAGACAAAGGGTGGGGGACAGGGAAACATGATACAAGCAAAGAAATCGGGGTGGGGGGGGGGGCACAAATACATATTATTAGCCACTGAATTTTTCTTGGTTTTTTAAGTGTAAATATACTGTTTTTGTGGACAATACTATATTACTGAGTTTTCAAAACTAATTCTATGTACTCAGATTAAGAGAGGGAGAGAGACATGGACAGCCATTCAGGAAGACATCCAGGAAAAATGAAGGAAGGTCACTGCAGTGTATGGCAATGAGGACTGTGCAAAGATGTCCAATTTCACTAATTTAAATAAGACTAAGTGAGTGTAGTGAGGATTATTTGGGGGAAGGAGACCTAGCTTTTGAGAGTGTCCATGCATTTGCATGTGGATGGATTGATTTTCCAAATTTGTAGGAAAGAAAGAGTTTAAATCAAGCAAATACATTTTACAGCACCTCTATTGTACTGAGAAGTGAGACTATTAACTATAGATATATGGACAAATGCTCTCTAAACAACAAAATTAACAGGAATGTGCCTTCATTATCCAGTCATTAAAAGGACACTGATTTCACCTCAGAACTGGAGAAAACAAAACATGCATAAAAGAAAGATATACTATCTATCTCCAACTCTCCTGTGAAACAGGGTATTTTAAAACATCCCACTGAACTTCAGCCTATTTTACCTGATAGGGGGCCACTGGTAAAAACTGTCTGACTGCACCTAGAATGGGTGACTGTGAAGCTATTTTAAGGATACCCAAAGCAGGATGGGTGAGAAAAATTTACATGCTTTTCTTAAATACAATGTCAAGTTAATGATATGGCAAGCCATTTTTATTATAGCCATATACTGCAGCGGAAGGAGCTAACTGTTTTGTAACCTTACTCTGTAAAACTGAAGGACCTCCTAATTATTTCCCCAAGTCTGTAATGTGCTAAATTGATTACAGCAAGTTTCTCTCATTTGAAGTCTTCTTGCCGTGATCAGGATTTTGCAATGATCAAAATAACCTTCACATAAATAACTTTAGTGTTGAATAAATATTTATCACAAAACTGTTCAACTAACTTAGGGTGAACAGATGTCCCGATTTTATAGTGACAGTCCCGATTTTGGGGTCTTTCTTATATAGGCTCCTATTATGCCCCACCCCCATCCCGATTTTTCACATTTGTTGTCTGGCCACCCTACCCTCTGGGGATATGATTATTGAAAATAATTACACCATGTGAAATTAAAAGCACTAGGCAATACATCATGATGTCCTAGAAATGTACGTATGTTATCATAACCACGCTTATTAGTGGTTAACATGATGGTCGCAATTATGCCAAAAACAAACACAACTAATCTCAGCACTTGTATTTTAAATTAATCACTCTCTAAGCTGATCTGAAAAAATAGTGAATTTCTGTGTTAGGCCAATGCAGGTATACAAATATGCTGAGATATTTATTTCCAATATATTTTTACTGTAAGAAATATAATAGTGATAGATAAGTTGGAATGTGCACATTTGAGGTAGGCTAGACATTTGATAAGAATCAGAGAAAAACAACCAGCAAAGAAAGCATGGGAAGAAGAGGACAGCAAGAAAAGATGTGCAAGACCACGGTTATGATGGAGATACTCTGTCAAGAGAAGTTTTAAGAGAAAAGGACTGGACCTCTAAGACCTGTCCGACGAACCAGAAAAGAGTGGCAAAGAATCGTAGTCACCTCCACCCTCATGTAAACAGGAAAAGGAGTCAAGAGGTGAAGTGAAGTGATATTTTTACTGTAAACAAACAATTCTTTAGGTCAGATTTCCTCTGAGAGTTCAATATTTAGTTCAGTTAAATAAATTAATAAAGGGGGCACGTAATAAGAGAGCAGTCTGAAAACATGTCTAAAACAAGTGGCAATTTCTGCATGGAAATGAGATGATTGAGCTACTGTGTGTACAATTCTATCTTGAAAATACTATTAGCTTTAGTAATCCACAATATGAGCCAACTATTTTAATGTCACTGTGAACAAGCCCTAGCTAAATGCCATCTCAAATATTGGTACAGGAGATCAGTTTTGCTTAAGATAAATATACAAGTAGACAATGCTAGATACCAAAGATGAACCAATTACCATCCTCAGATGATTATTAACTAGCACAGAGACTTGGATCTTTTATTTGAGCACAGATCTTTAGTCATGTGGGTAGATTGCTTATAAATACTACAGTAGAACCTCAAAGTTACAAACACCTCGGGAATGGAGGTTGTTTGTAACTCTGAACAAAACGTTATGATTGTTCTTTTGAAAGTTTACAACTTAATACAGCTTTAAAACTTGACTATGCAGAAGAAAAATATTGCTTTCCCTTTATTTTTAGTAGTTTACATTTAACACATCACTGTACTGTATTTGCTTTTCTCTCTCTCTCTCTCTGCTGCTGCCTGATTGTATACTTCCAGATCCAAATGAGGCGTGTGGTTGACTGGTCAGTTCGTAACTCTGGTGTTCATAACTCTGACGTTCTACTGTAGTTCATTTTTTCCTGAAACTTGGAAATATTTTACCCATGAAGCTGCATTCATTAATATTATCTGTTTTAGTTACAATAAAAATATTGGCATCAATTGCCAGTATTTGGGGGCAGATTATACAACCCTTACACTGGTGAGCACTTAGGCCTTGTCTACACTGGGGCTTTTAGCCATTGGTGGTCTGGTACTGATATTACTATTGGCACTGGTGCAGTTTACCCAGTGTGAAACAGCTGAATCAGTGCAAATGGCAGCTAAGTCTGTCCATGCTAGTGGTTTTCCACTGGTCTGTAGCTACAACAGCGACTGGCCCCTAATGGCTCATAGCACCTCGTACAGACAAAGCCTTAATGGGAGCATTTATGTGAATAAACATTGTACAATCAGGCCCTTGTTATGTATAGACAATTGAGGTGAAATGTTGGGACCACTAAATTCAACACTAAATTCCCATTCACTTCAGTGGAGCCAGGATTTCATCCCTGGTACATACAAAAGTTTTATGGTTTCACTTTCTGTACAGATATGAAAAACAGAGAAGTGCTAGAGTGGTGGTGTCATTTAAAATTCACGAGTATGGAAATAGTGCTTATCAGTGTTCTTGGTTTGGTAAAACCTGAGAATGAAAATGATCAGTCTTCTATCCCTTGTCAATCTGATCTATATAAACTAGCTATAGATTAAACCAGAAAAGATGCAGCACTGAATCATCTATGATGTTTGTCAACCAATGCATATTGTAATTTGCCATTTACAGATTTTTTTTTAGACTTTTTTTTCATACATCTAGGGCAGAACTCCTCATACAATAATTATTGCTTCACAGTTCATTTCATGTTTTGAAAATCATGATAAAGCCAACTTATTAGGAAAAAAAATTCCTCTAACGCTATCTAAAATAGTTACACAAGTAAATTCTGTAAGTTTTGATGTTTAAGGCTCATACGTTTCTAACTTAGATTCTCTATTTCCTCTGTTGCCATGTTTAATTCTCTTAAGAAGTGTTCCATGGTCTGAAACACAATTTGTAAAGATCACAATCAAACAATTTATTCTGCCGGCTGACTTGCTGCTTTCTGTCAGTTTCCCATGTAGCTGAGGTCTGCCCCTATATTGTTCTCCTAATATCCTTGACAACGAGTGTGGTGAGGCCAATGCAGGAGTATGTCCACTAAATAAAGGTATGAATTCCAGTAATATACTTTAAAGCTAATATATTACCTGAACGGCTTCAGGATGTTAAAAATGTGTGCTCTTACATGACGACAGCCTACTATTGTAAACTACAATTTATTCCTGTTCAATAAGACAGATTTATTTACAGACCTGGGTAGATCTATTTGTTTTTGGTTGTCAGTTAGCACAGTCATTTCTACCCTTAGGGTTAATATTTTTCAAGAAAATAAAAGGTTTAAAGAATCACTGGAACTAGTGGCCATCACTCGCAGGGCTACAATAAGGACTTAAGTCTCAGTGATCATTCCAGGTGGTTTTATTACTTGATATGATACTAAAAGCCAATGAGACCATTCATTTTAATGCATAAATTTGTCTATGTAGCAAAAACACCCAAACCCAAAACAACACCCCCTCTCAAACCCAGACTTTGTATCTAAAATATTTGTATTTAACTAACCCCAGAGGCAGAATTATTAGTAATGGTGAATACTATGGCAGTTGTGTATGGACATTTCAGATTCATTTGTATTTTTCTAATTGTATATCATCATTGTTGTAGGAGCTCCAACAGCCAGGATAGGCACTTCAGTTTAAATCCGATTAAAATAAAATGTAGACCCATCACATCATGGGATAGGGAAGTCAGTGCCTATATTGGAATAGTGCTCAGTTCTGGGCACCTTGATATCGGAATGATACAGACAAATGGGATGGCATTCATAGAAGAGCAATAAAAATGGTTGGGAGAACTACCTGACTTGGCCTGCAATGAAAAATTAAGAGTACGGGGTAGTTTTGCTACATGTTCACTATGGGCACATGCATGCAATCACTTATTAGGGTGTGTGCACATATCCTTACTCACGCACTAAATTCCAGTAAATCCTACCCTTGAATGAGAGAGTACCACTATATCAGCTCACATGTCACCTATCTTCCCTACAGCTAGTGTAGGGGACACAGCCAAGGGAAAGAGGTGTGGCTACATTATTTCTATGGCCTGGCAACACTCATCAACACTTGGGTGTTAGGATCATAGGCAGCCAGCACAACATAAGCACTTAAATTGCACCAGGAGATTAGATGGGCACAGAATTATGTGCTTCCTGTTTTCCTTAGCTGTGAGGAGTATTGATCTGCTACTGCTCAGAATCTGGACCTTTGTGTGCAGGAACTCGCCTATGATGGCTACATCTACTTTTTTAAGGTTAGTGTGGCTGCAGTTAGTAGCAGAGCGGTCCTGGCATGCCATTCCTTGACCAGCTCACTGCCTAAAAGGATGTCTCAATACACTTGAAGAGATTTCAGGGGCCTCCAAAAACAGAAGACAGTACAGGATGGTGGTAGGCTCTGATTAGTGATTTATTATTTTATTTTCACCTGGGCCCATAAAAGCTTTTGTGAAAAGTAAAGAAACAGCTTATTCACGGTGAAGCACTGTATTCCAGGTCAGTAAACATATTTAGTGTGAATTTGCATTTTTGTATTATGTCTATGGTCAATTTTCTTTTACGTACAGCAGTCTTAGAACTGTATCACCACAGCCAGTGACATGATCATCATCATCAACCTAGTTACAACACTGCACAGTCTCTAAATCTTTTGTGAGAGGTTTGAAAAAATATATTTGAGAATAAAAACTATTTAAAGAGAAATTTAGAAAATCTGTTATGAGACTAAAGCCTCTACTTTCTGTTTAAGGAAGATGCTTTTGTCACAAGTGCACACACTACCTGTGATTAACAATTCAAAGATACGGAGTTCTGCATTAAAGTTTGGATCTCAGAGCCTATGACTTCAAATAGTTTTGAAGTACCATTCTCTCTGAACTTACATATATTGCATCTGTGCCAAGTGACTTAATGTTCAGTATATTATTGACTGAGTTCTATCTTCAGGTATGCATGAACAGCTCCCACTGAAATAAAAAGTTAGTTGCATGTTTCTGAGTGCTGAATTTGGTACCACACTGCACATTCAGTATATGACAATATTGGTCTCAGTCTTGCAAACACTTACATGTGTGTAAATACACTCACGTAAGTAGACACAATGAAGTCAATGGGACTACTCACCTGAGTAAAATTAAACATACTTAAGTGTTTATAGGATCAGGGCCATTATGAGTAAAGAAATATTTTGAATTAGAAGATAAATATATCTTTCCATTTTAATGCTTTTAAATTTTCATTATCCTAAAGTAATTCTGAATAATAAAACAAATCAACCTCAAATGAGTATAATACTTGAAGGGAAAAGGTTAAAGTTACAGTATTTGGGGGATTCCAGGGGGGGAGGGGAATTAAATTCACCAGCTGTGACAAGGTGATCTATCTCTATAAATGAAATAGATTAACAGACTCCTACTCCATGCACAGGTGCAGCAAATCATTAAATGTCACCTGAGACTAGGGTGATCAGATAGCAAGTGTAAAAAAATTGGGACACTTTTTTTTCAGGGTGGGGGGTGGGAATAATTGCCTATATAATACAAAGCCTCTAATATTGGGACCTTTGGTCACCCTAAGCCCAGGGCTCCCTAACACAGCTCAGCTGACTCAAGTTCCACTAACCCTGCGCTTAAACTGCAGTGCAGACTCACCCAAAGTGGCCACTGACTCTCCCACCTGGCTTTATAACCACCCCCACCCCAGGACTCAGGAGATAGTTGGTGGGGGGGCACATGGGAAACTGCCCCACATCGAGGCACCACCCGCCCCTGCTCTCTGCCACAGACCCCTCGTACCCTCCCCGCCTCCAGCCGCTGCAGGCTGCAATCCCCGGCCAAATGCCCTCGTTGGGTCATGGCTGCTGACGGGCAGCGGCTCGGGCGGGCGGCCGTGTGGGGGCGGAGGCCGGGGAGCTATTTACCCTGCTGACATGCATGGCGCCCAACACTGAACGAACGGAGCCCGCGTGCCGCAGGGAGCTGTCTGCTCGGTGAGTGGGAAGCAGAGCTATGCGGTAAGTGGGGCGGGATGGGGCGGTGCTGGGGCCACCTCCAGCCACCCGGAGCCAGGCAGTGCCGGCTCCCCCAGGGCGCTGCACCGCCGCTTCAGGGTGGGCTTCTCCCCCAGCTTGCAGCTGTGCCGGCTCACTGCGCTTCCTGGGATGGCGGGAGCCCAGGATGGTGCTCTACAGCGCTCTGTGCCACGCATGGGGCCCCGACCCTAAAAGCCAGAGGGACCTGCCGGGGGGTGAGGTGGGGAGTCACGGCGGTGCTTACCTGGGGCGGCTCTCAGGAAGCATCTGGCAGGTCCCGCTGGCTCCTAGGGTCAGGTTGGGTCAGGGGGAGGGCAGAGGGCTCTCTGCAAGCCCCGCCCCCGCAGTTCTGATTGGGCAGCCGGTGCAACATGTGGAGACCCCGTTCGCCTCTGTGCCTAGGAGCTGACAGCACTGCAGGCGGCTCCTGCCGGTGAGCGGGCGCACCTCCGGGAGCTGCCCCAGGAAGTGCCGCCATGCCAGCCCCGGGACTTTGGCGGTGATGGTGAATGGTCCCCGATATCGGGACAAAGGGCATCTCGACCAATGTGCGGTCGGGATGCGGGACAAATGTGTTAAAATTGGGACTGTCCCGATAAAATTGGGATGTCTGGTCACCCTACCTGAGACTCAGGAAGGCAGATAAAAAACAGGAACCTCAGAAAAGTCAGGCTAGCCAGGGAACAAAAAGCTGACTAGCAAGCCTAATGTCATTTCAGAATAAGATCTTTATGGGAACTTTTGTTGCTATGGCAATGGTATTTATACTAAATACTAAGATAGATGAACTAGAGTGCCTAGCATTAAATGAGGATATTGATATAATAGGCATCACAGAAACTTGGTGGAATGAGGATAATCAATGGGATGCAGTAATACCAGGGTATAAAATATATAGTAATGAAAGTAGGTTGTGCTGGCAGGGGAGTGGCATTATATGTTAAAGGAAGCATAGAGTCAAATAAGGTAAAAATCCCAAATGAAACAAAAATCTCAAATGAATCGTGCACCATAGAATCTTTTTGGACATAATTTCCATGCTTGAATGCAAAGAGTAGAGCAGTAGGAATATCCTACTGACCACTTGAACCAGAATGGTGACAGTGATTGTGGACACTAAGGGAGGTTGGAGAGGCTACAAAAGCAGAAAGCGCAATAATAATGGGTGACTTCAACTATCCTCATATTAACTGGGTAAATGTCACCTTAGGGCATGATGCAGAGAGAAAATTTCTAGACACCATAAAATGGCAGCTTCCTGGAACAGCTAGGATAACATTTAACGTCTAAAAGGGGAACTACACAAAAATGAGGACGCTCATTAGATGGAAATTAAAAGGAGATGTCACAAGGGTTAAGTGCCTGCAAGCGGCACTGGGACTATATAAAAACACCTTAATAGAGGCTTAGACTAAATGTATACCTCATATCAGAAAAGACAATAAGAAGACCAAAAGAATGCCACCATGGCTAAACAGCAGAATAATGGAGGCTGGGAGAGGCAAAAAGGCATCCTTTAAAACTTGGAAGTCAAATCATAGTAAGAATAATAAGAAGTAGCACAAGGTCTAGCATGTTAAGTGTAAAAGTATAATAAGGCAGTTAAGAAAGAATTTGAGAAACAACTTGCTAAAGACACAAAAACTAACAGTAAGAACATTTTTAAGTACAGTACATCAGATGCAAAAAGCAAGTCAAACAGGCAGTGGGGCCACTTGGTGACAAAGGAACACTCAAGGAAGACAAGACCATTGCAGAGAAGCTAAATTTATGCTTTGCACTGGTCTTCACTGCAGAGGATGTGGGGGTGATACCCTATGCTTTTTGAGTGACAAATCTGAAGTACTGTTCCATACTCATGTGTCAATACAAGTTTTAGAACATATTGATAAATTAAACACTAATAAATCACCAGGACCAGATGGTATTCACCCAAAAGTTTTGAAGGAACTCAAATATGAAATTGCAGAACTACTAACTGTGGTATGTAACCTATTGCAGGAATCGGCCTCTGATAGAGTGCTGGTCAACGGCAGCTGTACCAGCATTCTGATCACTGGTCACCAATTAAATCACCCTGGAATAAACCTGAGAGGCAATGTTATGCCTAACTGATAGATAGGGGATGGGTGGGAGAGAGCTACAATCCTAATTTATCCATTAGCCCAAAAAGTAGAAAAGGCAAAGGAAAGTGCAGGGAAGGGCAGAGGGAGACTGGCAGGCTTTGGAGAGTCAAAGCCAGGAGAGATCTCTCAGGGGGAAGATACTTTCTGTCTCCCCCATTTCCTCAGTTGAGTGAGCTAAGGAGTGTATGCTATTGTATATACAGAGTTGCACAAGTTTGAAAAGGTGGTGAGGAGAACACTGTAAATAAATTCCAGTAAATAAATGTTTGACCAGAAGATCTCTGAGCAATTTGTGGCTAGAAAAGAGACAGGAGCAGGACAATGCCCTGTCACACAGCCTCTCTACCAGATGTCTGAAGGATAGCAAATATAACACCAATTTTTAAAAAGGGCTCCAGAGGCAATCATAGAGCCTAATCTACGTATCTGGCAAATTGGTAGAAACTATAGTAAAGAACAGAATTATCAGACATAGATAAACAGCATTTGTTGGAGAAGAGTCAAGAAGGCTTTTGCTCCTGCTGGTGTCCCGACTTTTCCTTTAAAAAGGGCAAATTGTCCCGTATTTTCTGTTTCCCCCACATCAATATTGGTGGGTCCTGCTGCTGACCACATCCCTACTCGCCAGTTGCCCACCCACCAGCGGTGATTGGGAGGGAGTCCAGTGGCCGAAGATGGGGGTGGGTGTGCAAGTCTGGTGGCAGGGTAAAGCTACAGTGTGCGGGGCCGGCCGCTCCACCTCCTGGTCCATCAGCGCAGTCCATGCTGCGGTGCTGGCTCTCGGTCAGCAGGGCCACGTCCCCCATACTGTTTCCGGCTGGCACTGGCTGCGAGCTGCAGTGGCTGGTGAGTGCAGGCAGCTGCCAGATGGCAGCTGATTACGTGTTGCCTCTGCTACATGAGCGCCCCCTAACTGTCCTCTCCCTGCTTTGCCCCTTCACACACCCCCAAACCCCGCTGCTCCTCCATATCCCCTCTGGTGGGGCGATTCCACATCCTTGCACTCTGCAGAGAACCAGCCCCCAGTCGGAGTGCTCAGCTTGCCAGCAGGTGCCTTCCTTCCCATTGCCCTGGCTGGGCTGGCACTCCAGAAAAACCCAAGACCCTCCAGCCCGCGGCATTGGCCAGGAGGAGCCGAGTCCTTCATGTGCAAAAGCCCCGCACAGCGCTGGCATGGGGAAGCCTCTCCGCCCCTCAGCTAAGCTCTGGGGTGGCATGGGGGAGAAGCAATTTCCTGCCTGTACATGCCCGACCCTGCAAGCTCCACAGCAGCCCCCTTGGGCAGGGACTTAGCACCCTCTTCAGACACACCCCTGCCCCCAGGGAGCGAGGGGGTTCTTCCTTTCCCTGGGCACCTTCCCCTGCTGAGCCCCACCTTCCTCTCTGGCTCAGCACGCTGAAGTCCCTGCAGTCAGGTTCCCTGGGACCTGGTGCACAACGCATCCTTAGGGCTTAACCCCTTCCTGCTTGTGCTGTAACCAGGGGACAGGAGGTGGCTGGGTTATGGAGGTGTTAGCTGCCTTTCGACACTGTTCAGGCAGGAAGGAACAAGCTGCTTCCAGCCACAGGGGAGCAGAGGTGGAGGGGAAGAGGTGTGCTCTGCATAGACACAGGCTAGGTCATCCCTGCCCCCCGTCCTCTGTGACTGGAAGCAGCTCCCGTCCCCTTCCTCACACACAGTACCGAAAGGCTGCTGCTGGCCACATTGTGGTGTGAACCCTGGCAGAAATCTGGGGAGGGGGAGCATTTGACCCTGCATGCCCCCCCACCACGTTGCCTCAGAAGACATGGCACTAGTACCAGGAAAGGCGGGTCCGTCCCGGGAGCCCAGCCAGGAATAGAGGATGAAGAGTGCTGGGCAGGGAGGGTTGGGTCATTAGGTCACCCTCCCTGTGTGAGAAAGGTGTATGGGAGTGAGAGAGAGAGAGAGTGTGAGTGAGTGTGAGTGCTCTCCCCTTTAAAGCCTTAAAGATAAGAAGGTAAATAAAAAGAATCCAACTACACAGTATTTCTTTTTAACAGGAGCTCAGCCAACTTGATGTTAATTTGAACGTTTGTACTGCATAGTTCTGATTGATTGCTGTTGAACTTGCTTGAATAAGAGTAATTTTACCAGGTGTCCCATATTCAGCATAGGGAAATATGGTCACCCTAACTCAAACAGTCTTCAGCGTCCCAAAATATAATCCATCCACACAACACCTATTCACCTCTGGTACCTTCTGCCAGTCCCGGAGCTTTTCTTCTGTCCTAGCTTGCTTTTTGCCAAGCAGTCACTGCAGTTCTTTCTAGCTGGCGTGATTCCTGTTCTTTCAGCAGGAACTCCCCAGTCTTCCTACCTGGAGTCCTTTTCTCCCGAGACGAGGATCCAACATTTTCCTGGGGTCATCTCTTCTCTGGTCAGGATAGGTCAGAAGGAAAACCCCTCTTGGGCTCCCTTTTCCTTAAGCCTGCTCTAGCCTTTGTCGTTGACTCTCTTACTTGGACCTCAATTTAGAACTCTCCCAGATGCTACCCTGCCCTACTAATCAGGTCCAGCTGTTCTGTCACAGGAGAACTGGACCCATTATCCTTAAAGGAGCCTGCCATCCTCTGACGAACACATTTTAGCAATATTACAATTCATATACATTTATACACCATACTGGAAATTATACATTACTGAACATGTATGTCCAGCTCCTCGAAGATATTTAGGCACCTAGCTCCCATCGATTTCAACTGAAGTTGGCTTTGAGGATCTGGGCCATAATTACTAGATTATTAAAAACTGAAGTTTTATAGTCATGACACTGCTTATGCAGCTAGAAATGTCTTCCTTTGAAAATATATTAGTAGTAGGCTTGCATACAGAAGAAAGAATGCCAAAAAGAACATAAAAGGAATTGTAGTGGGGCGGCTGCCCCACTCCTGAAGAACAGGGGTTAAAAGCAGCCCTGGAGAGGGCTGTGGCTGTGAAAGGCTAGGCTGATTGGGGAAGCAGCCACAGCTGGGGCTACCCCCCAATCAGGCCACAGCTGGCCCTATAAAAGGCCAGGCACCGAGTGAGTCTCTCTCTAGCTTTGGAGAGAGAGATGGACCTAGCTACCTGAAGGAGCAAAGGGTACTGTGGACAGAGCAGTGCTAGGAAAGGGGTAGGCTGAGCTGGGGAGCTCAGGCCCGGTGAGCTCCCAGGCTGTGGCCTGACAGGAAGGCCTAGAAAGGTACTGGGCTGCAGGGAAAGGCAGTAGGTCTAAACCCCCCTTGCCAATGATGAGTGGCCATTGCACTGCAGTCTGCCCCAGTGAACAGGGGCTAGATGATGACTGGCAGTAACCACTGGGGATTCCCCTGGGAGGGGAGACCCAGAGAGTGGAGGTACTGCTGGGGTAGAACACATGGGAAAGGGACACGGGGGCCTGAGGCAGGTGAGATGCTGGACAGCAGAGAGTGCTCTAAGATGGAAATGAGCTAATTCCCAGGGCAACCAGCAGGAGGTGCTGCACTGGTGAGTCTCACTTTGCTACAAAATAGTTACTGTTTCTACAAAAAGCAACCCAAAGCCTGCACAATGCTGTTCTGAAGAAGGCTTGGATACATAGCTCAGTTACCCTACTGTGACTTAATTTTTTTTTTTTAATTTCATTGTCATCAATGGTAATTCACTGAGGAAATTAACCAGGTTTTACAAATTCAAGCCAGATTTTAGAGTTGTTTATATTGTTTTATTTTGTATGATGGGCTCTATAGTGTTAATCCCCTCAAAGAAAAAGCCTTACAGTTCTACTGTAAAAGACTACAGGAATGTCAGTTCATTATTTTAGGTCCACTAATGTGTAATTAATCCAAGGAAAAATGGAGAGCAAAAACTGTATCTAAGGTGTAAAAATCAAGATTAGGGTTTTTCTAGGACAGCTTACCTCTACACCAGGTTTTACTGAGAACCTCTTTGGAATAAGTTAATGCTCTATAGTTAAAAAGATTGCATCCTATTTAAACAAGGAAGGTTTTTGTGCGGCTGGCATGGCATGGCCTGGCCTAGCCCAAACCTTGGGTGTCCGGCCCGAACCTTGGGTGTCCGGCCTGGCCCAAACCCGGGTGGCCAGGACCATACCCAGCCACAGCAGCGCGGCCCTGACCCAGCCGAGACCTGCCGCAGAGCCCCTCCCCCAGCTCAAACCCAATCCCGGCTGGACCTGCCAGAGCTGGAGGAGGGGCACCTATCCTGCAGCCGCAGCCCCGGAGGTGCCGCAATGGGGACAGGTGCCTCTCCCCCCAGCCCAGGTGCTCCTGGGGGAAGTCCTCTCTCCTGCTGGAGCACCCTCTTGCACCCCAAACCACACATTCCTAGCCCTACCTCAGAACCCCCACCCCCAGCCTGAGCCCACTCCCACCACATGAATGTTGTTATGTGCACCAATATGAAGGTCACGTGTCACACATCACCTCCATATTGGTGCACCTAACAAAATTCATTCTGCACATAGGTGGAAAAAATTAGAGGGAACACTGGTGCTGTCTCAAAAATGGAGCTGCATTTCACCTCAGTAGTGAATAGATACACTTCAGTGATTGGAAGCTTTGTTCAACTGAGGCCTTGGCTACACTTACGAGTTACAGCGCAATAAAACTGCCTGCAGCGCTGTAACTCACTAACTGGCTACACTTGCAAGGCACGTGCAACGGTGTATCTCCTCAGATACAGCGCTGCATGTACTCCACCTCCCCGAGAGGAATAACAACTGTTGTGAAGTGGGTGGAACGCTGGTCTTTCAGTATAGCCGAGGAACTCCGCAGTTACTGACCTCCGGAAGCTCCCTTTGTTTTGAAACGGCACTTCCGGGTTGGAGTTCAGAGCTCCGTTGTTGAGGTGCTTTACAAAACAAACACAGCTACTGTTTGCAGGCGGGGGGGGGGGGGGGAAGGGGGGAGCTCCGTTACGAATGCCAGCAGCAAAGTTGCCTTGGACACAGACGGCGTGCGGGGCGGGGCGGGGGGGGGGGGAGAAGAACAGCGGGGGGGAGGGGGAAGGCTCCGTTTCCCCAAGTTCTCTTTTATCTGCTCTTTAAAAACAAACAAAGCCCCTGCTGTTTGCTTTCAGTGATTGAGAGAGAGGCCGGGGATGTGGAGGTGTGTAAACTTAGGAGATAATGAGCTGACACTCTGTGCAGATTCCAAAAACCCACTCTCTCTCCCAACACACTCCCTGTCAAAGTCCCCCTCACCCCCCCCATTTGAAAAGCACGTTGCAGCCACTTGAATACCCATAATGCACCGCTCCCAATGCCTCAAATGTAGCCACCTTACTGCGCTGGCAGCTGCCAGTGTGGACAGGCTGCAGCGCTTTCCCTACTCAGCTGTACAAAGACGGGTTTAACTCACAGCGCTGTACATCTGCAAGTGTAGCCAAGGCCTAAGTCAAAGTGCTTTGAGGTCCAGAATGAAAAACACTCAATCAAGACAAAATGGTACTTTTTGCCAGACACTGCACAATTTTTACCCAAATGGAAAGTGCTAACAGAATTGAAGAGCCCTGCAATAAAATGGCAAGATCCCAGCCAGGTCGTGGGGTGGGAAGGATTGAAGACAAAATTCTGAAGAGTAGCGATGGGATAGAACAAGTTTGACTGGAAGCTCCCGGTGGGGAAAGCAGATGGAGGTAGGGTGTGTGTGTGTGTGTGTGGGGGGAAATCAAGAGACTGAGGGCAAATCTGAGCCTGAGATAGGGTGAGAGTTGGACAATGGGTTGCGGGGGGAGAGATTAGTAGGAATGTAGAGGGGAGACTGGCAGATTAGAGAAGGGGGAAATTACCTCTTTATTATAGTTTGGTCCTGCACCTTAGTCCCTAATGGTTTAGGCCCTTTTGGAGCAAGGTCTGGCTAGAGTTCGTCTCTCTTAGGAATCAAGGCCTGAATCCACAAAGGCACTTAGGCATTGTAATTACTGAACGTTATGGCACCTAATTTTTAGGCACCTAGAGAAAAACAACAGGAACTACGCTGCAATCCACAAAACCTGAGTTAAACACCTAGACTCCTATTCAATGAATGGGGTGAGACAAGCACCTAAGAATGGGATCACAACAGCCAGAAATGCTAGGTGGGGAACCATGTAAAATAGCCAATGGAAGATGCCAGGTGTCCTAAACCCTGCCATTCTAGTGGAGAGAAGTGCTTATGTCCAGGCTGCAAGGAAGCTTCTATCTCTGTTAGCTATCCAAGAATGGAAGCCCATCTCCTGAAGTCAGCTTAGGCGCCTAAGTAGTTTCATGTGGGAATGACTTAGACACCTGCCTTGCTCTGCACAAAACAGCCAAAGCAGGAAGGGCTGACCTAACTTTTAACCGAGTGCTTAGAGTGCTCACCTGGTATGTGGGAGACCCAGGTTCAATTCCTCACTCTGCCTGAGGGGGACAAATGATTTGAACAGGGTTCTCACTCCTCTTGGGAGAGTACTCTAACCACTGGGCTCTGGGCTATTCTGATGTGGGGCTCCCTCGATCTCTCCTGTTTAAACTGTTCCACTGCAGATAAATAATGAGTGATTGGAGCAAACGGACTGGACACAGAGGAGAGACAGAATACCACTCTGTTAGACTGGTGGTTAGGGCACCCACCTGGCTGGTGAGAAATCCAGGATCCAATGAGATCCAGCTGTCAGCTGCTCCCTGCAGGACCCACAGCTCATAGGGTAGGTCAGGTTTTTTTCTCCCTTCAAGGGAGGCTTCCTCCCCTTGCAAATTACTATTATTACATTATTGCTGGGGTGGGGTACGTACACCCTGTCACACATATTGCTTGCATATACCCCAACTGTTTAATCCAATGGAGTTCTGAGCTATCTTGTTTTTTCTGATCTCCAAATGATTTATTTGTAGGTGATTGAGCTGAATTTCACATCTGAAACTGAAAGGGTCAGATGTCTGCTATCATTATGACAAGAACTCAGCCATCACTGAGATTTAGTTTGCATTACTTCCCTATTTATTGAGTTAGCTACAACCTGTGTTTAAAACTTCCATTTGCTAAATGACTTAAGCCATCAAATATGTTAAAATGTCATTTATGTGATCACTAAATTTCAAGATGATATAGTTAATGACTAATCTCAATAAATTTCCAACACCATTCTTGCCTGGACAGTATTATGGCTGAATTCATAGATTCCAAGGCCAAAAGGGGCCATTGTTATCATCTAGTCTGACCTCCTGTATAACATAGGCAATAAACATGCCCAAAATAATTCCTAGACCATGGCTTTTAGAAAAACATCCGATCTTGATTTTAAAATTGTGATTGATGGAGAATCTTTAAAAAATAACTAGATAAATTCATGAAGGATTGGTCCATCAATGGCTATTAGCCAGGATGAGCAGGGATGATGTCCCTAGCCTCTGTTTGCGAGAAGCTGGGAATGGGCGATAGGGCATGGATCATTTGATGATTACCTGTTCTGTTCATGCCCTCTGGGGCACCTGGCATTGGCCGCTGTCGGAAGACAGGATACTGGGCTAGATGGATCTTTGGTTTGACTCAGTATGGCTTATGTTCTTAATCCACCATGACTCTTGGTAAACTTTTTCAATGCTTTATTACCCTCACTGTTAAAAATTTACATCTTATTTACAGTCTGAATTGTCTAGCTTCAACTTCCACCATTGGATCATGTTATACCTTCCTCTGTGAGATTGAAGAGTCCATGATTAAATATTTGTTCCCCATGTATATACTTAGTCTGTTTCCGAGTCATCACTTAACCTTCTATTTGCTAATCTAAATAAAGTGAGCTCTTTGAGTCTGATTAAAGGATTAGAGTGATATTCTCCTGGCTCTTCTCTGAACCCACTCCAATTTATCAACATCCTTCTTGAATTGTGGGCACCAGAATTGGACACAGTATTTCAGTAGTGGTCAGACCAGTGCCAAATATATAAATAAAATAACTTTCTACACCTACTCAAGATACCTCTGTTTATGCATTCCGGGATCATATTAGCCATTTTGGCCCACAGCTTCACACTGGGAGCTAATGTTCAGCTGATTATCCATCACAATCCCCAAATCTTTTTCAGAGTCACTGTTTCCCAGGATACAGAGTCCCATTCTGTAAGTATGGCCTACATTCTTTGTTCCTAGATGCATACATATGCATTTAGCCATATTAAAATGAAATTCAGGCTCCAATCAAGATGTCTATGCAGCCTTCAGTATTACAAAATCTGTACATGCCTGATTTAGCCGAAGACCAAGATTTGTGTGTGTGCGCGCGCGCACGTGCTCTGGGCCTGTATCTATATGTGATGAGAAAACCTTTAAGAAGAATATTAAGTAAGACTATAACCAAGCCACATTACCAAAGCACAGCCATGGAGGTACCACGTAACTTTCCTCACCATATATATCTCTATTGTATCATATCATGCAATTTCCAGACTAGTAACCATTTCTCTATACCACAGACATTTTTAATGCAATCAAACAGAAATTATTAAAGCAAGAGTCTGTACCTGTTAACAGCACATCTACCAGTATGTCTTCAGTGGTAGGATTTTTGAAGGATATGATGATGGAAGAATGATAACCAATACATGTACTTATGCTAGCTGGTTCCATTGGCTGAGGGATAAGGCCAACCCCAGACAGATGAAATATCCACTCATTAAGCTGTAGAGAAAAGAAAAACATTGATATTAGGGGGGGAAAGCAGCCTCCACATTGCACATCTTACTGAAGCTCACTTGTTTCTCATTTTCTGTTGTTTTGGTTGTATACTTGTGGAAGAAATGTCCAACTTTTTCTTTATTTGTGATCTTTTGGAAGAAATAGATCCAATGGTCTAAAAGATTAATGTAAAGAAGGACACATTGTGAATATAGTGGCAAGAAGTCCAGAGAAAGAATACAGATAACTGATATATAAGGGATAACAGAAGAATCACATAAAAAACTAACACTGAGACACTAAACATCAGAAAGGATTTTAAGAACAAAGAGAGACATTTATAAAAACAAATATGAAATGTATTAAATACATCAACAGTATGGAGATTAAGAGAACAGGGAGTCAAAGGAGCAATTAAGGAGGATAAAGACATTGCAGATCAATGATTTATTTGCATCAGTCATCATTTCATAGGATGTTATGGGAGATACCGGCCCCCGACCTATTCTTTGCAATAAGACTGAGCACTGATAATGATCAAGGTGTACAAAGAGAAGACCCTCAGACAAAATGAGAAATTAAAGAGCAAAAGGACTGGATGGTCCAAGAGTTCTGAAGGAACTTAAAAATAAAGTGACGGAGTTAACAAAATTATACACTATTTCATGAAAATGGGACTTGAGGGCAATAGTTGTACCTAATGTTTTTTTGGTTTTTTTTAAGGTACTGGAGTGAAACCAGGAGTTACAGACCTCAATACTTCAGCCATGTGTAAATGGTTAAGAATAATTAAAAACAGAATTATAAAATTCCTAGATTAATATGAGATGAGAGAGAGAAACAAACCAGCATTGCTTCCATAAAAGAAAATTATTTGAGTAACAAAGTAAGTGGATTAAAAAAAGAAGCAGATGATATAATTTATCTGTATTTTTGAAAAGCCTTTGCAAAGTCCCTCACTGAGCCTATTCATGAAACTCAGTAGTTATGAGGTAAAAAAAGAAAGAGTAGGAGTAAATGATTAACTTTCCACAGGACAAAATGTTAACATCAGGATGCTTTCTATTTTTGTATTAGAAACTGTACTGTTTAATATATTTATTAGTTAACTAGAAAAGGGGATGAATAGCAAGATGGCAACATTTGCAGATGACAAAAAATATTTACATTAGTCAAGACTGGAGAAGACAGTCTTGAACTTCTGAAGTACCTAACCAAACTAGATGAATGGGTAGCATGATGACAGATGAAATTCACTGTTGACAAATGCAATAATGTTATTTGTACATATACATAATGGTTTTAAATGTACAACCACCACTCAGGAAAAAGACATGGGCCTCACTGTGGACAGCTCAATGAGAACTCCTTAATGTGCAGTGGTGGACAAAAACAAAATATTGTAAAGGATGTACAAGGTATGGAATAGAAAATAAAGAATGAAAATATCACTCTAATATAAATCACTGGTACACCATGATCTGGAGTACTGTGGTTAGTTCTGGACACTCTATCTGAATAAAGATGTAACAGAAAGTGGGGAATGGGGTGACAAACACATGGAAATATTTTATACAACATGAAACTGAAAAGATTGGGTCTGTTTAGAAAGGAGACGACTAAGAGGAGACATGGGAGTTACACACAATATAGAAAAAAGGTACATTGGGTGCCCTTATTTATGCTTTATAAGCAAGGGGACATTCAATTAAATTAAAAAGAAAATTAAAGCTTATTAAAGGAAAGGTTTTTTTGTACAAGACATAATTAACCTGTGGAACCCAATGTCACAGATAATCACTGAGGCCAAGAATTTAGGATTCAAAAAAGGATTAGATCTTTATATAGATATGAAGAACATCCATATTTACATAAATTAGAATATTAAAAAATGATTTTTGTTTTCACTTTAATAAGGGATATAAATCCACTTTGCAATCCAAGGCATAATTTCCATTATTCTAACAAAAGCTAGGGAGAAAATCCCCTATGTGGTCATGTTATTTCACAATTGTGCACCTCATACAAGCTAATCTTCAGAGACAGCATAATGGATTAGATGGACCACTAGTCTAATCCAGTACAGAAGTTCCTGTATTCCTACTCCTCAAAGATAAATGCTTTATTAGACACATTGGGTCAAGTTCATCCCTGGTATAATTCCACTACCGAGAATGAATATAGTCTATTTCCTTTGAATTTAGTAAACTACTTCCCTTCATCCCCACATCGTAAGCCAAAATATTCACATGAGGGTGGAGTAAATGGCAAATAAAAATATTCCTTCCTGCCAAACTTAGAATAAATTATAAGGTAGAAAAACTTTAATAGCACAGGTAACTCAGGTGTAGAATCAAATTAGACTGTCTGGAAGTGATGATGATGAAATCAAATTTTATTTAGATATTGCTGACTTAAATATAATGTAGCTCTGTTTCAGTTATAAATCTGTGAACACCATTTTCAGCCTCTGACAAAAAGGCAGGGATTATCATTAAAAAGATTTTTTTGCAATTTGAGAGAGTACCCAGAGCAGCACTTTGGGGAGCTTCTTTGCAATCACAGAAGAAACTGACTGGAAGGTTCCAAAGGCAGAAGTTATAATGAACATGTGACATGCAACATCCATTGGGGGTCATGCTCCATCACTGCCTCAAGGAGCCAAAAATCTTCAACAGGTTGAAGGAGTATTGCCAGTCTCACACTAAGGAGCTGAGACACAACAGCCTGAATTCTGGCAGATATATTTAGAGAAGCAGATGTGCCATACATTGTTAAGATGGTTCTGTAACTACTTGTTACGACTGGTACAAATGCACGACCCTTACTGGTGTCTTGCGTCCATAACTAACAGCAAAACAAAACATAAAACCCAGAATTTAAGTCCAATTAAACCTTAAGTTTGCTCATCCTCATTTATATGCCAAGAACATAAGAACAGCCATACTGGGTCAGACCAAAGGTCCATCTAGCCCAGTATCCTGTCTTCCGACAACGGCGAATGCCAGGTGCTCCAGAGGGAATGAACACAACAGGTAATCATCAAGTGATCCATCCCGTCGTCCATTCCCAGCTTCCAGCAAACAGAAACTAGTGATACCATCCCTCCCCAAGGCAAGAAGAAATTTTAAACCAACTTCTTCCAGACCCAGTCAAAGCCGTTTGTCTGTACATCCCCTCTTTCTTCATTTGTAGCAGGTAATTTTGCAGAGGCAGAGGTATTCTTCCCACAATCAAATGCACTGTAGTTAGTCCTGTAGTCTGTGCTGCAGTGCTGAAAGCTGAGGTTTCAAACCCTGTTGATGATACATGTTGGAGGGGTTGTTGCAGGTGAACAAAACAGAATTGATTTTGTTGAAAAACTGGAGAAGTTCCAGAGAGAAGAGCCACAAAAAGGATTCAAGGACTAAAAAAGATGCCTTATTGCAAGAGACTGAAGGAGTTCAATACATTTGATTTATGAAAAAGGATTGAGAAGTGACTTTATTATGGTACATAGAGCTGGGTGGAAATTTTTTGACAAAACAATTTTTCATTGGGAAATGCCAATTTGTAGAAAGCAAATATTGTTGTGGGAAAGGATCAGATTCCACAAAACATTCACTACAAAGATGTCTCAGGTCCAGGATGGAATTTCGTGTTAATGGGAGAGTGACGCCCACCCCAGAATAGCAGAGCAGTTAAGGGCACTGACCTAGCATGCGCAAGATGCCAGTTTGAATCCCTGCTCTGCCTGATTTGGAGCAGGGACTTGAACCCAGGGAATCTGACATCCCCGGTTGGAGCTGTTCCACTTTGTATCAAATAATTAAATATTCATTGTGCCTGACAAAGAGCGAATGACTGTAGCCTAGTGGTTAGAGAAATTCAGCTGGTATGTGGGAAAGTCAGATTCAAGTCCCTACTCCAACAAATATTTAATTTAATAAAGCATAGAACAGCCCCAACAATACAGATTAAGAGAGACCCACTCCAGAATACCCCACAGGCTGGTGATTAGCGCACTCTCCAAATCAGACAGAGCAGGGATTCCAACCTATCTCCCCCACATTCCAGGTGAGTGAGTGTCTGTTTGTCTGTTTCTTTTTCTGCGAAAAATGTCAAAAGGTCTCGGGTTTGCCCAATACAGAACAGGAACACTTTTTGAAAATTTGAAAATATTCATGGGACAGGAAAACCATTTCCTGCCCAGCTCTCTATATAAGTGTGACAGACTGACAATATCCTATAATATCCTGAACAAACCTTATGGAATTAACATAAACTATGTATGTGTTATTGTGGCATTCTATGTACCTTCTCTAGTAGCAAAGGAGATGCTGGTAATGTATTCTTTTCATTATCAACCTCTGAAACTTACCCTCTGGAGAGAGATGCATATACTAGTTCAATCTGGATTCTCCAGAGACCAACAGACAAAGGAAATATGTTTGGATAATTAGTCTGAGTTTAAACTGACTCGGGGTTTCTTCTTGATCGAACCAATGGACAGGACGACAGAGGGGCCTCATCTTTAGGGAAGAATTGGAAGGACTTGGCCTACTGAGGCCCCATAGGACTGGATACTTGTTCTGAGCTCAAACTGCGATGAACTTGTAACCACAAGGAAACTCCTAGGTTGCGGTGTTGACCGACTGCTCCTGTCAGAGTCCATGTTGCAGTTGGAATGATCTCTGGTAAGTTTAGTAGCATGTGTGTAGGTTCTTTTATTGTTTTTAATGTGTTTTCTCTGTAATGCTTTGTACCTTAAGAATAAAATAGGCTTTGCTCAGAAAGAACTGTGTGCTGACTATATCCATAGCTATTACACTAGGAGCAATGAAGGAAGGGAACTGCTCAGCATGGACATAACCCTGATGAGAAGAAAGTGAGACACAGGGGTCTCCACCCAAGAGAGGCAACAGCTGGGGAGCTGGAACCTTGAGAGTGGGTGCCCTTGCCGGATCTCGGAGGAGAAATACGGGTGCAGTTGCCCTGAACTGTGACTAAAAGTACCTTTCCAGGGAGAAAATACCAAGTAAAGTACTAAAGTGGTCTTTGAGAAAGAGAAAGGCATAACAAAAACCAATGGCTAGAAGTTAGAAGCACACAAATTCAAACTAGAAATATGGCACAGATGTTTAACAGTGAGGATGATTAACCACTGGAAAAATTACTAAGGGAAAGAGTAGATTCTTCATAAACCTGACATCTTCAAATCAGGACTGAATGCATCCGCGCTGACTCCGTGGGTGCTCCGGGGCTGCCTCTGCCTCCTGCCCATACCCCTCCCCCGAGGCGCTGCCGCTGCGCTTTCCCCCCGCTCCCCCGCCAGCCTTGCCGCCCGCCGAACAGCTGACGGGCGGCAAGCCTGTGAGCTAAGAAAAGTGGCTTGGTGGGGTGGTGCCTCCGGAGGCGGAACGCGGAAGTGGAGGTTAGCTGTGTGCGGAGGGGCTGGCGGGGAGCTGCCGGTGGGCGCGCTGCATTTCCCCTTCCCCCTCCCTCCCAGGTTTGCAAGCGGGGGGGGGGAGGGGAAATGCAGTGCGCCCGGGGGAGGAGGTGGGGGCGGGGATTTGGGGAAGGGGTGGAATGGGGGAGGGGCCGGAGTTGGGGCAGGGCCGGGGGCGCAAGCACCCACCGGCGCTGACTTTAGTCTATGACCGGATGCCTTTCTAGAAGATATGCGTTAGTCAAACAACTTACTGAGCTCAATACTGAGATAACTGGATGAAATTCTGTGGCCTATATTCTGGAGGAGGTCAGACTATCTAATGGTACCTTTTGGCCTTAAAATCTATTAATTTAACTGATTCTCAAATGGTTTAGCCCAGCTCTAATGTGAACCCAAGCCTGGTAAACTAGATATCGTAATTGATTCCTTGCTCTACTGTGAATCCAGGCCTGGTAAACTAGCTATCATGGTATATATACCCCAGGTTTACTTAAACTATCAGTAAAGGAGAAGGTACACTTTTAATGCAGCTGTATAGAGGGCGTAGCCTATAAAGTTAGCTGTTAATAAGTCCTATTTTTGCAATTTTGCTCACTGAAGTTGAAATATTTAAAGATAAACCATGCTGTCTTAGAAGGAAAGGGGCTAAGTTTTCACAGAATTTTGATTGCCTCTATTTTTGTGTTTCCACCTGGAGACACTTTGGACCTGATGTTCTGAAGTGCTGAGCACCCTCGGAAAAAACATCCTCAAGGTGTTTCAAGTTGGGCAGCCAAAAAAACGAGGCATCCAAAATTAGAGGCCAATTTTGTAAAAAATTAGACCAAAAAATATCTACAGTTAAAAGAAAAGGTTTGACTTGCATGTGAAATGGAAACCTAACAGGATGCAGAGGAAGAATATGCACTGCCCACTGCAGCATATCAGGAGGAAAAAAACTAAAAAAATAACCTTAAGCAAAGAATATTTGACAAGATCTATTGCAAAGCCCTGCTTCTCTCTTATGCTGCTTAGTACTATTAGCCTCGCTCCATTACATATGGATGTTGCTGCTATGCTAGGAGAACAAGATGATAGAAATATATTAACACTCTGGGTATTCATTATATTCAAGCTGGCAGTTCAGTTGTGCTATCCCAACAAAGCTAATTTTAGGTTTCAAAAACTATAGTAAAGTGATTATAACCTAAACTTGGATTTTTATTCTGAAGAGTTCTTCACACAGCTCTAAACCAGAAACAAATGAAGCAGATAACAGTCCATAGCAGCTTCTCTCAATTCAGCAAAGAGGCAGAATCCAAAAAGTTAAGGTTTATCCTATAAGTACTGTCATTAGTTGATTTTAGATTAGTCAGTTACACAGCTATGACATGGTTTACAGTGTCAGTTCAGATGCATTTATTCAGTGAAATCAAGAAAGGAAAATCAATGCAATTTTTTTAGGTTAAAAAGTTGTTCTAGGATTCAGATATTAGAAAACAACCACCTTAGATTTGTGCAAATACATAATATATTTTTTAATGTAATAATTAGCACCCTGGAATCATCTGGCATCGATTTGGTAAGGATTGTAGCAATGAAAGTGAACAAAAAAAAAAGATCCATATGGTTCAGGGATGAAAAGGGCATTGAAAAAAATTACAAAGGTAAGAGCAACAGATTGAAAAGGTTGAGAGGGCCTGGACAAAGCAACTGAAAGGATGAGATATTGATTAAAGTTCAGCTGCAGATCAAAACGTGGAGATTTGCCATTATTTGAAAGGAGATGCACTGGATGAGAAAAATCAAGTGTCAGGGCTCAATTTGTTCCTGAAAGGTTTAAGTGAATTATTTACTTGCTTTATTGCTTCTGTATCTGATGAAGAATTAAACTTTTAATGTATAGACCAGAGTTCTGAGAGCTATTAGGATTCAGAAAAGATAATGGCATTTTGTCCTCTTGAACTGCCCTTGGTTATATACCACTTATACCACAAATGCTGGCTCCTTGCTTTTATTCTTAATAAATATTAAAGAGGAGATGGACTCTAAAAATGCATGCTTTGCAACCACCACCCACAGGTAATCTGTTAGGCATTCTGATATCAGAAAAAAAAAGGGCTGTATCACTTTCGTTCTCCTTTTTTCTTGTAGAAAAGACAAGTTCTGCTTTTGCAGTATTACTGAGAATCATACTAGAGACATTTCCTTAGCATTCAACTGAGGTAATTTTCAAGTCAACAGCCCATTAGGATATTTGACAGCCCAACAAGAACAGAGAGAGGAAATTACATACATTTGAAAAGCAAACATTTCACTCAAGCACAACTCATGTGCTGACATTATGGCACTCGTGTCATAATATCAGTTCTGCTCTTTGTCTCCAGCTGCAATTTTTAGTAAGCTAGTAGGTCAAAGAGAGGACTCATGCTTCTCCATTTAGTTGCTTCTCTTTAAAGATTCAGGAATCACAAAGGAAAAATGCTAAAAATTTTAACACATTAAATGTAAAGAAGATTAGTTTCAAGTTAAATCAAAGGATGACAATTCTTTCAAGTACATGAGTATTTCAAATGAAGATAAACATTAATAAGTGGAGCTTATTTATGATAATACTTTACAAAAGGAACTATTAAGTTAATTTCAGAGCAGGAAGACTATTTCAGTAATGAATAATTTTGGATAACCTGCTAATTACTAAGCAAATTAGAAATACTAATTCATATTCTAGTTCTCTGCACATCAATCAACAGCATTAATTCTATCTAAGATTGTAGATATGCTGAAAGCTGAGCAAGGCTAAGGCTAAAACAAATTATTCATCATGTGCATCTAAGTCGATTATTTTTGCACCGACTATATGATTAAGGATCCAAAAATCTTATTTTAAATTGTCCTTTGGACTGAAACTTTCATTTATAGCTATATTTGAAAATATTGTATTATCTGATTTCATAGTGCTTTGGGCACTAAATATAGCATCATACCTGTGGGCATGTGAAGGTGATTGATGCCGTGTGATTGGCTCTTCCCAGGGTAGAAGGACAGAACTGAACAGGTACTTCAGTAGTGGAATGAGGAGCCACCATCAGCTGTGCAAACACACAAAGAAAGCAAAAGAGAGAGGAAAAAAATCAATACTTTTTTTGAGTTAGTACCTTTGTTGTGCTTTTTATCGACACTGTTGATGTTTACTTGATTAATGTGTTCCACGGTACACATTCTCCACTCAGCACGCATGGTCTGGTAAGACTGATAAAATGTACTGCAGTAAACAGTATTTAGTGGCAGTCACAGCACGTTTATTCCCCAAATACTAACAATGTGGTATTACTGACTGCTAAAAAGGAAGCTAAGTTTGGTTTCTTAAAATACAAATGGAAGGAATATGATTTTTATTTCTGATCACTTTGCTACTCTTTATTTTATTTTATTTTTTCACATCAATGTGATACTAAAAAATGTTAGTACATTGAAATCAAAAGAAACAAACTGACTTTAATTAAGGGGAATATAATAGTATGCGCCTCTTCTCTTCTGCTTACATACACTCACACAGTAAATGAAGTTGCTACGGTTTATCTGCTGTCAACCCTGCAAGATTAGTAACAGGCAGTGAACAAGAATTACTAGACCATCAGTTTTTGTGCACTATAGTTAATGGTCTTGTCACAGTGTCCATGGCAGACCCCAATTTTTGGAAGTTTATAACCAAATAGGGCTTAGGGTCCTGCATTCCTTGCACATCCAAATCTCCAAATGATGTCAGTGGGAGCTTGATTTGAGTGAGGAAGGAAGGGTTGGGCCCAGATGTAATTGACAAAGGGTTGAAACTTGACATGCCTTCTTTGTTTGTTTTTTTACAAGTTTTTTTAAATAATTTTTCAAAGTAACAATAGAACTTTATTGTTCTGGATACATTAATTCTAATCCTATATTTTAGAGGAAATATTTTATTTTTATAAGTGTTATTTTGCCATCTCTAGTATATTAAAAAAAATTGTTGAAAACTAAGTTGGTGTATAAATCAGAATGTGTGATGGAGTCAGTAACATGTAAATAGATAGTTACACAATCAGATTAATAAAAGGGAATGTACTGCAATTACAGTTCTCTAAGATATTACAGAGATCCACAGCTCTGGGTCTTCTGACTTCAAGCATTAGCATTATATTTCCAAAACTGGAACCTGCAAAGGTCACACTAGAATACAATCCCGTTTTCAGTCACTAAAAGCATTCTGGAACTTTCACATATTAAGTTGAAATTTTCCGGGACTAGTCTCTACCCAAAGATAAAATTATCTGGACAATCTGAGTAAAAATGCTTCAGCCATTTTTGAATGAGAGGAGAATGAAAAACACCTTCTTTCATTATTAAAAAAAAGTCTTGGAACCATTTCTGAAAAGAACAAACAACAAAATGGCTGGTGGTAAAAATGTGGAACCTGGCCTGGAAAGAGTTGTTAGTGATGGTGTCAAATTTTTTAAAAACGAATTAGGACAGTCCATTAAAAAAAAATCTACCTTATCAGACCACTGAAGTTGAATAATTAATTATTTAAAAACCAGTCAAGTCCCAAACTAATGATGACTTGTATGCACAACTTGTCCTTTTGTATGTATTATGCAGTGTTGTCTGGTGGACAGAACACTGGACTGGGACTCAGGAGACCCTGATTCTATTTCCACCTCAACTGCTGGTTGCCCTTGGGCAAATCACTTTAGCTCCGTGCCTCAGTTTCCCCTCTGCAAAAGAGGGATAATGATACTGACCTCCTTTGCAAAGCACTTTGAGATTGACTGATGGAAAGTGCTATATAAATGCTTGGTACTATTATTAATTACATGGTCATATATTATTTCCCAAAAATATAGTACAATATTTTTTCTACAGCCCTTTAAGATGCAGCAAGATGTAGGTTACTCAGTGAGAAAGCCAGGGCGTAGAGGCCAAACGAGAGGGTTGCAGAAGGGAAAACAAATAACAGGAGGGCATAAGGTGTAGACATGAAGGCTAGAGCTTCATGAGACAGGTGGTATTGCCCACACTGCCACCAGGAGGCCATACAGAGACACAGCAAGGGACTACTATGGAGAGTCGTTGCCACAGGAAGTGCTGCCTAAGAGACCAAGAGTGAAAGTCATCAGCCCTCTGATTGGCCAAGCACCCTATTTAACCCCTGGGGCTTCCCAAGGAAGTTGTCTGGGCAACCCCACACATAGGCCTTCTGTAACACCAGACTTTTCTTGATCTCTGGTCTCTGACGCCAGCCTGAATCTGACCCTGATTCCTGCCTCTTGATTCTAACCTGGTACTGTCTCCAATCTCCAGCCTCTGACTCCAGTCTGACTCTGACCCTGGCTCTTGCCTCCTGATTCCAGCCTGATTCTACCTCTGGTCTCTGATCCTGGGCTAACTCTGACCCTGATCCTTGCTCATGGAACTTGCGATTCCTCCAACTCCTGCCAGCAACTACCATCCCCAGTGGACAGACCTCAGCCCAGCTGTGACTGGTAGGACACACCGCCTATGCCCCACCCTGGTCCCTTACAGAATAAGTGGGTGCTTACCCAAGCATACCAGACTCTACAACTTTAATCTATATCTTCCTAAACCCTCTTGTTAATTGCTTTTCCTGCTTAACTTCTTTCTTCCCTGGCATGGCTGAGACTCCCTTTGACTCAGTTAAACTGATCTCCATGCCCCTAAGGATGGAAATGACAGTCTAAGTTCCTGATTCTGCACCTCCATATGCAGACATGTCTACTTGGGCCTAAGCAGATGAAATATAGACAAAATATGAAGAGGGATGCAACAGAAAAGCAAACTGATTGAACAGTTATGCTTAGTACACACCATGCTGGTTTTGTGGTAGTGTGTGGGTATACTGTAATGTGATCTAAATTACCATAAGCCAAGGCATGAGAAAGGGGTGGATAATTAGTAGTGTAAGGCTAGGTTAAAGTACTGAGTTCTGAGGAGGAACCTGGAGGAAGACAGTGAGGTTAATGGAATAGTATTGTAATAACAGTATATTATAGCCACACAACTACAATATTGAATGCTCATTATTGTTTGTACAATTTTTCTTTCAAAGTCCCAGCAAAATCTGGATTAGACTGGAGGAACTAGACTAACACCAGTGGAGAGACTTCAAGTCCCGTTGGATTATACAAAGGATAATCCAAGAAAGAAAATGTGTTGAATGCTACAGAGAAGAAAGGATGCTAGCTAGGGTTAAGCAAACAGTTAGGAGTCATTATTACTGAAGTGTACATTATAGTGGCATAGGTATGTATGGGGTTTTATATATTGAATGGGACTTGGTCCCATTTTACAGTCTAGGTTAGATACACCACAACATGGCACAATGCATGTCAGAAGAGAATTACCAGGTTGCTAGGTTTGCACAGTATGCATCGGGGCTGGTTTAATGTATCCTGTGCTTTTCATATCTGTTCTATCCTCTTCAGGCCAGGGGTGGTCTTTCTGTGAGTGTTTGTAAGGTGTCCAGCACAATAGGGCCCTGATCCCTGACTGAGGCCTTTATGTACTATTACAATACTACTACTGGTGACAGGGGAACGCCATGCAAAAATACTTTATTAATAGGTCTTCTCCATTTAATATAAGCCCAGAGAAACCTCCTTTGCACCTGTGCCACTAGGGATAGGAAGAGAGATATCTGAGAAAGCACTAGCTTTCTCCCTGCTGCCCCAAGTTGCTTTGCTGGAGCACTATTGCAAAGAAAGGGGAGACTGGAGGAAAGCCTCCTCTCACACACCAATTTTGTTTCCATATGTCTTTGTCATAAATATAAGGGGAAGGGGGAGAGGGTCTGATGCAGATAAAATCCTCTTACCAGTAAAGAGTTAAGAAATGCAGGTAACCAGACCAACACCTGACCTGGCCAGCATCTGACCAATAAGGGGAAAAGATACTTTCAAATCTTGGGAGGGGGAAAGCTTTGTGTGTGGGTCTTTGTCAGACTCAGAGTGATCTTGGAGTTAAAAGGAACCAGTCATCTTTTCATCAAATCCTCACTTTTCTAAAGTAAGTCTAGTCAGCATAGCAAGTAGATTTCTGTTTATTTTGCTTGGTGTGTGTTCCCTGTGTTAGAGGAAGGGGTTATTCCTTTTTTCCCCTGTAACTTTAAGGGTTTGTCCAGAGGGGGAATCCCACTAAGTTTGGAAATTGAGTACCCTGTAAAATAATTACCATCCTGATTTTACAGAGCTGATTTTACCTTCTTTGTTTTAATAAAATCCTTCTTTTAAGAAGCTGACTGTTATCTATGGTGTTAAAACCCTGGGGGTGGGTTTTTTAAAATCACTGTGTAACCAATTGGTTAGGAGATTATTCTCAAGCTTCCCAGAAAAGGGGGGTACGGGCTTGAGAGGATATTTTGGGGGGAAAGAAAAACTTCAAGTGGTTTCCTTTCCTGGATTCCTGTTTAAACACACTTGATGGTGGCAGTGAAAAAAGCATTTCTCAGGGTGCAGGGAATTTTGTACCTTGGGGGTTTTAACCTAAGCTGGTAAAAATAAGCCTAGGAGCTCTTCATGCAGGTCCCCACGTCTTTACCCTAGAGTTTAAAGTGGGGAGGCAACCCTGACAGTCTTACTGGAGGAAAAGACAGGGATGCAGGATTTCTCTGTGCTGCTCATCATCTGCCACACTGGTTCCTGCACAACGCTGAGTAGCTCATTTCTCTTAGTAAGCATAGTGAGGTGCTGAGCATGCCCAGTGCACAAGGCATTCTTACGGTGTTTGAGACACCCCAATGAATTTCTAGAGGCACTTGAACACCTGGCAGATTAGCTTCTATGCGACTTTGTGCCCCAAAGGGCTTTGTAGAACACCTAACAACCATATTAGCATGGCTGAAAAAACCTATTGGTTGAAATTAAAAGGTAAGGTAATAGTTGGACTTGTCAAAATAAGACAGACCACCTTATATAAAATTAAAACTTAAATTTCTATATCTATAGTATGAATAAATATAAGATCTACCCTTCTTGGGAAAGAAAACACGGTTACTCACCGTAGTAACTGGTGTTCTTCGAGATGTGTTGCTCATATGTATTCCAGTTAGGTGTGCGCGCGCAGCGTGCACGATCGTCGGAAGATTTTTACCCTAGCAACACTCGGTGGGCCGGCTGGCGCCCCCTGGAGTGGCGCCGTTAGGTGCCCCGATATATACTGCAGCCGGCCCATCGCCCTCTCAGTTCCTTCTTGCCGGCTATTCCGACAGTGGGGAAGGAGGGCGGGTTTGGAATACATATGAGCAACACATCTCGAAGAACACCAGTTACTACGGTGAGTAACCGTCTTTTCTTCTTCGAGTGCTTGCTCATATGTATTCCAGTTAGGTGACTCCCAAGCCATTCCTAGGAGGCGGGGTCGGACTGTGATACAGCAGAGTTTAGGACCGCCGAACCAAAAGCGGCGTCGTCTCTAGAATGTTGCACTATGGCATAGTGCGAGGCAAAAGTGTGTACTGACGACCATGTCGCGGCCCTACAAATGTCCTGTATAGGTATGTGTGCCAGGAAGGCAGACGACGAGGCCTGAGCTCGGGTAGAGTGGGCCGTAGTGTGCATGGTGGGGACACCTGCCAAGTCATAGCATGTGCGGATGCACGAGGTGATCCATGACGAGATGCGCTGGGAAGAGACGGGAAGGCCTTTCATCCGGTCCGCCACGGCGATGAACAGCTGGGTCGATTTCCGGAACGGCTTTGTCCTCTCGATGTAGAAGGCGAGGGCTCTCCGGACATCCAAGGAATGGAGTTGCTGCTCCTTCCTGGAGGCATGGGGCTTAGGATAAAAGACAGGTAGAAAAATGTCTTGGTTAATATGGAAGGCCGACACTACCTTGGGCAGGAAGGCCGGGTGTGGCCTGAGCTGTACTTTATCCCTATGGAACACCGTATAAGGTGGTTCCGAAGTAAGCGCTCTGAGCTCAGAGACGCGTCTAGCCGAGGTGATGGCTACTAGAAAGGCCGTTTTCCATGAGAGATACAGCATGGAGCAAGTGGCCATGGGCTCGAATGGGGCACCCATGAGCCTGGTAATGACTAGGTTGAGGTCCCATGTATGGACCGGGCGGCGTACCAGCGGGTGTAGCCGTTCTAACCCCTTAAGGAACCTGGTAACCATGGGGTTGGAGAAAACAGAACCCGCCCCGTCCCCGGGGTGAAAGGCTGAGATTGCCGCTAGGTGGACTTTTAGCGACGAGAGAGCCAGACCCTGCTCCTTTAGTGAGAGGAGGTAGTCCAATATGGTGTGAATCGGCACCTGCAGGGGGTTGAGACCCCGAGTGCCACACCACAGGGAAAAACGTTTCCACTTAGCTGAGTAGGTGGACCTGGTAGAGGGTTTCCTACTGCTCAGCAGAACGTGCTGGACCGGGCTGGAACATCGTAGCTCCGACGGGTTCAGCCATGCAGCAGCCACGCCGTGAGGTGAAGGGACTGCAGGTCGGGATGATGGAGCCTGCCGTGCTGCTGCGTGATCAGGTCCGGCCATCGCGGTAGAGGGATCGGGTCTGTCACGGACAGCTCCAGGAGCGTGGTATACCAGTGTTGCCTGGGCCACGCTGGAGCAATCAGGATTACTCTGGCCTTGTCCCTGCGTAGTTTGAGCAGGACTCTGTGGACCAGTGGAACTGGTGGGAAGGTATAGGCCAGGTTGTCCGTCCAAGGATGGAGAAAAGCGTCTGTCAGGGAGCCTGGGGAGCGACCCTGGAATGAGCAGAACACGTGGCATTTCCTGTTCTCGCGAGTCGCGAAGAGATCTATCTGGGGAAACCCCCACTTCTGGAAGACAGAGTGGATGACGTCTGGTCGAATGGACCACTCGTGAGTTTGAAAGGACCTGCTCAGGCGGTCCGCCAAGGTGTTCTGGACTCCTGGGAGAAACGAGGCCACGGGGTGAATGGAACGGGCTATGCAAAAGTCCCAGAGCTGAGTTGCCTCTCGGCAGAGGGGAAGGGAGTGTGCCCCTCCCTGTCTGCTGATGTAATGCATGGCCGTCGTGTTGTCTGTAAGGATGGAGACACAGCGGCCCTGTAAGTGTTGAGCGAAGGCTTGGCAGGCAAGACGTACCGCTCGGAGTTCTCTGACATTGATGTGTAGTGTCAGCTCCTGTTCTGACCACAGGCCCTGCGTTTGGAAGTTCTTCAGGTGAGCCCCCCAGTCGAGGGATGACGCATCCGTAGTCAAGGCACGGGAAGGCTGTGGTGGATGAAAGGGAACACCTGACATCACATGTGCGGGGTCCAGCCACCAGTTGAGGGAGGCTAGGACTTGCGGTGGGACCGTCAGAATCATATCGAGGTTGTCCCTGTGTGGCCAGTATGCGGAGGCCAGCCATGCTTGGAGGGGCCGTAGGCGTAACCTGGCGTGAGCTGTCACGAAGGTGCATGATGCCATATGACCCATGAGGCTGAGGCAGCAGCGGGCCGTTGACGTTGGGAAGGCTTGGAGGCTGCGTATGGCGGCTGCAAGCGTTTGGAAGCGAGCCTCTGGGAGGAACGCCCTGGCGAGGATAGAGTCCAGTATTGCCACTATGAAGTCTATTCTCTGTGTTGGCACCAAAGTGGACTTTTCTACGTTCAGGAGGAGGCCCAGACGGTTGAACATGTCCATGGCCTTGCGAATGTGAGACTGGACCTGGTTGGCGGAGTTGCCACGGATAAGCCAGTCGTCGAGATAGGGGAATACCTGAACTCTTTGACGCCGAAGGGCGGCTGCTACCACTGCCATGCATTTCGTAAAGACTCTCGGTGCTGTTGAGAGGCCGAATGGCAGGACTGCGAACTGGAAGTGTCTCTGGCCCACTACGAAGCGCAGGAAGCGTCTGTGAGGTGGGTAGATGGCGATGTGGAAATACGCGTCCTTCATGTCGAGGGCGGCGTACCAGTCTCCCTGATCCATGGAGGGGATAATAGTGCCCAGGGAGAGCATACGGAATTTCAACTTTACCATAAACTTGTTGAGACCCCGCAAGTCCAGGATAGGACGTAGCCCCCCCTTTGCCTTTGGGATTAGGAAATAACGGGAGTAGAATCCCTTGCCTCTGAGATCCCTTGGGACCTCCTCCACCGCTCCTACAGTAAGGAGTTCGTGCACCTCCTGGATAAGGAGTTGCTCGTGAGAAAGGTCCCTGAAGAGGGACGGGGTGGGAGGGTGGGATGAAGGCGGGGAGACGAACTGGAGTCGGTATCCCCTCTGGACGGTATGTAAGACCCAGCGGTCCGTGGTGATATTTGACCACGCCGGGGAGAAGGGGGAGAGGCGGTTCAGGATCAGGAGGGCAGGATCGGTAGGGACTGGTACTCCGGCCTCGAGCGCCCCTTCAAAAATTTTGTTTGGGCCCCGACGATGGCTTGTGGGGGCCCTGCCTCTGGCTGGTCTGTCGGCCAGGCTGCTGTCTCCTACCCCCTCGACCACGCGGCCTCCTGTAAAAGTCCTGTCGTGGTGGGGGAGGGAAGTAGGTGCGTCGTACGAACGGCCGGAAGGGCCTGCGCTGCGTCGCGGGGGTATGCATCCCCAGCGTGCGGATGATGGTACGACCGTCTTTCAGGGTCTGCAGCTTCGGGTCTGTTTTCTCAGAAAACAGGCCCTGCCCGTCAAAGGGTAGGTCCTGGATAGTATGCTGGACCTCTGCTGGGAGGGTGGAGGATTGCAACCAGGAGATGCGCCGCATGGCGACTCCCGAGGCGATAGTCCTGGCAGCGGAGTCGGCGATGTCCAAGGAGGCCCGCAACGACGTCCTGGCCAGCTTTTTGCCCTCCTCCACGAAAGCTTTGTACTCCTGCCTGGACTCTGGAGGTATAAGCTCTTTGAATTTCTCCATTGAGACCCAGGTGTTATAACCGTAGCGGCTCAGGAGTGCCTGTTGGTTCGCCGCACGAAGCTGTAGGCCCCCCCCTGAGTAGATCTTCCTGCCAAACAAGTCTAGGCGCTTGGCGTCCTTCGACTTTGGGGCTGGGGCCTGTTGGCCGTTCCTCTCCCTCTCGTTAACGGATTGGACCACCAGTGAACACGGAGTGGGGTGCGTGTATAGGTATTGAAAGTCTCTCGGGGGGGCCATGTACTTTCTCTCTACCCCCCTGGCAGTGGGGGGTATCGAGGCTGGTGTCTGCCAGATGGATGTGGCGTTGGCAAGGATGGTACGCACAAAGGGTAAGGCAACCCTAGTGGGGGCATCGGTCGTCAGGATGTCCACCACGGGGTCCTCCAGTTCAGGGACCTCCTCTATCTGGAGGTCCATGTTGAGGGCCAGTCTGCGTAGCAGGTCTTGATGGTCCCTGAGATCAATGGGAGGTGGGCCGGATGATGATGCTCCAGCCACTGCCTCATCAGGAGAGGAGGAGGAGGACAGGCCTTGGGCGAGCGGGTCCTCGACGGGTACCGCTTCGGAGCCCAGGGCTGGGGGCTCCGGTTCTGTCTGCTCTACCTCTGGCGGAGGCCTGGAGACTGTAGCCTCTGGAGGTCGGGAGACTGTAGCCTCTGGCGCTCTACGCTCCAACGTGGTCGAGGTAGGAGCTCTTGGTGGTACCCTCTGGGCTTCGTAGTAGGCCATAGGGGTCCAAAATGGCCACCGCTCCTGAACCTGCCCGGTCTCTGGCAGGTGGCCCTGGTCACTGATGGTGCGGTCCTCAGCATAGAGGTCGCTGCCAGCTCTGGAAGAGCGGGATCCAGAGCGCGAAGGCCAGGGTGGGGCAGAGTAGCCATGCAGTGACGTCTGCGTGGCCAGGGTCTGCCTCCTTGGTGGGGTCCGGTGCCGGGATGGTATCCGGTGCCGGGAGTCAGATCGGTACCGGGATGGTGTCCGGTGCCGGGAGCCGGATCGGTACCGGGATGGTGTCCGGTGCCGGGAGCCGGATCGGTGTCGAGAGCCGGATCGGCGCCGGGATGGGGACCGGCGTTGAGAGCCGGATCGGAGGCGGGACCTGGAGCGGTACCGGCGATGATCTCGGTACCGTGACACAGATCTGGACCTGGATCGTCTCGGTGATCTGCGCGTCGACCGGCCGCGGGACCGGGAGCGGCGTCGAGAGTCAGGGTACCTCCGCGTGGAGGGGGACCTGGAGCGGTACCGCGAGTACGAACGGCGCCGGGATTGAGATCGGTGCCGGGACTGCGAGCGGTACCTTGGAGACGCAGGTGGCTGCTGCTGGCTGGTCTCCGCCTGCGGCACCGGGTGGAAGATGGCCGGTTTGCCGCGTGAAGTGATGATCCGTACCGGCGGTACCGTAGACGGGGTCGGTGCCGGAGCGGTCATCTGGATCAGGTCCCGCGCCGCTGCGAAGGTGTCCGGCGTGGACGGCAGCGGAAGCTCAACCACGGAGCGTGCCGGGGAGCTGGCGGTTACCGAGCTCAACGGCCCTCGCGGGACCGGAGTCGTCGGTACCGGAGCCTGTAGAGGCTGACCTGCACTCAACGGCCTCTCGGGTGCCGGAGTTGGCAGGGCCGGCGCCGGTGTTGACGGCGGCGCCGGACTCAACGGCCTATGGTGGGCCGGAGTAAGTGGCACGGAGACCACTGGCACCGAACTCAACGGTCCTTGCGGTACCGGAGCTGGCGGTGCGGGCGCCTCAACAGACCTAGGCAGATCTGGAGCTGGCTGCGCATGCAGCGGCGCCTTAGTCGGTCCTCCCGACTTCTTGGCTCTCGGGGACAGAGGGCGGCTCTGCGAGGTCCCAGGTAGAGATGGACGGTGCCGGGGTTCTTTTCCGGAGCTCGTGCGTTCCGGTGCCGCAGACGTTGAGGCTGCCGGGGTCGGTGCTGGGGTACGATGCGGCGCCGACATCGGGCTAAGAGACGCCTCTAAAAGGAGCTGCTTTAAACGAATGTCCCGCTCCTTCTTGGTCCGCGGCTTGAAGGACTTACAAATGCGGCACTTGTCCAGAAGGTGGGACTCCCCGAGGCACTTGAGACAGGAGGTGTGCGGATCTCCTGTAGGCATCGGCTTCTGGCATGCCGAGCAAGGCTTGAATCCCGGTGAGCCAGGCATTGGCCCGGTACCGGGGTGGGGATAAGGGGGGGGAGCCCCTTATCTCCAGCTACTATTGTCACTAAGAAAGATAACTACGATCAACAACTATTAACAACTAATTAACAGTACTTAACCTATCTAAAAGATAAACGAGTGCTAATGAAGCTAGGGCTGTGGAGGTCAGCGAGCTGCTCTCCACTGTTCCAACGACCGACACGGGCGGTAAGAAGGAACTGAGAGGGCGATGGGCCGGCTGCAGTATATATCGGGGCACCTAACGGCGCCACTCCAGGGGGCGCCAGCCGGCCCACCGAGTGTTGCTAGGGTAAAAATCTTCCGACGATCGTGCACGCCGCGCGCGCACACCTAACTGGAATACATGTGAGCAAGCACTCGAAGAAGAATAGTATTTACAGACTAAAGTGGACTAGAATCCTCTGATCAATAGGTACATGAGTAGACATATAATTATCAGACAACAAAAAATTCACTACCACAACAATGAAACAAAACAACAGAGTAGAATCATTTAGTCTGAGTGCCTGCTCTTGAAATAGAGATGTGATTTTATTTATTTAATATTATAGGAGATCTCTTCTAACATTGATTTTATTTCGGGTGCTAGGATATGGTAGTAATAAATTAATCTGGTTTGAAATATATTGCAGATAAAATGATAAATAGCAATAGGACCTATAACTAAAATAATCATTAAACAGGATGGCTTTAAAAAGGACTAAATTTTGCTCACTTCAGATAGCAATATGTGCTGAAGATACTCTTTCATTTCATTCACATACAGAGATAACAAGTGGCTTCTGGAGGTCTTCACAAAAGAAACTAGTGGGAAAGATCCTCAAAAAATCTAAAGACTGCTTCTATGAAAACATAAAACTCTATTATGAAGCAGTTAGAATTGCTATATACACTGCATGTGTGAGACATTTTCAAAAAAGCAATGGAATTAAAAGTTAAGGCACCTAGCAGTACATACTCACTACTCCTCCACCCACAGGCACACACCATACCATTACCATAACTACAGTACACAATAGTCTACACCTTTAACTCTACCTCCCTTTTCTGAACACACCCCTTATCCGATCATTTGTTTCTCTGCACTAGCACTCGTGAATGTTTGATGTAGTAATTGGTTATGATAGGAGACCGTTTTTGGCAAAGGGCTGTGTGTAAAAGGAAGGTTAAAGGGTCCGATGGAAGGCTGGCAACTCTAGGGGGCAGACAAACTTGTGGGGTGTAGTGTGTTTGTTCTAAAATTGTGGTACAAAAACTACTTCACAAAGAAGTTTTGTGTGTTAGTTTCCTAGTTTATTTATATGCCTAAATGAGCGAATAAGTCAGAAGACCCGTGAAAGGTAGATGTGCAGTTGATAACTGAGAATATTTTCTCTGTCAGCAGCTGCATATGAACTCTTCTTTACTGTAGGATACATTCTGACAGAAAAGTGTAGTTCCTGATGGAAAAAGGCTTTTTGTGCACCCGACTTCCAGCAACCAATAAGGCTTGCGTGCACAGCACCTACACTTTCAGTTATTCTCCTAAAAATTATCCCAAATCCAATTTAAAAAACAAACAAGCAAAAACCCAGTTGCACCAGATGTCCTCTGAGTATACCTCTCTGTCAAACTTTGGGTAGATAGACCATTATTTTAAAGATATATTATTGAACATTGAAAATTTAGGACTGCCAAGGAACAATCTGAGACAGAGCACAAATTGTAAGACTTCATATTACAAATTTATAAAGCGAAACCAAACAAAATCTACACAGAAAATTCAAAGAGCATAAAAAGTAATCCTATATGAAATTCCACCCTGACTGGCCAACTTCTTGTGGAGAAAAATAGAAATCTATGCCCCCATTTTAAGCTCATTTTAATACCCAATATAGTTGCTATTAGGCACCTCCATAATTCTCACTTTCATCAGTTTTGCACTGAATTCAGGGGAATTACTCCAAATTTACATCAGGGTGTCAGGAGAATTACATCTTTGGAGTTTCAGTTAAGCTTCATTATACAACCAAAAGTTTGGCAATATCTAAACTTAACTGGTCTGGACATCAAGACAGTCTGTTACTGTGAGATTGACTCAACATAAAGAACAGGCAATCATACAGGAAATAATCTTTTTTTTGTATTACAGTAGTGCTTCTTCTGGCCCAGACTGAAATTAAGTAAGGTGGAGGCACATAGAAATGCAACCCAAAAAAAGTTAACAAAATTTTTTCAAACCTCAAAATTTTGGTTAAAATTTTGGCTAGAGTTTTAGACAGGAGCTTATTTTAGCCAAAGGCGTTATTAAGCTTTCCCTTATTTATATGGCAATAAATGGAGATTTTTAATAGAACAAGTTGGCATGAATAGATATGGTTACTAATATGCAAAAGGAATGATCCAGTATTAATCGATTCTTTTCTTATGATCTGACTGTCAAAACCTGAAAAAACCTGAAAAATGACGGTTACTGACCTGTAACTGAGGTTCTTCAGATGAACTTTGCATATTCCCACTCCTGGGATGTTCCAACCAGTGCAGCCTGAACAGTAAAATTCTACTAGCAGTAGTCATAGGAACGTCCACACACCTTCCTTGCCATCATCTGCCCACCCCCAATGAAGTCTGGATGTCCTAGCGCAAGGGTTTAAAAGAAGCGTGATGCGCCACTGCCTTGATTCCTTCCCCCATGATCCAAGCCCTTTGGTAGATAGGACTCCATGGTAGTGGGGAAAGATGGATAGGGAGTGGGAATATGCAGAATCCATCTCAAAGAACCTCAGTTCAAAGTAAGAAACTCATTTCTTCCTTCAGGTGTCCTCTACATATCCCCACATATGAGGTAGATTAATAAGCAGTCTCTGACCCAGGATGGTGCGACCCAGAATTCTAGTTAAATAAGGAATGCGGGACTGTCCTGCCAATCTATGCATCTGGTCTAGATGCCAAGTCTAAAGAATAATGTTTAGTAAAAATGTGAACAAAACTCCAGGTTGCTGCTCTACATATCTCTATCAGAGGAATGTGACTAGAGAAAGCCATGCAAGCTGACTTGGATCTAGCTGCATGAGTTCTGATGCCTCAAGGAATGGATTTATGAGCTTCATAAATATCAAATAGCCTTGAAGACTGTCTAAATTGGTTAGTTATGTCTAAATAAAAAGATAAATGTTCTCCTCAGATCTAATGGGTATAATTTAGCTTCCCCATCATGAGTACGGGGTTTGGAGAAAAAAATGGTAAAATTACAGATTGATTTATGGGAAAATCAGAGACTATTTTTGGTAACAACTTGGGATGAGTGCAAAAAACCTCTTTATCCTTATGAAACACAGTCAATAATGGATCAGCCATTAATGCAGGGGATTCACTTTTGTGTCTGATGGAAGTGATTGTAAAAACATTGGTTTTGGTGGCAGACAGATGAAATAAAGAACCGCTCCCCAGTGCTGTTAAAAGGGAGGTCTCATTATTTGTGCTAGTACTACATTCAGATCATAGGAAGGCATAGGAGTTCTTATTGGAGGATACAAAATAAGGCCTTTTAAAAACCTCTTAATTGTACCATTAGTAAAAATTGATTTTCCTTCTGCAGGTACATGATATGCTGATAGGCTGAGAGATTAACCTTAGCTGAAGATAATGAAAGAGGTGTCTTCTTAAGATACAATAAATACTCTAATATATAATTAATTGGTGTTGTATAAGGATCCACATTATACATGGAAATCCACAATAAAAAACTTTGCCATTTAAGACTATAGCACACTTTCATGTGTATTATCTTCTAGAATTGTACAGTACATTTTGTACTTCTAATGAAATACTTTATTTTAGCCCATCTAAAGGTTTATTCCCCATGCAATCAAGGGAAGGGACTGAAGGTTTGGATGGTAGACTTTCCCTGTTTGTTGTGTCAACAGTGTCAGCAATAAAGGTTCCACTAATCCTTGACAGATGTATCAAATCCAGCTACCACCAGTGTCTGGGCCAGCTGGTGCTATTAAAATCATCCTGACTTTGTCCTGTCTTATCTTATCATTCTCTGAATAAGTGGAAATGGGGGGGAAGCATATATTAAACCCTAACCTTAGTGTAATAGAAAATGCTGCCATGAAAATATCAAAGATAGGCTGTGATAATTTCTCCACAAAAACAGAAGGAATATCTAACACCTTCCACATTTGAGATAGTAACTCATGAACGGCTAATGCCTCTTCGGATGGTGATGATACTGAGACGTTCCCCTCATTTTCATCTGGAGAAGGCACATCTCTTAATTCTGATTTGGACTCTGCCAGCTCTAGTTCCTCCTTGTTAGATAATATTTCACTTATTTCTATAGGTGACTTGTTCTGAGTAAGTGTCATTGGCTGGTCCTTATCCATTGGATCTGACAATTGAATGTCCTCCTGATACTTTCTTGCTGAAGGTCTGTCCCCACAGATTGATCCTTCTTGATAAGGTTCCAGAAATGGCCACTGGAACCTCCTTACCCCAGGAGTGACATGCCACTCAGGCAAAAACCCCACCGATGGATCTGGCTGGAAAGCTCTCTGTGCCTGCGGATCCAGCAGGGCTGCTTTGAACTGATTATAACTACTTTTCCCTGGTTCTAATCTGTAATCTACATCCCTCTTCTGGCCCCAATCCATTTGCACCTCAGATGGGACTAGAGACAATAACCTTCTTGAAAAGGAGAAAGGAGAGATGTTCTTCTCCGGGGACCCCAAAGTGGTCTTTGGAAGAGGCAGCAGCAGAGAGCCCCTGACCCTTTTCTGTTCTTTGCTGACTTTGGGAGAAGCATTCAGCCTGACTGGCTGTAATAACACACCTGACATGTTCTGTGATGTAGTACCTGGCTCAGCTGTCTACAGAGCCATGGATGGATTCACCTGATGACTACTGCTTGAACAGTAACACTATTTGGAGCCATATTAGCCCTGGTATACACTACGAGTTTAGGTCGAATTTAGCAGCGTTAGATCGACATTTACCCCAAACCACCCGCGACAAATTTTTTGCCCCATCAGGCATTGGGAGCTCACCCCAGAATTCCAATGTGCAGCGGGGACTGCGGGAACTGTGGAATAGCTACCCACAGTGCACCGCTCTGAAAGTCAACGCTAGCCACAATACTGTGGTGCATTCCGCCGACTTAGCGTGCTTAGTGAGGATGCATGCATACAATTTTATTCAATCTGTTCCCAAAAATCGACTTCTAAAAAATTGACCTAATTTCGTAGTGTAAACATACCCTAAGGGTTATTGAATGAACACTCATCATTCCTCTTAATTGGGTGCTTTGATCTCACCCTCAGGACAGGCACCTCCAAATCTGATATTGTTGAATCCACAGAAGAATGGCTCCTACCTCTATCTTGAGAATCAGAGACTGGCTCTATAATGAGATTCTGTCTCTGTAGGTCCTTCTCTCTCAGATTGGCTCTATGTAATGAGGCCAACACTGAGGAAGGCTGCACATTTTTCCTTGGTACCGCAACCAAGTTTTTCTGAAATGGGACTGCTCTGGAAACAGAGTCTGTCACTGACTGATCCTGAGCTTTTCTTCTTTTTCAGACCCTTCGCTTTCTCACATCCTGCACTGGATATAGGAGCTGAATCTCACTTCTTGCCTGATGAAGAGTCTGGAGATGGAGGCATTGACAAAGCCGGTCTCTGAAAATGGACCGCCGTTGTCAGTACATCCTGCAATAAAATTGCCTGGAGCCAGATTTGTCTCACTGTTTTTGCCCTTGTGGCAAACACTGAGCAGACAGTTAGAGGGAGAATGCCCTTCTCTCAAACATGCCAAGCATCCAGCATGTGCATCTGATGTTGGGAATATCACTGGACATGAGATATCTTTTGAATCCAGGCTTCTTAGTCTTCTGATCCGTCATGTTATTCCTTTAACTATCTCTAAATAAAGCTATGCAACCCTATGTACTTATGTAACCGATACAAGCTATCTATCTACTACTGATCCAAAAGGCTCATACAGCAACAATGTAACTGTCCAGCAGGTTGTGGTTGAAGTAACTAAGGCAGTGGAGCACCACGCTACTTTTAAACCGTAGCCCTACAATGTCGGGAGTTTGGCGGGGTAGAATGGGTAAGGGAGGCACAGGGATGCTCCAACAGCCACTTGTATATTTTACCATTCAGGCTGTAATGGTCAGAGCATCCCATGCATGGGAATATGCAGAGGACACTCAAAGGAAGAAGACTGGGAGTATTTTAAAGAAGCCTGCCTCTACCTCTATGATGTTTATCTTCTTTGTCCATAATATGACTATGCAGATCTGTTTCTCTAAACTATCAGCACTAGTAAAATAGGCTGATTAGTCCAAAATATACCAAAATATTCAGTATGAGTGTTAAATTCTGTCGACACTGAGGAAATTGTCCTCTTACATATCAGTTGTCTATGTGGGGAACTACGGGAGTTCCTACAGCTGTGCTGCAGGGGACATTAAAGCTGTAAAACGCTGCGGTGAACAGATGTTTCTTCCAATGTTGTTCATATGAGATGATCCAATGACTGAAGTGATCCCAAATTCAGGTGGTCCAAAGGTTGAAACAGCCCAATATTCTCAACCATACCAGATTTGAACTGATCTAACAATAAAGCTATAGAGAATATTGAAACTTTCTGACTTAAATATTCATATTTTTTAAATTATTACACTAGTTTTCTTCAAACTTTCCTCATCCTTAACTGGACAAAACCATCCCTGAGTTGTTGTTTAAATAAAAATAATATTATACATTTAACAGTGCCTTTCATCTGAGACTATCTCAAAGTACTTTACAAAATCATGTAGCCTCACAACTGCCATGTTGGCTGGTAAGCACTATTATCCCTTTTTTAAAGATAGAGAAACACAAACATTTATGTTAATTAATTGGCTCAAGATTTCACAGAGAGTCTAAGGCTGGGCCAGAAATAGACAGCACTGACCACTGTCATGCCACCTGGATCACCTGGATCGATCGGACTTCAGCTGTCGTTAAGACTGCGCCGATCACGTCTGCCATTCTTCTCGCACTCTTGCCTTTCTTCTCCACGTTCGTCTGAAACGTTTAACAATGCCATCTTCCCATCTTCTTGGAGGCCGACCGGGGGGGTCTTTTCTGTTCTCGCGGGTACCACTCAGCAATGATTGCGGTCCACCTGTTATCCGTGAGCCGTGCTGTGTGGCCCGCTCATCGCATCTTGTTATGTCTGCTTTCCACGACAATATCTTTCACACCGCTGCGTTCTCTGATGATTTCATTTGGTATATGATCCAGAAGGGAGATTCCCAACATAGCTCGTTCCATTGCCCTTTCAGCTACCAACAGCCGTTGCTCTTCTCTCTTCGTCAGCACCCACGTTTCACTGCCATACAGCATGGCTGGCAGCACTGCTGAATTGAAAATATTTTTACGTGTGGTCTTGTCAATTTTTCCTTTGAGGACGTCCTTGATGGAATTAAATGCACACCATCCTGCCCGAATCCTTCGCGAGAGTTCTCCGTTCAGGTCTTGGCGCATATTAACTTCTTGGCCCAAATATATGTACTGTTCCACTTCTTCGATGTCTTTTCCTGTTACCATTATTTGGGCTTTTCGTAAGACATCTGATCGCATATATTTCGTTTTGCAGCGGTTCATTTTCAGGCCGACCTGACTACTTTTCTTGTCGAGTCTTCGTAGCATGCTCTGCAGTTGGTTGGTGCTTTCGGCAATTAGTACAATGTCATCTGCAAATCTGAGATGAGAAATCTCTCTCCGTTTATGTTGACACCACTCCTCCAATTGATCTTGTTCATAACCATTTCAAGGCAGGCGGTGAATAGTTTAGGTGAAATTGTATCTCCTTGCTTTACGCCTTTCTCGATTGGGATGCGGAGGGGAGTTTCAAGGAGAGTAATGTCTGTTGTACATCCAGTATTCACTTCCTTCAACAAACTAATGTACTGCGTGTTAATGCCCTGCTCTGCGAGCGCCTTTAATATTGCGTTAAACTCAACGCTATCGAAGGCCTTTTCATAGTCGACAAAAGCAATGCACAGCGGGAGTTTGTATTCCCTCGCTCTTTCTAGGAGCTGGCTAAGGGTAAATATATGGTCGATTGTACTGAAATTTCTTCGAAACCCTGCCTGCTCTCTCAGCTGTTGTTCATCCAGACTCTGCGAAAGTCGATTCGTTATCACCTTTGTGAAGAGCTTGTAGATGTGAGAGAGCAGGCGTATAGGGCGGTAGTTCTTAAGATTTTCTCGATCACCCTTCTTGTGCAGCAAGATGGTATTCGACTCCTTCCAGCTTGATGGTATTTTTCCTTCTTCAAGATATCGACTGAATCTTAAAGCGAGGGCCCTCCAAAGTTTTTCGCCTCCTGCATAAATCATTTCTGACGTTATTCCATCTTTGCCTGGAGCTTTTCCATTCTTCATCTGGTGTAGTGCGCTTCGGACTTCGCTGGCGATTATTGGGGGGACGCGTTCTTCTGACTCTTCGAGGGTTGGGAGGGGGACTTTGATTCTTGATTTGAACAGTTCTGTATAGAAGTCCTTGCAGACCTCCTCCATCCCTGCTCTGTCGATTACTGTCTCTCCATCCTTGTTCTTCAATGCTGTTACGCTCAATCTATACTGCGTCAGTTCCCGCTTGCATGTCCTGAGGCTCTTGCGTGATTCAGCTGTTTTAAGGAGCTTTTCTTTCCGGAAGTTCTCGAAGTCATCCTTCAGTTTTCGCCGTATAAGCTTGCACAGAATGGAGTACTCGAGGTTGTTATCCGAGCTCCTTTTCATGTTTCTCCACTTCTCCAACAAGCTTTTCGTTTCAAACGAGATTCTTCCCTTCGCCTTCTTCAGCTTTTTAATTTCAGCTGCTTTTATGCAATATCTCAACTTGTCAGCAAAGATACTATAGTCCTCATCACACTTTTCCATCTGGCTCCAGTCAAACCCAGAAATTGCTTTTTTCAGCTTTGCTTCATCTAATGTCTTCGGCTGCTGTTTCCTGTTTGCCATCTGTAACGCCTTCTTTTCCACCGCTTCGTCGAAAATCAACTTCGCTCTAAGCAGGCGATGGTCACTGCCGGTGTTGAATGGCTGCACCACAGAGACGTCTTGAATGATGTGCCTTTTATTGACTAAAATATAGTCAATTTCATTCTTACTCTTCGCGTTTGGTGCGATCCATGTCCACCTTCTTGAGATCTTCTTTTTGTACCAGGTGTTTGCCACGTACAGTTCTTTCATTTCTGCCATCGCTACCAGCCTCTCTCCTCTTTCATTCCTTTCGCCGCTGCCGTATCTCCCTATGAACTTTTCGCCAGCTTTCGCTCGCCCGACCTTGGCGTTGAAATCTCCCATCGTGACAGTGTAAGTGGACTTTTGCGCGGGAGCTCTTTCAAGCTCTCAGTAGAATTCTTCCACTTCTTCGTCCTCACTTGCACTTGTGGGAGCATAGGCCTGGATGACCTTGAGGGTAGCTTTTGACTCCATCTGAAGATGCAGCACACCGATACGTGATGATGTTAGCTGGCATGATATGACTTTCGAAGACCAATCTTTATTGACGATAAATCCAACTCCTCCAACATTTCTAGCGCCATCTCCCTTTCCGAGCCTCACAGCACTTCCATCCTTCCAGTTGACTTCCAACTCCTTCTTTCGTCGTGTTTCGCAGACACCGAGAATATCGCATTTTATCCTTTTCTTCTCCTCCATCAGATGGTTTAAAGTTTCCTCCTTGCCAGTGACCTACAATTGTAAGTACACACAGCAAGGATTGTCCTTTTTCATGTTGGCCTAGCACCTGACATTTTTTAGCAACCTCTTGTCACTCAATTTCCGCTCTGCCACCGTAGAACGTGCATTTACTCGTGTTGTTTTAGCCGTTAACTTCAAGCCATCCCACTGGCTAGGTGGGCAGGCATGCATACCTCCTCAAGCTTAGCTAGCCTTCAACCTCTAAGGAGAAGGAAAAGTGCTCTTTCCTCTGAGAGAGCAACCCTCCTCCCTGGATTGGATAGTCCGACACTTTTGTAGCATAGTAAAACCTACCAGGGCATATGCCCCGCTACCATAGCTGTCAGACGGCCAGGGTCACTGCTGCACCACGTTGAGGCACTAAGGTAGGATTTTGCAGCATGCCATGCCATAATTCTAAACTGTTGCCTGAAGTATCAGGTTATAGTTCACAAAACCAAGCAAAGGGATCATAACAGTGGTCTACTGGCAGTGCACTGTGATCCCTTGTACAATGTGCAGAACTTGAAATTTTAAAGAGGCAATGTGCCCATACTCTAAGGAGAAGAGAACATCTAACACTGCTTTCCAACAACCACCCTTTGCCATTAAAAAGTATACTATTTATAAACTCTAGAGGGGGTCTCAGCTATCTGTGCTAAAGAGAGAGCTGCCATGAGGAAGGTTGAGTCCAAAAGGGGAAAATGGGACAAAGCAGAATAGTCATGGCTCTGAAGATTCCCTGGGTGAAAAAACAGCAGCAAGATGATTATAGCATATGCTCAAAAAGTATACTTAAAAGAAAGAAAAAGAGGTAGATAATGTAACTCAAAATCCACTTCAAAGTTCAGTGCTTATACTGTATTTGGGACTCAATGTGAATGCTCAAAGTTTTATATAACTTAATTTTGAATGGATCTTTCCTAAACAATGTGCTATGGCTACTGGTGACCCTTAAGCCTCAGGTAATGAATTAGGCTGATAGCATAGAGGATATTTTTTAACTGCCTGGACTGATCACATGCAATCTGCTAGAATCAGAAGGCAAGATAATTAATTCTAATCCATTTCTGTGCTAATGATCTGAACATAATACATATGAAACTTCCAGAGTTCTTCCAAAATCTATCTATATAGCAAGCTAATAATCAAATGAATCAAGATTATGCTACTTGGCTACAAGTTCAAATACTGATTTGTGAAATGATTAGTAGCAGAACACATCCAGCTTTTGCTTATTTTATGATGAAGTGTTAATATACTCCAGATAATAAAGTGTCTAAACTACAATACCCACCTGGTGAAGTTAAGAAACAGATTGACAGAGCCAGAAGGGTACCCAGAAGTCACCTACTACAAGACAGGCCCAACAAAGAAAGTAACAGAACGCCACTAACCGTCACCTACAGCCCCCAACTAAAACCTCGCCAGCACATCATCAAGGATTTACAACCTATCCTGAAGGATGATCCCTTACTCTCACAGACCTTGGGAGACAGGCCAGTCCTCGCTTATAGACAGCCCCCGCAACCTGAAGCAAATACTCACCAGCAACTATACACCACACAACAAAAACATTAACCCAGGAACCAAACCCTGCAACAAACCCTGGTGCCAACTCTGTCCACATATCTATTCAAGGGACACCATCATAGGACCTAACCACATCAGCCCCGCCATCAGGGGCTCGTTCACCTTCACATCTACCAATGTGATATATGCTATCATGTACTAGCAATGCCCCTCTGCCATGTACATTGGCCAAACTGGGCAGTCTCTACGCAAAAGAATAAATGGACATAAATCTGACATCAGGAATTATAACATTCAAAAACCAGTAGGAGAATACTTCAACCTCCCTGGTCACTCAATAACAGACTTAAAACTGGCAAATCTTCAACAAAAAAACTTCAAAAACAGACTCCAATGTGAAACTGCAGAACTGGAATTAATTTGCAAACTGGACACCATCAAATTAGGCCTGAATATAGACGGAGTGGATGAGTCATTACAAAACCTAATTTCACCATACTAATTTCCACCTACTGTTACTCACACCTTCTTGTCAACTGTTTGAAATGGTCCACCCTCATTACCACTACAAAAGTGATTTTTTTCCTCCCTTGGTATTCTACTGTTAATTGAATTGTCTCATTAGAGTGTCCTCCCACCTGGTAAGGCAACTCCCATCTTTTCATATACTATGTATAAATATACCTGCTACTGTATTTTCCACTCCCTGCATCTGATGAAGTAGGTTCTAGCCCATGAAAGCTTATGCCCAAATAAATTTGTTAGTCTCTAAGGTGCCACAAGGACTCCTCGTTGTTTTTGCTGATATAGACTAACACAGCTATCACTCTGTAACTCTTCATCTTATTTGCTCAGCTTGAGGTAATATGATACCTAAAATACAGAGCGATTCAAGAAGTAATGCTGATTTTTAAAAAACTTGAATTTACAGTATTTTGATCCTAAGTGGGTTTTTTACTGTAATACATTAATAAAACAAAATCCACATTAAAATAATTTTACAGGGTTTTTTGGCAGGAAGCAACAAAGTCAAGAAAATTCACAGTTAAGGTGGAATTTTTACTCTCAGCCTAATTTCTCAAGTCTGGTTTTCCTGTGAATCAGGGTAGCTTGGTGCTGCTCTGATGATGCACGCTGCCCCAAAAGCCACTTTAAATGGTCACCTGTAGATTCCCCTGATGAATGAGAAATCCTAGGGTGGCACAGAGATGCCATAGCAGCTCTTACACCCCACCTCCTCCCACTCAAATTGGTCCTCAACTATTGGAAGATAGCTACCTTAATTTTATACTATCAGGCTGTTCTAATTTACTCTGGGGATCAGAATGGCACCAGGATCACAGAAGTGCAAAGTTGGCTTTAAACCACTTTGAAGGCCCACTCCTGAGCTGCACAGAGAGTTCCTTGGCCACAGCACTATTTCAGGGTCTTTGAATCATTTAACACTATTTGTAGCAATGTCGACTGATAAGGGGAATCATGTTAATATTAGAATTTTAGTCTTAACTGTGAATTTCATTGTTTTATGTATTCTTAATGTAATTTTTCCACCATAAGCACTCCACCTATTGTCCCTGGGCATGTACATTATCTTCTGGGAAGCAGTGCTCAGACTATAGGCAAGAGATAATAGACTACTGAAATCCTGTAGGATTCTCCCAGAAGAAAAGTTTCCTACTAGATTTAAGAACACAGTGTGCCTTCACTTGGCGGAAGAGAATTCACACTTTGAATGCAATGCTTTAGTCCTTTCATGACACTTAACAGGGAAACCAGGAGTTATCCAATTAAAGTAATGGGAACTACGCTTGCAGTCTAAAGTGTGAGAAAATACACAAAATTGGATGGTGAAAACAAAGCAGATGGGTAGTTAATCCTGAATAGTTTAATGAGGGATAAGAAAACTAAAAACAAAAAGCTGAATAAACAAATTTAATGCAAGGTGCCCTATAAAACCCACAGTCTCACCGTCCTCAGAATACCCACTCATTCTTAGTTCCCTTACACAAGCACTAACTCCCAAGACACAATAAACACTACGGGTTAGCTAAGATGTTTATTATGAGTAATACATTTCTAAAAATAATGCCTTGATTTTCATAAAGGATGAATACCTGTAGCTCCAAATCATTTCAATGGGAGCAGAAGGTGCTCAGCAGCTCCATAAATAAATAAATAAACCAGTTCTTAAAAATACACAAAAGTTGGCTAGCTTATAGAGCGGGGTGGCCAACCTGTGACTCCGGAGCCGCATGCGGCTCTTCAGAGGTTAATATGCGGCTCCTTGCATAGGTGCTGACTCCGGGGTTGGAGCTACAGATGCTAACTTTCCAATGTGCCAGGGAGTGCTCACTACTCAACCCCCTGCTCTGCCCCAGTCCCTGCCCCCACTCCACCGCTTCCCCCAAGTACCCTGCCCCTTCCCCCGAGCCTGCCATGCCCTCGCTCCTCCCCCACAGAGCCTCCTGCGCATGCCAAACAGCTGATTGTGGCAGGCGGGAGGCGCTGACTGGAGGGGCTGCTGGTGGGTGGGAGGTGCTGGGGGCTATAGGGGCAGGAGCTGATGGGGGGCTGCTGACGTATTACTGTGGCTCTTTGGCAATGTACACTGGTAAATTCTGGCTCCTTTTCAGGCTCAGGTTCGGCACCCGTTATAGATTGTGGGGCCGCAGGTAAAGGACTCCAGTGATGGGGAAGGAACGAGGATGTATATAATAGTAACAGGCTAAAGCTTTTTAGGGGGAGAAAACATTCTCCATGTGAACATCTATTTGTGGGATTAACTGATCCAGGGTTTCTCTCTTGCTCGCTGGGGTAAGAGGAATTCTGTTCCTTCTCAGGACTGACTGATTTTCCTGAAATCCCTTGACTGAATGACTGTTCTAAAATTTCAGTGCAACCCCTGGTCATCATTTCAACCAACCTTCTTTACCCAAGGGAAAATGTAGCAGGCATCCAAACCAGGTTTCAATCAGATGGTGGTTTTGGAGGCACTGTATTTACATGATCCCTTTATGTTCACGCTGAAAACCTGTCTGTTTGAACCTGTCTGTTCTGATGTATCTGTGCATGTATACTGTGTATATATGTGCTACTGTTCAGAGAGGAACACTCTGATAACTATCATCTATGGGTTTACCAAACTTTTAAATTTTCCAATGAATCCTGAGCTCATCACTAACTGCCTGATGGAGCAACACTTTAAAGTTCTCAGAACTCATTAGGTTCTCAGTTAAGTCTCCAGTACTCCACTGTGGTTTTTTTCCTATTTGTACTGCTACCTTTTATTTTTGAGACTAGACACTTTCAGTTTAGCTATAAAATATTCCCCCTCCCCTTCTCCATATCAAGATTCTTACCAACTCCTGTCACTCCTTTCTCTAAAAGTATCTCTAACAGTGCATCCTTTTTTCTCCATCCCTGCTGTTAGAATCTTGGTTGATGCTTTGGTAATCTCTTATTTCCACTACAGTAACTTCCTGCTCTCTGGCTTCCCTGCACCTCATCTCTCTCTCTACTCTATTCAATACACGGCTGCCAAGATAGTCTCACATCTCTGGTCTTCTCAAATCCCCTCCACTAACTTCTTTCTTTCCACATTGAGTTCACTCCCAGGTCTCAACTCCCTGCACAAATCTGCCCTAACCTACATCTCTTCTCTCATCATTTTCTTTCCCCATTCTAATTCCTACGATCTTCTCAAGCTTCTGTCTTGATTGCATAGGTGCTGGAACTAGGGGTGCTGGAGGTGTGGCAGCACCCCCTGGCTTGAAGTGGTTTCCATCATATACAGGGTTTATAGTTTGGTTCAATGGCTCTCAGCACCCCCACTATACAAATTGTTCCAGCACCATTGCTTGATTGTTCCATTTGCCTCCAGCACCACCTGACTTCATGCCTTCCCAAATCAATGTTTGCCAAGCATGCTCTCTCTGCTCCTTCACAAAACTACTTCACAAAGCGCTCCAGAAATGTCCACACTGTGCTCATTTTCTGATCATATTGCATCGTTTTACATCTCCTCTTGCCTTTTAGGCTGTAAACCTCTTTAGGACAGACAAACATATTTATATGGCACATGTAACCCTTTGTACAATGCTGTATATTATGTAGTGTAATTATGACCTACATAATTAACAACTTGTTTCATCAATAAAATTTGAAGGGACAGCTCTACTATGTCCCTATTGCATGAAGGCAAAAGGATCTTTTCAGGTGTTTTTTTAAGTACTTACAGGTTTCCTTGGGTCAGTCTCTATTGAAAAATTTCCAGGATTGCTGTTGACAATTTCCAGTTCTAGGGTTTCATATGTAGGATTAAGCAGAGGAATATACATACGGACCCATCTTAAAGAAAAATAAAATCTGAGTAAGGTATTATAAATTACTAAGCTTGTTCCATTATTGCCTAATGTTAAACTTTTATGGCTTTTGCTGATTTGAAAAACAAGAATTAAGTTTCAATGTGTTTAATAGTAGTAACAAGTACTTAATAGTATTAAGAATAGTGATAAAATATATTAACTTTATGCCCTGCAATACCTACTTGGATTACATTAAGTGACCAGCACTTCAGTTTTACTTCCGCACTCCATTCTCTCTTTGATTTATGAACTCACTCTCTAGGACTAGGACTAATTTGAGTGTCACTCATTTTAGCCATGTGGCTATTTCACAACTTTCAAAGCCACTAGAAAGATTTGACAGCAGAAAGTAAAATGATTATATGTATACCTTACCACACATTTATAGTCCATAGATAGACTGCAGTGTCTGCCCTCAGAGAAAATAATTGTATAGTAATTAATGATAATCAGAATATAAATAATGATACCTGCATTTCCTTTTCCTCTAAGTAATGGTCAAAAGAAGCTAGTAATTAAATGATATCTTCAATAGTTTTTGATTTACTGCTACTAAGCAGTAATTCTTCTTGATCATCTTGTAACCTTGAACAAAATTTTATGAGACAACCAAAAACATTCCAAAGAAACCAATTTTTTTTTTAAAACCCAAGAGTTTTATGAAAGAAAAAGTGTTATTTTCCAAACTATTCACACAATTTCAAAAAGGATGTAACACTGATCTCTACTTTTTGCTTTTTGTAACAAAGAAACTATTGGGGGACAGACAAAGGGAGCACGCCTGTTAAACAGTACAGTGTACCAAAATACCCTATGCAAATATTACAAAGCAGGTGTATATTAAAACAGCATGGGTATATCAATTCATAATAATCAGCTTCATTTACAACTTTATAGTGTGTAGTTTAAAATATAAGGGCAACTACTATTTGAAATATTTCAATAACATTTATTAGAATGTATTTTATTTTATATATAAAACTACTTCAAATTTCAGTGCCAACACACAAAATATGCATGATTTTCATTTACATTTAAACAATACATACAATAGTTCATTGGATTAATGGTGTCTGAAATATTCTTTCATATTAATGGCTGTAACTTGCACAGGTGCTCTGACAGTTTTATAAACAGCTTCAAGATGTGTGTGTATGAACTTGTAAAGGGGCTCAATGTAAAAGGGCATTTTATAATTGCTATTTAAAATAAAAAATTATCATGTCCATTTAACTAATGGAGATAATTACATTTTAACATCAGTTAATTGCGTTAGCTTTTGATCTATTTTTAATGACCAATATTATTTTAAATGTATTTAATTTTTCTCTGTGGCCATTATAAAATATTTATTATACATCCTGGAGCTTTTAAAATATTATATAGTATCTTTTTTCCTGCCTAAAAAAGAATTCCTTCCTAGTAGATCAATGAGAAAAATTATGCATTTTAATTAGGGCTGTCAAATGATTAAAAAAAGTAATCACAATTAACCGGGGGACTTAAAAATACACTCGTGATTAATCCCAGTTTTATTCACACTGTTAAATAATAATAGAATACCAATTTAAATTTATTATAAATATTTTGGATGTTCTACATTTTCAGATAGCTTGATTTCAATTATAGCACAGAATACAAAGTATACAGTGCTCACTTTATATTATTATTTTTATTACAAATATTTGCACTGTAAAAAGATAAAAATCTACAAGTTGAAGCATGAAGGGGCATACGAATGCTTAGCATATCTGGCACGTAAATACTTACAACAGTGCTATGCAAATGTCTGTTCTCACTTTCAGGTGACATTGTAAATAAGAAGCGGGCAGCATTATCTCCTGTTAATGTAAACAAACTTGTTTGTCTGAGCGATTGGCTGAACAAGAACTAGGACTGAATGGACTTGTAGACTCTAAAATTTTACAGTGTTTTGTTTTGTAGTTATGAGGAAAAATATTCCACATTTGTAAGTTGCTCTTTCTCTAAAGAGATTGCACTATGACTACAATACTTGGATGAGGTAAATCGAAAAATACTATTTCTTTTGTTTATCTTTTTATAGCGCAAATATTTGTAATAAAAATAATAATATAAAGTGGGCACTGTACACTTTGTATTCTGTGTTGTAATTGAAAGCAATATATTTGAAAATTTAGAAAAACATCCCAAAATATGTATAAGAAATTTAAATTAGTATTCTATTACTGTTTAACAGTGTGATTAAATCTGCAATTTATCACTTTTTAAAATCTAATTAATTTGCTTTGCATTAATTGCTTGAGTTAACGGCAATTGACAGTCCTAATTTTAATGTACCATTTGTGAACTGTAGTTAATACATCTCACAGTAATTGTTAGAAATGTTTAGAGTTTATTTGAATGTCCTTTTTTATTTAAGTATTTCCTTTTAAAGCATCTCCATGTTCTGCTCCTCTGTCACATCAGTCAAGAGTTTTTCCTACTTTTAAGAATATCATGTTAAAACAAGTTAAAACACTAATATTCCCTTAAAGGGAATGTTAGGCATATTTAATTGTATTAACTGCATGTGTAAATCATGTTCAAGTTGCTCACTTTGTAGATAAGGCCCTAAATTACCTCAAAGATTAATACAAGGTTGTACAAAATGTCATCCAAACTGTGAGGCTGTGGTCTAACACTTTCTCTAAAACGTGGCAATGACAATTTTAAACAATTTTAAAAAAAATGTAATTATTGTTGTTGTTAAACATCATTTATCCTATGCAGATCCCTAAAACACTAAATATGTTCTATTATTATTACATTTACATGGAACTTTACCAACAGACATGCTGCCTAATTTAAAGGCCTTGATTCAGCTAAGCATTTAAGCTACTCATCTGACTCTTTACTAATATAAGGAATTCTATTACATTTAAATTGACTATTCTCGTGAATATGGCTTTGCGGGATATGGGACAAAACATGGGATAGCAGTTCAGGAAGTGGAAAGTATGGACAGATTATTCATGAAGAGAAGATGGGATTTCTGGAAGAAGTACATTTGAGGAGAGAACTAAGGAGGGCCTTTGCTGGACAGAAAGTAGCAGGCAGCATGAAGTCAGGAGTATGAAATAGAGAAAAAGGTTAAAGCAAGGAAAAAGGGTTGAGAAGTGTGCTGCAAGCTATTTTAATCCATTTTGTTAGAGTTTATAATCACATATAATGTCTACTACTATTTATTTGTTTGCTTTTACTTTATTTTACAAAAATCAGCTCCTTCACCCACAGGCGCCGACTTTCTCTGGCGCCGGTGGGAGCCCACGCCCAGCGTCGGGGGCAGGGCCCCGCTCCCGACGCCGGGCCCCGCCCCCGACGCCGGGTGACGTTGCGGGGCCACGCCCCCGACGCCGGGCCACGCCCCCAACGCCGGGTGACGTTGCGGGGCCCCGGCCCCGACGCCGACGCAACGTCGCCCAGCGTCGGGGGCGGGGCCCCGCAACATCTCCCTGTGCTAAGGTAAGATGGCGGCGGGCCCCGGGGTTGGCGGGGAGCTGGCCGCGGGTCCCGGGGATGGCGGGGAGCTGCCGGTGGGTGCAGAGCACCCACCAATTTTTCCCCGTGGGTGTTCCAGCCCCGGAGCACCCACGAAGTCGGCGCCTATGCCTTCACCATTCCTCTTATGTTTTTCTTCTATGATGCATGAGTGTCCTATGCTGGTGTGTTCATCTATCAATGTGAAGGGACTAGAATCACATACACTTACATGTAAAGTAACACAAAATTTCATTTGAAAGTAGAATCTTGAAAGTCAATGAATTTCAAATAATATTTCTGACAGGCAAGTGTTGTATTTAACAGTGCTAATCCTCTCCAATGCATACTGTCATTATGCATACTAAAGTAGGAATTGATATAGTGGAGCAGACCAATTGTCCATGTAGGCTTGTGTGAAACAGTTGTCAATGCCAGATGCTTCATGTGAAAGAGCATAAACTCCTTATCGTATACCTAATCGTGCAAGTCTATACCAAGAGAGAAGATTTATATTTGATCACAACTGGAGGTAAGCTTTAGATCTGAAACCTGAGGATGCACAGACTTTGCAATTTTATCCTATCAAAGCATAACTGTAAAGGCTATTCTCAGTCATATTAATCCCACCTACTGCAACTCATACATAGTTTGTTAACTGAAAGATTTGTAAAGCTAGTGTTTTAAACATTATGCAAAAACATTAAAAACATGTATGTATTAAAAGATATGGAAAGGAGCAACTATGGTATTGTACACATATATTTCCTTTCAGTTAATCTACCCATTTACCAATAATTTAGAGAGACCAAATGTCACTTTACCCTTAAGTTATTATTATAAACCTTGGGCCCTTAAGTTGTTATAAACTCTTTCAACACACGCATCACTAATCATATACACAGGCGCAGGAACTAGAGGTGCGGGGTGCTGCTGCAGCACCCCCAGTTTCACTGTGAGAAGTTGGGCGGTGCTGATACTTTCGGAAGCATACACATGCTTTACAGCAGAGGTTCCCAATCTGTGTGGCATGCCCCCACAGGGGACTGTCGAGGAACGTATTGGGGGCGCGGCTGAGGCTCGGATCAGCCCCTGGGGGGTAGGGAGAGAGCGCCACCCAGCTCCACTCCTGGCCCCAGCCTGGCTACTAGCCCAGGCTGCCAGTCCAGGGGCTCTGGTCCTGGCCCCGCCACTGAGTATTGGCTACACGTCCCCATGCCTGGGGCTCCGCTCCTAGTCCGAGCACCCAGGGTCCCAACTGCAGCCGGCACCATGCCCAGGGCTTCGCTCCCTTCACTGCATGCGGGGTCCCAGTTTCTGCTGGCCCCATGCCATGGGGCTCACCTCCCCCCCCCAACTATGGTCTAAGCCAGGCCCCACCTTACTCCTATCCGTGCTCCCGCCACGCCATGCCCCTCCCGGAGCCACAGCCCCGCTCCTGGCCCCAGGTCTGGGGGAGGCCACAGATGGGGGTAAGGAGGGGGTGCAAGGTAATTGGTGAACACTGGCTTTCAGCACCCCCACTGTAAAGAGTGACCCAGCGCCACTGATCATATAGTTGACATAGCTAAAGATAAAGTATAAAACACCAAAACATGAGTCTAGGTTTTTAAAAGCGTACAACATCCAGCAGCTCCCATCATTGAAGAGAGCTTCTGGGTGCTGAGCACTTTTGAAAATTTGGCCCCAGTTGTGGGTGCTGAAAGCTTTTGAAAACTTGACCCTAAAAGCTGCAAGTATGTTTTGAGAGTCAAATTATGTTGTGGGAATGTAAGGTGAAATTTTATAGGAGGAACAAGATAAGAGGGTCACTACTACATACAGCCTCCGGAGATGCACCTCCTGCACAGTAGCAGAGTTCATGCACACCTGTAAGATCTGCAGGAAAGAAGCTTCAGTACTTCACATCTCTGGAGGTGAGAAGAAGGAAAGCGGTGTTCACAATTTATAAAATGGGCCACTAGGGAAGGTCCACGATTAGGAAAGGAAAGTCCTATACAACTTAATAGAGAATGGTACCTTTTCATAGAGTGTTTAAGACAACCTGCAGAATTCTATAGTATTGTAGCTAATTAGTTCATTTTATTATCCATTTATCATTGCGTTATTCAGTGTTAGGGTCAACTCATATGCTATGTCATATATAACCAATGTATGCTAAATAGATTTAAATTGTAGTATTATAGGAGTATAAGATTAACAAGTGTTTAGGAGTGATGTGTGTGTATTAGGTATATAAGTAAAGCATGGCTGGAATGCAAGGCCTACAGGCTGAGGCCTTGAAGATTTTAACTTAACCATACTAGGCTGTAGCTTAAGAATGCTTGACATGAGAGGGTGACCTAGTAATAACCCTATGACAGTAAGGTTGCAAGATTACTGTAAAAGATGATGTTATGAGTGATGTTTTGGAAAAAAAGACTGCAGCATACCACAAAGTAATGTGCAAGACCACAAGACACCTAACTGTAACATCATGGAATGTCCTGCTTTGACCGCAGGTTACCATGGATGCATGTTGTGAGTAGATGCTAATGAGGATAAAGGGAACTAAGAAACAAGCTATGAAAAATGGGGCAATATTTATGGGATGTGGAAGTACACATAAGGAAAAGAGAGTTGAAATACTCATGCATATGCATAGTGAGAATAGCAATGTAAAAGAAGTACCCTGATTGGGCAAAAGACGGAATACCCCAAGGGAAACCCGAGCAGGAACCATCCCTCTATCAATGATCATCTGTTGAGATATCCATTGGACCCTAGAATATCTTTGAGGATGTGAGTATGACTAGTCTAAGACATTGCATGGGTTTTTGTAGGATTTATATATGCATGCGTAATTGTAACTTTACTTGTTGCTTTAATAAAACTTGTAGTACAGATAAGACTTTGTACTTGTGGTTGTGTCTATGGTCACTATCCTTGGTCTTTGTGTGTTCCTGGAGTCTGCAAAATTGAGAAAAGCATCAGAGGTGATATTCACTCTCTTGAGCTTGAAATTGTAGCCACAGGAGTTGAACACAACGTAGTTTAAATCAGAATTACTAAATTCAATTCAAGTAAGAAAAATGCTACCATATGGATAACTTGCTACTAAATTCTGCAGCTGTTTAAGAGAAATTTATATAGAGAGGTCTCTAATTAGTTTAATTCCAATTAAATTACCCTTCCGCAAGCAGAAGTCAAAACGTATCATAATATATTAAAGACACAATCTGTGAACATCCTGACTGTACAAGTTTGACCCTTATTACTAGGGCAGCTAGGTGCTATACAACACAAATAATAATAATACGGTACATGTACATCTGTATAATTAGATCTAGATGTAATCTGCTATAGTTCCAGAATGTGTACTTGTTTGTATGTTTTATATTAGATATTGATACCAACGAACAAATTAAATTGAAGTATGATGCTGTACTTACTTTCCAAGCTCACATTCTATTTCAGGTAATGTAGTTGGCAATGGTTTCTCTGAAGTCAGCTTCAGTGCATACCAAAACTCCCCAACCATCTCCGACAGGAATATGACACTGAAGACAGAGATATAAACAAGTTCCATCTGAGATGTCTTTTTGTATTGATTGATACAAAAACACAAATTGATTGATAAAAACACAAATTAGAATTTCAGAAAAAATAATGAGTTCAACACAGTGACCCCTTTGTTAGCTAGCAGAATTTTCCACCAAGAGTCCTATACAGCTCCACAGATATGGTAGCATTTGGATACACCCATCACAAACAAACAGTGATCTTTAAAGAGATCCATGGGCAATCAACAGGCTTCATCTTTCTTAACTTTTCAGTTGAAAAAATGGCAGTTTTATATTAAAAGCAGAAAAAATTTGAATACATCTCCAACATTAGCTTATAGGAGAAAATTTTAATTTAATTCAAGTGTAACAGCAGTTTGCTACTAGATGTTTTGAGACCTGCTACATTATCTAAAAAT